>CM046961.1:87577785-89977785 GCA_025698475.1 Gossypium anomalum
TGATGTCACCATATGACATATGGCGGCATATGATTAGCTAAATATCCCAAACATTAGTTTTAATGTCCAAAAGACTAAATTGGGAACGTTTGATAAAGTTAGGGACTGAAGTGGGTAAAAAAACTTGAAGGATCTACGTCAAAAAAACGATATACTTCAGGGACTAAAATGTGCAATAAACTTTTTTCTTTTACAATACAATTTTTAAGATAAACTATACTTAAGGTCACTAAACTATTAGTATGCTTATATTTTGATCACTTAACTTTAAAAAGTTACAAAATGGTCACTGAACTAATCAAAAGTTTCCATTTAAGTCTCTAAGTTGTTAAAATCGTTGTTGTATGGACTTCTCCCTGGCATCACCTGCACCAATCAAGAGCTCTTGTCCCCCTTATCTTCTACAACTTAGTTTTTTTTTATTAAATGTCGTGAATTTGAGAACTAAAATCTAAACAACTTTCTTCTCTTATCTTCGACACTGCTTGTCAATTTGACTTGGACCTAAGTATCTTATTCCACTCATTGATGGGTATTGATCCACTAGACTAGTCGTCAAATTGTTGCTTGTAGCTAGCTAGCCGAATAAAAGAAAAAACTTAACAACTCAGTGATTTAAACTAAAATTTTCAAATAGCTTGATGATCATTTTGTAACTTTTTAATGTTGAGTCATTAAAATATAAATTTACTATAATTTAGTGATGATCTTTTTAAGTATAGTTTACCTTTTATTTTATTAGACAGCTAAATAAATATTTTTAAAATTGAAATCCTTTCTCTTGTATATTAATTTGGTGTCTTAATTTTTTTTAATACATTTTTTATAATCTAAATCCGTGTCATCTAAGTGCACGAAAAGAGCTTTAGTAATTGCTTTAAACAATGTAGGTCTTTTTTTAACACATTTAGATAATGCGACATAGGTCCAAATTTGTTTTTGTTTACATTTTTTTAATTTTAAAATTTCAGGCTAATTAAATTATAGTTATTGAACTTATTAAGTTAAAGTCTTCTATTTCAAAATTTTTATTAAGTTAAAATGTGCTTTAAATCCTTGTACTCTTTGTAAATTTGAAATTTAATTTTTCTACTTTTATTTTCAAAAGTTTCAGAATTTACATCCAATTTGTAATACCACCTTAAAATTCTTTTATTAAATTTGTTGGTATGACATTATGAAATTAAAAAAAAAAGCACTTGATATTCATATAATAAAACATAATGTTGTAATGAACCTGAATTTAATATAAAAATTTTAACAATGTTAACAATGGGGCTTCCATTTTTAACTTTGAAAAGTATAGAAACTAAATTCCTTAAAAAAAGAAGTAGGGGGACTAAATTTCGAATATACAAAGAGTATAGGAACTTAGAACTCATTTTGACCAACATATTATCACATATATAATACCATGTTAACCTATTATTTTCACATAAGATTCACAAAAAAAAGCAGCATTATTTTAGCTAATGGATTTTAATTGCTACCATTTTGAATTAAAACTAAAATTGTAAAATTCAAAAAAAAAAAATATATATATATATATATATATATAAAAGGACTAAAAATTATCATATAGGAGAATACAAATTAATATCAAATTTTACGCAATACGAACTAATAGCAATGTTGGACTTTAACTTATTTGATTGTTATCGTTTAAATTTGGATTTAAATTTCAAATTAAAAAAAAAAAAAAACTAAGAGTAATGGATATAAATTAAATTCACAACTTACATAATACCTGGAATACTAGCAAAAAATTATCAACCACATGTTTGTTTTAAATTAAAAGTAAAGGCAATGAATTAAATAATTTAAGTATCAGTTGAAAATATTAAAAAATATTTTTTAAAAGAATAAAAGAAAATCTATGAGAATGAAAACATATTATTTTCTAAATTGGAAATTTTATATTTTCTATATTATTTTTAGAAAATAAAAATAAAAACTTTTTATGATATATGACAAATGCATAAATTTTGGGAAAAATATATAACATTTAACCAAGGTAAAAAATAATTAATTTTATATATTAAAAAAAGAGTTGTTTTTTTTTTTTCACTTCATTTCACTCTCAAACTTTTGGTTTTTGTCAAATTGTTCAAAACTAGCAACACGGCCTCTCATTCACCTTCTTTATTAAAGGACATATCCACATCCACATTCAACGAAGGGATATCTAATAAGATCTCTCCTTCATCCTTTTCATCTAAATATATATCGACAATGACTTGAGTTGAAGCAGCTTTCTCACTTGGGCCCTGGGTTTGAATCCAGGAAGACAAAGGAGATCAATTGGTTCTTTTGACTTCAACAACAGAAGGTTGTACCTCTACAATGGCAAATGACACTACATTCTTTGGACAAATGATAGGCAGAACACGGGACATGCCCTCTAGGAACCTCTAGTTATGATAGGCCATTTCTTATAATATACAAGATAATCTTAAGGTTCCTCCATCAATCCACAAAGGATCTTCGCCAACATATCTTTAAGTGAAGGG
The DNA here is from genome assembly GCA_025698475.1 of Gossypium anomalum. Taxonomy (NCBI): domain Eukaryota; kingdom Viridiplantae; phylum Streptophyta; class Magnoliopsida; order Malvales; family Malvaceae; genus Gossypium; species Gossypium anomalum. The sequence continues at coordinate 87,580,296 of CM046961.1, forward strand.
GTCACAACTGATCCTATGGCTTCCATGCTTCATTATTCATGAAGCCTCGAGCAAAATCACATGCCACATACCCATTCTCACCCTTATCGAGCAAGCAATACTTAAATACATTGCGGAGGGTTATGTCCTGAAGAACGACGAGAATGCCCTCCGATTCATTGCCATAAATTGCTTCCTGGCCTTTGATAACCTTCTAGTGGCAGTTGATAATTGCATACATTAGTAGGTGGCAAGCTCCACTCAATGGGAAAATTAAATTCGTCACCAAACTCTAGTTCCACCAAAACATACTAATGATGATCTAGATTCACCATACCGCCCTCATAGAACATGTTTTGTATGGTAGGAATCTCAGGTCTCCTCTGTTGGATCTGATGCTCAAAATGTAGTATATTCGTTTTGTATATTTATATTTTTCAAAAAAAATGGTTTAATAATAATATCCTTTAATTACATTAATACCCTTTGTATATTGTCCTCAATGTTATGCATACAAAGCAAATATTGGCTCACTAGTTATCTATTGTTGTCACTTTTAATGACAAGTCATTCTGATGAAGACCTCAACACTTTCTGTAGCAATTTATCATCAAAACAACGCTCACCAAAATAGAAAGCCTCATTTGAAATCTCACATAATCATGCATAAAACTCAGATATAGTTTCATTTTCAAACATTTTCAATTTTTTGAAACTGATTGTTAAAATCTGAAGTTTTGACATCCGTACAACATCATTTCCTTCAGGTTGGTTTTTCAAGATCATCCGTGCCTACTTAGCAAACTCATATATAAAAATGACTTTAAGTTAATCCAAGTCGACTCTATTGAAAATGGCATTTAGAGCTTGTGAATTTCCATGAAAAGCCTTTCTTTCTGTATTAGTGTATTTGTGTAATACCCCTCGCCCAGCCCGATCATTGGACCCGAGTTACAAAGTGTTAAGAAAAACAGAGGCATTCACATGCAAGGCTATCAAAGAAATCTATTTTAAAGTCAGTATAATTCTTATTCTAATCATACATACATATTAGAGATATAAACATTTATGAGACTAATCAAGGTTAAGCAACTTTATTAGTTTCAGTATTTTATAATTCTATACAAATACTTTTAAACAAAATGCGCCAAGGTGACCAATAAAAAATTGACCACTCAAGCTTATCCGCCAAAAGACTATCCACCTTGTGTTCTTATTGCTTTATCATTATCCACCTAAATAGTTTGCTTTTATAAGTTTGACAATTATCCAAGTGCGTTAGCATTTTTTTAACACGCAATTATTTTCATTTTGAGCATAATGATAGCTTACGCTAATATTGAACAATTTTCACAAAATGGCATATATATATATATATACACAACATTCAAAACATCATCATTAATTTCATATACAATATCACCAAATAAATCTTATATACATGCCATTTGACCCAGCGTAGAGTAAAAATATTTCTACCGAAAAATGCTGGATAGTGTGAGTCGTAGATCATTTCGCCTGCCGAGTTTTGCCAAAATCTTTATAGGGAAGGGAAAAGATAAACGGGGTAAGCATTAAATATGCTTAGTAAGTACTTAGGTTTAAAATATTAAACTCACCTCGCAAAACATTCATACATTTATAAAACTTAACTAATTTCTTTATCTTGCCAACACACTTCACATATACAATGTGAGTGCATCACATTCAAATATATATAACCTATCTCAAATATTTCATTATCTATTCATACATTATTTCAATCCATATAAATCATACTATAAACATTACTATTTCGGAAACACTCCATTTGATGACTTAGTGAGAATTGAAAGGGATATACAGGTATCCATACATTAACATGCCAGTTTGCCCATAAAAGCAATTCCAACCGAGAACATGTCAGATGCACATAGTGTAAAGCCTGTAGGCTAAATATTCTCCCCCGATAACACATCAGATTGCTTATAAGAGCTATTCTAATCAATAACATGCTAGATGCACAGAGTGCAAAGCCCGTATGCTAAATATTCTCTCCCGATAACACGTCAGATTACTCATAAGAGCTATTCCAACCGAGAACACGTCAAATGCACATAGTGCAAAGCCCGTAGGCAAAATATTCTCCCCCGATAACACACCAGATTGCTTGTAAGAGCTATTCCAACCGAGAACACGTTAGATGCACATAGTGCAAAGCCCGTAGGCTAAATATTCTCCCCCGATAACATATTAGATTGCTTATAAGAGCTATTCCAATCGAGAACACATTAGATGCACATAGTGTAGAGCTCGTAGTCTAAATATTCTCCCCTGATAACAAGCCAAATTGCTCATAAGAGCTATTCCAATCGAAGACACGCTAGAATCTCCAAAGAGATTAAATTGGAAATCCACAACAAATGCAGGATTCTAGAAAACTTTAGTAACTTTCTTCATCTTCTTCCTTTTTCCCTTATTCCCATACAATGCATAAATACCCCTATTGGCATGCCAATTGTATCATTTGTTCATTCAGACTCATATACAAATCAAAACTTTCTTTTTACTAATTAATATCTTTCTCACATTATCAATACAAGTTTACTAATGTTTTACCATATATATTTGCATAGTATTAGCTAGTACATACCTAGTACAATATGAACTTACCTAGTACAATAGTAAAATTTGAATGCCAATGATCAATCCGTGATCTTTCCTTTTCCTTTGTTATCTACTGTTGGTTTGATTCTTGATCTATACATTAATACATTTAGTTTATCAATGACAACACTTCAGACTTTAATATTTTTTAGACTAGACATACAAGTTAGCTAAATCGAGATACAAGGATCTTAAAAACACGAAACTCATGAAGAATAGGCTTTGGGAACACTTACATGAAAAATTGATTAATCAAGAGAGCCTATAACTTTTTTTCCTCTACAAAGAAAAATGTTTTTGGTAAAGGAAGACGAGAATGAGACTCTCTTTCCCATCCCATCACTTCAGCCTATACACTTAACCTCTTAGTTTCATCATTAAATGGAAATTAACAGGTGTTTCCAATAAACTTTAACACAATCGTACTACCATGCAAGAGTGGTTATTTACCACTTTGGACCTTGAACATTTTTTATTAAACTCATCTAATCAACTTTTCACCAATTTTTATGATTTAGTCCATACACTTTTATTTCTAACCTGTTGACCGAATTTACTAATTCAAACATCAATAAAACACTATAACAAGTTGGTAAATATAAATAAATAATATTTATTGACTCTATCGTCGGAACTGTGGTCCCTGAACCACTGTTTCTACACCGTTGTAAATCGAGCTATTACAATTCTACCCTCATTAGGAAATTTCATCATCGAAATTTTTACCTGTAAAAAGGTTTGGGTACTAAGATTTCATTGGTTCTTTTGGTTCCCATGTAGCCACTTCTATACCATGATGATTCCATAAAACTTTCACTAACGAAACACGTTTATTGCAAAGTTCTTTTACTTCTCGAGCCAGAATTTTCACCAATTCTTCATCATAAGATAAATCAGACTGTAACTCAATCTCATCAAGAAAGATTACATGAGAAAAATCAGATCAATAACGACACAACATTGATACATGAAACACATTATGAATTTTCTCAAGGTCTGGAGGCAACGCTATTCTATAAGTTATTGGCCAGATTCTATTTAGAATCTCATACGATCTAATGAATCTTGGACCAAGCTTCCTTTCTTACCGAAACACAACACTTTCTTCTACGATGATACTTTCAAGAATACTTTGTCGCCAATTTGGAACTCAATGTCCTTCCTTTTTAAATCTACGTATAATTTTTTTCTATTAGAGGCAACTTTCAGAAAGTTCTTAAATAACCTTAGCATTTTCTTCTACTTCACGAACTAAATCAATCCCTACTATCTTCCTTTCTCTTAACTTAGACAAATATAAAAGATTTATGCATTTCCTTCCTTACGGAGCTTCATATGGCACCATTTTGGTACTTGACTGATAACTATTATTATAAACAAACTCGATCAGGGGTAGAGATTTCTCCCATCTACCTTCAAATTCTATAGCAAAACATCGTAACATATCTTCTAAAATTTGAATTATATGCTCTGACTGACCATTCATTTGCGGATGAAATGCTATATTAAAATTTAATTTGGTACCTAAAGCTTCATGCAACTTACCCCAAAATCTAGAAGTAAAACGCGGATGTAACACCCCAAACTTGGCCTGAACATTATGACTAGATTTGGAGATGCTACGTAAAACAGTTGTAAATCCGGCTTTCGTTTATTTGAAAAAAAAACATCGTAAAATTTTGTTACTTAAAAACTCGTTTTATTAGAAAACGTGTTTGACGAATTTATTTAATTAAAAACGTTGTTTGATTACATTTTTTAGATAAATCGAATACTTTGCAACAAAAATTCATAGATCATTATATTTTGGAAAACCAAGTTTATTTTCTCGAAAACAATTGGTTGCAGGAAAATAATCATTTTTGTAACACCCCTTAACCCTAAATCATCGCCGAAACAGGGTTACGGAGCATTACCGAACATATCGGATAATTTACAATTAATTCAAAATAAATGACATACACATCTTGATTTAATCATAAAGTCCCTATAATGGACCCTCGAGGTCCAAATCACACGTTAGAATCGAATCGGGACTTGTTCGGGTACTCCGGAAATTATTATTATTATTATTATTATTTTGTGTGAACTCAATATAACCCATTTATAAATATCTAACCTTCTCTGCAAATTTAAATCGATACCAATCCAAACAAAAATCACAATCAATCCAATTCACCTAAATTATACTTAAAACATTAACTTAATATTTTAATTAAATAAACATTCATAATATCATTCAAAATTTTACTAACTAGCTTTATTCATTTTTCTTTCCAAGTTTAATACCAAACTTACCAAATTTGTCAAACCATTTCATTTAACTTAGTACCAAAACACCAAATATTATTTATTACAACTAAAATCATTAAAAACATTTTAAAGTGACCATTACAACACCTATGTACATGCCACTTTTACCAAAAGAAAAATACATCACCAAAGTTTGATGCTAGAGTCGGGATCGTTCTGGATGCTGGACCAGGACTCTGGACTCCTATCGACCTGCGCACGGAAACAACCGTACGCTGAGTATTTCATACTAAGTGGTATTACCATAATTCAAATTATAATAAAAATAATAGAATATAATTATCAAGCATGTAGCGATTAAATTTCTCAAATATCAATTCATTCTTAAACTTTCATTTATTAACAATAACAATACAATTTTTTTTTTAGCTATTCTTCAATTTCATTCACATATCATATGCCTCAATTTCAATCACTACATGAACATTTAGTTCATGCCTTTCACTTCCAATCTCAACTTCAATCCACAATTCAACGTTCTCATTTCTTTCAATATTTTCAATAGTATAATCAATCAATTTATTTTAAATTTCTCATTTCAGTTGTTCTCCCTATTAACAAACTCGGACTTTGGCGGATACACGGATTCCAACCCAAACACACCAGTATGGCACATTGTGCCTAAAACAGTACTCAGTACCTGATCAATATATGAGAAGCAATATACGACACATAAAGTGCCTAAAACGACACACGAGGTACCTATTACGACATACGAGGTGCCTAATACGACACATAAAGTGCTTTATAGGCAAAGCCGCTAAATCCCGTACTCTCCCAATCCTATGGCACGCCAACTATATCCGACTCAGCCCGACTAGTTAATAGGGTATGCAAATCATTTCCCAATTTCAATTTCACTTTCAATGTACAATTCAATTTGATACAATTTTCCACTTTCCAACAGTATACTATCAAATATTCATACATAATCATACTTCATCTCAATTTCATTCAATTCAATATTGATACTTACCTTAAATTTTACTACCATACACATAAATTTAAATATAACATTTAATAAATAGCAGTTTGAATTATAGTAATACAAACCGTGAATTTCTCGTTTTAGTCCTTGATAGCTTTCTCCTTTCCTTTGTGTGCCGATGCCTCGAATTCTTTGTTAGCTGCGAAAATAATAATTTACACTATTAATTACAACACTAATTAATAATAATAATTGAATTTCTATCCAATTTATACCCTAATTTCAGTTTAATCCTAATTAGCTCCTTTACTTTTCTAACTCAATTCATACTTTATTTCTATTCAATTTCCTTCCATATTCTACTTAACTATCTAATGTTCATAATAAAACCCTAATTTAAAACTTCTTTCAATTTAATCCCTACAACACGAAATTTATAGCCTAGTTTACAATTTAATCCTTTAGTCAATTCTAACTTAAAATTCATTCAATTAAACCCCTAATTTATTATTTTGTTCAACACGAACTATGTTCAAAAACTTAAAAACTTCAAAAATCTCAACTTAATTTCAACAAAACTTTGTTTTAAAGCTTCTAAAACATCAAATTTAAGTAAAAATGACTTAATTGACTTACCAATTAAAGCTTAAAGCTTCCAAACCCTAATTTTTTCTTTTTCTTTCCTTTCTTCTTTTTCCCCTTATACTTTCGAATAGCCTATTCTGTTTTGGTTTCCTTCTTTGTTTTATTTCCTTTTATTTTATGCTTTATTTGTTTAATAATAATATAATAACTTAATAAATATCTATTTAATAATCAATGTATTTATTACAAGTGTAATATTACTTATATTTACACATGTACTATATCATCATCATACATTTGTCATGTTTTAATTTATTTATCACATAAAAATCTTATAATATAATTATTTAATTAATAAATATCTATTTACTTAAATAATAAATAATTTAAATCCATGAATTACAATTGTATGCTTATTTTTATTACAAATGTATATTTTATTACCATACATTTGGCTTTAATTTATATATATTTCATTAATTTAATAAGATAATATCAATTAAATAATAATTTATACTATTATATTCTAATATTAATTAATAATAATTTAAATCATTAAAAACCTTTAGATTTTTCTCATTGTTTTGCCGCCTCAACTATTACTTAATGGCATATTTGTCATTTTGGTCCTTTATATTTTTTTAATCTATAATTCAACTTTTATAACTTATTCAATCTAGCGCTTTTTACTATTTTCTCTAAATTGAGCTAATTTCACTTAATTAAAGCCTAATTAAACACACTACTAGACTCACAGATATTCCTAATAATTATTTACGAACTCGGTTTACTAAGACGAAGGCCCGATATTGTACTTTTCAGATGCCCATAAATTTTGGGTCATTACAATTTTTAGTAAATCGTTTTATCAATTGTCATGTAAAAATCTAGAATTAAATCCAAAACCGAGACAGTCCCAAAATATCTAAACAGTCCAAATTTTACAAAACACTTAATCCAATTTAAAATAGTTAAAGAGTTGAAATACTAATATAACCGAGCTCCCATCGCACTGACCCGCCTAAGTCTAAGGATTACATGAAAATGTCATTGAAACTGAGAGTGAGTTTTGAAACTCACTGTATAACGATAAACTTACTTAACACAGTAAAATACATATTAGACAGATCTATCAGAAACATATTTATAGCAAAGTAGAGCAGATACAAAACATCATCCTACCCCTAGCTGCTACACACCAACTCCGTCCATCCCAACACACCATATGAGTATAAAACACCTATCCATCCCTACACACCACTTGGTGTCCACAGGACACTTTGTAAAACAGTTGCAGTTGAGCTGCCGAATCAATAGGCGATTAATCGTCTTTTATAGAATCACTTCCTCCACATGCTATTTACAACTCAACCCAGATGCAGATGAAGAGTGCAAAAAATATCATACATGTTTAGAGCAGAAATTAAACATGACATAGCTTTGCATGCACAACATAACAGATACGAACCACATACTTATTATACGTATTCATTATTCTTTCAGATATCAAAATTGTACCAACAGATGTCCAGATTTGCATGCACATGACCGTGTGGCATCGACAGTGCCTAATTTTGGCTTTCGTAGTTTGCTGTTTTTCGGGTTTCTCGTTATACACCTGATATTCTCTAGAATCAAACTCAAACACGAGCAATCCCACACCTAAATCGCCAATTAACACAACTAATTTTAGTAATGATTCGCAAAACTCTAATCTTTAATCACCCACAATCAACTAAAACGGCCCTTCAAAATACATCCACGCCCTTACCGTTTGAACAAACGACCACTACGCAAATCTCAAGTCACTGGAGGGATGCCAAATGTGTTACGATTCTCACCTAAATGCAACGAACTAATTAAATAACAAATAAAAAATTTTAACATCATCACTTTGCAACCCATAACCCCCCCAATCCAAACGGTTAAAGAATAATCCAATATCCTTACCTATCAAGAATAAAATTGAAGAAGCCAAATGAATGAGCACAATGAAGACTAAACGAACAACAACCCACAATTGTAAGAAACAAAAAATAAAGACCAAGAAAGTAACAAAAAGGAAGGATTAAAATTACTCAATTCTATGTTGACAGTGGCGTAGGAAATAAAGGAAAAATAATAATAAAAGAAAGTAAAAAAAACAATGAAAGAAAATATGAGAACGTGCGATTGAGGGAAGATTTTTTTTTTGGAATAAAATTAAAATTAAAACTAACTCCCCTCATCCATCAACCCTAAAATCATGCAACAGATTCTATCCCACTCTAGAGGTAAACTTTAACTCAAATTCTACTAAAGCAACAACAACCAAAAATTGACCAGCAAAACGCTCTCACAAAGACTCGAACTCACGACCCATCCTTAACACCTAAGGCCCTTAACCATTGAAGCAGGTACCTAATTATTTGTAAATTTAACAAATCCAAACTTAACATTTTAGGGACGTTACAACGGATCACGATATGAAATAATAGACATTGGTACATTATGTAATATAACTATCTCGTCCGTATACAATTCTGCTAACTTCTCAATAGAGTAACCGAAATAAAATGAACGAACTTTATCAATCTATCAACCACAACCTAGATAGTATCTTTCTTTCTCAGAGACACAAGCAACCTTGTTACAAAATCCATTGATACTCTTTGTCATTTCCACTCAGAAATCATTATAGGTTGGAGCAAACTTGACGGAACCTGATGTTCAACCTTAACTTGCTGACATACTAAACATTTCAAGACAAACTATGAGATCTCACGTTTCATTCTGGGTCACCAATAATTCTAATTCAGATCATTATACATTTTATTGCTACCAGGACGAATCGAATAAACACTATTGTGGGCTTATTGTTAAATATTTCTTTTGACTTCAGAATCGTTTAGTACAAATTTGATTTTAGAAATATAGGTTATCATCTATACCAATGCTAAAATTGGTAGTCTGACTATTCTGAATCTGTTCTCGTTTAGCTGACAATTATGTATCACTTATTTGCAACTCAAAAATTCTCTGAAAAAACAACGGCTTAACTTTCAGCTGATTGTTATATTATATTTTAATTCCCAAGTATTGATTCTTATCTCTCTCCCAGCGAAGCGGTCAGTAATCAAACTACCTTCCTTCATGTATTTTATGGTCACAAATTGAATAAAAGATCACTTTCAAATAACTTTTGAAGACGGCTCTGATATCAATTGAAAAGCCTTCGGTTTACACTTGAAAAACAATTTTATTCCAACTTTTGTTAGAAAAAAATGAAAAAATATATTAATGCAAAGTAATGCAAGAAGCAAAATAAGAGGAAAATTAACATACGATATTTGTTAACGTAGTCCAGACAACGATCCTACGTTTACGAAGCCTCGTGTAGTGAATGATTTTATTCAACAATCGTCCGAATCACCTATTAGCTTAAGCTCAATCTATCATTACACAAAGAAGTAATTGCAACCACAATACTGAACCCAATTGTCACAAATCACTCACCCAAGTACCTTACAATATAATCAGTAAGCTCTTGAAAGAATACTTAAAAGAGAGTCACAAAATAACTACAACAAAGCACACCAAAATTGTCAGAAAAGACACTCCAGACCTGTTCTATAAGTGACGCCACAAGCAACCTATTTGTAGGCTGATGCAAAAGTCTATCCAACAGAGTTTTGATAAGCTTTAAACTCTTATTTAAAAACTAAAATTCTAATTAATTATCCTAAGTATTTATTAAATAAAAGTATTCATGAATCAATTTTTCAACCATTCCAAAATTCTCTTAAGAGATAATGATAAGGATAACCAATTAAAGAATTAAAGAGTCCTAGCCAAACTCCAACTATTGTTTGTCAAACATGTCATTCCTTAGTAGGTGAAAAAATATCAAACACCCATGGGCTTGTAACACCCCCTACCCGTATCCGTCGCCGAAATAGAGTACGAAGCATTATCGAGGAGTACGAAACACTTACAGATAATTTAAATATATTTTCATAACAACTTGTCTTGATTTCATACTATTTCATATTTAAGCTTTATTCACCAAAGTATTTGAAATATCATCTTTATGCAAATAACACACATGAGGTACATAATTCTATAATTATGAATGAACACATTTATCAAACATATTCCACATTCATATATCAATGTCTCATGTCTCCATATATCAATAACCGTCATTTTTCTTGTTTTTCAGATAATTATGTGTAACCATTCATAAGCATGTAATTCACTGTTTCTTCCTGTCAATCACAATTTCAAATGACAAATTCATGTGAATGAGCTCAACCTCATTAGGTGTTTAAATTCTGTCACTTTGATTCACATACTCATAATTTACTAACATATCCTGTCAAACACAATCTCTGAATGTCGAAATCACACAATTGAGCTCAATAATAATAATGATAACATTATTTACATTTCTTTTTCCACACGTTACATTTACGACTTACCAACTTGTCCATTCAAGGAACGACTTACGGATTTGATTACATCGTGATCTGAAGCCCGAAGTCTAGCTGAAGCACATAAGTGCTAAACGGAAGCCCAAAGGCTAGCTGAAGCACATAAGTGCTAAACGGAAGCCTGAAGGCTAACTGAAGCACACAAGTGCTAAATGGAAGCCCGAAGGCTAACTGAAGCTCATCAGAGCTGAACTGAAACCCCAAAAGGGTTAACTGGAACTCATATGAGTTAATGAAAGCTCGTAGGAGCTAAATGGAAAGCAAACACGAGAATTCGCAAAAAAAGCTGAATCTCGATTTACTTGGGTAATTTACTGTCAATTCATCTTTTTCAATGAAATATCGTACTCATTTCCTGTGTTCCGTTCCTCCGAAATACTCAGTCTAATTTCATAACTTTTGTACATAATTTACTTATTTTCAACAATTAACATACACAAATATTAATCACCATTCATAAAATAATATTGAAATTTAATAATATTAACAAATGGTCACTAAAATTTAGTTATATAAACTCACAAGTTCAATTTTTGTATTATAGCGATAATCATAATTTCATAATAAATATTCCAAATAAAACATTATATCATTTCTAATTCAACATTTATCGATTATAATCGGGCACGTGATCAATTTATACACAAGTCATTCATATATATATGTATATTTTCCTCCCCCTCCTCTCCATCTACATCATTAATATAAATAACACACTTATAGGTAACATTATCCATAATTTTCACTATCTACTTATGTGAATATTCAAGCTATCCATCTGTGTCATAGTCACTAAATTATTTTTATCTTGAGCTAAAGAACTCTAAATTAAGATCTGCTAATTTTCCCTGAAACTAGACTCACATATCTTCTTACCATAAAATTTTCAAAATTTTTGGTTTAACCAATATGTATAGTTTATTCTTTAAATTCACCCCTATTCTGCTGTTTGACAGTTCTGCCCCTTCTTCACTAAAAATTAATTATCTCCTCGTACAGGATTTTAATGATATTCTCGTTTATTTCTCTTGAAAATAGACTCATTCAGGGTTCTAAACATATAAATTTAAGCCTATAATTATTTTTCTCCAATTTTTGATGATTTTATAAAGTCAGAACAGGGGAACCCGAAATCATTCTGACATTATCTCACAAAACTCATTATATCTCATGATTTACAATTTCATTACTTACACTGTTTCTTCTATAAGAAACTAGACTCAATAAGATTTAATTTAATGTTTTATTCATCCTCTAATTCGATTTCTACAATTTTTGGTGATTTTTCAAAGTTAGACTATTACTGCTGTCCAAAACTGTTTTAGTGCAAAATGTTGATTTTCATTTTGCCTCAAATTTCACAGTTCATACAATTCAGTCCTTGCTCAATTAACCCCTCAATTAAGCTAATTTTCTCAATTAATACTTTTCCTAGACATTATAAGTTATTTCATAACTATTGAAATTCAGAATTTCCACATAAAACTCTAACTTCAAACTCTTTTACAATTTAGGTCTCAAACATTCACTTTCTATTCAATTCTTTCAATAAAATTAGCATATAAATAATTTAAAGCTCTAATTCCATGCCAAATCATCATATACTTCCAGCACATATTCATAGAAACTTTCAATTTCTTTCATAGAATTAAAAACTAATGAATTCAACAAGTAGACCTAGTTGTAAAAGTCACAAAAACACAAAAATTTCAAGAAATAATCAAGAATTGAACTTACTTGCAGTAAAAATATGAAAAACCAGCTTAAGGGAACTCTTCCATGGTGTTTTTGCTGATGAGAATGCAGAAAAATAAAGAGAAATCTAGATAATTCCACTTTAGTCCTAGCTTTATTAAGTAAATTTTACAATTTTTCAATTTTTTCCTTAATTCTCCTTAGTTTCTTGCTGATTTCATGCCCTTGCCATCCAGCCTAAATAGACCTTGGGTCTATTTTCCTTTTAAACCCTCTTTCTTTTATCATTTAAGCTATTTAATCATTTCTCACAATTTTACATTTGATACAATTTAGTCCTTTTTGTTCAATTAGCTATCAGTACTTTAAAATTTCTTGACGAAACTTTAATACTAACTAATTAATCGATTTAAAATTCTCGAGGTCTCGATGCCTCGTTTTTTATTCTAATTATTTTAATATATTTTTTAGTACACTGTTCACTATTTCAAAATTTTCCCTAACTTCACATTTAACTTATACTCACTAAATTAATAATATTTCCTACTCATTTGTCAGATTTAGTGATCTCAAATCACTGTTCCGACACCACTGAAAATTAGGCTGTTACAGGGCTAAAACAATCCATGACCCAAGCAAAAAATTCATTTTGATTCTAACAGAGCATGAAAAGAGCAAGTCAAAACCCCCCAAACAACCTCCAAATTGTCTTTGTTTCACCCATCAAAGCTACTGCAAAAAAAAATTAGCACCACCGCTCCAAAATTTGTTCACTTAGTGCCATTGCTGCACCGTTCCATTGCTGCTGAAATATTGTTATTATTCCTTCAAAATAAGCTAATGCATGCCACCAACCAGATTGTTTCCAAGTTGTCGTTGCCACCAGCCTTAAAATTTCCGGTTTGCTACAATTTCTTGCTACTAATTACCCTGAAAGATTGCTACTCCCTGCTGCTCCTTAGCTGCTAAGCCATCCTTGTTGCCACTAAGTGTTTTAAAGTCATTGTTATTGTCTTCAATTATTTTTTGTTGCATCATTCAACAAATTGCTCCACCGTTTCCCCCAAGTAGCTACACCGATTGCTTCAATTTTGCTACACAACCTTGCACCAGCGATTGTCCTAACCTCTCTACTGATTAATGTTGCCACTTGCTACATAATTTGAGGTTGATTCATGTGTTTAATTGTTTGTTTAGTGATCAATTGTCAAGTTCTATTTCACTATATAAGTATATGCATTAGCATTAATTGAGTTAATATGTTGATACAATTTGTTTAATAAAATTTAGATTAATTTTGATCCAATTAATTATGAGCTTGAGATAAATATTTTAGATCTTTAGGATATGAGTAATTATACTTGAATTTAGATTTGAGTCTAATTGATTTAGGGCTAAAGTAACATAGAATTAAAAACTCATGTTTAATGTTAATACTATTAATTTTAGTAAGGCTAGTATATTAATTGGAGAGTTTTCATTATCTTTGTCGAAAATCGAAGTACTTTGAATCTCTGGTAACGAAACTTGTCAATAAAAAAAAAAAGAGAGAAATAAAGAATGAAGAGAAGGGGAAAAAAAGAGTTTTTAAAATTTCTTAGAAGAAAATTGTGGACTTTCTATAAATGGAATAGTCAAAAATTGGCCATGATTAGACCTAATCATGGGTCGGGTCACCGCCCAGGCCTGAAGGCTTGATTAAAAAGTGGAAGGGTTTGGGTAAAAATATAGGCCCGAAAAATGGGCTTAAACAAAAAATAAGGCCCGTCCAAGCCTCGGATAGAATTTTTTAACTTGGGCCCAGCTCGACCCGGATCACATTCCTATACTTTTTTTTCTTATTTTTTTCTTCTCCAATTTCATTGTAATTTTCATTCAATTTGGTCAACGTTAAAGTACCCACAAAGATGGAAGCTTAGATTTGGTGAAGGAAGCGAATGGAAGAGTTAGATTAAGGGATAGAAGTGTTTTAATAGAGAGAGATAATGAGGTAATTGTTAAATTTAGTATATATAAATATCTAGATTTGGTGTATATTGAATTGTGAAAAGAAAGAGTGAGGTAGAATTTGAAAGCATTTTGGTACTCTATGATTTCTATTTACATTGGTATTTTGTTTAAATATATTATAAATGTTTATTTGCTAAATTTTGATGATATGAGTTTTTTTTAAGGTAAAATGGGGAAATTATATCTATGAACATGTATATGTTATGCATTGTTTTGAAAGGTATGTCTTTTGATGAAATTGGAAATGTATAAGCCATATTATGTATTGATTTGAAATGAGCATTTAATACATTTGATCTTTTCTATATCATGCTCTATGTGATAAGCCAATTTAATTGGTTTTGATAAACTTGTACAGAATTTGTATTTTCGAGATAAACTTAAACATATGTTTTACTTGTGAAAGGTATTGGAAATGTATATGTATATGTACATGGTGTTCTGAAATGGGTAAATTGCTTGTGAGGTTTTTGAGCATGTGTATATGTATTTATTGATGTAAAAGAGTGGTTTTGAAGTGAAGTATCTTAAAACTCTGTACTATACTCTGGATTGCATTTTAGTTTATCTACTGAAAAAATAGATAAATTAGCTCTTACATATTAGATGAGTGAGTAAAACAACTCCTCTGTTAAAATTTGGTGTTTATATATAAGGTATAATAATAAATTTATCTCTCAATATTTACATATTTATTCAATTTGACCCCTACTTTTTATTGGAAGTAAATTAGAAAATTTTGAAACTAATAAGAATGAAGGGTCAAAAAGGCTTTAGTAATAATTTTAAAAAAATCATTAATCCCTTTTAAAATTTAAAAATTATTAAATAAGCATAAAAATTATAACAAAATTTATAAAATTTTTATTAAAAATAACAATACTAACCCATCAAAATCTAATGGTTATAATATTTTAAAACAATTTGACCCTTCTTTTTTGTTGGGTCAGTATTGTTATTTTTTAATAATTTTTTTATAATTTTAATTTTTTATAACTTTTTTATAAATTTTTTTATAATTTTTATGATTTTTTAAAATAACTTTTAAATTTTAAAAGGGCTTAATTGATTTTTTTTTAACATTGTTATTAAGGTCTTTTTGACCTTTTAGCCTTATTAGTTTCAAAATTTTCTAATTTACTTCCAATAAAATATTATAGGTCAAATTGAATAAATGTGTAAAAATTGAGGGCTAAATTTATTATTATACATTATATATTTTAACAAAGAAATTATTTTTTTCACTTATCTAACGTATAAGAACTAATTTACTCATTTTTTAATAGACAAACTTGAATACAATCCAAAATATAATATGGAGCACTTTTACCGTGGTTTTGAATGGATAAAAAATGGAATTTTCAAAAATAAAAGCCACCACACAATATTGGTGATTATATTTGGCAACGTTGAAAGTTTAGATTATACACGTATGAATTTTAGCATAAATTATTAATGTTTTCAAATTATACATATGTATATGAATAATGGATAATCAATTAAAATTGTAATGATATTCTACTGAAGTTTACTCAGCCTATAAATGAAATCATTTAAAAGAAAAAGCATAACATTGTTATGATTTTTTTTTTTAGAATATATTAAATAAATTGTTACGGTTTCTGGTTTATCCGTCTATAGTAATGATTAATTCTTTCATTGTGGTTTGCAGGTATTCTCCAAAAAAATAAATAATTGGTCATGAAATATGCTCCATCTCTATGAACGAAAATCAAATCCCTAATAATGTAATTAAAAGATGAGGTGAGCAATCATCACTATACTTTAAAAGAAGTTAAATTCATGAACCATTTTTACTGATATTTACTTAGCCTACAAATAAAATCATTTAAATTAAAAGTACTTGTCACATCTTGAAAATCGAGTTAGAAGAAAATTGGGTTAATGAAATCAGGAGTGGTCATGTTCTGATTTTTAGTTTTGATTGTGAAAATTATGATAAGTGAAATGATTTGGTTTAATGCTTAAGTGTTGTGCTTATGTGTGAGGTCATATGTTTAAATCTTATTTCTTGGAATTTTGTTAGTTTTTTTTAGCTCGATTCCTATTTTTAGTCTTTTGGCTTAAATCTTATTTCTGAGCAAGTTATAACAGAATGAGTTTGCTGGTTCAATGATAAGGTGTTAGCTTATCCTAGGTTTTGTGTTTGGCTCTCGTGTTGCGCGTAAGTGTAACATTTTTGTCCTTGGCACTTGCTAGTTGTTGGGTTAAAGTTATTTTTCTAAAAAAAAAAAAAAAACTAGTGGATAAATCTTTATCTATTTTTTTTGTTATTTTTTTATATTTTGTTTCCAAAATTCCTATTCACTCCATTAACCATCTATTTTTCCTTATTCCCAGATGTTAATTTTGGTTTTGTTCTTCTTGTTCTTCTTTCTTTGTTTTCTTTTGTTTTTTTGGTTCTCTTGAGATTTTTGCTCACGTTCTTTGTTGGCTATTGTTTCTTTACTGTCGTTCTATTTGTTCCCTGTGTTTGTATGCGAGTTTTGTCTTTCGATTGTGGTTCAAAGTGAGGTCTAAGTTTGTTTAATATCTTTTCTATTATTTTAGATGGAATTTATTTTTCGTGATAAGATAGGAGTGGTTAGTATTTAGTCTTCTTGTTACATAGTGTCAAATGTTTTCGTGATTTTGTTTAGGCGAAGGGTATGAGAATCAGGTTCCATCAGCAGAGTGATTTTCGATTTAGACATTTTCGTGATTTTGTTTAGGCGAAGGGTATGAGAATCAGGTTCCATCAGCAGAGTGATTTTCGATTTAGACGTTTTCGTGAAATCATGCAGGGTGTGTGGTAGACCGTGTAGACCACATGACCATGTGAAATCATGCAAGGTGAGTAGAAAGACCGTGTGAACCACACAGGCTAGCTTTTTGGGCCGTATGGGCCACACGACTATGTGGGCCTTTTGGGCCAATTTTGAGGCCCAATTAGGGGCCGATTAAGGAACTAAAAAATTGGGTCCTTGGGCATTATGTAGGCCCAAAAAAGAATAAGTTTTAGTAAACAAACATGGGTAAGTGTAAGAGGTATGTTAAATAAGTTTAGATTAGTATAATAATGCGTTCTGATTTGCTATAAGTAGGACCCAAAAACATAATACGTGAGTTGGGTATGATTATTTTGTAAATCATGTGTGTAATACGTATTCTGTTATCGGTTCTGATAAGCTATTTGATTTGACTATGCAATATGATATGCTATGATCTGTATACGTTATGTGTAAGTTACGTTTCGTATAATATCTATTTTTGTATGCGTGCATACAACCTATGTGAAATGTATGTATGTTAATGTGACTCTGTATATACATTGGGGTGGGTTCTAATTTGATAGAAAAAAGTGTTATATGGCAGTTTTACTATAGTTATGGCAGCTAGACTGTAAATATCCATTTGGCAGCTCAATTGCATATTTATGAGTGGCACACCGCCACATATTTGTGTGATTGGATGGATAGATTCTCATAGTCCTAATTGGTGTAATTGGTTGGAGGGAGATGGTGTGTAGCGGATGGGGGTAAGATTTGTTCTGATTTGATATGACATTTTTTATTTGATATGTATATGCTTCTAAAATTATAACATTCTGTTTTACTATACGCTTCTGGATATTTTATATTTTGATATGTTATTTGCATATGTGAACGCTATAAGTAAAACTTTGTTACGATATTTGTAAATTGTGCATGTTATAGTAAGAAAATATTGTATGTGGGTTAAGTTACACACTGAACTTCTAGCTCACTTGTTTGTTTTATACGTTTCAGGTTAACTTTCGACTTAGGACCGGATGGCGTGCGGGAGCTCGGATTGGTTACCAGTTAAAATATATGTGGGTTTATGTTTTAATTATTTTTGGAGTGTAAACTGCTTTTTGGTCTGGTTTTTGTTTTTGTTTTATTCATCGGCATTTAATATTTTCGAGCATAAAACTACAAATCACACAAACTAACAAGTTAGATTTCGGTTTTCAAAACTAAAACAAGCTAAGGATTTTTCACTGAAAATTTGAAATGGGTTTTATGAACATTTATAACGAATGATTCAAAATACGCCCAATTGGTGAACTGTATGTTTTCACTTATCGAGACCGCGATTTTCAAATAACTAAAACTTTGGTAAATTTTTCATTGTAAGATTAAGTAATCATTTAAGTATTCTCAAATATATATATATATATATATATATATATATATATATGGTTTCTAGTAAATGATTGTTTTAATTGTTTTAATTCTGGAATTGGTCTGTAAATGTTACTACTTTCAAACATGCACTAAGTTTGATTTAAACCAAAGCTGTGAACAAGTTGATGTAATTCCTCAATATCCGGTCATAATTTCTAGGTTGGATTTAGGGTGTTAAACTACTGAGATTTACATTTTCATGAATTAAGAGCGAGAATCGAATCCCTAATTACGTAATTAAAAGATGAAGTGAGCAATCATCACTGTACTTTAAAAGAAGTTAAATTCATGAATCATTTCTAGTGTTGTGTGTGCAAATTTTCCACTATAATTCACTATTGACGCTTTAAATAGAAGTTAAATTTTATGAACCATTTTTTTTTTTGTAGTTTTGAATTAAAGGTAAATTTCATTTCAGTTTTGTTTGATTGAATTTTGAAATTAGAGTTTGATTTTTCATTGAATTTTACTATGTTTTCGATATTTTATTTTAATAATTAAAATAATGAATTAATTAATTTAATTTTAAATATTAATAAAATATTTATAAAATAAAAATAAATTTTCTTTTTATATATTTTAAATTTTCAAGTATTTCTTTCATTAAATAAAAAATATGATTAACTATATTAAAATGCCATATTTTAGATGATATTTTTCTTATTAAATTTTATTTTCAAATCATCTATCACCTAATGCTAAAATTTAATTAAAAAAATCAATATTAGGCAGTAAAATTAAACCATAAATTTACTCGTAACTACAAATACTAATTAAAATAAAATATAGCAACAAATTTACGTTATAAAAATATATATATTTTGATTTTCTCGGAACCATAAGAGCATTTCTAGATTCTCTCCACCTTCCTTTGATTTTGTAGATTCTTATTTTATTTTGTTGTTGTTTTTTAGGTTTTATTTATAATTTAATCTCTGAATTATATTCGTTTTTTATATTGGTGCTTAAATTTTTTTTGTCCCATTTTGATACCCAAATTAGTATTGGGATACATATTTTAATCTTTTTACAGTAAACTATGGAGTTTAATTGTTAAACTAAAAAAATTCATAAAAAATCTTGAAATTTAACCTAATAATCGATAAAAATCCAATTCCCAAAGCCCTTCCTTGATTAGGAAGCACAATCCTATTACGAATACCATGAAACCCAAATCTTTTTTAGTTGAGCACTTTCCTCACCATCTCCTGCAAAATTGGATGAAATCCATACAAGCTGGATTGTTCATACAATGGATGAAATATCCATACAACCCAATCCCAGGTTTAAAATCCATTAAAACCCACAAATTGAAAAATAAAAAACCCACCGTTAGATCGTCAAGCTAGATCTGGTGAAGGGCTTGGAAGAGACGACAGTGTTGAGACTGGAGTTAAACTATGAATAGGCAACCACCGTATTTTGAAATCAGAAAGAGGAGGTAGTTGATGTGGTTGAAAGTTAGTGTAAGCTATCATCAATGGCAATATATATATATATATATATATATGGAATTTATAATTAATTAATTATATTGAATGTTTTAGTTTAAGAAATTTTAGTTCAAAATTTTTTTAGTTTTAATTTTGATTTAATTTTTGTAATTCTTGAACAGTTTCTAATATATATTCTTATTTTCTTTATAAATTTTAAATATATTTTTATAGTTTTTTTTTTTTATTAGTCAATGGCCACCAACTGTCAATATTTTCCATATGACATGTTTTGATTTATTGATGTTCATTTTAACACCGTTAGTTAGAATGTTGTAAGTTGTAACCCGTGATGATTAGACAACACGGTCAAATACTGGTCGACAGCCACATCAACAGTCAACGATCACATCAGTTATCAACATTTGTCACATTACGTGTTTTGATTGGTTGATGATTTTTTAACACCGCTAGTTTCAAGGGCTAAAATATGTAATGGAACAATAATTCAGGTATCAAAATAGGACAAAAAAGTTTAGATACCAATATGATAAAATAAGTATAGTCAAGGGCTAAATTGTGAATAAAACCCTTCTATATATATTTTAAAATTTTTGAAAAATTTTCATTGATTTTCGTTTTTTTAAACTTTTTAGATTATGTAGTTTTTTGAAATTATTTTTAAAATGTTTTACAAGCAACCATTAGAGTTTGACACTTATAACGTATTAAAAGAAATAATAAATTTTATTGGTGATGTGATTAAACCTAAGACGGGGATGCGGCGAATAGGGCTAAAATTTGGTGACGGCCTTCAAGTCCCTCACATATCAATATCTGAAATATTTGTACTTTTGGACCCACTACAATTTCAATCACACCAAAATTTAATAAATAAGAAGAAGCAGAAATTTGGAATGATTTTTAAGATTTTAAATATATATATATATATATATATATTTAATTTTTATACTTTTCTAATACTTTTAATCATTTTTAATTTTTAAAAAATAATTTCAATATTTTTTGAATTTTTTAATTTTAAAAAAATTAATTAAATGATGACGTGCCATTCACGTGGCTTGTTTGCCATGTTAACTAAGTTAAAAAAATTAATTTTTTCATCCATTTTGGAGTGATTTAACAAAAAACGTAAGTTTAAGAATTAAAAAAATAAAAATTAAATGGAGGGCTAAAATATTTTTTTAATAAAGTTGGAGGATCAAAGTAGTCATTATGCCAAATCTAAATGTAGAAAATTTTTATATAAATACAAAAAAGATTATTTATAATTTTTCTAAATTTAAAATAAAAAAAGTCTCCCACTTTTTCTTTTATTATCATTGAACTTTAGCTTAAATACTTATTTCGAACCTAAAACTTAACACCTCCTCTAAATTCGATGTGATCAACAATGATATCATAATAAAGTCATCATCTAAAAATTATAAATTAAAAACTATAAAAAAAAAACTTATAAATGAAAATTAAAATATATATTTGAAAATTCAAAAAATTACAAAAGTTAAATGAAAATTAAATATAAAAATTCAACAAAATATTCTCTTTCATGTATGTTCTCATTAACCATTCTAAATTTTCCCATCAAGCAAACATAAGACAAACTATGAAATTTGTTTCGTAATTTCAAATTTTACATTAGAAAATAAAAAAGAACACAAGCCTAGAAGAATTTAAAAAAGAAAAGGCATATCAAACATAATCCCAGAATTTAAGATAAAAAAAAAAATATCGTATGAAAAAAAAAAGCAGTTCAACGAATGATAGAAAGACTAAGGTCATAAAAGACCAGTGATTACGAATACTTTAAATTTGAATACAACTCATTCGAGGATGAGAATCAAAGGAAAAAATTTATTAAAAAGAATAAGCTTTGGCATTGTTTCATGAGTATTGTAATTGTAATGTATCGAATTTTTTGTTATCATAATTTGTGTTTGTAACACCCGGGCAACTTAATGATCCGAAATTTAGGATTAAATTGAAATGATTAGTGAATTGTTGGACCCCATTGAGAAAATTTAAAAATCTTAACGGCCGAATTATGATTAATTAAACCTCAATCTTGGTTCGGTTAGGATGGAGCCGACTGGTTCCATAGTGGGAGACAAAATGATTAAAGATGAATGATTGTGACGACCAGTGAAAATATGCCATAGGGGTATATATATGTGTGTGTGTGTGTGGAGACAGAATTTCTAAATTCTGTTTATACATTTTTCTCTCCAAAACATCATCTTCTTTAGTCATTCTAAAGAAAAAGTGGATGTAGTTGAAGGAAGCTTTGTATGTCGCATCAGTCATGTGCATTGAAGTTTGGTAGTAGAAAAATTGAGGAACTGATAAGCTTCTTTTCCTATTTGTACTTGTGGGTTGAAAAAGAAATAGAGTAAGAACTCTTAAAAGCTTCTGTATAATGATGGATTTTGGGTTTTAAGGGTTAAACACCTTTAGTTTAACCGATAAATGGTTGTCATACTTAGTTGCCAGGAAAAAGAAGGCTCTAGCGTTTGGACAAGCTAAGTTGACAATGATAAGATAACGAGGTGAGTTTTTGTACCTTGCCTTTGGATGATAGATAATGTTGTGTGACTTGCATGTATTATATTAATGATGTATTAAGGTTGCTTAAGATATGGTATGTGTATGCTTGAAGAAAGTGAAGGTTGTGTGTGTGCACAATACTGTGTGAGCTTTCGACAATTGACTATTGATTGTTTTACGGTACAGAATAATAGATAAACTGTCATAATGTTTGTTTAATGATAAATTATATGATATGTTTGACTAATGTATGCATAATGTGGTGGAAAGTGTGGACGAGATAGATGAAGTTAAGACTTGGGGATGAAAATTTTTGTTAGATACTACGATACGGTGTTGCTTAGTGCAAGCCATGATATGTGAAGCTCCGGGCCTTATGGAGTGGCATCAAGGTTAGGAATAGCGAAATGGAGGAATGGGTGGAGGAATAGGAAAAATAAAATTTCGATAATATACCGCTATACGGTATTAGAGTGCAAGTTGTGATGTGCAAGCTCTGAGCCTTGTGGGGGGGACACTTCGGTGTTGGAGCATCAAGGTGAAATGTGAAACAGGTCCTTCGGGACAATACTATGACGACGATTATTAGGTTCCATAAAGCAACATCATGACGGAGGTCAGTAGGCTCTATGAGGTGACACTGCGATGGCAGTAAGGTCCTACGAGACGACACCTCAAAAGAGGTCGAATGTGTGGTAAATATTATGTGCAAGTCTGACTGGACGCGCTTTTACACATTTTCTCTTTCTCCAAAATGAGCCTATTTCCCTAAATTTTTTTAAAAAGAAAATGGCCTATTTGACCAATAAACTTTCTTTTGAACATATATGGCTAATTTAACCTCAAAAGTAGTGTCAATTTTAGAGGCCAAATGAGTATTTAAGCATTTAAGTTTTTTATTATTCATATATTCTCTCCCACTGTAGATTAATATGCTCTTTTAAGTTTTTTTATTATCTTTTTTTTTTTCCTACTTCAACCATGTGTACTCATACATGGACCAATTTGTATTTGAAGTTAATATATTTGGGCGAGTCTCTAAGGTCTAAACAACCGCAAGAAACATGACAAGCCCACTACCTTATTGGGCAGAGCAGAAACCCCTTGGACTTTGGACAATAAGCCCATAATTTACCACACCATGATTAATATCAATTTTCCTTTTTGTTAAAAATTATATATAATCTTGGATATCCTTTCGTAATATTTACTTTTACTCATAAATTCATATAAATTTTTAAATTAAAAGAAAATACGTTTAAACACACTTAAAGTCACATCTTCTGATTAATGATACCAATTGAACTCAATCGACGTATTTTTATAAAATATCTCTTATATTATATGATTATGATGTTACCTTTTATAAGTTATTTTTATAAACTTTTTACGAATGAAAAGTATTTAAAAAAGAAGGTAATAGCAATTAAGAAACGCATGTTTAAAATAATGTGTTTTCCAATGTGTAAATTTGTAGTACTTATTATTATCTATATAAAATAATGTTTAAAAAAGATACTTTGACGAAGTTAAACGAGTTGAGTGTACGATTAAGTAAATGGGTGAAGAAAGAAAAAGGGGTAAGAGAACGCCTAACTGAAGACTTGAACTCTAGAATGTTAAAATTGAGTTCCGGAGAAATCAGTGATACATATTGTTTTAAACATGCGTTTAAAAGCATTAAAATATTTTTTTAAAAATAAAAATAAAAAATATATGAAAATGAGAAAAAAATTAATTTTCTCTTAAAATATTTTAATAATTAAAAATAAGGTTTTTTTTTTAAAAATTAATCTTAACTAATTAATTTATTTTAACTCAAGTTCAAAGGAAAAAACCTTTAAATATCAAATTTCTGACTTTGGTTTCAATTTATATAAAAGTAAAAATCTTTTAACAATAAAAAATTGATTGATTAAAATATGTTATTAGTCTTTATATTTTTATAAATTCCTAGTTCAATCATCATCATTGATAGTTCTATCAAAATTCGTCAATATATTTGCCATTCGTCAATCATATCTCACATTACACGAAAACAGTCTAATCAATACGTCAAGTTAATAAATATTAACAAAAAATACTAACAATATTAATAATCAAACTGGAATTTTTAAATAAAAAGTAGAAAATCTTAATTTTTAACTTTTGAAGCATAATAACAAAATCTCATTTCTTTTTTTTAAAATAGAAGGAGTAACATTATTTTTTAACAAATTTATTTTTATTAACACTAAGACTTAATTTAATATTATTTTTTAAAAATATTTTTAGATTAAAAAGTACTTTTAAAACACTCAAAAATTTCTTATTTAATAATATTTTTATCTGAAAAATATTTCTTAGAAGTAATACTAAAGTTGGGCAGAATGGGGTTGAGTGATGCTGAATCCTAAGAAGATTTCAAGCCGAAATGTATGGTTCAAACTAAAACCAATCTCACCAACTTTCCCTTTCAAATAGCAATGAAATAAACTTAAAAAGGCTGAAGCTTATCAACGAAAATAAATAAAAAATGCAGAGAAATGGCCTTTGAGAGGGTCAAAACGCCAACCAGAAGCATTGATAAAACATTTGGATAATTCATTGCTCCTCACTATTTCGATTTGCCTCTCATTTGTTGAAGATATTTCTACGTCAACCATTTTTATTTTTTCTTCATAAAGACAAAGGTCTAATATTTTTTTGGACATGCATCAATATCTAATATGATTTCATTTTGGTCGAATTATACAGGTCCCTACATTATGCACCTTTTTATAGATTTAATTATTTTACTATATTTTCATCACTTTTGGAATTTATAATTCAATTTGTTTTCTTCTTCCAATTTTTTTCATTAATTCCATCAAAAAGTTAACCTGGCCCTTTTTTTAAAAAAGTCGAGTTTTTATTTGGTTTAGATAGGTATGAAATTGTTAATTTATAGAAAAATATAAAGGTATGTGAAAAATAGAGCGTCAATAATGATAATAAATCGTAAAGAAAGAGAGAAAATAGAACACATAAAATTTTATATGGAAACTCTTTAAGGAAAAACCTACTTGTAGAGAAGGGTTTGTAAAACCATATTCTAATCAAAGTCTAATAAAAGTCATGCAGTAAGGTTAAAACACTTTATTCTAATCAAATATCAAATGGAGGAAGTAAATTTTTATACAGATTCCATTTTAGCCCTCAGCCTTCGCCCTCGCAGATCTCCTATCTTGTCACTTATATTTTATTTTAACAAGAATTTGGGTCACATAACTCTAACAATATATATATATGTCATACAATAATATGTCTAAGAAAGAATCATGACAGAATTTTAAAACTAAAAATACATATTTCGAAAAATAAATTATAATAGAGAAACTAAATAAACTAAAAACACATAGTTGATGGACCTTCTATAAAATTTAACCTTAAATTTCTACAAACAATACAGTTGCCTCCCTTTGACCCATGGCATTGCAGGGACTAAAAATCTCATGTTTGTCGGGCAATTGGCTTTTGCTACCATATTGTCCCTTTGAGCTGAATAAATGAAAAACATAAACTTTTATACGTAACTATAATAACAATTCAAAGACCTATCGTATACTATTTTCTACCCCTTTACCGTTGTCCTTATCAGGAGGGGCAGAGCAGTTACCTTTATAATTTAATAGAACCGTCAAATTGCGTTTTGGACTTAAAAAAATAATTTTATTCTCTAAAATTTATAAAAATATAAAATATTAAAATGATAAATAACTTAATTCCGACCCCAAAAAAGGTTTTCTAGTTTCGCCTAGCTCTTACTAGCCTTCCATCATTTATTTATGTATCTCAACTCTCTTTTATCTCAAGTATTAGAGCATGCCTTAAAAGATCAAACTCTAATGCCTTTTTGACCAATATATTCTCCCTCTTGTGTCATAGGTTGTGGTTCAAAGCCCGTAACCATTGCAATAAGAACGTTTCATGGAGGTCTACATATTAAATAGAGTTCATTTGACTAACTTGAACTGACTCGATTCGAAAAACAAGTGATAAAGCTCATCTACTTGAAACTTTAGTTACCTAGTGAAACACTTATGGAAAATTAGGCCTACCTTGATAAATAGGAAAGTAATATTAAAAAAATTATAATCTGATAAGATTTGATTTTGTAATATTCAGGATTATGTAAATCCCTTAATTATAGGTATGCTTCAATTTCGTCCGTCGATGTAAAGCTAACCGTACTGTTAGATTGGGGGCTCAATTATGAATAGAAGATCTCCCTCTCATTTGTAATCAATCATTGTATCCATTGTATTTCATTTTTTTAGGAGTGAATACTAATTTAGGGCGTTTACTCAAACACTTAGCGTGTTTTGGCTTTTTATGGCTATTTTGTTCTTTCGAGCTTTTTTTTATCTTTGAGTTGTTTCCATTTTATAATTCAGTGCCTTAGAGAATTCCGATAATGATTCTCACTTTACAAGAGTTAGACTAATTTATGCGCATTTGAAATAAAAAAATCACATAAAATTATATAAATTATGAGACGAAATGTCTAATTCCGTGACACTTGTATGTATTCCGATAATAAAATAATGACAACTACACTTACCAGAAATCAACATACGTCATAAATCTATAATTTGTATATCGCATAGATATAGTTCATATAACAAAACTTATGGACCCAATTCCCAAAATTTAATCCATCGTGAAGACATGCTCTCTAGGCTAAAGAGACCAAACCATGGCTTTTATATGCTATTGCTCTTCCGTGGCTTCAAGAGGCGGTCTAAGATTTTGTTCTAAGTTAACAAGAGACAAAATCTTAAAAAGGTATACTAAAATTTTATAGGATGAGTATATACAATGAATAATCAAACATATGGTTAATTAATAATAATAATACATAAAATATTTATGATATTAAAAAAAGAATTAGATTAAAATATGAGTAAAATAAAATTTAAACACAAAATACATTAGATTAAAAATATTAAATAAATACAACTGTTTATCATGGTGTTGTCATCAACCCTATGTTAGTGTCGAGTTAATTTGTGACATCAATTCAATCAACAATATTACTAATATATACAAATATATAATAAATATATTTATTAAAGTTTCATATAAAAATAAAAAAATTTGATTTAGTTCAAATGGTAAAAGAATTTTTTTTATATATGTATGATGTCCTTTGTTCAAATCTTATTATGGACAAATTTTTATTTTTATTTATGAAAATATAAAAAGTCAAAAACACTCATATGATCATATAACTTTGCAAATAAAATGGGTTTTTTGGCAATTCCCTAACAGAGTTGGAACCAATTAATGGGTAACACCAACTTGATAAAGTGATTTCTCTCTACTTGGATATCTACTTCAATAATGCTATTGTTTCGTATCATTATGGAAGAAGATTCAAATAAAATATACACTTCTTCGAAAATGAAAAAAACTAATATACTTTCATTTAATATTTTAGCTTAACCTTTTTAACTCCTCAATACTCAATCATATCCTCCGTTCTTTTACTATTGAAAGCATACCTAGAGTCCATATTATGTTGTATTGAAAGCACATAAGAATATGTTAGATATATTAGTTAGATTAAATATAAAGCACAAATTTCATAACTTGTAAAAAAAAATTAACTATAGAATATGTTAGTTTTTTATCCCCGTGTAATGCACAGGTTTAGTTAGATATATTAATTAAAATATATACCATGGGAAGGTGGAGGAGTGATCAGTGTAATAAAGACAAAAATTTTCGATTCGAGGCCAAATGGTGCTTAGAGAATTCTTTTGAGGAGGAGATAAAGAGAAATTGGGCTAATATTTTAGGAAGTGTCCCGGATAAGCTTGAGAGAATGGGCTAGCAGCTTTAGAAGTGGAGTAGATACAGAAGTAAAGAGCAAAAGAAGAATCGTGTGGATTTAGAAGAAAGACTAAATTGTCTTTATAATCGGGAACCAACTGATGAGATATTAGCCGAAATCACAGATGTTCAATTGGGCCTTAATTTGGAGGCTGATCAGGAAGAAATTTTTTGGGAGCAACGAGCCGGCGTCAATTGGCTGAAAATGGAGACAAAAATACCAGTTATTTTCATAAAGTAGCTGTTCAACGCCAGCTTCGTAAAGGATCAAGGGGTTGGAAGGGGAGAATGGTACAAGGATTACCACGACTGAAGAGATGTTAAAGCTTGCTTCTGATTTTTTTGGTAATTTATCTTCAGCTTCGGATATGGGTACAGATGAGCGTTTATTTGAGTTAGTATAGAAAAGAGTTATTACAGATATGAATGATAATTTGCTTCAGCAATTTACTGGGGGATATTACCTATGCTATTAAGAAGATGTCGCCTTTGAAAGCCCCCGACATTGATGGCTTTCCCGCAATATTTTTCCAAAAGTACTAGTATATTATTGGACCTGAAATTTCTAGTTACTATTTATCTGTTTTGAATGGTGAATCTGAAATAGGAGAGATTAATAAAACTCGTATTGTTTTTATCCCTAAAGTCGAAAACCCAAAAAACCTTTCACAATTTAGACCCATAAGTCTTTGTAACGTAGTTTACAAAATTATTGCGAAAGTCTTGGTGAATCGTATTAGTGAAATTTTGGGAAATTGTATTAATAAAGCTCAAGGGGCTTTCATCCCAGGAAGAAATATTTCGGATAATGTGTTGATTGCTTATAAGGTCCTTTATTCTCTGAAAATAAAGAAGAAAGGAAAGAAATGGAATTTTACGGTTAAACTCGATATGAATAAAGCGTACGATCGTGTTGAATGGGATTTTTTGGCTAGAATGATGATTCATTTGGGTTTTCATGCTGATTGAATTGTTCTCATCATGAGATGTGTTTGTTCTGTCTCCTATTCTATGAGTCTTAATGGATCAAACAGTGAGTGGTTTTCACCTTCAAGAAGTTTAAGATAAGGCGATTCACTCAACCCTTATCTCTTTTTAATTTGTGCTGAGGGTTTTTCTACACTCCTTAATGAAACAAAACATAAAGGTCTAATGAGGGGTGCTCCTATTGGAAGGGAAAGATTTTCGATCAATCACTTGTTCTTTGCGGATGACTGTATTCTTTTTGGAGACGCTTCAAACGAGGGAGCTAGTGTGGTTCGAGATGTTATTCGGGAGTATGAGATGGTTTTGGGTTAGTGAGTGAATTTTGACAAATCACTTATCTATTTTGGGGCTAATATGGATACAAATATCAAAGAAACCATAATCAATTTACTGGGTGTTAGGGTGGCTTCAAATCTTGAGAAGTATTTAGGGTTGCCTATGATGGTTGGATGAAAAAAGACTTGGGCTTTTGCTAACTTTATGTTGGATGAAAAAAGACTTGGGCTTTTGCTAACTTTATTGACCGGTTTAAGAGACGAATCGAAGGTTGGAGTTTGCGTTATTTATCTACAGGGAGAAAAGAGGTCTTTGTTAAGTCAGTTTTACAGGCTATACTAGTTTACGTTATGCAATATTTTACTCTGTCGAAGACGTTATGTCGAAAACTTGAAGGCATAATGAATAAGTTTTGGTGGTCTAATAATAAATCAGCTAAATTCATCCATTGGAGAAACTGGGATGCTTTGTGCAATTCGAAAAGTGTTAGTGGGCTGGGTTTTAAAAATTTGGTTTTGTTTAATAAGGTCTTATTAGCAAAACAAGCTTGGCGTCTTTTATCACAGCCCAATTGTCTTTTAGCGAAAGTTTTGAATCTTGTTATTATCCTTTTTCAGATATATTATCAGCAAAAATTGGCTCTTACCCATCGTTTACCTAGAGAAGCATTTGCAGTGCTAGGATTTGATTGCAGATGGGATACTGTGGCGAATTGGTAATGGTGCTAATGTAGATATATGGAATGATCCTTAGCTACCTGGAGCAGGGAACAATAGATTATCACTTTAAAAAATTAATTCGAACTGAACGACAGTAAATCAGTTGATTGAGGCTGAGACTAATACCTGGAACAAGGATCTGGTTTACAATATTTTTGATGATGATCATGCAACTCGTATTTTTCCATTCCGATATATGAGGCTAAATCGGAGGATATGCTGGTATGGAAACATGAAGGCACTGGGGAATACTCAGTGAATAGCAGGTACCGAGTCCTAGTTACAGAACATTTACAGAACTCTAACTACATCTCCCCTAATGTTGAGGCTTACAATGATTTCTACAAATCTTTTTGGCCTATGCACATCGCAACAAAAATAAAAATACATATATAGAGATTGTTTAATAATTTTTTGCCTCATTTCTGTAATTTGTTTCAAAGAACTTTGAGGGTTGAAGTCGACTATCCCCTCTGCAAGGCAGCTCTAGAGGATTCTGACCATCTGTTGTGGTCTTGTGGTATATTATAGTAGGTCTGGGCTTTTTTTAAAATCAAGATTGATCCAGTCAATAGTACTTCGAGTTGCAAAACTCATTTTGTTAACACTTTCTCTGCAGCAAATGAACAAAACAAACAACTTATTGCAATTTCTCTATGGGCTTTCTAGTATAGAAGAAATAAGTTAATTCATGAAGGAGTTAAATTTTCTTTGCAGGAACTGTTAGGATTCATTCGAGGATATGGTCAAGAAATAAGATTAAGCCAAGAGAATCTGGGAGGTTTTTATAGATTTCTATCGAAAGAACTATAGAATCCTCCAAACGTTGGTTTTATTAAACTCAACTTTGACGCAACTTTTCAAAATGATCCTAGAACTTCTACAACAACAGTACTAGCTAGGCATTCTGAAGGAGAAGTTGTAGGGGCAGAAACTTATCCTTTTGAGGATGTTGTCGACACTTTTGTGGCTGAAGCAAGGGCGTGTGAAAGGGCTATCCTCTTTGCGGTAGAAATGGGTTTCCAGCGTCTGCTCGTGGAAAGGGATTCCCTGTAGATTATCAAAAAGCTTAAGACAAATGGGGAAGACAGATCGATTCTTAGACCGATTATACATCATATACGTATTCTAAATTTTTTTTTGGAAGATGTATCTTACCTTTTTGTTCCCCGACTCACTACAGTAAAACAGGTTTTTAGCAGCGTTTTTAGTGGCGTTTGGACCAAAAACGCCGCAAAAGGTATACATTAGTGGCGCTAAACGAAAACATCGCAAAAGGTTAGAGCTATAGCGGCGTTTATGAGAAAAACGCCGTAAAAGGTCCAGCATTAGTGGCGTGTATGAGAAAAACGCCGCAAAAAGTCTAGCATTAGGGCCGTAAAAACATTTTATTTTACAAAAGACGGCGCCGTTTTGCTCCCTATCTATTTATTATTTAACTAGTTCATTTATATTAAATAAAATACAATTTATAATACTATTATTGAACAAAATTTTAAAGTAAAAACATAGAAAAATATATTTTAAAAATGAAAAAATTTAAAATACTATTATTTAAAATAGTTTTAAAATTTTTTGGGTATATGACTGATTATTTTTTAATTTATATATTAAATAATTTCTTATATAATTGAAAAAGAGATAATATTAATTTGAATATATTAAAACTGTAGCTATAGTTTAAATTATTTAAGAGATAATAGATGAACCTTATATATATATATATATGTTAAAATTAAAAAAATTAGTAAATTTCCTAAAATATTAAAATTATGCATCTCTCGGGAAACAAATTTTAATTAGCAAATTGAAAATGTTATTTAAATTTCCTAAAATATTGAAAGAATATATAATATACAAATTTTATCTAAGTAATTTAGGGTTTATGGTTTAGAGTTTATAGTTTAAGGGTTTATGCATGGTTTATGGTTTTGTGTTTAGGGTTTCGAGGTTTATAAGTTTAGAGATTAGGGTCTAGGGTCTTGAGGTTTGGGTTTAAGGATTGGGGTTTATGGGCTTGAGGTTTGAATTTAGGGTTTAAGGTTTAAGATTTAGGGTTTAGGGAAGATCAAATGAAGACTGGAGGGAAGGCGAGGCCAATGCTGCTAAAGAATGGTTTGGTCAATGAATTAGTTAACCAATGTCAACCGGAACTGAGTTATTTTTAATCAATTTTTTTTCATAAATGCAGAAGAAAATTTTTAAAAAAAGAAGAAAATTTGATTGAATCTTTAAATATTTAGTAGTATCAAAGGCATTAGCGGTGTTTTTTCATAAATGCCGCAAAAGGTAAGCAATAGTTTTTGAAAAAACGCCACAAAAAATCATTTGTTTAAACAAAACGGCGCCATTTTATTGGATTTCTTAGTGGCGTTTTTGGTAAAACGCCACAATAGTTTAGGATTTAGCGGTTATTTTCTTTATATTAAAACGGCGCTGTTTTATTAGATTTTTAGTGGCGTTTTCAGTAAAACGTCGCAATGGGTTTGCCTTTAGTGGCGCTAGGATAAAAACTCCGCAAAGGTTAATTTATTTTGGGCAAAATGGTGTCATTTTGCTCTCTTCGTTTTTAACCACACCTGATAAACTTATTCATTTTCCCCGTTCTCTCTAGTTCATTTCCCCCATTTTCCCTAATCCGAAATCCCTAAAGTAATCATCCATTTTTTCCCAATTCAAAATCCCTAAAATTCACCCTTCCCACCGGCCTTCCAGTAAATACCTCGTAATCCAATTATTTTAGACTTGGCTTATTATGCCATTGATTTCCCATCTATAGAAAATCGGATTAAGAAAGGCAAGGGTTTCATAAGTAGGCTTTGGGGTTGAAGAAAATAGTTCAAGGTAAGAATTAGGGTATTTATTAATATTTGTGTATTAGTATTAGTTTTTGTTATTGATTTAGCTATTTTTTGGTTGGCTTTGTTAATTTGTTATTGTTTTTGTTACAGAGAAAAGAAGCGCTGAGGCTGCAAGAATTAGGGTAAAATACCCAAGAAGAATTCTAGTGAGAATCAATCATTAACTATATCTGTTTTATTATTTTTTTAAATTTTTTTCTGATGTTAAAATAGTAATTTTGATTATTCTATCGCTTGTTTGTCCTTGGTTTATGTAGTGCCATATGTTTTTAACTTTTAAATGTTGTTGAGAATTTTTGTTAGGTATCAGTTTATGTTCCATATTTTTGATCAAATGACAATTTCCATATACCAACTTTTGGGGTTGGACTAGTCTGGCATGCATTTCCTTGACTTTGTAGTGTAATATTCCATTGTGTTGTTAAGGCGTGTGTGCACTTAGGCTACCTACGATGTTGTGCTTGCAGCACAACTGTAATGATACGTATTGTGTCAATGTCAATTATATGCCTTGTTTGATATATGTTCATGGGATATGGTTGAAGGATTTTAAGCAATTATACTGTCATTACTGTGTAGACAAGATTGCAGTCCCTTTGTTTGGTATTGGACCATGTTGTCTGTGAAATAAAAAAATACATTATCAGTATAACAAATTTGTCTAAAAATATTTGGAGTAGGTGTGGCAAATGCATAAAAATATAGTTTTTCTTTCACAAGTCAATATTTTTATATTTTGAATTTACTGTACAAATATGTAAATCTAAAACGTTAGAAGAATGCACTTGTTTCATAAATTTGTAGTTTATATTATAATAGTCCATATTTTATAGCTTAGCTAGCTAGTAAACCAACACAATGGCAGTTGTTATTACCTCTGGCTATTCACATTACAGGTAGACTTCTATTATTTTTGGCCAACAAGAATATATAAAAACATGTAGAAAACTTTTTAGAGGTTTTTCACATGAGAACCAAACTAATTTGAGGATTTAAGCTATAAAAAAAAAATTAAAGGGTGTAATGAAAAAAAAAGAAGAAGTACCAAGACATGTGTGATTAGAAAATAATGCATGCCTTATATAAACAAAATTAGAGGTTTCCTTTTGGACATATTTTTCTTATGATTGTTGGAATTGAATTGAACTGGTCAATCATATTTAAATTGGTCATTACTATGTAGACAAGATTGCAGCCCCTTTATTTGCTATTGAACCATGTTGTTAAGGCATGCATATATGAACATCGTGTGATACTTATTGTGTTGTGCTTGTAGCATAGTAATATATTTCGCGTTAATATTAGTCATTTGCTTTGTTTTTAATGTATGCTCGTGAGAAATGGCTTGAGGATTTCAAGCAATAGCTAATTAAAAGAACTTGTAAGGAAGCTTATTGCTGAATTTTGATTGTTGAATGCCATGTGCTTTGATATTTAGGTGCACTATCTATTGACAAAAGTTGCAAGGAAGTTGACTGCTGAAACACAGGTAGACGGTTCTTCCTATAGTCTTTTTTCTGTTATTTTTTCTTGCTGTAGTATTGTTGAATTTTGACAGTTTTTTCTAAAACTTGAAAAATGAATGATCTTGTACTCATGCATTGTAAAAAAATATGCTCCCATAAATTCATATATGAATGCTAGCTATGGCAGTCTAGGCTGTTTATTTACTATTTTTTTTCATATCAATTGATATCCCTTTTTTTGGTTTATGTAAGCAGTTGTAGTCTTTATATACTTAATTTGGCTAAGTGGCTGTTATGGATGTAATGTCATGATTGGAATGATATTGTCAAATGGATAAAATTTAAAATATATATATAACTGATTCGGTTTGATTTACGAATATAAAATTACTTTTAATAATAAAATGTAATATTAAAACAAGGTTCAATCTTTTTTTTTTCATGGAACAAAGTTGACATTTCATCTTATACGGTTTTCAACTTTTTATACACATTTTTTTATACACGATAATGTTGTATATTGTGTTTAGGTTCGTATTCAAATTGAAGTCTTATTGTCGTAATAAGTGTTATCCAGAATGATCAATAGCTGAAGGATACTTGGCAAAGGAGCGTATGACTTTCTGTTCTAAATATTTAGAAGATGTTGAAACAAGACTGAATAGACCAAGTAGAAATGCTAGGCTCATTGATCATAACTTAGCCGAAACTTATTTATTTCGAAGTTATGGAGAACCCATCGGTAAAGTTGAAATTGCACACTTAGATGATAGATCTTGGGTACAAGCACATCGATATGTTATTTTTCACCACGATTCAATTGAACCATTATGCAAGTAAGTTTTAGAATTTGATTAATATTCATCTTTTTAATTTGTTTATCTTCTGTCCAAGTAATCCACTTTTTAACATAGCAAGTACAAACAACTCTTGAGATCCCGTTCACGTTCTCGAATATTACAACATCGAGAGATTCATAAGTTATTCACAAAATCTTTTCATGAATGGTTAGGGCAAACGATATGCGACTGAAGCTTTCATCGACAAATAATAATGTTTTCTCATAAAATTTATAATTAATCAATTTACTTTCGATTCAATAGGTTTTGAGTGGAAAGGACATCAATGATGAAGTTAAATGGCTTTCCCAAGGTCCGAATGGAGTAGTAAAAAGATATAGTGCATTCCTCATCAATGGATTCAGGTTTCATACAAAATCTCCCGAAAGATTGAGGAGGACTCAAAATTGTGGAATAGTTGTTAATTCTTTAATTACAAGTTATGCTAGTGCTAGAGACAGTAATCCTGTTGAGGGAAATGTGGAGTATTATGGACTTCTTAACATTATTAAGTTGGATTACTATGGCAAACAGAAGGTTGGCTTATTTCTATGTGATTGGGCTGATGTTAATACTGCTAGCAGAATTAAAAAAAGATTAATTTGGTTTTACAATGGTAAACTTCTCTCGATTAATTCACACTGGACAACAATTGATAGATGAGCCGTATGTATTTTCTTATCAAGTGAAACATGTTTTTTACTCGAAAGATCCAAATGATGAGGGTTGGTACGTTGTACTCCGTAACACCCCTAGAGACTTGTTTGACATGGGCAATGGAAGTAGAGATAACATAGACGAAAGATTAGAAACTTTGCCTTTTTCATAACAAAACTTAAATGAAAATATCCCTAGTACTAGTACACAATTTCAATGGGTTCGCTAGGATGTGGATGAAGATATTTACGAATTTTGATGTAGTAAGATTTTACGATTTTTTAATTATATGTAATATTATATTTTAAATATTGATCTTGTTAAATATTTCAACTATTTTATATGTACTATTGTTTTTTTAATTAGTTACTAAAATTTCAACTCTTTTATGTGTATTGCAGATACAATGCCCAGAAGAAAATTGCGAAATCTAAGTATCGTTCAAAATCCTCCAAATTCGGAAGAAACAAATAGTGAGCAACAAACTGATATTGGATCTTCGAATGTTCTGAATACAGCTGACGCATCTGAAGAAATTCAAAGTAATGTTAAACATTAATTTACATGCGTGTTGACTTTTATTATTGATTTATGTTTCAAATTTTTATATTATAATATACCATTTTTCAGTTGAAAGCGGTGGGACACGCAGAACTCGAGGACGTACACTACTAAAAGATTTATACGAGTTAAATTTCGTCGAGCGTGTCAAAGTACCTAGAAACAGTCTTGGGCAGCTTGTTGGATCAGAAGTTCGACTTTTAGCAGGATACTTGGGCATTATAGCACGAAATACCAATCTGTTGCCTATCAACTACGAGTCATGGCATCATATGCCTGATAGTAACAAAAATCAAGCTCTCAATAATATTAAGGTATAATTCATAATACTTTGTTTAAGTTTCATTTATATTTACTTTCTAAACTTGTGTTTTTTTGCAAGAGCGATTTGCTTTAGAGGTCTCGGATACTTATGTCAAGAAGGCATTAGGAAAAAAATGGAGAGACCATAAAAGTACTTTAAAGAAGGAATATTTTAAGAAAAATATAAGTCTCGAAGAGAAATTGTGAAATGTCCCGTCGGGAATGCTGAGGTACAAATGAGAAGATGCAGTTAGATTTTAGAATTCAAAGAAAGGAGAGGTATTACGTACTTCCGAACTCGTATAATTATAGTATTTACTATATAAGTAATAATAATTTCATAATGTAGGATCGTGAGCGCATTGGAATTACAAGTAGGCAAAAACAAAAGTTCACGCACACAACTAGGTCAAAAAGTTTTGCTTGTATAGCTGAGGACAAGGTATTTTGAATTTATTAATTGTGTCAAATATTAATTAATCTCTATTAAATAATATTTTTACTACTATATTGTAGGAACAATCATCTAGTCCAAAAGTTGGACGCCTTCAGCTTTTTGACATTACACATAGAAAGAAATATGGATCTCCTATGACTACTGAAGCTGCAGAAATTATGGTATATTTAATTAATAAAATTTGAATTATTTTAAATATATAATGCTTAATTATAATGGTTTAATTCGTCGTTTGTATTGCAAATAATGTTGTGTTGCATTTGTTTATTTTATATATTTCGTTTCTAACTTTTTGATTGATTTATTAGGAGAAACTAAAGGATAAAAAGGCGGAGTATGAAGCGATTGCTTCGAGTGATAGCTCTGTTAATCTTGACGACATTGATAACTGAATAATTACTGAAGTTTTGGGTCCTGAAAGGTATGGTCAGGTTCGATTTCAAGGATCGTTTGTTAATCCAACCTAATATTTTGGATCCAGCTCGTAGCAATACATGCCTTCAGAGAGTCAGGCTCAAGCTGTAGTTCAAAGGTTAAAAGACCAGATGGCTTAGATGCAAGCGAGAACAGTTGAGCAAATTGCTTAACTTAAAGTGGAGGCAGCATCGAGAGAAGCAAAGGTTAAAGAAAATATGAAGAACTCCAGCTACAACTTAGAGCGGAGGCAGCAGCGAGGGAAGCAGAGGCAACAGGGAGGGAAGTAGAGTAGAGCAGAAAATACGACGCACTCCAGCTACAACTTTAGAATACGATGAAGATGTTTCAGCAGTCGCAGAATCCACCATCTTAGACGTTTGTTTTCTTATTGTAAGAATATCTTAACATTATAACTTTTAACATTATTGTAAGAATATTTTGTTATTTCATTTATTAATCTAGATCATATATCTTTCGTTGGATTTGATCATTTAGATTTGTTATTTTTGCTTGGCTTTGTATTTGCTGGTTGGATTTGTATTTGCTATTTTTTATTGTTACAGAAAGAGTTGTATATGAATTAAAATGTGTAGTTAGGAATCTGTAAAGTTAGCGGCGTTTTTAGAAAACGCCACTAAAGAACAAGACTTTTAGCAGTGTTTCAAAAAAAAATGCAGCTACAGAACATGACATTTAGCGACATTTTTGGTGAAAGCGCCGCTAAAGGTCACGTTCTATAGCGGCGTTTGTAGGTAAAGCGCCACTAAAGGTCACGTTCTATAGCGGCTTTTTTTGTGGCACTAATAAAAACGTCGCAAATAGTTTTAGAAGCACCGCTATAGGCCCAAAAAAATGCCGTTAAAAACCTATTTTACTGTAGTAACTGGTCAATGGAATGACTCATACTTTGGCTTTGGAAGGAAGAAGAAGACAAATCTCTGGTATCTTGTAATGACCCGAAGTTTACGGGTATCAGAAAAGTGTATTTTCGGGTCACTATTTTCGTAAAATGAATTCTTAGATATTTATTAAAAATATTTAAGAAGTCAGTAGAGTGGTTAATTAGATTTTGGCTAGGTGAATTAGCTTGAATTAAAGTTAATTTAGTATAAGGACTAGATTGAATACAGGGTAAAAAAATTGAATTATAAAATGAAGAAAAGTTGAAAGACTAAATTAGCAAATAAACCATAAGGGAAATAAGTGACAAATGTATGGAAAATATTATCTCATGTGTATGTATAATATACATATATTTATACTTAATACTTAAGTACATAATATAATAATATAATAATATAATAATATAATATAATAAAACATAAATAAACTAAAGTAAATAAAAAAAGAAAAAGAGAAATAAAGAAAGGAAACAAAGAAGAAAATGGGAGGAAGAAAAAAAAAAGGGAAATTAGGGATTTTAAGGTTTCAAGCTTAAGTGCTAACGTTGAGCCGGAGACGTCGGCTAAGAAAGGAAAGGAAAAAGTCAACAAAGATTAGCTCGAAAAATACGGTTTATATTTTTATAATCCAAATTTAATAATAATTTAATGTATTTATTGATGATATGTATGATAAGTGAAAATTGAGGTAAGTGTTGATATTATGGTATTGAATTGGATTGTGAATATGTATGGATTATTGAATTGAAATGTGTATTGGTTGAAAATTGAAAGTGAATTGAATACCCTATTAACAATGTCGGGCTAAGTCGAATATAGTTGGCATGCCATAGG
Source organism: Gossypium anomalum (assembly GCA_025698475.1). NCBI lineage: Eukaryota > Viridiplantae > Streptophyta > Magnoliopsida > Malvales > Malvaceae > Gossypium > Gossypium anomalum. Next base: position 87,620,265 of record CM046961.1, read on the forward strand.
ATTGGAAGTGTTTAAGGATACTTCGACCTCGAGTCAATGAGGTACTATGTGTCGTATTATTATTGCTTCGGATAAATTCATGAGGTACTGAGTACTGTATTGTTTTACTTCGGCATGGCTGATGAAGCACTGAGTGCCGTACTGGTGTGTTTGGGTTGGATCCGCGTATCGTCGGAGTCCGAGTTGTGTTAATAGGGATATATGAATGAATTGAACAAATGATTGACATTAAATAATATTGAATACGAAATGGATATTGAAATTGAAATTGAGAAATTTATTGTGAAATGCTATTAAATAGCAATTGTGAGACTGAAATAGAAGATATGATGATTTATGAAATTGATTATTTATTGAATGATTTTTATTATGTATGATTATGTATATAAACATTATAAATTTTTTATTAATAAGTATTCGAATTATAGAAATACCACTGAGTGTTATACTCAGCATACGGTTGTTTCCGTGTGCAGGTTAGGTAAAGTTCGATCGTTGAATCAGCATCCAAAGCCGATCCCAAATTCAAATCACGTGGTGAAGTATTTTTACTTATTAAAATGGCATTTACCTAGGTTGTCTTTTGATGTCATTTAGAAATGTGAATATTAACGGTGTATAAGATGATATTGGTTGATCTATATATATTAACATATGTCTTATATTATAGTCATTTATATGGTTTTAGTTTGAATTGGTTGAATGGTATTTAAATGAATTGATTAGATAATTTATGTTAGATATCTTTAAACATGCATAAGTTAGATATTTATATTGATAATTCTGACATGTTTTAGATGTATTTAATCATGTTTTGGACTGGTTGAAAGATTGGATTTTGAGTTGCTTGTCGTTCAAGGTTTGCAAGGTTGGTAAACTTGTTGTATAAGGCTCATTTTCAGTCCACACGGCCTGGCACACAGGCATGTGACCAGACCATGTGAGACACACGGCTTACACATGGGCGTGTGGATAGGCCGTGTGGCCTAAGTCAGAGAGTTACACGGGGTAGGACACAGTCTGAAGCATGGGCGTGTTTAGGGTCACACGGGCGTGTCCTTAAACCATACGGGCATGTGAGCTCTGCACATAGGAAAAATTTCAAAATTTCGTGAAAAATTCTCTAAGCTTTTGATTTAGTCTCGATTAGTTTCGAATACGTGTTTTAGGCCTCGAGAGCTCATTAAAAGAACATTGTAATTAAATTATGATGAATATGTTAAACATATATGTGATTGCTCATTTTTGTTCTGAATTGTCTAGTAATGCCTCATAACCCTGTTTCGACGACGGATAAGGGTTAGGGGGTGTTACATATCTAGGTTGATGGGGTTCTGAAATCAGTAAGGACGATGGTGGAAAAGGATCGGATGGCTTGGAACTAGAGTCACCATGCTTCTTTCTAGATTTGCTTTGAAGATGGAGTAGGTTCTTTGAATCTCCATAGTTTGACTCAAAGCTTTTGGCTTTTCTTCATTTGTGCTCATCTCAGAAATGTTTCTGCTACACAAGGTAAAGAAAGATATTCGGCTGGTATTTTGATTGTGAATCGTTTTTTGGTATTGGCTTATGGTGGTTTTCTCCTTTGCATTTTTGGTTTTGTTTTTTCCTAAGTGCGGTTTCATTGTTTAGCTGTTTGGTCTGCTGTTGTTTTTGTCTTTTCAATTTACTTTTGTTATGACTTTTGTTTTTCTCCACCTTGAGCCGTGTGCTTCAATAAATATCAGTCTTTTATACTAAAAAATTATATATTTAATTAATTAGAGATAAAATAATCATTTAATATTATAACTTAATTGTTTTATTTTTCATTGGTGATATTATAAAATTTTAAGATTTATCTCTTAATTAATTAAAATTAATTTAAAATAATAATCATGACACAATATATGAGGTCATCATCCCCCCGTGGTAACTTTGGGTTTGCCCACAATAAATTTAACTTAAACACGTGACGCTTTAGAATTGATCCAAAAATTTACTTTGTCTACACACCTATTTAAGTTCTTAAATTTATCATATGGTCCAAGTGAGAGAATGTTAGAGACTGATGTGGTCATACGATACAATCAATTAAATTAATTATTTAATTTAAGTAATATTATCTAAATAAATAATATTTAAGTTAAACCTAAAAAATAAGTACTCTCTAAATCATTGATTAAAATAAAATCTTAAATATAGGTCCCTAATTTAATATTATTGTTGTAAAACATATGAGCATGTAGGTGATTGCTACCCAATTGATTCAGTCCAGATTTTTGGGACAATTAGTAAATACAAACAACAACCCATGTGTAAGAAGTAGGTATGGGGATGTATCACATTCACATATGTTGCTATATGTTCAGATTGAACTGCACTGCTAAGCCTAAGGGACCATGTGAGGCTTAGGATGAATTATTAGAATTCAGTTTGGCCTTTACCTTATCCACCACACACGCGTCCCCTTTCATTTGGTTACCTTAAAATTTCTTAGTTAAAACCTGAACCAGGTGCAACACTTTTTCCCAGTTGGTCCACTTGGCTGCTCCCACAAACCTTTGGATGCTTAGCATTGATTGACAATTATTGCTGTCCACCTGGTCCAGTAAATTATTGTATATTTCCTCTTTTGTATTTTTGAGTTTTGACCTTTTACCTTACTTTTCACAACCCAAATGTTTGAACCTAAAATACCAATGTTTGGCTATTTTACTAAATTAACCCAAAAAAATTTTATATTTACAAAAATAATCCAGGTTAAAAAACAATTACAAAAATAACTTGAAATGAACAGTAAAATTGGGTTTTGGCCTGTTAAAGGCCAGCACAAACTCGTATTTTGCACCCATAATTACCAAATGATTGTGTCAGGCTTTAAAAAATTTATTTTTTTAGTTTTGGCCTATCAGTGGTCGGCATCAAGTTTTTTTTTTTAAATCGTATCATACTGGTATACAAAATGCGAGTTTTGAAAAAAAAAATTGGTCTTTGGCTTTGTGGCCGCAACCACGATCACGATATTTTTAAAAAAAATTTTGGTCTTTGGCTCAAGACTAAGTACAAAAAAATTAAATTTTTGGTGTCATCACAATGGCCAAGACTAAGTATGAGTTTTTAAAAAAATAAATTTTGTGTACTAAAATACGAGTTTTTTTAAAAAAATTTGGTCCTGGCCACACAATGGCCAAAGATCGATCGAGTTTTTTTTAAAAAAAAATTGTTTTGGTTGTTGGCCTATCAATGGCCGGTACCAAGTACCAAAAAAAATCTTTTTTTTTTTGTGTTGGCCTGTCAATGGTAGCATCAAGTACTAGTTTTTAAAAAAAAAAATTTTTGCTGTCCCAAGTTACAAGTTTTTAAAAAAAATTTAGGTCTTTGGCACACAATGGCAAGCACTAAGACTTAGTTTTAAAAAAAAAAATTTTTGGTCTTTGCACACAATGGCACGCACCAAGTACTAGTTTTTTTTTTTTAAATTTTGTTGCCCAAAATACAAGTTTTTTAAAAATTTTGGTGCCGGGCTTCACAATGGCCTACACACCAAGTACGAGTTTTTAAAAAAATAAATTTTGTTGGCCCAAAATACGAGTTTTTAAAAAAAAATTTAGTGCTAGCCTGTCAATGGCCGACACCAAGTACAAATTTTTTTTTTATTTTTTTGGTGCTGGCCTGTTAATGGCCAGCACCAAACCTTATATATAGTGGGTGGTTTGGGTTCTGATAGTGTAAATGCAATTAAGGGTTTGAACCGGTTGGTAGAGTCTCCATGCAAATGTTTCTTTTTAATTTTACTGACCGTTTCAGATATCTAATTATCCTATACTGATGCAACGTAGACGTGATTCAAGCAGAAGATGATTAATTGTGAAGAAACTAATATAAAAAATAATTTTATTATTTCTTAAGAATGTTTGTATTTTTTTATATTTTTAAATTTAATATAGTTGTTTAGGATTTAAGGTTTCATTTTTATATTTTCATGTATTAATTTCTTAGAATGTTTTTACTTTTTTATATCTGTAAATTTAATTTAATCTGTAATATATAAATTTTGAATTTAAAATTTTCGTGTATTAATTTTACCTATCTGTTTGTAGTCCGTTGAGTGTTTAGATTTAATATAGTGCATATTATTTTTGTTTGAATTTTATATTTTTTTGTATTAATATTGTAGAATGATTGTATTTTATTGTGTATGTAAATTAAAATTGTCGTGTATTATTACATATTCAAATTTTTTTTAAATATTTCAAAGTCATTTATTCAAACAAATAATTATTTTAGAGAAATAAAATTAATATTAAAAAACAGAATAATTTCATTATAAAAGAAATATTTACAGAATAATTTTAAAATAAAGTAAAAATTAACAGAAAAAATTTAAAATTGTCGTGATCCTAGTGACGTCCCCGGTGCCGGCGTGTAATGGTCCGGATGCCTCCGTCGGCGATGCCGTGCACCTCGCTCAGGCTTTTGGTAATTGCTCGGTCCAACCTCCGGTGTCCCGTCCAGTGTACTTAAAAAAGTAGAATAATCATATACACCATAATTGGGACTAACTGGGTATTGCGTGACTGGAGGTGCCGATGAAAAAATATCCTCGGTGGTGGGTGTATGTGCTTCGGGATGGAGCTCCGGGAGTTTCGTGTGGTATGAGGACGATCCGGATCGTGTCGAATGTTGAGGCTCCATGTCGTTACCAAAAATATCCTCGAACGATGGAGGAATATCCACGTATAGATACGAATACAGGTTGCGCCTATGTCAAAGGCGCGACTAGAAATATTAGTGAATTTGCTAATACATACTTCATCCGGATAAAGTGTGCATTATTAAAATTAAATTAAAATTTTAAATAAGAAATAAAATTATAAAACAATATGTTATTTGGAAAATAACTATTGTTAGAATTAAGTGACCCGAATTTTTATTTAAATAAAATACGATGGAAAATAAAATAAAAGTAAAATCCATATAGAACTAGACTTCTTTTATTTTATTTTAGAATAAGGTTTTTTAAACCTTATTAAACTCCATCTATTTTATATTTATTAGGATAAGGTGTTTCAATCCTACTAGAATATGGCTTTACAAGCCTATAAACAGATATAGTCTATTCCTCTTGTATTGATTCAAAAAATTTTCGACATAGTGAATTTTTCTTCTCGTCTGCCCGTGGTTTTTTCCCGAAAGGGTTTCCACGTAAAATTTGTGTGTTCTTTATTTTATTTTATTTTTTAAAAATTGGTATCCGAGCTTTCGGGTTGTTCATCTCGTTCACGGTAATGGCGTCTTTGAAATATGAAATTCATTGTTGGATCACAACACCGTTTGCGTTGTGGCGATTAAGATGCAAGCAGCTTCGCAGATGGATCTGGAGGATGCCCTGCTAGGGATAGATAAGATGCCTTTGACATTAACAGATGAAGAGAAGAAGCGTAAGGATCGAAAGGCATTAACACAATTACATCTGCATTTGTCCAATGAAATTTTGCAGGATATGATGAAAGAGAAGACTGCCAGTTGCATTATGGAAGAGGCTAGAACAAATATGTATGTCGAAAACTCTAACAAGCAAGTTGCATATGAAGCAAATGTCTTTATGCTCATCGCTTGGAGGAAGGTGCATCAGACACCTAACACTTAACAGTGTTTAAAGAAATTCTCTCAAACTTGGAGGCCATGGAGGTTCAAAGATGATAAGGAAGATCTAGGTTGATTCTACTTTGTTCGTTGCCTCCGTCTTATTCAACCTTTAGAGACACGATTTTATATAGTCGCGAGTCTCTCACGATTGATGAGGTTTATGATTCTTTAACCTCGTATGATAAGATGAAACATCTTGTGGTTAAACCCGACTCTCGTGAGAGAGGTCTCATTGTTCGTGGGAGACAAGATCGGAATCTTGATGATTATCGTGGTAGGACACAGGAAAGAAATCATCATGGTATAAATCTAAGGGTAGATCAAGTCTTCAAATAGAGGTAAAACTTGTAATTTCAGTAAGAAGAAAGGGCACATTAAACTGAGTGCTATAAGCTACAAAATAAGATTAAAAGGAGGTCATGAATCAAAGGAAAACAACCTGAAAATTCTCGTGAAGCCGATGTTGTAGAAGACTACAAATGATGGTGAACTTCTAGTCGCTTCACAATGATTCTAAAGTAAGTGAGGAGTGGATACTTGATTCAGCCGCACCTTCCATATGAGTCCCAATCGCGATTGGTTTACAACTTACGAAAACAAAGTCCAAGGTGTTGTTTTGATGGGAAATAATGCTTCGTAAAGATCGCAGTGTTGGAACAATTAAAGTTAAGATGTTTGATGGAGTTGTCGAACACTTAGTGACGCATCGGCATGTTCCGAATTGAAAAGAAATTTAATTTCATTGAGTACTCTTGATTCAAAAGGGTACAGATACACAGCTGAAAGTAGGGTTTTAAAGATTTCCAAAGGGTCCCTTGTTGTGATGAAAGGGCAGAGAAAAATTGCCAAGTTATATGTTTTGCAAGGTTCTACTGTTACTGGTGATGCATCTGTCGCTTCCTCTTCCTTGTCAGATGATGATATTACTAAACTTTGGCATATGCTCCTAGGGCATATGAGTGAGAATGGCATGACAGAATTGAGCAAAAGAGGACTTCTTGATGGGCAAGGAATTTGCAAACTGAATTTCTGTGAACACTGTATTTTTGGGAAGAAAAAGAGAGTTCGATTCACTAGAGGAATCCATAACACGAAGGGAGCATTGGAGTATATTCATTCTGATCTGTGGGGGCCATCCAGAGTGCTTTCGAGAGGTGGAGCTAATTATATGCTAACCTTTATTGATGATTTTTCCAGAAAAGTTTGGGCGTTTTCTTCCCAAGCGTAAAAGCGATGTGTTTTCCACATTTAAGTCTTGGAAAATTATGATTGAAAAAGCAGACGGAAAACAGATAAAATACCTCCGCATGCATAATGGCTTAGAGTTCGCTCGATGAGTTTAATAGATTGTGCAAGTCGGCGGGATCATGAGACACTTGATATTCATCATACTCCAGCAAAAACGGCGTTACGAACGAATGAACGTAACGATCATAGAGAAGGTTCGATGTATGTTGTCAAATGCCAACTTACCGAAGTCATTTTGGGCAGAAGCAACCTCTACTGCATGTTTTTTGATCAACCGATCTCCATCCGCTGCCATTGAGAAAAAGACTCCACAAGAGGTATGGTCCGTAGTCCTGCTAATTATTCTAATTTAAAGATTTTGGGTGTCCTGCGTATGCTCATGTTGATAATGGAAAATTGGAACCGAGCTCCATTAAATACGTTTTCTTAGTTATAAAGTCGTGTGTAAAAGGCTATAAGTTATGGTGTCCTAAAATAGAAAAGTTGTGATTAGCGAGATGTTGTTTTTTGATGAAACTGCTATGATACCTAACTTATCTCTTAAAGACTCTTCCAATAATGAAAACCAAAAGCAGGTGGAGCATCAGACTAATACAGAGTCAACTCCTCAAGCCATAACAAAAATTGAGAATAGAGTTGCTTCTTCACCACAATACTCTATCGCCAAAAACAGAACTAGAAGAGAAATTAAACATCCAAAGAAGTATGCCAAGTTGATTTAGTTGCTTATGCTTTAAATGTGGTCAAGATATAGATGCGAATCAAGAGCCATCTAATTATTCTGAGGCTAGGTTAATGTGAAGACTCGTAAAAGTGGATGTTTGCTATGCAAGAAGAGATGGAATCACTCCACAAAAACAGAACATGGGACCTTGTGAAACTTCCTAAAGGTAGAAAGGCTGTTCGTTGTAAATGGGTGTTTAAAAAGAAAGAAGGGACTCCAGGAGTTGAAGAACCCAGATATAAAGTAAGGCTTGTTGCAAAGGGTTATAGTCAAATTCCAGGAGTGGACTTCACAGATGTGTTCTCTCCAAATTGTTAAGCATAGTTCGATTCGAGCTTTGCTTGGTATTGAGCCATGCATGATTTGGAGCTTGAGCAGCTAGATGTAAAACCGCATTTCTGCATGGAGAACTTGAGGAGGATATTTACATACAACAACCAGAGGGTTTTATAGTCTCAAAGAAAAATAGGACTATGTTTGCTTGTTTGAGAAAGTCACTTTACTGGTTTGAAAACAAATACCAAGACAAAGGGTACAAGAGGTTTGATTCCTTTATGGCTTCTCATGATTTCAAAAGAAGTAGTTTAGACAGTTGTGTTTACTTTAAGAAAAATAGTAACTGGTTCTTTTGTGTATCTACTTTTTATGTTGATGACATGTTGATAGCAAAAGAAAAGATAAAGGAGAGATAAGAAAGGTCAAAGCCCAACTAAGTGAAGAATTTGAGATGAAAGATTTAGGACCAAGAAAAAATACTTGGTATGGAGATTATCGAGAGATAGAAAAGCAAGTAAATTGTACCTAAGTCGGAAGGGTACATTGAGAAAGTTCTTTGTAGGTTCAATATGCAGAGTGCTAAGCTCATTAGTACTCTCTTTAGCGTTCCCATTTCGCAGACTTTCATCGGCTTTGTCTCCACAATTAGATGATGAGGTTGAGTACATGTCACATGTTCCATACTCTAGTGCAAAGTGGGATCTCTCATGTATGCTATGGTTTGCTCACGTCCGATTTATCATATGCAATCATGGCAGCTTAGCGTGATATACATGGCAAATCTGGTAAAGAACATTGGAAAGCGCTCGATGGATTTTAAGATACTTACGAGGCTCTCACCGATGTTTGCTTACAGCTTGGAAGAACTAAAGATGGAGTCATAGGGTATGTTGATACCGATTTTGCTTTGAGACCTTGATAGAAGAAGATATCTCTTAGGTTACGTCTTTACAATCGGAGGTTATGCAATTAGTTGGAAAGCCACTTTGCAAACTACAGTCACTTTGTCTACCACTGAAGCTGAGTACATGACGATTATTGAGGCTTGTAAAGAAGCTATTTGGTTGAAGGGACTATTTAGTGAACTCAATGAAGACCTTCAAATCAATGCAGATTTTTTTGTGATGATCAGTGCCATCTTCCTTACAAAAGATCAAATGTTTCATGAGAGAACAAAACATATTGATGTTCTGTATCATTTTGTTCGTGATATTATTGCTCGTGGTGATATTGTTGTGAGCAAAATTAGTACTCATGAAAATCCTCGCAGATATGATGACTAAGTCACTTCCTATAACCAAGTTTGAGCATTGCTTAGACTTGATTGGTGTTCATTGTTGAAGTTAAACCCTTAAGGGGTTTTATGGAAGAGGTGGAGAACTTGTTCGCGATGAAGAACTTGTTCATTGAGAATTTGTGTCAAGGTGGAGATTGTTAGAATTAAGTGACCCGAATTCTTATTTAAATAAAATACGATGGAAAATAAAATAAAAGTAAAATCCATATAGAACTAGACTTCTTTTATTTTATTTTAGAATAAGGTTTTTTAAACCTTATTAAACTCCATCTATTTTATATTTATTAGGATAAGGTGTTTCAATCCTACTAGAATATGGCTTTACAAGCCTATAAATAGACATAGTCTATTCCTCTTATATTGATTCAAAAAATTTTCGACATAGTAAATTTTTCTTCTCGTCTGCCCGTGGTTTTTTCCCGAAAGGGTTTCCACGTAAAATTTGTGTGTTCTTTATTTTATTTTATTTTATTTTATTTTATTTTTCACAACTATTATTGTAATGACATACATGTTTTATTAGTCGATGAAAATTGGTAATATTAAAAAGTTATTTTTAATACTCGGTTTTATTAGGTATAAGTATTTAAAATTTTGTAAATTAGTTTATATATTTTTTAAATAAGTTTACTTTGGGTAAAATATATTTACTTTAATATTAAAATATAGGGCTTTTATGAGTAAAAACCATAAATAATATATCACTCGTCATCTTGGAGTCCAGCATTACGAGACGATTGACCGGAAACATAGACACGATGTGGGCATGTTGATCGGTTGCGTCCGGATGTTCGACACACAATGCACAGTTTGGGTTCACCCGTCTCCCTGACATCCATGTCATTTCGAATTCTCATCGATTGTGGTCGACCTTTAGGATTTCTGCGGAGACTACGGTCAGACACCATCTCGAAAGCATGTGGTGGAACTTCCCAGTTTGAGACATCGGGCATTACAGGAAATTCGTTCCCCCATATACGTAATGTGCGTTCCAACATGTAGACCTCATCTATGAATTGTTCAACATTTAAATTTACTCTCGCACATGCTGCATGAACATGCGCACACGAATATCAAAGAGTTTGAAATATCCCGCACTCGCATCGTCTGTTTCGCAGATCAACTGCGTACGATCTAGGTGGAAGACCCGAACGGCGGTCGATGTACTCTTGAACTCGAAAAGTCTCCAAGTAGCGCTAATATAATTCAGCGTTCATTGTTGGTGCCCTTCGACTATTTACCGCCATGGCCTTTCAGACGGCCTCTACGTACACGTGCCCGGTCTTAATTTGCTTAGCTTGTCTCAACCCCATCTTGGGCGTCAATGTTGCCAACCTATAAAATGTTACCGAGAACACAATAGAAATCGGGAGATGGCGTGTGCTCCTCAATACAGAGTTAATCGCCTCTACCAAGTTGGTCGTCATCTGCCCATACCGAAACCCCTCATCGTAACTTTGAGTCTATTGCCAGTTTTCCATGCTACCCAACCATATCCGGAGATCTGTTGGTAAAGATGACATCTAAGATTCAAGCCTCGCGAATTTCTGCCTAAATCTTCGCGATTCTAACTCACGAGCTGCATATTTAATTTGAAACCATCATTTTAAAAACAACAAAAAATTTGAAAAGTAATTTTTTTAATAAAGACAAACAAAATTTTTTTTTACCCATGTTCATGATTTCTTTTTTCCAATCTTTATTCTTATAATCTCTATGAAAATTTGCCGCGATGTGCCGTATGCAATAAACAGACCTCTACGGAACCCCCGATTGCCTTATCGCAGCAATTAATCCCTTCGATCTATCTGATATAATGCAAATATTATCTTCTCTGACAACGTGCCTCAGTAAATTTGTGAGGAAAAATGCCCAAGACTCGAAGCACTCACGCTCCACGATGGCGAAAGCGATCAGAAGTACATTTCGGTTGCCATCTTGTGCAACAACAATTAGGATTATTTGCGTGTATTTGCCATACAACCATGTCCCGTCCACCTGTACCATCAACTTGCAGTGAGGGAAGGCCCTAACACACAGCTCGAACGTCTAAAACAATAAGTGAAAAACTCGTTTCCCCAATTGTATCTCCCCATTCTGGCCTTTATACGGCAGTGTTTGCAAATCAGTCATTGTCCCAGGCACATACTCTTTCATCCCGGCTATCAGTCACGGGCCTTTCGATATGACACTTTATACTTGAATCGAGCTTGCATGTCCGCAATAAGGACCGACACCTGAATGGTGAGCGACTCTTTCACCAAAGGAATGATACAGTTGCATATAGTTTTTGCATCTAACTTTCCATGGTCTTGCGACATACAAGCGGACATACATGTGTGTGGACCTTCTAGTTTCCTTATCATCCACATCTGTGTCTGCTGCATTAACGCAGCTCGGACACGCCATTTACAACCACTTGATGCTTTCCAACATTCTCCTACGTGAAAAGATCACGTGACTTCCGTATTTTTAATCCACACCTAACTTCAAGCTAAGTTGTTTTATAGCATGTAAAAAGTCTTTTTTGTTATCGAATTGTTGTCCTACAAACAACTCTTCATCGCCGAATTCTTCGTGCAGTAGGTGAGCCGGCATAATATTTGTATATTCTGGGAACTCGGGTGCTAGAGCTGCATTAGGATCCACGTCGGTCATGAAAGACCCCGGATTATTTCTTATAACTATACCAGGGCCCGTGTTCCCAGCTAAATGGGGGTTTGCATTTTCACCTTCCACCGGCCCTTCATCGTCTATATCTTCAGGGATGTCATCCAAATCAGGGTCACTGAAATCATCGTTTGGATCACGGTGGGATTGATCATTATTATCGGACCCTTCATCACTATCTTCTATGGTGGCTAACACCTCTGGATGGATCTCTAGACGAGGACACAGGTTTGGGATGTTATACGAACATCCGCCGGTGTTTGGATTTTCGGGAGTTGGCATTGACCATCCAAAAGTCGACTGATCTTCCCAAGAGACGTTAAGATCAAAATCAATTTTAGAGCGCTGGCTTGCTAGAATTACAGCTTGAATCAGATCTGGTTCAACTATCTCCGCGAACAACTCAATCGGGTTTGGATTTTCTATCTCAGGGGGGCAATAAATTGCTATCATTGTCCCTATATTATCATCATCTTCAAGCTCCATTTATGAGAATTTTAGCGGATCAGTTAAAACCGGAAATTTGTAAAATAGTCTTAACATTTGCTTTCCGCAACGGTTTGCTATCTTTTTACTGATTTTTTGTTTTAAATCCGACAACGAAACACTTTTGTTGAATCTCATTTCTATTTTTTTCCGACTTCGAAATACACAGCCTTCCTCAATTGTATTTATCATTTCTCCATCAAAATGAACATAAACAAACAAAATTTGAGAATTCATCTTAAAAAAAAATTGCTTTCTTCTCAACAAAGAAAAAACTAGAATTTTTAAAGAAAACAAAAAGCAAACAAAAACTCAAATGAAAGATAAAATACATATATATATCTGATAAATTTGTTGCCGGCCATTGACAGGTCAGCACCAAAATTTTTTTTTAAAAAAACTCATACTTGTTCCCGGCCATTAACAGGCCAACACAAAATTTTTTTTTTAAAAACTCATATTTTGGGACAGCAAAAATTTTTTTTTTTAAAAACTCAGATTTGGTGCCTACATTGATAGCAAAGAACAAAAAAATTGAATTTTTTTTTGTACTTGGTGCCGGCCATTGACAGGCCAGCACCAAAATTTTTTTAAAAACTCGTATCTGGTACCGGCCATTGACAGGCTAGCACCAAATTTTTTTTTAAAAAACTCGTATTTTGGGACAGCAAATTTTTTTTTTAAAACTCGTACTTGGTGCCTGCCATTGACAGGCTAGCACCAAAAAAATTTGATTTTTTTTTTGTACTTGGTGTCAAGCCATTGATGCCAAGATAAAAAAAAATTGATTTTTTTGTATTTGGTCTTCAAGCAAAGACTAAAATTTTTTTTTAAAAAACTCGTATTTTGTATACCAGTATGATACGATTTAAAAAAAAAAATCCTAGTGCTAGCCATTGACAGGCTAAAACTAAAAAAATTAATTTTTTAAAGCCTGACACAATCATTTGGCAATCATGGGTGCAAAATACGAGTTGGTGCCGGCTATTAACAAGCCAAAACCCAATTTTACTGTTTATTTCAAGTTATTTTTGTGATTGTTTTTGAACCTGAGTCAATTTTATAAATATAAAAAATTTTTGGGTTAATTTAGTAAAACAGCCCCAATGTTTCCCATGTGGAGCAAAAACAAACTTAAATAGATTAATTCAACACAAATATCCCCCACACGTAAAACCATTCGATGATGTTGAATTTATTCTAAATTTTCAAGTGATTCAAGTTTTTATTTTATCGTAATCAGTGTATTTATTGTTGGTAGTATGACTAATCTCTTTATTGTGAGTGATTTTCAAAGAGATAAACGATTGATGATGAAATGTGTTACATGACTAATCTTTCTTTGATAGCATGACTACTATAATTCTCTATTGAAAAAATTATAATTTTTAGAAACTTTGAGGCATATTCTCGATTGGTGAAGGTAGAGAGTTGAATAATAAAATTATGGTTTTATATTTTACTCCATGAGACTTTTACAACGATATATCATATGCTTAAAATGGTTGAGTGATGAATGAGAAATTAATACTCAAAGTAATCTCCTTGTGAATATATGTTGAGGAAAAGAAAAGCTTAGATCTCATATTAGTTAAATACCAAGTATGAGATGTATATATATATATATATATATATATATATATATATATATATATGAGAACTCACTAAAAAGGTTATTGAATGACTAAGTTTAAAACTCATATTTGGGGCGCACCCACACAACATGGTTGACGCAAAATATCCGGATCAATCGGGCCCAAAATAGGTTGTTTGTAGATATTTTAGCCTAACACAAAATTTATTTTTCTCAACAAAATTGATTTAAAAGCTCTTTTAATGCAGATTTTGTATCTTTATTCATGGAAATTTTTAAAATTCCACTATATTGAATGCCTATAAAAGCCTAAATAATTCTACAGAATTTTTTAGATACACACTCACAACGAATTTATTTTGCTCTCGAAAATTCTTCTCTTTTTCTCTTCCTATTTTCATACGTTTCCGTGATAGATGAAGACAAGATTTTGTTCGCTAATCACTGTAGAGGTGCTACTGTTTCGATCATATTTTTGTTGTATCTTGAGAGACAATCGACTTACATTTCTCCAAGTACCATAGGAGCGGCCGAATCTATCTTAAGGAAATTATATTAACAGGCCTCAAGATCTAGTAAAACTCGATTCTCTTATTTGATTTCTAGTTTTCATAATCTTGTTTATTTAATTATTTTTTTTCCATATATGATACTTTAAATATAAATATTTATTTAATTTGTTTTATTTAAATTTGGTGTTGTTTACATTAATATAAATATTTGTTTATATCACTTGTTCAGATCTTATATTTAATATAATTATTTATATTTATATTTATTTGTTAACGTGTTTTGTCCAACACTTTCTTCCCCTTCAATGATATATCACATCTTCTTTATTTATCGATATTATTATTTAAAATTTTTATTGAGATAGAATTATCAACTCAATTATGAATTTATTTAAACACCCAATTATTTTTACCCAAAATCTAATTGTTAACTTATTTGCATTAAATGAATTACATATGACTTAACTTGTTCCTACTAATTAAAATTCAATTATGGTTACCTGAACAAGAAAATTCAAATATGGTAGAACAAAAACAGTGACAGGCTAAGAAGTAATCTTCCCAAACAGATAGCTATAAACCTTACATGTCAGCTTAATCTTTATCAAGTAATTTTTGTTTTAAAAAAATTGTCACTTGCAGAATAGACAGACAAAGCTATCACTTCCAAACACATTTACTATTTTTTTTATTACTCTACCTTCGTTTTCATTTTTCTACAAACAAATTGTTGCAACTTTTCTTTTTATTTATTTTCCATGAACTTGTTTTCTTGAATCAAACAAATGTCTGGCTGACTGGGGCTCTCACACTTTTTTCCATTATCTTCCATGTTAGATATTTATATCATCAACCGGAAATTCAAACAAAATTTAGATCGCCTACTCGCAAATAGATTAGGCCCTACCAGTTGGGTACATGTAGGTCTTGTAGTGGGGTTTCGTCAAAAGAGCTCGCAAAAGAATTTCGCGATCTCAATTTGTATATATTAAGGAGTTCACATATAGGGGCTACAAAATTTAGTAGGTAGACTGGAGCAGTCCACGTGTCCAATATGCATACAGCTTAACAAGAACCTCAATTTTATAAATAATAATTATGTGTATAAATATTCAATTATCTCCTTTAATAAAACATTACAGAAAAATACTAGAGAGTACCATATCTCAATTAGTTGAAACATTTTGAGAAATTATACCTAGTATGTAACAATCAATAACCCATGAAAGGACTAATCTACGAAGGCTAAGATAAGTTGTGGAATAAAGATACCCACGTGGCTTTGTTGATGATCTGTAATTGGCCCTATCCATGCATCCCCTACTTTGAATCCAAACATATTCCTATATATATATTTAAATTTATTAATTTTATCGAACCATTATGGTTTCTAATGTTTATACTAATCAACATTTGCAAGCTATATGCCAAAAACAACTGATTACGGGGAAAAGCGAATTTGTCAACAACTAGCCTCCGTCCGAAGTTTCAGATATAAAAGCAAGCCTTGTCCAAGCCTCTTATTTTCCACCACACTTAACTCATATCCATCTCGCTGGAAAAATGCCCGCCGGTGACAACTCCGATGATTCAAAAGCCCCACTTCTCCCCATCAACGAACCGGTGGAGTCTTCATCGAGTTCACCCTTTTCTCTGAAATCCTTGATCTCACTTAGAAGTTTCTATGTGGTGTTAGGACCCATATTGTGTACCATCGTGTGTGCTTTTGTGAAGTTCGATGGCCCAGTGACTAGCCGGAACATGTTAGCTGTTCTAGCCTGGGTCTTCTCTTGGTGGCTCACTGAGGCCGTGCCGATGCCAATCACCTCCATGGCACCTCTCTTTTTGTTTCCCCTCTTTGGAATTTCTTCTGCAGATAGTGTTGCCCACTCGTATATGGATGATGTGATTACCCTGGTTCTGGGTAGTTTTATACTTGTTCTTGCTGTTGAGCGCTACAACATTCATAGAAGATTGGCCTTAAACGTGAGTTTCCCTTATCGATTTTACTCGTTTCAACTGTATTTTTCTCCCTCAAGTTGATTCCTTCTTGTTAAAAAATTGACATAGCTGACAGTAATCCATAGAACACATGAAGTTTATAGCAGCTTCTTTGGGTTTGGATCGATTTTGGATTCAAATTCAAAGTAGATTATTAAAAGATTATACTATTTGTTGAAGCAATTAAAAGGAAATTTTGCTCAAATGCTATCACAAAAAAGGTTTTCTTTTTTGGCAAAAAAAACAAAACTGGGTCTTTTAATTTGCTCAAAAGCTTCAACATGATTTCAGACTGCAAAAAATATCAAACTAGTCCCTGTATATTAGATTAAAGAACACAATGGTCCATTCTGTTAAAAATGTCATCCATTTGTACTGTTAAAAACTGATGTGGTTGATAGAATAACCAAATAGTGACATGTGACATGCCACGTATATTTTATGCTGACGTATAGGAATCGATTTTTAATAGAAAAATGGATGAAATTGTTAACAGAAGAATCAAATTGCTCTTTGATCTAATATACAGGGATTAATTTACTATTTTTTTAGTAAATGACGTAAAATGCAATCGACTCCTAGTATAGAGGTCTCCATGGTACTTTTACCGATTTCAGAACATATCTTTTACTTGTTATTATCATACCATTTGTTGAAGTAAAAGTTTTTAAATTATTTTTTTAGATTCTAAATTAGCCACTAAACTTTAAAAATGTTCTAATTAAGTCAACAAAATATTAATATTATATCAATCAGGTCTTTTCGATAACCTAATAACTTATTTAAGTCTTATATGTAGCATTTTTAAAATGTGTGGATTAAATTTTAACCATGTATGTACTTATGGACAATTTGGATTTTACATATTAAAGAAAAACAATGTTATTAAAAAGATAGTGTTACATTTGAATTCACGTTACGTTTGAATTGACATTTAACGCCGAAGCTAATGGCTAAGCAAATAGAAAGATCTAATTGTTACAAAACTAATAATTTAAAGTTTCAATCAGAATGTTTTGAAGTTAGGAGATTAATATCAAACTTTGAGTCATCATTTAAAGACTTATGGTGAAATTAACCCAATCATTAAAATGAAAAAGAAGTGCCAAACCCTTTTTTTTTTTTTTCTTTTTCTGACAAGTCATATGAACATATCTGTTTTGGATTTAGAGAGACAACATTATATCATAACCAATAATTCCCATCATGACTACTCAACAAACGTTGTGCGTGGATCACACAGATCACTTCGCGCTTCTGCGGGGAGCCAGTGAACCCACCTCTCCTCTTACTCGGCATATGCGGGACCACTTTCTTCCTCAGCATGTGGATGCACAACGTGGCCTGCGCCGTCATGATGATGCCCGTTGCCACCGGGATCCTACAGCGCCTCCCGACGGGCCCCACCCAATCCACCCACATCCGCGACTTCTGTCGGGCTGTCATCCTCGGCGTCACGTTCGCCACCCCCATCGGTGGGATGAGCACCCTCACCGGAACCGGTGTCAACTTGATATTGGTAGCCATGTATAAAGGCTCATATCCAGATGCTGAACCCATCGGCTATAACACATGGTTCTTCTTCGGGTTCCCCTTGGCTGTCTTGATTTTCTTCGCGTTTTGGGCGATACTCTGTCTGCTCTACTTATCCAGAGGCTCTAGCCAAGCCCTCTCTGCCTACTTGGATAAAACCCACCTCAAGAGGGAACTCAACTTGTTAGGTATATAAACAAATTAAACACCCCTAAAATAATCGGAGTTCAATGATATAATTTGATGAAATTAAAGTAGTATTTTGCATTTGGTATGAACAGGTCCAATGGCTTTTGCAGAGAAGATGGTTTTAGCTGTGTTCGGGGTTCGTACTTATCTCTAATCAATGACTATTATGTTTATAATGAATTTTAACTAAAAAGACGAAGGTAAATGGCTAACTACAGGTGCTGGTAGCTTTATGGATGACTAGAAGCATAACTGAAGACATTCCGGGATGGGGAACTCTCTTCAATGGCCGTGCAGGCGATGGAACCGTCAGTGTGAGTAACATAAACTTTAAAAGAAGACTTGCAATGATAAAGCCCCAAAATTTGATGTGATGAACTATAATCTTAAACCGTGTAGGTTCTTGTGGCAACTTTTTTGTTCGTAATTCCCAACAAGAAGCGAAAGGGAGAGAAATTGATGGACTGGAACGAATGCAAGAAGCTGCCATGGAACATTATTTTGTTACTAGGGGCTGGTTTCGCCATAGCCGACGGAGTCCAGTCAAGCGGACTCGCTGATCAATTATCCAAAACTCTAGATTTTCTCGAAGAGGCTCCGTATTTAGCTATTGCCCCCGCGGTGTGTTTAATCTGTGCCATAATTACCGAGTTTATAACATCAAATGATGCTACTGCTACCCTTGTGCTTCCACTTTTGATTCAAATGGCAAAAACCATGCATGTTCACCCATTACTCCTTATGGTCCCTGGAGCAGTGGGATCACAATTTGCTTTTATTCTTGCGACGGCAACACCTTCGAATATCATTGGATTCGCGACGGGGCATATAAATATTCCAGATATGGTGAAGACAGGGATACCGCTTAAGATTGCTGGCATTGTGATTTTATCCTTGTTAATGCCTACGCTTGGTAAGCTAACCCTTCCTTATTCCATTTTTAGTTCAAACGACAGGTTTTTGTGGGTTTATAATTTGTTGTAAACTTTTGTGATGGCAGGTGTTTATGTTTTTGGACTAAACGGAGGAGTTCAATAGCTGCAAGGGGAAGTATGATATATATATATACATGTATGTATATAGTGTCGTTTGATAGGAAAAAATGGTAAAATTTATTGAGACAAGATGTACAGCCATACAGGTCTATCACAAGTTGTGCAAAAGCATGAGAAGAATGAAGCTTCATGTATTGGTTGCAACAAAGTGATGAGCGATCAGAAGAGTTGTGGGGAGAATTCTTGAATCTACTTTATCATTTTGTAGAATATGTATTTCATTTGTTTTTCAATTTTTATAGAAAATGTTTGTGCATTCATAGTGATGAATTTATTACCCTGAATTGTTGTGTTAGTAGAAATTGCCCTCAGAAACTTGAGGAGTGTAGAGCTACCATCAAAACAAAGAATTCACCTCATCACATCACATAAATCAAAATCCAACCCAAGGTTTAAGTGAAAACAGAGCATTCAAAACAGGACGGGGTTCTAATCCCATAAATTGAATATTTGACCCTGGAAGCTAGCGATGCCCATCTTAGTACCTGTCTCCTGTTCCAGCACGGCCTCGCCTCCTTGCAAAAACACCGAAACAATCGTGACTATTATTCAGTACATTCATTCCTCTACTGTGATCCTCTTGCCAAGTATTGCTGAGGCTTCTTGCCTTACTAATTGTCTGCTCTACCTTTGCTTCAATTCCTTTAAAGCAACATTCATTTCTTTATAGCCATATGCACCAACGAATGCTGATCATCTCGTATCTGCCAGGGCTAAGTCTGCTGTTCTTTGATGGAGGCTATTTATTATCATCTTTAGTGATCCTAGTCAGTACAAAACATCCAACATCATGATTACCAATCCCATTTGTTCTTATGCCTACATTCGAACCAAACCATGTTGCCCTAGCAAACCAATTTGTTTAGGCCCATTGGAGTCATAAATTCTTTTTGACCAAATGGGTTGACCATATGAATTCTTAAAAGGGTAAACTACAAAAATAATCACTTTTGTTTGCTTCAAACTATATTTTAGTCACTTATGTTTGAAATGTTACTTTTTAGTCACTTACGTTATCATTTTGTTATGAAGTGGTCACTCTACTGTTAAGCTTTGTTACCTCCCTAACAGTAGTCCTAAGTGGCAGTCCAAATGGGTTTTAAATGCCAACTTGGATGTCCAGTTGTTAGAATGAAAATAGGTTTTTAATTAAATAAATTTAATTTGAATGGCCACATAGGACATCCAAGTTGGCATTCAAAACTTATTTGGACTACCACGTAAGATCACCGTTAGGAAGATAATGAAGCTTAACGGCAGAGTGACAACTTCATAAGAAAACAATAACGTAAGTAACTAAAATGTAACATTTCAAACATAAATGAATGAAATATAATCTAAGACAAATAAAAATAACTATTTTTATAGTTTATCTTCTTAAAATCATCTCTCATTATGTGCCGTGGATCCCAATTTAAAAGTTTTTGAGAAGAAAGTAATAATGTACATAAATGATAACCTTGACCTTATTTTTCACCATTAAAAAATGGTTTAATGGAAAAAATATCTCTAAAAAAATTATAAAATCAATTGAGACCTCAACACTCTTTGTAACTAAAATATTCACCTATAAAGAACTTGATTAATGCTCACGTAGGGTGTATTTGATAAATTAAAATTTTAATTGTTAAAAAATTAGTACTAAATTTTTATTACTAAATTTATAAGTGTTGAATTTATATTAAAAAATTGTTTAATAAATTAGTAAATATAAGTACGGAATATAACCATATTATTTGATAATAATAAATATTAATTTTAAAAAATTATTTATTTTTAATTTTTAATTTATTAATATAATACTTTATATTGTTTTGGATAGTTTGGGATGAAAGATGAATTTAGTATTTTGAATATCTCATTTCTTAATAAAGATAATTTATTTTAATTTTATAATAAAATAAAATCGATTAATATTTTTTGTATTAAGTGATGAGTAATCATTTACCTACTTATTATATTCCACATTTTTGTAATTAAAAGTTTTATATTAAGTAAAAAATTAAAATAATTATAAGAAATATATAAACTATTAAATATTGAAAATTTTTAATCATCCATCAAATACACCCTCACCTTCTTCATCTATTTTTTATAACATCATCGAAGGTCCAACCAGAACATGACATCTAACAAGCCACGTCTAAGTCTAAAATTTCAAGTTGCCTAACATAGAATTAGAACTAAAAGTAAATATATATATATATATATATATGAAAATATTTGCTGGGTTGTATTATTATAAAAACCAAATCAAACAAAGCCCAAGCCGAACTGTTGGGCTCAGAACAAAACTGTCCAGAAAAACACCGAAAAAGTAAAATACAAAAAAGCAACCCGCCTAATGAGCTGTCCTCCTCTGGAATCGTCTAACCTGTCTGGAGCAACGAGCAGCTCCTGAGAAGAAAACTGTTGGCCTTCTGTTCTTTCAATGTGTCTTCTCCCATTCTGTTCCTTCTTCTCCAGAAATTAGTCCAGATCCGGGTTCCTCCTCCAACCCCGATCAATCTCCGCTTCTGTGATTCCAAGACCAGTCGCTCCGTCACAAGGTAAGCCTGATCTCCCCTTTTTAATCCATCTGTTGCCGAGGAGTGAGCAGACCCATAAAGAACCTATTGGGTTGTCTGAGAAAAAAAACTAGAACCTTAAGTCTAAAATCAATCCTTGTTTCTATAGAACATAGTTGTATTTTTCTTTATTTTCTTTACGAAATTACACCCATTGATTTAAGGTTTCATTCATGGATTCGAACAATGAAACCTAAAACGACGTAAAAAGTTATTATAATCTAAAAAATTGATTTGAAATTTGAAATCAGAAAACCCTAAAGAGTGCTTAAATCCCTATTATATGGTTTCCAATTTCTTTTTGTTAATTGATTTAGATAATGTGTTTTTGAGATCGAAATATGTTAATCTTAGAAAAGGATAAATATCAAAATTATACATGAATTTTAATTTGTTGCATTTGTGCATATTAAATTTTGATTGAAGTTTAAATATATATATGAAATTTTAATTTTAATTCAATCAAATATATTTGAAGAAAGAAATACATCAATTTTTTTATATGGATAAATATAAATATTTTTTGTGTAATATACAAATATAAAATAATTTAATACCAATTTTAATAATTTATAAGAATTGAATTAAATAAAAATTTTATGTATAAATAAAATTAAAATTTATGTATATAATTACACATTAAATTAAAATTTATGCATGATTTTGATATTTATTCACTAAATAAATCAACCTTAAACTTTCGACAAAACTTTCAATTTTTTTTAAATAAATAAATCATAACTTCGTTTTAAATTTTTGTTGAAACCCCAGCATAGAGCAGCGAAAAAATACTAGTTGAAATAATTTTAATTATTTATTCAAATTAATTGATGATCATAATCTATTGGCTCCACTTTTGTCAATTTTTCGGCGGGTTCCAGTTTTGGGCTTCGCCGCGTTACAGAATGACCTGACCACCGCGTGGCTCCACCGTAATGTCAATCAATGTCAGGGTGCAGTCGCCATAAATTAAAACCCTAAAATGACTCTAAATTCAAACCCAAAAGGCAAAGAGACTCCGAAAAGAAACTAAACAGAGACTTGATGCAGCAAAATTCACGTTTCGTGCTCCTCTCGCTATCCCTCCTTTTCCTTCCATTCATTTTCTCCAACGCCGAGAAGGGCCATCTTATCGGAGGATGGACACCGATCAAGGATATCAAGGACCCTCACGTGATGGAGATTGCAGAATTTGCCGTGGATGAGTATAACAAGCAGTCAAACTCGAGTTTTATTTTGCAGAAGGTGGTGAAAGGTGAAACCCAGGTGGTGGCCGGGATTAACTATCGGCTGGTTTTGAAGGCAAAGAATGGAAGCATGGCTAAGAAATACCAGGCTGTGGTGTGGGAGAAGTCGTGGCTGAATTTCAGAAATCTTACCTCCTTTACTCTCATCAAGGGTTAGATTTTATTATCATGCTATGGATGTTCATGTATGTCATATTATCCTTTTATGTTCCGATGTTACGGAGAATAAAATCTTTTTAATACAAATTTACGTTGCTTAATTTATGGTTATCTGCTGAAAATTTTTTGAGAAAATATGTTGATTTTCAAAAAATTTTATCGATCCACGTAGGTTGTTTTTGTAAAGAAAAATATGTTCAGTAAGACGTAATTTAACAGATATGACAATGAAAACGCACCTATATTTTTTTTAGGAGAGAATAAAAGTATGTATGTTTTCACTATCATATTAGTGAAATATTTAGAAATTCAGCCTAATTTCTCAATTGATTTTTTTTCCAGCATATTTATATAAATTAATTTATTTATGTCACCATTTCCAAATTTGCTTAAATTAGTGCTTAGCTTATATCTTAATTTTTAAATTTATTTTTAAAGACTTGTTTTTGTCAAAGATGGTAATAAATTATTAATTTTTAGTTTTATAAAAAAAAAGTGATATTAGTGCCAATTTTTTTAATAGGATCAGATAAAATTAGTGGTCTAAAGATTTCTTAAAAAAACTAATCTAAAAATTAGAGTATAGTTTAGACACGAAATTACTTTTTTTTTTTAATTTGAAAATTTAAAATTAAAAATATTAGATTTTATCATATTCATAGTAAGTGAATGAAAAAAATTTATATTAAAAAATATATTTTTAAAGATATATTAACAAATGATTGTTAATAGAGTCACAATGAATTTAGTGGTCTTGTATTTGATTCTCAAAATATTGTATTTCAATTATTTTATTTAAAAATCATATAAAAAATATGAAAAGATGAAAATACTCTTGTAATAATATTAATTATCCTTTAAAATAAAAATATCTTAATAATTTTACAATTAAGTTAATGTTTAGCTGATTCGTGACTAAACTCAATCGATATTTTAGTACTTAAACTATACGCTTCATTATTTATTGTATATTTTTTAAACACGTATTTGTGTTCTAAATTTATAGTTTTTACATGCAGAAATGTGTGATAGGATTTCTAGTTTTATGTGCAATTTAATAGATGGATTGTGATTTAGTGCAATCATACATATGAATAATATTAGTTCATATGTATGCGTGAAACTTTAATTTTGATCCAATTATGCACATCTAAAGAAATAAATAATTTGTTTATTTTCATATTGGGTTAATATAATTATTTGTTTATGTATATATAAACTTAAAATGGTGCTATATTGATAATATTGTTAGTGGTTTTGTGAATATTGAATCAAATTAAAATATCATATATAAAGTTGCATAAAATCAAAGTTCATGTATAACATTGTATATTTGACTAAAGTTCAAGTATAATTTTAATATTTATCCGACTCATTCACAACATAAGTGAAAAATAATTATTTAACAAATATATTAATTAAAAATTCATATAAAAATAAAATAATGCTTTGGTTGAAATAATAAAATTGAATATTTAATATGCATGTACCCCAAATTCAAATCCATCATAATAATATTTTTTTTCAAAAAATGAAAAGACTAGGCTTGTATATTAAAAAAACCCCGAACTATAATGAATTATTTAAATAAGCTCTTATAATATTTTTGTACTTAAATAAGTCCCTTTTTTTTAATCTATACTCAGAGGTGGATTTAGGGGCAGGCAAGGGCCCCCTAAAATAGAAATTTAACTATTTTGGCCATTTAAATTTTTAAAAATTTTAAATTAGTAAAGGTAAAATTATACTTTGGCTCCCCTAAAAATAATAAAAATATGATTTAATTCTTTAAAAATTATAAAGATATAAACAATTTAATTTCGGCCCCCTAAAATATTTTCTTGGCTTCACCCCTCTCTATACTCATAAAAGCCCTTATCTTTAGTTGCTTGGCATTTTTTGATGAGAGCTTTTATGAGTATAGATTAAAGAAAAGTGGCTTATTTAGATACAAAAATATTATAAAGGCGTATTTAAATAAGTCATTATAGTTTAAGGGATTTTGTAAATATATAAGTCTGAAAGAAAGAATTCGTATTAATCTTTGTTATTTTTTATATAAAAAGGGTATTTTAATAATATCTCAACTAAGTTGGTTTCCGATTGACTTATGATATCAATTCAATCAGAAGCTTAATATAAGTATAGATAGATACATCGCTAGTAAATTAGATGATAATATCACAATGTATCCGATATTAACATTGATCTTTTGATTATTTTTTATTAATTCACATTAAAAATCGCTTAATTACTTTGTTAAAACTTCATTGAAATATAATAGAAATAAATCTCAATATTATATATGAACTTCGATCTAATGTGCAACTTGATACATAAATTATAATTTAGTGCAACACAAAAAACTTTGAATATGGTTCAAATTTATATATGAAACTTTGATCTTAGTTCACTTGTATACATTTAAATAAGCACACCAATTTATTTTATATTAGATAAATATAACTATTTGTGTATGTAATTTCGAGACCATTTTCAAATCGAGTTTTTGGAAAATGGGAATCGGCTTTAAGAAAAACAAAAACGGGAGTCGCCACCAATCTTTTTAGGTGTGATTGGATCACCTTTAAAACATTTGTTTTAAAGTCGTTGGTTTTGGTCTATGAAATCAAAAAAATGGGTTCGGGAGTCGGTTACATACGAGGAAGGATTAACACCCTCGTAACGCCCAAAAAAATTGGTACCTAACTGATTATCAAATGTCTTTAATGTTGGAAATTCAAAAAGTTTTAAGATGTAATCCTCTTTAATTAGTATAGTTTGATTTTTTTGTAAATTAAAGTTCATTCGTATCAAAGTATTGACACTAAATTGGCTTTTTAGAAATCCCCATCTCGAAACAAAACGCTACATCCAATAAGTTAGGACATATTATTTTGCAATTCCAAGACAGTAGCTCACGTTTTGCAAACATTTAAAAACTTAAGAAGGGTACTTGATTATTCGAGCTTAACGAGAAAAGTTGCAACCCGATAAGTTAGGGCACTACTTTCTCGAAATTTCCAAACACCAAGCATTGCCTTTGTATTTTTTGAAAACTTTGGGGCCTTATTTTTTTTAAAAGATGCGTGGGGAATTATATTGTACTATAAATCATACATTGTAACATATTATTGTGAATGATATGTGCATTTTAACAAAATGATAGCAATAATATGAAGATCGCATTAGATGCATAAAAATTATATATACATGGCAAATATCATACAAAAAATATATATAGCATGTATTGAGAATGAATAAACAAAATATACAAATATACGAGGTAATAATTAAATAATGCATGATATGTAAGAAAGCAATGATTAAATAATATATGACATAAAAGTATAATATCAATGTACATGTCTACAAAATATAACATATAATAATAATAACATTTAACACATACATGTTACATGCAATATAGAAATCTACCAAAGAACTAATAAAAAAGAAAATGATTGATTGCTAACAAAATATGCATATAATTAAAAATAAGATATTTCATAACAATTTTAAAATAGAATTTAATATACAAGAATATTTACAAAAGAAGAATAATTATATGGTAATATATTGGCTTGAAAGTATGTAAGAGAATTCATAATATAAATTTAAAATGAAATGATATATATAATAAATAATTAATTAATTAATAATGAAATGTGAATATAATATGAGTTAAAAATATGATTTAATAATAATAATTTACAAATTTTAAATAAAATATATATAATATAAACATAAGTAATATAATTGGTAATATGTAATATACATGACATATATATATATATATATATATATATATATATATAAAAAATAATAAGCAATATACAAGTAAAACATAATAAATATTATATGGGAAATAATATAATAAATATAGCATATAATAATGAAAATTTATACGTAAAAATAATATGTATAAATAAATATATAATATATGTAAAAATATAATAATATATATAAAAATAATAATTATGAGAGAATTAATATACAATAAACAATTATAATACATATAAAAATAACACTTATAAAATAATTTTATGGAAGTAAAATTAAAATAAAACAAATAATAAAATATATATATAGAATAATAAAATAAATATAGGACTAAATTTAGAGTCTAGCAAAATTAATGGGCAAATTTTGAAAGGAATAAAACTGAAATAAGGTCCTATTTAAAACGTACGCAAAATTAGAGGGACTCACTGGACAAATTGCCCTATTCCCAAAACGGTGACGTTTTCCAGAATATAATTTAATAGCCATAGGGACTAAATTAAAACTAAAATAAAATAACGGGCCAAATTATAAAATAAAATAAAGTTTGATTGTAAGTACAAAAGGGATAGAAGGATCAATTGGGTAATTAACCCAATTCTCAAAAATGCGCGGATCCTCCCCGAGTAATCGGGTCAACGCGCGGATCCTTGGGTCACAAAACGATGCCGTTTTGTCAAGGCTATATAAGCCAGATTATTAGCCTTAAAATCATTTGAAACCGTTTTTAAAATTTTTTTTTTAAGAATTCTCTCTGAAAGAGAGAAAGGAGGGAGCTCCGGGCTCTGGCCTCCGTCGGCCACACACCGGTCACGCGCCCACGCGCCACCCTAAGGACCACCGTACACGGTGGCTAGAGTTTAAAAACCCCTCCTTTCACTCGTCGTTCATCAGGTAACTTCCTTCCTTTTATTTTTGTAATCTATATTTTTGCTAAAACAGTTTATATACATGTATATGTTACGAAAATAAAAAAAAAATACGGTTAAATCACCTTTTCTGAAACTGTTTGTATCTTTCTGAATAAGTATCTGTAAGTATGTATTTCTATGCTCTTCAAAAAATCCCTCGTTTTACAATGGTTTGATTCGGGCTTTTATAGCCACTATTTATTACAAAAATTTAGGAAAGAAATCTTTTTATATCTTTCCATATTTGCTTTGCTTGTCATTGTGGTTCTTTTTCTTTCCTTGCAGTGTCCCAAGATCTTGGTGACGGAGGGGGCTGCTAAGCGCGATGATGGAGGGTGAAGTCCGTGGCGAGGCGCTAATTACGGAGTTGGATAGACGCGTCGATGGCTTCGAACCTTCGCTATGCGCGAGAAGAAAGAGAGAGGCGAAAACCTAGGGTTTCTCGCCTGGTCTGCTGTCGTTTGGGCCAATTGGGCCTCTGGGAATTTTGGGTTTGTAACGGGCAGAGGTGTTTTGGGCTACCAGTCTGTAACGGGTCCATTTAGGTTGCAACTGTTTGGGGCTTAGTTTAGGTTGGGCTAGTCTAATAAAATTTGGCTGTTGGGTCTGTGTATTTGGGCTTTGTAAAAAAAATTTTTATGGACTGTTTAAATTAAATAAATAAATAAATATTTATTTATTCATTAATTTTTCAGTTTTAAGAGTCCGGGTAAATTTTGGTGATTACATGTAATATATAAACGTAAAATGATACTATATCAATAATTATATTACTAATTTGTGAACATTAAATTAAATCAAAATTATATCCACAAAATCAACATTACACATTAAACAAAGATTAAAATGTAGGTTTGAAATTTAACCCAATATAACAAATATATATATATATATATATATATATATATATATATATCATATTAAATCAGGCATATTTTTTTAGTTTTTGGCAAGATATCATATAAAAAAAAACTGATGCATGAACTGGCTCACCTAATTTTCATTTTGTGCCACCCATCTACCTTATTACCAATAAATACCTACAAACTTATTACCAAAATAAAAAAATAAAAAACCGTATTTTCAACAAAATAAAGATTTCTTACCATAAAAAATAAATGCATACAAATTTAGTAACAAAAATAAATCGTATTTCCAAAAAGAAAACTTAAAATATGCTGAAAGCCATGTACTATTTAATCATTTGGATTTAGTTCTTTTATTTTTAGTTATTAGAATTTAATCACTTTACTTTTTAAATTTAAAAATGTTAATTTAATCGTTAACATTGTTAATATTCTTTTGTTAATTTTAGGGGGAAATTGACATAAAATTCATGTTCATTACAATATCATTTTTCTTACATGAAAGCTGAATAAATGTTTTTTTTTTTTAATTTCAAAATGCTATATCAACAAGTTTAATAGAAAAATTTTAACGTTGCTAACCATTTGATCTAAAATTTGAAATTTGAAAAGTATAGAGATTAAATTATTGAAAATAAAAGTAGAACGACTGAATTTTAAATATACAAAAAGTGTAAGGACTTGAGCATATTTTAACCAAAATATAAATACATACTACAAACTGTTGGCCCAAAAATAAATTCATACAAAATGCAGTTATTGAAACCTTGCAACACCATATCACAGTTGGTCTCCACCCTTCGATCATAATATTTAAATGGCTCCACTTTCATAATCCTTGTTTTGGGCTCCACCGTAATTTTAATAAACGTCAAGGGGTAATCCTCATAAATTAAAACCCATGAATAGGAACTACAAAAAAAAAAAAATTCCCTATGTGCCAAGTAACATACCATATACGGATATTAAAATTTATCTATAAATAATGGCATTCCAACTTCATCACATCAATAACCTACGACCAAAACCAATCAAGAATAAAAAAAGTAAACTCAAAATGCAACAAAATTCTTGCTTCCTGATCCTTTCATTATCTTTACTTTTCCTTCCCCTCATTTTCTCTGACGCCAGAAAAGACGCTCTCACTGGAGGATGGACACCGATCAAGAACATCTATGACCCACACGCAGGGGCGAAGCCAGAAAAATTTTTTAAGGGGGCCGGATAAAATTTTAATTTTTTATAGTTTATATATTTATAGTTTGTGAAGGATTAAATCAGATTTTTATAATTTAGGGGGCCAAAGTTAAATTTTACCTTTACTAATTTAAAATTTTTAAAAAAATTTAAGGACCTAAAATACAATTTTACATTTTTGGGGGGGGGGCAGGGCCCATGCCAGCCCCCCTGGCTACGCCCCTGCCCATACGTGACTGAGATCGCGGAATTTGCCATCAATGAGTATAACAAGCAGTCAAAGGGGAATTTGAAGTTGGAGGAGGTGGTGAAAGGTGAGACTCAGGTGGCCTCTGGGATCAATTACAAGATGGTTCTGCAAGCAAAGGACGAAACTGCTGATAACTCGTACGAGGCTGTGGTTTGGGAAAAGGCATGGTTGAAATTCAGAATGTAACGCCCCAATTTTTAGGAACCTTGTAAAATATGTAAAAATTAAAATGTTGTGTTCTGCTTGTTATGTGTAGGATTTCTTATGATAGTGGGCCTCTAAAAGGCCCAAGCTTAGGATAAAACCCGGTGGTTTTAATTAATTTTAATTCCATAGGAGAAAAGGGGTTCTGTTAAATTAGGCTTATAGGAATTAATTGTGTAAAATGGATCACAAGGAAGCATGTGGTAAAGTGGCTAAGTGACGCCACTAGGAAGGATGTAGGTGGCGTGTGAAGCTTAGGAGGACCCAGGTTCAAGCCACAGTAACAGCAAAATAAGGGATTTATTTTTATGAACAGAAAAGGTAGGTGGTGGAACTTAAGTGAAAGTCTGTCAGTGGGAGTTTGAGTTGCTAAGGGGATTGAATAAGGATAAAGATAAGGGAGGAAATCTAGGAGCTGATCAAGGAGCAAGAGGTGGCCGGCCAAGGGACTTTAGCTTGGGAAATTCGGCTAGGTAGTGCAGTACTAGGAATTTCGGCATTTGGGTGTGTGGTGACCGATTCTCTGATCATCTTTTCTTCTCCTCTGTTCTTTCTTTCTTTTTTTTTTCCCTCCATCTATTTTTCCTTCTTCTTGCCCATAGCCGAATCCTACCATTATTCTATTCATCTTCACATTTTCATCATTTGTTTTTAAGCCTCTTACACAAAGCCGAAATCCCAAAATCCTATAGTTCTTCTGTGCCGATTTCTCCTAGCCAAACCCTGTGGTTTTTTCGTCTCATGGCTGATTCTTCCTTCTTCTAAATCTATAACTTCTGCCGACAAGTCATCACAAAAAACCCTACCATACCGTATTTTCTTTCATTGTTACAAAAAGCCGAAAAAAAACCCTATAGTCTAGGGAGTGTAGCCGAATACTGAAGTCACTGAAAGCTCGATTTCCGTTGTCAAAGGAGGGCTTAGATCTACATCAGGAGCGAGTGGGAAACTCATTGGAAGCATTCATTAAAGAATCGGTGGTAAGTCTTCTCCAAAACTTAGTTTTCTTTCATATATTATAAAAAGTCGAAATCCCTAGAAGTTAGGAGGATGTCGATTTTGGACTTGTAACCCTAAGGGAGGGTTGTGTTAATCTGCTTTATTTTTGGAAATAGCATGATTTGAAGGCGGTTGATCAAGGGCTTGGACAAGTGGAGCGACCAAATCTTGGTTAAGACTCTACTTTCTTTGGCAAAGGTAGGAATAATAAGGCCTAGGAGGGTTGTTGGCGAATATGGTAAGAAGTTTATATGAAGTTCGTTTCGGTAGTGAGATTAACATGGTGGTATTATAATTGTAGGCAGTTCGCGCGTGGATCTCGTCAACGAATTATCATAAAACAGGTGTGTAACTTACACCCTTCTATAGACTAGATCGGCAAAAGCCGAAAAGCCGAAATACCGAAAAGTCGGTATTTTGGGAACTTATGAGTGTGTGAATGCTCGTAAAAGGAAAAGGGTTAATAATTCTACTATTCCGTGATGGTAAGACTGCAAAGTGCACCAATCAAGTGCGTTTTGACAATTTTGGGCTTAATCAGGCCAAAGTTTGGGTTAATGGGCCAACGGGCCCAACTTGGTAAGAATGTGCGGTAAGTAGTTCTGAACATATGTAAATAGTGAAAATATGCATGAAAACCCTAAGAATAGATAAATTACTAGATTACCCTCATGTATGAAAAATTACTGTTATACCCCTAGGTGTAAAATGACCTAAATACCCCTAGGGTTGATTATGTCCTCAAAAAGCATGTTAATGATTTTCTCAGATGATGTATGACATGAATGCATATTTGTTGCATGGGGATATGGGTTATATTATGGAGGAAGCGCCCGGTGGCTATGCCACAAATTATCTGATTCAGGTGGCTTCGCCACATATATCTCATTTCGTGGCTTTGCCACATATATTCGTATATCTGTGACTCTCTGTCATTTTCTCGCATTCTGCGACCATGCGCATATTTCTGTGGCGTGTAGCGGTTGGGTGGGTCGAGTAATCTCCCCACATGGCGTAAGGTTGGATGGGGGTGTACATGGTTGGTTATGGGTTGGGTTTTGCATAAGCATGATACATCTATTCTGTTCTGTTCTGGGCCTATGGGCTATATTCTGAAATTTGTTCTGGGCTAAGGCCAACTCATTCTGTTTCTGTGGTTTAAACTGATTTAGACTATGGTTGGGTTAAGTTATACACTGAGTTTCCCCAAACCCATCCCTCCATTCTCATCTTTGCAGGTAATCCCCAACCATAGTGGGCTTGGAGCCGCGAGGAGTTCGGAGTGGCCACTTATTTCCGCAAATCAGTTTCTTCCTGTCGAACCAGACGTCTTTCATTACATTTATGTTTTATTTGGGTTTTAAAGTGTAATAAGGCCGCTCTATTGTTTTAAAGGTTTTGATTTATATTCTGTTAGGTTAGGAATGATTTATGATAATTGGCAAAATGGACTAGCTCTTGGGCGCGTTTTCAAAAGCATAAAACGATTTCAAAACAACGCAATCATGAGTAAGACTTCCGCAAAAGAAACTTTTTTTTCAAACTTAATCATTTTCTTAAGATGGACTTAACCAAAATAGTTTTCTCAAACTTATACGAGATGTTAGAGTGTGGTAATGGCGGTGTGCATGTCTAAGATTGGATCCAAGAGAGCTTGGTACTTAAGCGGTTCGATGGACTCACCTCCTCTTCTTCCTCGTTTCCTACCGGTGCACGACTTCCATTCACTTTAACCTAGTTTTAAAGTATCTTTTACAACACCGACTAAGCTTTCCAAATTAAGTAACACGTAATATTTTGAACGCTTCGATGTGCACGCCGATCCGGTCATAACGTCTAGGCCGGGTTTGGGGTGTTACATTTAGTGAGTATCGAGCCAAGTTGCAACAACTCTACTGTGGGAATGGGTTTACAAAAACAACGATTTTTCTTTCAAAAATAAGATTTACAAAATTCGCTTAGTAGGTGGCATTCCGAATCTCCTACCCAAGTCTGTAAGTAATTACGAACTTTTCAAACATATATTTTGAATTATTCTGTAGTAGAACCCTACCAGATACTCTAGATAGGATGCTACTCAAACGGTAGGAAGACTTGATAAAGGACTAAAATGATAGCTAGACATCGAATCTGCGAAAACAACTCTAAATTATCATCTCGAGTCATAAAACATCCAGAATAAACACCGGAATGCTAAAATTGATGCATAAAATTTGTAGTCGAGATAATACAATATGAGTGCGCGAGCGGCTTCGAGTAGAGGCCGTGGACGAGGCCGAGGAAGAGCCCGGCGGGATCTTCATCTTCGGGACATATGCCAATGATGTAAAACATCGGTACCATCAACAACGGAGGTAGAATCACACGATCGGGTGCCGGATGATGCCTTGTCGCAGTAATGCTCCGAAGTTCGGAAAGGGTTGCCGGGCAAGTTTGGGCAACGGAATTGAGGATCGATTTACGAGTGACTCGCCAACGGTGCGGAGATCTTTAGGGCGATCTGGTGTAGCTCCGAATGTGGTGAATATTGGTTGGAGGCCACGTAACGAATCATGGATGACTTGGATCGCTTCGTGGAGCGTAAACCGGCGGAGCCGTATCGTTGCTTTGCGAGATGAGGCTTATCGGTGGTGGCTTATCGTGAGGATGGAACCCGGACAGGGTCACTTGGGAGCTATTTAAAACGGCCTTTAAAGGGAAGTATGTTGGGGCAAGCTATGTGGATGCCCGTAGGAAAGAATTCCTGAATCTAGTCCAAGGAGGCAAAACTGTTGCTGAGTACGAGGCTGAGTTTCTGAGGCTGAGTAGGTATGTCTTTGTGGGAATAGTTGCTACGAGTATGAACGTAGCGTTCGCTTTGAGGATGGACTCGTAGATGACCTTAAGGTGCTGATTGCTCCGCAGAGGGAGCGTGATTTCGCAGTTCTGGTAGAAAAAGCTAAGATCACAGAGGAGGTAAAGCATACTGAGAAACAGAACCGTGAGAAGGATCGAAACCGCTTTCGGAGGGATTCTGGACCCTCGGGTGGAGCAAGTAAAAATGTCAAAAGGGCAAGAGTGGAAGAGCACATCGAGTCGTTCGATGAATGTGGTTAGACCACCAATATGTAAAGACTGTGGTAAGGTGCACATGGGTGAATGTAGGAAACGTTCTGGTGCTTGTTTCCGATGTAGATCGATGGAGCATAGGGTTAAGGATCGCCCTCGAGAACTCGATCGAGTTCGAGTTACGGACTGCAGAGTTGCTCAACCAATGAGAGGTGGACCACAACCACCGAGAGGACGTGGACAAGGTAGGGGCGGAAATGGAAATAGAAATGGTCGAGGTCGAGGGACGCCTGGCAGGGGAGCCGGAAATGCTGAGGCTCGACAGCCAGCGTTGGTATATGCAGCTCGCCATCGAGAGGAGGGCGACGCACCTGATGTCATAACTGGTACGTTTTTGGTTTCTAATTTGCCATTTACTGCCTTGGTAGATATTGGATCTACTCATTCTTATGTTGCGTGTGCCATATCTGGGTTATTGGGAGTGCATTCTGAGAATATAGAGAGTGGGGTATCTGTGCTAAGTCCTTTGGGTCACTCGGTTAGGGTAGACAAGTTGTATAGGGATGTACCCTTAGAAACTCAAGGGAAGGTCTTTTCTGGCGATCTAATGGAGTTGCCGTTTGGAGAGTTTGATCTCATTCTGGGAAATGGATGGCTTGTTAAGCATAAGGCGACTTTGGATCGTGCTTGCGCTAAGCGAATGGTGCTAAGGACCACGGAAGGTGATGAGATTATGATGATAGGTGAGCGAAGGGACTATTTGTCTAACGTGATATCGGCCTTGAGGGCTGAAAAGTGGATTCGAAAAGGATGTGAGGCTTATTTGGCATTTATAAGTCAAACAGATGTAGAGGGGCTGACAGTGGATAAAGTTAGAACTGTAAAAGAGTTCCAAGATGTTTTTCCGGAGGAGCTTCCGGGATTGCCTCCAAACCGAGAAGTCGAATTTGGAATCGACTCACTGTTCGCTGGGGACAACACAAAGTCTCTATTGCACCATATAGGATGGCACCAAAGGAGTTGGTAGAGTTAAAGGCACAAATCCAAGAGTTGTTGGATAGGGGCTTTATTAGGCCGAGTGTGTCTCTATGGGGAGCACCGGTGCTATTCGTGAAGAAGAAAGATGGGACGATGCGCATGTGTATTGACTATCGACAGTTGAACAAACTGACAATTAAGAATAAGTACCCTCTGCCAAGGATTGACGATTTGTTCGACCCAATTAAAGGGCTTCTTCAGATTTTCCAAGATCGATCTTCGATCTGGATATCATCAGTTAAGGGTCAAAGAGGCAGATATTCATAAGACAGCATTCAGGACTCGTTATGGACATTACGAGTTTTTGGTTATGCCATTTGGATTGACAAATGCTCCTGCAGCGTTTATGGACCTGATGAATCGTGTGTTTCAACCATTTCTGGATCAGTTCGTGGTCGTTTTTATTGACGATATTCTGGTATATTCTGAGACTGAAGTAAAACATGATGAGCATCTGCGCACTGTGTTGCAAGTGTTAAGGGAGAAAGAACTTTATGCAAAGTTCAGCAAGTGTGAGTTTTGGTTGAGGGAAGTAACCTTTTTGGGGCATGTGGTCTCTGCAGAGGGGATTAAGGTGGATCCTCGAAAGATTGAAGCAATTTTGGAATGGAAGCCACCTAGGTCGGTGTCAGAAATTCGAAGTTTCCTTGGGTTGGCAGGTTATTACAGAAGGTTTGTGGAAGGTTTTTCTGTGATGGCAGCACCTCTCGAATGAAAAACTCATAAGGAAAGGAGTACCGCTTTGTTTGGACCGAGAAACAAAGGAAGCTTTTTGAGAGGTTGAAGAAAGTTCTGATCAAGCACTGTATTAATTCAAATGAGTCCGGAAAGGATTTCACTGTGTATAGTGATGCATCATACGTAGGTTTGGGTTGTGTGTTGATGCAAGAGGGTAAGGTGGTTGCTTATGCATCACGACGACTTAAGCCTCACGAAGGAATTATCCTACTCATGATTTGGAGTTGGCAGCAGTGATCTTTGCGCTTAAGATTTGGAGACACTACTTGTATGGGGAAAGGTGTATCATATACACGGATCATAAGAGTCTTAAATACTTGTTGACTCAAAAGGAGCTGAACCTTAGGCAAAGAAGATGGATTGAGTTACTTAAGGATTATGACTGTTCGATCGAATACCACCCAGGCAAGGCTAATGTGGTAGCCGATGCTCTAAGTCGTAGAGTCAGATGTCGATCCGAGGCGATGTTTGCTCTTTTAAGTCTGCTTTGATGATGGAAGTTTGTTGGCTGAATTGCAAGTAAGGCCAACTTGGGTGGATCAGATTAAAGAGAAGCAGTTGAAGGATGAGTCTTTGGTCACTCGTTTTCAACAAGTTAAGGAAGGGGGGACTTCTGAATTTGGGTTAAATGATGAAGGGGTTCTGTGTTTTCGAGGTAGAATTTGTGTTCAAGGACTCTGACTTGAGACAGTCGATTTTGAGGGAAGCTCATGGGGGACTGTGTGCTATGCATCCTGGAGGGAATAAGTTGTATCACGATTTGCGAAGCTGTGTATTGGTGGCCTGGACTTAAACGCGAAATAACCTGGATTTGTGGGAAAATGTCCGACATGCCGCCAAGTGAAAAGCCGAGCATCAATTGCCTTCGGATTATCGCAGCCAAGAAAATACCACTTTGGAAGTGGGAGAGGGTAACCATGGACTTTGTGACCGGGCTACCCTTGACACCTTCAAGAAAGACTCGATATGGGTAATTGTTGATAGGTTGACTAAGTCGGCACATTTCATACCGTTCACCCGACTTTTCACCGCGGTTAGTTAGCCAAGTTGTATGTGGCGGAAATTGTACGACTTCATGGAGCTCCGCCGATCATCTCCGATCGAGATCCTAGATTCACATCTCGCTTTTGGCAAAAATTACACGAGGCGTTGGGAACGCGCGTTGAACTTTAGTACGGCTTTCCATCCCCAAACCGATGGTCATCGGAAAGAGTTATTCGGATTCTGGAGGATATGTTGAGGGGATGTGTGATTGAATTCCGAGGCGCTTGGGAGGATTACTTGCCTTTGGCGTAGTTTGCCTACAACAACAACTACCCTACCAACGAGTATTCGAATGGCACCTTATGAAGCATCAGATGGGCGAAGGTGTCGAACACCTAGTTGTTGGACTGAACCGGGAGCGACAAGTTCTTGGACTCGAGTTGGTGGCGAATACCGAGGATAAGGTCAAGTTGATTAGAGACCGGTTAAAGGAAGCGTCGATAGGCAAAAGTCGTATGCGAGATCCAAGCGTAAAGAGATTGAATATTCGGTGGGCGATATGATCTTCTTGAAGGTTTCACCTTGGAAGAAGATACTAAGGTTTGAAAAGAAGGGCAAGTTGAGTCCGCGGTTCATTGGGCCTTATCGGGTTTTGAAGCGAGTAGGCCCAAAGTGGCTTATCGCTTGGAATTGCCTCGAGTTAGACAGGATTCACGATGTTTTTCACGCCTCCATGCTAAGGCGTTATCGTTCGACCCTACTCATGTCGTGCGATTACATGAAAATTGAGGTGCGAACCGATTTAACCTTTGAGGAGGAGCACTCAGCAAATATTGGATCGAGACGTTAAAGTTCGAGAAGGAAATCATCCCATTAGTGAAAGTACTTTGGCGTAATCATGGCGAGAGAGAAGCTACTTGGGAGCCGAGAGAGGCAATGCAAAGAACAATACCCTCATCTATTCGGACTGTAAATTTCGAGGACGAAATTTCTTTAAGGAGGAGTAGAGAGTTGTAACGCCCCAATTTTTAGGAACCTTGTAAAATATGTAAAAATTAAAATGTTGTGTTCTCGCTTGTTATGTGTAGGATTTCTTATGATAGTGGGCCTCTAAAAGGCCCAAGCTTAGATAAAACCCGTGGTTTTAATTAATTTTAATTCCATAGGAGAAAAGGGTTCTGTTAAATTAGGCTTATAGGAATTAATTGTGTAAAATGGATCACAAGGAAGCATGTGGTAAAGTGGCTAAGTGATGCCACTAGGAAGGATGTAGGTGGCGTGTGAAGCTTAGGAGGACCTGTGTTCAAGCCACGATGAATAACAAAAATAAGGGATTTATTTTTATGAACAGAAAAAGGTAGGTGGTGGAACTTAAGTGAAAGTCCACATCGGTGGGAGTTTGAGTTGCTAAGGGGATTGAATAAGGATAAAGATAAGGGAGGAAATCTAGGAGCTGATCAAGGAGCAAGAGGTGGCCGGCCAAGGACTTTAGCTTGGGAAATTCGGCTAGGTAGTGCAAAGACTAGGAATTTCGGCATTTGGGTGTGTAGTGACCGATTCTCCGATCATCTTTTCTTCTCCTCTGTTCTTTCTTTCTTTTTTTTTTCCCTCCATCTATTTTTCCTTCTTCTTGCCCATAGCCAATCCTACCATTATTCTATTCATCTTCACATTTTCATCATTTGTTTTAAAGCCTCTTACACAAAGCCAAATCCCAAAATCCTATAGTTCTTCTCAGGCCGATTTCTCCTAGCCAAACCCCGTGGTTTTTCTGCCTCATGGCTGATTCTTCCTTCTTCTAAATCTATAACTTCACACAAGTCATCACAAAAAACCCTACCATACCGTATTTTCTTTCATTGTTACAAAAAGCCGAAAAAAAACCCTATAGTCTAGGGAGTGTAGCCGAATACTGAAGTCACTGAAAGCTCGATTTCCGTTGTCAAAGGAGGGCTTAGATCTACATCAGGAGCGAGTGGGAAACTCGTTGGAAGCATTCACTAAAGAATCGGTGGTAAGTCTTCTCCAAAACTTAGTTTTCTTTCATATATTATAAAAAGTCGAAATCCCTAGAAGTTAGGGAGGATGTCGATTTTGGACTTGTAACCCTAAGGGGAGGGTTGTGTTAACTACTTTATTTTTGGAAATAGCATGATTTGAAGGCGGTTGATCAAGGGCTTGGACAAGTGGAGCGACCAGATCTTGGTTAAGACTCTACTTTCGGCAAAGGTAGGAATAATAAGGCCTAGGAGGGTTGTTGGCCGAATATGGTAAGAAGTTTATATGAAGTTCGTTTCGGTAGTGAGATTAACATGGTGGTATTATAATTGTAGGCAGTTCGCGCGTGGATCTCGTCAACGAATTATCATAAAACAGGTGTGTAACTTACACCCTTCTATAGACTAGATCGTGGCCGAAAAAGTCAAATAATCTTCAAAAGTCGGTATTTTGGGAACTTATGACTATGTGAATGCTCGTAAAAGGAAAAGGGTTAATAATTCTACTATTCCGTGATGGTAAGAGGCGCAAAGTGCACCAATCCGCATGCGTTTTGACAATTTTGGGCTTAATCGGGCCAAAAGTCGGTTAATGGGCCAACGCCCAACTTGGTAAGAAATGTGCGTAAGTAGTTCTGAACATATGTAAATAGTGAAAATATGCATGAAAACCCTAAGAATAGATAAATTACTAGATTACCCTCATGTATGAAAAATTACTATTATACCCCTAGGTGTAAAATGACCTAAATACCCTAGGGTTGATTATGTCCAAAAAGCATGTTAATGATTTTCTCGTATGATGTATGACATGAATGCATATTTGTTGCATGGGGATATGGGTTATATTATGGAGGAAGCGTCCGGTGGCTATGCCACAAATTATCTCTGATACAGTGGCTTCGCCACATATATACTGCTCGATGGCTTTGCCACATATATCAGTATCCGTGACTCTGTCACATTTTCTCATTTTCAGCAACCATGCTGCATATTTCTGTGGCGTGTAAGCGGTTGGGTGGGTCGAGTAATCTCCCACATGGCGTAAGGTTGGATGGGGTGTACATGGTTGGTTATGGGTTGGGTTTTGCATAAGCATGATACATCTATTCTTACTTACTCGGGCCTATGGGCTATATTCTCAAATTTGTTCGGGCTAAGGCCAACTCATTCTGCTTTACGTGGTTTAAACCGATTTAGACTATGGTTGGGTTAAGTTATACACTGAGTTTCCCCAAACCCACCCCTCCATTCTCATCTTTGCAGGTAATCCCCAACCATAGTGGGCTTGGAGCCGCGAGGAGTTCTGGAGTGGCCACTTATTTCCGCAAATCGCTTTCTTCTGTCGAACTGCACGTCTTTCATTACATTTATGTTTTATTTGGGTTTTAAAGTGTAATAAGGCCGCTTTCTATTGTTTTAAAGGTTTTGATTTATATTCTGTTAGGTTAGGAATGATTTATGATAATTGGCAAAATGGACTAGCTCTTGGGCGCGTTTTCAAAAGCATAAAACGATTTCAAAACAACGCAATCATGAGTAAGACTTCCGCAAAACAAACTTTTTTTTCAAACTTAATCATTTTCTTAAGATGGACTTAACCAAAATAGTTTTCTCAAACTCATACGAGATGTTAGAGTGTGGTAATGGCGGTGTGCATGTCTAAGATTGGATCCGAAGAGAGCTTGGTACTTAAGCGGTCCGATGGACTCACCTCCTCTTCTTCTGGTTTCCTACCTGGTGCACAGCTTCCATTCACTTTAACCTAGTTTTAAAGTATCTTTTACAACACCGCTAAGCTTTCCAAATTAAGTAACACAGAATATTTTGAACGCTTCGATGTGGCACGTCAGATCCGGTCATAACGTCTAGGCCGGGTTTGGGGTGTTACACAGAAAGCTTACCTCTTTTACCCTCGTTAAGGGTTAGGATATTTATTATAATAAAAATTTAGATATTCATATATGCTATCATTGTCCTTCTTCTATTACTTAACTGAGTAGAGAATGAAATCTTGTTAACATACAGTTTGAGTTTTTAAAAATTAATACTAAGAATTTGCTTTTGCCCCGCCTTTCTCATTTCTTGTATAGTGGATATTCTTATATTCATATTTTTTTTAAAAAATTAAAAAGGAAAAAGAAAGTATTTATTTATCATAAAATAATGGTATCATTTGGGAGTTGAGTTTGATGGCTGGTAAAGGAGTCATGGTATTATATCTTAAAGTTTAACCATGAGATATGATATGGTGATTGTTTTTTTCATCTTTTAATTATATGGTTGGAGTTCAATTCCCACTTATGGGAATATAGCACATTTGATGGCTTAGTGCCTTGCCTTTTATCATTTGAGTGAATTACAAATTCTACATTGTTATTATGTCCTTTCTTTTGTTTATTTTTTACTTGTTTCTTTGCCTATGTTATTTTGTTTTTTTCATATCTACTCTCAAATTCAAATCATGAATGCGAAAAATGTGTCTTGATGAATATGCACATGTGAGATAAAAAATGGCTATGTTTGTTTTATCCTTCATTTGAAGAAAATTATCTTTTGATACTCCTTTTGAGCCTACTTGTTTCTTTTGTTCAAGTAAACCTTAGTCAAGGATCACCCTCCACAATAGGGAAGGGGAAGTTTAAAAGAATAAACATTAAGAAATAACTTGACTTTTATGGGGCAAGTGTGACAAGGTGGTAAATGTATAATCAATATATACTTTGTTGACGATGACCCATTGATGAAAGTATCTGTATGATAAATGACAATTCTTTGAGAAAATACTCCTTGATAACCCTTTTTGAGCTTAATATATATATATATATATATATATATATATATATATATATTGGAATGAACCTTAATCAAGAGTCATTCTCCACAGTGGGGGTAAAGAAGTTTTCTAGTTTGAACATATAATAAAAGGAAAAAGAAAGAGGAAAAGGAAAGAAAGAAAATAAGAACAAATGAGAAAAAGAGTGAAAATGAAATAAAGGTGTGAAAAATAAAATAAAATAAAATAAAATAAAATAAAGAACACACAAATTTTACGTGGAAACTCTTTCGGGAAAAAACCACGGGCAGAGGAGAAGAAAATTCACTATGTCAAAAATTTGAATCAATACAAGAGGAATAGACTATGTCTATTTCTAGGCTTGTAAAGCCATATTCTAGTAGGATTGAAACACCTTATCCTAATAAATATAAAATAGATAGAGTTTAATAAGGTTTAAAAAACCTTATTCTAAAATAAAATAAAAGAAGTCTAGTTTTATATGGATTTTACTTTTATTTTATTTTCCATCATATTTTATTTAAATAAGAATTTGGGTCACTTAATTCTAACAATCTCCACCTTGACACAAATTCTCAATGAATAAGTTCTTCATCGCGAACAAGTTCTCCACCTCTTCCATAAAACCCCTTAAGGGTTTAATTCAACAATGAACACCAACCAAGTCTAACCAATGCTCAAACTTGGTTATAGGAAGTGAGTTAGTCATCATATCTGCAGGATTTTCATGAGCACTAATTTTCCTCACAACAATATCACCACGAGCAATAATATCACGAACAAAATGATACCGAATATCAATATGTTTTGTTCTCTCATGAAACATTTGATCTTTTGTAAGGAAGATGGCACTCTGACTGTCACAAAATACTGTACTGATTTGAAGGTCTTCATTGAGTTCACTAAATAGTCCTTCAACCAAATAGCTTCTTTACAAGCCTCGAATCGCCATGTACTTAGCTTCGATGGTAGACAAAGCGATCGTAGTTTGCAAAGTGGCTTTCCAACTAATTGCACAACCTCCGATTGTAAAGACGTAACTCGTGAGAGATCTTCTTCTATCAAGGTCTCGAAGAAAATCAGCATCAACATACCCTATGACTCCATCTTTAGTTCTTCCAAATCGTAAGCAAACATCGAGAGTGCCTCGTAAGTATCTTAAAATCCACCGAATCGCTTTCCAATGTTCTTTACCGTGATTTGCCATGTATCCGCTAATCATCTTGATCGCATATGATAAATCTGACGTGAGCAAACCATAGTATACATGAGAGATCCCACTGCACTAGAGTATGGAACATGTGACATGTACTCAATCTCATTATCTGATTGTGGAGACAAAGTCGATGAAAGTCTGAAATGGGCTGCTAAAGGAGTACTAACAGGCTTAGCACTCTGCATATTGAACCTACAAAGAACATTCTCAATGTACCCTTTCTGACTTAAGTACAATTTACTTACTTTTTTATCTCTGAGAATCTCTATACCAAGTATCTTCTTTGTTGGTCCTAAATCTTTCATCTCAAAATTTTCACTTAGTTGGGCTTTGACCTTTCTTATCTCTCATTTATCTTTTGCTGCTATCAACATGTCATCAACATAAAGAAGTAGATACACAAAAGAACCATCACTGTTTTTCTTAAAGTAAACACAACTGTCTAAACTACTTCTTTTGAAATCATGAGAAGTCATAAAGGAATCAAACCTCTTATACCACTGTCTTGGTGACTGTTTCAAACCGTAAAGGGACTTTCTCAGCAAGCAAACATAGTCCTCTTTTTCTGAGACTATAAAACCCTCTGGTTGTTATATGTAAATATCCTCTTCAAGTTCTCTATGCAAAAATGCAGTTTTTACATCTAATTACTCAAGCTCCAAATCATGTATGACCACAATACCAAGCAAAGCTCGAATCGAACTATGCTTAACAACTGGAGAGAACATATTTGTGAAGTCTACTCCTGGAATTTGACTATAACCCTTTGCGACAAGCATTGCTTTATATCTGGGTTCTTTAACTCCTGGAGTCCCTTCTTTTTTTTTAAACACCCATTTACAACGAACAACCTTTTTACCTTTAGGAAGTTTCACAAGGTCCCATGTTCTGTTTTTGTGGAGAGATTCCATCTCTTCTTGCATAGCAAACATCCACTTTTCTGAGTCTTTACAACTAACCGCCTCAGAATAATTAGATGGCTCTTGATTCGCATCTATATCTTCAGCCACATTTAAAGCATAATCAACTAAATTAGCTTTGGCATACTTCTTTGGAGGTTTAATTTCTCTTCTAGTTCTGTTTTTGGCAATAGAGTATTGTGGTGAAGAAGCAACTCTATTATCAATTTTTGTTATGGCTTGAGGAGTTG
This sequence comes from Gossypium anomalum, assembly GCA_025698475.1. NCBI lineage: Eukaryota > Viridiplantae > Streptophyta > Magnoliopsida > Malvales > Malvaceae > Gossypium > Gossypium anomalum. Next base: position 87,664,632 of record CM046961.1, read on the forward strand.
ACTCTGTATTAATCTGATGCTCCACCTGCTTTTGGTTTTCTTTATTGGAAAAATCTTTAAGAGATAAGTTAGGTAGCATAGCAGTTTCATCAAAAATAATATCTCTGCTAATCACAACTTTTCTATTTTCAGGATACCATAACTTATACTCTTTTACACCAGCTTTATAACCAAGAAAAACGCATTTAATGGATCTCGGTTCCAATTTTCCATTATCAACATGAGCATACGCAGACACCCAAAAATCTTTAAATCGTAATAATTAGCGGGATTACGGACCATACCTCTTGTGGAGTCTTTTTCTCAATGGCAACGGATGGAGATCGGTTGATAAAAAACATGCGATGAGAATTCGCTACGCCAAAATGACTTGGTAAGTTGGCATTTGACAATATACATTGAACCTTCTCCATGATCGCTTCTGTTTCATTCGTTACGCAAAGCCGCTTTCTTTGTGGAGTATGACGAATGTCAAGTGTCTCATGATCCTTCTTCGACTTGCACAATCTATTAAACTCATCGAATGTAACTCTAAGCAATTGTCCATGCGGAGGTATTTTATCTGTTTTTCTGCTTTTCAATCATAATTTTTCAAGACTTAAATGCAAAAAACACATCGCTTTTCTGCTTCAGGAAGAACGCCCAAACTTTTCTAGAAAAATCATCAATAAAGGTTAGCATATAATTAGCTTCACCTCTTAAAGGTACTCTAGATGGCCCCCACAGATCAGAATGAATATACTCCAACGTTCCCTTCGTGTTATGGATTCCTCTAGTGAATCGAACTCTCTTTTGCTTCCCAAAACACAAAGGTGCTCACAGAAATCACTTGCAAATTCTTTTGCCCATCAAGAAGTCCTCTTTTGCTCAATTTTGCCATGCCATTCTCACTCATATGCCCTAGGCGCATATGCCAAAGTTTAGTAATATCATCATCTTACAAGGAAGAGGAAGCGACAGCTGCATCATCAATAACAGTAGAACCCTGCAAAACATATAACTTGGCAAATTTTCTCTGCCCTTTCATCACAACAAGGGACCCTTTGGAAATCTTTAAAACCGTACTTTCAGCTGTGTATCTGTACCCTTTTGAATCAAGAGTACTCAATGAAATTAAATTTCTTTTCAATTCTGGAACATGCCGTACGTCACTAAGTGTTCTGACAACTCCATCAAACATCTTAACTTTAATTGTTCCAACACTTGCGATTTTACACGAAGCATTATTTCTCATCAAAATAATACTTTCAGACACTGTTTCGTAAGTTGTAAACCAATCCCGATTGGGACTCATGTGGAAGGTGCAGCCTGAATTAAGTACCCACTCCTCACTTACTTTAGAATTATTAACAGAAGTGGCTAGAAGTTCACCATTGCTGTAGTATTCTACAACATCAGCTTCACCGGAATTTTCTGGTTGTTTTCCCTTTTGATCCGCAGCCTCCCTTTTAATCTTATTTTGTAGCTTATAGCACTCAAATTTAATGTGCCCTTTCTTCTTGCAGAAGTTACAAGTTTTACCTCTATTTGAAGACTTCGATGTACCCTTAGATTTACCACGAGGATTCCGTTCCTGTGTCCTACCACGATCATCATCAACATTCCGATCTTGTCTCTCACGAATAATGAGACCCTCTCCCTTAGAGTCAGGTTTAGCCACAAGATGTTTCATCTTATCGTATGAGGTTAAAGAATCATAAACCTCATCAACTGTGAGAGACTCGCGGCTATATAAAATCGTATCTCTAAAGGTTGAATAAGACGGGGGCTACGAACAAAGTAGAATCAACCCTAGATCTTCCTTATCATACTGAACCTCCATGACCTCCAAGTTTGAGAGAATTTCTTTAAACATCATGTAAGTGTTAGGTATCTGAACACACTTTCCTTCAAACGATGAGCATAAAGACGCTGCTTCATATGCAACTTGCTTGTTAGAGTTTTCGACATACATATTTGTTCTAGCCTCTTCCATAATGCAACGGCAGTCTTCTCTTTTATCACATCCTGTAAAATTTCGTTGGACAAATACAGATATAATTGTGTTAACGCCTTTCGATCCTTACGCTTCTTCTCTTCATCTGTTAATGTCGAAGGCATCTTATCTATCCCTAGAAGGGCATCCTCCAAATCCATCTGCGCAAGAACTGCTTGTATCTTAATCTGCCACAATGTAAATCTGGTGTTGCGATCCAACAGCAGAATTTCATACTTCAAAGATGCCATTACCGTGATTGAGATGAACAACCCGAAAGCTCTGATACCAATTTGTGAAAAATAAAATAAAATAAAATAAATAACACACAAATTTTACGTGGAAACCCTTTCGGGAAAAAACTAGGGGCAGATGAGAAGAAAATTCACTATGTCGAAAATTTGAATCAATACAAGAGGAATAGACTATGTCTATTTATAGGCTTGTAAAGCCATATTCTAGTAGGATTGAAACACTTTATCCTAATAAATATAAAATAGATGGAGTTTAATAAGGCTTAAAAAACCTTATTCTAAAATAAAATAAAAGAAGTCTAGTTTTATATGGATTTTACTTTTATTTTATTTTCTATCGTATTTTATTTAAATAAGAATTCGGGTCACTTAATTCTAACAAAATGAGAATATGAAAATTAGAAAAGTGAATCAGGTCGAAAATTTCTTTTAGAAAATGACTCTTAATTTGAACATTTGAAAAAGTTTTTATTTTTTATTATCCTCTTATAAGTTTAAACCAAAGTCTATGTGCCTTAAAAATTCATTGTGATCAAGTATGGTTATTTGATTGTAAAAGTTCATCCTCAAGATTGTTTACAGTTACAGGAACATCATGAAATCATTGAAGGAACATAATCCTACAAAAATAGACTCTAGAATGAAAACCCAGAAATCAACGATCCCAAGTGATCCCAAAAATGAAAGAAATAAAAGATAAAATGTCTCTAGGAATAACAAGTGTCCTCATCCAAAAATGAATTATCTGATGACAACATAAGATTGGTATGAGAATCACAAATAGCGTCCATATCACAAATTGGGTCAGTTAGACCAAATGGATTGATCCCTTAGGACTTCCCAAAATCGTCTCTTATAATAAGTTTTTGAGATTGAAAATAATCATATACATAAATACTGAATTTATGGATAAATATAAAAATTATATAGATTTTCTAATTCTATATGCAATTCAATACATGAACTTTGATTTAGTGTAATTATACACATGAAAATTTTATATTGATTTATATGTATGTATGAAATTTTGATTTTAATTTAATTGTTCACATATAAAGAAATAAATACATCAATTTATTTTTACATTAAATTAATATAATTATTTGTGTATGTATATATAAACGTAATATGGTGCTATGTTGATAATGTTATTAGTGGTTTTGTGAAAATTAAATCAAATTAAAATCTCATATATATATATATATATATATATATATATAAATGTACAAAATCAAAATTTATGTATAACAATTTAAATTGGACTAAAGTTCATATATAATTTTAATATTTATCCGCTAGATTTATGGCTCACTTACAACATGCATGAAAAAATTATTTAACAAAAATATTAATTAAAAAAATCATATGGAAATAAAATGATGCTTTGGTTGAAATGACAATTAAAAATATAATAAGCATATACCCGATATAAAATATGAACAAATAAAAACACATTCGTATTAATCTTTATTATTTTAGAAATATCTCAATTGACTTGGTATCCTATTGACGTATGACATCAACTCAATTAGAAAGTTAATATAAGTATAGATAAATACATCCGTAGTAAATCAGATATGTAATAGCCAATTTCGGCCTAAAAGCCCAAATCAATAAAACAAAAAATAAAACCCAAACATAAATAATTAAACAGTCCAAAATATTGAACCCAAACCAAAACTAAGCCAGCCCAATTCTAACCCTAGCCCAAATTAACCCAGCACATTAACAAAACAAAAGAAAACCCTAGCCCCCAGCCTACCCTTTCAGCAACCGCTCACCCTACGCGCGCCGCACGTCAGCAAGGCCTTCCCCGCACGCCACCACCGGCCTTCCACACCTCTGACACCTGCAGAGAGAAATCAATGCCAAGTAGCAGAAGAAACAAGAGCAAAAAGACAAAAAAGATAGAAGCAAACAGTCTGAATGTTGGCTATAAAAGCAAAAACGATTTCTTTGTAATTTTTTTACGCATATTAGAAATCAAAAACAGAATAGAAACTTCAGAAGGTTGATTTCGATCCTTTCTTTATGATCTCATTTTTCTTGTTTATTTCTGTTTTGTTTTGTTTTATCTTCTTTTATTTTTTTATTTTTTTAACTTACTTTAAAACATATAAAAGGCGAATAAAAAGATAAGAGAAAGGAAAACTTATCCGGATCCTCGCAACCTCGTTGTCGGAGACCTCTTCTCCGTCGTCGGAATCGGCCCAAAGAGAGGGTGGGGGTTCCTTTCCTTTTGGTTTTTTTGGTCTAGGGCTTAGGGCATTATCGGATGTGCTTAAAAAAAGGGGTTAAAAACACAATTTCGTGTGGCTCCGGCCACCGTCTACGGTGGCAGGCCGGCGATGGTCTATGGTGGCAGGCTGGCGACGGCACAAGAAGTGGGTTGAAAACCCTAGCAGTGATCGGAGAAAAAATGGGGGAGTGAGAGCATTTGAAGGTTTTGAAAATTAAAAAAAAAAAAAAGGGGAAAAGGCAGAATGAAAAAAAAGAGGAAAATTTTGCTATTGTATAACATGTGAAATGGTGTCGTTTAGGCCTATTTCAATGGCCCCAAAACGGCGCCGTATAAGGCCTAGACCCTCGCGACCCGACTGCTCCAGGGGGGATCCGCGCCTTTTTGACCTATGGTCAATTTCGCATTGAGTCCCCCGACTTTGTAGCGCGTCTCAATGGGATCCTTTTTTTTATTTTTGATTTTGGCCACAGGATTTTGCCTCTGTTCCATTTTGGTCCTCCGACCATTCGAAGAGACGGACCCTTGAAACGCTACGCATAGAGGGCTTGGAAAATTTACCCCATAAGTCCCTCATTCTTTAAGCGTATTTCATTTCGGTCCTTGATGGTCTATTTTTTGTTATTTACAATTTGTACCCTAAATTTGAGTTTGATTTTAGCCTAGTCCCTAATCTATTTTGTTTATTTATTTATTCATTTATTCATTCTTTAAAATAAAACTATATTATCATTATTATTTATTTTAAGTTTTGTTTATATTACTTATTTTAAATTGTTGTATTATTATTTACTTTAATCCGTTTGTTTGCAAGGATTTGGTTTTCCGAAAAATATTTTCCTAGTTTTACAGTGTTTGGTTGCAGGAAAATAATTTACATGGGAAATGATTTTCCAAAACACGGTAAAAAGCTTGCCTTTTTTACGAAAAATGTCTTACAGATTTTTAATCGGTAAGACATTTTCCGGAAATTCTTCCTCCCATATCACTATCCGTTCTTCATCTGTTCTGAGATTTTCCAAAACAAGGTAAGACTTTCTCCTTCTTTCGTTCTTCATCCAGTTCTGTAAGATTGGTTTTGGGTACGGCTTTTTCTTCTTCTTCTTCTTTTCCTTAGCTGATCTGAATTGATCCTGCTTCTGGGATTGATACTTGTTCGATATTGCTTAACCATGGTGTTTTTAGCTTGGGATGTTGTTGAATTCTCTAATTGCGACTTTGATCCATTTCTGTGCTTCAGATTCTCTATCAAACTTATTATTATCATTCAATTCATTGAATTCCATATTTTTTCTCTTTTGATGTGTAAGTTGAATCTTTCTCCCAATTGACATGTTCGATTTTTTTAAAATTTCTTTATAATTTACTTCTTTTATCAAGAGATTTTCTTTCTCATTAATTAGTTTTGTCGTAAGCACGCATAAATCCATTATATGTTCCTACCATCTCTTCTATGTTAGTCTAGTTTTCGTTCAGAAGTAATTAGTGTGATTCTTTTAGCCTTAGGTTGTTTTGATTCTCATATAGCAGATTTGTATTCCAATAAGTACATCAGCCGGGTTGGCGCAGATTTTACCATGGATGTTTTATCATAAGGTTATTGGAGTCACAACCTTTTACCTCTTTGTCGAAGGGCATGCAGCATCTCCCAATGTTTCCAGAGTTTTGGAATCTATTCCTGTGAGTTTATGAAGACTTTGGCTTCCTCTGAATTAATTTTTGCTCTGTATTTCATTTATAAGTTGAAGTTTCAATTGATTTTCCTCCGCTTGTTTGTCTGAATTACTTATGAAATAAGTTATATGTTGTTGTTCTTTAGGGAGTTGTTGTTCATTTATAAGTTGAAGTTTCAATTGATTTTATGCTTGTTTAATTATTACTTTAGCTGAAAGCAAGATTGTTCTCAATGTTTCTTCCTACTATTTTTTTAACTAATACCTTTGCTGAATGTGAAGTCTACCAGTGATAAATTATCTTTATTTTGCATTTATTTCATGCTTTTTTTCATTATATTTGTGCACATGCAAATATTCACCATCTGTTGCTTTTCTGGTTCTTTAGGGACAAGTCCCATACATAGATTTGAACTGGATATTTTTGTTTACCTCAGTCTCTTTACTACTGCTATTTTTGAGTTGTAAGACTTATTAAGATATGGGAAATGCAACAAGCTATTAAGGCACTAAACCTCTATAAATTTGAACTGGATATCTACTGCTATGAGATGAGACTTTTGGATTGAAATTTATAAACTGGAAGCAATATTAAGGATGATGTTTTATAGCGTCCCCACCTCCCAAGCAATTCATAAGGCATTACGATTATGCATGACGAGTTTTTTGGTTAATATTCCTGTGAGGTGATCAAGGACTATATTACATTGCATGAGCTAGAACCATCTTGGATCTTGATTATCAACGGTTCTGCCATTGTCTATATAAATGTTATTCTTTGTAGGCATTCATAATTGCTTCAACTGCAAAGAGGAAGAGTTACTTCACCGTATAAACTTGAAGGCGCTTTTTTCTTTTTTCCCGGATGCGTTGCTTTATTGCACCTTTCTCGCTCGATACAAATGTATGGATGCGCTGATGTCAAACTACTGGACCTCTCTGGTTTTTGTAGGTACAGGGAACATGTTGTTTGGGGTGATAAAGACCTTAGGTGAAACTCCTAAGAAAGGGATTTTAACTCGCAAATATACTCCTATGGTAATGACAATTATAACGTTTTAGAAAATAAGAAATGACAGGAAATTAAAACTACTTTTATAAGCATCCATCTTTAAAATTCAGTTCAAAATGATGTATGATTTTAACTTAAATGGATAAGACGCCTTTTGCTACAATGCGTAACTTAAATGGATATCTTTGGCATATAAAGGCTCTATTGCTATCTTTGGAAGGTGTCATGGTAGTTGAGGTAGTCGTTTGAACTTGAAACAACAAATTCAAACATTTTATATGGATTACTTGTCTAGGAAATGCATTACTATTTGGGACCGTTTGATTATTATTATAGTTAAATAATATGTTTTACAAGTTATCTTGTACTTGTGATAATATGTTAAAATTTTTGACTTGCAAACAAACATGTGTCAATGTTCAAGAAGAACTATGACCATCTTCCAAAGGAAACACAGTTTGGCTTGTATAGAGAAGCAACTCGTGGTAACCCAAACTACTTCTTGACTTATGGGAATGAGAAAGAAGCTGCACGTGTTCAAGATGAGCTTCGTCCAAATGGTGCTCATTGATGGCACAATTATATGAAAACTCCAGACTATGGTGACTATGTACTAATGGAAAATCTTGATCAAATAACTTGATGCAATATTAGCATCACAAATACATGTCTCATAGATTCTTATGTAATTCAATATACTTTGCATATCTGGATAAAGGGTGGGTAAGGATAAAGGGTGTTTGGGGCATTAGGGATGGGGATGGGATATGTGCAGCTGGTCATTGATAATAGAGAAAGTTTTATGTTGCTTTCATATCATTGATATACATGTTAGTAACTGAAACTGCTTGATTTGTAAGAATGATAGTTGCTTTTATAACACAATTACAAATAATTTATTTGACTTTGGTTGGTTTCAATTGACTTTCGATTAATATTTTAACTTAATAATTTAGTATTATTATATATTTAATTTGATTAATTAATTTATAAATAAATCATTGCAATATATGTGAAAATAATTTAAAATATAAATTTATTAATATATATAAATTTATTAATATATATGTAAAAACAGCTTCTCCAGAAAATATTTTCAGGAAATTTGCCAAACAACAGAAAATATTTTACACAGATTCATCCAAACACCAGAAAAGTAAATCATTTTTCAGAAATTATTTTCCAAAAATCATTTTCCGGAAAATATTTTACCTGCAAACAAACGGAGCCTAAGTTTTTTTACATATTATATATATTTAAACTATTATTCATTTTAAATTTTTACATATATTATTTATTTCAAACTATTATACCTTATTTATTTTGAAATTATTTATATATCTTCTTATTTTAAACTTTTATATATATTATTTATTTTGGATTATTTATATATATATTTTTTCTATTTAAACGGTTTTTATACATTATTTATTTCAAATTTCTCTTTTACATATTATTTATTTTAAACCCTTTTATATGTTATTTATTTTAAACTATTTTATTTATTTATTTATATATTACCATTAAACTGTTTTATATTGTTTATTTTCAAATTGTTTTAAATATCATTTATTCTAAATGGCTTCATATATTATTTATTTTTTTAAACCGCTATATACATTATTTTATTTTAAGTTGTTTCACATATATTATTTATTTTAGATTTTTTTATATCTTATTTCTTGTATATATTATTTATGTTAAATTGATCTAAGTTATTTATTTTAAACTGTTTTGTATTTTGTTTATGTCAATTTTTATATATATTTGTTCATTTTGAACCCTTTCCGTATTGTATATTTTAAAATTTGCCTTTTCTCTCGCATATTATTTATTTTAAACTCTATATATATTATCTACTTCGAATTGTTTTATATATTACTTTGTTTCGTTTTCTTTGATTGTTAATATCAATCTTAAAATAGTATATTATGTGAATATTTTCATTGCGTGCCTTATAAATTATTTGTTATTATATTCATGTTGTTGGCATTCATTAACATAACATATTATTCATATAGTATTGTTACATGTTATACATTGCCTTTTCATTTTATTTCGTTCAAATCACATCGTGAATTATGTTCCAACATACTCATACACAATTAGCGGCTTTATTATACTCCAAATCAAATAAATATGTATCGTTTAAATATCGTATTTGCTATTATTCAAAAACCTTTTTTTTTTAAAAGGCAATATTTCGCGTTTTGGAATTTCAAAAAATCGTACCCTAACTTACGGGGTTTCGATTTTCTCGTTAAACCTAAATAGGCAAATATCCTTTTAGATTTCAAAATACACGAAGTTTCCATAAAAATTAAAGGCAAACTTATTCCTGAAGATTCGAACGTCGCATCCTAACTTACGGGATGTGGCATTTTGTTATCTCGGGACGAGTGGGCCTTTGATCCTCATTTCAATGTAATTCAAGCGTTTTAAAATTTACATTCATAAAGCGATCGTATTTTAATATTTCTTTTAAAATCTTTTCAACTTTCGACATTAAAACGATAATTAATCAATTAGGTACCAATTTTGGGCGTGACGAGGGTGCTAATCCTTCCTGGCACATAACCGAATCCCGAACCCGTTTACTCAAATATCGTAGACAAAAAAAAATCGTTATTTTAGTAAATCGAGATATTTTATTAAAACGACCAAATTTCTAGGTGATCCGATCACACCTAAATAAAAAGGATTGGTGGCGACTCCATTCTTTTTTTTCCATTTTTAAATAAAAGTCGACAGCCTTTTTCAAAAAAATGGTTTTAACAAGATGATAATACATTTTAAAAAAAATTAAAATTAAAATTACTTAATTTTAATATCACTATGAATCCGATATTTACATTCATCTTTTGATTATTTCCAATTAAATTCAATTTTTTCTTTTAATTAAATTAAAAATATCTAACTTTGTTAAAACATCATTGAAATATAATATGGATAAATCTCAAGATTATACATAAGAAATTTAATTGTGGTTCAAATTTATATATGAAACTTTAATCTTGGTTCAATTGTATACATTTAAATAAATACACTAATCTCTTTTTATTTTGATATAAATCTCAAAATTAAACATGAACTTTGGTCTATGTGCGATTTATACATAGACTTTGATTTGACCTAATTTTTAGTAATTATTAACACAATTATTGAGATAACATCAATTTATATTTATATATTGTATACACAAATAATTATATTTATCCAATATAAAAATAAATTGATGCATTTATTTTTTTAAATGTGTATGATTGAATCAAAATTAAAGTTTCATATCTACATTTGAACCACAATCAAAGATTCATGTGTATAATTGTACCAAATCAAAGTTCAAATATCAAATTACACATTGGATCAAAATTCATGTATCATTTTAAGATTTATCCCTTTTTTATATTTGATAAACAAAACTATTTATGTATGTAATATATAAACTTAAAATGATGCTATGTAAATAATTATGTCACTAATTTATGAAAATTATATCAAATCAAAGTTAAAGATATAAAATTGTACAAAATCAAAATTTATATATAACATTACACATTAAACTAAATTTTATAAATAAGTTGAGATATTAAATGTGTGGGATTTTAGGTAATAATAATTAAAAGAAAAAAATAAGGATGTTGGCTAACACAGTCAAATCAAATTTTTATATATTATATAATTACATAATATGAAAAAGATAACAATAATAAATTATTAGAAGAAAATTTAAGGATGACAAAAGGTTAATTTTAAATGTTAAAAATTCATTTTTTAAGTAGTTAATCATAATATAATGAATAACAAGGTTTAAATTTTGGTTCATGGGTGAACCTTACTCACTTCTTCAAGTGGATACTGAATTATTTAAAAAAAAAATCAAATTATAATAAAATATTATCTTTTTAAAATAAATAATAATTTTACTCCAGAGAAATCATTTTAGTAGCTCAAAATTAAAATTTAAATAGGTATAATCTTGTAAATTTAAAATAAGAAATAAATAAATTATTTAATTTATAGATTTTTGATAAAAAAAATTAAGAATTTTCTAATATAGGTGATATGGTTTCATTTTATTTTTCCTTAAAAAAAAACCAAAGAAACTCGGTTCCTATTGTGAGTACCGTAGTTGGAGTTGAGGCGTTGGCTATGATGATGATAGGAGGGGTGGTATTGGTAATGGGGGTGTTGTTGGTCCCTTCATCCCAATCATTACGGTTCGAAATGCATCTCGGAAGACATGAAAAGCAATTCAATGACAGTGGGGAAGTACCAAGTTATCAAACCTAACCAGGACCGTCATCAACTATTGCCTGATTCTCACAAGTTGAACGTCAAGGTAACATCGTCGCATGGCCATATTTTTTAGTGGGCGGAGAAAGTAGAGAAAGGGCAGTTTGTATTTACGGCGATGGAGCAGGGAAATTACATGGCTTGCTTTTCGGCACCGGAGCATTGGCCTCTGATTACCTTGACCATTGATTTTGATTGGAGGACAGGTATTCAGTTTAAGGACTGGTTTAATGTTGCCAAGAAAGGCCATGTCGATGGAAGTCTCTTCATTTATTGATGATATTAGGAAACAACAAAACTGGCACAAACATAAGCATGCGTGCTATATATATTTGTTCATACTTTTTATAATGCACCCAAGGCTTTGTGGCTGTTTGTGAATAGCAGGCCATGAAAGTGGAGCTGGAGCAGTTGTACCACACTATCTCCAAAATGATGTGGTTGTCCTTCGTCTCACTTTGTTTTGGCTTCTCAGTTGCAGGATTGCAATTTTGGTACCTAAAACCCTTCTTCCAAGAAAATAAGCTTATTTGATTTGAATGTGTTACCCAACATCCCTATTTTTTCCTTTTAATTATTATTAGCTACTTTGTTTGACAATGTAATATATATATATATATATATATATATATAAAGACAGATATTAAATGAGGCATATTTTTTTTCTCTTTTGGCAAGAAATCATCAAAAAAAGAAGAAAAAAAAACTGATGCATTAACGGGCTCACCTAATTTTCCTTTTTTGTCATTCATCTACCTTATTACCAATAAATACCTACAAACTTATTGCCAAAAAATAAAAAATAAAAACGGATTTTCAACAAAATAAAAATTTATTACCATAAAAATTAAATGCATACAAATTTATTACCAAAAATAAAACGTATTTCCAAAAAGAAAACATATTACCATCAAAATTAAGTAACATACCATTTACGCATATTAAAATTTATCTATAAATAATTCATTTCAAATTCTTCAATTCCCTAACCTACGACCAAAATAACCAAGAACAAAAAAAGCAGACTCAAAATGCCGCAAAATTCTTGCTTCTTGATCCTCTCGCTGTCCATCCTTTTTCTTCCCCTCATTTTCTCCGATGCTAGTAAGGATGCTCTTGCTGGAGGATGGACGCCAATCAAGGACATTAAGGACCCACACGTGACGGAGATAGCGAAATTCGCTGTCGACGAGTATAACAAGCAGTCAAAGGTGAGTTTAAAGTTGGATGAGGTGGTGAAAGGTGAGACTCAGGTAGTCTCTGGGATCAATTATAAGCTGGTTTTGAAGGCAAAGGACGAAAGCACTGTTAATACATACGAGGCTGTAGTGTGGGAGAAGGCGTGGCTGCATTTTCGAAATCTTACCTCCTTTACTCTCCTCATGGATTAGATTTTATTATAATAACTCATGTATGTTATCATTGTCCATTTTTGTTACGTAAGTGATGAGTGGAGAATAAAATCTTGCTATGCTAATTGTTTTTTCTTTTTTTTCGTTTCTCGAATAGTACATAATTTTTTTATTTTTTTTGCAAAGATTAGAAAAGAAAAATAAAATGTATTAATTTCTCATAAAATAATGGTATTAATCGGGAGGGGTCATGGCATTGTTTGTTAAAGTCATCGCACCAAAAAGAAAAAAAAAATCGCAATAGAAATCTTCTATCCCTTCTTTGCTCCAAAAAAATGTGGATTAAAAAATTTCATTTAATATTAATGATGATTTTTCGTTTATTTAACGTATTGATGTCTAAAACAAGTTAATTAAAAAATAAATAAATTCTGGAAATTTAAAAGCTAAACTACGAAAAAGAAAAAGTTTCTGTAAAAAAAAATCTATCAAGATTTTATTCAAATATTCAGAAAACTATTCATATAAATCTTTAGACCCATTGTTGAATTTGAAACCCAAATCAATGAGCTTCTTTTATGATAAAATTTGGTACTTTAGTACTTTCAATTTCTGCTAGTTTTCTAAGAAAATAGTCTGGAAGATTAAAGATCAAACAGGTAATCAAACTTTAAATTATTGATAAAATAGATAAAGTACGAAGGAAAAAAACTTTGTTGTTGGAAGTGTGAATTTTGGGGAATCATTTGAAACAATTTCTACTATTTTTTGAATAAGTATTGTGTTTTGTTGATCACTGTATGAGTTGAGATTTGTAGTTGTATGGACCGTTTTGATCTATTAGGTTGTTGTACTGTTATGAGCAATTAGTTGTTGACTGTTGATAGTCAGTCTGTTACACTCAAGTTGTGACAGGTGGTTGTAAAGTTGTTTAGTAGTTGAAGGGTTCTTTCTTAGTCCGTAAATACTATGTTGCATCTTTGTAATGAGTTTTTGATTCAATAAAATTTTAGATTGTTTTTGTGTTCATTTTCCTTTATTTTCTCTGCTCTTGTTCAATGTTTCAACGTTTCTACATTGTATCAGAGCTTTTGCTTTACAATTTTGTTCTTGCTTTATCAAATCTGTCATGGTGGAAGGATATGTTGCTCCTGGTGCTCTGTAACAACTCGTTTTCAGTGGTATAGGAAATGGTAGTTTTGGAACCCCATTTTTCGACGAACGAGTCAATAAATATTATTTATTAATATTTACGAGTCTATTATAGCGTTATATTTAATTTTGGTCTAGAAATTTTATTGAATAGATGGTTAATTAAGGTACAAGGACTAAATCATAAAAATTATAAAACTTAATCACTATTGAATTTTAGTTGATAAAAGGCTTAAATAAGGAATCTCTAGGGATTTATTGGAAATTAAGCTAATATTAACTAAGGTGGATGGTTTGGTAAGCTTGGATGGGTTAAAATATATCATAAATTATGTTTAAATAAAATAAAAGAAACAAATAGGTTAAGGTGGAAGGAAAAAGAAATCATACATTCGTCTTCAAACTTCCATCGAAATCACCATTGTTGAAAGCTCTCTTAGGGATCAAAGCTTTTAGTTGTGATTGGTAAGTGAATTCTAACCTATTTCTTTAAATTTTTATATTTTTAGAATCATGGGAGCTTGATTTAGCTAGCCTAGAGACTATTTCACAAAATTGTTAAAGTTTTGAAATGTTGCCACTAATGATTGTTGAAGTTTTTAGTGATAAATGATTGCATGTTAAGTAGGACTAATTTGTAATGTGGATTTTGTTAGTTTTGAGTTTAAGGACTAAATTGAGATTATGTCGAGTTTGATATGAAGTTTCTGTACTTTTTTATTCTAGAGGTTATAAAAGGATAGAACTGTAATCGGATGAAAAATGGGGCTTAATTGTAAAAGATATGAAAGTTTCGGTTTTAGGGACTAAGTTGAATAAAATATAAAAGTTTAGAGAAATTTTTTAAAATGTTATTAAAAGGGTCATATGCATATATTTATACATTATAAGGTATTTAGATTTGATAATTTGAAATTAACTATTACATAGATCAAGATTTGAAGCCAGTTAAAGATAATCGGGGAAAAGGAAAAACTGCAAATTAATCCTTAGTGTTTATACTTATTTCATTTAATATTTGATAGTTATTTAGTATGATGCTTATTTTGTTTAATATTTGATATGTTTGTGTTGGATACATATATATGTGTTATTTGTGATGGAATTACCAAAACTAATGAATTTGGTATTGAAGGACTAAACTGTAAATTGAGGTTTAATTGATAAATGTAGGTAAAATGTAAGTGAAAATGGTTTTATTATATGTATATTATGATGTTAAAGGATTGAAATTGTTCGAATACGGAATTAAGGCCCGAGTGAACTTAGTGAATAATTAGGATTCGAATGACACATCATTACGGTTTAAATGCAGCAGGTACTTTGTACCAGTGTCTTAAAGTATTAGGTACTATGTACTAGTGTTCGATACCTTATTGAATAGATGATTAATTAGGGTACAATGACTAAATAATAAAAATTATAAAACTTAATCACTATTTAATTTTAGTTGATAAAAGGCTTAAATAAGGAATCTCTAGGGATTTAATTGGCAATTAAGCTAATATTAACTAAGGTGGATGGTTTGGTAAGCTTGAATGGATTAAAATATATCATAAATTATGTTTAAATAAAATAAAATAAACAAATAGGTTAAGGTGGAAGGAGAAAGAAATCATCCTTTCATCTTCAAACTTCCACTGAAATCACAATTGTTGAAAACTCTCTTAGGGCTCAAAGCTTTCAGTTGTGATTGGTAAGTGAATTCTAATCTTTTTCTTTAAATTTTTATATTTTTAGAATCCTGGGAGCTTGATTTAGCTAGCCCAGAGACTATTTCACAAAATTATTAAAGTTTTGAAATATTGCCACTGATGATTGTTGAAGTTTTTAGTGATAAAAGATTGCATGTTAAGTAGGACTAATTTGTAAAGTGAATTTTGTTAGTTTTGAGTTTAATGACTAAATTGAGATTATGTCGAGTTTGATATGAAGTTTATGTCCTTTTTTATTATAAAGGTTATAAAAGGATAGAATTGTAATCGGATGAAAAATGGGGCTTAATTGTAAAATATATGAAAGTTTTGGTTTTAGGGACTAAGTTGAATAAAATGTAAAATTTCAGAGAAATTTTTTAAAATGTTATTAAAAGGGCCATATGTATATATTTATACATTATAAGATATTTAGAATTGATAATTTGAAATTAACTATTACATAAATCAAGAGTTGAAGCCAGATAAAGATAATCGGGGAAAAGAGAAAACTGCAAAATGGTCATTGGTGTTTATACTTATTTCATTTAATATTTGATAGTTATTTCGTATGATAGTCATTTCGTTTAATATTTGATATGTTTGTGTTGGATACATATATATGTGTGTTATTTGTGATGGAATTACCAACACTAATGAATTTGGTATTGAAGGACTAAACTGTAAATTGAGGTTTAATTAATAAATGCGAGTAAAATGTAAATGCAAATGGTTTTATTATATGTATATTATGATTTTAAAGGATTGAAATAGATCGAATATGGAATTAAGGCCCGAGCGAACTTAATGAGTAATTAGCATACGAATGACACGTCATTAGGGTTTAAATGCAACAGGTACTTTGTACCAGTGTCTAAAAGTAGCAAGTACTGTTTACCAGTGTTGGATACCTTATCAATGGCTAAGATCCTGAATGTGTTGCAGCTCGTGTGAGCAACATCGAGTAAAGGCTAATGTCTCGAATTACAGCTCGTGGGAGCAAGGTTATTTCACAACTCGGGTGAGCAATTCTATCCCGAGTATTGGAGGTTAATTTGCTATAGTTCTCCAGGCAAAAAATAAATCATGAAATTCAATCTAAAGGGGATTTATATGTTTACTAATGTTATTCATGAATTGATCATGGTTAATATGTTTACTTATATACATGTTATGTTTATATGTGATAAAGTACTAACCAGTTTGGTTATGGAATGATTTGTATAAGGTGTCAAGGAATACCATGTTCTGTATATTTATGTTCAATTCTTAATTTATGGAATGCCAGGTAAGTTGCGTTAATTTTTGTACGAACTTACTAAGCTTTGAGTAAACTTACATTTGTTTCATTTTCTTTCTTGTAGATTGTTGGAAAACAAGCAATCAGAGCTCACACTATCCACCTTGCAATTCGATAGACTTTTGAATATTTTGGCCCATGTATAAGTGGCATGTAAATAAGTGTAAATGGTCATATGTATGTTTGAGATTGAAACTTATGAATTAGTTTCTTTTGATGTAATTATAAGCTAAATGTATAAAAGTGATGTTGTTATCTTGGTTGGTTTGAATCTTATATAAATCTTATATATGCATATATGCCCTTGATATTGAGCATACTTTAGTTGTTGTGTTATAAAATCTTGAAATGGGATTGGTATGGTGAATGTCTAAGCATTGATGTTGTTGTATGTTTGAAAGTGATTAGCTTGGATTAGTTTTGTTGTGATGTGGTGCCAATTGTCGCATATTGGTTAGGTTTTTAGGGAGATGTTATAAGTTGTATTTTTGGCATGGAATGTGCATATTTGAACAGGTATATATGTTGGCTAAGATGCTTATTTTAGGTCCCTTTTTAATGGTTAGTTTGTGTTATGCAATTAATGACCTATTATGTACCACACGGGCTGACACACGATCGTGTGTCATACACGGGCTAGTGATACGGTCGTGTGTTCTTTACAAATTAGGAAGCATATATACCATACGGTTCCTAACTGTCACATGGGCTGGCCACACTCTCGTGTGAATGCTGTTGAATTGGTCATCTAATTTTCACACGATTTTAGTCTGCTAGACGACCCAGTCATACAAGGATGTGTTTTTTCGATGAATTTTTGCATTTAAGTCCACATGGTTTCAGTGAGTTGCATGGCCTGGATACATGGTTGGGTGACTCCTTCTCCATACAGTTACAAATTATCACACGGCCTAGATACACGACCATGTGACCCCTGTTTGCATAAATTTCTATACTTTTTGTTAAGTTTTCAATTAAGTCCTTATTTGTTCTCGAGTTCGTTTAAGAGCTTTCGTAAGCTAGAATTGAGACTTGGATTTGTTTGTAAACCATATTATGCATGGATTATGATTTTTTTTATTGTTAACTTGAATGTTTAAAGTTGGAAATGTATGTGATTTGCTGTGGTGATCGAATCAGGTAAGGGGTTAAAAATTTTACTTTGGAACAAGATGATTAATGTGTGTCTTGATGATATAAGTTGTTTACTCAGGAAGTAGCAAGTTCTTCTCACAATTTAAAGCCATAGCTTGGAAGGGTTCTTGGATGGATCAACCGTTGTACCTACCAAGCATATGATTTCTTCTTCTAGTGCTAAGTTTGATAATCCTAAGTATCTTCAGTTTGTAAAGCAGGACTATGCCTTGGCAACCTAGTTACTATCCACCATCAGTCATTCTCTCTTATGATAGAGAGTAATGGACCGAGATTGTATTCAAGTCGTTCGAATCGAAAAAAGATTTGGAAAACTTGAAAGAAGAAACAAACAAATTTAGAAACAAAGAAAACGAAAACAACTAAAAGATGAAATTCAAGAATAAAAAATAAATAAATATTCAAAATATAGATGTAATCAGCCCAATTTGCCTGGGTCTAAATCAGAAACCCAGATACAAAATATGAAACCAAAATAAGAATAATGGTCCAAATATTAAGCGTTCATTTACAACAAACAACCCAAATACACTACCTAATTAAACAACCCAATTATAGCCCAATAATAAAAACCCTAGTGGCCCAACAAGCCCAAGACCTAAATAATCTTCAGCCAAATAGCATAAACAGAAACCTAGGCGCCCTGCTGCCTCCTCCACGTCAACCTCCGTACATAGTTGGCCTATGGTCTCTGTACCTGCAGACAGGACAAAGAACACAACAGCACAACAAATACAGAGAATCGAAAAAAAAAAGAATTAAAGGTGATTTGCTCTATTTTTTTTATATCTGTTACTCTTTTTTTTTTTTAAGAATAAGAAAAGAACAAAAGTTATTAAAGTTAGTCTTTTTATTTGTTTTCTATTCTCGTTTTATGTTATATTTTTATTTTTAAAGAAATAAGCAATAAAAAGAAAAAAAAAGTCGAAATTTTTATCGTCTTTCCTTGCGTGCGCCGCCGTGGGAGGCCAAGGTTCATCGTTTCTGATGAAAAAGGACATTTTTTTAGGCCGGGAAGTCGAAAAACCCAAAAAATGAGACCCTTTTGTTTTCCGAAGCCATAGCTGGACTTGGAGGGGAGGGAGAGAGTTGAGAGAGTTTTTGAGAAAATTTTTTTAAAAAAGAAGTGAAAGGTTTTTTTTTTTTTTTAATTGACTTATATAGGGGTTCCAAAACGATGTTGTTTTGGCCTATTTCCCCATACACCAAAACGGTGTTGTTTTGTCCTTGACCTGAAATGCGAACTAGAAAGGCCTCAGGATTTGTGTATTTTTTTGTAGAAGGGTCTAATTGCATCTTTAGCCCTTCCGCTTTTTAATCATTTTGCAATCCAATTTTTTTTATTTTTTAATTTCTTCCTTATAATTTTATTTAGATTTCATTTTAGTCCCTTAAGCAACGATGCCGTTTTGGAGATAGGGAATAATTTTCCAGTTAGTCCCTCCCGTTTTACGCGCGTTCAATTTTAGTCCTTATTCATTTTTTATTTTTAATTTATTACGATTTAGACTTTTAATTCTGTTTGGATTTCAATTTAGTCCTTCGTTCGGCTAATTTCATCCTTTATTTTTTTTGTAGCTAAATTTAATATTATTTGTATTTGTTATATTTATTTATTTTGTTCATTATACTTTTACCTTTTAAATATTTAACTCCAATATGGTTTATATTTGTTTTACCGATTTATTTATTTATTTATCTTTCCTTTAAATTTTTTGCTTAAATTTAACATTACTATATTTATTTTATCTATTTATTTAGTCATTTATTCGTTATTTCTTCCTTTTATTATTTTTATATATTTAGGTTTTTACTATCTATTTTCATTTTATTTGTATATTCGTGTTTCCTTTTCCTTCATTATTTTGCAATATGAGTTTTAAACTTCGTAAGTTT
Source organism: Gossypium anomalum (assembly GCA_025698475.1). Taxonomy (NCBI): domain Eukaryota; kingdom Viridiplantae; phylum Streptophyta; class Magnoliopsida; order Malvales; family Malvaceae; genus Gossypium; species Gossypium anomalum. Next base: position 87,684,630 of record CM046961.1, read on the forward strand.
CAACTTAATTCGTATTTTGATTAATTTTGCTTATTTATTTACTATATTATTTATCTAGTATTTAAAATTTATGTTTTTATCTTTATATTTTATTTTATCTACTATATTATTCATTCGCACATACTATTCTTTGATTCTTGTTATTATTATTCATTCAATTTAATACTAAGATAGTAATCGCAAGATGATTATCATCTAACCGTTGCTTTGTTATCGTCATAAAAGTATCAATTTTATCCATCATCATTTTATCTCATTTCGTTAAAATCATGTCAAAATCACGTTTAAACGTATTTATTCAAAATAGGCCATTTTATATTATACCCCAAATAAGAGAAGTGCACATCGTTCAAATATTGCATTCGCTATTATTTAAAAAAAGAAAAATTTCAAAATAAGCAATGTCTGGTATTTTGGAGATTCTATTTTCTCGTCGAACCTAAATAGCCAAATATCCCTTTAAAATTTTAAAATACATGAATTTTAAATAAAAAATAAAGGCGATATTCCGCGTTTAGAAACTCGAGAACGGTCGTGCCTTAACTTACGGGGTTTCGATTTTTTTCTCATTGGATTTAAACAACCGAATACCATTTTAAAAATCAAAGTACAAATTTTAAAATAAAACTATTAAAAGGCAAGCTTATTTTTGAGGGTACAAATGTCGTGTCCTAACTTAGGGGATGTGACATTTTGTTATCTCGAGACAAGAGGGCCTTTAATGCTCGTTTCAATTTATTTAAGCATTTTTTTAACCAAAATTAATAAAAAAGGATCGTATATTAAATTCTTTTCGAGTTTTCAATGTTCGACATTAAGACACTAATTAATCAATTAGGTACCAATTTTGGACGTTACGAGGGTGCTAACCCTTCCTCGTACGTAACCAACTCTCGGACCCATTTTCTCGAATTTCGTAAACCAAAATTGTTGTTTTAGTAAATCAAAACGTTTTATTAAAACGATCAATCACAAGGTGACCCGATCACACCTCATAAAAAAGATTGGTGGCGACTCTCACATTTTCTCATTTTCTTAAAATAAAAAGTTGACCCTTTTCAAAATGGTTTCGACAGCTTAGCGACTCCACTGGGGATAAAATAAGAGAGTCAAGCTACGATTTGATTAATTCTTGTCTTATTGGTTGAAAATTGATAATTCGATTTTAAATTTACGATCCTTTTGTTGTATTTCAATTTGATCACTTTGTTCATATTTGCTTTAATTTTTTTCGTGTCTTGTGGTTTATTTTCGCATATTGCATTGCATGACAGCTCGATCTTACCCTTTTAAGTGGAAGTGAGAAGCTAGTCCTTCGTGAGATCTTCACCTCCGTATAGGATAGTGGATCTCTTTCGGGATACATCCGTACATATGTCTTCATGAGATTTTCATCTCTGTATAGCCATAGGGAAATGTATTCCCCTGAACTGAACTCGGTCAGTATGAGCCTATAATAGGTAAGGATCGAGGAATCTACCGGTTCAGGTACCCTTGCTTTAGAACCAAACCACATTTAGTGGGCCATAAGAGCCCACCCTAGGTAGAGCAGCACCAAACCATTAGTGGTTACCCGAATAGGCGCTTTATTATTTCTTGCTTACTTTAAATTTTTTGTATAAAATGTACTGACTTCTTTTGTTTTGCTTTGATTGTGATTGCATGACATTTCATCATAAAAAAGGTGTCGATTCACGTTTGATTACTAAATAGAGAGCTTTCCATGGAGAACGAATTTCTTGATAAAGTGGAAGATAATGCGGCTGTCCGAATATGGTCAGAGAAAATGCAATTAGAGAAAGGTGATAGTTTGGCAGATGGGTACACATCGGAATTATGGGACTTCACTCGTATCAGCGTGACACAAAACGATCTCCAGGATTTGAAATAGATATGGATCCATTAGGACGATGGGATCAAGCAGCTATTTTACTGTAATTATGGTGACCTGCTCTATCTGCTCGACATCAAGGTGGACAAGCACTTGTTTCGAGCTCTGGCTCAATTTCGGAATCCCGCCTACAGCTGTTTTACTTTTGGGAAGGTGGATTTGGTGCCTAATGGGGAAGAGTATACAGCCTTGTTTCATTGTCTGAAGATTCAAGCTGACAAGGCCTATTCTAAAGCCGTTAATGTCCCGACCTTCGTAAAGAAGTTAATGAATATCACGGGAATGAGTGAACAATGGGTCGCGGCTCAGATCAAGCAAAAATGAGAAAGCAAATGTATTCCTTGGAAAAGTTTGCAAGATCTGATTTTGGCGCACCTAGATATAAAGAAAAGGGTTGACGTCTTTGCTTTGAGCATTTATGGGCTGATGGTTTTTCCTAAAGCGCTAGGACACGTGGATAAAATGGTTTCAGATTTGCTTGATCGACTTGATAAGAGGGTCACACCTGTTCCGGCAATTTTGGCCAAAACATTCAAATCTTTGAATACGTGCCGGAGAGCGGGTGAAGGGAGATTCATCGGATGTGTGCAACTACTTCTAGCTTGGTTCTACAATTATTTCTAGAAAGTGGATAAGGTTTCTTATCGGGTATTCTCCGATAATTATTCTCCATTAAAAGAAATAGTGGCTACACAGAGGCGAGATGACATATCGGAGGAAAAATGGATAGCGATCCTCTAAAATCTCCAAGAAGAGGACGTCGAGTGGAGAGCCCCTTGGATGGTCCCCGATGAGATTCTATACCAATGTGGGAACTTTGACTGGGTCCCTCTACTTGGGATTTGGGGAGCTGTCAGCTATGCTCCTCTACTGGTGTTGAGACAATACAGATCGAGATAATTCATACCAGCAACCAGGGGCTAACTCAATGCGAGTTTTCATATAAGGGTGATAACTACAAGAAAAAGGTTCGAGTAATGTCTAACGCTTAGAACCAGACCCGCCAAATGAAAAGATTTGCTGTAGGTCCGATGATGTCCCCCAAATATAATGGGTGGTAGAGCAGAAGAATCAATGACAACATCCTCGGGCCAAGTCAAGAAGGCGCTCGACCGATGGAAGAATACCTGCAAGTAGTCCCCTTTGAGCTAGAAATCATAAACCAGGATTTTGAAAAGAGGAATTCAGAGTTTTGAAAGAAAATAGAACAATTGGAGGAGGAAAAAATACATTTAAGATTAGATGTTGATGTTCAGAAACTAAAGGCCGAGAAATTGAGAAAGGGAAAGAATAAGGCCGAAGAAGATTTGGATAGCTTGAAAACAGATTATAAGAAGTTACGTTTATCGATGAGAACCTTTGAATTGGGGAAAATGTCAGAGCAATGGTGACAAAAGATTCACGAAGAAAAGACTAGAGCCGATCGATGGGAGAGAAAATTTCAACATTCTCAGGTTCAAAAAAAGGCCTTAAAAAAGAGTTTATCAGAAAGCCGAAGTGAAAAAATTAAATTAAAGGCTAGAATAACAGAAATAGAAAAGTCACTTCATCAATATTGTAGTCGTAACTCTGCAATCGAGCTGAAGGCGAGTTTATACAAGATTGAAGAGCTGAAAATAAAGGTAAAAGAACTCGAGACTGCGTTGCAAAACTACGAACTCTGGGTTGAACTCCTTGAAGTAAATGGTGAGCATTGGAAAGAGCAATTCCACCGTTCTCAGGATCAAGTTAAGGATAAAAATTATATTATGGGTGAAGCTGTGGCTTAGATACGAGAGGTAGCCGATCATTTACAGACCTTAGCAGTTCAGACTGACATACTCAATGTGAAATATGAATTAGGGTCAGACAGGGATCGAGAGCTAGCTTGGCTTCTTAGAAAAGTTAAAACTTTGAACATCAGGGTAAAGCCATATATGTAATCCATTTTATGTAAAGAATTTTGTTTTCTAGTAAAGTTATTCTAAATGGAATTGAATCAGAGTCGACACCTTATTTTTTGCATTCATCCTATGCATTTGCATTGCATCGTATCATATACATTAAATTTCACAAAAGGACCCTGATTAATTAAAAATTATTTCAGTTAATCTAAAAACTGACAAAAGACTGTCAACTAGGTATCATTACGGTACTCGTGCCAAAGCTAAAGTAATAGACCAAAGATTGGAAAGGTTAAAATAGATTCAAAGAGAAATGCAAGATCAGCTGCAAATATAGATGCAAGAACAATTGGCCAAAATTCAACAAGACATGAGGGATCAAATGCTAGAATCCCAAAAGAATATGATGAACTAGTTAGCCCAGTTTCTGACTAGAGGGCTAGAAAAAAGAAAGAACCCTATGGTCAATCCCGGGGACGATAATGAGAACCCTGCTTATCCTTCAAGCTTTACCTCAACAAACATCCAAGCGCAACCAAACATATATCCACAAAGGGTGTCCATTAACATCAGACCCTAATATCAGACAGGTACCTCGACACCAATAGACTTCCCGACAGGTTCAGGCTCCAACCTAAGATGGGTTTGGAAAGAGATGGTAGAAAGGGGATCAATCAAATCGGATTCAGAGGAGAGATTTGAAGGGGTGAGGAACTATTGTGAGTTCCATAATGGAGAGGGGCATGAGATCCAAGAATGCATCGAGTTTAGAGCCCTAGCGCAAGACATAATGGACAATAAAGAAATGGAATTTTATGAAGACGTTAAAAGCCCAGAAGAGGGAATATATACGCATCGGAGGGAGAATCGACAACAAAGGTCTAAAAAGTTAACTACTCGGTAGTTATCATTTCACGACCAAGAAGCAATGAAGTTGGAGTACAAATGGCACCAAAGGTCATAATCTAGAAACATGCAAATTTTCCCTATAAAGACAGCAAGAGAGTCCCCTAGAATTATGACTGCAATGTGACAATCCTGGGAGAGGAGAACCCGACTGGCACTTCAGGGGAAGACCGAGATGTGGGTTTCTACACTCGTAGTGGGAAGCATTATGATTTAGTGAATACAAGAGCGGAGCCCGTAAAAGGAAAAGCTTTGGTGGTCGAACAAAAGAAAGAAAAGGCGGCTAGACTTGAATTGCCTGTTAACGAGCCGATAAATAAAGAAGAGGCTAAGGAATTCTTAAAATTCTTAAAGCATAGCAAGTATAGCGTTGTAGAGCAGTTGCATTATCAGCCAGCTCGTATATCAATACTAACTTTACTCTTAAGCTTGGAGGTACATCGTAGTGCATTGATGAAAGTATTAAATGAAACTTATGTCGCTAATGATATATCCGTTAACAAGCTAGACTATCTGGTTAACAACATAAGTGCCGATAATTTTATTTTCTTTAATGATGATGAAATACCACTCGAGGGCATGAGATCGATTAAGGCTCTGCACATCACCACTCACTGTAAGGGATATACACTGCCAGGGGTGTTAATTGATAATGGATCGGCACTGAATGTCTTACCCTTATCCACACTGAATAGGTTGCCTGTGGATAGTTCTTACATGAAGGGAGAGTAATGGGAAGAATTGAAATACCCCTTTTGATTGACCCAAACACTTACGAGGTAGACTTCCTAGTGATAGACATCAAGCCTTCTTATAACTACTTATTGGGGAGGCCTTGGATACATTCAGCGAGGGCAATGCTTTCATCACTGCACCAAAAGTTGAAGTTAGTAATAGAATGTCGGCTGGTGATGATAAATGCAGAAGAAGACATTATTGCAGCTGTAACTAGTGACACGCTAGATTTAAAGGCAAACGATGAAGCAATTGAATGTTCCTTTCAATTTTTGGAATTTGTGAACGCAACATTCATTAACGAGGGAAGCAAGATCCTAATGCCTAATATATCCAAGACTACAAGAATGAGTTTACAACTGACAGTAGGGAAAAGAGCCTTACCGGGGAAAGGACTCGGGAGACACCTCCAAGAAAGGGTTGAGACACTAATGTTGAAAGACAAACGAGACCGCTTTGGCTTAGGATTTAAGCTAGAAGTGAAACAAAAAAAGAATGAGCTGGAAAAGAAGCAAGAGAGGAGGAGAGCAAGTTTGAGCGGGGAGGAGATCAAATGGGAACCAATGATATTCCCCCACATATCCAAAACTTTTGTATCAGGAGGAACCATTCACCATGAGCGAGGGATGCTAAGAAAGGAAACTGTGAAAGAAATGTTGGGAAATCTGAATATCAACGCCATATTTGAAGAAGGAACTGACGAAGAGAATTTTCGGGCATTTGCTCTTATGTACCTGGAAGTGTTCTGAACAACTGGACTGCGAAAGAGATTCCTGTAATTTTTAGAGCTGGTTCAAAGTAATGTTCAGAACACACTTATTGCTCTAAGCCTGGGAATAATAAGAATCCTTTTGTGAAATAGGCTTATGTCCAAAATCTTTATTTCAATACAATGCTTTTTTACTATCATTTTGAGTAAATATTCTTTTATTCTTTCCATTTCATTCATAATCATACTATACAGATAATTATTCTTAGATTCTTTTGTTCTTTGGACTTACCTTCAAATATTCTTTTATTCTTCATTCATGATCATGCCATATAAATAATTATTCTTAGATTCTTCTATTTTTTGGATCTTCCTTCATCCCCATAACAGGTCTCTAGATATCAATGATATGAGCGACGTTACTAATAACTCAGAGTCTCCTTTTGAGCAAAATATGTGTATTGAGAGTTATCAGGATTTTGAAGATGATCGAGACTGTGACCTATCTCCTGATTTGTTAAGGATGGTAGAACAATATGAGAAATAAATCTTACCTCACAAAGAGTCAATAGAAATTGTGAGTTTAGAAGAGGGAAAAGAGGTAAAGATTGGAGCTTGTATCACTGCAGAGACAAAGCGAGGCTTTATTGAGTTACTCTGAGAATTCAATGATACCTTCGCATGGTCATATCAAGACATACTCGGGTTAAGTAATGATATCATGGTACACCAACTCCCCATAAAGGAAGAGTGTAAGCCAGTTTAACAAAAGTTCCGAAGGATGATGCCCAATATTTTGCTAAATATAAAAGAAGAAGTCAAGAAGCAATTTGATGCTGGATTCTTACAAGTGGTTAAATACTCAGAATGGGTAGCCAACATCGTCCCCGTCCTTAAAAAAAATAAAAAAAAAGTATGAATATCTGTATATTATAGGGATTTAAACAAAGCCAGCTCGAAAGACAATTTCCCATTGCCTCATATCGACACCTTAGTGGATAACACGACAGGTTACTCACTGTTCTCCTTCATGGATGGTTTCTCGGGATACAACCAGATAAAGATGCATCCTGAAGACATGGAGAAGACCACATTCGTAACCGTGTAGGGAACATTTTGTTATAAGGAGATGCTATTTGGACTGAAAAATACGGGAGCAACGTATCAAAGAACTATGGTAACCCTGTTCCATGATATGATGCACAAAGAAATCGAAGTTTATGTCGATGATATGATCGCAAAGTCCCAAATAGAAAAGGAGCACGTTCAAGTCCTGAGGAAATTGTTCTTAAGGTTGAGAAAGTTTTAGCTAAAGCTCAATCTAGCAAAGTGTACCTTCAGAGCTAGATTCAGAAAGTTGCTGGGATTTGTAGTCAGTGAAAAAGGGACTGAGATCAAACCAGAAAAAGTCAAGGCCATACAAGATCTGCCTCTACCGCGTACTCAAAAAGAAGTTTAAGGTTTTCTAGTAAGACTAAATTATATCGCCCGTTTCATTTTACAGCTAATTGAGAAATATGACCCCATATTCTGTCTCCTTAAGAAACACAATCCAGGTGTATGGGATGAGGAATGCCAAAAGACTTTCGAAAAGGTTAAACACTACCTGGCAAATGTCCCGGTGCTAATGCTACCAAACTCAGATAAGCCACTAATACTGTGTTGCGCCAATTGAGACAAGGTACTCACAAATTGAGAAATTATGTTGCACCTTAATCTGGACAACCCAAAGACTAAGACAGTACATGTTATATCACACCACTTGGCTCATTTCGAAATTGGACCCTCTGAAATATATGATGGAGTCGACAGCTTTGAATGGAAGGATAGGCCGATGAAAAATTCTACTTTTGGAGTTTGATATAATCTACGTTAACCAGAAAGCTATAAAAAGGAGTGCAATAGCAGAATTTTTAGTCAGTAGAGCTCTGGAAGATTACGAGCCCTTGAACTTTGATCTCTTGAACAAAGATCTAATGTATGTTGTAACCACCAAAGAAGATTCTCAAGAAGGCTATCTTTGGAAACTAAATTTTGACGGGGCCTCAAATGTTGTGGGTAATAGAATCGGGGCAGTCTTGGTATCCCCAAACAGAGATCATTATCCCTTTACTAGTAAAGTGGATTTTGATTGCACGAATAATATGGCAGAATACAAAGCATGCATCATAGGTATCCGTGCAGCCATAAAACGCAAAATCAAAGTGTTAGAGGTATATGGGGATTCTGCACTAGTGATCTATTAGCTCAAAAGTGAATGGGAGACAAGAGAACCCAAATTGATCAATTATTTGAGGCTAGTTCTGGAATTAATTGAGGAGTTTGATGACATCACCTTCTGCTACCTCCCGCGAGATGAAAACCAAATGGCTGATGCCTTGGCTACTTTAACTTCCATGATCAAAGTAAATAAACAAGAGGATGTGAAACCTATCCAGATGAGTATTTATGAAGCTCCAGCTCATTGTTACAACATTGAGGAAGAAGAAAAGGATGATCACCTTTGGTACCACGATATACTGCGATATATGAAGAATCGTGAACACTATGACCAGACAATTGAAATGATAAAAGGACGTTGAGAAGACTGGCCAGTGACTATATCTTAGATAGGGAGATCCTATACAAGATAAAAAAGGATCAGATATTACTAAGATGTACGAACGCTGTAGAGGCTAAAAAAATCTTGGAAGAAGTCCATGAAGGCGTCTGTGAAATACACGCTAATGGCTTAAAAATGGCCAGACAAATTATGAGATTCGGGTATTATTAGTCTACCATGGAAGGGGATTGTATAAATTATGCCAAGAGATGTCATAAGTGCCAAATTTATGGAGACAAAATTCATATGCCTCATTCACCTATTCATGTTATGACTTCTCCATGGCCTTTCTCTATGTAGGGCATGGATGTGGTTGGGCCAATATCGTTAAAAGCTTCCAATGGGCATCGATTCATATTTGTGGTCATCAATTACTTCACCAAGTGAGTAGAAGCCGCTTCATATGCCAATTTCACAAAGTCGACAGTAAGTATATTCTTGAAAAAAGAAATCATATGTCGATATAGAATGTCAGAAAGGATCATATCTGACAATACGCTGAATTTGAACAACAGTACAATAGCGGAGGTCACAATCAATTCAAGATCAAGCACCACAACTTGTCCCCATATCGCCCAAAAATGAATGATGTAGTGGAGGCAGCCAATAAAAACATTAAGAAAATCGTGGGGAAAATGACTAAGACCTATAAAGATTGGCATGAGAAGTTACCATTTGCTCTCTATGCTTATCGAATGTCTATCAGGACCTTTACCGGAGCAACGCCTTTCTCTTTGGTCTACGGAATAGAGACAGTTTTGCCCATTGAATTTGAGATTCCATCCCTTCGAGTTTTGTCAGGGCTAAAGTTAGATGAAGCAGAATAGATCCAGTGTCGATATGATCAGTTGAACTTGATTGAAGAAAAGAGGATAAGGGTTATCCGGCATGGTTAGATGTACCAAAAACAAATGATGCGAGCTTATGACAGAAATGTTCGCCCAAGAGAATTTCATGAGGGGGACCTGGTATTGAAAAAGATCCTTCTCATACAAAAGGATTTCAGAGGGAAATGGATGCCAAACTAGGGATGACCTTATGTAGTAAAGAAAGCCTTTTCTAGAGGAGTATTGATTTTGACTGAGATGGATGATAAAAACTTGTCTAATCCTGTAAATTCGGATTCAGTTAAGAAGTACTTCACCTAAAAATGGGGGCCAATGCGAAAACTTGCAAAGGACACTTTGAGACCTCAAAAAAGAAAAGAGAGGCCAAGGTGAAAACCCGCAAAGGGCGCCTTGAGACAAAAGGGGTTTTGAGTTGAAAACCCAAAAAAAAGTGGCTAAAATTTTGATCGAAGATGGGGCATGTGGTTGTCTTGTCCTCTTAGAATTAACAAGAAGGAAGAATGTTACATCTTGGGGCATCAACAAAATACTTTAGATCTCCTAAACACATATATAGCTCGAAATGGTTTTCGAGAAGTTTGAATAGAGAAGCTCATGCTGCGATATCTGGGGCACCTATTTTCATCTTATTCATTTTGTACCTTAGTAAAATTTGTTATCTTGATTAATTTATCCATTTCGAGTGTTGCTCTCAATAAAATTCTACCTTGTCCATTGTGATAATCTTTTTCAAGCATTTTTCATTGAAACAACGATTATTGGACTTATAATATTCACATAAAAGAAGTTCTGCATATTGCTCTAAAAAAATTCTAAATAGTAAAAGGACCTGAAACAGGACCTGAAACAGGATCACTAGTTAGAACTAACTAAATTTAGGAGTTAGAAACATTTGAGAAAAAATAGTCCAAATTATGACTATTTTTTCAGATCTTCTATCAAAGATACTGGCTAAACAAGAAGGCACGGTAGCATATCAGTGATAGAACCTTGATGAACGACGAGCAATGACAACCTAAGCATTAAAAATGGATTATTTTTGAAAAACGACATTCTGCATTCATGCAAATATCATTCGTGCACATCCAAATAGGAGCATTTGATTCATTCCGATCATGACATCGTAATGGCTTGGCATAAATAGGCTCATGACATGGATTCTATAGGTCATGTTCCCCAGAGAATGATGTAACGGATCAAAGAAACCATAGATCCTATACCTCTGAAGTTGCAGTAGGTCAGATCAAATATACCATGGCGAATCTTATCTCTCTAAAGTTACAGTAGAGCAAATTAAAGCCATTGACCTTATCTCCCTGAAGTTGCAGTGGAACAGATTAAAGTCACGAATCTTATCTCCCTGAAGTTTCAGTGGAGTAGATTAAAGCTACAGATCTTTTCTCCATAAAGTTGCAGTGGAGCAGATTGAAGCGACAATTCCTATACCCCTAAAGTTGCAATGGGTTGGAACGAGGCTACTTGAAGAAGATGAGCACCAAGAAGTCAAGAGTTGACAATACCAGACAAAATTGGTCCTTCTTAAAAGTCTTTGCCCCATTCTCGTTACACGACAATGAGCAAAGAGGGGCAGTTGTAATCAGCCCAATTTGCCTGGGCCTAAATCAGAAACCCAGATACAAAATATGAGACTAAAATAATATTAATGGTCTAAATATTAATGGTCCATTTACAACAAACAACCCAAATACACTACCCAATTAAACAACCCAAGTATAGCCCAATAATAAAGACCCTAGTGGCCCAATAAGCCCAAGGCCTAAACAATTTTTAGCCAAACAGCAGAAATAGAAACCTTAGGTGTGCCGCTGCCTCCTCCATGTCAACCTCTGTACACAGCTGGCCTATGGCCTCCGTACTTGCAGACAGGACAAAGAGCACAATAGCATAGCAAAAAAAAGAGCAAAAACTTTGTATTTTTTTCTTTCTCTTTCAGCTATAAAAGTCATGAAATTAAATGTATTTTTTACACACGAAATACAAATAATCGAAACAAAAAAAAAGAATTAAAGGTGATTTGCTTCATTTTTTTTTATATTTGTTACTATTTTTTTTTAAGAATAAGAAAAGAAGAACAAAAGTATTATTCCTTTTATTTGTTTTCTATTCTCATTTTATTTTTTATTTTTTATTTTAAAAGAAATAAGCAATAAAAAGAAAAAATAAGTCAAAATTTTTACCTTCTTTCCTTGCGTGCACCACCGTGGGAGGCCGAGGTTCGTCGTTCCCAATGAAAAAACAACGTTTTTTGAGGCTAAGAAGTCGAAAAACCCAAAAAATGGGACCCTTTTATTTTTCAGCCACCGTGGACAGCGGTGCCGTCACTGGCAATCAACGACCGCCGTGGTGGTCCGGCGGCCGGAGCCATGGCAGGAGTTGGAGGGGGGGAGAGAGTTGAGAGAGTTTTTGAGAATTTATTTTTTAAAAAAGAAGTGAAATGATTTTTTTTTTAAATGACTTATATAGGGGTTCCAAAACGACATCGTTTTGGCCTATTTCCCCAAACACCAAAACGGCGTCGTTTTGCCCTTGACCGGAAATCCAACCCAGAAAGGCCTCAGGATTCGCATGTTTTTTTGCGGAAGGTTCTAATTGCATCTTTAGCCCTTCCGCTTTTTAATCATTTTGCAATCCAATTTTTTTATTTTTTAATTTCTTCCTTATAATTTTATTTGGATTTCATTTTAGTCCCTTAAGCAGCGACGCCGTTTTGGGGATACGAAATAATTTCCCAGTTAGTCTCTCCCATTTTACGCGCGTTCAATTTTAGTCCTTATTCGTTTTTTATTTTTAATTTATTACGATTTAGGCTTTTAATTCTGTTTGGATTTCAATTTAGTCCTTCGTTTGGCTAATTTCATCCCTTTTTTTATAGCTAAATTTAATACTATTTTTATTTGTTATATTTATTTATTTTATTCATTATACTTTTACCTTGAAATATTTAACTCCAATATGGTTTATATTTATTTTACCGATTAATTAATTTATTTATTTATCTTTCCTTTTAATTTTTTGCTTAAATTTAACATTACTATATTTATTTTATCTATTTATTTAGTCATTTATTCGTTATTTCTTCCTTTTATTATTTTTATATATTTAAGTTTTTACTATCTATTTTCATTTTATTTGTATATTCGTGTTTCCTTTTTCCTCATTTATTTTGCAATATGAGTTTTAAATTTCGTAAGTTTCAACTTAATTCGTATTTTGATTAATTTTGCTTATTTATTTACTATATTATTTATCTAGTATTTAAAATTTATACATTTTTATGTTTATATTTTATTTTATCTACTATATTATTCATTCGCACATACTATTCTTTGATTCTTGTCATTATTATTCATTCAATTTAATACTAAGATAGTAATCGCAAGATGATTATCATCTAACCGTTGCTTTGTTATCGTCATAAAAGTATCAATTTTATCCATCATCATTTTATCTCATTTCGTTAAAATCACGTCAAAATTGCATTTAAACGTATTTATTCAAAATAGGCCGTTTTATATTATACCCCAAATAAAAGAAGTACACGTCGTTCAAATATTGTATTCGCTATTATTTAAAAAAGGAAAATTTTCAAAACAAGCAATGTCCGGTGTCGAAACCATGTTTTTTGAAAAACGGGGATCGACTTTGGTTTTGAAAGCAAAAACGAAAATGGGAGTCACCACCAATCTTTATTAGGTGTGAACGGATCACCTTTGTTTTAATAAAACATTTTAGTTTACTAAAACGACATTTTTGGTCTACGAAACTTGAGAGAACGGGTTTGGGAGTCGGTTACGTGTGAGGAAGGGTTAGCACCCTCGTCACGCCCAAAATTGGTACCTAATCGATTAATTAACGTCTTAATGTCAAAAGTTGAAAAGATTTTAAAATACGATCCCTTTTTATGAATGTTTGGATAACTTGAAATGGATATTAAGATTCTCTTGTTCCTAAGAAATGAAGTGTTGTGTCCAACACATTAGGATACGATATTTCAAACCCTCGGTACTAAGATCATCTCATGATTTTCGGGACTCATGCATTAAAATTTTAAAAGGATATTCGGCTATTCGGTCAATCGATAAATTGAAACCCAACACATTAGGGGATGATTTCCTTGAATGTTCAAACACGAAATATTGCCTTATTTTTTTGAAGAAAATGTAGATGGAATTTTAAAGGGATATTTGATTATTTAAACAAACGAAAGATCGAAACCCAACACATTAGGGTACGATCCCTCGAATTTCTAAACATCAAACATCGCCTTTGTTTCAAGGTTTAGAAAACGCGGATGAAATTTTAAAGGGAAATTTGATTATTTAAACAAACGAAAGATCGAAACCCAACACATTAGGGCACGATCCCTCAAATTTCTAAACATCAAACATTGCCTTTGTTTCAAGGTTTAGAAAATGCGGACGAAATTTTAAAGGGAAATTTGATTATTTAAAAAAACAAAAGATCGAAACCCAACACATTAGGGCACGATCCCTCGAATTTCTAAACATCAAACATCACCTTTGTTTCAAGGTTTAGAAAATGCGAATGAAATTTTAAAGGGAAATTTGATTATTTAAACAAACGAAAGATCGAAACCCAACACATTAGGGCACGATCCCTCGAATGTCTAAACATCAAACATCGCCTTTGTCTTATAGAGTCGACTCAAAATATATTAATTTGACTTGAAATGAAATGGTATAATGAATTTCGGATCAATAAGTTGAAAATTACAATGCGACAATTATGAATGAAATGCGAAATTACAAACATGGAACAATATACATGGATAAAATACTATACAAATGAGTGGCAATAGTATGAAAATAAGTGAACGAATTATAGTACACACAATGACAATAATTACTCAACATACATTATTTAATTATTAATAATTAAAGAGAAATGAAATGAATAATACAAACAATTAAAAATAAGCAATAAGACAATTCTAGACGAATAACATGTAAGAAAAACAAGCTTGAAATAGACACTATGGAAAATGATTTAAAGTAAATGATATTAATCTACTTAAAATCATTAATATACAAGATAACAAAATAATATAAATAGAATAGCTTAAAATAATAATTCAAAAAGTAATTTAAAATTGCGTATAAAAGTTTAGAATAAATAATATCGTAAAAAATAATAATTTAGAATAATTAACATATAGAAGATATGTACAAAAGTTTAACATAAATAACATGTGAAATTTTAAAATTAATACTAGTAGAAAGGTTTATAATAAATAATAAAAAGAATTTAACACATTTATCATATAAAACGATACAACTAAATAATATATAAGAAAAGTTTTTAAAAAAACGATATGTATATATATATAATAATTTAAAATACAAAGATACCTATAAAAATTTCAAAATAAATACTACGTATGATAGTTTAAAAGAAATAATATATGTAAAATATTTAAAATTGATAATAATTTAAAATACATGATATGTTCAAAAATAATGACAATAATAATAGTAATAATAATGTAGATAAATACAAAAGGAAAAAAATATATAATGTGACAGAATAAAATTAATTAGCTTAATAATATGATGATAGCAATAATAATAATATAATAATAAAGTAGAGAATAATAATAACAATACATTAATAGGAACAATAATAGTATATTGATAATAACAATAATGGAAAATAATGATAAAATAATAATAATAAACTAAGGAATAATAATAATACTAACAATAATATAAATAATAATACAAACAACAAGAGAAATAGCAACAACAATAGCAATAAAAGAATGAAAGTAGTAATAATAATAATAATAATAATAATAATAATAATAATAATAATAATAATAATAATAATAATAGAAATAAAATATAATTATATTAACAATAATATTAAATTAGTTAATAAGATAGTAAAAAGAACGAAAAGGGACCAATTTGAACTTAAAACAAAAATTCGGGGCAAATTCAAAAAAAATAAAAGAGAAAAGGACCAATCTGCATGCGCGGATAATATGGGAGAACCAGATGGGTAATAAACCCGTCCCCCAAAACGCGTAGTCTTGTCAGGGACCCGAATAAAATAGTAAAGAAATTTCAGGGGTAAAATTAAAAAAGAAATGAGAGGAGAATGGGACCATATTGAAACCGATCTCAAAAGCGGAGGGACTGGGCCGTTAAACGACACCGTTTTGAGGCCATTGGAACGGCCTTAAACGACGTCATTTTATATGTTCTATAAAAGGCCAAATTTTCTTCAAAAACGTCATTTCAGCTGTGATTTGAAACAAAAAAGAAGAGAGCTCTGGGTTTTTTTTGGGAGCCTCTGTTTTTGGCGATCGGACCACCGTTCGTCCGTCACCGGCGACCGCCGTGCATGGTGCCCGGAGGTGCAAAACTGGTCCATTTTTAATCTCCTCGCTCTTCTCGACTCAAATATAAGTTTAGAACAGACAAAAACCCTCTAGAAAGTCGGAGAAAACCAAAGGAACTTTTCGGTTCCGACTTCCCCGATTTGAAGAAGGTGAGAAGAATCATACTCTTTGTTTTAAATATGTATGTATGGGCACTATATCTGGAATAAACTTGTGAAAAAAATGAAAAGTCACATTTTTTTTAATGTTCTCTATTTTTGATTGATATCCATGCGTAAAAAAAACATTACATTTTTGTTCTCTTGGCTATATAGCCGAATACATAACTTTTTGGTCTCTGTTGCCCTTGCGTGTTGTGTTGTTTCTGTTCCCTTTTTTGGGTATGTTTGCAGGTCGGGGAAGGTCAACGAAGGGAGGCTTCTGTTTTGGTGTAACGAGACAAGGGGAGCCAAGCCTCGGGCGTTGGACGTGCTGACAAAGCACGTGGGAGGGGTACGGCACTAGGGGAAACTAGGGTTTCCTAGTTTGCCAATATTGGCTTGAGTTTTGGGCCTATCGGGCCATCAAAAGTTGGGTTTTAGGGTTTTTTATTTGGGGTTTTAAGTTTGGGCTAATTTTTTTGCTTTGGGCTTTAAGTTTGGGTTTATGGGTTTTGAATTTTGTAACTGGACTGCTAATAATATTGGGCCTTTTACTTGTTTTTGTTTCTATTGGTTTGGGCTCGGGTCGGGCAAAATGGGCCTGTTACATCCGATATTTTAGAGATTAGAGAAAATGTACCATAACTCACAGGGTTTCGATTTTCTCGTCAAACCTAAATAGTCAAATATCCCTTTAAATTTTTAAAACACATGAATTTTAAATAAAAAATAAAGGTGATATTCCGCGTTTAGAAACTCGAGAATGGTCGTGCCCTAACTTATGGGGTTTCAATTTTTTTTTCTTGTTGGATTTAAACAATCGAATACCCTTTTAAAAATCAAAGTACAAATTTTAAAATAAAACGATTAAAAGGCAAGCTTATTTTTGAGGGTTCAAATGTCGTGTCCTAACTTACGGGATGTGACATTTTGTTATCCCGAGACGAGAGGGCCTTTAATGCTCGTTTCAATTTATTCAAGCATTTTTTTAACCAATATTAATAAAAAGGATAATATTTTAAATTCTTTTCGAGTTTTCAACTTTCGACGTTAAGACATTAATTAATCAATTAGGTACCAATTTTGGGCGTTACAAGGGTGCTAACCCTTCCTCATACGTAACCAACTCCCGGACCCGTTTTCTCGAATTTCGTAGACCAAAATTGTTATTTTAGTAAATCAAAACGTTTTATTAAAACGATCAATCACAAGGTGACCCGATCACAGCTCATAAAAAAGATTGGTGGCGACTCCCACATTTTTTCATTTTCTTAAAATAAAAAGTCAGCCCTTTTCAAAATGTTTTCGACAATAGATAAATAAAGAAAACAAAAATTAAAAGATGGAAGATGGATAATAAACCGATGAATATTCACAGAAGATAGTTGTTCAATTGAACCCTTTGAGATATAAACCTTAACAAATTCAATTAATGGCTCCAATCAACCTTCTAATAAATAATCTTTGGAAAATTGAAAGATGAAGAATGAATTCCCACGACTCTTTGAAGAAAATCGAGAAGAAGACACCACTTCTAAAAATTATAAATAGCACTATTGCACGAAAGAAATTAACTCCAAGAGTTAAACATTTTATTAATGAATTAATCAATCCCCTTTAATGAATAATGAAGAGGCATTTACATAAATTAACTAATTACATCAAAATAAAACTTTCAAGTATAATGAAACTCCAATTAATCTAAACAAGTAGTTTTAGTAGAACTAAATAGAGGTGTTCATGGGTTGGGCTACTTGACCCGGCCCGAAGGCCCGCCCGAAATGTGGGAGGGTTTGGGCAAAAATATAGGACCGAAAAATGGGCTTGGACAAAAAAATAAGGCCCATTTAAAAAATGGGCCAGGCCTCGGGTAAGGTATTTTTAGCCCGGGCTCGGCCCGAATTCACTAAAGGACAAAAAAGATATGCATTTTTTTTTTAATTTTTGAATGTTATTTTCTTGTTGTTTTCTCCCTATTTTGCTACTATTTTACTATTATGTTGCTGCTATTTTGTTGTTATTGTTTAGATATTGTATAAAACATATTTTATTGTTAATTTTCTTATTATTTTAAAGGCATTTGTTAATTTTTGTTATTAGTTTAGAGACATTTGCTTGTTAATTTACATTTATCTTAGTGTTATTTAAGTTTACATATCTTTTAAAATTTATTTTTAATTTGTTGGGAAATATTTATTTTGATATTTTTAGTATTTTTGATGTATTATATATATTTAAAAATAATATAAAAAATTAATATGGGTGGGCCGGGCCTGGCTCGAGTTTTAGTATTTTTATCTAGGTCAGGCTTGGGCAAAATTTTAGGCCCGTTTTTTGGGCCCGGCCCGGCCCGGCCCGAGCCCAATAAATGGGCATGATTTTTTAGCTGAGCCCGACCCGAACTCGGCCCGACCCGGCCCATCTTGTTAACTAATAAACGTAAAACTCCTAAACAACTTTAAATACTTAAAAATATCTTAAAATTCAGAATAAATAAATAATAAAATGATAAAACCTAATAGATACAATATTGAACTCATACACAATCAAAATTATGCCTTAAACTCAAATCGAATATGATTTAAACTTGAATTAAAGCCTGAAACTTGTAATAATCCCATTCAAAAATTTGACTTGTGTAGTCTTCAGTAAAATGATCATAATTGAGCTCCTGGACTCGAAATCAAGTGATTCAAAGTGCGTTTCGAAGCTAAGAAAGGTCTTTTCAAACGTTATACAAACATCTCAACCCAAAAATGTTTGGATCCCATCCAAAAATGCATCGCAAGTCAACTGATCTTCCGAACTTCAAAATTGGCAGATTGGTTGAATTAACTTTAATAAATTTCACCTAAACCATGCATGTATCATCTTATCTCAGCTTGTTGGATCTAAAACTACAGCTACGATTTGGAGTAAGTTTGTGTGTATTTTTTCTACATATTTAATTACTCATGTTATGCATCTTCACTGCAAATTTACAAGCCATGAAGAAAGGTAATCTTTCTATGCGTGATTACGTGACTTAGATTAAAAAGATTTGTGATGCTTTGACTGCATGTGGTACTGATGTGTCTGAGGTTGAACAGATTGCCACTATTTGAATGGCTTATTTTTAGAGTTTGATTCCTTTGTAGATGTTATCACAACTAGCAAGGAGTCTTATTCTCTTGAAGGAGTTGTGACATTTCTTTTAAATTTACAGTGTATCCACAGCCAGAAGTAGATTTCATCTGCAAGATTTTTGTTGTGTATCCACAACGAGAGGAAAATTCCATTTACGAGATTTTGTTGTGTGTTCACTGTCATTGGCAGTTTATCTGCAAACCATTGGTGGTTAAACCACAACCTGATGTGTAGGTGGTTAGAGTTCAAGGGAACTTCCATTTTGGTGTGTAGCGGTGGGGTAGAATCTTTTCTATTAAACCAAAATTGTATTGTACTCATAAAACATGTGCATACAAAATTGAGATTTCTGAGATGACATATATAAATTGTAACACCCATAACCCGATTCCAATTGAATTGGTGTTATTTAACTTGTGATAAATCTCAATTATCAAAGGGGGAGGATTTGGGTCTTGAGTACCCAGGTTCGAGACCCACCTTGCGTAATTATATCGTGGGTTTTCAAGTTTCACCATGTGTGGTATGAGTTTCAATCTAGTCAGTGTAGTTTGTTGGCTTTTGTTTGGATTGTACCAATTTTTAGTTTGATTATGCTTGTAATTCTACTTTGTGATTAATCAGACAGTCTATGCCATAATAAATGAATACTTGTAGTCACTTAAATATACATTTGTATTATACTTGTAACACTTTAAAGAAATCGCGATAAACTATATTATAGTATAGATAAATCATATCTATCACGTTTTGATTTTTTTTCTCAATTAAAGGATCACGTAACTTTGGATATAATAAGATTATATATTAATACAATGATACAAAAATAATTAAAATATAGAAAAGGCATAAATTTTAAGAAATTCGTCACTATGAATATATACTTAGAGTTAACAAACATTTCTTCAAAAAATACACAAATATAAGAGATATAATATACAATTTAATCCCTAAATCATATCTCATCTCATATCACAATTAGGTACCTATAGTTTCCATCATTAGATGCATTACCCTAGTTGTAACAAAAGCATGACATGGTGCTTTTCTGGCCAGTTAGACACTAACACATGATACCCTCATTATATCACGTGTTACAGTCATTGCACATGAAAAAAAAGAAAAAAAATAGAAAAGGTTTTAAATTTTTGAAAAATAGAAATTTCCAAAATGAATTTAAAAGTAAATATTTAAAATATTAAATCAAAATTAAAAAAAATTGAAATCTAAAAGAAAAGAGACATTTTATTCTAAAAAACTTTGAAAATTCTTAAAAAAATTCAAAATATAGAAAAATAAAACTTAAATATTTAAGGTATTTTTTTCTATTTTTTATAAAAGAAATATAAAATTTTAACATTATATTTTTCTTTCAATTTTAAATTAATTCCATTTTTATCATATGTTTTTAAGTTCTTTTCTAGATTTAAAAAATATATAATTTCTTTTCAGATTTTTAATTTTTTTGAAAATGTTTATATTTGAAATTCTTTCATAATTTAAAAATGTAATTTTGAATTTTTAAGATTTTGTTTTACAATATTGTTTTTCTTTTTCTTTTTCTTTTTTTGAATTTTCAGCTTTTTTAAAATATGTTTTAACATTTCCATTGTTCATGTGACATGTGATAAGGTGTCGTGTCAACATTTTTTTGACCACAAGTATGTCACATCACAATGATAAATGTTTTTATTTAAGTGCCATATTATGGGTTTTCTTTTACCACATATACTACTTTAAACAATCATGGTTAAATATTTCATAAGTTCTTGTATGTTTTAAAAATTAAGAATTTAGTCTTTATATTTATATTTCATGGAATTTAGGTATTTTATTTTTTAGAGTTTAAAAAATTCAAGTTCAACTATTAAAGCTATTAATTTTTTTGTTAAATTCATTTCTATGATTTTTTTCAAATAAAAAATACTTACTTCGTAGTAATGTAATTAAAAAAAGACTTTCATTAACTTGAATTTAACAAAAAGAAAAGTTAGCAATGTTAACAGTTGAATTTAAATTTTAAAATATGAAAAATAGAATGACTAAATTCCACGAAATAAAAGTACAAAAATTAAATTCCTATTTTTTGACAAATAAAGGGGCTTGTGGCATATTTTAACCAATAATTATTTAGCAAATTAATTGAGTATAAGATTTATTTAGGCTCCGTTTGTTTGTCAGTAAAATGTTTTCCGGAAAATGATTTCTAGAAAATTATTTACTTTTCTGAAAATGATTTACTTTTCCAGTGTTTGGATGAATCTGTGTAAAATATTTTCTGTTGTTTGGCAGGTTTCCTGAAAATATTTTTCAGAAAAGTTATTTTTACATATATTAATAAATTTATATATATATTAATAAATTTATATTTTAAATTATTTTTACATATATTGCAATGATTTATTTATAAATAAATAAATCAAATTTAATATATAATAATACTCAATTATTAAACTAGAATATTAACCCTCATAAATTGAAAACAACCAAAGTCTATTCACACTTTTTCAGATAAACGTCAAACACAAATACTTTAAGAAGAAAAAGAGAAACCCCTGTAACATAAGTTTTCCTTGTATACATAATGGAAGTTTATTAGCTTAATATTGATGACCGTAAAAACTTTATTGTTCATCAATTTAATTTAACAGAGAAATTATTTTTTCTCAGACAAATGTATAATTTGAAGACTTTGAGGAAGACATTGAAGACTATTGATTGCAATATCAACTTTCTCTTTTGCCAACTCTTGTGCCTTGGACATATCCCATATCCCATATGTATGATCCTCTAGCCTGTGTATCCATTGTGTTGGTGAATTTGAAGATGCCTTGGACATATCCCATATGTGAACAAGATTATCATGCCTCCACTGGCCACTTGTTGTCCAGAAGTTGACCATTTCAACCCACAAACTTCTTATCGATGTCCTCTGTAGGTTTTAACAACATGGGATCTAATCCTTACATCATTGTTAACTATCATACCATCCATTCCTCCAGTTGTAAGAAAGTGACTGTTCCATGCCATTGAACCCACTCTTGATCGGTGACAACCTCTCAGAGTGTGCAACTGCAAGCATTAGAAAATAAAGGATTGTGTCAGAATAAATGACAGAACTGGGAAACAAAAAGAAACTGCTAATATTTAGAGCTTATACAAACCTGCCTATTTGAAGCAGAATCCCATAACTGTACTTCAGAATTGTTCAAGCCAATGGAAGAGTTCAACAGGTGTTGGTGGCTTGTTCTTGAAAGCCAAGATTCAAGTCCTATTCATGTTCAAGGCCTTGACTAGCTACATCCTATAGGCGTCCCTGGCCGGTGAGAAAACTGTCTGGTTCTCTTTTTTATAAAAGAAATATAAAATTTTAACATTATATTTTTCTTTCAATTTTAAATTAATTCCATTTTTATCATATGTTTTTAAGTTCTTTTCTAGATTTAAAAAATATATAATTTCTTTTCAGATTTTTAATTTTTTTGAAAATGTTTATATTTGAAATTCTTTCATAATTTAAAAATGTAATTTTGAATTTTTAAGATTTTGTTTTACAATATTGTTTTTCTTTTCTTTTTCTTTTTTGAATTTTCAGCTTTTTTAAAATATGTTTTAACATTTCCATTGTTCATGTGACATGTGATAAGGTGTCGTGTCAACATTTTTTTGACCACAAGTATGTCACATCACAATGATAAATGTTTTTATTTAAGTGCCATATTATGGGTTTTCTTTTACCACATATACTACTTTAAACAATCATGGTTAAATATTTCATAAGTTCTTGTATGTTTTAAAAATTAAGAATTTAGTCTTTATATTTATATTTCATGGAATTTAGGTATTTTATTTTTTAGAGTTTAAAAAATTCAAGTTCAACTATTAAAGCTATTAATTTTTTTGTTAAATTCATTTCTATGATTTTTTTCAAATAAAAAATACTTACTTCGTAGTAATGTAATTAAAAAAAGACTTTCATTAACTTGAATTTAACAAAAAGAAAAGTTAGCAATGTTAACAGTTGAATTTAAATTTTAAAATATGAAAAATAGAATGACTAAATTCCACGAAATAAAAGTACAAAAATTAAATTCCTATTTTTTGACAAATAAAGGGGCTTGTGGCATATTTTAACCAATAATTATTTAGCAAATTAATTGAGTATAAGATTTATTTAGGCTCCGTTTGTTTGTCAGTAAAATGTTTTCCGGAAAATGATTTCTAGAAAATTATTTACTTTTCTGAAAATGATTTACTTTTCCAGTGTTTGGATGAATCACATGTAAAATATTTTTACATTTGTTTATGAGTTTCAAAAATATTTTTCAGAAAAGTTATTTTTACATATATTAATAAATTTATATATATATTAATAAATTTATATTTTAAATTATTTTTACATATATTGCAATGATTTATTTATAAATAAATAAATCAAATTTAATATATAATAATACTCAATTATTAAACTAGAATATTAACCCTCATAAATTGAAAACAACCAAAGTCTATTCACACTTTTTCAGATAAACGTCAAA
The DNA here is from genome assembly GCA_025698475.1 of Gossypium anomalum. NCBI lineage: Eukaryota > Viridiplantae > Streptophyta > Magnoliopsida > Malvales > Malvaceae > Gossypium > Gossypium anomalum. Next base: position 87,708,393 of record CM046961.1, read on the forward strand.
CACAAATACTTTAAGAAGAAAAAGAGAAACCCCTGTAAACATAAGTTTTCCTTGTATACATAATGGAAGTTTATTAGCTTAATATTGATGACCAGAAAAACTTTATTGTTCATCAATTTAATTTAACAGAGAAATTATTTTTCTCGGACAAATGTATAATTTGAAGACTTTGAGGAAGACATTGAAGACTATTGATTGCAATATCAACTTTCTCTTTTGCCAACTCTTGTGCCTTGGACATATCCCATATCCCATATGTATGATCCTCTCTAGCCTGTGTATCCATTGTGTTGGTGAATTTGAAGATGCCTTGGACATATCCCATATGTGAACAAGATTATCATGCCTCCACCGCCACTTGTTGTCCGTGAAGTTGACCATTTCAACCCACAAACTTCTTATCGATGTCCTCTGTAGGTTTTAACAACATGGGATCTAATCCTTACATCATTGTTAACTATCATACCATCCATTCCTCCAATTTGTAAGAAAGTGACTGTTCCATGCCATTGAACCCACTCTTGATCGGTGACAACCTCTCAGAGTGTGCAATCGCAAGCATTAGAAAATAAAGGATTGTGTCGTAATAAATGACAGAACTGGGAAACAAAAAGAAATCGCTAATATTTAGAGCTTATACAAACTCGCCTATTTGAAGCGAGAATCCCATAATCGTATTTCCGTAATTGTTCAAGCCAATGGAAGAGTTCAACAGGTGTTGGTGGCTTGTTCTTGAAAGCCAAGATTCAAGTCCTATTCATGTTCAAGGCCTTGACTAGCTACATCCTATAGGCGTCCCTGGCCGGTGAGAAAACTGTCTGTTCTCTTTGATCTTCCTCCTTCATCAAGATGTAATGTGCATAATCATAGTCCATTGCTTTGAAGCGATTTGGTATAAATCTATCGAGTCTGCTAGTACAAAGAAAAACATCCAATTTGAATGTCATTACAAAGTGTAATTTATCAAGATATAATTTTAAGCAAATCAGTTTCCTAAAATAAAATTTTAAGACGAAGGTTTCATTACTATTTACGTATATTCCATTGTGAAATTGGAAAACCATATAAATAAAGGACAAGAAAGCATTCATGTGAATGTCATCACAAAATCTAATTTATCATGCTGTAAAATTGAAGTCTTATTTGACATACATAATAATCCTGCTCAACTGTCCATGAAATGCCAACCCCACACCTACTATGTTATAAAACAATTATTTTTACTTCACATCATGCAGTGATCACTACCATCACAACATTGCAAATGGTCCATAAAAACATAACAGAAAAAGTAAAAAGATGAACTCTCACCAGAGAATCAGAGGCATCTTTCTGGACTTTGCCACTTGAATTTCCAGTTTTAAGATTTTTTACATTTTTATTGGAACCTTCTCATTGCAAAATGTTCTGCATTTAACACCATTAGGATACAGTTCCTTATTTCACTATACATCCAATTCTCCATTACTCATTACACAAAATTCCTCACTAATTAAGCAAATAGTAGGGAAAAAACTCACTCACCTCACAGACCATCAATTCAACATAAATCCTTAACACTACAAACCTTACCATTCATAGAAGTTCATATAACCAATAATCATCAATGTAAATTCTACAAATTACTCAATTCAAACAATCTATACCATGTATCTAACACTCATACAGCTTCATGATTGATACAATTATTAGGCAATTAAAATGCAAATAAACATAAGAAGTTTACCTGTGATTCACTTGAATTAGCCAAAATACGACTCAAAGGCTCTCCTTTCAACAAAATCACAGGCAACCTATCAATGTCCCAACCAAGAACTTTATAAACAACCAATCCAAAAGCTCTATTGCCTGTCTTACACTTTGTTTTCGAAATCGACATACAATGCTGTACAAGTCCAACACACACCTGGAATTTCTTACCTAAATTTTCACCAATGCCACCACAAACCAAGCAAAAGAACTCACCTTTCTCATGATTCTCCTCATAGTAGCCCCTCAACTCACTGTTATTCACAAAAATTCTCATAAAAAACATGTCAACTTCATTCTTTTCTTCTTCTTCTTCATCAAAATCATCATCATCATTTTCTTCGTCACGAACCCTGTTCTTGAAAAACTCTTTGCAACTGTTAAGAACCTTGTTTTGTATTTGCATGTTGGCAAACCTGGCTTGGTTTTCAATTGAAACAGTCCGACCGTGGGGTCTGTTTAGACTTGGGTTCCGCCATCCAGAGAGGAAGGTGATATTGGTTTTGTAAGGATCACCAATCGAGCCTGTCGGTCGTTAGAGGTCCATTTGTTTGATGGCAAGCAGTAGATCAGGGTGCAAAGGATGGGTGAGGGGGAAGGAGAAGGAGAAGGAGAAGAGGAAGCGGAATGGGAAGAAGCTTCAGGTAAGTTTACTGGGGAAGGAAACCTTTGGAAAACGTCTTACCAAAATAAAATCGGTAAGACATTTTAATAAAATCAAAGCTTTTTTTCTCGTGTTTTGTAAAAGTTTTTACAATGAGAAATTATTTTCAGCCAACCAAACATGGGAAAAGGCTGAAAAGCTTTTCCGTAAAAGCTTTTACCCCTAAACAAATGCAGCCTTAGTAAAATATTCAAAGTCAGCACCATGGGTTCTGACTTCAATATTTTTTACACATAAAATGCATGTGACGCAGAGAACAGATGCAGGCAAGCAGCACGCAAAAATGTGAACAATGCTGAAGCAGAAAAATGCATGTACAAAAATGCAAAAGAAAAATAATGCATGCAGAAAGCAAACAAATGCAGGAAAACTATTGAACCATTCAAAAAAAAAGAATTTTTAAAAATTTTATCTTAAGAAGTTTTTTTTTATGTTCAAATAATTGAAAATAATTAAAAATAACTAATACTATCTATTTTATTACAGGCACTGTTAGATACAAATGCATGGAGGCACAATATTCGGTATCGAAATTTGGGTATCAAGGACCCACATCCAGCCATTGAGGCATATCTTGTTCATCCACAACATTGGTTAACGTTAGAGGCTTGAGACATAGACATTCCACTTTTTGTGTAGAGATTAATGCATGACAACATTAAAGGACATGGCGCTACAACTTGGCCTCTTGATCGGCGGTAGGCCTATATACTTCATAGCACCGTTACTCTTAACATGTAGAGTTACCAGACTTACTAAGAGATGGAACATCTTCTATTTATTCTCAAGAATCCTTAGCTTTCAGTTTATTTAATAAGAAGAACCAACAATTAATGTTTAATATTTAAGAAAAAGAAAGAATTAAAGAGTCATCTTCAAAGAAGAAGAAACTTTTTCACGAACCCTTCTCACTCACATATATATAATCTACTTTTGTTTAGTGGAATTTGACAAGTGTCAGGAAATTTCAGAATATGCCCTTCTTAATGGTCTATAGAATTCGAAAGAAAAATATAAATGAGAGTTTTTTTCATATGCTATTTGTCCAGTCATTTTAGTTGGTTTAAAAACCAGACCTAGTTACCAAGACTTGCTCTTAACAGTACTTGAAAAAACTAGGCGTAATATACCTTTGGCGATAACCTACACAAGGTTTACTTTTCTTTTATCAAATTCTTTGTTTTATTGAAGAACACGTCAAAGACTAAATCCTGATATACTAAAAGAAAATTCTTTCTTTTATTGAAGAACACGCCAAAGACTGAATCCTGATATACTTCCATGGGTGGATACTCAATTCACCAAAACATTAGTTCGCCAGAAGCTACAATGTGGCGAACTAACTACTAGAGTGCGCCAGAACAAACAACTTCACGTCTATTCGCCTTCAATTTGGATCATCCAGATTTGGGGTGTGATAATTAGTGTCACAATTCACAAAAAAAGGATACAATTCATACTTAATGTTTAGGCATACGATAGGTACACAACCAATGGTCTTTCATACCACATCAATAACATAAGTTATCTTCACTCCTTAAAAGGTTCTATTGGGAATTCTTGTCCTTCTCTTATTTATCTTCATTTCCAACATTTTCCACTTTTAGTGGTGAGAAAAATTATTATGACCACCTATTTTTACTACTATAAAACGACTTAATTACCATGTCCATATCTAAGATTTTGTCTTTCAGATTTATTATATAATACTACATTCACTTAAAGGAATGGAGCAAATTTAATAAGATTGGACCTTATGATTTATTTTTTATTTAATAACTTGTTATTTTATAACCACAAGTAAACAACCTTTTTTTCATGAAATTACTATTGTAGAAGCACATTTAAAGTATGAAAACTTGAAAAAGTTTTCTAACAAGTTCTCATAAAGTAGTGTTCTCCCAACATAATGTTAATTTGAGAACTTATCATGAATATTGTAGAGTTATACTCACCTACAGTTTTAAAATCTTGCAATTTCAGGTGCATTAAATCATAAAATTATCTTATTTCGATGGTCATATTTTTCTCTTAAAATTATTCCACAATTCAAGTGGATATTACATGGTCAAATATTCTTCATGAATAACTTGATTTTGAATCATAATTACACAAGAAAAATATTTATTTGGTCAAATATTCCAGTCAAATATTCTAATTCAACTTTTCATAAGGATTATGATGAAAAAAAATCATTGTTGATGATCTTGGTCAGTTCAATTTCTCATATAAGAAATGTCACAATTATCTTTCAAACATGCATATCAAATTTTTAAGCATTCATGGATCATGCATGATATAATTAAATAATCAAATCTTTTTCATACCAAATATAGTCTTTTTCTCATTCACAATCTCAATATGAGATCCATTACAATGAATATCTTTTAAAACTAATGCATTAACCATCACAAATTTTGTTCTTTCATATATTGATATATTAGCTCTTTTGGAGCTTTCAACTAATTTTCATATCACATTGAAGGGCCATCTTGAGAACTCTCATTGTTCTCTTATTTATTATTATGTTTCAACTTATAGTAGCTATTATTATGTCATTTATCATGTCCATAATCATATCCTTTAAATTTTCTTTTATGTTTGCGTTCACTTCAGGGAATGCAACAGATTTAGTAAGACTGACTTCTAAATATCCCAATAGGCATGCTATAATAAAATAAATTAGTAAAATATACCTAAAGATTATTAGCATCATCATCACCCAGGTTATTATCACAAGCACTATTACAAGTACTAAAACAAATTTGTTTTCATAATAACATTTATAAATTAATAGTAAAAACCATTTATAAACAAACAAATATTTTTTTGGATATGATGATTGAAAGTTATCTGATACATATTGTACCAAATTTCAATACCACATATATGTCATAGAATCTTATGATAATAAATTATTTATAACTTATAATTAAATTAAAATGTATAATCCAATTATTCAACATTAGCATATTAATGAGATTGAATTAGAGGTGTGCATGGGCTGGGCCAGGCCAGGTTCGGGTTGGGCCCAGACAAATTTTTAGACCTGTTTTCTAGGCTCTGGCCCGACCCGAAATATGGGCCTAAAAATTTGTCCAAGCCTGGCACGACCCGACCCATATTAATTTTTTTAGCTTATTTCCTTAAATAAAAAATTTTAAAATATAGTAAATCAAATATATTAAAAAACATACAAACAAATATTAAAACAAGAAACAAATAAAAAAATGAGACTAAAACAATTCTTAAAACAATACACAAATTGAAAATATAATAAAAAGTGGTTATATTAAAATTGAAAATAAAATGTAAATATGATTAAAAATAATATATATATTTAGTATATAATTCGGGCCGAGCCCGACCCAAAAAAGTTTTATCCAAGGCCCTGCCCTTTTTCTAAACACTCATATTTCGAGCCTATATTTTTACCCGAACCTTTCCATTTTTTGGGCGAGCCTTCAGGCCGGGCCAGGCCGCCCATCCCATGCACACCTCTAGATTGAATTAGATCCTATTGAATTTCTCTTTAATCAATAATACCAGGTTAATAACACTCTTCACTACAATTTTAATCAAAATTCAAGCATAGTTAAAAACTTATGAAGAAGATAAAAAGGGTTTTAGAAAGAAAATTATATATTGATAACGTGTTATGAAATAAGTGATAAATGATAAAGAATCGGTTCTCTTTATTTCTTAAATCTTAGTAGACGAAATGATTTGAGTTAAACTCAAAAAAAAAATTTCGAAAATAAAAGGGTTTTAGAAAGAGAATTGTGTATTGATAATGAGTTAGGAAATAAATGATGAATTATAAATAGATTAAAAAACAAGAAATATGATAGAAAGGTAATGTATTTATATTAATCAATTAGAGAGTAAAAAAGAACGTATTTTATTAATCAAAGAGGATATTTACAATGCTTCTATAAAATTTATAGTTATAAGCATAAAAAGTATAAATGAAATAAAATTCTATTTTTTAATAAATATTAAAGTCTTAAAATACATCAAATTTATCTTGATCTCGATAATAAAATATTTGTAACATTAATGATAAAGAAATTTATTACTTCAAAAGACTATTATAAATTTAATATTAGGGATTTGGAGACTTTTTTTTTTTTTGAAAAATACTTCATTGGATATTTATTCAATAAGCAGAAATAAACAAAGGCTAGCCTAGAGTCAGATAGAAGATGGACTCAGCCCAAGACACAAAATTAAGGCCTAAACAAAATAAATATAAATCCTAATCAATCCTATCCAGTAAACGAAGGCAGCTGGCACCCAACAAAACCCTCCATATTCCCTCAATCTCATCGGTTCCAGATACCCAAAACGTAGCAGTTTCCAAAAACCAAAACCTTTTCTGCTACCTGTCCCTCTACCACAGCAGCCTCCAAGCAGCTTTCAATCCGGGTTTCTTTGCCTTCTCATCTCCAACACACGACGAACCAAGTCAGGCAAATCTCCGTCCAGGTAAAATTCCTCCCCCTTCTTCAAACTTTCATAGGCTAGGGTGTGAGCAAGGAGATTCGCAGATTTAGGTGTATATTGGAAAACTACCCTCTGAAAATGTACTTTTTGCCGGTGGATATCCCTAATAATGGCCCCGATTACTGACTTATCCGGGTTTGCTGAACTGCATTTCTTGATTCTTCTCATTGAATCACCTTCGCTTATTACGGATTCGAGGCCCAGGTGAATCCCCAACTGAATAGCTTGTAATCATGCATGCACCTCCGCTGCAAACGGTGATGGTACCGCTTTGTGGAGGACCACTTTCGAAGCCAGAATCTTCACCCCCCCCGGCCGGAGTTCCTAGCCACTACCCCAGATCCAGATTTTTACGTTGTTACCATTCGGGGGAATTTGGAGACTAATTTTGAATTTAAAATTAAAAAAAAAAAAACCATAAAACCAAAGTTATGATTTAACAACTTGATGAATGGGTCGGTGATTAAGTCAAAACATTTTCATTTGCACAAAAAATAAAAATAAAATCAAGCACTATCAACTCACCTAATTTTTCATTTTGGGCCAGCCGTCCACCACTCTCACTTTTTTCTTCCGAGGGGGGCTAAGTGGGCTACAACCACCATTCTCACAATCAACCCACTCCACCCCATCAATTGAATAAGAAAAATCGAAATTTTTTAAATTCATTGAATATTGAAATGTTTTGGCTAAAAAAGTTGGTCTTTTTCATTATATTTTTTTATTTTATTTAAAAATTTATATTTAAAATAGTAAAAATAAATGAATGTTTTATATAAAGATATTGTTTAAAAAATATCATATAAAAGTTAATAATTGTTATTTATTTTATTTCAAAAATGAGGTGTTTTTAAGAAATATTTATGAAAAAGATTTTAGAATTTTATCAAATAATATACAAAGTACTAAAACTAAAAATGAATATAAAAAAATTGAAAACCATCTCGAATTATGATAAATAATTCAAAATTTTTAAAAATATAATTGAATAATATCGGACCGATCAATTTTTTTCTCATTTAGGGAAATTAATAATTGTATAAAACAGAGACGTTATGTCCTTTATATATATTTTTTAATAATTTTACATCACATCGATATATTCATTTTAAATTTTAGTATTTTTATTTAAAAAAATTAAATTAAATTTAAAATTATAAAATTAAGGGTGAAATTATTGATGTAAGATAAAATTATTAAAAAGATATAATATTTGTGTTTCATATAATTTTTTTTTTTTACATATAAGCTTATTTCCTCAAAATACGAATTTCCAATCAAAAGAAATATCATCATCTATTGACTGACATGAAATCTGTTAAACAATTATATTAGTACTGCCGTTAATTTTAACGGTGAATATAAATTATCAATTGAATCAAAAAATTGAAAATGATTGATTTTATTAAAATTTTTGGCTTGTAAAATAAATACAGTTACTGAAAACTTCCACACAACTCACAGCTGGTCTCCACCCTCCAATCATACCAACCTAACGGCCCGCTTTCATGTTCCCCGTTTTGGGCTTCGGCGCGTTTCGTAGTAACGTAACCACGTGACTCCATCGTAATTTCAATCAAATTCAAGGCGCAAATCCTCTTAAAATTAAAAACCGTGTGCCACGTAACTTACGATTTACGCTTATTAATATTTATCTATAAATAATCTAATTTCATTCCAAATTCAAATCCAGAAGCTACAGCACAACAAAAAAGGCAACTAGACTTGAGAAAGAAAAACAGTCTCAAAATGCAGCAAAAGTCAGGCTTCCTGGTCCTCTTGCTCTCCCTCATTTTCCTTCCTCTCATCTTCTCCGACGCCAGAAAGGAGGCTCCCCTCGGAGGATGGAGTCCGATCAAAGACACCAAGGACCCACACGTGATAAAGATCGCGGAATTCGCCGTCGAGGAGTATAACAAGCGGTCAAATGGGAGTTTAAAGTTGGTTAAGGTGGTGAAAGGCGAGACTCAGGTGGTGGCCGGGACAAACTACCGGCTGATTTTGCAGGCGAAGGAAGGGACCGTCGATAACACGTATAAGGCTGTGGTGTGGGAGAAGTTGTGGCTGAATTTCAGGAATCTCACCTCCTTTAACCTCGTCAAGGGTTAGATTTGATTATAATGTAATTTATGTTCATATATGTTATCCTTGTCCTTTTCTATTACTTAACTGAGTGGAGAATAAAATCTTAATAATACATAATTATGTGAGTTTGAGATGTTTCGGTTTCAAAATTTGAGATTAATAATTTTCACTCTTTTCTTTCTTCATTTCTCATTGACCAGAAAAAAATCTATTTATTCGTTTTAAAAATAAAAATAGGCATAAAACTAGACAAAAATCAATTGAATTTTGCTAAACAGTTTTATATATAAGAGATGCAAGAATGGATCAGATGTGGCATCAATGTTAGCTGAAGCTAAAGCACGAGTTCATTGAACAATTTTGCAAAACGATTTGATAAATTTCTTAAACCATTTATAAATCTCAAATTTATGCTTAGATTACTGTAATAATGATGATATCGATTTAACTAACTACCGTATATAAACTTTTTTATATAATCCCTAAAAACATGTGATCAAGTTTAAATCCACTTTTGTTTTTCTTCATATCAAAATTGAATTACCGTGACGAAATTTACGATAATGATCATAAAGTTGGACTTTCTTTTTAACAATTTCGTTATGTATTTTAAATCTATTTTAAAATTATTAATAGTTCAACGCATTTAAATTTATATCTTCTGTATTCACTTCTATAAGACAAGAACATGTGAGTGGATTTAAATCCAACCAATTACATAATACAACTGTTTTTTTTCTTTTTAAAAGTAAACAAACAGTGAAATACGTGTTTCTTTTTCCTTAAAAAAAAGGAAATAACAACGACAAATTAATAATTTTATTTTCTTTCAATATAATTTTGAATGTCATCCTTCTCGATCAACATTTTTATTTAAAATTTAAAATTTTAGTTATTCCTCTCATAATAAATTTAACTTTTTGATATTTATATATTCTATCATTTTGATATTAAATTTAAAAAATCAATAAATTTAACTCTCACTGTTTATAAAATTTGTGGTTTACTTGTAATTCTTTAAAAATATCAATAAATTTAGTATGAACATTTACAAAATTTATCAATTTAGTTCTATTACAAAATTTTTAAAAGTGGAAAAATATTTTTAAAAAAGTTTGGATAAAAAAATTTAAAATTATTTAAAAAATAGAACAAACAAGAAATTTTACAATTAAAATAGAATCAAGATCAATAATATTTCGGCCTAGTTTAGTATTACTTGTCAAACTACTTTTTCAAAAAACACTTTTGAGGCAAAAGGTTAAAAATTTTTATTTTGTTTTTGACTAAAAAGGTGTTTTTTTTTCCAAAAATATTTTTGAAAAGCTTAACAATGTTTTTATTTCAAAAGTGTTTTTTGTTCTAAAAGCATTTCTTAAAAATAATGCTAAACTCGACCTTGCTAGCATTCCTTACCTTTTGAGATAGAATCTGAAGCTTTTCTTCTTGTATAATAGGTAGAGGTGGTTTTCAAGTGGCAATCCAAGTGCTCGCTTTCGTTCTCACCGTGAAGTTACAAGAATTGTTTGAAGCACAAGTAGTTTCAAGAACACATTGAGAGTAACATAGTAAGAACTAGAACAGGCCTTATCCAAATCTAATTTCTTAAGCACTTTCGCCCTTGCCCTTTTCTCTTCCTCCTTCTCGGCTTTTCACAAGGTTGATAAAATTATGCATTCAGAAGTTGATGGTGGATGGTGTCATTGTTTTATGAAAACCTTTGCCTGCTCGAATGCTTTCCAGCAAAAAGGTGAGCCATGTAGGTGAACTAACTAAAATACCAAGAAGAAGGCAATGGTTTAATCGAAAAAATAAGGAAGGATTTTTTTTATATATTTTTTATCCTAAAATGAAAATTTTAAATTTTTTTCTTTTTTAAGAATTTTAGAATTAGAATTAAGTTGAAAAATTTTGTAAATGTTCAAGATAAATTTATTGAATTTTTAGAATTAGAATTAAATGACAAATTTTGTAGATATTGAGGGCTAAATTTATTTAATTTTTAGATTTAAGATCAAATTGGTCAAATGTGTAAACATTGGAGGGCTAAACTTATTATCAAGCCAATAAAAAAAACCCACGTTAGCTTTTGGTTAAGTATTTAATTGTAGGTGACTAAAATTTTCTGGTGCTACATCATAGGCACATTGGGAACGTAAATAAATGTAACAATATACATATAAAATAACAACAATGGAATGCCACTACTCAAGCTTTATTCGTAAAGTCTCTATTCCTTGGTAATTGAAGCCCAAAGATCTATGAACTAGTGCCACCGGGCTACATCTTTTGTCTCGCGATCTGTGCGGCCTTAGGCGATCCGTTCGTCCAAACTCGCGTAAATCAACCTTTACTTAAGTGAGGACTCCTCCAAGGCACCAATTGTAGAGCAGAAGCAAACTTATGCCAAAAGAAGCCACAAAGAATAACAAAAAGCCACGAAAAAAGATCGCACACAAGGTGTTTGAGTAAATGCTCTCAGAATTCTATTACTCTTAAGAATTCACATACCATGGAATGAATTACAAGTGAAGGGGAAGCTCTCTATTTATAGTTGAGCTCCCCCAAAACTGACAAACAAGATTAAGTTACATCGATGGACGAGATCGACCATATCCCTTGATTTTAGGGATTTACAAGATATGTCATATCAAATCAAATCTAATCTAATCTTTACAAGATATGATTCCTATTAGTCTTCTAAGATTAGTTACCATAATAGCCTAAGTTGCCATATCTTCATTATCGGGCCAACCAGGCTTCAATTTGACAGGCTTCTCCAATAGTTCATTGAATCGAGCCAATTCTCGTGGGCTAAATGATCCCCATTTTATTGAAAGACCTCCATGGGGCGTATCTTGTGCCATGGTCACGGGTTTTGCATTTTGACTCGTGACACTAGCCCGTGTTTGACTAGCCAAACAAACAGATGACCCTACATATTTTTATCTCTCCCGCCCTTTTCTTTTTTATTTGTCATTTTTATAAGATAAGTATTTCGCATTTATGATGAAATCGAATTTATGAAGATTAATTCATTGTTTGTTTCTGTAAAAATAAAATCATACCTAATTCACTAATTTGTGGGAAGATAGTGAACCCTTGTAGTTGAAAAATGTTTCCGGAGAAATCTCTGAAGTAGATGGTGGTTAATAGAGCAATCATTGATTATAATTTCCTAAAAACATTAGTGATGAAATTGATAGTTTTTAGAGTTGGGTGACCAAAATTGGACTTATCTAAAAGTTTGGGGACCACCCAAATAATTTACCTAAATTAAAAAGTTACTCTATTTAAATAATGTTGTAAATAATTACTATTAGATTACTGACCTCAAAATTAGTAACTCATAGGTTTATATGCAATGAATTAGGAAAAAGAATAAACTACATCTAAGGTTATTAAACTATTAGTAAGTTTACGTTTTGGTCACTCAACTTCAAAAAATTACAAAATGATCATTGAACTATTCAAAAGTTTTTTTATATAAATCACTAAACCATTTAAAAGTTTTATTTAATTCATTGGGCTATTAATTTTTTTTTAAAAAGGGTCTGATTAGTGAACTCCAAGCGGCAATTCGACGATTGGTACGATGAATCAATATTTATCAATGAGTAGAAGAACAGAATTTAGATTGAAGTCGATTAATGTCAGAGATCAGATAAAAAATTGTTTGAATTTTGGTTTGTAGATTCATGGTATTCAAAGTTGTTTCATAAAAAAAAATTGAATTGTAGAAGAGAAGAGGAAGGAAATGTTTCAATTGTTCAGGCGTTGCGAACATAGAAGGCCATACAATAACAATTTTAATATGCCAATGACTTGAATGAAAATTTTCAAATAGTATAGTGACCATTTTGTAACTTTTTAAAGTTGAATGACCAAAACATAAACTTATTAATAGTTTAGTGACCCTGGATATAGTTTATCCAAATTAATAATAATTTAGTGCCATTCAAATTCATACACTTACCAACATTTGACTAACTTCTGGCTTAGATAATATTATAAAACCTTATCATAAATTTTTGACCTAAGTCAACAATTAAATAAATTATATGCAATAAATTAGAAAAAAAATTAAACAATTTATATGTAATAAATTAGTAAAAATCAAGAGTTCAAAATTCATGTGTTTATCAACAACTAATTTAAATTCTCAATTTTCTTAAAGTACAAAGAACAAATCTTGATAAATTATTTTATTACCTCAGGCTAGTTTCGCCATAGCCGAAGATAAATATAAGTAAATAAATATTCAAATTTAAATATTATTAAATATTCTTAAATATCCAAATCACTAATATTTATTATTTGCGAATATTTGCAAAAGCATGTTTCATTCATTGTTCAAACAATACTTACAACATGTTGACAGTTAAAGTGCAAATAGGTTTTTTTTTTTTTTTTTTTTTGACATCTTTTACTTGGTTCATCTTGTTTAGCTTTTTTTATGAGAAAATAATTCTTAAACTGAAGTTGCAATTATTTTTCTTTTTCTCTTGATTGGTAGAGAAGTTGATTGAATGCAAACCTTGTCCTTATCCATTAAGACTAAAATCAATTTATTTTCCTTGAATATAAAGCTGATCAGGTTTGCTTGAAGAGGATGTATTTTTTAAAATTAAAAGAGAAGATTGTATGGATAATTATCTCAGATCAATATATTAAATTATCTCACTAAAATTACTTGGAGAAGCTGTTGATTTTTAACCTACAAATAAGCTATATTACCACACACTTGTGTATCATCAATGCTTTTTTTTAAGTGTTTTATCGATATTTTACTTTGCATTTTTGCACTATTGTGTTGGACATTTTATTGGAGAGTAAATCTTGTTGTAAGTTGGGGTGAATGATTTCAACATTAGGGTACTTTGTTGGGGCTGCAATTATCTGTTGTCTAAGGGTACATTAAGCTTTAGCTAATAGGGTTTTGGATTTATTGTTTAATAAAATCATTCACTAAGCAAGCCTTCGCAGAGTAAGATTAGTGTATCTAGACTGCATTAACAAATATTGTTTGTTAATTTCTCTCTTTGCCTTACTCTTGTTTTATAATTTGGTTGTTAAACAGTCTTATTCAAACTTTTATTGCAATATTAGTTGAGACATAAAATTGGGACATTTAGCAGATCATGTGCTTTTTCAATTAGTATCAGAGAGAGCTTCAAGAATTGCTTGAAGGTGATAATGTTTTCAATTTGCAACCATAGAATCCATAAAGGAAGGTTGCTTAATTACTTAACCCCCGTTGCTGTTTGGTTCAAAAAACTATGCATATTGAAAGGCACGTATGATGGCTTTCATTGTGTTTATCAATGAAGCAACCTTGGAAGCTATTGAAGATGGGTGGATTAGGCCTATTGTGACTATTGCTAATAGCACCACATGTCCTAAAGAAAAAAACAAATACACTACCAAATAAAAAAAGGTTGCAAATGGAAATTTATAAGGTCTAAATGGCATTTTTAGTGGATGATGGTCACTAACTAATTATAAATACGACAAAGGCAAGTGAACCTATCGAACAATAGTATAGCTATGGTGAGTAGAGAATATCATATCCATGAGAACTTAAAATATTAGTAATTACTGTTTTTCTATTATTTAGCTGACAGTTTAGAATGATGTGTTTTAATCTAAATTTACTAAACTAATTTAACTAAGAACGTAACAAAGAATGAATCAAGGAAATAATTGAAAAGAAATAATCAAATATTAACCAATGAGATAGACAATACCTAGGAAACAATCCACCTAGACTTCACCTATTATTGTGAATCTGAATTAAATGATTTATTCACTTGTGTTTTGATCCGTAGAAATCCCTAAATTATATTAATATCTCTTTCGAGAGAAAGAATAATTGACTTTAGGTTGATTAATTGAAATATCTTTCTAATTAAAACCCCTATCGTCGCATTAACTCGATCTATGGATTCATTTATTAGATTCAACTCTAATCCGGTAGATTTATGTCGTCCTATTTCTAGGATTGCATGCAACTCTACTCAATTATGCTAGATCTACTCTTAAACAGGAACTTTTCCTCCACTGAAATAAGCACATTAAACATGAATTAATATCTCGAAAATATTAAAAAAAGAAATAAACATACATAATTGAGAACAAGAATCAAGTATTTATCGCGTAAAAGTAGACACTAAATTAAAAGAATTCATCATAAGTTTCATCCTCCCTAAGTATCAAGGGAATTAGTTCATAATCCTGAATGAAAACATCTTAAAGTCAGAATAACCACAAGATATAAAAAAACTCATAAAAACTTCGAAAAAATTAAAAGGAGATCTTTGATCTTGATGGAGATCCGTTTCTGAGTTGGCTCCGATGGTGTTCTTTAAGTGTTTTCTTCGATCTTCTCTAATGGCCCCCTTATGTCTTCTTCTAATTAATATTTATAGACTTTAGAATGCTCAAAAAACTTAAAAAATGTGTTTTTTCACGCGTTTGGGAAGCAAGGTACGAAATCGACACGGGCTAGCACACGAGCGTGTGTCCAGCCTGTGTGGAAATGTCCAGGTCGTGTGGCTCCTAAAAACAGCTCTATTTGTCTGATTTTGGCTCGTTTTTCGCTTCTTTCACTCCTAAATGCCCTCTTAAGTATAGAAACATGAATTTAAAAGATCAGGAGAATCAAACTCGCTAATTTGCAAAATGTAAAGCAATATGTTTGAAGAAGTAAAACAACATGCCTATAACAAAACGAATAAGAAACACATAAACAACATAACCCAACAAAGAAGAAAAAGCTAAGTAGGAATATTTCATGATGTGAAATAGGAGATGACTAGCATTTCGAATTTAAAGGAATTTATGTTATTTGGTTTCATAGTTTAGGGATTCATCAGTTGGCAGTTGGTCTAGATCATTGATCGAGATACAACTGCACGAATGAGTTTTTATTTGGTTTCAATGATTTTTAACTTTTATTCATTGTCTTGCTCTACTTAGTTTTGTTACGGAAAAAAGGTTGCATTTAACTAGAAACTCATGGTGTCAGGGTTTATTCCAAGAAATCCACTAATTACTTCTTCAACTATGCTTGTAGGTACCACTGAAGACACATGAAAAGAAGTCTATCTCATAGTTTTTCTTAACAATGAAAGTTAAAAAGGAACAAGTATCAAACATGGAACAAAGTGTGTGCGATGAATATGTAAAAAAAAATTGCTGAATAACTTAAAGAGGAACCTAAAAGCACAGATGATAGACTTGCATCCTTAACAGATAAAACCGTTCACCTCTTTTAGTAAGCAATTCACCATTCACTTTAGCATACTCTAAATGACAACAAAATCAGTCACTCGCAAAATAAAACCAATCAAATGCATTGCAATTAACTTCAATTAACACCAAGTGCTTTCTTTTACACAACAAATCAATAAGAACAACAGAAGAACACATGAAACCCCAAATCCCCCTTAAAAACGCTTCTTTTCCTTTGATTAATTAATGCTTTTAACAATTTAAACCCAAAATAAAACAACTTCAAATTTCCTGCTAGAACGAACCAACAAAGGCTATATACTTAATCATGAAGTAAAGAAGAAAAAAAGAAATCACCTACTAATAAAAAAACATAAAAGGTTTTTAAAATGGTGCAATATAAAACCAAAAGAGCTAAAACTCAGTAAATGAATGATATTAAGTTATTAACATACAAGGAAAATGATCATAGTTTATATGAAGAAAAATACCTGAAACTAGGTTAAAACTTCTGGGTCTGTTATAGAAAACAAAGAAAGAAAGGAAAAGCCTTTGTAAATTTTTATTTAGAGAGAGAAAAACAGAAGTAGCTCTCTTCTTGCCTTTCTCTATGGCATGCTAGAGAAGAATTTGGGGCTAGTGGCCGAAGGCGAAGCAAGCAATAAAGGCTGGGTGAGAAGGGCTGTCGGGTTGAGTGAGGAAGGTTTCAGAACGGAGAAAAACAAATGTGACTCTCTTCTTGCCTTTCTATTTGGCATGCCCCAAAAGAGTTTAGGGCTAGTGGCCGGAGGTGAAGCAAGCAATGGAGGCTGGGTGAGAAGAGTTGTCGAGTTGAGCGAAGAAGGTTTCAAAATGATAAAAAGTAAAATTGAAATTTTTGAGGCTAATTTCTTATTCCACACGTCCTAAATCACCCATTCAGTGCGGAGGGCAGGGAAAAACTATGCTTTCTCTGCCCTGAGTGAGCCCATATTCAACATGGGCTGACAATTGCGATAAACCAAACAATTGTGCGGTGGTGAGCCCATTGAATTGGGCTATAATATATTCATACTCCTCCAACCAAACATGCTCTTAAAGTAAAGAACAGTAACCAACGACCAGCAGTTGAGTAATTCATGTTAAAAAGGGAAATCCCAAAGCTGAGCAGAGCCGTTGGATAAATGGTAAGTGATCGAAATAATCAAATCGCAGAAAATATCGGAAAAGAAGCCAAATCAACCAAAACTCACCATTGTTTCAACATTCCAAAACATTAACTGAAAAAGTGACTGAAAAACTCGGAAGCGATTTTCTTTTTTGGTGAAAGAATAGGAATTTGTATAAGCAAGCCGGGCGGTGCGACGAGCAGAGCCGTCGCACAGAGGCTCAGGCATCCCGCAGCACAACCTGATAGTACTTCTACATCATCAATCCTCTACGATAAGTCATCGTCTACCAAGATGAAGGGGCTTTTCAAATCCAAGCCGCGAACTCCCGTCGATATCGTGCGCCAAACGCGTGATCTCCTCAGCTTCGCCGCCCGCTCCTCCGAAAGTCGTGAATCCAAGCGGGAAGAGAAAGTTCGTTACTGAAAACACCTTTTACTCATAGCATCTTAATTATTTCGACTTGGTTTTATTGCTATTCGATTTCTTATCTTTGTTGATCTGGATCGCCCCCTTGGATTTTGATGATGGCAGCATGTGCTATATAGTTACTATTGGAATCGAATATGTATGATTTTGTTGTGCCTGAGCGGTTATTGGATTTGCCGAAATTAACATAGGTTCGGTGTCTAATCCTTATGTTTTAACTTAATCTTGACGCAGATGGCAGAATTGTTTAAGAATTTAAGGGAGTTGAAATCTATTCTTTATGGAAATAGTGAATCTGAGCCAGTCTCAGAAGCTTGTGCACAACTGACTCAAGAGTTCTTCAGAGAGAACACGATGCGGCTCTTGATCACTTGCCTTCCTAAATTGAACTTAGAGGTAACTGATTGACTATAAAGTTAAGATTACTTAACTTACTCAACAATGTTTACATGAGGAATTTCCTTGGCAAGAGTTGTTGTTGTCCCCGTTGTTGCTTCTATGATTATTTGACAAGTGGCTTCCTTTGCAGGCAAGGAAAGATGCCACTCAAGTTGTTGCCAATTTGCAAAGGCAACAAGTGAATTCGCGGTTGATTGCTTCTGATTACTTGGAAGCGAACTTAGATCTTTTAGATATTTTAATAGCAGGGTAAGTGGAAATCTTAAAAGGTTTATTACTTTACTTTTTATAGGTTGGTTTTCAATGAAACTTCAATGGTTCGTTGGATCTTTGTCTTTGTGTTATCAAATCTTGACAACTTAATGCTAGAGCTAAGATGATAAGTTACTGATAGTTTTCAGCATTTTGTTTGGTTCTTTTGATTAAGCAAAAGAGACTATGGCGGCACTTCCATTACTGGGTTCTTCTTATTGATGGACTCACTTCTGTGCCAAACATTTGCCATGTTTATATTGGAGCTATAATCCTAAGATGATATCTGGTTTATGCAATATTTTGGTTATGCTGTCAGATTGAGGTTTATTTTGTATCCATCATTTGATCACAGTCTTCTGATTTTTAAATGCTGTTTACTCAGTTATGAAAACACAGACATGGCTTTACATTATGGTGCAATGTTGAGAGAATGCATACGGCATCAGACTGTTGCAAGGTGAGAAAATTCAACCTAGTCAACTTATGCCTTCATGACTTGGCATCTCTTCTTTTAAGTGAATATAAATGCATACCCCGATTCTTTTTCTAATTCCTCTTTCGAATCAGCAGTGTTTCCATCATGGTTGCGTTCAAGCAGCAATCTTCTCCAATATTTTACCTTTGAAATGTTTCCTTTTTATAATATGTATTCATTTTACATTTGAAAGAGAGCCTTAACTCCTAAAGTTTGCATAGAAAGGTTTCAAATTAATTGAACATTTTTGGATATACTATTAGCTCTATGTGTCCTGTTTTGTTTGATTTACAGGTATGTTTTGGAGTCACAGCACATGAAGAAGTTTTTTGACTATATACAACTTCCAAATTTTGACATTGCTGCTGATGCTGCTGCAACTTTTAAGGTTGTGTACTGCTGATCTAAGTACTATAATGATCTTGTTTCCTCCCATTTTCAGTCTGCTTCTTACTATTGCACTTTTGATTCTGCATTTGTCATTGGAATCTAGTCTCAGAACAACCTGTTGTTTGTTGTATTTTTTAAAGTAGGTAAGGTTTGCTTTTCAATTTTATGTTGATTGATGAAATGAAGATGCTTTTCAATTTCAGTTTTTCAAACAAGGTTGTTGTTTGATGTGGGGTCATCTTCTCATGAACTTCCTCATCTTCCTCCATTCTTTCTTTAAGGGTTTTGAATTGTGCATCTGACTTCTGATGTTCTGTAATATCTTGTTTTCTTATAGGAGCTCTTGACAAGGCATAAGTCCACCGTAGCTGAATTTCTTTCCAAGAACTATGACTGGGTAAGTGTTGCTCCTCCATTACTTTCATCTTTTAAATTGTGGTGTTTTGATGCTAAATACAAGCAGGGTACTAGGAAAATCTTTTCAGTTCACTATTATTTTTAGTACTTTTTTCACTCTCCATTATTATCAGCTTGAAAATTGCTTCAATTGGAATCACTTTATTTGCTCATTCATTTTTGACTAGATATTTTATTCACATGGTTGTTGGTTGTAATGGTGCTAGAAGTAGCTACATTAAGATCCCATTGAGTTCTTCATACATAAATGTTAATGTTGAAAGTTTTCATTAGTTAGAGCTCAATGAAACAAATCGTATTTGTTGTTTCAGTTTTTTGCAGAATATAACTCAAAGTTGCTGGAATCAAGCAACTACATTACGAGGCGACAAGCTATCAAGGTATGACCCTTGCTAAAAACAGTGACTATTTTAGTGATTCTTTTTCAATCGAAACAAAAACTTGTGCTTTTAAACATGCTTGAACTCATATAAGCTTTTTTAAGGGTTCATTTGGTGATTTCAAACTAGAAATAGGATGTTTGAGAAGTGTAAGGAGTGTAAAGATTGTCTTACCATTCGGGGATCCGAAACATCTATAGTTAGTTATGAGTATCCAAAAGCGTTGGTTAAGATTTGACAACTCAATCCAATTGAATTTCCTCTTTTAAATGCCAAAATCATAGCAGTATGAAGGCCCTGTTATTTTTTGAGTTATGTGTCGGTGCAAATTGCAGTTCCAGTTTTAGTTGCTAGGGAGGCCTTTTCTATTATTCTTAATGTTTTCTCTTCTTAATGTTATAGTTGTTGGGAGATATTTTGTTGGACCGCTCAAATGCAGCTGTCATGACCAGATATGTGAGCTCAAAGGATAACTTAAGGATTCTTATGAATCTTCTAAGGGTACCACACTTCCTTCTGTTTCTTGCTTTCATGTTTTGTTTATTCCACATCATTTTGGAATGATAAAATTTTGAGAGTTTTGATTGCTTATTGTTATTTTATCTGGGTAATAAACTCTACCAGACTTGTGTTATGCGCCTTGGCGTAGGATCTAGTCACAGGTCTAGACGAGAAAGAATTCTTGCTTCGACCTATGGTTACTCAAAAGGCAGATTCGTCCTTGACTGAACCCCCTCTCAAAATAACGTTTCTGTTTTAAAGAATAATTGCTTACCTCTTTATTTCATATTGGTAGCCTTTTATAGACTGTTAATAACAAAGGAAAGAGTCCTAATTGACATAAAATAGAATTCCTAACTTAAAGTTTATGAAGGAAATAAAAACCTAATATAATAGATAAAATAAGTAAAACTAAAACTCTTAGTAAAACATGATATAATAAATAAATAAAACTAAAAACTCCTATTGCAATTAAAGCCCCTATCATTACTCCCTTCTCGAATTGAGCTTGTCCTCAAGCTCAAATTCGAATAAACTTCGTAACTTATCCAAAATCATCTATCTCATCATCATCTTGCTTGCCTTCAACATCTGGTACTTCTATCCAAAATAACCTTTTACATTTGTGTCCCATGGAATAAGACTCGTCACAATTATAACACAGCCCTTTAGCCCTTCTTTCCGCCATTTCTATCCGTGTCAATCTCTTAATAAATGGTGTAGAAGAACCTATTTTGCCGTTGGCCCTTGTTGGTTCTATTGTTTGTCCCTCTCCCTTTGCAATATTCTTAGTTGTTGGAATGATTGAATTGCTGTCAATGTTTTGGGAAGTTGGCCAATTCAGGATGGCTCGAGATGACAGTTTGGAAGAGACATTTTGTTTACGTTCCAATGTTTGAGCCATATTCATTGCAACTCCAAGGTTTTCTGGTTGTTGCATCTCAATATCAATTCTAAGTTCCTCTATCAACCCGGCAGTAAAGAGGTTTACTTGTTGTTGAGATTTAAGATCAGTAGTCCTAGCCAATAGTGATTGAAATTGATGTTGATATTCCTCTACAGTCCCAGTTTGTTTCAAGTTGGCAAGTTCTCCCAAGGGGTTATTACTCATAGGTGGCCCAAACCTTACATGACAACACTCTTTGAAGCGCCCCCAATCAAAATTTGCCTCCTCTTCTTCCATTTGATCAAACCACAATTGTGCCTCTCCTAAAAGATGGAATGATGCTAAGCTTACTTTGTCTTCTTCGTTAGTTTGTTGATTGCCAAAAAAAATTTCGCATCTTTTCAACCACCCTAAAGGATCTCCAACACCGTCATAAGTGGGAAATTCCATCTTAGAATATCGTGGCACCATGCACCCACCGTGTTGCAAGTCTAAATTCCTTTTCCTGCCTCCGCTACTGCCCTGTTCTTCATTATTCTTCTCTGAATCTCCTTTCGTTATCTTTTGGACCGAAAGAGATAATATCGCCATCTGCTCCTCTGATGCTTGTTGCCTTGTAGCCATTTGTTCCATGAAAGCCTCCAGCTTGGCTGTCAAAGTCTTTTCGTCACCCATGACAGCTGGCTCTGATATCAAGTTGTTATGCGCCTTGGCGTAGGATTTAGTCACAGGTCTAGACGAGAAAGAATTCTTGCTTCGACCTGTGGTTACTCAAAAGGCAGATTCGTCTTTGACTGAACCCCCTCTCAAAATAACGTTTCTGTTTTAAAGAATAATTGCTTACCTCTTTATTTCATATTGGTAGCCTTTTATAGACTGTTAATAACTAAGGAAAGAGTCCTAATTGATATAAAATAGAATTCCTAACTTAAAATTTATGAAGGAATAAAAATCTAATATAATAGATAAAATAAATAAAACTAAAACTCTTAGTAAAACATGATATAATAAATAAATAAAACTAAAAACTCCTATTGCAATTAAAGCCCCTATCAACTTGGTCTATTGCGCATCTTACATGAAGCTTTAAAAATGAAATAACCCTCAAACGAGTTGCTAATGACTAATATAAAAATTGTCTGGCATAAACTAGCAAAATTTTGTTCTTCGTGTAGTTAATGTTTAAGTATAATACTAGCCTGTAGCTATGAATATGATCATCCTGGTAGCTGCAATTACCAAGATTTTCAATGCTCAAGTATTAAAGACCTATGTTACTCGGACTCGGGAGTATGTTCATGTGGGTATGCATCCGACATGTTATGGTTAGAAACCTTTTTCTATATATTTGGTGGATCTTTAGAGGTCTTATCTCCATATCCATGCGTTGGACATGAGTATTAGACAAAGTTACTTGAAGAAAAATGAAGAGTCCGAGCAACATGGTTAAAGACCAACAATTATTTTCGAAATTTAGTTCAATTCAAGCAGCAACTAATGAATCCCTTTAATTGCAGGAATCAAGCAAGAGCATTCAAATAGAAGCTTTTCATGTTTTCAAGGTGTCATGTTAAGTTTTTCCTCCTCTGGGGAACACATGATAATTTGATACTTTAAATTGCTTACTATATCTTTTTCTTACATCTTTTGTGAATCTCTCCACAGTTGTTTGCTGCAAAACAGAATAAGCCTCCAGACATTGTTAGCATACTCGTTGCCAATAAAAGCAAGCTTCTACGATTATTTGCGGATTTCAAGACTAATAAAGGTACAAAAAGATACAAATGGTAGCATTGCTTTTCCTTGTAAATGTGTAGGCTTGGCACTTTACTTGTTGTTCCCTGTTTGATGTCTTACAGAGGATGAACAGTTTGAGGCGGACAAGGCTCAGGTTGTGAGAGAAATCGCTGCCCTTGAGCTTAGAGACCGCCCATAGTGAACTCTAGTGTACTGTAATCTCCTTTTTTTTTCTGTTCTTCCTTTTTTTTAAAAATAACTAACACAAGTTGACTGCACCATATAGTGATCTCGTGGTCCTTTCTGAAGGACGTGTAATATGTAAAAGGAAAAAAAAAAATCAATTGTGATCCTCTTTCTTAGAATCTTGGTTTTTGGTCATATGTAGTTTGCAATGTTTGGGATGAATGCCAATGTAAACGTCTGTGGACGTATAGGTCTGAGATTATGGGAAAGGTTCTGAAGATAATACAATGTTATGAAGGTGAAAATAGAATAAGCCTCTGAGGTTAATTTATTCAGATAATTGATTCAAATCTACATTTTTTCCTTTTATTTGTTATGGTAAAATTTACTCTGCACCTGCGTTATGGTAATGTGGCCCGTGGTGGTTTTTATTTTTATTTTTATGAAGGTTCGATTTAAGTTTTATGGTAGGCTCTCTTTTAAGCTGGTTCTCATTCCATTGTTATTAGAGTAGATGATGGGTTGGTTTAATCAATCTAAAATATTTAGATCAATTTTTTAACCTTAACCTTGGTCCTATCTGAAAAGTGAGATTATTTTTTTTTTCTAAGCTTAGCTCAATTTAGTAAAGGTAAATTCGGACTTGGCTCGATATTTTTTATTTTTTAGATTAGTTTTCGTTTAAAAATATTTGTTTTAAAAATATAATACACCTAATGCACTAAAAGCTGTTAAAATAATTTTTTAACACATTAAAAATACATTAAAAAATATTTATATTAAAAAATATTGCCATAGATATAATAAATGTTTTATTGTATTAGAAAACACAAATAAATATGATAAATATTTTATTGTATTGAATATAATTTTTAAAATTCTATATTTTGGGTTGAGTTATTCAGTTGGGTAAATTTATTTTTTTTGGATAATAAATTTAATTGTTATTGAGTTAATGATTTAATATAAATATAAATATAAATATAAATATATTATTTAATATATATAATTAATATGATATTTTTTATAATATAATATATTCAGACCGGATCAGATTTGGGTAAAAAAAAATTCTTTCTCAAAATCTGACCTTTTGAGAATGAGTCTTTTAAGTTTTATTCAAATTATCTCGGAGTAGGTGGTCGTGAAACTTAGTAGTTATAATTATGGAACCGAATGTGTGCACTTAAATTTAGCTCAATGAAAAAAAGTCTGTCTTTGTGACACGGTTTTCTGTCTGTCTTTGTGACACGGTCTTTTTGTTTTCCTTTTGCTTGGAGGATTTGTTTTGTCTCTAGTAGATTAAATGATTCTTATTATGGAGGAAGGCATAGCAAATCTAAGGCTAATAGATGAGGAGGAAGAAGAGTTCAATGAGGAATCGACTATGGTGGAGAGGAGTTATCAATTTTGCTTGGTTGGGCGCTGTTTAACTGATAGTGTAGTTCATTTTCTTTCCCTTCGAAATACTATGACTGATCTCTGGCACCCCATTGGTGGGATTTGTATATCAGATCTAGGGGAAAAGAGATACCTTTTCCAATTCTTTCATGAAGTTGATTTGCAAAGGGTGATATCTGGTACACCATGGTTTTTCAATAACCATCTACTTATTTTACAAATAGTTCGAAATGGAGAAGACCCATTAAGCATTCTGTTAAATTTTACTGAGTTTTGGGTGCAGATACATGATTTGCCTTATGGCTTAATGTCGGAGTCAATGGCTAAACAATTTGGTGAATTTTTGGGGCAGTTTATTGAATACGATTATACTATTCCTTCGACGGGGTTTCGGAAATATATACATGTGCGGGTTCGTTTGGATGTGTCTATGCCATTGAAAAGGAAGAAAAAGGTCAGGGTAAGCAAAGAGATGACGGTTTATGCTTGTTTTCAGTATGAAAAGTTGAGTTTTTTTTTTGCTTTATCTGCGGTAAATTAGGGCATGGAGAAAGTTTTTGTCCATTGAGATTACATATTGATCCTTGTAATATTGTATTTGGGTGGGACATTTCTTTAAGGGCGGTGGCGCGTCGAAGGACCAACATGGTGAGTCGGTGGCTACGTGAGGCGGATGGATCTGCTTGCTGCAATACAGAAATGGAAAGGAATAATCAGTTCAGTAATTTTAGCGGTGAGAGAAATTCTGGGAGAAATTTAAGGGCTGACATAGGGACAAGATCTATACTCCCTAATTTAATGCTAGAGGAATCTGGTCAGAAGCAGAATGTGAAGGATTCGGACAACTGGCATATTTTGGATAAGGAAGGTTCGGCTATCAATGTGGGGGATAATGGGCCTATGGATATGATGTTTAATGAAGAAGATGACCCACTATTTGTTCTGGAAGGGAAAAAAGTCAAAGGGTGGTGGAAGGTTCGATAATTGATTTTAAAAGCAGCTCGGTTGGAGTTGTATCGGCTAGCGCTGTTGAACAGAGCAGCCGAATGAAATGAGGATCCTTAGTTGGAACGTTCATGGTTTGGGGAGACCACGAACTATTAATCGGCTTAAGAATAAATTAAGAGCCGTTAATCCCCAAATTTTGTTTCTTATTGAAACAAAATTGAGTGTGAAAAGGATGGAACGGGTTAGATTGAAGTGTGGTTTTTTAAATGGATTGACGTAAGAGCGTCAGGTACTAAAGGTGGGCTATCATTGGGGTGGAAAGGAAATTCGGTGGTTCAACTCAAAAGTTTTTCTAGCTGGCACATTGATGTTGAGATTCATGGCAATGACAGTAGTATTAGTTGGAGACTTATGGGATTTTATGGGAATCCGAAAGAAAGATCTAGGGGCGATTCATGGAAGTTGCTTCAACAGTTGGGCAATGATCAATCGACTCCTTGGGTGGTTATGGGGGATTTCAACGAGATAATGAGTTCTTTTGAGAAGAATGGTGGTCGTCTTAAATCAGAAAGGCAAATAGAGGAGTTTTGAAGTGCTCTTGAGGACTGTGGGCTAAATGATTTAGGCTACATGGGTAGATGGTTTACGTGGGACCGAGGGCGATTTCGTTCTACAAATATAAGAGAGAGGCTTGATCGAGGTGTTGCTTCTATTGATTGGCTGAATCTTTTCCCGAGTTGCAAAGTGGAACATTTATCCCATGCTTTTTTAGATCACTGCCCTATTTTGCTAGATACCATTGGTCAACAGAGGTTTGATTATGCTGAGGGGTGGAAACGTTTTCGTTTTGAGGTTAGTTGGTGCCTTGAGAATTCATTTGAGATGATACTTCAAAGAAAATGGGAATCGCTAACAGGAAGTGTGCTGAGTAAGCTTGAGCTTTTGGGCTGGCATCTTTATCAATGGGATCGGGCTCGGATTAGGGAGAAAAAGAGAGGTCGTTTTGGTCTTGAAGAAAGGCTAAACAAATTATATTATCAGGAACCTACCGATGAGATCTTAGCTGAAATTTTGGATGCTCAACTGAAGATTAATCTGGAGGTTGACCAAGAAGAAGTTTTTGGGGAGCAGAGGGCACGTGTTAATTGGCTAAAGAATGGGGATCGAAATACAAGCTTCTTTCACAAGATAGCGGTGCAACGTCATTTTAAAGGAAGGATAAATGGCCTGGAGAGTGATGAGGGTAGTTGGGTTTCTACGACAGATGAGATGCTTCATCTTGCTGTCAAATATTTTGATAATCTTTTTTCGGCTTCTGAGAAGGGGGCAGATGATCGGCTGTTTGGGTTTGTGGAAAAACGAATCTCTCCGGAGATGAATGCAGAACTTCTAAAGCATTTTACCAAGGAAGAGATTGGAGCTGTTGTCAGAGACATGGCTCCATTGAAAGCACCCGGCATTGACAGTTTTTTTGCAATTTTCTTTCAAAAATATTGGCATATTGTAGGGCCTGATGTCGCCAAATTCTATTTATCTATCCTTCGAGGTGAATCAGAATTAGGAGAGGTTAATAAAACTTCTATTGTTTTAATCCCTAAAGTTGAGAAACCTAGGAATCTCTCCCAATTTAGACCCATAAGCTTCTGTAACGTTATTTATAAGATCATTGCAAAAGTCTTGGTGAATCGATTAAGTAATATTTTGGGGTGTTGCATTAATGAAGCTCAAAGAGCGTTTATCCCAGGAAGACTTATATCTGATAACGTGCTTATTGCTTATGAGGTTTTACACTCTCTTAAGATGAAGAAGAAAGGGAAGAAAGGTAATTTTGCACTTAAACTTGATATAAGTAAAGTGTATGATCGTGTAGAATAGGATTTCTTAGCTGTAGGCTTCCATGCGGATTGGGTTGTGCTTATAATGAGATGCGTTTGCTCGGTAAGCTACTCTGTGTGTCTTAATGGGCTATGAGTGAGAGGTTTACGCCATCTAGTGGATTAAGACAGGGTGATCCTTTAAGCCCTTATCTCTTTCTTATTTGTGCCGAGGGGCTCTCTATTTTGCTTGAAAAGGCCAAACAAAGTGGTTTGATGAAAGGGACTCCTATTGGTAGGGAGAGATTTTCGATAAACCACTTGTTTTTTGCAGACGATTGCATCCTTTTTGGGGATACTTCTAGTGAAGGAGCTATGGTGGTTTATGACACTATTCGAGAATATGAGTTGATATCGGGGCAACGAGTAAATTTTGATAAATCCCTTTTTTATTTTGGGGCAAATGTGGAAGCAAACATCAAAGAGTCGATTGTTAATCTTTTGGGAGTTCAGGAAGCCTCTAATTCTAAAAAGTATTTAGGTCTACCAATGATGGTTGATAGGAAGAAGAACTGGGCTTTTGCTGTTTTTGTGGACAGATTCAGGAAAAGAATTAGTGGCTGGAGTGTGCGATTTTTATCAATGGGTGGTAAGGAGGTTTTTATGAAGTCGGTACTACAAGCTTTACCAGTATATGTCATGCAATGTTTCGCGCTGCCAAAAGAGCTTTGTCGCAAATTAGAGGGTTTCATGAACAAATTTTGGTGCTCAAACTCTAAATCTACTAAAAGGATTCATTAGAGCATGTGGGATGCGCTTTGTGCCCCAAAATGTGATGGTGGTCTGGGTTTTCGAAAACTGGGGTTGTTTAATAAGGCGTTACTTGCAAAACAGGTGTGGCGTATGTTATCTCAGCCCTATAGTCTTTTAGCTAAAGTTTTTAAAGCAAGGTATTTTCCATTTTCAGATATTTTGTCTGCAAAAGTTGGCTCTTACCCATCGTTTACCTGGAGAAGCATTTGTGGGGCCAAAGATTTGATTGCTGAGAGGATTATTTGGAGAATAGGGAATGGAACTAGTGCTAATTTGTGGAATGATCCTTAGATCCCTGGCCAGAATAACAATAGATTAGTATTCCAGAATTTTATTCCGCAATTGAATTGTGTGAATCAATTAATTGAGCCGGTTACCAATACCTGGAATAAGGAGCTTATTGGCAGTATTGCTGATAGTGACCAGCTCCAACGAATTTTGGCCATTCCGATTAACTTTTATGGCTTGGAGGATATACCGGTCCGGAAACACGAAGCTACTGGGGAGTTCTCTGTGAGGAGTGGGTATAGGGTCCTTATTACAGAGAAAACTCAAAGCAATATTTACAATCTGCCTAACACGCATTTTTCTAAAGATTTTTACAAGATGCTTTGGAATTTGCAAATTCCTTCAAAAATAAAAATTCATGTGTGGCGATTGTCAAAAAATTTGGTGCCGCATCTCTGTAATCTTGCTCAGAAAACTCTTGTAGCTGAAGTTTTTTGTCCTTTTTGTAATGAGGAGCCGGAGGACTCTGATCACCTCCTGTGGTCGTGCTGTATTTTATAACAGTTGTGGAGGGGCTTACAAGTCAAGGTGGCTCTGGTTGGATGTACCTCGAATCCAAAAGATCATTTTGTTAACACTTTTATTGCAGGTGATGACAATAACAAACAGATGATATCCATTTCATTATGGGCACTATGGTATTGCAGAAACAAATGGGTGCATGAAGGTACCAAGTTCTCTTTACAGGAAACTTTAAGCTTCATCAATGGATATTTTAAGGAGATAAGTTTATGTAATGAGTCTCTAAAGAGTGTTCCCAAATCTATGACAGAGAAATTATGCAGACCACCAGAAAATGGGTTCATTAAAGTAAACTTCGATGCATCATTTCAAAGTGTTTCAAATACTTCAATTTCTGCAATTCTAGCTACAGATTACAAAGGAGAAATTGTAGGGGCGAGTACTTACGCAGTCGAAAACATGGTAGATGCTTTTGTTGCCGAGGCAAGAGCCTGTGAAAGGGCTATCCTCTTTGCAGCAAAGATGGGTTTTCTTCGGGTCATCTTGGATGGGGATTCTCTGACGGTAATCAAAAAGCTTAAGGCATCTGTGAACGATAAATCCATACTCAGATCGATTATCCATAACATTCGTGCTGCTGAGAATAATTTTGAAAGTATTTATTACATTTTTATTCCACGAGAGGCAAACAAGGCAGTTCACACTCTTGCCATGGAAGGGAAGAGACGGCAAGGGTCAGGTTTTTGGGCTGAAGGGGTTCCTGAACAGGTGAAGAAGTTGGCTGAGATTGACCCAAAGAATTGGTTTCAGAATATTTGATATTAGGGTGCGTACTCTGCTTTTGGAGAAGGTTCTTTGAATCTCCTTGGTTCTATTCGGAGTGCGCAAGTTTTCTTCATTTTTCTCTACACAGATCTATTTGCTGCAAGGTTGGAAGATCATTTGGCTGATATCTCCTCGCGCTGAGTTTTTTGAGTTTTGGTATATGGCGTTTGGTTTTCTTTTTGATTGTTTTGTTTGGTTCTATGGGCGTGTTTAATTGTTGTTGACTATTTTTGGTTTGCTTTTTGCGTTTGAGTGGTTGTTGATGTCAGGTGTTGAGCTGTGTGCCATTTCCTTTCTTTCATTAATGAATATCAGTATATTTTGCAAAAAAAAAAAATTCAGCTCAATGAAAAGACCTTTCCGGCTTAATATGTGAATTATTTGCAACATCGGCAGTAGGAAAGGGATGCGGTTTCAACAATATTTTTTCTTCAAGAAAATTAAGCCAACCACTATTTACGAGTTCTGATGAATTTTTCAGAAGTTTCAATTACACTATTATTTAATTATACAAATTGGTACAAAATTTTTGTAATATTTTGTGTAATTGTATAATTACATATTATTACAACTTTTGCACATAATATTCTTCAATTACATAAATTATTACTATTTTCATAATATTATGTATAATTTTACAAACATTGCTCAATTGCATAAATTATTACAATATCTATAATATTTTATAATTCTCTTCTTGTAACTATACAAATTACTAGGAATCTCTTAAGGTTTTACGAAACACTAATTACACAAAATATTACCAAATTAAAGCTTATAAAAATAAATAACATTAATTACAGCCCAAGTTGTTAGATAAACTGCATAGAAAGTATAAAGACAAAAGGTGTATGTATTATATATATATATATATATATATATAATTGTATGAAATAGATATGTCATCTATCTTCAATAGTTTAATATTATATCAACAATTTTATTTTATATTTTAAAATTTTTATTTAGATTTAATTTTTTTAGGGAAAAAAACACACTATAAAGTGCTAAAGAAACATATGCGCGTATCTTACGGTACCAGTAGCTGGTAGAATACAAATGTCCATTCATCCATAGTTTCTTCCTAGCACTACTTATAGACTTAAAAAATAGCTTCTACTTCTGAAAGAGGAGGCCAGAATTCTCTGTTTGCTGTGGCTTAGCAGTTCGCAGTGTGGGCGTTAACCCCATTTCCATGTGCTCCATTGATACCATGCGACATCTTTCCTGCACTTTCTGATCTTTTCCTCAGTACAAGAAACCATGTGTAGGCTTCCAACACGACACCACTGCATGCCAAAGCTATGACGACTCCAATATAAGCATTCTTCCACTTCTTCTCAGGTTCCAGGATGTCCAATCCCTTGAATATGTTGATGACACTGAGGATTACAACTGTATATCCCACCAAATGGTGATATATATTCCAGTAGACTCTGTATTTGTGGTCTGGTTTTGGCCTTACAAGCAAAGCAAACACCTAAATCCAAATCAAAACCCTCACTATCAGTCTATCAGTACGCTTCATTTACCATCTATCGGATAATATATATATATATATATATATATATATATATGGTATTACTTTTTGTGTGCTTTGAGTACCTGAAGTGTTCCAAGACAGAATAGTACGATCCCAATGGTTCTATGAGCATCATATTGGATACCGGAAGATTCACTGCCTAGTTTTAGACCCGTACTCCAACCGGCGACACCAACGACATAGGCTGAGAACTGACATGAAGCGTGCAGATAAAACCATGCAGGACCAGCGGATTTGAATAGCTTCAAGTACCTTGCTATTATAGCACCTAATGGCATCAAGATACCCCAACTCACTGCGTTTAGCACCCCATGAATCTGCAAAAATTTATTGCAAGGAATGTGTTAGTACTCTTGATTAAATTTGATTTCCAAAATATAGCAATTTACGATTTGCTTTCTTCAACAATGACTTTTACCTTGTAAAGAGATTTTCTAATGTTACATAAATAAAACTTAATGTAAATATTTAAGGGTTGTACGTTAACGATTTATATGGATGAAACACGAAATATGACGGTCGGTTTAAGTTACTTACGTTTTGCTTTCTTTGTGTTGAGGTTCTTCTTCCAATTGTTCCAGCCTGACCAGAAAGCAGATTCAAGGTCCCCATGGACTGAACGTTAGGACCAGAAGTAGCATGCATTTGTGGGGTGTTCCCAGACATGGCACCTTCTTGCCAAACTTGATTCAGAGTAGTGTCATTATTGGGAAAACCCAAAGTAGCAAATATGATAACCTCATTGTTCGCATACGTTGCCGATAAGTCCGAGACATCAAAACTAAGCTCACCTTCTTGGAGCTGTGTTTGGTATTGAGTAATGGGCGATGTGTACGCTCTCATGCTTCCATCACTCAGTTGATAGGCAACAAGTGCCTGCGACCCCACCATAGCTTTGGATGTTGGATTTATGGCCCATGCAACCCATCTAGAGGAAGTGATCCCAGTGTGCCTATAGGCAATCTCCAGCTTCCCTGAAACGTCATAGTTATAATGAAGGAAGGAGTTTAAGACAGGAAGATCAGTGCATGACTTGAAGACACGGTTGCTAGAGAAGGCATACTTGGCACAAGTTTGTGCATAGCATGCTAAAATCAAACACATAAAAAGACAGAGATATAAAGCAAGTTCTAGCATGCTTGCCATGGTTCTTTAAGCAACCAACTGCAGGGTGTTTTCCCTTAAGAGAGAATTTGCGGGGAAATTAGAAGAGGGAAGGGGTTAAATATAGGACGAAGAAGGTGATGTTAGGTTCTTGGTCGGTTGGTTGATGAATATCAATTAGAGTATATTTATTTTTACAATATGCTGGATTTGGGCAACTACAGCTTTCTGAAATCAAGTTCATATGTTAGTATAGTATTACTCTTAAAACAAAAAAATAAAAAAAAAAATTGACAAATAAACTTCCTATATATAAAAAAATTGGGATGGATTTGCACAACTCAACTAATTTATGTACTTTTATAATTCAATTCGACTGTGAAATTGATCTTATTGATATAAAATATTATTTTTATTAATATATTTAATGGTTAATTTTTTAATATAAAATAAACAATTAAACATTTTTAATTTACTAAAAAATGATATGCATTATCTATATTAAGTGGATTGTTAAAATATTAATTATACAAAATATTATGTAAATGTGTAAAATTACTTTGGTGTAAATCTTTTCTTTAACACATATAATGTAAGTGAATTCCTCTATTTATAAAGTTAATTTTTTTTTTTTCAAATCAGTGAATATTCATTTAT
Organism: Gossypium anomalum; assembly: GCA_025698475.1. Taxonomy (NCBI): domain Eukaryota; kingdom Viridiplantae; phylum Streptophyta; class Magnoliopsida; order Malvales; family Malvaceae; genus Gossypium; species Gossypium anomalum. Next base: position 87,741,688 of record CM046961.1, read on the forward strand.
TCAAGATCAATAGATTAGCAGTAGGACTAAAAATAAAAATATAAAAAATCCCAAACAAGTTACAAAAGAACAAGTAAAAAAAGACAATTCAAACAACAAGCAAACTTATAACAAAAAGAAAACATAAAGAAAAGAGGGCTAAAACAGGTGAGGATGTAGACATGATCTCAACCCTTTTCCCTTAATAGAGTCAAATTAATAAGAATCTAAGTTGCGAAAATCAAATGCCACATTTAAAGCTATGATTTATCTCAATCTATCTCTTGATTGATTGTAGGTTTTAGGCACTAAGTGAATTGACAATGATATAGCTTCTTTACAAGGAATGCTTCTGCCGGAGGTATGTGATATTTATGCTTTTATTGCAATAGGAATTTTTAGTTTTATTTATTTATTATATCAGATTTTAGTTTTATTTATTTTCTTTATTATATTAAGTTTTTATTTTCTTCATAAACTTTAAATTAGGAATTCTATTAGGACTTTTTCTTTTTTATTAACAGTCTATAAAAGGCTGCCAATATGAAATAAAGAGATAAGCAATTATTCCTTAAAAAAGAAACGTCATTTTGAGAAGGGATTCAATCAAGGACGAATCTGCCTTTTGAGTAACCATGGGTTGAAGCAAGAATTCTTTCTCTTCTAGACCTGTGACTAGATCCTACGCCAAGGCGCATAACAACTTGGTATCTGAGCCAGCAGCCATGCGTGACAAAAAGACTTTGACAACTAAGCTGGAGGCTTTCATGGAACAAATGGTTACAAGGCAACAAGCATTAGAGGAGCAGGTGGCAATATTATCTCTTTCGGTCCAAAAGATAACAAAAGGGGATTCAAAGAAAAATAATGAAGAATAGGGCAGTAGCAGAGGCGGGAAAAGGAATTCAGACTCGCAACATGGTGGATGCATGGTGCCACGATACTCTAAGATGGAATTTCCCACTTTTGATGGTGTTGGAGATCCTTTAGGGTGGCTGAAAAGATACGAATTTTTTTTGGCGATCAACGAACTAACAAAAAAGAAAAAGTAGGCTTAGCTTCATTCCATCTCTTAGGAAAGGCACAATTGTGGTTTGATCAAATGGAAGAAGAGGACGCAAATCTTAATTGGGGGCGTTTCAAAGAGTATTGTCATGTAAGGTTTGGGCCACCTATGAGTAATAACCCCTTGGGGGAACTTGCCAACTTGAGACAAACTCAGATTGTAGAGGAATACCAATGCCAATTTTAATCACTATTGGCTAGGACTGCTGATCTTAAACCTTCACAACAAGTAAATCTTTTTACTGCCGGGTTGGTAGAAGAACTTAGAATTGATATTGAGATGCAACAACTGGAAAACCTTGGAGTTGTAATGAATATGGCTTGAACATTGGAGCATAAACAAAATGTCTCTTCCAAATTGTCATCTCAAGCCATCCTGAACTGGCTAACTTCCTAAAACACTGGCAGCAATTCAATCATTCTAACAACTAAGGGCATTGCAAAGGGAGGGGGACAAACAATAGAACCAATAGGGAACAACGATAAAAAAGGTTCTTTTGCACCATTTATTAAGATATTGACACAGACAGAAATGGTGGAAAGAAGGGCTAAGGGGCTGTGTTATAATTATGATGAGTCTTATTCCATGGGACATAAATGTAAAAAGGTTATTTTGGATAGAAGTACCAAATGTTGAAGGCAAGCAAGATGATGATGAGATAGATGATTTTGGATAAGTTTTAAAGTTTATTCTGAATTTGAGCTGGAAGACAAGCTCAACTCCGAAAAGGGGAGTAATGATATGGACGCTTTTATTGTAATAGGAATTTTAGTTTTATTTATTTATTATATAAGGTTTTAAGAGTTTTATTTTTACTTATTTTCTTTATCATATTAGGTTTTTATTACCTTCAAAAACTTTAAGTTAGAAATTCTATTAGGACTCTTTTCTTTGTTATTAACCGTCTATAAAAGGCTGCCAATATGAAATAAAGAGATAAGCAATTATTCTATAAAAAAGAAACATTATTTTGAGAGGAGGGTCAGTCAAGGACGAATTTGCCTTTTGAGTAACCATAGGTCAAAGCAAAAATTCTTTCTCATTTAGACTTGTGACTAGATCCTAAGCCAAGGCGCATAACAATATGCTGCAATATCAAGGTGGAAACTGAATTTTGGGTTTCAATCGGTATTTGGGTAAATGTTTGTCCTTTGAAGTTGAATTATTGGGTATCTTGGATGGACTTCTTATATTGCTTAGTAAAGGCTATAGACAGGCAACGATCCAGACCGATAATCTAGATGTGGTTCAGACCTTAAATGATATTGGATTGGAAGATTTAGGTATTACTTTGTTTAGAAGGCTTCGTCAAATCATGAGAATTAAAAGGCATTGACAAATTAGACATGTGCCTAGAGAACATAACTCTATTGCAAATCGGTTAACCAAACTTAGCCTAACATGGAAGTCGAACTTACAAGTATTTGATGTGGCCCCGATTGAAGTTCTTGAAATTTTAAAACAAGATGGTGCAAGTGGTGATTTTAGACAATTGAATTGATGTAATTTGCACTTTCTTTTTCACAAAAAAAAAAAAAAAAGAGCAACAATGCATAAACTATTTACCTCATTAGAGCATAATAACAAAAAAGAAGGAAGTGAAATTAAAACAAATAAAGCGGGAGTATGAATTATGGATTGCAAGATTCACAAGAAATATTGGGAGTTGCTCAGTGCTCATAATTGAGCTCTTGGATATTCTCGATGGTCTTCAGATTGCGTGGAGTCTTGGATTGAAAAAACTGGTGCTTGAGACAAATAGTAAGGAAGCTATTCAAGTAATTCAATAATCTGGAAAGGATTAATGTGAACCTTCTATGATCCATTTCATCAAAGAGATTTTCCAACGAGATTGGACTATTCACTTACTACATGCTTTTAAAAAAGGCAACAAGGTAGTGGATGGTTTCGCAAAATTGACATTCTTAAGACCTTTGGGCAAGGTTACATTCATACAACCCCAAGATGAAATCCTTCAATCTTCACGATGATCTTCTTGATATAGTGTGATCTCGCTTTATATTGATTAGAGTTAATCTCTCTTTTGCATAAAAAAGAACAACACACAAAGCTCCAAAAATAATAATAAAAAAACAACTTTTTCACTATAAAAAAAAATCACAGCTAATGTTGTGTTTGTAGCACTGAAAATAGTGTTCAAAAAATAATTTCTGGAAAATAGATTTTTTTTTGGTATAATAATAAATTTAGCTCTCAACGTTTATATTTTTTTGTCAATTTGACCATTAGTCTTTTTTAAGCTAAATTTGACCTTTAACCTTTAAAAAAAGGGGTCAAATTGTTTTTTTTAATGAAAATGATGATTAAAATGTTAGCTTTTAATGTTGTTGGTGTGGCAATTTGCATGGTAGTCCATGTGCATATCATGCTAACATAACATCATTTGTCTTATATGTTATGTCAACAAATAAATCAAGAATTGTAAAAATAAAAAAATTAAAACTAAAATTATAAAATATAAGAGGTTCATAAAAATAATAAAAAAATAGCATGGAGTACATGTGAATTGTCATGCAGGTTACTGTGTTTAAAAATTTAACATTTTAATTCGTATTCTCATTAAAAAAAATATCATTTCAACTCTTTTTCAAAAGGTTAATCACTAAACTATTATTAAATTTACGTTTTGATCACTCAATTTTAAAAAGTTACAAAATAGTCATTGAACTATTTCAAAAGTTTTCATTTAAGTCACTGATCTATTAAAATTGTTGTTGTGTGGCATTCTCTATTCACACCACCTGCATCATTCGAAAGCTCTTATTTCCCTTTTCTTCTACAGTTCATTTTTTTCATTAAACAATGAACGTTATGAATTTACATACCAAAATCCAAATAGATTTCTTCTTTAATCTCTGACACTAACCCTTAGATCGACTTGGATTGAAAATAAGTTCTTCTACTCATCACTGAGTATTGATCCATTGTATAGATTATCAAATTGCCACTTGAAGCTCACTAGCTAGATTTTTTTAAAAAAGAAATCTTAATAGCCTAGTTACTTTCCAAATAATTCAATGACTTAAATGAAAACTTTCAAATAGTTCAATGATTGTTTTGTAACTTTTTAGAGTTTAGTGACATCGGGTGTAATTTACCCTAAATAAAAAGATAAATAGTTTTTAGAATGCTTGCTTCACATAGTATAAACAAATTACATTTACAAAAAAAAAAAGCAAACTATTATATTACCTCATCATCAATTAAAATAATCTTTGATCACTCTTTGGTACTATTATTTTTCGAATATGATTCAATATTACCTCTTCGAAGAACCATTGCTTATAATTCTAACTTATTAATGCTAACAATCTTCATTTTTTACCAATATTTTTCCTAGGTGTTACTTAATTGAATATGCCTAACTACAAGATGTTATTTACAAAACTAAACTTAAATTTTAATTGGTATATAACCCTATTTTACATCAATAGAATTAAAACAACTTATCTTTTTAAAAATAAAATTATTTCAAATTTCCCTATATTTTATGCTTAGAGTTCTATTCAACTAATGGAATTACTTTAAAATTAACACAACTTTTTTTTTTTACGTCAAACTTTTTTTTTCTTTCTATATTTTGTACTTAGAATTCTATTCAAGTGATAAATATACTTTAAAATTAGAACAAATTTTTTTACATTAAACTAATTTTTAATGTAAATTTTTTATTAATAATTTTAAATTAAATAAAAATTATTTTTAAATCTCAATTTAATTTTAGTATTATAATCAATTCAAAAATTTCTAAATTCATGCTTATATATATTATTGATTATTTTATGTAATCTACAAACATATATTAGTAATTATTTAGGTGAAATATCTTAATTTGTTTTGATTAATTAAACTTATTTGTAATTTTTTAAAATTTGATTGATTCAATGAAAATTAAAACTCTTTACCTGTAACTTCCCCAACCTGGCCTAAATGATAGACCTGAATTTGAGAGATTACATTAACTACCGAAGTGGTTCGGTCTTTATCAAGATCAATTTTCCTTTAAAACTCAAGTTTATTCAGGTGATTTACAATTAATATTCTAGTTTAAATTGTTAGAGTTGGCAGCGGAATTAAAACGTAAGTCTTTTTAATAAAACAATTCGGTTTAATCACATATTAACAAATAATAACCTAAATTTTATAACCTATACTAAATGAGATGCATCTAACAATTAAATTAAAACTAAATTCCCAAACCACGATTCATAATAAAAGAAAACGGAAAATAACTCTACCTCCTAAGAAATTAAAAATAATAACATTAACGGAAATAAATATGAAACAAAAGCCAAGACCCTCCAAGTTTTATGTCTACGTCCTAGCCTGAAGGATTATCTGTAAAGATGGAAATTAGGGGGAATGAGCTATGGAAGCTCAATGTGAGTCCCTTTAGAATAAACCAAATCATACAATTATATTTTTAAACATTAAATAACATAGTACATCATTACCAATAATAACAATTGATTATAAATATCTATCAATTTCAAATATGGTAATTTGGTGTTGCTACTTTAGTCAAACAATAATAATATTCTCAAACATAGACAAATAATTGAATCAATTTCAGAGTTATTCATACTGTTCACGACAGATATATGCACATAAATCAGATCAATCGTTTCATTAAGTAAATTCAGTCATGTATGCATAAATAGTCAAATATGCCATACAAAAATCGGTTGTCCTACCCCCAACCACTAGTGCTCCAAAATTAGGAGTTCCCCTGAACTTCCTCCACCGTCACTCCAATTTGTGGATTTAATACCACATTCGGATTTGGGTAATTGCAAATAAAAGTTGTTGTAATTGCGAAAACACGACCACCTCGCAGATAAGAGCTGTTAGAGGGACCATGAGAGCATAGTGAAAACGTCGCAGTTAGGATATACTATAATTGTGAGTACACAGTGAACGATTAAATAAAGATATACTATATGTTCTTCCTCTGATCATATCAACCCAACCCAACCTATGCAAATGAAATATAAATACATTCCAAGACATTTAATCAATGTATCATTTACTTTTTATCTCATAACCAATCAATGACAATCATGAATAAATTAGGCATCCAATTTTTACAACAATTTAGGCATTTGGATCATTCAATCGGGTATTCATAAAATACATGTACATTAGTCACTATTTAGGCAATCAATCAAGAGTAATTCAATTAATAAATTCAATCATCCATATATTTCGTTGTTCTATTCTTAATCCAGGATCTAATTGCATAATCTAGTTCTCTAAATGCCATTAAAAACCTAATCATGGACTGATTTCAACAAAATAATAAAGAATATGTAAAAACTGTAATTTTGAGTTTCAGAGGCCACACAGTCGTGTGACTAGACTGTGTGGAGAGCCCTAGATTGTGTGCGATACGTCGTGTAGAGGAAAAACAAAATGCAGGGGCTACACAGCCATGTAGGAAAACTTAGACTATGTGAGAAGCGGAGTTTTGATGTTTCAAGGGGGACATGGCTGTGTGTAAGGCCGTGCGATACACACAAGTTGGCCACATGCTAGTGTGGTAGGCAGTGTACGACTGGACAATTTTGAATTTTGACTCGATTTTTTGTAAAAGAAAGCACACCTAACTTCCGAGGTCCCGTATGATGGTCCTCACATCCAAGTATGATCCGAATTACCTACAGGGGGTCTTTCTATTGACAAAATGCAAGAATTAATGAAAAATTTCAAGAATTAATAACAAACTTATCGATCTTGAATTTTGACTCGATTTTTCATAAAAGAACGTACACCTAACTTCTGGGGTCTCGTACGATGGTCCTTACATCCAAGTATGATCCGAATTACTTATAAGGTCTTTCTATTGACAAAATGCAAGAATTAAGAATTAAGGGGTTTTTCAATAAGATCGTAAAAGATCCGTAACGGATGGAAGATCTAACGAAAATAATGATTTTCCAGAATTGATGAGATCTAGCTATTGAGAAATGAGAAAAACTTACCTATCTTGATAGAAATTTAAAAATTGATGGCGTGAAATTCAATGATTGATGATAAACGATTTGATTTGGGCTTGATTGCAAAGTTAAGATTTAAGAACTAAATTTCCAGCAAAAACTTTGAGAGAATTTTGTAAAAGAGGGTTTGTAGAGAAAATTGAGAAGAAATAAGGAGAATGGGGGTTTCAATCTGGGTTAGAATCCAATAAGAAATCTTAATTGTGCTAGGAAATGGTTTATTAGTTGGACTTTTGGGAAAAAAAATAAGGGTTGTTTGAAAATTAACCCTTTTTGGCCAGGATCCAGGAAAAATTAAAGGAAAATTGATAAGAAATAGGGAGAATAGGGGTTTCAATTTGGGTTAGAATCAAATAGGAAATCCTATTTATGATAGGGAGTGGTTTGTTAGTTGGACTTTTGGGGAAAAAAATAAGGGTTATTTGAAAATTAACCCTTTTTGGCCAGAATCCAGGAAAAATTAAAGGAAAATTGATAAGAAATAGGGAGAATAGGGGTTTCAATTTGGGTTAGAATCAAATAGGAAATCCTATTTGTGATAGGGAGTGGTTTGTTAGTTGGACTTTGGAAAAAAATAAGGATTGTTTGACAATTAACCCTTTTGGCTGGAATCAATGAAAAATTAAAAGAAAATTGAGAAAGAATAGGGAGAATGGGGGTTTCAATTTGGGTTAGAATCAAATAAGAAACTTTAAGAGAATTTTGCAAAAGAGGGTTTGTAGAGAAAATTGAGAAGAATAGGGAGAATAAGGGTTTCAATTTGGGTTAGAATCAAATAGGAAATCCTAATTATGCTAGGGAGTGGTTTATTAGTTGGACTTTAGAAAAATAAAAAAAAAGGTTGTTTGACAATTTTAAAGGATAATTGAGAAGAAATAGGGAGAATGGTGGTTTCAATTTGGGTTAGAATCAAATAAGAAACTTTGAGAGAATTTTGCAAAATAGGGTTTGTAGAGAAAATTGTGAAGAAATAGGAAGAATGGGGATTTCAATTTGGATTAGAATCAAATAAGTAATCCTAATTGTGCTAAGAAGTGATTTATTAATTGGACTTTGGAAAAAAAATAAGGATTGTTTGACAATTAACCCTTTTTGGCCAGAATCAAGAAAATATTAAAAAAAAGGGAAATGAAACCAATGTGAATTAAACTTCTAATCTATTCAAGGGGATGAAATGAATGAAGCTTAACCATTAGACTAATATCCATTCTATAGTCATATTTTACCACAAATAACACATAAGCTACTTGAACCTTAATTCCTTAATTGGAGAAAAATAAAAGGAAAAATTGAAAAAAATTGGGATTTGAACATTGATTCTCACATCTTACTTCTAAGCTCTTAATCACTGACTAAGATTAAGACTAAATTCATGATAATTCCTAAAAGAATTTGACCCTATAATTTTAGGGTGTTGCGTTACCCATCACTTTTTATAATTTATAATAAGATTTAAAAATAATATCAATTCAATAAATTAATTTCCATCAACTAATTATTTGTACTACAAAATGACAATAACATTGTACCTCTTTATTAATTCAATTATTTAAATCTATATATATTTTAAAAAATATAAGATATTCAATTAAAAGTAAAAAGAAAAATTAAACTTTACATATGAGAAAAATACTTTATTAATATTTCAATTAAATACCAATAAAATTAAGACAACTAGTATCCAACATGTAAGCATTTTCATTTAAGTAAAATCTAATTTAAAAGAAATCAATTTTCTTTATTTTTTTGAAAGAATAAAAAATATCAAATTTCAGATTTCTTTTATTGAGATTTTTACGGGTTAAAATTTATTAATATAACATTTTAATTATAAAAATAATAAATATATTATAATTATATTCAACCATTTGAATTGTATATTAAATTAATTACATGAAATAAAAAAAAAGCACATAAAATCGCGTTCGAGGCTCGTGACTAGATCTATTCATGGGTCGTGTTACTTTTTTAGGTCCGAAAGTTTGCCTAAAATTTGAGAGGGTTTTAGCAAAAATATTAAGCCCAAAAAAGAGGTTTGTTAAAAAAAAAGGCCCGTTTAAATATAAGTCGAGCTCGGGCTTAAACATTAAAGGCCTAACTTCTACCTGATCCGATTTTAAGTTTATAATACTTTATATTATGTTATTTTTTATATATTATATAATTTATAACACAAAAAAATAAATCTATACTAAATATATAATACTACTCTAATATAAACAGTAAAATCACTATATAAAAAAATTCATCAAATAAAATATATTAAATTAAATATTATAAAATTTTTTAAAAAGTTTTAAAAATTAATATGGGTTAACTTAAAATTAGCTTGGGTTAGTATTTTGTAAATATAGGTAGAATCGGGTTAGACTTAAACAAACATAAAATATATTAATATAATGCTTAAACCCAATTCAAAATTGATCCAAGCCAACCCATAAACATCTCTATTCGTGAAGAATACTTATCACAAGAGGGACAGAAGCTTTATCCCCTTAACTCATATCATTTTACCCTTCCAGAAAATATTAAGTCCTAATAGAAAAATTATATACATAGATGGATTGTGGAAGCAATAGCATTGGTGTTGGTCTGCGGCTGGGCTTCCATTCTCATATTAGAATTTAGAAATGAAAACCCAACAACTTTTAAACGACAAAATGAAACTCCCTGCCTAATTGTTTTGTTTTCTTCTAATACGATGCGGCAAATCCCCTTTATATATTTGTCTTCTTCTTTGCATGCTCCATAAATTTGTGCATTATTTTGCATTTGCCTCATATTAGTTAAGACTTTTCTGATCATTTCAAGCATCTTTGTTTTTTTTTCTAATTAGGCTGTCATATATTCTATTGGTCATGTTGATAACTCAACAAAACCACGAGAAATACTACTCTTGTCGTTAGAATAACGTCAACATACTTTGTCTTTATATATACATGTTAAGTTGTTTAAATAAACTAACCCTATTATTTGTTTTCTCCTCTTTGAAACTTAGTATCGAGGTATAGAATTTAGTGTTTGAGTCATTGGTTAAGCGTGCTCACCCATATGAGATGGAATCATAGAAATTGCGAATGTGTGTGAGTGATTTACTTGTTCCAATCTAGCATCGACTTTATATATAATAAGCCTTTCTTTATGTAATCCAAAGGTTGAAGCTTGGGCTGGCCTCCTTTTTGGTTGGTAGATCAGCCAGCATCAAATTTCTGATCCACTTAAAATTTCATTCATTCCCTACGTAACTTCATATTAAAACCACAATAAATATAGTTTTCTGTAAATGAATCAGAAGCAGTACGATGAATTAAAAAGAACAAAAAAAAAAAAAATGTCTGAAATCTAAAGCACAAGGCTGGTTGAGACAATGAATGAAGGAAGGCAGTTCCCCACACTCTACTTTGTGGCTACACTTCCGTTTGTGAGTTTGTGGTTTTAACAGCATCCAACATTTTGGGTCATTCCCTAGCCGTTAGCTTCCGCCCCAATCTACTCAAACCCTTCCGACCATGACTAACTATTAGATTTTAAACTTTCAGTATATGGTTTTAAATAAAACCAAATTTGATTTTAATCCAAATAAAAAATTCAAATTTTCATTAAATTTTTTAATTTACAATATCATGTCCATGATAAATATTTTATTTTTTCAAAAACACTTATTGACAATAACGGTAAACACTATCAAATTTTTTAGAAGCATTTTTTTCATCACTTTTCAACCTCAATTGTAAACTTGTCTGCACTAGTGCACAAGTACAAATATATATCTAATCAATTATAGTACGGAATTAATCAAACAGAACCCACACATTGTGAGATTGAAGACACATATATCGTAACTGCGTATAGTAAAACTCAGATATGGTTAGTTAAGAACTTAGGGTATCTACGAAGCCTTATTGGCAATGAATATTAGATTAGATCAAATTGATTTAAATAAAAAATTTTAAATTAATAAAATTGATAGGTCTTATTTTATCAATCAAAATTAATTTAATATTTTAATAGAATTGAATTAAAAAAAATCAAATCGAATAAACTTAAAATGAAATTTATATTGACTCAAAATGTTTAACTATAAAAGTATAGTTATGATAACATAAAATTTCAGTTATATATAAGTCAATTCTATTTTAATGGATGAACAAATAATTTAAAAAACAATAGAAATTTCATTAAAAATATAGGAATTTTGTTTAGGATATAAGTTAGAAATTACTAATTTGATTGTTCAAATTTCAAAAAGTTAAATAAATTGAAAATTATTATTTTAAGTGATTTAATTTTTAAACAGGTTTGATAATTTATAATTAAAAGAGTGATAGAATTTGTTTCAATGAAAAATATGGAAAATAATTAGTAGTTAAGGAATTACTTATCATGGTGATTATTTTTCCAATTATTTTTATTTTATTTATTTTCTTAATATTTTTCTTTAAATAATTTACTTTTAAATTCTTTAAAAATTATATTTACTAAATAGTTTAATTATATTTCACATGTGATATAATTTAAAATCAGTAATTAAAATTTTAATACTTAATCTTTTAAATTATCAAATAATATAACAATTATAAAAAATTTGAAAATTACTTGGGAGACCAGAAATGACTTGATCAAAACTATATAAAGAATTGGATTAAAAAAATTTGGGTTGAATTGTAATTAATTATTTCAATTATTTGATTTAAATAAATAATTTGAATTGATTTAAAATTAAAAATTATAATCAAATTATCTAAAAGTCGAAGTAGGTGTGAAATAAGGGGACTTGATGGAATCCAGGTGGGCCTTGTGTAGCCATGACATCATCTACAATTATTGGCCTCTGCTAAAGTTGAAAGAGGAAAATTATGGATAAAATAAAAGGGGAGCCTTAACATGCATCATGCATGGAATGGAAATGGATGCCATCTTTTCCTCCCATTATAGGCCTAGAAGCAGGCCCCTATGTCCATCTCTACGTGGCCCTCCCCTCCCAAATGTCACTGTCCATTACCCCATATCACCTTCTCCCATTAATATAACTTTGTTTTGTTTGATAATTTTCCATAATCATAAGCTTTATTTTCAAATGAAAAACTTTATTAATATTACCACGTAGTTTATTACTTGTACCTTATGTTGATGTATATGAACCAATTGTTAACATTAGATTTAGATAAAAATTTTAACAGAAAAATTAATTTACTTTTTATCTAATATATAAAAATTAATTTACTTATTTTTTAAATAGACAAAATAAAAGACAATTCGGCTCTTAATATAAAAAACTCTATAGTATTTTTATCAATTTTAACTTAAATTTTTTCTTAAAAATTACCTATTTTTTATTACTCAAATCAATCAACTTTAATATAATCCTATATCTATCGAATCATATATTATGCTATTAATTATTTTCCTTGTTTTAAGGACAATTGCTTTTCTTTTCTTCAAATATATATATATATATATATATATATATATATGTCAAAGCTGCTCCCACCACTGGGGATAATGCGATATATATTTCATACCATATTGTATCACTTTGGCAAATTGCTTATGGATGTTGAATAATCTTAATTGTAGCTGAATAAGACATAAACGAATCTTTTTTTCTTTTCAATTAGAAGCTTAGTAAAGGCAGCAGCTTGGGTTCACTTTCACTTTCACTTTCAACTTGGAATTTATTCAAAAATTAAAGCCAAAACCGACCATTAAATGATAAATGGAGTCACAGCTGCCGACAGCAAATCTCTTTCGTAGATTTGGTAAAAACAAGGGGGTAATCTACCAATGTTAAATCTACTGTGTACCATATATATCTACCATGTTTGGACCACGTTGGTTTGGAAGTTGCTATCTTAACAATACTGATTAACAAACCCGAGCTGTTTACATCAACAATTCAAGGTTCATCTTACTTGCGGGTTGCAATTTTTCTCCCAAGAACAGTAGGTGATAATATATTTTAAGGAAAATCCATGGTTGGAACAATGACTACTGCAAAATTATGTTGTATTCAATGATGCAACATGGGATTCAATGTAAAAATTGCAATATTGTTAGATTAGCAATTTAACTTACATATTTGTAATAAATGTTTTTGTAACTAGAAATAAGCTACAAATAATATGCAGAGATTATTTGTAAAATAAAAAAAAACACTAAAGAAGCTTGCACAAATGTTCTGGTAAGGAGGAGATTGTTTTTGAAAGTTTTGAAGAGTTTGAACTTCACAATAATTCTTCTTTCCAAGGGTAAAGCCATCCTACCAATCAAATGAGAGACTTAAAAGGCTTATCATATTTTTAAACTAAGGTGAAATTTCAAGTTGATTGGATGAGGTTATCCAAGTCTAAACCACACATGCATTGCCTATATAAAGGTTGTTGGCATGCACACTTGTGTATTAATTTTTGAGAGCTTTATTCAGTCTATTCCGGGACATTGTTATATGGTAGTTTATCTTAGATATCCTAAGTTTTATTGGAGAGGTTTATTAATTTGTATGTGAGTATATTTTGGGAGAGTGAGTGCAAATAATTGTACACTAGTGAGGTTGCTTTTACATTTTGTTATTGGGTAGTTAGGGCTTAAATCATTAGGTGTATTGTGAAAGTTGTTTAGTAGATTCATTCTTTAAAAAAGGTAGAATTATTATTCAAACTATGTAAATAATTTTGGTTTCCAACTTTACTTTATTGTTTTGTTACAAATTCTTTCAAAGTTTCGTTCAATGAAGTGTTGCAACAACTCCTTCGACATCAAAATGCAACACATGCAAACCAATGTGCAATTTCATGCACATTATTCCTTAATTTACACAATTTATTGACTAATTGATGAGCTGATGTTCAAACTTTCAAAGCATCTATTTTTGTAACCATGAGAGTAGTAAAAATTTTTCATCAAAAAATTATTCTTGAAGGAATAAGTAGTTATAAGACCACAAACAGTCGAGTAAGACCCTAAACCCACAAACAATCAAGAGAAAAAAGGCCACAACTTAATAAAAAGGATCATAGATAGTCAAGCGGTGAAAAACCACAAAATGTCTAGCAAAGCAACACTCGGACCCTTTGCAAGCCAACCAAAACGGGTAAAACCATCTATATCCTAAGAAAAGAAATCAAGGTAAAATCGATAGCTTAGACATACCCAAATCACAACCCATTTTTAGCTTGGAAAGCATGAACTCTCGGCCAAAGATAAGAGTCGAAAAGCAGCATTAAAGTACTGGGAGCACAAGCAAGGGAGGGATTTAGCCAAGATAAAGCCAACAATTACTAGCGTAAGGAAACCCCACATCAACAAAAAGATTTCAATAGCAACTCCCCAACTCTCCCAATCAAGCCAAACAATATCGGTAGAAGACAACAGAAGCAAGCACCAACGCCCATGCACAAGCTCATCCCGGGGCTCAACGAAGTGATGGACTTAGTCTCCCTAAAGATCCAATCACTCAAGTAAAATCTAGGCAAATTCCATCTAAGATGAACTTGATCGTACAAGAGTTGCTGACAAATGGGCTTAAGAAGCTTCAAAGAGGCAACATTAAGCTTAAAGAAAATCATGATTTTGATTCTTGGGAATATTCATTGAAAACTAAGAATCTTAGATACGTACATGCTAGGACGACTTTATCAAGCATCAACAATCGATTAAATATGCACGAACGGGGAGAAATTAATTTAATTCAATTCATTGAAACTGTCAATTTTTTACTCTAGAAAATTGATTGACTTGTGATGCATTTTTGGATGGGATCCAAACATTTTCGAGTTGAGATTTCTTCTTATCAATGAAAGATATTTCTCTTAGCTTTGAACACACTTTGAATCATCTGATTTCGAGTTCGGGAGCTCAAGTTATGGTCATTTGAGTGAAGATTGCACTAGCAAAAATTTCTAGAGGGGATTATTAAGGGAATTTCACATTTTTGACCTTGATTTCTGTATAAATCATATTGGGTTTGATTTTAAGGCTTAATTATGATTATATATTGGTCAAGTATTTTATTTAGTAAGTTTTATATTTTCAGAAATTTAATTAAATTAGAAGTTTGTTTTTCATTCAATTTCTAGCCTACATAAAGACACTTTTTGATGGAACACTGGTACTGTTGGAAAAAAATCAAGTTTGAAAATGGTTTTCTTACACAGCGGAAAGTAAAAATTTTGAAAACCAACCTGATTTGTGATATTTATACCAATAAACCCTAGATTGAAATCATACATGTGTTTTCAGATAGACAGATCTTTATCGTTCTCGGCTTTCAACCTAACGATCTTTTTCGCTATTCTTTTACCACGAATTGCCTCGAGTGTGGGCTCGATCAAATCGAATCAAACACAAAAACTAGAAATAATTTTCTTTTCTTTTGGGGTGAAAGCAAAAATTCTTTTCTCAAATAAGAATCAGTAGAATTGTTATTCCGGAAAAATATATTTAAAAGTTGAGAATAAATTCTCTCTATTATTCGGTAGAGTAACAAAATCTTAAAGTTTTGTCTATAGCCCTATCGGTGCCATCCATTTATAAGGAGAGAAGGTAGATGTAACATCCCTTAACCGTATCCGATGCCGGGACAGGGTTCGAAGTATTACCGGACTTAAACATTCACAAACATGCAAAACCGGGCCATAAAATTTCATTTAAATTAAAAACATTCAGTTACATGCATAATGTCCCTTACACGAGCTACCGAGGCTTTAAACATGCATTAAAGGCGATTTGGGACTAAATCGAGAACTTTAGAAAGTTTTGGGGAAACTTAGAAAATTTTTCCTGAAATAGGGTCACACGCCCATGTCCTCAGGCTGTGTAACTCTCTGTTTATGACGTCAGCAAAATAAATTGAACCATACAGCCAAGCCACACGCCCGTGTCCTCTACACGATTGAGACACATGGCCGTGTCTCTGCCCGTGTGACTAGTACTTAGGCTATTTTCCAAACCCTTTATTGCCATTAATCCCTCACATCTTTACACACATCAAAGATATACATCATGGCATCATTTTAATGATTTAACATACTTAACTAAGGTATATTCTTAACTTTAACATGCTATCATTCACTTATTACACGTACTCATCACAACAATTCTATATTCATTGACCTTGTCATTTGATGACCACTTTTACCAAACTTTCATAACCATCAATTTATCAAGTAGCTTCAATCAACATCAAATATTCATGTTCAAACATTATCAACTTCTTTCCATATTATACGTTTACCACGTGGGTATGACCATTTCGATCGGTCAAGAAGCACCCATCATGCATATATGTCATAATACCAACCATACATATCACACAAGCATAAACACATCATCGTATCACAAGCATTAGAACTTATCATGGATAATTAGGCTTACAAGCCACAATCATAATAAGCCACATCTCATGGCTATATACAATGAATCAATATAAGCCAATACATATGGCTAATCATAACAACATCTATCATAAAACTAAGTCCCTATACATGTCACTCACTTGAAGACATTAAGATTCATCAATACTCCAAAGGAGGTAGCTTGATAGTGTGAGGTTGCCTCCGACGATCTCCAACCCTGAGCTAACCTGTCAACACTAAAGAAATGGAAAGGAGGGGTAAGCTTAAAGCTTAGTAAGGCCATATGAAAACAATAAGCAAATTATCAACATGATTCCATGGAAATATAATCATAATTACACTTTTACTTATTTTTTGGTCATGTTGTTTTCTCAAGTCATAGTTACTAAATTATTTATATCTAGAGGTACAGAACTCCAAATTAAGATCTGTAAATTTTTCCTAAAACTAGACTCATATATATTCTTACTATAAAATTTCCAAAATTTTTGGTTGAACAAATAAATACAGTTTATTCTTTAAATTTACCCCTATTCTACTATTTGATAGCTTCAACCTTTCTTTACTAAAAATCGATTATCTCATAGTACAGGTTTTTATTAATGTTCCCATCTATTTCTCTTAAAAATATACTCATTAAGGATTTATTCATATAAACCCTAGCCCATAATAATTTTTTCACAATTTTTAGTGATTTTCCAAATTTGAGACAAGGGAGCCCAAAATCACTCTGACTCTGTCTCACCAAAGTTCAAATATATCATAATATGAAACTCTTTTTCTTACATTGTTTCTTCTATATGAAACTAGATTCAATAAGCTTTAATATCATATCTTATTCAGTCTCTAATTCAATTTACACAATTTTTGGTGATTTTTCGAAGTTACACAACTACTGCTGTCCAAAACTGTTTTATTACAAATTTCACTCTTACATAATTTCACTTACTCCATTCCATCTTACCGAAAGTTCGCTCAACTATCGAGCACATTGCTCATAAATTTCCACAAACATATACCTGCACTTATTCATCACATGGTCATGTTCACATGTATTTTCACTTAGTCGATTTCCCGTTGAACTCATTGGAATAATAATAGATACACGGTTGCCTGCACATATTACCACCCTTGTAACTAAAGCTATCTGGTACGCATAGTAGCCTGCACTTAGTACTACACATGCGACCAACAATCCGGTACACGTAATAGCCTGCACTTAGTACTTCACATGTGACCTAACCATCTGATACACGTAGTAGCCTGCACTTAGTACTACACAAGTGATCGAAGTTGTCAGGTATGCATAGTAGCCTGCACTTAGTACTACACACGTGACCTAAAACCATCTTAAACACATAGTAGCCTGCACATAGTACTACACATGTGTTCTCACAATGGATCATTTGTATCATTTCTATTCCGAAGGTTCAACTGGGAAATTCCTCACTTTTCAACATTTAACAAATTCATTCATAGTCTATTTCGATTCGTAATTTACATCAAATGATCATTCTATAGGCAGCCACATCTCATATAATAACGAAATATAATAACATAAAAAGAATCGATATATTATTTACATACAAACTTACTTTGAATGCGAGCACAGCTATATATTCCGATTTAGTCCATAATCTCATTCACTTCCAATCTATGCCTGAGTCTCATTTTCCTTGATCTATAATATCACATTTAGCTTACTAATTAGTCACATTATTCATATGGGTCCAAAAATCATTTTTTTTACAAATTTGCATTTTGACCCCTAAACTTTCACATATTTACACTTTTCCCCCAAGGCTCGTAAAATGATTTTTGTACAATTTCCTTGCATTTTAAGCCTAGCCGAATCATTTTCATAACTATAGCAACCCCTAATTTCCACTAAATCACACTTTTATGACAAATTTTGTAACTTTTACAAAACGGTCCTTTTTGACAATTTCACCGAAAGTCACTTAGTAAAAGTCGTTTATTACACACTGAGCATTCATTTTCTACCATTAGACATCAAAACACATGCATGTCATCCATGATTAAATTTTTAAACACAAACCCTAGCTCAAAATATGGGTAGAAATGAGTAGATCTTGTTACAAGGATTTCAAAAATGTAAAAATCATTAAAAACGGGGCTAGAACGGACTTACAATCGAGCTTGGAAGCTTGAAAAAGCCTAGCTATGTCTTCTCCATGCAAGTTTCAGCCATGGGGTAGAAGATGGACAAAAATTGGCTTTTAATTTTGTTTTTAATTCATTTAATTACTAGATTACCAAAATGCCCCTAACTTAAAAATATTCTATTTCACCCATTTCATGTCCATTTTTGTCCAAAAAATTATCCAATGGTCTAATTACCATTTAAGGGCATCCAATTTAAAATTTCATAACAATTAGACGCCTCTAACATGTAGAACTCAACTTTTGCACTTTTTACAATTTAGTCTTTTTGACCAAATTGAGTCCCAAACGTCAAAATTTTCGAACGAAATTTTCACGAAATCATCCCGTGAAATTGTAGACCATAAAAATATAATAAAAACAAATTTTAATGTGTCAGATTTGTGGTCCCGAAACTACTGTTCCGACTAGGTCCTAATTCGGGATGTTATAGTAGAACCCTTGTTGAATTAGAGAAGTTTATTTAAAATAGAAAAACACTTTATACATAGAGAGAATTTTATTCAAAATAGAAAAACACTTCATACTTAGAGTAGGATTAGGGTTGGCAGCATACCCCTAATATTCCTACTAGGGTTGTCGGCCCTTTCATATTCCATGAGGGGATTTTAGGCCTCTCTCACATCAGGTCCAATTACAAGTACTTCCTAGATTTTTTGACCTAGTACTTTACATAATGAAGAAGTCAAGGCTCGCATACCATAAGTGTGGGTTCGCATATGTTACCTTAGCCTGTGTATTGGAGTTTAAATGTAGTATATCAAACCGCTCACCTTAGCAACCATTGCTTCAACTACCATGCTCAAGTAAGCTTCTATTTGCCTTTGTCCATGGTTGTAGAGGCTCTCAAATGAATTAGCACTTTTCATACACATTAAACACATTACAAAGGCATTACTAACATCAAAAAACACCATTAAATCATTCCATAATCCTAGATCAAAGCCTATTAACCTCTATTCCAAAAATTTAACTAGTTTTATAGAAATAGGTGTTTAACCACTCAAATATCACTTCTAAGCTTAAATCTCAACTTAAAACATCCTCAATATTATCTAATTACAAATCTAAACCATCAATTTTACCCAATTTCACCGATTTCATCTTTTTAGAAAAATCAAGCTTATGTGATCTTTTAAAAAGGGAAAAAAATTCAATTTACTTAAATTCATTAATGGTTTGTTAAATTAAGATAAAATATTTTTTAATTAGATCCAAATGAGTTATAAATCACTTTACAACCAAAGCTTATCCAAGAAATACGAGATCTACCATTTTCAAGCCAAAAACAACTTAAAATCAAGTGATATATTGAGATCTTGATTAAATCATTTAAATCTCGAATTGAAATAAATAATCACTTAATTTAATCATAAAAAGTTATAATATCACCTCAATTTTTCAAAATCGACGAGTTATGGAGCTAATTCGAGCTAAAATGTGTGAAGATCTCTGTAACAACTCGTTTTTAGTCAAATCAGAATAGTGGTTCGGGATCACAAATCTGAAGTCAAAATAATTATTTTATTATTATTTTAATTTCTACAGCATTAACATATGTTTATGTGAAAATTTCATTAAGAAATTTTATCATTTGAGTGTTTAATTTGATAAAAAGGACTAAATCGTGTAAAGTGAAAAAAATCGGAGTTCTATAAGCTAAAAGGGTTTATTAGCTATGAAATTAAATATTTGATAGATTTATGTTGCAATTATCCCATTATTTTAGTAAGTGGACAACTATGGACATTGTTTAAGTAAATTTGATGTTAATTTATAAGATTAAATATGCAATTAAATATATATAATACATAAACTAAAATATGTAAAATGGTTGTATCATCTTCAACCTTTAATCTTTGATAAAAAATTTGAAGAAAAGAAGCCATAGCTAGGGCCATTTCATTGCTCAATTGGTAAGTAATTTTGACTCCGTTTTTAATGATTTCTATGTTTTTAAGATCGTTGCAACTGGGTCTAGCTAGCCCAGAGACTATTTTGTAAAACTGTTAAAGATTTTGAATGTTGCCATTGATGAATACATGAGTATTTTGATGTGTAATTATAGATTATGAATGGTTGTTGATAGATAAAACAAGTTTTGTTAAGTGATTTTTAGTGAAAATGCTAATTAGGGATTTAATTGAAAAATATGAAAAGTTTGTGGTTAAATGTGAAATAAATGGAAAATATGGGCTGCTAGGGACTTAATTGAAATTTGGCTAGCATGGGTTGTGGTTGAATTGCATTAATTTGTGTTTTATGAAATAAGGACTAAATTGTAAAAGAAGTTAAATACTAGGGGCAATTGTGTAAAATGCCTTAAAGTGAAATTTTGGATTAAATTGAATAGAGAGATGATTAAATAAGTTAATTTTGATTATATTTAGAGCAAGAAAGGCGAATTACGGACTTAGATCAGGAAAGAACAAAGTTACATAATAGTTGACTCATTTAGCCGTTTTAGCATCTGAGGTAAGTTCGTATGTAATAAGCATTGTTATATTTATGATTCTGTAACACCCCCTAACCCCAAACTGTTACCGAAACGAGGTTATGAGGCATTACCGGACGTATCAGACAACTTACGAATAATTTACAATTAATATAACTTTCATAGTATAATATAATAATTAAGTCCCTATCTTGAACTCTTGAAGTTCGAACATGTATTAAAAGTAGAACGGGACTTGTTCGAGTATTCCAATTTTTTTTTTATAAAAATTTCATTGACATTTCTGCTTATTTTTACCTAAACCTCCCTGCAAATTTCAAACCAAAACAACCAACACCAATATTTCACATTCATATACTAATATTTATATTGTTAATAAAATTTTAATTTAATAACTATCATAGCATCATTCAAATTGATTAAAAACTTCATTCATTTAACAACTTAATGTTCATGTATCAAAATATCATGTACTTTCCTTACCATTTCATTTAACCATCTAAATTTTATCATTCATCCTTCACTACCCAAAGTAATATACATATTCAAGTGACTAAATAACACCTATGTACATGCCACCTTTACCCATAAGAAAAATATACATCACCAAATTTGTGTTGGAGTCGGGATTGTTCTGGATGCTTTGGTGGGACACGTGACTTCTACTAACTGCGCACGGAAACAAACAACTGTCTGCTGAGTATGGATATACTCGATGGTATTACTATAAATCAAGACTATTTAACATTAATAGATTACAAACATCAACCATAAATTTTTAAAATTATTTAAACTAATTATATATATATATATATATATATATATATTTATATTACTTCATAAATATTAAATTCACAATTCATTTTTCACATACCAACTCAATTCATAATTTAATTCATACATTCTTTCTCATACTTTTAATAGTGCTAAAACAAATAATCTCATTTTCAAAATTTCATTTCAATTATTTACCCTATTAACAAAGCTCGGACTATGACGAGATACACGGATTTCCACCCAAACACACCGAATATCCAACCCAAACACACCGGAATATTGTAAATCCTCCATAACACACCAAAGTATAATATATCATCCCAACACACCAATTAGGCATTAAATGCCTATTCGGATAAACCAAGTATATAATAACAGAAACATCTTTTCTACTAACTACAATCTCTTCATCATATCACAAATCCAATGGCATGCCATTTGTATCGAATCTAGTCCGACGAGTTAATAGGGTACTATTTTACTTTTTCTAATTTCAATTTCACATACTTACCTCAAGTCTTATTTACCATACATAACAATTAAAATTTCAGCAATCAATAATAATTAAAATTCGAATTATAGTAATACACACACGTAATTCTCCGTTTTAGTCCTCGATGACTTTCTCCTTTCCTTTCGATGCTGATGCTTCAGGTTCTTTGTTGGCTACGAAAATAATAATTTATAATCATCAATACAACATGATTCAATTTAATTCATGAGCCTAAACATGCAAATTTAACCATTTTTAATGTATATATATAATTTCACCATTAAGCTGTCTACTTGAGTCATTGTTACTAAATTATTTATATCTTGAGCTACGAAACTCCAAATTAATATCCGTAAATTTTCCTTAAAACTAGACTCATATATATTTTAACCATAAAATTTCCAGAATTTTTGGTCTAGCCATTTAGTACAGTTTATTCGTTAAATACTCCCCTGTTATTTCATTTGACAGTTCTGACCTCTCTCTACTAAAAATAAATTATCTCATTGTACAAAACTCGAATAAGGTTCTTGTTTATTTATTTTGAAACTAGAATCATTAAGAAGTTCACATATATAAATTACACTCCATAATAATTTTTGTACAATTTTTAATGATTTTCCAAAGTTAAAACAGGGCATCTCGAAATCACCCCGAACCAGTATTACAAAATTTCAAATATCTCTTGATTCATCAATTAATTGATTACACTGTTTATACTATAAGAAACTAGACTCAATAAGCTTTAATTCCATATTTTGTTCATACTCTAGTTCAATTTATAAAATTTTTAGTGAATTTTCAAATTCAGACCATTGCTACTTCCCAAAACTGTTTTGATGTAAAATGTTAATAACCAAATTTATAACACCAATTCACACCTTATTCCTATTCAAATTTCATTTAAACTCAAATTTAACTATTAAATTTTCAACATATTTTCTTAATTCCAAATTTTCCTCAATTTAGTCCCTAAAACATAAAACTTATAGCCTAGTTTACAATTTAATCCCTTAATCAATTCTAACTTAGAATTCATTCAATTAAATCCCTAATTCCATAATTTTTCCAACATGAACCCTACTTGGAAACATGAACTCTTGAACTATTAACTTAATTTCATCAAAATCTTGTTTCAAAGCTCCTAAAACATCAAAATTAAGAGAAAAGGACTTAATTGACTTACCTTTTAAAGCTTCAAACCTTAAAACCCTAGTTTTTCCTTTCCCTTTTCTTTCTTTCTTTTTCTTTCCCTGTTTCGAAATGCTTCTGTTATGTTTCTTCTTTATTTCTTTTGTCTTTCTTTTTATTCTTTTATTATTTAATTTATTTTACTTATTTATTTTATCATTTAACTAATATATATTATTATTAATTTAATAACAATATAATTAACACATTTGTATACATGTATCTTTGTACATTTGTACACTATAATTACCATCCATTTGTCTTTCTTTTATTTATTTAACAAATAAAAATCTTATAATATTAATATTTAATTAATAAATATCTTTAACTTAAAATTTAAGTAAATACATAATTATAATACAAATGTATATATTCATATTATTACAAATGTCATTATTTGATTTGTTTTTCATACCAAAAATCTCATAATTTAATTATTTAATTGACAAATATCTTTATACTTAAATTATAAGTAATTAAATATTTAAATTACAAATGTACCCATACAATTCTTACACATGTATATTTTATTACCATACAATTATCTTCTATTTAATTTATTTATAATATATTATCAATTAAATAATCATAACAATTTAATATAAAACCATAATAATAATCATTATATAAAACCTAAATAAAATCTTTGATTTTATTTCACCAATATGCCACCTCATTTGTAGTCAATGGCTTAATTGCCATTTTAATACTTTTTATTTTCTATTGCTTTATAATTAAACTTTTACCCCTTTTTCAATTTAGTTCTTTTTGCTAATTATTCTAAATTAAGCTAATTTCACCTAATTAAATCCTAATTAGACACACTACTAGGCTCATAAATATTTTTAATAATTATTTTCGAACTTATTTCACTAAGACGGAGGCCCTATAACTCACTTTTCCTGTGCCCGTGAATTTCAGGTCATTACAGATTCAAATCCTTTGATATTGCATAAACTGTGAATACGAGACTACAGACATGTTCGACAATGATTCGACAACGATTCGGCATTTGAAATCCCGGTTAAACCTTAAGAATAGATTTGGATACTAGTGACATGTCATTAGGGAATTATTGTGATTATGTGATCCGGGTGCTGGTCCTGTACATCCTACCGGTTGCTGAGTATACCGACATGTGTTTCGGTTACTTGACAGCTTGTGTGAGAAGCACCTTGTAGCTACGTCTTGACTCGCAGCTTGTATGAGTAGGCCCATTGATAACTCTAGTGTGAGCAATATATGTGATATGAAAATGAGATAACTTTGGCTATATATATGTGGCACTTCGGGTGCAAGTTTCCCATGTATCCGATAGTATTCCGAATGGTTCAATGGGTAAATGAAAGACGTGATTGTGTATGGGATTGATACAAGACGGTACAGGTATGTACATGAACCGTATAAGCTTAAATCGAAGAAGTTGTGAAGTTATATATAAGATTATGATTGAAATTGTGAAAGGTTTGTTAGTTATATGAATTACATGTTGATATGTTCAAATTGATGATTTGTATATTCATGTTCAGATTGAGTTTATTTCATACGAGCTTACTAAGTTATAAAGCTTACTTTGTTTATTTTTCCATGTTTTATAGTGACTTTTAAAGCTAGCTCGGACTCGGGGATTTTTGGAGAAATCGTCACACTATCCAACTATCAAATTGGTACTTTTGAGCTTATGTTTTGAGTATATGGCATGTATAGAGACTTTGGTGATTTTGGTTAATGAATTAATGATGAATGTAGCCATTTGAGTTGGCTTGTAAATGTTCTAAGTTTGATCTTGTATATTACCATATAAGTTGGCTTGTTTTGGTATGTTTGAATCATATATATATATGGCTTGGGTTGTGAGTTCATGGATAGGTATATGATGCTTGTGGATTATAAAGATTGTGGAGGTTAATTGGTTGATATTAGAGTAGTTATATGCTTGTGAGTTTGATGCTTAATGATGTATGTTTGGAAGTGTCTAGCAAGTTAAATTGTGTAGTTGAATTTGGTATAAATGGTATGACATGTTTTGTGATTTGTGAGTATGGAGAATGGAAGTATAGAATGTGCATGAATTATGTTTGAAATGACTAGTTTAAATGCTCATATATGTTATGTATTGGTGCCTTTGAGTTTAATGTAGGTGTGTACAAATTTGGGTGGCAAATTGGCTTGGTAAATAACCTATTTTTGTCCACACGGTTAGAGACACGGGCATGTGTCTCAGTCGTGTGTGATATATGGTTAGGTTGCACGACCGTATGTCCCCTGATGTTAAGATTAAAATCAAGTCAGTATGCTCCACACGGCCTCACACACGGGCGTGTGACTTGGCCGTGTGGCATAAGTTAGTATACCCTACAGGTTTGGCATGGCCTGGCACACGAGCGTGTATGACCATTTTTAGGGCACACGGGCTAGCCACACGGGCGTGTGTGCTGGCTGTGTGACCCAAGTCAGAGAGTTACACGGGGTTGAACACGGGCTGGGACACGACCATGTGCTCCCATTTCGAATGTCCACACAGCCTATGACTGTAACGCCCCCACGCCCGAGACCGTCGCCGGAGTCGAGTATGAGGTGTTACTAAGCTTAATTTAACATTTTTAGAACTTTGGATTATTTGTTTCTACATTCACAGTTTTTAAGCTACTTGCGTCACAGTCACAAGAAAAATCATATCTCGAGTTACAAAACTAGAAATTAAGATCCGTAAATTTTCCTTGAATCTAGACTCATATACCTATCTACTAATTTTTTTATAGAATTTTTGGTTGAGCCAATTAGTACAGTTTATTAGTTAAAGTTACCCCTGTTTCAAGACTTGACTGGTTTGACCTCTGTTTACTATGAACCACATTTCTCTCTGTAAAAAATTCATATGACTATGAGGTTTGTTTCTACTAAAACTAGACTCAATAAGGATTCTGAGGATATAAAATACACCACCTAATTATATCTTTACAATTTATGGTGAATTTCTAAAGTTGGAACATGGGATTCAGAAACTGCTACGACCCTGTTTCACTAAAATTCAAATATATTTTAACATATAATTCCTTTACCTGTATCATTTGTTTCATGTGAAACTAGACATAATAAGCTTAAATTTGATACATAATCCATCACTAGATTCAATTTCTATGATTTTTAATAAATTTTCAAACTCAAGTCAGTGTTGCTGTAGTATTCTGTTTATGGCAAATTTCATCCCTTTTATGAGTTTTTATGCACTAAGTATCTTAATAATTTTCCTTAACATCAAACATAATCTAAACTAACCATTTTCATAATTTATCATTGTCAAACATTTTCTCAACCATTCCATCACCATATCATAAGATCATTTACACAAAATAGGTATATTGCTATACATGCCATACTTAAATTTACAAACCATTTACCAAAAGTCTTCCGGATAGTGTGACTGAGCCTTCGACCTATCCCGACTCCTGAGTTGGTTTGTTCAAAACTACAATGAGTAAGAAGGAAGGAGTAAGCATAAATGCTTAGTAAGTTCATATGCAAATAATAAGTAACATAACAAACATTCATACCAATCAACATTAGCATGCATCACTAAAACACATATCACATTTCTAATCATTTTTCATCATCTTATTACCTTATCGTGATTGTATCAATACTCAACCCGAGGGTTAAATACATACCTGTCCAAAATATCCATTTCACATCACTTACCAATACGTCTCTTTACATCTCGAATATTCCTCCAATTGAGTAGAACTTTACCCGTTGAACACATCGAATATAATTCGGATACA
The DNA here is from genome assembly GCA_025698475.1 of Gossypium anomalum. NCBI lineage: Eukaryota > Viridiplantae > Streptophyta > Magnoliopsida > Malvales > Malvaceae > Gossypium > Gossypium anomalum. Next base: position 87,768,985 of record CM046961.1, read on the forward strand.
TGGATAACTTGCACATAAGTGCCATATATGCAAACAAGCAATTATGTAACCCGCCCATAAGCGAACTCGGACTCAACTCAACGAGCTCGGGCGTTCACATCCATAAGTGAACTCGGACTCAACTCAACGAGCTCGGATGCCTAGTTACATCTCTCGAACTCGGACTCAACTCAACGAGTTCGAACATTCGCATCCATAAGTGAACTCGGACTCAACTCAACGAGTTCGGATGCTCAACCATCCTAGTGACATGTCACTTGTATCCTAATCTATTCCTAAGGTTCAAACGGGATTTTCCTCGAACACATATCCTTGCCGTCTTCCGTAGAATGCCGAATTCAATACTCATTAACAATTATGTTTAACAAGTAGCTCACATAATTTACATATTATTTGAAATTAACCACAAAGCATACATTTCATAATAAAATTCAGCATCACATATATTTAACATCACTAACTTAAAAATAACAATTATGCTACATTATTTACACATGAACTTACCTTGGTACCAAAATACAAAGATTTTGCAATTTAGTCCACAATCTTTTCTTTTCCTCGATTGAGGTCGATTCCACGTCTTTCTTGATCTAAAATAACACATTTAGCTTATTTAATACTCACATTATCAAATTAATCCTTAACTCAAATTTTGGCAAAATTACAATTTTACCCCTAAACTTTTGCATATTTACATTTTTGCCCCTAGGCTCTGGATTAAACTTTATTCCTTATTCTTATGTTTTATGACATGCTGATCATTTTTCCTTCTATGGTAACATGAAATTCACACTCTAACATGTACTTATGACTATTAGGTATTTTTACCGATTAAGCCCTTTTACTCGTTTTTGCTTAAAATCGAGTAGTACAAGTTGTCTAACATAGTTTAAAACCTCATATTCTATCATAAAACACCAAAATACACAAATTTCACCTATGGGTATTTTTCCAAATATGAACCCTAACTTAAATTATTGCTAGCATAAGCTTTATCGAGCTACCGGGACTCAGAAAACGTAAAGAACATTAAAAAACGGGGCTTGGAATCACTTACTATGGAGCTTGAAAGCTTGAAACAAACCCTAGCTATGGAGAACCCTTGAAATTTCGTCCTAATGAAGAAGATGGACAAAAATTGGCTTTTAATTTTGTTTTTAATTCATTTTAATAACTAAATGACCAAAATGCCCTTACTACTAAACTTTCCAAAAATTCCTTCCATGTCCTAATTTTGTCCATGAACTTAAAATTGGTCAAATTGCTATTTAAGACCTCTTAATTAATATTTCAATGCAATTTCATACTAAAAACTTCTAGAATGCAAGTTTTGCAACTTATTCGATTTAGTCCCTACTTTCAAATTAAGTATTTTATGCATAGAATTTCTTCACGAAATTTTCACACAATTATGTAATCATATCATAAACCTCAAAATAATTATAAAATAATTATTTCTATCTCGGATTTGTGGTCACGAAACCACTATTCCGATTAGGCCCTAATTCGGATATTACAACTCTCCCCCTTTTTAAGGATTTTCGTCCTCGAAAATCTTACCAGAAATGAGATGTGGGTATTGATTTCTCATAGTTTCTTCTGATTCCCATGTAGCTTCTTCTATTCCATGCCTTTGCCACAACACCGTCACAAGTGCAACATTTTTATTCCTTAGTTGTTTGACCTCTCGAGCTAAAATCTTAATCGGTTCTTTTTCGTAGGTCATATCCGTTTGTAGTTCAATTTCTCGGTGAAACTACATGTGAAGGATCCGAACGATACCGACGTAACATAGATACGTGGAACACATCATGAATCTTCTCTAATTCGTGGTAATGCTAGCCGATATGCTACCTGGTCCAACTTTTTCAATTACTTCATACGCCCAAATAAACGCGACTTAATTTGCCCTTCCGTCCCAAATCTAAGGACTTTCTTCCACGGAGACACCTTTAAAAATACTTTATCACCAACTTGAAATTCAATGTCTTTTTCGTTTTAGATCTGCATAAGATTTACATCTATCTCAAGCGACTTTCAAACAATCTCGAATTACTTTCACTTTTTCTTCAGTTTCTTTTATTAGATCAACTCCATAAATCTGATTTTCCTTGAGTTCAGTCCAATACAAAGGCGTTCGACACTTACGACCATACAATGCTTCATAAGGTGCCATTTTCAAGCTCGTCTGATAACTATTGTTGTAAGCAAATTCTACCAACGGCAAATATCTTTCCCAACTTCCTTGAAATTCCAATACACAACATCTGAGCATGTCTTCAAGAATCTGAATTACTCTCTCTGATTGTCCATCAGTTTGTGGATGAAAGCGATCTTGAAATTTAACTTTGTACCTAACGCGTCTTGCAATTTTTGCCAAAACCGCGAGGTAAACCTTGGATCTCTATCTGAAATAATCGACAATGGTATTCCATGTAATCTAACAATTTCTCTAATATACAGGTCAGCCAACTTGTTAAGAGAATAATCCGTACGTACCGGAATAAAATGAGCTGACTTAGTTAATCTGTCAACTATTACCCAGATGGCATCTTTCTTTCCTGAGTCAATGGCAATCTCAAACAAAATCCATAGTAATCCGATCCCATTTCCATTCAGGAACCATAATAGGCTGAAGTAATCCCGAAGGCACTTGGTGTTCAGCTTTCACCTGTTGACAAATTAAGCATTTGGACACAAACTCTGATATATCTCTTTTCATTCCATTCCACCAATACATTTTCTTCAAGTCATTATACATTTTCATTACTACCCTGGATGAATCGAGAAATAACTACTATGTGCTTCTTGTAGGATCTTTTGAATCAATTCCTCATTCTTTGGTACACAAATCCGATCTTTAAACATTAAGCACCCATCGTAACCAATTACTCAAATCGACTCAGTATCAACTTCACACTGCTTTCTCTTGGCTTGCAAATCTTGATCATCTTTTTGAGCTTCGTAAATCTCTTGTAAAAACTTCGGCTTTACTCTTAACTCGCTAGAATCGAACCATCATCCGACACTTCCAACCGAGTGTTCATAACTCTCAAAGCAAACAACAACTTTCTCTCTCAAAGCATCAAGAACCACATTCGCTTTTCCCGGATGATAATCAATAACAAGCTCGTAATCTTTCAATAACTCCAACCATCTTCGCTGTCTTAAATTCAAGTCTTTTTGTGACATCAGTACTTAAGACTTTTATGGTCGATATATACCCTGCACTTTTCACCATACAAATAATGTCGCCAAATTTTCAAAGCAAACACCACTGCAAATGTAATTCCAAATCGTGAGTAGGATAATTCCTTTCATGAGGTTTTAATCTGTCTCAAGCATATGCCACCACTTTTCCTTCTTGCATGAGCACACACCCCAAACCATTTAGAGAAGCATCACTATACACCACAAATTTTTACCCGATTCTGGGCTGACTAACACTGGTGCTCTGTTAATAACTTTTTCAATTCTTCAAAACTCATGACATTCTTTCGTCCATTCAAATTTAACATCCTTTCTGAGTAATTTAGTTATAGGAGCAGCAATTATAGAAAATCCATTTACAAACCGCGATAATACCCAAATAGCCCAAGAAACTTCTAACTTCAGCTACATTTTTCTATGGTTTCCAATCAACAATGGCTGAAATTTTACTAGGATCAACCCGTATACCATCACCAAAACAATATGACCCAAAAATCCAACTTCCTGTAGCCAAAATTCACTTTTACTAAACTTAGCATACAACTGCTTATCTCTCAAAGTTTGCAAAACTATCCTCAAATGCTCAAAGATGCTCTGTATCATCTTTTGAATAAATTAAAATATCATCTATAAACACCACAACAAATTTGTCCAAGTATGGTTCGAATATGCGATTCATTAAATCCATAAACACAAAGAGCATTTGTCAACCCGAATGGCATAACTAAAAATTCATAATGACCATACCTTGTTCTAAAAGCGCTTTTAGCACATCCGACTCTTTTACTCGCAGCTTGGTAATACCTGATCTCAAGTTAATCTTTGAAAACCATGTCGCTCCTTTTAGCCGATCAAACAAATCATCAATTCTTGGCAACGGATATTTGTTTTTGATTGTCACCTTGTTTAATCAAGGCGATAATCAACACACAACCTCATAGAACCATCCTTCTTTTCACAAATAACACGGAGCACCCCAAGGTGAAAAACTCGATCTCACAAAACCTTTATCACCAACTCTTGCAATCTGCGACTTTAATTCCTTCAACTCTGCTGGTGCCATTCTATACGAGCAATCGAAATCGGAGCTGTTCCCAGATCAAATCAATACCAAATTCTACTTCCTCGATCGAGGCAAACCCGACAATTCTTCCGAAATACGTCCGCAAATTCACACACAACCGGCACTGATTCAACTTTCTTTTCAATTTCTTTTGTATTAATTACATACGCCAAATAAGCTTCATAACCCTTTCTCAGATATCTTTGAGCCGACATTGAAGAAATCACACTAGGTAATGCCTCTGATTTATCCGATTCAACCCATGAGTTTCACCGTTTTCACACTTTAATTCTATAACCTTTTCTTTGCAATTTACTATAGCATCATGCAATGTCAACCAATCCATACCCAAAATAACATCAAATTCATCAAACGCCAGCAACATCAAGTCGGCCGGAAAGTAATGACCCCGAATCATTAAAGGGCATTTCTTGCTTACTTTATCAACTATCACACATTTGCCTAACGGGTTCGACACTCTAATCATAAATTCTGTGTTCTCAACAGGTATATTCAAACTAGACACCAGTTTCATGCACACATATGAATGAGTAGAACCGGGATCAATCAAAGCAATAACATTAACATTATAGAGAGAAAATATACCGGTAATCACATCAGGTGAGGAAGCATCTTCACGCGCTTTAATAGCATAAGTTCTAGCCGGTGCCCTTCCTTCAGGTCTAACTGGTGCATCTCTGGCTACATTCTTACTGCTTGCTTCGCTCCCAGCTTTTCTTGGATATCTTCCTCTCGAATCCGCCCCACTTGTTTTTGTATTCTGAAATTTTTCTTTTTCAGCTCTCTCTGGGCAGTCTCTAATAAAATGATCCGGAGAACCACATCGAAAACATTCATTTGCTCTACACGGACCAAAATGATTTCTACCACACCGCACTCGTGTTTAACAAATCTCGAGTTCCCTACACTGTTCGCCAAGTAGTCTGGGATTTAGGACCCACATTTTGCTTCTTATAATTCCCATATGATTGCCCAGCTGAAGCTTGGGAACGAGGATTCATATTCCTTGACTTTCCAGGTTGCTGTGAAAATGAACTGCTCATCGGTCTTTTCCTCCAATTTCTAGTATCAGCCTCTACCTTTTCTTTTCTTTAAGTAATTCTTGACCTTACAAGCCCGATCAACCAATACTACCATTTCTTTTAATTCAAGAATTCCAAAAATACCTTGATGTCTTCGTTGAGCCCGTCTTCAAATCGTCGGCACATCTTGGCCTCTGTAGCAACATACTCTCTGGCATACTTACTTAATCGAACGAACTCTCTTTCATATTCTGTAACCGTCATATTACCTTGCTTCAACTCAAGAAATTCTTTACGCTTCTGATCAATAAATCTTTCACTAATATATTTCTTCCGAAACTCTTCTTGAAAGAATTCCCAAGTTATTTTCTCTTTCGGTACCACACAAATCAAAGTCTTCCACCAATTATAAGCTGAATCCTCAACAAAGATATAGCGCATTTCAAACATTCTTCAGTGTACAAGATAATTCACAAATACCGGATAGAATTTTCAAGCCGAACTCGCTTTCTCGGCATCATCATCGATATTTGCTTTAAATTCTTCTACTTTGCTTGCGAATTCTATCAACTGGAGTTCGTGAAATTTCATCGATCCATACCTTGAGGCGCCGGGGGTACAGGTTGAGGAATTGGGGGAGGTGGGGGAGGTTGTACATTTGGGTTCGTCGAACGAACTCAGTGTACCATGCACTCATCATTTGGAGAAAGGCTTCCCGACCCCTTTCTCCTCCTCCCGACCAACGAGATAGGAGGTGGATTTTCAGTCGGCGCTGCTCCTTCAGCGAGTCAGTGGCGCATTACTCTCTACTTCATCTGCCACACCTGATCGGGATCCATTTACTATAAAAAAATCATTTAAAAAGGTCAAGTCGTCACACACTATCACAATTTATACATATGGCATGTATAGCAAAATCCGTACATACAACACGTAGTCCGAGAATCGACTAAACCTGCTCTGATACCACTAAATGTAACACCCCCACGCCCGAGACCGTCGCCGGAGTCGAGTATGAGGTGTTACTAAGCTTAATTTAACATTTTTAGAACTTTGGATTATTTGTTTCTACATTCACAGTTTTTAAGCTACTTGCATCACAGTCACAAGAAAAATCATATCTCGAGTTAGAAAACTCGAAATTAAGATCCGTAAATTTTCCTTGAATCTAGACTCATATACCTATCTACTAATTTTTTTATAAAATTTTTGGTTGAGCCAATTAGTACAGTTTATTAGTTAAAGTTACCCCTGTTTCAAGACTTGACTGGTTTGACCTCTGTTTACTACGAACCACATTTCTCTCTGTAAAAAATTCATATGACTATGAGGTTTGTTTTTACTAAAACTAGACTCAATAAGGATTCTGAGGATATAAAATACACCACCTAATTATATCTTTACAATTTATGGTGAATTTCTAAAGTTGGAACAGGGGATTCAGAAACTGCTACGACCCTGTTTCACTAAAATTCAAATATATTTTAACATATAATTCCTTTACCTGTATCATTTGTTTCATGTGAAACTAGACATAATAAGCTTAAATTTGATACATAATCCATCACTAGATTCAATTTCTATGATTTTTAATAAATTTTCAAACTCGCGTCAGTGTTGCTGTAGTATTCTGTTTATGGCAAATTTCATCCCTTTTATGAGTTTTTATGCACTAAGTATCTTAATAATTTTCCTTAACATCAAACATAATCTAAACTAACCATTTTCATAATTTATCATTGTCAAACATTTTCTCAACCATTCCATCACCATATCATAAGATCATTTACACAAAATAGGTATATTGCTATACATGCCATACTTAAATTTACAAACCATTTACCAAAAGTCTTCCGGATAGTGTGACTGAGCCTTCGACCTATCCCGACTCCTGAGTTGGTTTGTTCAAAACTACAATGAGTAAGAAGGAAGGAGTAAGCATAAATGCTTAGTAAGTTCATATGCAAATAATAAGTAACATAACAAACATTCATACCAATCAACATTAGCATGCATCACTAAAACACATATCACATTTCTAATCATTTTTCATCATCTTATTACCTTATCGTGATTGTATCAATACTCAACCCGAGGGTTAAATACATACCTGTCCAAAATATCCATTTCACATCACTTACCAATACGTCTCTTTACATCTCGAATATTCCTCCAATTGAGTAGAACTTTACCCGTTGAACACATCGGAATATAATTCGGATACATGGATAACTTGCACATAAGTGCCATATATGCAAACAAGCAATTATGTAACCCGCCCATAAGCGAACTCCTGACTCAACTCAACGAGCTCGGCGTTCGATCCATAAGTGAACTCGGACTCAACTCAACGAGCTCGGATGCCTAGTTACATCTCTCGAACTCGGACTCAACTCAACGAGTTCGAACATTCGCATCCATAAGTGAACTCCTGACTCAACTCAACGAGTTCGGATGCTCAACCATCCTAGTGACATGTCACTTGTATCCTAATCTATTCCTAAGGTTCAAACGGGATTTTCCTCGAACACATATCCTTGCCGCTTCCGTAGAATGCCGAATTCAATACTCAGTAACAATTATATTTAACAAGTAGCTCACATAATTTACATATTATTTGAAATTAACCACAAAGCATACATTTCATAATAAAATTCAGCATCACATATATTTAACATCACTAACTTAAAAATAACAATTATGCTACATTATTTACACATGAACTTACCTTGGTACCAAAATACAAAGATTTTGCAATTTAGTCCACAATCTTTTCTTTTCCTCGATTGAGGTCGATTCCACGTCTTTCTTGATCTAAAATAACACATTTAGCTTATTTAATACTCACATTATCAAATTAATCCTTAACTCAAATTTTGGCAAAATTACAATTTTACCCCTAAACTTTTGCATATTTACATTTTTGCCCCTAGGCTCGGGATTAAACTTTATTCCTTATTCTTATGTTTTATGACATTCTGATCATTTTTCCCTTCTATGGTAACATGAAATTCACACTCTAACATGTACTTATGACTATTAGGTATTTTTACCGATTAAGCCCTTTTACTCGTTTTTGCTTAAAATCGAGTAGTACAAGTTGTCTAACATAATTTAAAACCTCATATTCTATCATAAAACACCAAAATACACAAATTTCACCTATGGGTATTTTTCCAAATATGAACCCTAACTTAAATTATTGCTAGCATAAGCTTTATCGAGCTACCGGGACTCCGAAAACGTAAAGAACATTAAAAACGGGGCTTGGAATCACTTACTATGGAGCTTGAAAGCTTGAAACAAACCCTAGCTATGGAGAACCCTTGAAATTTCGTCCTAATGAAGAAGATAGACAAAAATTGGCTTTTAATTTTGTTTTTAATTCATTTTAATAACTAAATGACCAAAATGCCCTTACTACTAAACTTTCCAAAAATTCCTTCCATGTCCTAATTTTGTCCATGAACTTAAAATTGGTCAAATTGCTATTTAAGACCTTTTAATTAATATTTCAATGCAATTTCATACTAAAAACTTCTAGAATGCAAGTTTTGCAACTTATTCGATTTAGTCCCTACTTTCAAATTAAGTATTTTATGCATAGAATTTCTTCACGAAATTTTCACACAATTATGTAATCATATCATAAACCTCAAAATAATTATAAAATAATTATTTCTATCTCGGATTTGTGGTCACGAAACCACTATTCTGATTAGGCCCTAATTCGGGATATTACAATGACACAGCGTGTCTGTTGGCCGTGTGAGACACACGGGCGTGTGTCCCCTATTTTGAGAAAAAAATTTCTAAGTGTTCTATGAGTTTTCAAAGTTATCAGTTTAGTCCAGAACCATTCCCAATGCATGTTTAAGGCCTCGTAGGCTCGTATTAGGGACAAAATGTTTGGTTGTGAATGGAATGTATATGATTTGATTAATTGTATGTGAAATGTATGTTTAAATGTGATATAAGTCCGGTAATGCTCCGTAACCCTATTCCGGCATTGAATATAGGTGAAGGGTGTTACAATCTCTTAAGGATTTTAAGGATGAAAATATGAGTTTTCTTCAAAATTGAAAAGAGATTTTGTGTTTAGAGAACTTAGGAATAAAAAAGGATGAACTAGTTTCAGAAAAAAAAGTTTTGATTTGGTGTTTGGCAAATTTTTGAAGAAGATGAAGAATAGGAGGGAAGGAGACATGGGGGTTGTTAGCCCATTTAACCATCTCCAGTTTCTTCCCTTTTTCAAATAGGTCCTTACTTTTCAATTAAAACCAATTTCAAAATTATTTTCAAATCAAACCTCGTTTTTTTTTTTAAAAATCCTTCCTCATCAAATAAATTCTCAAACACCTAATTTTAATTTCCTAACCTAAAATTATTAATTCTAAATATTTTAATATTTCATTTAATTAATTCCTAATTATTTAATTATATAATCTAATAACTGTTTCCAGTTCACTAACCCCGATTTACTTACTCGATTCTCCTAACCCGGTTTTCGGGATGTGACAATGGTCACATTTTTCATTTCCATATCATGTAATCAATCATATTTTCACACTTGTACCATGTATTATTATTATTATTATTAGTCATTCACCACATAATATTTCAATTCAATCCATCACTAGCCATATATGCCAAATTCACTAGTATTTCAATTATACTCAAACTACGTATGTGTGTATATATATATATATATATATATATATATATATATATCAAATTAAAAACAATGATACATATAATACAAAGGGAGATAGTAAGTTTCATATGAACTTACTTGTTTAAAATATGAAATGAGTGGATAGTTTAGGGATTAATCCACAATTTTAATTTTCCCCCTATTAGCTTCACTTTGATCCAAATATTGATCTATACAATTAATTTATATAACCAATCAATACCAAAAATTTTCATAATATGTCATGATATGCATGATCCTATATAAACCCATTTTTATTCCCCTCATATTTACATTTTATTCAATTTAGTCCCTGAACTCGGGATAAGCATAACTTTTAATTCCTAGCTTCGGATTAAAATTTGATTTCATATATTCTCATTAGGGACCTTATATTTTCTATTCCTAACATAATTTCATGAAAATTTTTATATTTATTCAATTTAGTCCCTCATGTAACAAACTTAACAAACAAGCTAAATTAAATTTATAATTTAGTCCTTTTCATAATCCAAGCTTAATTTCCATCCATTTCAAGCCTAATTCTTCAAATAATCAACAATAGAAACTTATTAAAACTTTAACAATTTCACAAATTGGTACATGAGCTAACTAAATCAAGCTCCTATGAACATAAAACCATAGAAATTACAAGAAAATAGTTTGAATTTTATACCTAATTGAATGGTCGAATTTTCAAGCTAGAATTTTAGGTTTTCTCTCTTTAATGGACGACAAGGAGAAATGGTGGAGGAAGATGACACTTTCCATCCACTAACTTGGCATATATATCATGATTAAGGCTTAAATAATCTAACTTAACTAATCTAATCATGATTTAATTTACTTAAACTATTTGTTAATCACACATAATGAAGAATGACCTCATCTTCCACTAATTCATAATGGAAAGTGGCTTATCTACCATTTTGGACCTTTGGTTAATTGCTATTTCAATTCCTAAGCCTTTTATCAATTAAAACTCTATAGCGATTGGATTTTATGATTTAGTCCCTGAGCCTTAATTAACTATTAATTTGACAAACGACCAGATATTCAATATATTTTTATATTGAATCCTTAAATATTTATTTTATATTTACAGACACGATTAACAAAATTGGAGTTCCGAAAACTCATTTTCTAGTACCATTGAAAATCAAGTTGTTATAGTAAAAGTATGTTATTACAATCATCATATGATTGGTCTTTAGGCATGCTCCAACATTTTCATTATTCACTATGTAGGGAAACTTTAACTATTTGATTAATAAAAGTACTATTTGAAGTATTTTATTTTGTAAGATTTAATTCTTGTTTTTATCTAAAAGATTCTTCTTACTTAACCTTGTTCACAATTTTAGGGGAAGTTCTTCAAACTCCGGGCTGCCAAGAACTCATTCTTGGAGGTTGATTAAATCCATTGAATAATGTTTCTGGGAAGTCTTTCTCAAAGGGTTCAATCAGACACTTATGCATCTATTCATCTCCATTGGTTTATCTATCCCATCTTTCACCTTTAATTTTCATTTTATTTACTTCTTGTTTTTCTTTCATCCAGTCATTATCATTTGATTAATCATTTTCTTTGTAATTAACTTAGGGTTTGGTCTACAACAGCCTAAGTAGGAAAAAAACTAGTCTTCTAAAGCTTGAAACAATTGTAACGCTTTTTGGGACTTTTAGGACTTGTGTGGATGCTACCCTTTGATCACCAACCTATAAGCAAACAAAAAACAAGACAAATTAGAGTTAAGAAAGAATTTAGAGGCACCACTCCAATAAAGGGAAGCTAAGCCTCGACAAAAAGAGTCGACTACCTTGTGCGACAACTTTATCCAAGCTAAACATTGTCAAGAAAAAATAAAGAAAACGATTAAAAGAAAAAGTGAATGATGCCATCACATAAGGGGTAGAAGGGAGAGGAGGAAGCCAATTGCTAGCTGTAAGACCATTGCATAGCCAACCGAAGGTAAGAAAAGGGAAGCTTACAGGAGAATGAGAGGGAACCTTACAGGAGAAAGAGAGATTTTTTATGCCATATTTAAGAGTGGATAATCAATTTTCTCAGGAATTGTCGGGCAAAAGTATAACGAACGCAATATTAGTTATATTAAAAAAGATTATTTATCGTGGTTTAGTCCTTTTCGTTGTTATACCAGCTAAGTTAAAGACTTAAGGATTATGTGGCCTATAAACTCCAAATTACCAACAATTAAAAGGAATAAATTGACTATAATAAGGTATTTTCCTTATGTAAAGCATTCTTATATTAGAATTGTGTTAGCCTTGGTAGCACATTTTGACTTAAAGCTAGCTAAAGTTGATGTAAAGATGCTTTCTTACACGATGGTTGAGAAAAGGAAATCTATATGACTCAACTAGAAGATCCAAGGTTAATAATGAAGAAAATTGAGTTTGTAAGTTGAACAAATCTCTATATGTGGGTTGAAGCAATCTCCAAGGTATAGTATAAGCAATTTGATAGCTTTATCAAAGGGCATAAGTACACCAAAAGAAAATATGAACATTGTATATTTAAGAAAGCTATATGATGGGTCTTTCATTTATCTTCTTTTGTATGTCGATGATACCCTAATTGCTTCGAAAAGTCAAATAAAGATAAATAAATTGAAGACTTAATTGAATCAATAAGTAGAGATGGAGAATCTATGTAAATATAAGAAAATTCTTGGGATGAATCTATATAAAGATAGAAAGAGAGGTAATCTTTGTTTAATTGAGAACCAATATGATAATGAATTGAACGGAGGAAGTGGAAGAATGATCAAATTCAAGTTGTTTAACTCAAGAAGGAAATATTTGGATATGACCTGAAAGGAAGAAACTAAATAAATTTAGAAAATAACAAAGGAAATAAGAAAACTTAACAAAAAAAAAGTAAAGGATAAATATTCAAAATAATAACTAAATAGTGAAAATATAGATTAAAGTAAAGTGGAAGATGGAACGATAAACCAATGGATATGATTGATAAAAGGATAAATGTTCAATTGAACCCTTTGAGATATAAATCCCAAAAAACTCAATTAATGGCTCTAATCAACCCTCCAAGAAATAATCCTTGGCAAATTAAAGGGTGAAGAATGAATTCGCACGAGTTATTGAAGAAAATCAAGAAGAAAACTACTTCTAAAAATCACAAGAAAGAAATATTCCACAAGAAACAAACTCCCTAAGTTGAAAACTTTATTAATGAAAACAATTGTATCCTTAATGAACAATGAAGAAGCCTTTATACAGGCTAGCTAAATAAATCTAAATAAAACTCTTAAGTATAGTAGAACTCTAATTAACCTAAACAAGAAATAGTTTTAAACTAAACTTTCTTATTGACATAAAACTCCTAAATAACTTAAAATATTTAATAATAATTAAAAAATCAGAATAATAAAATAATAAGAGCATATAAATACAATATTGGACTCACATATAATAAAAATTAAGTCTAAAACCTGAACCCAATACGATTTAAACTCAAATTAAAAGCCCAAAACTCGTAATTCTATCGTAATTCTGTCTAGAAATTCTACTCGTACAGTCTTCACTAAAATGGTCATAACTTGAGCTCCGGAAATTAAAATCGAGTGATTCAAAGTGCATTTCAAAGCTAAGAGATAGATATTCGAACACGATGAAGACATATTAACCAAGAAATGCTTGGATCCAATCCAAAAAGTTGTTGCAAGTCTGTTGATTTCTTAAACTTGAGAATTGGCAGTTTCAGTGAATGGAATTTAATAAATTTCACTCCATCCGTGCATGTATCACAATATCCAAATAAGGTATTACACTGTTTTTGTATGAATTAAATTACAAAACATTTAAGTACTTGACTTGATCCTCATTTGAAACTCAGTGCTCAACTATCTCTTAAGAGTGATGAAGAATGAGAATATATGGTGAAAGTTACATATGCTAGTACAATTGGGAATTTGATGTATGTGATGGTGTGTACAAGGCTAGAAATTTTGCAAGCAATTAGGGTTGTGAGTGATGCACGTCTTGTGCACTTCCGAAATTCAATCATTTTAAAAGATAATGCATCTTCGAAAGTTTGACGGAATCATTACAGTAATAAATTTTATAATGAAATACTTGTATAAGCAAGTATCATTTTGCACCAATTTAGTCTTTAATAATTAACATGTCATAATTATCTAAATTATATATTGACCATTTAGTCCCTCAACTTTTTCTACAATACCATTCATGATTCATACTCTATTATGGTAAAATTTCACCTCTAGTCCCTCCTCCTTTTTTTTTTCAATTCAATCTAATAATTCCAACTCTTAATTTTCTCACTTTTTCCCCAATATTTTTCACTCTCTTACAATTAAGTCAATACCCCATATTTATTTCTCATAATATACAAGCCTTTTCAATTATCTTCAGCATCTATCTTCTCCCTCTACTAATATATTTTCTCTCCATTTAACACGGTTCCTAACTCACAAGATATTGAGGATGTTATATTTCTCCCCATTAAAATAAAAATTCGCCCTTAAAATTTACCTGGCTCGAATAATTAAGGATATTGTTGTCTCATAACTTCTTCACTTTCCCATGTTGCTTCGTTAATGTCATGATGTCTTCTTAATATTTTTACTAAAGGAACTCGTTTGTTTCTTAATTCTTTCACTTCTCGAGTAAGAATCTTAATTGGTTATTCTTCATGTGTTAAATTAGGTTGTATCTCAATAACTTTCATCGTAATCACATGTGATGGATCAGACTGATACCTTCTCAACATTGATACATGAAAGACATTGTAAATTCTGTCTAATTCTGGTGTTAAAGCCAACTGATAAGCTACTGTAGTAACGCGTTCCAAAATCTCATAAGGTTTAGTGAACCTCATACTCAATTTTCCATTCTTACCAAATCGAAGAACCTTTTTCCTCGGTGACACTTTTAGAAATACATCCCCCCCTCACATTATACTCAATATCCTTTCTTTTAAGATTAACATAGGACTTCTGTCTACATGAGGTCACTTTCAATCTATCTTTAATCAATTTCACTTTTTCTTCTGTTTCTTTGATCAAATCTGGTCCTACTAATTTTTTTCACCTAACTCTATCCAACACATAGGAGTTCTACATTTTCTTCCATATAAAGCTTCATACGGTGCCATCTTAATGTTGGATTGATAATTTTTCTTGTAGGTAAATTCAATTAAAGGTAAGTATTTTTCCCAACTTCCTCCGAACTCAATAATAAAACTTCTCAATATGTCTTCCAATATATGAATCACTCGTTCCGACTAACCATATATTTGGGAATGAAAAGTAGTTCCAAAATTCAATCACGTTCCTAATACTTCATGAAACTTTTGCTAGAACCTTAAGGTGAATCTTAGATCCCTGTTTGAAATTATAAAAGCCAGTACACCATGAAGTTTCACTATCTCATTAATGCACAATTCTGTATTCTTCTCTAAAGTATAGTCTATTTGAACTAGCAAAAAATGAGCAGATTTTGTTAATTTATACACTATGACCCATATAACATTTTTCTTTTTAGGTGTAAATGGCAAACCAATTACGAAATTTATTGTGATTCTTTCCCACTTCCATTCAGGAATTGTTATTGGATGTAACAATCCTAAATGAACTTGATGTTATACTTTTACTTGTTGACAGACCAAACACTTTGAAAAATATTCAACAAAATCCTTTTTAATTCTTTTCCTCCAATAATAAAGCTTTAGATCATGATACATCTCACTACTTCCAGGATTCATAGAAAACATGCTACAATAAGCTTCTCGAAGTATGCTTTGTTTCAGTTCATCACTCTTAGGTACACATAATCTACCTTGAAATCGTAGGTTCCCTTCATTGTCAACTTCAAATCCACTTTTCTTTACATCTTCTACTTGTTCCTTGGTTAACTTTAGCTTCACATATTCCTTTTGTGCATTTCCATAGCTCGTAACAAAGTTGGTATTACTTTTAACTCAGGTATGAATATCCATTTTACTCTAATTTCAAATGAGCATTCATTGCTTTTAGAGTTGTCAATGACTTTCTACTCAGGCATTAACTAAAACATTTACCTTTCCATGATGGTAATCAATGATACAATCATAATCCTTTATTAACTCAATCCATCTCCTCTGTCTCCTACTAAAAGAATTTAGTAGGTTATGAAATAGATTCTATGGTATCTTTTGAAAATTTTAGACATTAGTTTAGTCTTTGAACAAGATAAAACACTTGCTTAATAAATGATTGGAAATGTTGATCTAGATTACACTGGTGGTTTGGATAAGCATTGATCATTGTTGATAAAATATTAGATCTATTTGCTCTTGCTAAAGCTCTAGTAACTTAGAAGTCTACCTTTACATTTTGCAACGTCTTTGTCTACTACAAAGGTAAAGTATATGGTTGTTTCAGAATTTGTTGCAGAGGCAATTTTGCTTAGTGGATTGTTAGAAGATTTAGGAGTTTTTCAAATTTATATTAGTCTATATTGACAGTCATAATGTTTTTCATTTAGAGGAAATTCAATTTACCATTCAAGAACTAAACATATCAACTTGAGGGTCACTTTAAGCGAGAAATCTTTCAATAAAGAAAAATTCGACTGCAGAAGATTGCAATAGTAGAAATCTTAAGGGTATTATAACTTGGGGTTGTGGTAGTAATCAAGCTCAATAATTGTTTGGACTTGATTATTATCTTGTAAGCTTGAACACCTTTGGGTGTATGGCGCTTATGAGCACATTTGGAGGCACTATAGAAGAAGACAACTTCATTAAATTTAAAGAGTGAAAGAATTGAGAAGTCTGAGTGGGACTATCAAACTCGACAAAGATGGAAACTTGTTGAGTTTTGGTTTTATTTGTAATACACATTGGGAAAGTATATGTTATTTGTATATTAGGCTCCCTATATAAAGGATCTTTGTTTTGAAATCCCAAATTGGAAAGTATGAGTTGTGGGAATCTTATGCTTATTATATAATGAAGCCTACCCTTTCCTTTTTGAAATGTCTCAGTAGTTTAAAAATCATTAAAGTAGTTTTGGAAATCCTTTAATTAAGAGTTTGATTAATTTTTTTTTGAGATAATGAAGTCATCATTTAGTGCAGTGTTAGAGGACATAGGCAAATTGCCAAACCTCACAAATTTAGTGTGTTGTTTCCCTTATTCTCTTGATTTAGTTTTTTAGGGTTCATTTTTATATTCAATAATTTCAATAGTTATTTGTCAGGTTTATTCATTATGTTTAGGTAGCTTCAAATTGATATTAAGTGTTCAGCATTGAACTTACATTAAGAGGGAAACATCCTGATTTTCCTAACACCTAAGATGACTTCAAGTCATGTGCAAAAATTAGGTATCATCTACATCTTCCTCATCTTCATCTTTTTACTGTTATTCTATCAAAACCCCTTCTTACTTCAACCATTATCTAATGGTTCTCATTGACTTATTAGAGAGCATCCCGGAGTTCAAGCTATAATGCCCCCATTACTCACTTTCTCTTTGCAGGACTTTTGGCAAAACAGACACAACTTTTGAGCCCAATTACCTTTCTACTAGTGCAACTCCTCACCAAAGAAGATGCAAACACTATCCTATATCCACAATTGAAAAGGATAAAGATCACTCCATTAGTAAAAACATTGCAGCTTCTAACTTTTGTGCAAATAAAGTTACAAATCTTCCTTACAAATATTATAACTCAACAATGTTGCAAGCTTTCCTCGTTAAAGCTACAAACCCTTCTCACAAATGTTTCAAGTTACTTGTAACTTTTACATGGACAAAATTATAAAGATTCTTAAAATATTACATTTTACCTCTTCTAAATACTAAAAGCTAAAAAGCTATTGATATAACTAATTACTTTATCACCTAAAAATGCCCAACACTTCTTTATCTTTTAATAACATTTACTTCATTAATAAATAAACCTGATTATTTATTATCCTCCAATGACTAAATTTCGATAAAATCCAAACTAAATATTACCAAATTAAATTTGTAAATCTAAAAGCAGTTAATTGAACATAGTTTATGAGAGGTAAAAAAAAAAAACTGGCATGATGAAAGTAGGAGGGAAATTGAAATGTGATTCAAATGGTTCATTGTTATTGAAATAAAAACAAAGACCTAAAAACTTACTGATAGACGATAGTAATTAGGAGTAGGGTAGCAATTTATTTATGTGATAGTGAGAGTGACCATCAATCCTAATTTTGAAATTCGATTTCTCAAATAGTTCTTAATTAATTGAAGTCAATGACAAAGTTAATATACGTGGAAACAGCAGTACTTTCCCTAGTCAAGCAGTGAGCAGTAGTAGTAAATTCGTAAAGTAAATATAGTTGGCATTGTATTTGGGGTTGACAATTATGAATCGTTTACATTTAAAGCTGCTCATCCTTGGAGTATAAAATATTTGGCTCTTTATATTAAAGATGAAATAGACAGGCAAATCAATAAGAGTGAAAGTGCATTTTTCTTTCCTTAACCTTCAACTTACGTCCAATATGAAAACATTTTAAGGGGACACATTTCTTTTTGGCTACGTGTTATAATTTTACACACACAAATGTAGGATTGAAGAGGTTGTTATCCCTAGCCTAAATTCCAAACCCTAAAATGTCTCTATCTCTATTGATTATCTGTCTTCCTCTGTTATTTTTTCATTTCTTAATCCACAATTGGTTTGCTCATATTTATTAAAAATTCAGTTTTGTTTTTGTTCAATAATATTATCTTTTAAAGTTCGAATTTGAGTTCACTTTTTAGGAGGATGTACTTTATCCAGGCTAAAGTCAAAATTTTCTTCTAAAGGATCGAAATTGTGTTCTAATTTTTTGTGTGAGAGTTTAAACATAAATTTGTTATTATATTAACTTCTAATTTTATAGTTTTTAGAAATTTTAGATTAAAATTTTATTATTTTTAAATGGATCAAAACAAAAATTTATCATATATATATATAAATTTACAACATTTAAATAGACTAGAACATAAAATTTTCATCTTAAGAGGGTCAAGACCTCTACGTGCTCTTAGCGTAGTCCTTGTACTTTGCATAATTTCATTTTGTAAATAAGAAAGGATCATGAATATATATATATATATATATATATAACCTTATACTATATAATGTCATTTTTAATGGCATAATAACTTATTTGACCCTTCAACTTTACAAAAAAAATTATTTTAACCTTCCATTTAATTTTTCACATTTTTTAGCCCTTAAACTTGCGTCTTTTTTTTTTTGTTAAATCACCCAAAAATAGATGGAAAAGTTAACATTTTTTTTAAACTTTGTTGATGTGGAACAAACATGAATTATCATGTGGATGATACATCAACATTTAATTAATTTTTAGAATTTAAAAATTTCAAAAAATTTTCAAAAAATTTTCAAAAAAATTATTTTAAAAAATAAAAATTATTAAAAAGTATAAATAAATATTTTAAATTTTAAAAATTAATTAAATGTTGATGTGTCATTCACATTTATGCCTCGTCAGTAAAGTTAACAAATATTAATTTTTTCAACCATTTTGGATTGATTTGATAAAAAATATAAAATTAAATACATTTAAATCCAAAATTAATAATTATTTTGATTTTGATTTTGATTACCCACCAAATTTAAAAAAATTATTTTACTCTGGAATTTAGTTATAGTTTCGTCTCAATTTTGTGAACCTCTTGAGGGGTTGAATCATCAATTTCAAGACTTGAAAACAATTTTCCAACAACTTTTGGTGCTCAAAGAGGCGCCTGCCATTCTAATAGCAACCAAGTCATTGACAGCAACCACAGCAACAAAACTGAACTTTCACATCATTAATGATAGGTGATGTATATTAGATTATTAGTTAGAGAAAAAAAAAAAAGTGAGATAGATACGTCGGTGTTGTATTGGAATAAATGCATCCATTTTGTATTCTACTGAAGATAATAATATTATTTTTTTAAACAATTTTATTATAGATTCTGATTGTATTTATTTTTTTACACAATATTTAAAATTACTTATAATTTTTTTTAACTTATAAATAGGAAGATAATACTTTTTAACATACTTGGATATACGTCCTCCTACATTAATAATAATAGGGATGATTAATTCAGTTCAAGTTGATATTAGAAAAAAAAAACAATAATTTTTTTATAAAATTATTTTCATTAATTTATATATCAATATTTATTTTTATATTTTAATTTTTTTAAATATTTATGAATTAAATAAAAATAAAAATTAGTCTTGTCTTGATATTAGCACATTTTTTATCATGTGAATTGAAAATAGAATAGATTTAAGTAATACCATTTTAAAATAACTTTTAATATGGAATTAAGTTATTCAATCCTATTAATAATTTTAAAATATATACTTTCATTTAAATATATTTATAGTTAGTTGAAAATATTAAAATGATATTGATAAAAATTATAAAGATACATCAACACATGAATATGAATAAGTACCAGAACCAACATAAAAAGATAAAGCCGCCGATGGACACGGTATTGATGGCCTCGTGGAAATGGCAATGGCCGCATGAACACGATAGATGGAAGGAGCATGCGAGTGTATAAGTTGTATGCAAGTGGACGTCCTAGCTTTAAAGTTCCAAATCCATTCATCATTTACGTTTATAGTGACCATTTATATGATAATTACGTTACTAGCTTAGCTTAGCTGGTTTTTGGAAGGTGGAGCCCAACAGTGAAAGCTTATAATTGCGTACACGGTTCCAACTTATTATATGTGAAGAATCTACAGCGCAGGCACTTCAATTCATCCAACCATGACATGCATTCTTGTAAATAAAGTATTTACAAAAACCTAATTAATCCTTAAAACCTTCTTTTACCAACCTTTGTTAACCAAACATTAGTGCTCGTTACTATTTAAGTTTGATTTTGAAAAAATTAAATTTGATTCAATAATTATCAATTTGAATCTGAGCTTACTAATATTCAGTTTAAACAGTTTGTAAGCCTTATTAAGCATTTTATTTTTAATATATATTACATATGTCTATATTACTAAAGTATGTTATTACCCTTAATATATATTATTAACCTTAAGCTTAATTATCGAGCTAAACTCGAGCTTGAATACATACAAGTTTAATTGAGCTTGAGTACAAAAATTGATAAAGGAGCTTAATCTAGTTCAAGTAGCTTGACTATTTCTCGAGCTTAAAAATAGATGTTCGATTACATCTATTGTGCTCGACCTGAGTATAGAGCTTTGAATTTGAGTCAAGCTCGAGCTTACTTGTATTTGGGATTGGCTCGTGTAACATCCCGCCTGGTGAAACTCTAATGTTCAAATGATGTCTATGGAAGCAAGGCATAAAGAGTAAATTTTGATTGTGTTAAGTATAAAAATTTGACTAAGTACAAGAATTGTTTGAACAAGTTTATAATGCCCCGGTTCTGGTGGGAACAAGGTCTGGCGTAGTCTCTGAAAAGTACAATTAGTGAATTGGTAATCGCCTAAGTGCTCTTTCTGGCATATATGGAGGCGAACACAGTTGTGTGTTTAAGATGTTGAGAGCTCCATCCCAGATTATAGTGATTTGTTGGAAGAATGATGTGGCCAGGTGAATAAATACTGAAGGTATGAGCCCACGTCAGAAGCAATACACATTTTTCTGTGGTACTGTACAAGTTAAGTTACAAGGAAAACTAGTTAGGAACTAACCAGATGTGAACCTGGATAGTTAAAAAGAAAGGGAAAGCACTCAATTAAGTTTCTTAAGAGTTGTATACTTTAATAAGACAATACAGTAAAAAGGTAAAACTTGTCAAGTTTCAATAGAGCCATAGATTACATTGATAGATACTTTGGATAAGATAAGAAAGCTCTTCTTCTTTCTTCTAAATCTTATTGTTTTAAGTTAGAAGAACATGAAGGAGATTTCTTTATGCTAAGATAAAACTCCTGAGTTTGATAAATTATTTCTCCACATCAAGGTAAGATTTATGACGCTGATAGTTAAGAAAACGTCAATCTATGAGAATGTTTGGTAAAATAAGGCTAATTGGGGTTTTTTGGGTTGAGATGAGATTTAAGGTTAACCAGATGGATCTTAACGATATTTTCTGTTCTACAATGTAGTGGTTGCTACATTTCCTAAGAAGATCTTAGAATTGAAGCTCAAGCTACTAAACACCTCAGTCAGGTGAGTCCCTAAGCCGATTATTGCATGTATGTTAAGTGTTCTAGAAACTTCTGTGAAAAGTGGCTGAAACATAAAATGGAAACTAGATGAGTATGGTATGACGGTACCCATGAAAATGAGTGTTTGATAAACCTTGTATGTATGGAGAGTATAAGATCTGGTTGATTTAAGTATGCGTTATGAATTCTGAGGCTAAAGAATGATTGTCTATAAATGATTGAAACATATGTGTATATGTGTTTTGAAAATATACTATGGAATGTGTCTGATATAAATGGAATATGTCTGATATAAACGAGTCAATATGTATAATGAGTTTGTGTTTGTCTCCATGGAGTAATCTGAAGGGGTTCGTCGGGCCTTTAAACACGTACTATGAAAAAGGACAGGTCAATGGCCATGGCATCAAAATGAAAAGGACCATATCGTGTAAGTCCATAGTTGAGTTATGGCATTATATGGAAAAATATAAAGGAAAGTTATTACCTAACGGAGTTTTTGTGTGACCCAAACGGTGAGGGGAAAACCTCATGAAAGGTGAGTCTAGGCAAATCCCTATCGTGTAAACACCAAGGAAAGAATGTCTTTGTGGCGAACCTCTAAAAGGAAAGCCTTTGTGACGAACTCTGAAATGGAAGCCTTTGTGGCGATATTTGATGAAGGAAGCCTTCATGGAAGCCTATGGAAAAACGCCTTCGTGGCATAGTTTAAAGGAAAGCTCCTGCAACTATCATCTAAAGGCAACGCCCTTATGGCGGACTCTGAAGAAAGAAATAGTGAGTATGGCAAACCCTGAAGAAATAGTATGTATGGTAAACTCGTAAGAAACGACTCAATATGAAATGTTATGGCGAATCCTGGATAATATTGAGGCATGAATAAGAGAAGTTAGAACGCGTCATAGTGTGCGGTGAATCCAGAATATTAGCCAAGTGCTCTTATAGAACAAATCGATCAATAGTATTCTGTTTGTGTTGTTCTCTGGAGTGTGAATGGGTAATAAAACAGGAAGGGGTAAGGTGAAGAATGCGAATAAAGTAACGAATGTGGGAAAGGTAAGTTATGATCTCAGGGCAATGTATGACTTCTATGGCATAAAGAATAGAGCTTAATAACATATTCGTCTAAGCCAAGGATAAAAATAAGAAAAATAGATAATATAGTTCTCAAATACGACTCAGGTAATGGAAGGTTTGCTCATTAAGTTCTCATGAACTTACCTATGTGTTTCATGTCACAGTATGTTGTTGTGAGACTACGTTAGAAGGGATGATGCCAGGGTTACACCAAAGAAATGGCGCGATAGGCTGTTATGCATACAAAATGAGTTTGGGTTGGCATGGTCAAGTCTAATAGAAGTTTTGTAAATAAGTCAAAGGATTTGTTTGTTTAGTTCTTGTAATATATATCAAACATGTAGATAAAACAATTGTGGTCAGTAGTATCACTTAGAGGCAAAATTTATAGAACTATGTAATTACGTTATGATATTCACTTGTAAATCCTCGTATTATAAAGTTTAATGCAATCAAATAAAATTTAGTTGAAAGATTATTCTCAATCAAGTTGTTAAACAGGTATAAGAAAGTTAAGAAAAAGTTTGTATATGTGTTGTAACACCCAATATATGAATTTGGTGAATTGGATCAGGTTAAAGGTGTTACAAGTTTTGTATCAGAGCCTAGGTTCTATCGGTTCTTGGACTAAGAAGACGAAAGAAAACTGTATGCATAATGTGCCGAGTTTGGCAGAGTCTCTCAGGTATGCGTAGATAATTTTGTTTATGTGTAAAGTAAAAAGTACAAAGAGATAGTGGATAAGACAGTAGTGAGGTAAAAGATCATTTCATTGGTAAAATGGATGTTACACAAAAAGAAGACAATAAATGAAAGGATGGGATCAAAAGAAAGAAATTAATCATTTCCCTCTGAGTGATGCCCAGTAAACTTGACGGAGACTTCTTATGTTGTTCTGCTTCCTCCGAGATTTGTCTGAGTCATTAAGCTTTTCAAGATTTCCATCACCTTTCATTTTGGGTAAGATAAGGAGGGAGAAACTGATAACTTTTTTTTTTATTTAGACTAAAAATCTTCCCATTTCGTACCCTTGGGGTTGTAGACATTGAAGCCCAAAAAATCTATAGAAATGTCTTGAAGGAAGCCGAAATCCACTCGACTTAAGTCCATAGGACCAACGACCACTTGAGTGTGGAGAACCAAGTTAGCCTTTCACTTTGGAAGCGCTTCAGTTAAATTCCTTGTCGTGTCCTGTTGGTATTTCTTAAAGGTTTCATCACTGAATTTGCAAATAATATCTAACTTAGCCTCGTAGTGTTGCTTTTGAGACTAGAGCTGCTCTTTTAATGATGACTCACCCTTTTCTAATGACTCAACCCTGATCTTCAATTGTCTATGCTTGTCTTTTGTCTCATTGTTCTTAAGTTTCCAAGCCATGATGTATGAATTTAGACCCTCGATCTTGTCCTTAAAAGTCTGCTCCTTACTATATTACTCTTCAATTATCCTAGATTTTGACTTAATTGACTCCTTTAAACTGGAAACTGTGGTCTTATGAAAATTATGTACCTCATGGAGAGACACACTCAGTAGCCCATATTCTACAGACAGGGCTTTGGCAAATCTGGCCACCTGTGAAAAAGAGAGATAAGCTTGACTTGGACATAATGTAGGCACAAAAAGCCTCTTTCCATTATTGGGGGACTAGGTTGTATTGGTCCTCAAATATTGAAATTAAGGAAATTGAGGATGGACCTGAGGAGTAAAGATTCCGCTAAGGAAAAAATTCATCGTTTTCTGCTAAAGAAAATGGTTGAGGTTAATAAATGGAAAAGATCACAAGTAAATCCTATGGTGGGGGTTCTATTGGGATTTTTGTATGGGGAAGACCTATGCCTTGAGTAGGGGAGTCTGCAGCACAGGCAGGTTCCTTTGGGACTGTTTGCATAGCTGGAAATAAAGGAACCTTTAGACTTGAAAGTCCTTTCTTGAGGGACTTTCCCCCTAGTAACTGGAGCGTTTTCACCTGCCCTCGACCTCTTTTAATATTTCTTAGTATCAAGCTTCTTAATAGAAGTAGTTGAAGTTCCTTTCTTATCACGAGATGTACCTAAAATGGCTCTGATGTCCATGCCTGACTCTAGGTTGAGCGGAGTAAGAAACTTAGAAATAGTCCCTGCACAATTAACTTGAGAGTTAGCTTTACTTAAAGAAGAAGAAGTAAAAGGATAAGCACAAGCAGTGATAAGATAATTTTGGAAACGTATATCACAGAACTCATAAAAGAAAATTGGGGGCTCTCCTATGCTTCTAGTTAGAATCTGTGCTAAGACAGTATTGCCATTATGGGGCCAAGTATCCGAGGCTGAAAGAATGTTGTAATTGTCCAACCAACTGATGCAATCAATTTTCCTATGACCATTAGGGCTTTCATTTGATAAGCAATATTAGAAAACATTTCTAAAGGTAACCAATTCTACTAACTCAAGAGTACGTCCCCCGTTTAGACGTTTCAACTGCTTGTTAGCAATCAGTGAGTCTACAAGATGGCTATGTGAACAAACAGACTCCGTGGGAAGTGACCAACATATGGGAAAGCTAAACCCACTCTCAAGCTTACAAATGACTCGTGTAAATTTTTCCTTTTTCCAATGCAAATTGGAGAGACTATTTTGAATGATAGGGAGAGAACCTGGACAGACTCTGAAGTGGGCAGAATCGATGCCAACCTCTTATCTGGTAATTTTTAATTGGTAAAAATCTTAAAATACTCCCAAGAGTGGAGGCTCGTCTTGGTTGCAGCAATCTAAGAAATACACAATAAGGGTCCACTGGGACAAGGCTGATAGTTGCCCTGGTGCAATGCCGTAATCCGACAGCATGGAATAGAAAAATGGGTGTAGAGGCAGATGAAAACCAGCCTCTAACAGAATAAGGGGAATATAAAACCTTGAGAGTTGTCGCTCAAATGACACCTCAATGGTATTTTAATGTCGTAAACGAGATTGGTCGACGGAAGCCCTGGGCTATTAATAATCGGTCTGCCTCTTCCTAGGTTGTGCTACAGTCAAACTTAGGAGTGGAAGCCCGGGGAGTAGAATATTCTCGTTTTAATGGTCTAAAGGTGAGAAGGTTTGGAAAGTTACGTTTCGAATACTTTGAGTGCGACCCCTACCACAAATACTCAAGTTGGACATCTCGTATGAAAATAGGAAAAAAGGATTTAGCTTAGGGATTCTAAAACCCAGAGAAAACAAAGGCAGAGGAAAATGTTAAGAAAGCTGAGAAGA
Source organism: Gossypium anomalum (assembly GCA_025698475.1). Taxonomy (NCBI): domain Eukaryota; kingdom Viridiplantae; phylum Streptophyta; class Magnoliopsida; order Malvales; family Malvaceae; genus Gossypium; species Gossypium anomalum. Next base: position 87,795,510 of record CM046961.1, read on the forward strand.
AAATCTGAAAGGTTTAACAAAGGTGTAGATGAAAGCTTAAAATTTTTGTTTTAAAGAGGTAAACATGCTCAAGGAGATACTTTGTAAAAAACTATTTGAATTTACCAATGCGAGCTTCACATTTGTCAAAAGGGGGTGAGCTTTAGGTGTCCGTCCTCAAATGTTAATCGCTAGAAACATGATTTTTGAATCAAAGAAGTAGTCTGAGGATATCTTTTTAAGACTTTTAAGGAGTATGCCAATAAGAAAGAAAAAGTTGAAGCATGTGTAAGGGAATTTGTGCAATCATTAATTTGTGTCTGGCGAGAGCAACCCCGTTTATTCTGGAAATTAAGATTCTTAGGAAGAAATGAAAAATTTTGAGGACGAAATTTCTTAAATGGGGAAGAATTGTAATATCATGCCTGACAAAACCCTAGTGTTAAAATGATGTCTATGGAAGTAAGGCATTAATAGTCAATTTTGAATGTGTGTTAAGTATAAAAATTTGACTGAGTACAAGAATTGTTTGAACAAGTCTATAATGCCCCAGTTCTGGTGGGTAACAAAGTCTAGTATAGTCTCTGAAAAATACGATTGGTGAATTGGTAATAGCCCAAGTGCTCTTTCTGGCGTATATAGAAGCGAACACAGTTGTGTGTTCAAGATGTTAAGAGCTTCATACCAAATTATAGTGATTTGTTCGAAGAATGATGTGGCCAAGTGAATAAACACTGAAGGTATGAGCCCACGTTAGAAGCAATACACCTTTTTCTGTGGTACTGTACAAGTTAAGTTGCAAGGAAAACTAGTTAGGAACTAACCAGACGTGAACCAGGATAGTTAAAAAAAAAGGGAAGGCACTCAATTAAATTTCTCGGGAGTTGTATACTTTGATAAGACAGTACATTAAAAAGGTAAAACTTGTCAAGTTTCAATAGTGCCATAGATTATATTGATATATACTTTGGATAAGATAAGAAATCTCTTCTTCTTTCTTCTAAATCTTATTGCTTTGAGTTAGAAGAACAGGAAGGGATTTCTTTATGCTAAGATAGAACTCCTGAGTTTGATCAACTATTTATCCACATCAATATAATATTTATGACGCTGATAGTTAAGAAAATGTAAATCTATAAGAGTGATTGGAAAAATAAGGCTAGTTGGGGTTTTTTGGGTTTAGATGAGATTTAAGGTTACTTAGATAGATCTTAACGATGTTTTTCTGTTCTACAAGGTAGTAGTCGCTACAATTCCTAAGAGGATCTTAGACCTGGAGCTTAAGCTACTAAACACCTCAGTCAGGTGAGTCCCTAAGCGGACTCTTACATGTATGTTAAGTGTTCTAGAAACTTCTATGAAAAATGACTAAAACATGAAATGGAAACTAGAGAAGCTAGAACGCACCAGAGTGTGTGACGAATCAAAAGTATGAGCCAAGTAGACTTATAGAACAAATCAATCAATAGTATATTGTTTGTGTGGTTCTCTGAAATAGGAATGGGTAAGAAACAGGAAAGGGGTAATGTGAAGAATGTGAATGAAGTAACAAAGGTGGGAAAGGTAAGTTATGATCTGAGGGTAAGGTATGACTTCTATGGCATAAAGAATGGAGCTTAACGACATATTCACCTAAGCCAAGTATATAAACAAGGACATAGATAACGGAGTTCTTGAATACGACTCAAGTAATAGAAGGTTTACTCATTAAGTTCTTATGAACTTAGCTCGGTGTTTCATGTCACAGGTATGCTGCCGTGAGACTATGCTAGAAAGGATGACGCCAAGGTTACGCCAAAAGAATGGTGCGATAGGCTGTTATGGATACAAATTGAATTTGGGTTGGCGTGATCAAGTGTAATGGGAGTATTGTAAATAAGTCCAAGGATTCATTTGTACATTCTTGTAATGTATACCGAACACGCGGATAGAACAATTGTGGTCAGTAATATCACTTAGAGGCAAAATTTATAAAACGATGTAATTTTGTTATGATATTCACTTGTAAGTCCTTGTATTGTAAAGTCCAATGCAATCAAATGAAATTTAGTTTAGAGATTATTCTCAATTGAGTTGTTTAACAGGTATAAGAAAATCAAGAAAATATATATATGTTACAACACCCGAGATCTAAATCTGACGAATCGAATCGAGTTGAGAGCTTTACAACTTTTGACCATAAACTACCTCAACTTTTTTTTTTTTAAGAAATCAAAATTTATTGTTGTTTAGAGTGGAAATAATGTCTTCCGCCCGTTAATTTGCGGTTTGATTTAGTAATTGTTAAGTGGAGAGTTCATAATTATACATGGTTTTCGAAAGTGCGAAGACCACACTTTAATTAATAATTTGGTGGCAAAATTTTGACCATATATTAGTTGAACTTTAAGAAAGAAAAAGAAAAGGAGTAATTATTTAGAGTCTTGCAAAGATTTTATGATGGAATACCACATCGTGTGAAATCTTGAGAGAGCGATTTCCAAGTCTGCGCAGCCATCATGAATCTCACAAAGTAATATTATTTACTTTATGGTGTAATAAGATGAGATTTGACGTTTTTAGACATGAATTAATTGTTGTTTTAGCTTTAATCTTTTTGCCCACTTTGTGGGATTTTAATATTAATTGTGGATCAACTTTGATTTCAAACTTAAATATAAAGATTATTTTAAAATTAATCGGACCAATTCAATTTTTTATTATCAAGTTAATCATTTTAAAATTTTGAAAATTAATAATTATTTTTTAAAAATTTTGAAAGATATGTATTTAAAAAATAAAAAAATCAAAACATAATTCAAATTTCAAAATGATTTTAGTTATTACTAATTTACCAGGTGGACTTTTTGCACTAATTAACCATTTTACTTATAATAATACAGTTTTTTTTAAGAAAAAAAAGGGTTTTACTCACTCTAAATAATTTTAGAATTTTTAAAATTTAATAATATTTTACTTATTTCAATATTTTGTTGTCCATATCGTTCACTGTTGTTGTAAACTTACCTTGGATTATATCTGTTTGAATTTGTGGTAAATTCACTAATTATAGATTTAAGTTTTTGCATGAAAAAAAATGTTGCAACTTGAATAAAATGACGGCATTTTTTTATTTATTAATTTAAATTTATAAAATAATATAAACAACTTGGCAAGTGCAACTTTTTCGTCAAATACGCGTAATGATGTATGTATCAGCGTTTACTTTCAAACAAAATCATACCTTGCTTACCACCACAAAAATCATATTACATCACAATAACAAATTGTATTTATTATACTATTACGTGTAATATTATGCTAGCTATAATATCAAAAGAAATTAATATTTTTTATTTAAAATGGATATTTTATTTCTTAAAAATACTTTTTAAAAATACTAAACATTTAAATCTTAAACTAAACTTTTTAAAAATATTTCTCAAAAATTACTTTTTCACAACATTTTTTAAAAGCACGTCTCAAAAGTACTACTATGGCGGACAAGATAACGATGTCTAGGAATGCACTACTATTGCCAGGGGCGAAGCTAGAAAATTCTTTTAGGGGGCACAAATGAAATTTTAATTTTTAATAGTCTATATCTTTATAATTTTTAAAGGACAATGTAATACCCCTAACCCGTGTCCGTCGTCGGAACAAGATTACGGAGTATTACCGAAATTTACAGAACAATCATATACAATTTCTCACCCTTTATGATAACCACCTGCATACAACACATTTATATACTAATATATCCAAACCAAGCAACCAATTCAAGTCAAAAATCATGATTTACACAAAATTATCATCACAAAACCCATTTACCTAAACTTACCAAAGTAATCTCATTCATTGTTATGCCAAAATCAATTACTAAGTATATGCATACAAACATACATATATGTATCATTCACAACCATATTTTAAGTTTAAGTCTTTTCTATACTAATCCTATACATGCCATATAAACCATAGGTTATATTACAAATCGGAGAAATCTAGATAGTGTGGTCTGATGTGTTGATCTGATCCTTCGAACTCATGTCAATCTACAAAGAACATTGAACAGACAAGAGTAAGCTTAAAGAAGCTTAGTAAGTTCATAAGTTTTGAATGTAAATCTTACAGAACATGCTATAATAAATCATTAAACAAATATTTCACTAATATTGCCTGCCAATCACAACTTCAATTAATAAAATTCACTTGGTTGAGCTCAATATAAAAAAATTCTTATATTCTTCCACTATAAATCCATATGACACTTACCAATACTTATCAAATTAGTGAACATCTTACGGATTTGAGTACATCGTTTTCTTGAGGTCATAGTCCAACTATGGTCTTACACACATATTTCCATGGCCTTGCTATGGTCTTACACTTGTATATATACTGCCATGGTCCAACCATGGTCTTACGTTCACGATGTCATAACCTAGTTATGGTCTTTTCACTGAAATGCTATAGCCCAGCTATGGTATTACATTTAACACTTTGCCATGGTCCTACCATGGTCGTATTCGTCAATTCTTCTTGTAACACGAAACGATCGTACTTAATCCTGTGTTCCACTTAATTTGAACTTTTAATTCGATTTTCATAGTATTACAATAATCATAATTCAATAACAATGATATGAAATAATACATTAAATCATTCCTAAATTAACATTTAATCGTGAAAGTTCAACCATATGAACTTACCTAGGGTGGTTTACAAAAGTTGTAGAAAACTCAGGGACTAATTGATTATTTTCTCTTTTCCACGACTTTCTTTGAGCTCTTAGTCTATAATATAAAATTTCCATTCCTTAACATCTAAATCAATTCTAGTTCACTTCACAATTTATACCCTTCAATTTTTGAAATTATACTTTTACCCTAAATTTTATAATTTTTACAATTTAGTCCCTAATCAATTAACCCATCAATTGAGCTAATTTTTCTCCTTTAACACTTTATCTAATCATTTTAGGCTACCACACAGCCTTTGATATTTAGAATTTCAACACCAAACCCTAATTCTTAACTTTTTCACAATTAGGTCCTAAAAATCAATTTCTATTGAAATCACTTAATAAAATCATCACATAACAAAATTAGAACTTCAAATTCATGCTTATTCATCATAAAATTCCAGCACTTATCCATGGAAACTTTCAAAATCACTCATAGAATCAAAAACTAATGAATTCAATAGTTGGACCTAGTTGTAAAATCTCAAAAACACAGAAAAAAAACTCAAGAAAAGAACAAGAATTGAACTTACATGTAGCAAAATAATGTAAAACCAACTTAGGACTCTTCAGTTGCTATTTTTGGCTGGAGAAAATTGAAGATTTTTCTAGAATTTCAATTTGGTCATTATTTTATTTAGTTAATTCGCAAAATTTCCAATTTTGCCCTTAGTTCACATTACTTCTTTACTAATTTCCATTTCTCTACCGTCCAGCCTATATAATTTAAGCCCAATTGCCCTTTAAATCCCTCTTATTTATTATTTAAGCTATTTAGTCACTATTTCTTTAATTAACAAGTTTTACACCTTTTTCAATTTAGTCCTTTTTAATTAATTAACTATCAAAAAATTAAAATTTTCTAACGAAACTTTATTACTAATTCACTAACACTTCGTAAATATTTATACGGCTCAATTTATGAAATCGAGGTCTCAGTACCTCGTTTTCGACCCAATTTACCTAATGTATTCTTTTAATTTACAAAAGTCACTAATTCAAAAATATTTTTAAAATCATACTTCACTCATAAATATTAATTTATTAAATTTTCAAACTCACTCGTCAGATTTAGTGACCCCGAATCACTATTTCCAACACCACTGAAAATTAGGCTGTCACAATTAAATTAAATTTTCATAATTTTATGAGGGCCAAAGTTCAATTTTACCTTTATTAATTTAAAATTTTAAATTTTCTAAAGGTCCAAAACAAAAATTTTCCATTTTAGGGGGGGTCAGGGCCCCTGCCAGCCCCTATGGATTCGTCTCTGACTATGGCAGACAAGATAGTGACTGTTTTGGTGCTTTATAAAATCAAATTACCTCATAACAAGGATGACTTCGTTGTTCCGTCTGGGTTTCATAGAAAGAGTGATACTTTATTATAAATGAGAGAGGTTCCCATATTCCTCTACATATCTTTGAGGCAAGATTTTGTTTGTTGTTGCACTAATGGTTTGCAACTGTGCTAACGAACTATAGGATTGCCCTTGACCAACTTGCAAGACGTCCTTGGCATTTTTTCTTAACATTGTTCTTATATTTCAAAGAGGTGTGAGTTGTTTTATACCAATAGCTTTAGGAATCTTGTAACATCCCTAACCTGTCTCCGTTGTCGGATTAGAATTACAGAGTATTACCGATTAAATCATAACAAATAATAACCTTTTAAAAAAGTAATCAATTTAAATGATAATATTCAAACTAATATTTATTCATAGCATAAACATGGTTACGGACCTTAATTCGAGCTTACAAGGTCATAAATATAGGTTGTGAACATCCAAGAACTGATTTGAAACAGATCAGGAAATTTTGAAAAAAAATTTAGAAAACATGGGTCACACGACCGTGTGACAAAGCCCAGGCTGTGTGAGTATTCGAAGTATGAGACACACAGCCGTGCCCCAGCCCGTGTGTCTGCCTATGTGGGTATTCGAAATAGGGTCATATGGTCGTGTCACATGTCATGTGCCAGACTGTGTGTGCTTTCAAAGTTTGGTCACACGGCCGTGTTGTCATGCCGTGTAACTCTCTTAGACCATGTGATTCATCCTTCACCTAAAAATTAAAATGACATACAGCCGTGTGGGGTAGTCATGTGACAGCCTGTGTCCCAGCCTACGTGCTGCATAAATTTCCCCAAAAACAAGCCATTACAAATCCAATTGCTTTCACACCAATCCAATCCATTTCCGCATGCATTCATATGGCCAAAACACATTCAAGCACACTCTAAAACATACCAAATCAACCATTCTATAAGACCTAACTAATATGCCATCTCAAGTTCAAACATTAAACATATCCCAAACATACCAAATAACTATAAACTACCTACTTTCAAAGGGCATACACAAGCATTCCATACCACAGATTTACAAGTCTAATTGAATTGTTTAAGTCTAATTGATGTATAAGTATTAAATGTCTTGATAATAAGGTGAATTTGAATGTTTGAACTTTGTTTGACATGTTTTGATGTGTTTTGAATCAAATAGAAGTGGTAATTGGTGAACATGTTGAAAGGTTTTGGTTGGAAGCTATGAAATAGGTACCAAAAGGTGCATTTTGCCAAGAAATAGGGACCATGTCTCGATGACCAACGTCCTTCATCACAACGCTGGCCAACGATAAGTGACGTTTGACATCAAATGGCACAAAGTCTTGACATGACTTACTGTGTTGGCAACGTCACGGCGTCGAAATGATGAAGTTGTGACGTCGGTCCTGAATTTTCAAAACTTTATAATTTGGTCTTGTTTCATGCTTAGGTTAACAAAAGAGCTTTTGTAAGCTCATATAATACCTGAAAATGATTGTATAATAGAATTTGAATGTTATTAACTGTAACATCCCATTTTTCAGTGGCATCAGAAATAGTGGTTTCAGGACCACAATTTCGACAAGTGAGTTAGTATTATATTATTTATTTAATATTTATAAAGTTAATATTGAGTCGTATTAAATTGTGGTTAAGAAATTTTAGTGTTTAATCAGTTAATTTACTAAAAATAACTAAATTGTAAAAGTTGTAATAATTAGTTCTAATAATTAAAGATGTTAAATAATTATAGATTTATAAAGTGATGGGCTTATTTGGTAATTAGACCATCACAAATATTGATGGACGGTTATGGACTATGGTTTAATGAAATTTTAAAGGCTAATTTAGTAAATAGTAAAAGAAAATAATAAAATACTAATAACAAAAGAAAAAGAAAACATCTTCTTCTCCATAAGGTTTCACCAACCAAAAACACCATTAAAGGAGGGTTTAAAACTTTCGGTTCATACTTAAGCTTGCATGTAAGTAATTTTGATTCATGTTTTTAGTAATTTTGATGTTTTTGTGATCGTTGTATCTTAATCTAGCTAACCTGGGTGTTAATTCATTAAACTATTGAATGTTTTGACTTGTGCCATTATTGAATTTGTGAAGTTTTTGAAAGTTAATGATAGTTTGGTAAGCTTGATAGCTAAATAAGATTATTTTGTAAAGAAATTTTTATTGACTTTGATGTTAAGGATTAATTTGTTAAAGTTGTGAAATTTCATGAATTTTTTGTGAAATTGAGATGATTATGGGTTGTTCTAGGGTGAATATAATTTCGGCTAGTTTGGTTTAATTTTAGTGTGTTCAATTTGATGTTTTCGGGTTTAAAGGCTAAATTGCAGAAATGATAAAGTTTAGGGGTAAATTTATAAAATGTGATTAAAAAGACCTAAATGCAAAAATTAATTATTTGTTTGGTTTGAATTGGTTTAATCAAATTAAATTATACTTTAGATCAAGAAGTGCAACGATCGAAGGACGTACGAGGAAAAGGGAAACTCATCGATTAGTCCTCGTTATTCGAATTCCTTGATAGGTAAGTTTTTACAGTTATTTTGGTTATAATTAGTTGATAAATATTGTTATTGATGTACATATATTTCGAAGATTGCTGAAATAAAGTGTTCTATGTAAAGTATATTGAATTTTTGAAATAAGTTCGATGGATCGAGTAAAAGTTTCTTACATGAGATTTCTGATGGAAATTCTGATCTAGACTGAGTTCCTGCATGTGTTGCGGGCTCGGATGTACATGTGACTCAAATTTAGCCTAGACTGGTAATCCGTTGTCGTTTTACATGTATACCTAGCCGTGGCCAGGCTAGTTTATATGTGTTGTCTTTGGTTTAGCCCGGACGGGTAACCTGGCATATTTAATATGTATCTGATTAGCTCTTACAAGCATTATCTGTTTTTGGATTCATGTATTTGAATACTTTTACAAAGATCCATCGGAAGAACAAAGACTATTGACACGAAAGTATTTCAATGAAATAAATGAGATATGAATTTTGAATATCCGTACATTTAAATGTTACTGACTTGAAATTTGGCGATGGTGTTGTAATAAGGTTGAGGTTTATTTTGCTAAGTACAAATAACATTTAAATGAATTTGGTAAGTTTATAAGTTAATTGTGAAAACTTACTAAGTAATGCATATACTTACTTCATTATTATTTTCTATAGATTTTAAACTTTTGGAGCGGGTTAGTTAGACCATTGGAGCTCACACATATCATCGATTATCATTGGTATATTTTTGAAGTCTTGGTCGATGGTTATATGTGGCGTGTATATAGGATGGTTATTGTGTGAATGTTTGAATATGCTTTGTATTAAGTTGCAAATGTTTGTATATGTATAGTTGATATATGCTTTACAAGTTCGGTTCTTTTGGAAGTGAGTGTTATAAGTCATGTTAAATTAGGATGTTATATGGTATGGAAATGTAAGGGTAATGTTCATGGCTCTTGATGTTGAATGAATGGAATGTATGGTTTTGGTTAAGATTAAATGCAAATTTAGTTGATGATTGAATTGTAGTGTCAATGAGAGCACATTGGTTAGGCACATAGGTTGAATGTTTTTGACATGTTTTAGTCTTGTTTGAAAGTGTTTTTGATGGTATATAAAGGTTGGTTCTAGGCTTGGCTTGGTACTCAAGATAGGTGTGAAATTTGCCTTGTTTTAGAAGCTAAATTTTGGCATGCACAGCCTAGGACACGGGCTGTCACACGATCGTGTGCTGCATACGGTCTCTTCATATGGCTGTGTATTTTAAAATAGTGTGTCACACAGTCTGAGATACAGCTTACAACACGACTGTGTGACCCAACATCGAATTGAACACAAGCTGGCACACAGTTTGTGACTCAGGCGTGCAACCTTACATTGAGTTAAACAAGATCTAACACACGGCCTGCGACACGGCCGTGTGAGGATATTTCAAAAGTTACACGGCCTGTCACATGGTTGGCCACACAACCATGTCCCTGTGCTACACGGCCTGGGCTATGGGACACGGTCTAGCCACATAGTCGTGTGACTCCTATTTCCAAAATTTTTCATTTTTTTAAAATTTTCTACCTTATTCCAAGTTAGTCCCTGATTGTTCCCAAATCATTTTAAGGGCATCATAAGCCCGGTTTAAGGCCTATAAGTGCATTTAGGCTATAAATGAAATATTTTTATTTAATTTAAATAATTGTTTCTGTTTGATGTTAAACAATTCAAATTGTATTGTAATACTCCGTAACCATAATTTGGCGACAGAAACGGGTTAGGGATGTTACATTGACACTTGATTTTATCCATAAATGATTAAATTTATTGCCTAATTTATTGTAATTGCTTCGAAAATGAATGTAGCATCCTGTAGTTCGGACTTATCGATCAGGTCAGGTGAGGGGTGTTACATATTCTACTTGAGTCCAGTCCGATGTTGTTAACTCTAAAATATAGAGTTATCTTTAGCACTTTTAGACTAGGAATTCATGCACATTTTGAATATTTGATAACGAATTTTGGAGTCTTTGTTATAATTCTACCTTATTAGTTGATACTAAGATGAATTTGCTAATTTGATCATTTTATACACTAAAACACATGATTTTTTTTTATTTTTTTTGTAGTTTTTGAGCCCACTGATGCACTAGAGGAAAAGGTAGTCTTGAAGCTCACCTGTAACACCCCTCACCCGTATTCGACGCTAGAATAGGGTTACGGAGCATTACTAAACATTTTATACAATTACACATATATTTTTAAGTTTCATGCAATCATCAATCAAATAACATACATATTGTCCCTAGTATAAGCCTAAGAGGCTTAAAACATGTATTCGGGGTGGTTCGGGACTAAATCAATAACTTAGGAAACTTTTGGAAGACTTAGAAAATTTTTGCAAAATATGGGGAACACACGCCCGTGTGGCCTTGCCGTGCTCGTGTCACAGGCCATGTGGGCATTCGAAATGGAAGCACATGGCCGTGTTCCAGCTAGTGTCCTACCCCGTGTAACTCTCTAACTTGGGTCACACGGCCAACACACATGCCCGTGTGGCTAACCCGTGTGCCCTAAAAATGGCCACGCACGCCCGTGTGTCAGGCCGTGTGCTAGGCCGTGCCAAACCTGTACGGTATACTGACTTATGCCACACGGCCAAGATACACGTTTGTGTGCTAAGCCTTCTGGAGCATACTGACTTGATTTTAATTTCAACACCAAGAAACACACGGCCGTGTAACCTGACCGTGTGTCACATGCGGCTGAGACAGACGCCCATGTCTCTGCCCATGTAGACAAAAATAGGCTATTTACCAAGCCATTTTGCCACCCAATTTGCATGTACCTACACCAAACTCGAATGGCACAAAACATAGCATAAGATAGGCATTCAATCAACCTCAATCAAGCATATTTCATACCATTTCCAACACAAACTAATCCAAGATATACAATCTCACAATGCGACATTCAATTTCATGCCAAATTTCACTTTATCAAATCATCAATATGGTCATTTTCTAAACATGCATTATTTTACCTAATTTCACATACATAACAAACTTAAATTTCAACCATTTGCTATCCATAATACCTATTATCAACAAGCATCATATAACCATATTCAAACACGTAATATGTACCATTTGCAAAATTATATACACAACTAAACCAACCAAGTTAAGCCAACTTTTATGGCTATATATAAAACCAAACTCTCAATATTTACAAGCCATTTGAAAAGACTAAATTCATTAACAACATATATACCAAAATGACCAAATTCCTATACATGCCATATACTCAAAATACTTAAGTTCAAAAATACCAAAGTGATAGTAAGATAGTGTGATAAATCTCCGACAATCCCGAATCCGAGCTAGCTTTGATTTCACTATAAAACACGAAAAATAAACAAAGTAAGCTATATAGCTTAGTAAGATCGTATGAAGATAATAAATAAAATTCACCATTTAATTTACCATTCAAAATATGTATACAACATACCACAATTAATGTAACACCCCTTACCCGTATCCAAGGCCAGAATAGGGTACGAGACATTACCAGACTTAAACATACACATAGACGAAAACCGGGCCATAAAATTTCATTTAATTCAAAACTTTTCGAACACATGCATAGACTCATATTTAAAGACATATAACATGGCATAAATGAGAACTTACACATCCATAATCATTCAATAACATGTCATTCACTTTAAACATATTTGCTTACCATCCTCTATATAATATACATTCTGACATTAACTAGAACTTGACATGCTAAATCTTATTCTCATTTTATAGCATCACAATGTAGTTACCAATTTGTCCATTAAACATCCATATTCAAGCAACATCACTCATTTCCATTTAATTCATGATCCACATGCCTGCGTTCTGACCTCTCTTCACTAAAAATTATTTTTCTCATATTACAGAATTCGGATAATGCTCTCATCTATCTTTCTAGAGAATATACTCAATAAGGATTTTAATAATATAAATTACAATCCATAATTATTTTTATACAATTTTTAATGATTTTCTCAAATCGGAACAGGGGATCACGAAGTCATTCAGACTCTGTCTCAAAACAATTTAAATATCTCATAATATAAATTTCGATTGCATATACCGTTTCTTCTATGTGAAAACTAGACTCATTGGGATTTAACCTCATATTTTATTCGTCCAATAATTCAATTTCCACAATTTATGGTGAATTTCCAAAGTTGCACCACTTCAGTAACCCAAAACTGCCAAGGCTAAATTTACTCATTCACTACTATTATTCACCAAATCCATACAATATCATTTCATTCATAATGGTAAGAACACATAATTATGCTTTATAAGCATAAATCCATAATCTCAATGTCATCAAGTATCAATGACTTATTCCAAATCATGTCATTTTTATAGTATTCACCAAATACTATATACATCATAGATCATCACATGTCAAGGCATCACACATAAGTTTAGCGTACATACTTGTACAACTTGTAACATAACTCAAAGACATACTCACGAATGGCTTATCTCATTGGGATCATCAACGAATACTTCGCCAAATTACCCGTTGAACACTCGAATATAATCGGATACACAGAATGCATGCACATAAGTGCCATACCCGTAGCTAGAGCTGATCATGGGTTGGGCGGCACGGCCCGGCCCGGCCTGAAGGCCCGCCCGAAAAATAGGCTTGGGCAAAAAAATGAGGCCTGTTTAGAAAACGGGCCAGGCTTTGGGTAAGATTTTTTTGGCCCGGCCCAAATTATATATTAATATATTTTTTATTTTATTTTTAATCATTTTAAATTTTTAATATAACCATTTTTTATTATATTGTCAATTTGTGTATTGTTTTAAGAATTGTTTTAGTATCATTTTTATTTGTTTTAATATTTGTTTTTATGTTTTTAAATATATTTGATTTATTATATTTTTAAATTTTTTATTTAATGAAATAAGCAAAAAAAATTTAATATGGGCCGGGCCGGGTCGGGCTTAGCAATTTTATTTTAGGCCGGGCTTGGACAAATTTTTAGGCCCATATTTTGGGTCAGGTCTGGGCCTAGTAGACGGGCCTAAAATTTTGTCTGGGCCTAGCTCGAACCCAGCCCGGCCCATGATCACCTCTACCTGCAGCTAGACAAACTCAATAGCCTGCGAAAATTATGTAGCCAAGCTACCATGTAACCTGCCCATAAGCGAACTCGGACTCAACTCAACGAGCTCGGGCATTCGCATCCATAAGTGAACTCGGACTCAACTCAAAGAGTTCGGATGCCTAGTTACATCTCACGAACTCGGACTCAACTCAACGAGTTCGGAACTCAAATATCCTAGTGACATGTCACTTGTATCCTAAGCTATTCCTAAGGTTCAAACGGGATTTTCCTCGATCATAAGTCTCTGCCATCTTCCACGGAATACCAAAATCGATACTTGGTAGCATTTCATAGTTATCAAGTAATTCACATAATTTTGCATATTACTCAACAATAACCACAAAGCATAATATTTCATGATAATAATCATCATATCATATAAATAACATCAAATTACTTAAAATGACAATTATGTTACCACATTTACTCATGAACTTACATCTCATTTAATATCAAGGCAATAACATTAAATTACACAATGCATTATTAAAAATCATATGAACTTACCTCGTATGCAAAAATGGCCATTTTTACCATTTTGTCCACAACCTGATACTTTTTTATTTTAGCCCAAATTTTGATTTTTCTTGCTCTATCATTTCAAATATAGCCTAATTAGGACTCACATTATTTAAATTAACCCAAAATCATATTTTGTAAAAATTATAATTTTGCCCCTAAACTTTATTAAAATTACATTTTTGCCCCTAGGCTCGTAAATTAAACTTCATCCTATTTCCTTATGTTTTATGACATGCTGATCATTTTTACCTTCTATAGAAACATCAAATTCGCACTCTAACATGTACTTATGAACATTAGGTATTTTTACCGATTATGTCATTTTACTCGTTTTCACGTAAAATCACTTAGCAAAAGTTGTTTAACACAATTTCAAGCTTCATATTCTACCATAAAACATCAAAATAAACACATTTCACCTATGGGTATTTTTTCAAATATAAACCCTAGGTTAAATTATTGCTAGAATAAGCTTAACTAAGTTACTAGGATTTCAAAAATGTAAAGAATTTTAAAAACGGGGCTAGAGAGCACTTACAATCAAGCTTGGGATTTTGAACAAACCCTAAAAATGGCTGCTACTGGTAGAAACGGTTGAATGAAGAAAATGATAGCTAATTTGGCTTATTTCCCTTTTTAATTCTTTTAATTATTAGTTTACCAAAATATCCTTAACTTAAAAATATTTTATTACACCCATTTCATGTCCATTTTTGTCCAACAATTAACCAATGGTCTAATTACCATTTAAGGACCTTTAATTTAAAAACTCATAACAATTTGACACTTCTAACATGTAGAATTCAACTTTTGCACTTTTTACGATTTAGTCCTTTTGACTAAATTAAGTGCCCGAACGTCAAAATTTTCGAACGAAATTTTCACGAAATTATTCCGTGAAATCGTAGACCATAAAAATATAATAAAAATAAAATTTTCATCGTCGAATTTGTGGTCCAGAAACCACTGTTCCGACTAGGTCCACAATCAAGGTGTTACAATTAAGTAATCATAATGTTCATATGTATTCAATCATTTATGTAACCATAAGCTCAATTCTTTCATATGTTCGATATATATACAGTTTTCGTACATACCTGTACTGATACTATCTACTCTCACCATTTCATATCCTCAATATACCCGTTGAACCATTTGGAATAATACAGGATACTCGGGAATCTCACACCCTAAGTGCCAATAATATATAGCCGAAGCTATCTCAATATCATATCTCAATAATGCCCACTCACGAGCTATCAACGGGTCTGCTCACACAAGCTAACGGTCATGACGTAGCTACACGGTGCTGCTCACACAAGCTTATGAGAATCTGCAACACATGCTGGATAACTCAGCCACTGGTAGGACGTACGGACCAGCGCCCAAAACAATAATAACCCCTAATGACATGTCATTTGTATCCTAATCTATTCCTAAGGTTCAATAGGGATTTCCAATGTCGAATCTTCGTCAAATAGGTCCACAATATCGTATTCACAATTTATGCAATATTAATGCATTTAAAATACAATTAAAACAAAGCTCATTACATACGAACTTACCTTGGATGCAAAAATGGCGAAACGAGTCGATTAATCCAAAACCTTATTCTTTCCCCGATCTAAGCCTGTATTTCGCTTTTCTTGATCTATATAATATCAAATTTAGCTTATTTAATAATATCTCTATTAAATTTAATCCAAATGAACTTTAAAGCCACTTTACATATTTGCCCCTAATATTTCACATTTTTATAATTTAGTCCTTATTTCATAAAATCACAAATTCATGCAATTCAACCAAAATCCATGCTAGCAAAATTTCAATTAGGTCCCTAGAAGCCCATATTTTTCATTCATTTCACAATTTAACAACCAAATTTTAACATTTCACAAATTAATCCCTAATTGGACATTTTACTAAAAATCACTTAACAAATGATGTTTATATAACAACAAGCATGCATTTTCTATCATCAAACATCACAGCACACATAGGTTCATCAATAGAAAAACCCTAAATCTTTAAATTTTTTGCAAAATAGTCCCTCAGCTAGCTAGATTAAGCTACAACAATCTCAAAAACATAGAAATCAATAAAAACAGGTTAAAATGCATACCTAAATGAAGGTGAATAGCTTGCCGAATTTCAAGACCTAAAAATGGCTCTTTTCCTTGTTAAAATTGGTTAAATGAAGAAGATGATGAGTATAATGGCTTTTTGTTTTATTAAATTATCATTTATTAACCAATTTACTTATTTACCTTTAATTATAAACATTCAAAAACACTTAAAAAATGTCCAAGAATGTCCACTCATATAAAAAATGGTATAATTACCACTTAAGGACATTAAATTTAAGATTCCGTAGCTATTAGACACCTTTAGCTAATAGAACACCACTTTTGCACTTTATGTGATTTAGTCCTTTTTATCAAATTGAACACTCAAACGATAAAATTTCTTAACGAAAATTTCACATAAACATACTATCATACTGTAGATATCAAAATAATAATAAAATAATTATTTCAACTTCAGATTTTTGGTCCTAAAATCACTATTCTGATTTGACTAAAAATGAGCTGTTACATCACCTCTTTGATGCCCAATGCTGTAGCATTTCCACTGCATATGCCTTGTAGAAGAGGGCTAATTTATCATCAAATTTGGATGCCCAATTAAAGGAATATTGGACCTTGGAAATTTTCTTGACCCAGCTCAAGAATTGGGTCAACAAAATGGACAGTCTATTAAGGAGATAGGAGACCAAACCGTCCACTAAGGAGGAGAAGGCCCAACCGTCCATAGAAGAGTCCAAATCAACCACCCAAGACTTGGTAAATTATTTAAAATCAACCAAAAAAACTCCCTATGTGTCCGTCTAACTCCTCTCCCCATTTCAAGGTTTCTCTTACATGAATCAAGCATAAAACAAGCCAAAAATAACAAAGTCATTCACCCACTTTCCTTAAAGCATGGGTCGGCCATGGGAAGAGAGATTTTCAAGGCTCTCATTTGCTAAAAATAGTCAACCTTTACAAGTATAAATACCCCCTAGCTATTCACTCATTTCACTCATCCCTCACTCACCATCTCTTCTCTCATTCTCTCTTCTTTCACTTCCCATTTGAGAGAGCAACACAAGAGTTGCAAGGAGAATTTCAGAAGTTCTTATGAGCAACAAAAATTTGGCATCTTTGAGGCAATTGTGCGAAGGAGCAAAGTAGAAGGAAGGAGGAAAAGTAATTCAAGCTATGCAACAGAGAAACACCAGATTTGTCTTCTAGCTTATTTTTCTTAATTTTTTTTGTTTCGTTCTAAATTTCTGAACATGATTGCTAAATATATTTATACTTTAGATTTAATTATAATGAATTAATTTTGTTTATGTTAGATTGATTGCATTCTTTAAGCTTGGATTATTAAAATTTTGTTAATGATGTTATCTGCCTTGGTTGCTTATTCATTCAAATAAAATCATGAACATGTTATTCATGCATTATAAATGTAGGGATGCAATTGAATTAATTATTAAATCAGAACTAGATTGTAATTAATTGATACAATATCTGAATGGTGCATGTTTGATCTTTTTATGATAAAATTAGGTCAAATTAGTAATAATATCGTAAGAAATTTTATTACCTTGCATAACCTAGGATTAATGTGATTAAATTGTTTCAGTATAGACATATCATTGTTACCTCACTTAATTCTTAAGAACGACGCCTAAAAGGTAATCTTAGACTTGACATAAACATATGTGAAGAGACTAAGAGGTTAAGCTTAGGTCTTCGAGAGAAGTCGAGTAGTCATAAAATCAAGGTTAATAAATAGGCAAGTTGCCATGGATTTCTTCTGTAACATCATTAACATTGTTTTAGTAATTTTAAGTTAAAGAAGACAATTAATCTAACTCTTTTATGCCATAGAAATTAAAACTTGTGAATTATTACTTATTACTCTGTGTTTACACTTGTCATTCATTTTTAGCATACTTGGTTGATTTTAGTTAAGTTAATTAGTTAGTTCAAACTTCTCTTAATTAATTTTAATTATCAACTTTTTAAGTGATAAATTTCACAATAATTACTTATACAGTCCCTGTGGAGACGACACTTTTACTTACTACTTTATTACTTATGAAAGATTGTGGAGACTTGCACATCATACGAATATTACGTGACAGATGTACTAGCAATCCAATCAGTCTCATTTATGTCTCTGTGTTTTGGGAGTCATCTGCTCCAATGCCGAAGATAAAACATCTCCCCAATTTGACTTGATAGACGACATATTAATCTTTCAATCGGTTTGCTCATTTTCTATTAGACTAATGACATGTTTAGGTTCGTCTATTAATATAAGTTTTCTTTTCGTATTATGATCCGGCCACGTTATATCGCTTAGTATTAGTTTAACCATTGACAACAATTGAGCTAATATTTACTTCTATTATGTTTTGCTTGCAAAAACCACATGAGGACATTATACAAAGAATATTAACGAAATCCATGAATTATTTTATTAACCAATTTGTTAAAAAAAAGTACAAATTTTCAAACGAATATATTACACTTAGGGCACTAGATCTAACATCAAGCATGGTCTCTCTTTAATGATAGAAGGAGCTTATATATAGAAAGAGCTTAAAGTGGGTCCTTTAATATGCTGTCATACCTTGTATGCCCAAAGGTAATATGGTGAATGGTTAGGCTAAGTAATAAAAAATTGTTGCTAAAAATTGATATGGCAACGAGTACTTTACTCTGGGAAGATTTTCCTAGGATTCAGTGGGCCCAATCTAACTGTCCTTGATTGAGACGATCTCATGTCAAGCGAGGTCTTCCTTATCCTTGGCAAAGTGATCTCGTGTAAAGGGTCTAGTCCCCTCCTCATACTTGGTGAGGTGGTTTGGCCTTTTTCCAAGTGAGTCATTCAGTTGAAGTTGAAGCGGAGTGAAGTGTTGTTGGGGCGGGCTCTTTAAGTGAGATTCACTTAGGTGTAACAATTAACTTTATAAGGTTTATGTCATGATTTAGCTCTTGAACTATACTCATTTTTCTATATTGGTACTTAAACCTCTTTTTATCTTATTTTGATACCTAAAATAACTCTGTATTATAGATTTTATTACTAATTTACTATTTAGTTCAAAAGTTATGTTAAAAAAGTCCAATTAATGAGAATGCCCGTGTTAGTCTTGTTTGTGATCACGTCATCCAATCTATTTTCACTAATAATCAAGGGATTACCTTATCCGATGAAATCTTCTTGCCATATATTGGCCACGTTTTTCTACAACATGTGTCATGTACATTCAACACAATTACAACACTCCAAATCTTATCGAATTTAAGAAATTATAATAAGATAATAAATCTTTTAATCACATCCAAATATATGTTTAAAAACTCCTCCCAACCTAACTATTTATTTTTTTCTGTCTAAAAAGTTTCGCATTAAACCATATAAACCCTGCATCAATCTAATCAAATTAGAATACATCCAAACACCAAAAAAAAACTCTTTTTAACTTACAAAAGAATCTTTCTATTTCTCTCCCTAACCATCGAAACCACCTTAATCACAAAGTGATATTAGTTTTTTTTTTTTTTTTTTGTTCATATGTTAAAAAAAATTGTAATTTCATTCTAAAATAAACTCTAAATTGTGGAAAAGCGCGTTTGTCCAATCAGGACCTCCAAGAAATTGAAGTATACTATTATTGGTTGGGGAATGCAGCCAATCCTGTGACATATTTTGAAATGTTAATTATAATTTGTATGATGAAATCAATGTATTAAAATAGGATTAGTGAAAGTAGGGGAGAGAGGGCAAGGCAAGGCAAGGACAAGGACCATCTTTTCCATCTTAATTATATTATATTAACAAGAGTGGTTAGGGTGCTCCACAACTCAGCAAGCCATGTCATGCTGCTGAATTCAGGGACAAAACCATAGTATATTAAAAGATTAAATTATGCAAAAATCAGAATCACTCTCCATACTTACATCACTGCCCTCGTTGACTCAAAACTATTTAACATAAATATAAAATAAATAAAATTAGAAGTAGCAGCTACTACTATATCTGCTAATATTTTATTAAATCAAAGACTATACACATATATTTGCATCAACTTAATTTTAATTTTAACTATTCTTATTTCCATTAATTAATTTATTAATTTTAATATTTAATTTAAAGTTAAAAATTTAATAATAAAATTTAATATTTTATTTTGTACCCAAGTAAATTATTTATACCGCTATTTCTAAAATTAAAGTATATCAGATATATATTATTTCTAAATTTAAAATTTTTTAAAAAAATAAAATTATAAAACAAAAAATCATTTTAAACTTTATTTTAAAATTAAATTACTTTTATCTTTATCATAAAAATATATATTCTAAATTATTAATTATATATATTCATATTATAATAGTTTTATATTTCAAATTTTCTTCCTCACAATTAAATATATTATCTTTCGAAAACTTAAGGATATTTTTTTAAGTTGTTTATATCTTTTAAATATTGTTTCACTAATTATTTTAATTAATATATTATTATTTAAATGATAATAATTTTATAAAAAACGCACGAATAACTCGTGCATCGCACATGATAGAAAACTGGTACGGTCTATATTGTTAACTAATAAAGATAAATTTATGTTACTTAAGTTATATTAGTGTTTAATTTAATTTTATACTTTTTTTCTAATTTTATCATAAATATTAGATTATTGCATGCTTATAATGTGAGTGAAAAACAATTATATAACAAATTTATTAAAAAAAATTTGACTTGAAAACCGAATGTAACTTTGGTTGAAATGGTAAAATTGAGACAATGAAGATTTTGAATGTCTGGCATTTAAATCCAATGTATTTTTCTAGAATTTATATAAAAATACAAAATTATTTTATAGAAAAAGAGATTTTTAGTAATTTTACAACTGAATTAATATTTATTTTATGGGTAACACAAATTCAATAATTTTTTTTAAATAATACTAGAAATTCTATCATACACGTATATGTATGAAAACCATATATTTAAAACACAGAGGTGTATTTTAAAATTACATACAATAAATAATGAAATATTTATCTTAAAGCTAATTAATAATAACTAGAAATTATATGACACGTGTATGCATATGAAAACCACGTAATTAAAGCACAGAGATGTGTTTAAAAATAAATACAATAAATAATGAAATGTTTAGTTTGAAACTATTTAGTAATAGCGCATGAAATATGTACAATTAAAATGAAAAAAATAGATTAAAGATGTGTTTGACAAATTAAAAAATTAAGTACTAAAAATTTAATTAGTACTAAATTTTATAAACACTAAATTTATATTATAATTTTTTATAAGTTAATAAAAGTTAAACACTGAATATAATTGTTTTGTTTGATAATATTAAAATTTGATGTTTGGAAATTCATTATTTCATAATTTCAATCTTATTAATAAGATATTATTTATTTTTGGATAAAATTTAAGGATAAAATTTTAATTTTTTAATTTTTAATAAAATGATTAAATAATTTATTTTAAAATTACGATTTTTGAAAAATAAAAGCAACTTAATATCTTTCTCATTAAGTTATAATTAGCTATTAGAGGTGTGCATGGGCCGGGCGGCCCGGCCCGGCCCAAAGGCCCACCCGAAAAATGGGAGGGTTTGGGTAAAAATATAGGCCCGAAAAATGGGCTTGGGCAAAAAAAGATGCCCGTTTAGAAAACGGGCGGGCCTCGGGCAAGATTTTTGGCCTGGCCCGCCCAATTTTAATATTAAATTATTTTTAAATTTTTTTAAATTTTAAGTAACTTTAGTTTTTTTACTTTAGGTTTTTTTTATTGTTTTTTAATGTATTTTGATATTGTAAAATTTTTGTTATTAATATAATTTAGTTCTTAATTTAGTTCTAATTTATTTCAATTTTTTAATTTTAATATAATTATTTTTTATTATATTTTTAATTTATATATTATTTTAAGAATTATTTTAGTGCCATTTTTTTTAATATTTTTTTTATGTTTTAAATGCATTTGATTTATTATATTTTAAAGTTTTTTATTTAATAAAAAAAGTAATAAAAAAATTTAATATGGCCGGGCCGGGCCGGGCCGGGCTCGGGCCTATCATTTTTTCTCGGGCCGGGCTTGGACAAAATTCTAGGCCCATATTTCGGGCCGGGCCGGGCCCGGGCCTTGAAAACGGGCCGAAAATTTTTTATGGGCCCGGCCCGGCCCATGCACACCTCTATTAGCTATCTACTTGATTATTATTTTCAACACTTTTTTGTTGAAATTTTTATATTAAGTAAAAAGTTAATATGGTTATCAAATAAAATTAAAAAAAATTAAATGTCGAAAACTTTCATCTTCAATGAAATGAAAATTTTCAATGATTTATCAAACACACTCTAACTTGTGACACAAATTCAATCAACAACATTCTTAATACTAGAAATTATATCACATGTGTATTCATATGGAAACCACGTACTTAAAAAAACAAAGGTCTGTATAAAAATAACATATAATAAATAATGAAATGTTTAGTTTGAACTTAATTAATAATAACATACCAAATATGTACGATAATAAAACGAAAAAAAAAATTAGATTAACTTGTGACACCAACTCAATCAACAACATTATTAATATATACAATTGATGGTGGTAATAAATTGGGCATATTAAAATTAAAATATATATAAAAAAACATTAAAATAAATTTTTGGTTGAGTGGTAAATTTAATATTTTACTAATACAATTGGCATGTGTTCAAATATCACCATATGTACTTTTTTTTACTAAGATACCATGCAATAATATAACTTATTTTAAGTACGAAAGGACATCGAAGTAATTTCCCTAATCGAGTTTGGTGTCTAATTGACTTGTGAGACCAACTCAATCAAACACTTAAATAGTAGTATAAATGTACAATTGATGTAAATAATAATATGTGCATATTAAAACTAAAATGTATAAAAAATAGTAAAATAAAGCTTTGAGTGAGTGTTAAATTTAAGGTTTTACTAATGCAATTGGCATTGGTTCAATTATCACCATATACATATTTTTATTGATTTTTTTAAATAAAAAGACCAAAGTATTTTTGAATAATATAACTTATTTTAAATATGAAAGGACATCAAAGTAATTTTCCTAAACGAGTTGGTGCTTGGTTGATTTGTGACACCAATTCCATCAAATACTTAAATAGTAATATAGATAAACAATTTATGAAAGTTTTAAAATGTGTAATTAAAACTAAAATGTATAAAAAAAATCAAAATAAAGTTTTGGTTGAGTGATAAATTTAAGATTTTTCTAATACAATTGTCGTTCTTTCACTAGATAATGAAAAGGAAGAAATCATTCAACTGGAGGTGGAAGAGACTAGTCAAGAGATTTCGTATGTGAACTGTTTAGTAGGAGTATTTCTTACTTCCAGTGTTGTGCATTTTCAAGTGATGCGATCGACTTTGGCAAGTGTTTGGCATCCAAAAGGGGACGTTTCAATCTCAAATATGGGAAATGAGAGATATTTATTTCATTTTTATTATGAAGTGGATGTGGAGAAAGTTATGAAGAATGGGCCATGGAATTTTAATTCCCATTTACTAATTCTACATCGACTGAAGACGGGAGATGAACCTTTAACTGTTCAATTGCATTGGGTGGATTTTTGTCTACTAATACATGATTTCCCTCTTGGTTTTATGGCTGATACTATTGTTCATCAGTTGGGAAATTTTATTGGGGAATTTATTGAGTATGACACAATTGCAACTCAACTGGGATATAAACGCATCATGAGAATTAGGGTGAAGGTGGATGTTAGAAAACCTCTTAAGAGAAAGAAGAGGATTACGCTGAAAAATGGTGAGTCAGTTTATGTTCGTTTTGAGTACGAAAAATTAACTCTATTTTGCTTTCTATGTGACGAATTAGGACATATTGAAAGTTTTTTCTTGATTAGAGCTATTCAGACACAATCAGAATAAGTTTTTAATTGGGATATTTCTCTGCGTGCTCAACCAAGGAAGAATCTGTCATAGAAGAGCAAATGGTTGGTGGAAGATGATGGGGGGAAACCTACTATTTTTGGCAACACGATGTCAAGCGGAGGAAAAAA
Organism: Gossypium anomalum; assembly: GCA_025698475.1. Taxonomy (NCBI): domain Eukaryota; kingdom Viridiplantae; phylum Streptophyta; class Magnoliopsida; order Malvales; family Malvaceae; genus Gossypium; species Gossypium anomalum. Next base: position 87,819,945 of record CM046961.1, read on the forward strand.
AGAATGTGGGGATTCTGAAATCAAATCCAATGGACAAAGGCGAGAATTGGGGTTCTATCCCAAAAGGTTCTGTTTCTGTAAAAGGTAAAGGAAAGTCTACTTTTGCTATTAGCCCATTAAAACTTGGGGAAATAGACCAACATCATGATGATTTTGACAAGGAAATGGTAGCCCACGAGGAAGCAAGTAGTCCAATAACGCATAGTGATGGACTAAAAAGACCCCACGTACAAGTTAATATTTTACGAGTTTCTAGAAATGATGATTCGAATGAAACTTTTAGTACCTCTTTGTAGGTACAAAATACTAATAGATCAGTAGGCCTTGCTAAGTAGGCCATTCGGAAGCAATGAAACTTCTAAATTAGAATATTCGGGGTTTGAAAAGGTATCAAACTGTTAATTGTCTCCGGCATATGCTGAAAGACATAAATCCCACGGCGGTGTTTGAAACGAAGCTTCAGAGCTGTAATATGGAAAATGTTAGGCATAAATGTGGTTTTACTAATAGAATAGATGTTGATTTGGAGGCAGAAGTGGTGGTTTATCTTTAGGTTGGAATAGTGATTGTAAGATTACTCTTCGATCTTTTTCACGAGGCACATCGATGTCATGATTGATGATGACTTGAAGGGGAAAACTTGGAGGTGTACGGGTTTCTACGGAGTGCCAGACTAGACTATGCATGAAGCATCTTGGAACTTGTTACGAACATTGAATGACTCCCCATATATTCCTTAGGTTGTTATAGGGGAATTTCAATGAAATAGGCTTCCAATGAGGGAAAGGAAAATGTGTAGATTTCGGGATGTTATGGAAGATTGTTCTCTCACTAATCTTGGTTATAATGGGCAGTGGTTCACTTGGGAAAAAGGTCGTATAAGAAATAATAATATTCGGGAACGTTTAGATAGAGGTATTGTAAATTCTACTTGGCGGGATTTATTTCTGAATTTTAGTTTATCTCATTTGTTACATGCGTTTTCATATCATTGTCATTTATTGCTTAATTCAATTTTTGGAAATCAACATCCAAAGCAGTGGCATTTTAGAATTGAAGCAACGTGGCTTTTGGAAGAAACGTGTAAAATAGAGGTTAGTAGGATTTTGGGCTGATAGTTTGGGTGATGTTCCAAGTAAGATAAAGGCAGTAGAAGTGGGCCTTGAGAAATGGTTCAACAAAATTAAAAAACAAAGGTCTCTAATGGGGAAAGATTTGGAACAACAGTTGCTTAAATTGAATGAAGCTATTCCTACGGATGAGATTTTGAGAGAAATTGTGGAGACTAAACTGGCGCTTAACATAGAGGTTGATAGGGAAGAGCTTTATTAGGAGCAGTGAGCCAGAGCGAAATGGCAAAAAAATGGGGATAGAAACACAAATTTTTTTCTATAGATTAGCAACAGATCGTCGACGGAGAAATAGGGTGGAGGAACTGGTGGATGGAGAGGGTAATATTCATGAGAGCAATACTGATTTATTAGGGTTAGCCATAGATTATTTTAATGCCTTATTTACATCGAAAGGTGTTGGAAACCCAAATTCTATTTTCGAAGTTGTCGAGCCATGTATATCTCAAATAATGAATGAGGATCTTAAAAGGGATTTTAATTACGAAGAGGTGTGTTTGGCTTTAAAAGCTATGAACCCTTTAAAAGCTTCAGGGGAGGATGGTTTAGGGGCGATTTTTTATTAATAGTTTTCGCATGTTGTGGGTAAAGAGGTGGCAGATTTTCGCATTGAGATGTTTTATGGGCTTCATAACATGGTTGAAATAAACAGTACAAGAATTGTCTTGATCCCCAAGGTTAGTTCTCCTCGTTTCATGACTCATTCTAGGCCTATTAGTCTTTGTAATATTTTATACAAAATTATTTCAAAGATGCTTATGAATAGGCTTCAAAAGGTCCTTCATTTTTGCATTGACAAAGCACAAAATGCTTTTGTTCTGGGAAGACTCATTACTGATAACATCATAGCAGCATATGAAATTTTACACTCAATGAAGAGAAATGGGTAGGGAGAGAAGGATCATGTACCTTAAAACTTGATATGAGTAAGGCATATGACCGTGTTAAATTGTTTTTTGTGCAAGTTATGCTTCAAAGGATAGGTTTCTTGGATCAATGGTTTGAGAAAGTCATGCATTGTGTGACCTCGGTCTCTTACTCTATGGTTATAAATGGGGAGGTGGGTAATTTGTTCCTCCTGTAAATAGGTCTTCGTCAAGGGGACCTTTTTAGTCCTTATTTATTTCTTATTTGTGGAGAAGGTTTATCAGCTCTTCTTTAAATGACAGCTACAATGAGTGTTCTTAAAGGTTTTCGACATTCCTCGAGTTACCCACTTATTTTTCGTTGACGATAGCCTAATTGTTGACGATGCAACAATTGATAGGGCTAAAGCGCTTAAATAAAATTTGGAGATTTATGCCCAGAGTTCGGGTCAAGAGATTAATTTCGACAAGTTTGGGATCTTTTTCAGCTCAAATGTCAATCAGAATGAAAGAGAAGAGGTGTGTCAGATTTTGAGGGTTAATTTGATCATTAATCCAGAAAAACATCTCGGTCTTGCATCAATGGTAGGGCATAATAAGAAGATTACTTTTAAGGAGCTTAAAGAGAAGTTAATTAAAAGGGTATCTAGTTGGAGTTCGAGATTACTTTTTATGAGTAGGAGGGAAGTTCTTATTAAAGCTGTGCTTCAGGCTATTCCTTTGTATGCTATGACTTGTTTCTTGGTACTGTTGTCAGTTTGCAAAGAGCTGGAAGCTGTCATAGCCCGTTTTTGGTGGCAAAAGAAATCTGGAAGAAAAGGTATTCATTGGTGTTCGTGGAAAGAGTTGTCTGTGCCAAAAGATGAGGGGGGATAGGGTTTCGAGATTTGTCAAAATTTAATATTGCACTACTAGTGAAGCAGGGCTAACGTCTAATGGAAAACCTGGGTTCGCTAACAGCGCGTTTACTTAAAGTAAAATTTTTCAATGGATCAAATTTCATGGAGGCTTCTCTAGGAGCTAATCCATCGCTTGTATAGAAAAGTATCTAGTGTACAAAAAACTTTTAGGCTCTGGATTAAAATGGAGGATTGGATCTGGAATATCTGTGTCAATATGGCAAGATTATTGGTTGCTAGGGGAAGATTAATGACTTATTTCTACGGCAAGGTGGCTGGAATGGAATGTGTGTCTGATTTGATTTTGCAGAATCCTAATCGAAGGAATAGAAACATAATTTATTCAACCTTTACAGTGGAAGAAGCTGATCAAATTGTGAGTCTTCCTATTCCTATTACTAATCAATCTAATAAAATAGTTTGGGCTAGTGAAAACTCTGGTATCTATTCTGTGAAAAGCGGTTATAAGATGCTATTAGATCCCTCAAACTTGAATTTAAATGAGCAAAAGTTATTTAACCAAATATGGAGCTTAGCGTGTCCTTCAAAAATTCACATTTTAATCTGGAAATTTACGAAAAATTATGTACCTACTTATCAGAACTTATATTTTAAGAGATTGATCACTGATAACAAATGTTTGCGTTGCCGACAGCTTTGTGTGTAACGCCCCAAAATCTTAAAGTATTCATTTTTGTATGTTTGTGACACATAAACGCATGTTTGCTTCACTGGTTAAGTGTTCTGGGAAGTGTATGAGAAGTCTTGAGTTCAAGCCTAGGCATGTGCAAAAATTTTGTTTTTAAAGAAATAAACCCTGTCTTTAGTCAGTAGGCTTTTAAATAAATATGGGTATTTCATGACAGAAAGGGCCTGCTGGTCTAAGGGATAAGTGGCGTATTGTTGATGGCTGAGGTCTGGGGTTTGAGTCTTGACAATGCAAGGGAGTGTTTTATTTTGTTGGATGCCGTGTAAGTGGTTGTATGTCAGTGAGGGGTGTAGGGATTGTGTAGCCAAATTTTAGGAGGAAATATTGGGGATTTGAATAGTGGAGTGGCTGGAGTGTTTTGAGGAGTCAAGTAAGGGAAGTGTTTAGGAGTAGGCCGAAGTAGGGAGTCTCTTTTTGCCAAAATCGATCAGTAGCTCACCTTCTCTCCCTTGTGCCAAATTTCTACTTTTGGTTTTGCTGCCTCTCTGTCTTTCGTGTTTCTCTCTTTTTGGGACCGATTGTTGCTTGAGACCCTTCGGGTTTTGCTCATTTTGGTCTTTTTCGAGTTTGCTCTTCCCTAGAGTTTTTTGTTAATTGATTGCTTTCTTCTCTCCCTCTCTTATTTAGTTTTTCCTTTTTGGCCGAATGACCTTTCTCCCTATCTCTTAATTCTTTTTGTTTTAACAACTTCTCCCTATGCTACTGATTTCTTTTCTATTTCCTAGCACTGTCGTTTTGCTTTCTTTGGCTGGTATTATTCACTTCAGGTTTTTCCTTTTCCTTAAAGACCTTGCTGAATCTCTATTCTTTCTCCACTCTAGACTTTCGGTTTCTCTCTAAAAGGAGGGAATTAGTGTGGGTTTATCTATGTCTCCTTGGCTGAATACTTGATCTTCCCCATCCTCCCTCTTTTATCAATTTTCCTCTCTTAAGCTGTTGGTTCTATCCAACGCGAGTGCTTTCGGTTGGTAAGTCTCTTGGTAAGGGCAGAAGTTGTGCCTCAAACGTTTTGAGTAATGTTGTTATTTATTTATTAATCTATTAAATTCCTAACATGCGGTCATGTCGCATTGTGGTGGGCAGCAGCAGGTCGTAACAAACTAGGTTTACCAATGGTATCATAAGCTATACCTTTTGGAGTAGTAAGGGTAAGCAACACAAATATAGGTCAATGGTTGTTGTTTTATCGGTTTGGTTCCAATGGAATTGTCATTGTTTTAAGTGCGGTGTATCTCAAGAGGGGTTGCGTACCTAGAATCCTATCAGGTGTGTACAAACGCAACTTTGGCTATGGTAATCGGCAAAAGTTGAAATAAGTGACGACGACGCTACACGGGCGTGCGCTCGTTCGTATGGTAGTCCGTATGCCTAAACATAGGCGCATGATTGTTGAGGCCGGCCATAGACGATTTTATGGGCCAAGGCCGTATTGGGCCACTTTGGGTCGAATTGGGCCGTGTGGGCCCTACATGGGTAAATCACACTGACATGTGGAAAATATTGGGTCAGACTGCGTAATCCACACGGCCAAGGCCATTTTTGGGCTATGTGGGCCATACGGGCGTGTAGGCCCACATGGGCTCGCAATATGGGCCATGGGCCCATTTTTACTGTTTGGCTGTTAAGGTTACACAAGTCGTCTGAGACGACTGTGGACCTACTGTTGGGTCGGTAAGTTTACTTAGACCCCCTATTTGATAAAATGACTATTTTGATCCTATATGGTAAAATGACTGTTTTGCCCCTATGTGATGTATGACTATATTCAGCATGCTATCTTAACTGTATTGAGTACTTATATGATATTATGACATGACATGACATGATGCATGATGTGTTGCATGGGGTGGGGTTTTATTATGATTGGATGAAGTGTACTATACTAGCAGCTCTGCTGCAAATATCTTTAGTAGTCACATGGCTGCATTTATTTTTAGTGCGCAGGATGGGTGGGTTGATTATATCCCCACATTGAATACAGGATTGAACAAAGATGGAGTGTAGAGGCTGGCTGGGTAGGATCTCTTAATTGCATATCTGTATTGCTACTATCACTGAGATGAGCTCAAGCCCAAACTGATATTGATATTGTAATGGACTAAGGCCCTCACTGAGAATGAACCATTACTGAATTGGGCTTAGGCCCAGACTGTATATGCACTGTTTGCTTATTTGGATATAGGGTTACACACTGAGTTTTCATAACTTACCCATCTATTTATCTGTACAGGTAATCCCCAGGCTTAAGCGGGTCAGTGCTGCGAGGGACTCAAGGGCGGCCACACAACTGTATTTACTTTCATGTTTGCTTTATTTTATAAATAATTTCATGTTTTCCATTTTTACTGTAATAAGGCCTTTATGAATTTTAACTTTAATTTGGGATTTTCATTTGTTTTGGTATATATCTGCTAGTGTTAGGAAAGCTCGAGTTTTCCAAAAGAAACAACGTTTTACAAGTAAACTTTAGTACGCAACTATTTTAAAGAGCTTCCTCTATAAAACGAGATTTTGAAATTATTAACGTTTTAAAGTAAATACTTTTTTATAGTGGCGCAAGTTTTAAAATCATCTTTTAGATCACACAAAGAAGCTAAATAATGATTGGGCTTTTCAAACGATATCACGCTTTACGAAAAACACTTCAATGTAACATCGCCAGATTCGGCCATAACGTTCATACTGAGTTTGGGGTGTTACATTGTAAATCCTCTACCCATGTTGTTCGTGATTGTTTGTTTACTACATAAGTTTGGTCCAAATTAAATTTTCAGTGGTCGAGTTCAATTGCAAATTCAAACTTTATAGGGTGGTTGAACTAGCTTTTGGAGAATTCAGCCAATAATAGAAAAGATGAGATTGCTATTATAATTTGGGCACTTTGGTTTTCTCGAAACAAATATCTCCATGAGAAAAAGACACAAAGTACAGAAGAAGTTGTTATCTTCATTATGGGTTTTGGTATGAAATATCGGGGTAGCACATTGACTTTAAAGCATCCTAAACCACGATCCATGGTAAAATGGATGCTGTAATACCCCTACCAGTATTCATTGCCGGAATAGGGTGCGAGGCATTACGAGTTCTGAATTAAATTTTTTTCTTTTATTCAATATAGCCCTTTTATAAATATTTAAACTTCCTGTAATATTAAATCGAGACCAATCCACATCAATCAAATCAATTTAACATATTTTCATGATAGATTCATGCATTTATATAAGATAACGTCATCACATATCTATAACTGTGTTTGTTAACCATACTAATGGCTAACTTTACATTCATTTCACGTTAACATTTACTTTGTTAGCTTATACATGCCATTGGTTCGCAAAATAAAGTTCCTTTATATACCGAAATCCAGGGTTGATAGTGTGATGTGTCTCCACCAAATCCGACCTCCGAGCTCTTAACACTACAAAAGCAGGAGAAAAGGAAACAGGGGTAAGCACTTTGTGCTTAGTAAGCTCATGTAACAAGAATTACACTTACCTAATATTTTCAAGTACAATACAATAAACATTACATATATCCATTCAATGCATTATTACCCTAACATGCACAAACTCAACATTCAAGTTAGTACAATAATTTCTATATATCAATAATATATATCATGATTGATGAGCTCATCAATACTATGATTTCCATTCCTTGTTGTTTTTCCATATTTATCCCGTTGAATTACTCGGAATTTCGATGGATTTTTCAGAGGTACACATTTAGTGTACAAATCAGTGTCCGTCAATTCATATTCATGTGCACACATTTCCATTTCGAGAGAGCACACTCCGCGAACCTCAACCTTGCAGCGAGATTACGATCCGAGCTAAATCCCTGCAATATAAACTCATAGAGTATTGTCGGGATTACCAGTCCGAAGCTAAATCCCTCGCAACGACAATTACTCTAATGAGCTTGGATCCGAATTACCGATCCAGGCTAAATTGAACCCTAATTCGGATTACCGTCCCAAGCTAAATCCATTTTCCACATATTCTTCGAGAGGGCTATATCGGGATAGGATCACCCGTCCGGGTTAGATCCTTTTACCAATCAATTCCTTTTCGAGATCCATCGAATTTTCCTTTCATACAACCGGATTTCTTCCCTTTATATCAAATATATCAATGTTTCATCAAATTTCATATGATGAACATTCAAATCATATTTACATCAATAACTTACATTTCAAGTATTTAAGAATATAATTCAAGTTACATGAACTTACCTTGATACTTGCTTGTATCCAGCAAAAATCTACTAATCCCGAACTTTTTCCTTTCCTCGATCTATCTTCGTATTTGAATCTTCTGGATTTGGTGCAAAAATTATGAAATACCAGTTTAGAGAACCCTCCTATGGCGTTTTTAGCTGCTGGAATTGAAGAGAAATGAAGAGAAATCTAGATATTTCCTATTTAGTCCTAGTTTTATTTAGTTAATTTTGCAATATTCCAATTTTACCCTTAATTTATCAATTTTTCTGCTGTTTTCATGCCCTTGCCGTCCAGCCCAAATAACTTTTGGGTTTAATTCCTTTTAAATCCTTTCTCATTAGACTCTTAAGCTATTTAATCACTCTAGCAACTTTTACACCTATTACAATTTAGTCCTTTTCATTTAATTGACTACCCAAACATTAAAATTTCCTAACGAAATTTTAGTACCACATTAATAACATTTCATAAATATTTATAAAATTATTTTTGACTTAGTTTTTACGAGATAGAGGTCTCGATAACTTATTTTTACCTAATTTCTTCAATAATTTTTTTTAACTAGCCACTAAATTGATAAAATTTTTCTATCAATATTTTCATACGACTTTCCTATCATATAAATTTTCATGCAAAAATATTAAAATAAATTTCTCTTTAAATCGGATTTGTGGTTACAAAACCACTATTCCGATAACCTTGAATTTAGGCCATTACAACTCTCCCCCCCTTTAAGGATTTTCGTCCTCGAAAATCTTACCAGTAAAGAGGTTTGGGTATTGTTTCCTCATTGTCTCCTCCGGTTCCCATGTCGCTTCCTCAATCCCGTGCTTTTGCCACAATACTTTCACCAAATTTATCTTTTTATTTCTTAGCTCTTTTTGTCTCTCGTGCCAATATCTTGACCTGTTCTTCACTGTAAGTCATATCTCAGTTGAATCTCCACTACATCGGAGAAATAACATGTGAAGGATCGATCGATATCGTCGTAACATAGATACATAAAAACATTATAGATTCTATCAAGTTCCGGTGGTAATGCCAATCGATAAGCGGCCGGTCCAATTCTTTCTATGATTTCATAGGGCTGATAAATCTTGGACTCAATTTACCCTTTCGACCGAATCTGAGAACTTTCTTCCAATGAGACACTTTTAGGAATACCTTGTCACCAACTTGAAATTCAATCTCTTTTCATTTAAGGTCGGCATATGATTTTTGACGATCGGAGTCGCTTTAGACTATCCCGAATAACCTTTACTTTTTCTTCTATTTCCTTGATCAAATCAACCCCATGTATCTTCCTTTCACTGAGCTCATCAATATAACGGTGTTCTACATTTTCTCCCATACAAAGCTTCATACTTGAGCCATTTTATCTTTGGGATCGATAATCATTATTGTAAGCAAATTCAATCAAAGGTAGATATCTCTCCCAATTACCTTCAAATTCTAGTATACAACATCTGAGCATATCTTCCAATACTTGAATTACACGCTCGGATTGACCATCCATGCGAGGATGAAATGCGATCTTTGAAATACAATCGAGTACCCAAGGCTTCTTGTAATTTGTCCCGAAACGAGGCGTAAATCGGGGATCTCTATCTCGATATAATAGAGACAGCACTCCATGTAACTCCGACAATCTCGGATATATATAGTTCAAATAGTTTATCTAAAGAATAATCCATATGTACTTAATAAAGTCTTGCTGACTTTGTCAATCGATCAATAATCACCCAAATAGCATCTTTTTTCCTCGGAGACAAAGGTAGCCCCGATACAAAATCCATAGTGATTCTTTCCCATTTCCATTCTGTATAGTAATTGGTTGAAGTAACCACGAAGGTACTGATGCTCGACTTAACTTGTTGACATATGAAACACCTTGATACAAACTCGGAGATATCACGTTTCATTCCCACCACCATGACATCTTTTTCAAATCATTATACATTTTATTACTCCCCGGATGTACAGACATGATAGTACCATTGTGAGCCTCGCGTAGAATCTTACTGTATGAGCTCACGAATTCTAAGGTACACATACCCTACCTTTGAATAATAAACAACCATCGTAACCAACCTTGAAATTCGGGATCATTACTTGACTCACACTGCGTGCCGTTTAACTTGTAGCTTTTATCATTCTTCTCGAGCTTCACATATTTGCTTTGTAAAAATGTCGGTTTAGCTCTCAATTCAGCTAGGATTGAACCATCATCGATCGGTGATAACCGGGTATTCATAGCTCGTAAAGCAAATAGAGATTTCCGGCTCAAAGCATCGGCTACAACATTAGCCTTACCCGGATGGTAATCAATAATCAAATCATAATCCTTTATCGATTCAAGCCACTGCTGCTGTCTCAAATTCAAATCTTTACGTGTCATCAAATATTTCAAGCTTTTATGATCGGTATAAATATGACATTTCTCACCGTACAAGCAATGCCGCCATATCTTCAAATAAAAATACAATAGTAGCTAATTCAAGATCATGTAATTGGATAATTTCTTTCATGTGGTTTAAGTTGTCTTGAAGCATAGGCTATTACTTTACCTTCTTGCATCAAGACACAACCTAAACCATTTAATGAGGCATCACCAGTAAATAACAAATTCCTTACCCGGTTCAGCCGCACTAATACAGTGCTTTCGTTAATAGATCTTTCAATCGGTTGAAACTCTGTGACATTCATCACCCTCTCGAACTTTACATCTTTCTCGCAATAATCGAGTCATTGGAGAAGCTATCATAGAGAATCCTCAGTACAAATCTCCGATAATAACCAATTTAAACCCAAGAAACTTCTAACTTCGATACATTCTTGGTGGACTCCAATTGACAATAGTGAGATTTTACTCGGATCTACCACGATGCCTTCTTGGTAGATACAATATGTCCTAGAAAACCCACTTCTCGAAGCCAAAATTCACATTTACTTGAATTTAGCATACAATTGCTTCTCTCGCAGAATTTGTAACACGCTTCTCAAATGTTCTGCATGTTTTTCTTCATCCCGAGAATAAACCAAAATATCATCAATGAATACTACTACAAATCATTTAAATGTACAACAATATCCGGTTCATCAAATCCATGAATATTGCAGTGCATTAGTTAGCCCAAACGGCATAACTAGAAACTCATAATGCCCGTACACTGTTTCTAAAAGTCATTTTTTTTGGTACATCCGACTCCTTTACTCGTAGGCGATAATAACCCGATCGAAGATCAATTTTTGAAAATACGGTAGCACCTTTCACCGATCAAATAAATCATCGATCCGGGTAACGGGTACTTATTCTTTATAGTTACTTTATTAAGTCAGTTTAGAGTCGATACACAATCTCAAAGACCCGTCTTTCTTTTTCACAAACAGAACCGGAGCACCCTAAGGTGAATGACTCGGTCGAGATAAAACCCCATCAACAAGTTCTTGTAATCGTGTCTTTAACTCCTTTAATTCAGTAGGAGCCATACGATACGGAGCTATGGAGATCGGAGTAGTTCCCTAATCAAATCTATAGAAAATTCCACTTCTCTTTCTCGTGGCGATCCTGGTAATTCCTCCGAAACACATCGGAAAATTCACATACCACTGAATCGCTCGTATTTTTTGACTCGAGATACTTTGGTGTCAAAGACATAAGCCAAGTAAGCATCATACCCTTTTTTAACATACCTGCAATGCGCCCATTATCGAAATCACATCGAGATAACCCCTCTGTCATGATCGATTTAACCCAAGCAACTCACCATTCGACATTTTAACATAATATATTTATGTCTACAATTTACTCTTGCATCATGTTTGGTTAAACAATCCATACCCAATATCACGTCAAATTCATCAAATGGCAATAACATCAAATCACCGAGAAACAATAACCTCTTACCATCGTGGACAATTTTTACAAATTTTATCCACTAACACGGATCGCCCAGTGGGGTTCGACTTTAACCACAAATTCGAGAGGTTCAACGAGATAAATTTTTAACAATTGCAAGTTTAACACATATATATGAATGCGTGAGAGCCGGGATCAATCAATGCAATAATATCGGTGTCAAGTAAAGAAAATGTACCATAATAACATCGGTGCTTTGGTATCTTCTTTGAGGTATCTTCTCTCGCACGAATGGTATATGTCCTAGTCAGTGCTCGTTCACTAAAATGGATTTTATTACGACCTCACTTCGCCAACACTGGGCCTACTCGTTCTGCCCCAGATATCTTTTGTAGCTCCTCGACTATTTTTTTGAGGCGTGACATTACTCAATCGAACAAATTCTCTTTCATATTCGAATGTCTTCATCTGATCTATTGCCCCATTTCAGCATATTTACTCAAGAAAATTCTTTTCTTTTCTTGTCAAGGAACCTCTTTTCGGTCAAGGATATATTTTTTTTCGAACTCGATGCGAAAGAATTCCCATGTAATTTCTTCTTTTGGAACAACTGAAGCTTTAGTATTCCACCAATGGTAAGTCATGTCTTTTAGCGGTGAGAGACGGCACATTTCGAGACATTCTTCCGGTGTACAAGATAATTCCTCCGAACCCGAGTAGTGTTTTCTAACTGAATTCACTCCTGCTCGAATCATCATCAATCTTTGCTTTCGAAATTCTTGACCCCATATTTTCGGATTTTATCTACAGGAGCTTTCCTTTTCTCGACAGATTCGATGACTGTGCCTGTGTGGGATATCGAGAACCGGTGGAGGAGCGAGAAGGGGAGCTTGAGCTTGTTGCACTACGAGGTTAGTTCTTAAATATTGACTAAACCATTCATTCATCACTTGAAAGAAGGCTCGCTTTGCCTCCTCCCCTTGGCCCTCAGATACGGGCCTTGTACTACTAGTTACTTCGACTTCCCTTTGTGCCCGTTCTGGAGCCGGAGCATGACTCCCGCTTCCTCAGTTGAGCTTTCGGTCGGTGAGACATTTACTATAAAAAAACACATTTAAATGGTCGAGATATCACACTATCAATAATAATTTAAATGGCATGTATAGCTAATTCCCGTGTTTGCTACATCGGTCCTAGAACCGACTAAACCGTAGCTCTGATACCAATAAATGTAATACCCCTACCCGTATTCATTGCCGGAATAGGGTGCAAGGCATTACCAGAGTTTACGAATTAAATTTTTTTTTCTTTTTATTCAATATAGCCCTTTTATAAATATTTAAACTTCCCTGTAATATTAAATCGAGACCAATCCACATCAATCAAATCAATTTAACATATTTTCATGATAGATTCATGCATTTATATAAGATAACGTCATCACATATCTATAACCAGGTTTGTTAACCATACTAATGGCTAACTTTACATTCATTTCACGTTAACATTTACTTTGTTAGCTTATACATGCCATTGGTTCGCAAAATAAAGTTCCTTTATATACCGAAATCCCGAGGTTGATAGTGTGATGTGTCTCCACCAAATCCGACCTCCGAGCTCTTAACACTACAAAAAAGCAGAGAAAAGGAAATGTGGTAAGCACTTTGTGCTTAGTAAGCTCATGTAACAAGAATTACACTTACCTAATATTTTCAGTACAACACAATAAACATTACATATATCCATTCAATGCATTATTACCCTAACATGCACAAACTCAACATTCAAGTTAGTACAATAATTTCTATATATCAATAATATATATCATGATTGATGAGCTCATCAATACTATGATTTCCATTCCCTTGTTGTTTTTCCATATTTATCCCGTTGAATTACTCGGAATTTCGATGGATTTTTCAGAGGTACACATTTAGTGTACAAATTCGTGTCCGTCAATTCATATTCATGTGCGCACATTTCCATTTCAGAGAGCACACTCCCGCGAACCTCAACCTTGCAGCGGGATTACCAGTCCAGGCTAAATCCCCTGCAATATAAACTCATAGAGTATTGTCGGGATTACCAGTCCAGGCTAAATTCAGACCCTAATTCGGATTACCCGTCTGGGCTAAATCCATTTTCCACATATTCTTCGGGAGGGCTATATCAGGATAGGATCACCCGTCCGGGCTAGATCCTTTTTACCGTCAATTCCTTTTCAGAGATCCATCGAATTTTTCTTTCATACAACCGGGATTTCTTCCCCTTTATATCAAATATATCAATGTTTCATCAAATTTCATATGATGAACATTCAAATCATATTCACATCAATAACTTACATTTCAAGTATTTAAGAATATAATTCAAGTTACATGAACTTACCTTGATACTTGCTTGTATCCAGCAAAAATCTACTAATCCCGAACTTTTTCCTTTCCTCGATCTATCTTCGTATTTGAATCTTCTGGATTTGGTGCAAAAATTATGAAATACCAGCTTAGAGAACCCTCCTATGGCGTTTTTAGCTGCTGGAATTGAAGAGAAATGAAGAGAAATCTAGATATTTCCTATTTAGTCCTAGTTTTATTTAGTTAATTTTGCAATATTCCAATTTTACCTTTAATTTATCAATTTTTCTGCTGTTTTCATGCCCTTGCCGTCCAGCCCAAATAAATTTTGGGTCTAATTCCTTTTAAATCCTTTCTCATTAGACTCTTAAGCTATTTAATCACTCTAGCAACTTTTACACCTATTACAATTTAGTCCTTTTCATTTAATTGACTACCCAAACATTAAAATTTCCTAACGAAATTTTAGTACCACATTAATAACATTTCATAAATATTTATAAAATTATTTTCGACTTGGTTTTTACGAGATAGAGGTCTCGATAACTTATTTTTACCTAATTTCTTCAATAATTTTTTTTTAACTAGCCACTAAATCGATAAAATTTTTCTATCAATATTTTCATACGACTTTCCTATCATATAAATTTTCATGCAAAAATATTAAAATAAATTTCTCTTTAAATCGGATTTGTGGTTACGAAACCACTATTCCGATAACCTTGAATTTAGGCCATTACAGATGCCCCTTCCACAAGGGTAGGTGAAAATTAACGTCGATGCTGGATTTTTGGTTGTAGTTTCATGTTTTATCATAAAAAATGATGAAGGCCTTATAATGGGTTCGGGGTTTAAAAGTCATAACCTAGTTTGATTGATGGTGATTGCTGAAGCGATTGCAGTACTGCATGGGCTCTAATTTGCACTGGGTTTGGGATTCATAAACGTCATTCTTGAAAGTGATTCAAAGCTGGTTATTCAGAACATACAACAAACAAGTGAAGATTACTCGGAATCCAGACCATTCACATAGGATGCGAAGAATTTGGCGAGGAACTTTTCTTCTTGTCGATTTCAATTCATTGCGCGAGAAGGGAATGTGGTAGCGCATGTAATGGTTATTGAAGGTTTGCAAAAGGATGAGGATTCGTTCTGGGTTGAAACACACCAATGCAAGTCTTAGAAGTGACTGATTCTGATCGACGATTCAGTCGACCACCATAATTCCTATTCTATGATGTTGTTGGGTTGAGAAACTTGGTAATCTGGTTGTCTGTCTCAACTTACTCCCTCTTCTAGTTGAATCTCTGCCAGAATTTGGATGATTTAACCGTTTATTTTTTGGGGTTTTCAAATTTGCAAATAGCATGGAAGACTGCAGAAATGAGAAGAATATTCTTATTTTGTTTTTCTATTATTTTGTTTTTTGTTATTTGGTTTTTTCCTTTAGTTTTTTTGGGGTTGTTGTAGACTTCTCTAATTTGGTCTTTCAGGACCAATTATTAAACGGATTTTATTGCAAAAAAAAAAAAAAAAGCAGGTTTAATATATAAATTGGCCCCTAAACTTGGAAACTTTTCTAAAATTGGCCCCTAAACTTTTTTGTATCACATTGGTCCCTAAGATTGGCATTTGTTACACAAATTGGTCCCTATGGTTAACACCATTAGTTTTTTTTAAGGCTTAATATATAGATTGACCCCTAAACCTTTTTTTGGATCATATTGACTCTTAATGTTGGCATTCGTTACACAGATTGGTCCTTAGACTAACACAATTTGTTTTTGAATAATTTGCTGACATGGAGAAATAAGGGGATGACATGTGGATTTATATTTAATCATTTTTAAAACTTTTAAAAAATACCTTAAATTTTTTTTAAAAGTTAAAAAAATATTTTAAAATTTTAATAGATATTATAAATTATAAAAGTTCAAAAAAAATGAAAATAAAAAATTAATTTAAAACCTAACATTTAAAAGCTTACTCTTTAAATATTAAACTTTAGAAAATAGAAATATTTTTTAAAAATCTAAAATACAGAACAAATAGCAATAAAAATACACAAAAAAATAAAAAGGTCAAATTTTTAAAAATTTACAAAAAATGAAAAAAAAATGAAAAAATATCAAGCATTGATCGAAGTTAACTGGGCTTGACCAGCATTGACCAACATTGAGAGGGAGTTGACCAACATCAACCGGGCCCTTTTTGTTTCTTTAATATTTAAAATATTTTTTAATTTTATATCTTTACAATTTATTATAATTTTCTAAAAATTTAACCAATATTTTTTAAACATATATCTTTTTTTTTTTGAAATTTTAACTAAATTTGTTATTTTTATTTTCAGTTTATATATATATTGGAGTTTTATAATTTTATAATTTTGTTCAACAATTTTTTTTTGAAAATTTTAAGGTTTTTTTTAAAAAAAAGAATGGTTAAAAATAAATCTACGTGTCGTCCCCTTATTTCTCCACATGTTTGTCCCATGCTTGTCCACATCAACAAATTATTAAAAAAATAAATTATGTTAGTGTAAGGACTAATCTGTACAACAGATGTCAATTTTAGGAACCAATATGATTCGAAAAAATTAGGGACCAATGTAAAAAAAAATTATCAACTTCAGGGATTAATCTATATATTAAACTAAATTAAAAAAAACCTAAACTACTTTCTAATTATATAATTTATTTTAAATAGAAATGAGATTAAAATAATTTTTGTAAGTAAGTTAATTAGACCTTATCATGGGCCGGACTGGGAAGATCCACCTAAAATGTGGGAGGGTTTAGACAAAAATATAGGTACGAAAAATGTGTTTGGACAAAAAAATAAGGCCAGTTTAAAAATGGACCGAGCCTCAAGTAAGGCATTTTGGCCCGAGCCCGGCTTGGCCCGAATCCACTATAGGACAAAAAAAAATTACTTTTTTAATATTATTTTCTTATTGTTTTCTCCCTATTTTACTACTATTTTACTATTATAATGTTACTATTTTGTTGTTATTGTTTGAATATTGTATAAAACTTATTTTATTGTTAATTTTGTTATTATTTTAGAGAAATTTTTAATTTTGTTATTATTTTAAAGACATTTGCTTGTTAAATTGCATCTATCTTAGTGTTATTTAAGTATATATATTTTTTAAAATTTATTTTTAATTTGTTGAGAAATATTTATTTTGATGTATTTAGTATTTTTTATGTATTATATATTTTTTAAAATTATATAAAAAATAATATAAAAATTAATATGAGCGAGCCGGATCAAGATTGAATAAAATTTTAAACCTATTTTTCGAGTCTAACTGAGCCCAAATCTAACAGACGGGCCTATTTTTTAGTTAAACCTAACTCTAACCCGGCCTGGACTATGCTAACCTCTAGAATTAATCCGATGTATATGTATGTGAGGCATTGACATAGTCCTGATTTGGTTAACAACATGGCCAACATATTACTTAGATGGGAAACTAAAAATGGTGAATAATTTAATGACAAAATGGAAACATTTAGGGTTAAAAGACACACAATTACTGTAAGTTGAATGGCTGTCTATTCAATTTACTGTGTGTGAGCTGTAGCAGGTAGGCTGTAATTAATGGCACCCAGCTAGCACACTCAGTTTTTGTTTTTAGTGTTGGAGTTCTTTCATAAAAAAAATTGTTATTCAAATTCCAATTAAGAAAATTAAAGACAAATTTAAATATATTTGAATTGAGAAGAGTAAAAGGTTGAATTGAATAGTAAAAAAATGAAGTTGTATACAAATATAGCAAAAAGTAAAAAAGAAAAGGTTTCACCTGGGTCAGCACTTTTACCACATTCCATTTGGCATTTTGGATGAAATTGGTAGCCAGCCAGGCGAGTGGACTGATTTAAAAAAGAGCGATGAGAACACATGGCTGTCACCACCGTAGATTTTCCAAAAGATCATTGTCACATAAGAAGCAACCCTGACAACACCATAACTCACCACGTGTTCATTTCTATGTATTGTTATTCACGGACAGTCACTGTAGTTTTACCTCCCCCAAAGCAGTAAACAAAAAAATGTTGACCTCTCAATAGCTGGGGGGGAGAGTAAAAATAGAGGAAATCAGGCGATATAAAATCGCAGCCTTCCGTTTCAAGTCCCACTTCCTTTCTGAATTCTAATCATACTCTTACTCTCAATATTGAAATGAAATCTCTCTGAGAGAAGAGTTGCTTAATTGAATTGGTTTTGGTTGTAATAAGCATGGTTTCGCTGGAAGATTCACATTCTAATTCCAACCGGTTTCCTTTGGGTCGAAACTTTTACACCCCCGTTTCAGCTTCCACCACCAAAATCCACCGACATGTTGGCCGCTCCATGCGTACGATTCGCTCCAATCTTTACCAAAACGACAATAGTAGCTGCTCCTTCACCAGTTCCGTCCCTGAGAGGTCCGCCTTTGTCTCCGAAAATCTCACCGAGTCCGTTATCGACATGCGTCTCGGCGAACTGGCTGCCAAAAGCAACGCTAAATCTGTTACGTCTGAGTCCGAAAACGAGGCCTTTTTGGAGATTTCTCAAGCCTTTAGTGATTTCTCCGCTTGTAGCAGCGATATCTCCGGTGAGTTGCAGCGCCTCGCGAGCTTGCCCTCACCGGAAAACGCTTTGATGAATGAGAGCAATAACGGAATCCAGTCTGAGCCGGAGCCGGAACCGTGTCATGGCTTTTTGCAGAGGGAGAACTTCTCGACGGAAATTATTGAGAGTATCTCACCAGAGGACCTTCAACCTACAGTCAAGATCTGCATCGACGGCCTCGAATCACCATCCGTTGCGGTGAAGCGATCGGCTGCTGCTAAACTCAGGCTACTGGCAAAGAACCGCGTGGATAACCGTGCGTTAATCGGAGAGTCGGGTGCGATCCCTGCACTGATTCCTCTCTTACGGAACAGCGATCCTTGGACTCAAGAGCACGCGGTGACTGCGTTACTAAATTTATCTCTTTACGAAGGGAACAAAACCCTAATTATAAATGCCGGAGCTATAAAATCACTAGTCTATGTTCTCAAGACGGGCACTGAAACCTCCAAGCAAAACGCGGCGTGTGCACTTCTGAGCTTAGCTTTGATTGAAGAAAACAAGACTTCAATCGGAGCATGCGGCGCGATCCCGCCGCTGGTATCTCTTCTGATGAACGGATCCAACAGAGGCAAGAAAGATGCACTGACAACTCTTTATAAGCTGTGTTCAGCCAGGCAGAACAAAGAAAGGGCGGTGACTGCGGGCGCGGTTAGGCCTTTGGTGGGGATGGTGGGAGAGCAAGGGACTGGCATGTCAGAGAAGGCGATGGTTGTTCTTAGTAGCTTGGCGGGAATTAAAGAAGGAAAGGAAGCTATTGTGGAAGAAGGTGGGATTGCAGCACTGGTGGAGGCGATTGAAGATGGGTCCGTGAAGGGGAAGGAGTTCGCGGTGTTGACACTGTTGCAGTTGTGTGCTGATAACATTAGAAACCGTGGTTTGCTTGTTAGAGAAGGTGGGATACCTCCTCTTGTGGCGCTTTCTCAGACTGGGAGTGTAAGGGCTAAGCATAAGGTAATTTTAGCCGATTTGGATTGCCCTATGTTTGAATTAAGGACTTGAAATAGCTGTCTATGGAAGTAACTTTATTTTGATTGATTCCCATAGGATAAGGTTGAATGCTTGATAATCGCTAGATAGTCGAAGCTTGAAACTGTGTTTCTAATACCAATGCTGTTTATAGTTTATTGAATTGCTTGATTGAACAACCTCTCAATTATTTAGTAGCAGCACTTGGATTATCAGAACTGAGCATTTCTCAGAGTTGTTTTTGTTATCTACACCATCAAATACATGTATCTGACACAGTGCTGAGTTTTGCAGTGTATCCATTCAGTTATATGTTCAAACATTAGAATTGACATGCATGTTAAATTTTAATTTTGCAGGCTGAAACACTACTTGGGTATCTGAGAGAACCAAGACAAGATGCATCATCATCTAGTCCTTAGAGAAGAGAAGTATAACATGTAGAGGTAGTTATACCTGGGTGTTCTATTTATTTTTTGTATATAAGGAGTGTTTTGATGGTTTGTACAGTGTGGTTGAGAAATTATCGTACAAGTTAAAAAAAGGAAGAAAAAAAATTAGGGGAGGCTCAAAAGACTGACCTTTTAGATGTATGATTTTGAGTAGGTTTTTGGGGGGGTTTTCTTTTCCCCCATCTCTCTTATTTACATGTTGTGTAGGGTGGAAAATACTTGTTTGGCTTGTGGGTTTTGGATTGATTAGATTTGGGTAATTTTCCTCGTGTTTTGTTTAGGTGACCCAAATTCTATTGCATAGTTGTACGGATTACTAATTACTGGTTTTCTACATAGTGAAAGATGGACAGTATGTTGATATGCTTTCTTTTCCTTGGCACATCTTGTAACTTGAACTTTATGTGGTGTAGTTTGGTAAATGCCCATAAGATATTTATGCAACAACTTGTGATTCCTGCTGGGTTAGGACTTGGGGAGCAATGTATCTTTCTCTCTAAAATTTCGTAGATGCCAAGGGGAATTATGCATTATTGGTGTGGTAATGAATAGAGTAGGTTTAGGTGGATGCATATGGTGGCATGGGGTAGGGCCCTGGATATGCTCGTATTTGGTGTAAAGTAGTTAATATCGCTGTGTGCTTACCATCACCATCTGTCTATCGTACTTGCCCACATTTAGCAATGCCCACTAACCGGTTCAACCCCACCATAGATATGTGTAAATTAGTATTGAGAGCAAAACTTCTATTTTATTTTTTTTCTTTCGCTTGTCGTTATTAATCATGCATTAGCTGGCACAGCAGAGGCGTGTTTTGTCCTACTAGGGTGGGAAGGATTGCCTTCCCATAATCAAAATCTATGAATTCAGGTAATTATGAGACATAGTGTTGGGTTTTGTTGCGGTCGTTCAACTTGTTCGTCTCAGATCCTTCAAGTATTTCATAGAATACTGAGCTTGGAAACTTTTTTTCTTTTGATTGCTAACGCCATTATAAAGATTATTCTCGAGTATTGGCTCAATTGTGAAAACAAGTTAGAATCAAAACTCTTCCAAGGGGAGGATTCCCAATAGACTAAATAAAAATGTCTGGATCCAAATTATAATTGCTAGATGATTAGAATTATAGTTACTCTCAGATATTGGATTATACAAATATGATTGTTCTATGATTTGTGTTTAATTTAAATATTATGGGTAAAATATTATGGGTAAAAGGATAGATTACTTAGTAACATTATTAGGACCGAGAATAAAAAACCCGAAAATCACTTGAACCAAACTTAACGAAGGATTTTACTAAACTAAGGATTTTGGATAATTTATAGAATGCAAGTTAAAAAAGAACCTGAACCAATTTCTAATTTTTAAAATTAATGTACAATTAATTTTAAATTTTATGATGTAACATTAAATATTTTATAGTTAAAGTTGTGAAAAAAGTTAAAAAGTTTTATTAAAAAAGCATTTTTTAAAATAGAACATATAAAACTTATTAATTATTTGTATTTTCTTGAAAATTATTGCTTTTTAGACATATTTATCAAAAAAAATTTTGAAACAAAGTTTATTTTGTTAAACAAGTCTTAAAATCTACAACCAAAGGTTAATATGAAAAAATCGAGAACTAAACCGAATTAGAACAAACTATGACGGAGGATTCAAAAAACTCAATTGAACTAAACCAATATATCACCCTAAACAATATTAAGGAGAGGTTATGTCGGATCACAATTTTTTACAACTTGGATAGTAATGATGGATTGCTAGATGTGACTCCTTGTTTTAATATTAAAAATGTTTTATTATTTTTGCTAACATTATAGATCCTATAGTGTTGCACTCTATGGTCGGAATTATACAAAGAAAATTGGGATTATGTTTAATTTGTTGCATAAGTTAAATTAATTATATAGAAATGTTAATACATTTAATTTAATTTGACAAAGTTTAAATTTAGACAAATGTATTAGATGCAAATATAAAGAGTGAGTCCAATTAAATTAAAGTAAAATATGTTTTATATATTTTAAGAAAAAGTATTTGGTACACTATCAGTACACAAGCAAAGTTAAAAGGTTAACAAATATCTTATAAAGTTATAAGAAAATATTAAAAAAATACATAAAATAATTTTTTAAAATACTTGTGAAATAAATAAAGTACATATACCAAATACTAATCCATTTGAAGTATATCATCCCATCTTTTTCTGCTGAAAAATTCTCTGTTAGCACACAAGTTTTTGGGGAAATTCTTTGAAAATTTGAAGAGATGATTCTGCAATTTCATCGGGTGAGAAACCTTGTGAAACTCAAAATTTTCTACTTGGAAAGAAGCAATTCGTTGTCATGCATATGGATTCATGATGCAAGAACATAAGAATTTTTTCTTTTTCTGCGCCAATTGTTCTCCGATAACCCAATAGGGTGTCATAGGCATAAGAGATCGATCTCTTCCCTATATTCTTTGTAGTGTAGTCTCTCAAGGCTGAAATAGTTGATACTTTCATTTTTTCATAGGCAAGAACAAACAAAGGTCAGAAACAATGAAAGTGTCTTCAATCATAGATATGGAAAATACCATCAATACCGTGAACGATAGGGTCTGAATGAATGTTGGAAGAATTTGAAGTGGTCCTTCTCTTCCCACTAATAATGTCCTTCATTTTGGGCATGTAACATATTTAAATGCCATCTTCCACAATGGAGCTTTGGTTTTTTCAACAGCCTTTTTGGCCTTCTTCATTCTGTACTCTTGTATAGGTTTATCATGTCTAAGATTTTGCTGGAACGATGAAAAATTGAAGGGATAAAAAATTAGAAGGATTGAAAACATAATTTTTCTTGCTATGGGTGTGCTTGGTAAGAAATATAGAAAAATAAAAAGAAAAATATTCTTTCCATCCATTGTTTGGTAGGGTTGAAAATGGATAATTTTGAATGAACATACACCACTCACTCATTTTATTTCAAATTTGGAAGAATTGATTTTTATGTATTAAAATGGAAAATGATTATCTCTCCTATTTTCTTTCTTCTCACTTTTTTTTTTCCAACCAAGCACACTCAAATCTTATTTTCTTTCCACTTTTCCACTCCCTCCTCCCATCCCTTCGTTTTTCTACCCAACCAAACACACATTAAAAGTTCTTCTAAATCCTCCTCAGAAGAATAATTTCTATCAATCTTTCATAAGACCCAACAACCATTTAAGCTTCCACTACTCAATCACTTGCATAAACATTTAAAACATTTTGGTAGTATTGGAAAATTAGCTCTCTTTTTGACACCTCAAAAAAAGAAAGAAAATTCAATAAACAAATTATTGTACAATGTCGAGACCTCCAAAATACATTTCACCTTTTTACTCGAAATGAATCAATACATTATGAGCGAGATATGCCACATTTGGAAACTAAACCTAACTTAACTAAAGCATCAGTTTCAAGACTTCACTTTAACATAAACATACTCATTTGAAGTTATTTAAGTAATTTCTAAGCTCACTTTAAAGTTTGGTTACAAACGGGGGTCGTTTGGGGCTTAAACAGGACAAAACAGGGTCAATGTCATGACACAAAGAAGCGACACAAAAAAAAATTGCTTTAATGACTCTAATGTCGTGACACTGAAGGTTGGGTGTTGCTACATCGGAGACAGATTGCTTGGAATGTTGGATCTGCTACACTTAATAAAATCATTCATGAATTACATTAATATTCTTTATATAATTTCCTCATTTGGTTTTTGCATGTAAATCAAAATAGAAGTAAATATTAGCTCACTGATTGTCTAATGTTTAACTAATACTAAACGGTATTACATGGTCAGATCATAATACAGAAAGACAACATATATTAGTAGGTGAACCTAAATATGTCATTAGTTTAATCGGAAATGAGCAAACTTATTGAAAGGCTAATATGCCTTCTATCAAGTCCAATTGGGGAGATGCTTTCTCTTGGGCAATGGAGCGAATGACTCCTAGAAGATAGAGACATAGGTGTGACTAATTGGACATCGAATTGGACTCAAGCAGAAAAAGTTTTGAATCTGTTTATGGATTTATTCACTTGTGACATTCATAGTGTGACATACCTTAATCCTGAATAAATGATGGACTATGCATTCGTGACTTGTATACTTTGATATAAGTAAAATTTTAAGTTCGAATAAATAAGGAACCGAAAGTTGGTGCGTTGGGTATACGACTTCTACAGTATGTAGTATCATTCACAATAGTGGAATTCATAGCCCAAGATATGGGAAATGATATCCTCTCATTGACATTACATGATAGATGATAAGTAAACGTGGTCACAGGTCATTTGTCTTTGTGATAAAGACTTAATTACTATTTTATAATAGTTGACTTTTCATGAAAGAAGATGTAATGGTTACCATGAAATAAAATAGGATCATATTGAGAGAACAAATTTATCCCAAAGAGATTAAGGATATCTTATGACGATAACACACTTATGACAAGGTCATTGAACGAGCACTGATCGAGTAACTTTCATAATGGTATGCCATTAGGGAGAGCTCATGTAACACTCGAATTTCTAATAACCTAAAAATTCAAAATAATTGGAGGACTAAAATAAAAGAAATCACAAGTTGGCAGCTTCTATTGAAAGAAACGGGAAAGCTAAAAACTGAATTGGATATGGTTAAAAATCAAACCTAGTTCGGCTAGAATGGAACCGGCCAGTTCCTTAGTGGGGGACAACATGATTACAAATGAACGGTTCTCATAAGATTGTTAATAGTACTGGAGGGGCTATAAATAGCTGGGAAATGGCTTCCCACGAATGTTTTTCTTCCCGAATTTGTTTTGTTTTCTCTTTTTCATTTTCTTCAGTAACTTGAAGAAGAAATAGCCATAGAAGGTTCTGCATGGAGCAAACTTCATGAGGATGGAGATAGAAAAGTAGGGAAACCAACAAGCTTGTAAGATTCTTAGCCTCTCTGTGTACGTAATAATAGGTAAACAAAGTTATAGACTTAAGAGCCATTTTAAGAGTTCTGCATGTTTATGAAAGTTTAAGTTTATGAGATGAAGTGCAAGTTTAACTAGTAAACTTTTTGTTGTAATGCTTAGCTGTTAGGATAAGAGAAGCTCTAGCATTCGAGAAAGCTAAGATGAGGAAACGATGAAACTTCAGGTGAGTTCCAAACTCTAATCTTGCTATTATGATCTATGTTGTTTACATATGTCATGTTTGCATAAATATGAAATATGATGATATGAGCATGTATGGCATGATTGTGTGAAAAACTTCAATGGGATAGATGAAGTTAGGATGGGGAATGGAGAGTGACCCTATTAGTTATTGCTTCAGGTGAAGCTCTGGGCCTTATGAAAGGAATATTACGGTGTTTGGGCATCAAGGTTAGGTGGTGTAAAGGAGGTAGTGAGAGTAGGATTCAGGAAATGAAATTTTTGAATGGTATGTACCGAGATGACAGTATCGACTGGTCTTTTGAGGTGACACCGTGTCAATAGTATATGGCGTAAGACCATAGATGAAAGACGTTATATCATCCTAGTATGAGGTATGAAGCATAAGACCATGGATGAAAGATGTTATGGTAACATGATATAAGGTAAAAGGTATATGGCGTAAGACCATGAAAGAAAGACATAATGGAGGCACGGTACAAGGTATAAGGTATACAGTGTAAAGCCATAGATAAAAAGATACTATGACAGCCAGGTATGATAAGTAAGATCATGGATGAAAGATTCTATGGGTTCATAAAATTGTATGCAAATATGGAGGATCGATGTAAGACTATAGATGAAAGACTCCATGGCATCCACAAAGATAAGTCTACTGGGATAGTAAACACAAATGAAGCCTGTTGGGATAGTAAACACGGGGTAAGCTCGTCAGGAAGTGTAAAATGAGGTAAGAAGGGTATAAGACCATAGCTCGGCTACGACAACCCATAAAGTCCACCAAGACTATAAGTGTGGGGTATACTGCCAGTGCGCCAAGCATGGGAAACCACAAAGGTGGAATGAAAGTTAAAAAAAAAGCATAAGTATGGTAAGTGGATCATGAAGAATCCACCAAAAAATAATGGAAGCAGCAAAGGTAGATGGGAAACTCAACAAGGCATGAATGATGACCCAATAAGAATTAGAGGAAGATAGGTCACGTGAGAGCTGGTATATTATGGAAATGAAAGACGGGAAACTTATCCAAGGATCACGAGAAAGGGATCTGTCAAGAAAAGTCACCAAAAAGAGTTCAAAGAAGTGGTATGCAAGAAGTGGACACTATCAAGGGTGGATAAGTGTACTCCTAAGAAAATGATTCTGTCGAGGGGACAAAATGTCTGTCGAGACTATTCTTTCTAGAAGAAAGTTTATTGCTAGTATACCACCACAAGGATAGCTCTATAGGGAGGAAACGAGCAAATAAGATTACAGACTCACATAGTTGCATGGACGATAATCTATGAGTTTGCCAATAGTGTGTGGCCTGCTGAAGGTCAGAATATTACAATAATGTTAATAAGCTCTTTGGGACCAGTGTATATGAAAGGGTAATCCGCCAAGGACTAGTTCAACTATAGAAGTTTGCCAAGAAATGTATGATTTAAGGACCCTTGAGTGGAAAGACAAGAAAGTGCTACCACAGAGGCACACAATGGTAGATGGGCATATAGCCAAGTAAGATAGAGGACAACGAACACCCTGTATATGGGCGTATGAAGGGAAGGAAAGACGAGAAGTAAGGATATGACTCGTTTATATGGAAAGGAGTCTAAATAACGGTCAATGAAGAAATTGACCAATGGAAGGTCTTCTAGTGTGCCGAGTAGCTCAAAGGATCGGGTGGAGTTCGTCGCCCTGATAGGAAATATATGCCTTGAGTGAGCAGGGGGTAATTTATGTCCAATTTATTTTACATTCATTACCCTCGTTTGATAGGGTTATTTATGGGTAGTAAAGGAACTCACTAAATTCATTTAAACTTACAAGAGTTTGTATGATGTTCGCAGGACTTACGTGTATGATCGAGGACTTCAAGGAGGGACCAAACTAAATGGGATGGAGGTCGAGAATCGTTGTTGGATCAAAGTCATGCAGAAAGGAAGGAGGCACCATTGGAAGCTTTGCCTAAGGATCAAACAACGAAGCCAGATAGCATCCCTAGAATTTGGATTTATAGGACAAATAGTCCTTAGCAAAATTTTAAGAGTTATTTTATAATCAAATAGTCTATATAGAAATAAAGACATTGAGAGACCATGTTTTTAGATAAGCTTGAGCTTTTTGCTGTAAGAAGTATTATCCAATTTATTTAGATTCATTTTAGTCTGTTTTATAGCAGTTAAGTTAGAAAAAAAAATTAAATATAGGTGAAATCGGATCAATTGTAATACTCCATACCTAGATCAGGCGGACAGGTCAGATTAAGGGTGTTACAGCTCAGTAACGATAGTATAGTGAAATGACTTTGTAGCTAAATGAGTTTATAATTAATAGGCAGAAAATTGGAACTTAATTATAAATCATTTGAACTCTAATCACATATATCCAATTGATCCCTCCGCTAGCTCATTTAAACTAGAAATGAATTACATGTTGAATTAAATGACTAAAAAATGGACAGAAATGATAAAATTAGAGAAATGGGTTACATTCAGAAATGAATGTGGTTTCTCACTAAGCATGGAACTTACCTAAGAATTAATTTATGGTTTTTCAAATTATTAATTAATTAGTTAATTGAAGTTCAAAAATGGAATTAAATTAATTGGTCATTGTGAATTCGTTAAATGTAGAAAAATTAAATATATTTTCTCATATATTCTTTTACGGTAAAGTTGTCATGATTTTAATAGAATCAAAATTGGGTTGATAAAATTATTTAATTTAGATTAATTTATAATGTTTATTTTGGGAAATAGAAAAACATATATTTGTTTGGATTGAATTATAAAGTGTTAGATTAAAAGTCCAAGAAACACTTATAATTGGAATCGATATAGGAAAGGCCCAAAGCCTTTCATATTGAATACAAGGGGACTGCAAACCCTAATATTTTAGCTAAGGTTGTCATTCCTTTCTCTTATAACTCAACCAGGGGATTGATTTTCTATTAAATAGGCATTAAATGCATTCTACTAATTCAACTAAGGTTTCACTTCCTCTCCTAATAAATAGATGATATCAGTAGGGCTAAAAATAAAATAAGTTACACACAACTTTGAGATATTGTTATTCTGTTCGAAAATAGTGACAGTTTATTTCTAAGTATAAATTCTATTTTCCAGGAATAACAATTCTACCGGTTTCTATAAGAGAGAGATTTATTTTCCCACTAGAAGTTTAGTAAATTATTTTTTATTTTTTGTTTGATTCGAAAGTGTTTGAACCCACACTCAAAGCAGTTCGTGGAACAAGAATAGTAGAGAAGGCTATTTGGTTAAAAGTCAGGAATGGCAAGGATCCATCTAGCCCAAAACACAGGTGCAATTTCGGGAAAAGTTTATTACTATAAATATCACAAACCAGCTCGATTTTCAAAAAAAATATTTCATTGTACAAGAAAACCATTTTCAAACCAGATTTTATCTAACATAGAACATGTTTGAATCATTTAAAACCAAGTTTAAACTATCATTAACATTTCCATAACACATCTAAGCAATTTAGGGACTCAAAATATGTTGGATTATCATTCAAAAACTTCATATAGCACATGAACATATCCATCTAATGAAAATTATCCCAATGTACAAATTGATATTAAGCATGCATGACATAGTTATGGAACCACTTAGTTACTTTACAAAAAAAAAAATTCTTAAGATGCCATCCTATTACTAATATTTAAGTTTCATACTCCTCACTCCTTGCTTGATGATGAGATAAGGATGATAAGGGCCACTTCAAAATTTTTCCTTCAAAACGATCTTTACCTACGCATTTTAAAACAACACGTTAAGCTTGTAAAAGCTTAGTAAGCACTAAAGAAATCAAATATTATGATTGAGTTTAATTAACTATTTTAATAAATAAATAAACAATTTAACATGATCATAGTAAATAGTCATAGTTAAAGTACATAATAGCAACAAGGTTAATCTTTATTTTTCCACTTACCATACTTTTATCATCTACACATGATCATGTATCATTTAATTTCACACATTGTAGGCCCCAGTGAAAAGGATAAATAGAATGAATTCACAAATATAGGAGAACATAAATGCTAAATTAGAAGCACCAATGTGCTAAATTGACCACCTTTCCCCGTATTCACGAACGGGGCAAGAAATCAACACTAAGACAATAACAAAATCCAAATAATTATGTGCAATGTCTGCAAGTGTGACAAGTCAGTTGTAATATATTTGTACAATAGGGTATAAGAGTACTCCGAGAATCAAATGCAAAGGAGTCACCGATTAAGTGAATTCTAGCTACAAGCGTGCAATTGAAGAGTCTAAACAATTGCTCGTTAGATACTATAGTACAGGAAACCATTCAAGAGTTGGATTATACTAACTAGCTAACTAAAAGTTGTGAAGGACTAAATTGTAAAGAAAACAAACTACTTACCCATCAAATACGAATAAATATGATAACAAAGAGCGATTGGTTAATTTTCATGTGGTTGTTTGACTTCTGAATTAGGGATCTAAATTGCTATTACTCCTAAATTGACTCCATTATACGTCACGGCCTCAACTTTACCAAATTAGACAAACTAGCCTGGTTTATCTCTGGACCTCACCGACTAACCTAGGACTTATCGAATTCGTGCCTAGTAAGATCTCATCTTGGTCTCACTTATCTTGATTTTCCCCTAGGAGTGTCAATCTTAAGTTTTTAAGTCTATTCGATTTAGTCTAATTTTATAATTTAGTCCTCGAACCCAAAAATTAATTACCCAACATTTCCACCAACCAATCCCTAAATATTTAGCTACTCATACTCATATTAGAACTCATAATCAACAAGAAATCAAATGAAAATAACATTAACTTAAACCCTCAGCAAATCAATAAAAACCCAAGCTTTATTGGAAAAGCTTGGATTCAACAACAATGGCAGTAAGAGAAGTAAACAAGAAAATTAAAGGAGAGATTTTTAAAAGAGAAAATTAAAAAAAAACTGCTTAGCATTAAACTAGGATTAAAATGTAAATACAAGAGAGTTTGAAGGATTAGCTAATTAAATAAAACCTAGATATAGTAATAACTAACTTAAACTACCAACTATGGAACCAAGAAAGATAAGAAAATGTACAAGAAAATTAAACCTAAGCTATGGAGAAGAGAAGAGAAAACTAAACAATAAAAGATGAAGAAAAAACTAAGAAAATTAAGCTAAGCCTAGTGTCTAAGTGGCTCTCTCTCTCCAACCAGTATTTTGGTCTTTTTTAGTAGATATCAAACCTAATTTTGTTAACCAATTTGCCTTTAAGTGTGTATTTTTTATTGGGGGACATGTTGGATAAGGACTACTCTTCTGGTCATTTTTTGTCTCCCTTCGACAATGATATCGCAATACCGAGGGCTAGGTATCGCAATATTAGCTCCAACCTTAAAATGGGGAAGTCTTTGGGAGCTGGGTATTGTGATACCACTGGGAAAAGCCTTGATCTTCTTCAGTTCAGCACTATTGGGGGTATCATTTTAGGCTTCGATATCGCGATACCCCTCTTTTAGGTAATGCTTTCGCTTACATTTAAGCCTCCAATGACTCCCTATAACACTCAACAAACCACTAGGGCCTTGATGGTGCATTTTGCAATTTTGGGTCTCAAAAGTAATAAAAAGCGCACTGATTCACTTATTAAAGCTAATAAAAAAATTAAGTAAATACATGTCAAAAACACCTAAATTTCTTGGAAACAAACTTCTTAAGCAAATTATAAATTCAGGTGCACCAAAGTGTTAGTTTCAGAAGCACCAGACTGCTAAATTTATAAACGCGCTATGATATTCCTGATGGCATGCCATCTATATCCCTCAAGATCAATACTTATGTACAATGGCTTTAACATTAGGACAAATTCAATATTGATCACAAGCACAATCAAGTTTCATACTTTCATATGCACACATAATTTTCCAACATTTACAATTTAGTCCTTTTCTTTTTCACATATATTCACATTAACATTAATCACATTCATTTACTATTACTATGGGTTATTCACATACTTATTAAGTCTCAAGTACTTAAGTTCATGACATTACAAGTTCATTATTATAAAAATTGCAAACCTAATTAAGTAAGAAAGAATTCTAAAGTACTGACAAATTTAGCTAAATTAAACTTCTTTCAAGCTTTGTCTAATTTTTTCCCTTTGTCTACACCTATTCCATCTTCTTCCTTGTCTTTCTCTTCAAATTGCATCAACATAATAATTAACACTTGATTCACATCACCTTTTATGCTCAAATATTTGAAATAAACATGATACTAGTACTAAATCATGAAAATATTACCTTAGATCTTTAGTTTCTCACATCGTCTAGATTTTCTCTCTCTTCAAACATGAACCCATCACTTCAATTAAAAAATCTAAGCTTGCTATGTAACACCCTTAACCCGTCTCTGTTGCTAGGTTAGGGTTATGGAGCATTACCAAACAATTAAAACAACGTTTAACATCAAAACATCTTAATAAAATAATTTAACATTAATTAAATCTATCTCATTAAAAACCTATCAAACATATGCATTTGGTCCCTAAATCGAGCCTTCAGAGCCCTAAAAATAGTTTAGAAACTATTCAAGACTAGTTTGAAACAAATCAGAAGATTTGGGGAAAATTACAAAATCTGAAAACAGGGGTCTCACGGTCATGTGACATAGCCCAGGCCGTGTAACAATCGAACAAACGAACACATAGTCGTGTTTCTGCCCGTGTCTCCACTCATGTAACTCACGGAGTTGGGTAACACAGCCGTGTCGTAGGCAGTGTGCCAGACCATGTAACTCTCTGACACACAGCTGTGTCGCAGGCCGTGTGCTAGGCCGTGTAACACACTGACTTGATACGTTAACAAATTACAAATGACACACAGCTGTGTTGTTAGGCCGTGTGCTCCATAATTTAACCTTAATTCAAGCCATTTCAAGGCCAAAACACACTTAACCATCTATCCCATTTTTGCACACATTCAATTGACCTAAGCATCATTCAAACACTTATAAACATACCATTTCAAACATCCTATTTCATCTAACCAATATGCCATTCAAAGGCACCATATTCATATCAAAACATCAATGATCAAATTAAAGCAATATAGCCACATTTCAAGCATAGAACCTAGTTCATTTATCTACCAAATGATATCACATATGACCATTTACATGCCATTACAAACATACCAAAACGACCATATATTCCAAGTACCTAAAAATGGCCAAATTACCCATTCTAAAACATGCCATCATATCATATACTATCTAGAACCTATGGAGTATGCATGAAGGCTCATTCACCCATATTTGCAACTATTATTCATGCCAACATTTGCCTTATTAACCACAACAAGCTTGACACAACTCATGACAAGCAATTTCACTTGAATAACCTTTCAACCCTATTACATGTCATTTATAACCATTAACCAAAATAACCATAAATACTAATATGTCAAATAGATAGTGTGATGATACTTTGATGAGATTCCAACCGACTGAGCTTCTCGATAATATACAAGACAGAGGAAATGATTATGTAAGCATTTAATGCTTAGTAAATTCATATAAGCGAAACGTAACTTACCAATCATATTAAATTAAACAACCAAACCTACTCTCATCAAGTCATATGCCAAACTTCCTTTCCTATACATATCACCTCATAAGGTAAGTAAATATATCATTATATATGAACCCCAAGTATCTCATGGCATATACATGAAAAACATTTAGGCTTCATCCATAATCCATCGCGTATACATATATCCTTTACACATACTTTCCATTGAAATCATATGGTTAATAAATAGTAAGTAAATAATACATTTATAAAACATAACATATATTAATAAATAGATTCCATGCATATTCCATCCATCACTTGATAAGTTATCATCCATTTTCATATTGTATAAGCATATTCATCTTTCCCTGTCATATAAACATTAGTAACATTATTTTTTTATACATGCCTTCCCATTAAACTTTACTTACCCTTTGAATCATATAAAGTAGCATTAGATACTCAAGAATGCTCACACATAGTGTGCCTTTTCATGTAACCATCACCTTTCCTTTCCATTAGTGCTCACACGAGCTGTGAAATAGGCCAGCTCACATGAGCTGTAGGTCAGAATGTTAGTTACACGATGCTGCTCACACAAGCTATGGAGTATCTGTTACAAATGCAAGAACTCAGCCACCGATAGGACATTCAAGACCAGCACTCGAAACTGTATAACCATAATGACATGTCATTCGTATCCTAAGTATTTACAAGGTTCGAACGAGACTTTTACATCTCAAATCCTTTATTTCAATCGCATTATGACATTTCTGTATACCATTATGAATTTCACATTTATAAATTACAACTTTAAGTAAACTAACCTTCCAACAATATCCATAATATCAATTATCAAATCAAGATTATAATTCACAAAATTATAAATAGTAATTCATCCAAATCATCAAATGAAAAATTTAATCTCTATACAAACTTACCTTTTAACACCCCTAACCCACAACCGTCGTCGAAATAGGGTTTCATAGCATTACTGATCAAACAGACATAATTTCAAACATTTCATATCATATAATATTCAAGTTTAGACCAATCAAACTCATACATATTGTCCCTTGTTCGAGCCCTTGAGACCCAAAATACGTGTTAGAAACAAATTGAGACTAATTCGTAAACTCAGAGAATTTTTCGCGAAATATTAAAAATTTTCAATGCTGCATGGTTCACACGACCATGTGGTCAGGCATGTGACTCACATGGTCAGGAGACACGCTCGTGTCTCAGGTCGTATGGATATTCAAAATAGAGACACACGACCCTGTCCAAGCCCACGTTTATACTCGTGTAACTCTCTGATTTGGGTCACACAGCCAAGCCACACACTTGTGTGCCAGACCGTGTACCCTTCCAAAATGGCCTCGCACGCCTGTGCTGTAATAGCCCATTTTTCAGTGAAATCGGAACAGTGGTTTCGGGACCACAAATTTGACCCAAAATATATTTTATTTTTATTTTATTATATGGCCCGTAATATTTTAGAAATGACGTGTGAAAATTTTGATATGAAAATTTTATCGATTAAGTGTTTAATTACGAGAATGACTAAATCGCATAAAATGCGAATGTAACATCCCGAAATAGGGCCTAAATGGAACAGTGGTTACGAAACCAAAAATCTGAGGTAGAAAAATTTATTTTATTATTATTTTGAGGTCTATGATATGTTTTCATGATTGTGTGAAAAGTTCGTGAAGAAATTTTATGCATAAAGTGCTTAATTTGAAATTAGGGACTAAATTGAATAAATTGCAAAACCTGTGTTCTAGAAGTGTTTTGCATAAAATTGAATTAGATTATTAATTAGAGGTCCTTAAAGAGTAATTTTACCAATTTCTAAGTCTATGGACAAAAATTGGACATGGATGGAATTTTTGAAAAGTTTAGTAGTAAGGGCATTTTGGTCATTTAGGGGTAAAATGAATTAAAATACAAAATTAAAAGCCAATTTTTCTCATCTTCAACCCCATGGCCGAATATAGCAAGGAGAAACCATGGCTAGGGTTTTTCAAGCTTCCAAGCTCGATTGTAAGTCCGTTCTAGCCTCGTTTTTAATGATTTTTACGTTTTTGAGTCCCTGTGGCTCGATTAAGCTTATGCTAGCAATAATTCAACCTAGGGTTCATATTTGGAAAAATACCCATAGGTGAAATTTGTGTATTTTGGTGTTTTATGATAGAATATGAGGTTTTAAATTATGTTAGACAACTTGTACTACTCGGTTTTAAGCAAAAATGAGTAAAAGGACTTAATCGGTAAAAATACCTAATAGTCATAAGTGCATGTTAGAGTATGAATTTGATGCTGCCATAGAAGGGAAAAATGACCAGCATGTCATAAAACATAAGAAAATAGGCTGAAGTTTAATTTACGAGCTTTGGGACAAAAGTGTAAATATCACGAAAGTTTAGGGGCAAAACTGTAATTTTGCCAAAATATGATTTTGGGTCAATTTGAATAATGTGAGTCCTAATTAGACTATATTTTAAATGATAGAGCAAGGAAAACTGAAATTCGGGCTAAAATGGGGAAAATACCAAGTTGTGGACGAAATGGTAAAAGTAGCTATTTTTGCATACGAGGTAAGTTTACAGTAAATAAATGCAATATTCTTTTATTTTACATTATTATTGTCAATTTCCAGCATTTATATACTTATTTTATGAGAATATTTAAAGTCAAATTAAAGGCGAAGTGACAGAGAAAAAGCATTAGGAAGCCCCGTTTGAACCTTAGGAATGTTAGGATATTGGGGTTGACAGGACAGGACAGGACAGAAATGAGCCATGTAAGTCCATATCAGATATATGGCTTTGGAGACAGGAATGAGCCATGTAAGCCCATATTAGATATATATATGGCATTGGAGACAGGAATAATTCATGAAAGTCCATGTCGAAGACATGGCATTGGCAGGATATTGATAGACAGGAATGACCCCAGTATCCTTAGTATTCCGAGTGGTTCAATGGGTCATTGTACACGTTAAATTACAGTGAATTATCAGCAAAAGGGAAGGTAGATTATATCTATGAATAGTGAAAGGTCAGGTAAGAAAGAAGGTAAGTGAGTAAAGAAGAAGGTAGAAAATGAGAAGTAAAGGAAGTTTATAAGGCTAGGTGACATTATGTATAATTATTCATTATGTTGAATGTTGTAATTTATTTGCTTGTAAGCTTACTAAGCCTAGTGCTTACTCTCTTTATTTTCTTTTTCTTATAGTTTTTATCAAGCCACTCGGGGATCGAAGGAAACGTCGGAGACCCGATCACACTATCGAAGGAATCACATTGGTATAGTTAGACGTTTCGTTTTGTGTATGGCATGTATAGGAACTTGGTTTCTTTTGATATGATATCATCAATGAATGATGTGTAAATACTTGCTAGTGATTAACTAATAGAAGGGCTGATGATATACATGTTTAATAGTATGTATGAATAAGTAGTAACTATTACATGAAAACTATGAAAAATGTGAAAGTAACTTAAAAACGGATTCAAGTATCAGAAATAACATGACTTTGAAAAATCATTAAAAATCTTAGATACATGTTTTGATGGTGAATAATATATTAAATTAAAACTCATTGTGTCTATTTTCATATGGAATAAGCAAAACAGGTAAAGGTTTTGTATTTTATAAGATATTTGAGTTTTAGTGAAATAGGGCCAGAGCAATTTCTGGATCCCCTATTTAAACTTTATAAATTCACCATAAATTTTACAAAAATAATTAGGTGGTGTAATTTATATGGTTAGAATCCTTATTTAATCTAGTTTTAATAGAAATAAACGGTATAGTCATATGATTTTTGTACAGAGAGAAAAGTAGTTCGTAGTAAGTAGAGGCCAGTGCAGTCGAATTCAGAAACAAGGGTAACTTTAACTAATAAACTGTACTAATTGGCTAAGTCAAAAATTCTAGAAAAAAATTAGTAGATAGATATATGAGTCTAGTTTCAGGAAAAATTTACGGATCTTAATTTTGACTTTTGAAACTCGAGAAATGAACTTTTAACCAACCATGATGTAGAAAAACAGTTTATTCTGAAAATTAAAATAAGTGGTTTAGAGTTGTTTAAAAGGTAAGATAAGTTTAGTAACACCTCAAGCTTGACTCCGGTGACGGTTTTTGGCGTGGGGGCATTACATTTATTGGTATCAGAGCAGGTTTAGTCGGTTCTCAGAATAGTTAGTGTGAGTAAAAGTCTAGCTATACATGCCATACTTGTATTTTGATAGTGTGACTACTCCTGACGATTTTTAAATATTTTGTTTTATTGTAATGGATCCCGAGCGAGCTAGTGATGATGGTGTAGAAAGTAATGCGCCTGCTCCCGCAGAAGGGGTAGCGCCATCTAAAAATAGCCAATGAATGATTAATCGGGGAGGAGTGACTCGAGAGCTCTCTTCCAAGCTTTGAATGATTCGCTTGCCGAGTTCGTTCGCATTGCGAATCCGGCAGATTAGACCTCCACCCCCTCATGATTCTCAAAGCTACCCATGTAGCTTAAGCTCCCCAATCCACGCCATACAATGATAAGAGAAAAGCCACCGCTTGATAGAATCAGAAACAAGGGGCGAGAAGAGTTCCGAGCAACAAAAGATGATGATGTAGAAAGAAGAGCAGAATTTTGGTTAGAAAATACTATTAGAGTCTTTGATGAATTATCTTGTACACCAAGAAGAATGTATGAAATGTGTAGTATCACTTCTTAGAGACTCAACCTACTACTGGTGGAAGACACTTGTATCAGGTTGTACCAAAGGAGAGGATCACTTGGGATTTCTTTCAGGAGGAATTTCGTAAAAGTACATTAATCGTGGGTTTATTGACCGTAAGAGAAAGGAATTCTGAATTGAAACAAGGTAATATGACGGATAGATGAGATTGTGCATAAACTATCAAAGAACTTAACAAGGTAACAAATAAAGAACAAGTATCCATTGCCTAGAATTGATGATCTGTTTGATCAATTGAAGGGAGCTACTATGTTCTCCAAGATATATTTGAGATCCTGATACTATCGATTTGCGAGTTAAAGAGTCGATGTCCCGAAGATCGCTTTCCGGACTAGGTATGGTCATTATGAGTTCCTTGTGATGCCATTTGGCTTGACTAATGCTCCTGCCATTTTCATGGACTTAATGAACCGAATTTTCAGACCGTACTTGGATAAGTTTGTAGTTGTGTTCATTGATGATATCTTGATTTATTCTCATGATGAGACTGAGCATGCAGAGCATTTGAGAACAGTTTTACAGATTCTGAAAGATAATCAGTTGTATGCCAAGTTCAGCAAAAGTGAGTTCTGGTTACGAGAAGTTGGTTTTCTTGGACATATTGTTTCAGGTGAAGGTATTAAGGTTGATCCTAGCAAGATTTCAGCCATTGTTGATTGGAAGCCTCCTAGAAATGTATTAGAAGTTAGAAGTTTTCTTGGTCTTGCCGGATATTATAGGCGATTTGTAGAGGGATTTTCCATGATAGCTACCCCGCTGACAAGATTGCTGCGAAAGGATATCAAGTTTGAATGGACTGAGAAGTGTCAACAGAGTTTTGACAAGTTAAAAGCATTATTGACTAAAGCTCCTGTTTTAGTACAACTAGAACCAGGTAAGGAGTTTGTGATTTACAGTGATGCGTCCATGAATGGACTTGGTTGTGTACTTATGCAGGAAGGGAAGGTAATTGCTTGTGCCTTTAGACAGCTAAAGCCACATGAGAAGAACTATCCGACACATGATTTAGAGCTAGCTGCCATTATTTTTGCGTTGAAGATTTGGAGACATCATTTGTACGGTGAGAAGTGCCACATATTCACTGATCACAAAAATTTGAAATTGAGGCAAAGAAGATGGCTAGAGTTGATTAAAGATTATGAGCTAGTGATTGATTATCACCCAGGTAATGCAAACGTTGTTGCTGATGTTTTGAGTAGGAAATCTTTATTTGCATTAAGAGCTTTTAACACTAGTCTAGCCTTATCAGATGATGGTTTTATCTTAGCTGAGTTGAGAGCTAAATCGATGTTTCTTGAAGAAATTTTTGAAGCTAAAAAAAAATGACAGTGAGTTGTTAGCCAAAAGAGATCAGTGTGAATTGGATATAGAGTCGATTTTCGATCGCCTAACTCGTTGTTTGATGTTCCGAGACAGGGTATGTGTGTACCAAGAATGATGAGCTTATTCGAAAGATCTTACAGAAGCACATAGTAGTTCTTTGTCTATTCATCCAGTAGTACAAAGATGTATAATGATTTGAAGAAAATGTACTGTGGGTAGGAATAAAAAGGGACATTTCGTAGTCTGCTTTAGATGTTTGATCTCACAACAGTAAAGGCCGAACATCGTTCCTTCAGTTTATTGCACTGTGCTAGTCCCCGAGTGGAAATGGGATCGAGTTACTATAGATTTTGTGACAGGATTGCTATTTACACCGAGAAAGAAAGATGCAGTATGGGTTGTGATTGATAAGTTAACGGTCGGCTCATTTTATCCCGGTTCAGTATGGATTTTTCACTTGACAAGTTAGCCGAGTTGTATATTTCGAGATAGTCGACTACACGGGTACCATTATCGATCATTTCAGAGATAGAGATCCAAGATTTACTTCACGATTTTGGAAGAAATTACGAAGGCTTTGGGCACAAAGTTGAGTTTTAGTACAGCTTTCCATCCTCAAACCGACGGTCAGTCAGAGAAAGTTATTCAGGTACTTGAAGATATGCTTAGATGCTGTGTACTGGAATTTCAAGGTAGTTGGGAAAAATATTTACCATTAGCAGAGTTTGCCTACAATAATAGTTATCAGTCGAGTTTGAAGATGGCACCTTATGAAGCTTTGTATGGACGTAAATGTTGCACACCTTTGTATTGGATAGAGCTTAAGGAAAATCAGATTTACAGGGTTGATCTAGTTAAGGAAACAGAAGAGAAAGTAAAAATCATCAGAGATTGCTTGAAAGCGACCTCGATGCATGACAAAAGTCGATGCAGATTTGAAGAAAAAAGAGATTGAGTATCAAGTTGGTGACAAAGTTTTTTTGAAAGTATCCCTGTGGAAGAAAGTTCTCAGATTTGGCAAGAAAGGCAAACTAAGTCCACATTTTATTGGACCGTTTGAAGTGATTGAGAGAGTCGGACCATTAGCATATCGGTTAGCTTTGCCGATTGAGTTAGAGAAGATTCATAATGTATGTGTCTATGCTACGTCATTATCGTTCAGATCCGTCACATGTGATTTCTCAAACAGAGGTTGAGATTCAGCCAGACATGACTTACGGTGAAGAACCGGTAAAGATTCTAGCTCGAGAGGTAAAGCAATTAAGGAACAAAAGTATTGCACTTGTGAAAGTACTATGGAATAGACATGGGGTAGATAAGGCTACATGGGAACTCGAAGAGGCTATGCGAAAACAGTACCCAAATCTCTTCACAGGTAAGATTTTCGGGGACGAAAATTCCTAAAGGGGGGGAGAAATGTAACATCCCGAAATAGGCCTAAAATGAATGAAAGTGGTTACTGAAACCAAAAATCTGAGGTAGAAAAATTTATTTTATTATTATTTTGAGGTCTATGATATGTTTGCATGATTGTGTGAAAAGTTCGTGAAGAAATTCTATGCATAAAGTCCTTAATTTGAAATTAGGGACTAAATTGAATAAATTGCAAAACTTGTGTTCTAGAAGTATTTTGCATAAAATTGAATTAGATTATTAATTAGAGGTCCTTAAAGAGTAATTTTACCAATTTCTAAGTCTATGGACAAAAATTGGACATGGATGGAATTTTTGAAAAGTTTAGTAGTAAGGGCATTTTGGTCATTTGGGGGTAAAATGAATTAAAATACAAAATTAAAAGCCAATTTTGCTCATCTTCAACCCCATGGCCGAATATAGCAAGGAGAAACCATAGATAGGGTTTTTCAAGCTTCCAAGCTCGATTGTAAGTCCGTTTCTAGCCTCGCTTTTAATGATTTTTACGCTTTTGAGTCCCTGAGCTTCGATTAAGCTTAATCTAGCAATAATTCAACCTAGGGTTCATATTTGGAAAAATACCCATAGGTGAAATTTGTGTATTTTGGTGTTTTATGATAGAATATGAGGTTTTAAATTATGTTAGACAACTTGTACTACTCGGTTTTAAGCAAAAATGAGTAAAAGGACTTAATCGGTAAAAATACCTAATAGTCATAAGTGCATGTTAGAGTATGAATTTGATG
The DNA here is from genome assembly GCA_025698475.1 of Gossypium anomalum. Lineage (NCBI taxonomy): Eukaryota > Viridiplantae > Streptophyta > Magnoliopsida > Malvales > Malvaceae > Gossypium > Gossypium anomalum. The sequence goes on from CM046961.1 coordinate 87,861,030, forward strand.
CTGCCATAGAAGGGAAAAATGACCAGCATGTCATAAAACATAAGAAAATAGGCTGAAGTTTAATTTACGAGCTTTGGGGCAAAAGTGTAAATATGCGAAAGTTTAGGGGCAAAATTGTAATTTTGCCAAAATATGATTTTGGGTCAATTTGAATAATGTGAGTCTTAATTAGACTATATTTTAAATGATAGAGCAAGGAAAACTGAAATTCGGGCTAAAATGGGGAAAATACCAAGTTGTGGACAAAATGGTAAAAGTAGCTATTTTTGCATACGAGGTAAGTTTAGAGTAAATAAATGCAATATTATTTTATTTTACATTATTATTGTCAATTTCCAGCATTTATATACTTATTTTATGAGAATATTTAAAGTCAAATTAAAGTAGTGACAGAGAAAAGTATTAGGAAGCCCCGCTTGAACCTTAGGAATGTTAGGATATTGGGGTTGACAGACAGACAGACAGATGAAAATGAGCCATGTAAGTCCATATCAGATATATGGCTTTGGAGACAGGAATGAGCCATGTAAGCCCATATTAGATATATATATATATATGGCATTGGAGACAAGAATAATTCATGAAAGTCCATGTCGAAGACATGGCATTGGCAGGATATTGATAGACAGGAATGACCCCAGTATCCTTAGTATTCCGAGTGGTTCAATGGGTCATTGTACACGTTAAATTACAGTGAATTATCAGCAAAAGGGAAGGTAGATTATATCTATGAATAGTGAAAGGTCAGGTAAGAAAGAAAAAAGTATGTAGATTTTTCATGATTACTCATCCATGGAAATATAGAAAAAGGTCAAGGACTAGATTTGAATTTGAAATAATTAATTAAATTAAAAGATGATAAAAAAAGAAATATCATCTTATTTTTTCAAATACATGGAAACCCTAGGTGAGAGAAAAGAAGCTTTCAAGGCCTACTTGGGTATGTTTCCTTGTCCCGTTTTTAGTAATTTTGGTATTTTTGAAATCGGGATAACTTAATCTCTCTATTTGAGGGATTAATTTGAAAAGTTATCAAGGTATGAAAATGGGTCATGGATGTATTATGCTGGAAATTAGAAATTTATGGTAGAAAATGAAAGATTAATGATGGATAAACAACTTTTGCAAAGTGATTTTTGATGAAAACTTGATTTAGGGACTAAAATGTAAACTTGTGAAATTGAAGGAAAAATTTTGAAATTTTATGTAAACATGTGCTGTAAAATTTGTAATGGGGCTTTGGTTAGGCTTGGAACAGGGAGTAATTTGTACAAGTTTCATTTTCCGAGCCTAGGGATGAAATTAAAATTTATGAAAAGGTTAGGGGCAAAATGGTAATTTTTCCTAGAACGTAAATTGAGTCCATTTAGATATGAAATGTGTGAAATTGATGTTAAATTCATTTATATAAATCCGTACAACTCTAATTCGAGGTTAGATCGAGGAAAAGAAAAGATTTCGGATTAGTAGACTTTTACGCGAACAAGTGTCGAGGTAAGTTCGTATAACTTAATCGGACATGTAATTATGTTAATTAATTTTTGTGCTGTATGTAATGTGATTTATATTGATGTGCTTCACTTGTATGTTATGATGAAAAATGAAAACAAGATTGAAATGGTGATAAAAGGGTTAGTCCCGATTAGATGTTGAAGTCCGATGAATGTGTGCGCTTTCCTGAAACAAGTAGGGTTTTGCATTTGTTGCGGACGGGATTTAGCTCAAACGAGTAATCCCAATGACCTTGTTATAAAAAGGATTTAGCTAGGATGGGTAATCCAGATATAATACCTCTCGAGCATACGTTATGGTTAGGGTTTAGCCTGGACTGACAATCCTAATTGAACTCCCCTGAGCATCCGTTATATAAAGGATTTAGCCTGAACTGGTAATCCTGTTAAACGATAAGTGACTCGAGAGAGTGTTTCTTGTTTAAGTGCCCTAATGGGTACGCTTGAATAAGAAATTGACTAATTGTTGAATCGTATACTTCGGGTGTACTACTTGAGCATTCATTGGAATTCAATGATTCAAAGGACATATAACTCTTGACTTGGTATGAAAACCTTAAGATGAAATAGTAATGACTAGATAGAATATTTCTTGATGAGCTCATCTATGTTACTTAATTTATGTGAAGATTTTGGTGACTAGCATGTTTGATTGAATGTATGTGCTTGATAAACTATAATATATACATATTTTTTATCCCATGCTTGGCATATTTATGGATGACTTATCATTAGTTTTATTGAATTTGATGCTCCTAATCCTTTAATTTCATGTTTTATACTCAGGTGAGCATAGGAAGGTCAAAAGAGCAAGAAACGGGCCAAAAACGGACAAAATGGGCTTATCTCAGTATTTCACACGGCCTAGGCTTTTTCACACGAGTAAACCACACGCCCGTGTGAGACACACGGACAGGCCACACGCCCATGTGTCATGGCCGTGTCGACTAAAAACCAACTCAGAATTATACACGGTTTCAGCACCTTTACACGGGCATGCCACACGGTCGTGTCCCTGTCGAGCCTAAGTCTAATTCTACTCGAAAAAGGCTACTTTTGAGGGTTTTGAAGAATTCTAAGACACCCCAGAAGAGTATCAAAGATGACACGTAGAGTAGAAGGAAGAAAATACTCAAGGAAAGTCATTAGAATCAACTCGGAAACAAGATCTACTTCAAGACTAAAGATCTCCATTCAATTTCCTTATAAGTTCTTTGGGTTTCTTTATGTTTTGTTGTTTTCCCAATTTTGAGATTTTTTCCATTATTATGAACTAAACTCCCTAAATACCTAAGGGAGATAAAACCTAAGACGGACCTTATTACTATTTGAATTATATGATAAATACTTGTTCTTATTCTTAATTGTGAGTTTTAATCCTTGCTTTAATATTCCGTGATATTAATTCAAGTTTTGATGTGCTTATTCAGTAGAGCAAAAGTCCCTGTTTAGGAGTAGATCTTCCATAATTAAGCGGAGTTGCATGCAATCCCAGAGATAGGACGACATAAATCTGCCGGATTAGAGTCAAATCTAATAAGGGAATCCATAGATCGAGTTAATGCGACAATAGGAGTTTTAATTAGAAAGAGATTTCAATTAATCAACATAGAGTTAGTTGTTTTTAGTCTCGAGAGAGATAATGACATAAATCAGGGATTTCTACGGATTAAGTCAAGTGAATAAATTGTCTAATTCAAAAGTAAAAAATGAAGTCTAGGTGGATTCTTCCTTGGGTATTGTCTTCTCCATCAATTTTCCAATAGTATTTTCTAATTTTTATCTCTGTCATAATCCTAGTCAATTAGATAATTAGTCTTAGTTTAAAACATCCCTTAATTCTTAGGCTAGATAATAAAAAGATAGTAATTACTAGTACTTTTAGTCCTTGTGGATACGATATTTCCAGTCTCACCATAACTATACTATTGTTCGATAGGTGCGCTTGCCTTAGTTAAATTTTTAGTCAGTTTAGCAACCATCAGTGCTTAGGCATATTTAGCCAAATGGATGGAAACATCACATTGTATGTTTAGATTTAATAATCAAGATTGGTAAGTTTAATTTTCGTTATACGAACTTACTAAGCATGTAATGCTTACTCATTTTAATTTTCCCCTGTCTTATAGTGATCGGAAGCTTGTAAAGGTTGGAAGATCATTAGAGCATCATCACACTATCAACTAGCATTTTGGTATACTTAGTAAAATCATTTTGTTATAATGGCATTATAGGACAACTTGGCCAACAGAGGCTTGGATTGTTATTTTGTAACTTAGCCATTGAAATGGCTAGGTATGGTTCATTTTGATATTTCTAAGCATGTTATTATGATATATATATATATATATATATATACATATATGTTAAGTTGAGTATGTAATACCCTTAACCTGTATCCGTCACCAGCACAAGGTTTCAGAGCATTACCAGAGTTTACAGATTAATTTCAAATAAATCATGCAAAAGTAAGATTCACATTCAGAAATAATCATATTGTCCCTTAATTGGACTATTGAAGCCCAATATGAGCAGTAAAATCAAATCGGGACTAATTCGGAAGCTTTAAGAACTTTTCTCGAAATTAAAATTTTTTTCTTATGAACAATGCAAGCCCGTGTGGTTTAGGGACACGCCCGTGTGGTCAGGCATTGTGGTCACACATGCCCGTGTCCCTAACCCGTGTAACTCTCTGACTTATAAGGTATGAAGAAATTGAAGTTACTTGGCCAAGTCACACGCCTGTGTACTAGGCCGTGTTGTTAATTTAATTTTTACATTTTAGGTGCAGTTTTCACAAGGCCAAATCACATGGCCGTGTCCAAGGCCGTGCCACTCACACGGCTGAGACACACGCCCGTGTCTCTGCCCGTGTGCTCAATTCTGAGCATTTTGTTTCTAATTTTTAAGGGGCAGAGGACACACGGCTAGAACACGTGCCCATATGACACACGGTCAAGACACACGTCCGTGTGTCTATTTGTGTGGACAAAAATAGACCATTTTAAGGCCACTTTTCTCACCCTTTATACATCCAACCTGCACAAAACACTTTCATATACCCATAGACACTAATCCAACAACCAATTCAAGTCAGTTATCAAGTTTTATACCTGTCATTACACTACTCTCTTGTATAAACTTGTCATCTAATTCCATTCATTGACTAATAATAGATTCTATTAGACACATGCATATAAATATATATATATATATGTAGAATAGTCATTCATAACCCTATTACAAGTTTACTTTCATTTCACTCTATCCTATATATGCCATATAAACCTTAAGTTATAATATAAAATCTACCGGTGAAATTTGGATAGTGTGACCCGGTGTGATGATCCAATCCTCCGAACTCTTGTTAATCTTTAAAAAACATTTAACACACAAAAGTAAGCTTAAGAAAGCTTAGTAAGCTCATAGGCTTAAAACATAAATCTTATTGAATTACAATAACAATTCAAATAATAAGTTTTCCACTAATGTTTCCTCTTATACACAATTTCAAATGATAAATTCACTTGATTGAGCTCAATACCAATATCTAATTAAATCTCACCACTTAAATTCACATAACACTTGCCAATTATTGTCAAATTAGGAAACGTCTTACGGAATAGAGTACGTTGTACCTTGATGCCATATTCACTTTTGTCTTGCATACATTTTACCATGGCTTAGCCATGATTGCACACTTTATCACAATGCCATAGCTTAGCTAATGTCTTACACTTGCACATACATATAACTGCCATGATTTAATCATGGTCTTACGTTAACTTTCACAGTGCCATAACCCAATTATGGTCTTTCACACGATGCCATAGCTCTGCTATGGTCTTGCACTTCACACTTTGCCATGGTTTAACCATGGTCTTAACCGTCAATTCATCACTAATCATTGAATGAACGTACTCAATCCTGCGTTTCCCTTAATTTAAACTTTCAATTCGATTTTCACATCGTATAATTATCATAATTCAATAACAAAAATATAAATTATAAATATTGTGTCGATCTTAAATTAACAATTGAACATAAAAATTTAGCCATATGAACTTACCTGAGCTAATTTGTGAAAGTTGTAGAAATTTAGGGATTAATCGAAAATTTTCTCTTTTCCTCATTTATCTTCGGATTCTTGATCTATAATATAAAATTTTTCATTCATTAGAATCTAATTCAATTCTAATTCACTTCACAATCTATACCCTTTAAATTTTGAAATTACACTTTTATCCTAAAATTTTTACAATTTAGTGCCTACTCAATTAACCCATCAATTGAGCTAATTTTTCTTAGTCAACACTTTATTCCATCATTCTAAACTACTACACAACCTTTGGTATTCAGAATTTCGGTACAAAACCCTAATTCTTAACTTTTTCACAATTAGGTCCTAAAAATCAATTTATATTGAAATCACTTAATAAAATCATCACATAGCAAAATTAAAGCTTCAAATCCATGTTTATTCATCATAAAATTCCAGCACTAAATCATGGTAACCTTCAATTTCACCCATAGAATCAAAAACTAATTGTAAAAGTCACAAAAACATAAAAGTTACAAAAAAAAGCAAGAATTGAACTGACATGGTGCAAAAATATGAAAACCCAGCTTAGAAGGTCTTCTATGGCGTTTTTAGCTGAAGAAAAATTATGAAATCTTTAGATTTTTTAATTAAATCCTTTTTAACTAATGAATTCTAGGTTATTTCCAATTTTGTCCCTTGTTCACATTATTTTCTTATTTATTTCATGCCCCAAACCATCCAACCCATTTAATTTGGGTCTAATTGCCTTTTAAATCCCTCTTTATTAGAAATTTAAGCTATTTAATCACTTTAACAAGTTTTGCACCTTTTACAATTTAGTCCTTTTTAATTAATTAACTATCAAAACGTTAAAATTCTCTAACGAAACTTTAATATTATCTCAATAACTCTCTATAAATATTTCTAAAAATATTTATGGCTTGGTTTATGAATTTGAGGTCTCGATATCTCATTTTCGACCCATTTGACCTAATAAATTCTTTTAATTCACAAAATTTACTAATTTAAGAATATTTCTAATGTCACACTTGACTCATAAATTTTAATTTACTAAATTTTCAAACTTACTCGTTAGATGTAGTGATCTTGAATCACTGTTTCTGAAACCACTGAAAGTTAGACTGTTACAACTCTTCCCCCTTTAGGAAATTTCGTCCTCGAAATTTTATTACCTGGAAATAGATTCGGATACTGTGATATCATAGATTCTTCTATTTCCCAGGTTGCTTCCTTCATACCATGTCAGTGCCACTACACTTTAACTAAGGGTACTCGTTTGTTGCGTAATTCTTTAACCTCACGAGCCAAAATCTTTACTAGTTCTTCTGAATAAGTCATATCCGGTTAAAGCTCAATTTCAATGTGAGGAATCACATGTGAAGGGTCTAACCTATATCGTCTTAACATAGACACATGAAACACATTATGAATCTTTTCAAGTTTCGGAGGTAGATCTAACCGATAAGCTACAGGGCCAGTTCTTTCAATTATTTCATATGGTCCAATAAATCTTGGACTCAGTTTCCCCTTTTTACCAAATTGTAACACTTTGTTCCACGGTGAAACCTTTAAGAACACTCGATCTCCAACTGCAAACTCTATGTCTCTTTTTTTTAAATCTGCACATGACTTCTGACGATCTGAAGCAGCTTTCAGACTATCCCAAATAATCCAAACTTTTTCTTCAGATTCTCAAATCAAATCCACTCCAACTAACTTGGATTCACTCAATTCAGACCAATACAATCGAGTCTTGCATTTTCTACCATAAAGAGCCTCAAATGGTGCCATTTTTATGCTAGACTGATAGCTATTATTGTAAGCAAATTCAGCTAAAGGTAAATACCTTTTCCAACTGTCACCAAACTCGAGTATACAGCACCTCAACATGTCTTCTAAAATCTGAATCACTCGCTCTAATTGCCCATCTTTTTGAGGATGAAATGCTGTGTTGAAATTCAACTTAGTACCTAAAGCGTCTTGCAATTTACCCCAAAACCTCGATGTGAACCTCGGATCTCGATCCGAGATATTAGATGTTGGAATCCTATGTAATCTCAGAATCTCAGACATATATAAATTCGCTAACTTCTCAAGCGAAAAGTCTGTTCTGATTGGAATAAAATGTGTTGACTTAGTCAGTCTATCAACAATCACCCAAATCGAATCTTTCTTTTTCAGAGTCATAGGTAATCCGGATACAAAATCCATATAAATGCTCCCATTTCCATTCAGGAATCATGACAGGTTGTAACAAACCTGTTGGCACTTGATGCTCTGCTTTAACCGGTCTACAAATCAGACATTTTGCCACAAACTCACAGATTTCTCGTTTCATACCAGGCCACCAATACATTCTTTTCAAATCACAATACATTTTCGTACTACCTGGATAAATAGAATACATACTACTGTGAGCTTCAGAAAGAATATCATTTTTCAAATCTGAATTATTTGGAACATAAATTCTATTGCGATAATATAACATACCACTATTGTCAATGGTATATTCTGAACTCTGATTTTTCTGAACCATTTGTCTTTTTAGCACCAATTTCGAGTCTTCATATTGCAACTCCCGAATCCACTAAAGGAACATAGGTTTTGCTTTCAATTCTGCTAATATAGAACCATTTTCATTAACAGACAAAATGAGCATTCATTGCCCAAAGTGCAAACAAAGACAACTTTCGACTAAGTGCGTCAGCTACCACATTGGCCTTTCCCGTGTGATAATCAATGACTAAATCATAGTCTTTCAATAATTCCAACCACCGTCTCTGCCTTAAATTCAGCTCCTTCTGAGTCATTAAATATTTCAAACTTTTATGATCTGTATACACATAGCATTTCTCACAATATAAATAATGTTTCCAAATTTTCAAAGCGAACACAATTGCAGCCAATTCAAGATCATGTGTAAGATAATTCCTCTTGTATGGCTTTAACTGCCAAGAAGCATAAGCCACTACTTTTCCTGACTGCATCAACACACAACCCAAACCATTTAGAGACGCATCACTATACACAATTTACGACACACTTGATTCTAGTTGAGTCAATACTGGAGCTTCTGTTAGCATTTTCTTTAACTAATCAAAGCTTTGCTGACATTCATCAAACCATACAAATTCTACATTTTTCTATAGTAAACGGGTCATTGGTGAAGCAATCATTGAAAAATTCTTAACAAATCATCGATAATACCTAGTTAAACCCAAGAAACTTCGCACTTCTGTTATATTCTTTGGAATTTTCCAATTTACCACTGCAGATACTTTGCTCGGATCCACATGAATCCCTTCAGCTGACACAATATGACCCACAATTCTCTTAAAGTTTTTCTCTTAAAGTTTTTAGCACAATTCTCAAGTGTTGTACATGCTCAGATTCTGATTTGGAATAGATTAGTATATCATCAATAAACACCACTACAAATCTACCCAAATGTTGTTGAAAAATCCAGTTCATTAAATCCATAAAAGCAGCAAGAGCTTTTGTTAAACCAAATGGCATTACCGGAAATTCATAATGACCATACCGAATTCTAAAAGCAGTCTTCGACAAATCACACTCCTTAACTTTCAACTGATAATACCCAGATCTAAGGACTATCTTTGAAAATACTGTAGCACCTTTCAGCTGATTGAACAGATCGTCGATACGCGGTAAAGGATACTTATTCTTGATTGTGACTTTGTTCAACTGTCGGTAATCAATACACAGTCTTAAAGATCCATCTTTCTATTTCACAAACAAAACAGGTACACCCCACAGTGACGTACTTGGTTTGATGAACCCTTTATCCAATAACTCTTGCAACTGAGTCTTCAACTCTTTTAACTCAGCCGGTGCCATCTTGTATGGTGTTATTAATATCAGAGCTATTTTTCGGAATCAAATCAATCACAAATTGAACTTCATGATCTGGGGGTAAACCCGATAATTCCTCAGGAAACACATCAACAAACTCATTAACAACTGGTAACTATTCCATCTTCGATTCAAAACTCCGAGTATCAAGAATATAAGCTAAAAATGCTTCATTACCTTTCCGTATTAATTTATAAGCTAAAAAGGCTGAAATAATTCTGACATCTTTTATATTCCCAAACTTAGCTGAAATTACTTCCCCTGTCTAACTTTTCAAATCAATCATTTTTTCTCGACAATTCATTATAGCATTATGTTTTGTCAACCAATCCATCCCCAAAATAACATCAAATTCCCGAAAGGGTAACAACATCAAATCAGTAGAGAAATCACAGCCTTTTATTTCCAGTGGACAATTTTGACATCTTAGATTAATTATCACACTTTGTCTTAATAGATTAGTGACTTACACATCATAATCAGTAGATTCAACATACAATTCCTTTTCTGACGCTAATGCAATGGAAATGTATGAATGTGTAGACCAAGGGTTAATTAATGCATACACAGAATCATCAAAAAGATAAAAAATACCAGCTATGACATTTGAAGCTGAAGCTTCCTCTCTTGCTCGAATGGCATATGTACGTGCGGGTGCCCTAGTTTCGGACCGAGCTATAGAATCTTTCATTCCTGAACGGGTAGTTTCCGTAGCGCTGCTTTGACCCGAGTGTTTACTTTTCTAACAAGTAGTTACTTGTTTTTCTTTTTGTTCTCTTTCTTCTTTTAACAATTGGGGAGAATCTCGAATGAAATGATCAGTACCACCACATTTATAACAAGCTCCTGTTCTGCCCCAACAATCATCAGGGTGAGATCTACCATAATATTTGCATCTAGGTTTGGGAGCATTTTGCACATTGCTAACACTAGCTGCCAGTTTAGTGGTTACTCCAACATCTCGTTGAGTTGTCTTGCTTTTGCTCGATCATTCCGGAGTTGAAGTGGGTCGGCTAGAATCATCTCTAAACTTTTTGGCTAGAAATGTCAAAATCGATCTAGAAGAACTTTTCTTATAAGATTTTTCGTTTCTACTATCTCTTTGCTTCTTCTTGTTATATATTTCTTTCATTTTTTGAGCTCGGTCTGATAAAACCACAATTTCTTGAATTTTTGTACCTCTGATCATCATTCTAATTTTATCATTCAACCCATCCTCGAATCTAATACACATTTCCTCTTCGGTCGGTACAATATCTCGGGCATATTTACTATGATATACAAACTCCCTCTCATATTCAGCCACTGATCTATTCTCTTATCGCAGATCGAGGAATTCCCTCTTCTTCTTGTCTAAATATCTTTTTTCGACATATTTCTTTTTGAACTTACTCTAGAAAAATTCCGAAGAAAGCTTCTCTTCAAGTACTACTACTTCTATAGTTTCCCACCAATTATATGTTTTTTCCTTTAACAAAGAGACTGCACATCTCAAGTAATCATCGGAAGAACAAGCCATTTGTTTAAAAACCCTTACTAAGTTCTATAACCAGTATTCAGCTTTAACTGGATCATCATCTGATCTTCCTCAGAATTCTTCAGCCCCATACTTTTTGAGTTTTTCTATTAGTGTACGCTTGCTAGATTCATCTATCAAAGAAGGTGGAAGAGCAACCAGGGGTGTAACTGGTGGTACAGTAGGGAGAGGAGGAGGTTGCTGAGCCTGACTTCTTCCTTGCACCATTTCATTATACCATTGATTCATAAATCCGTAAATCATGTTTTTAAGTTCTTCTTCTCGCATCAAAGAAATTGGAACATTACTACTTGTTCCTTGTTCAGAGATTTGCACTCTACTATTAACTTCCTCTTCTTGTCCAGCACGTTCGGATCTCTCTGACATCTTTACAATCCATAAGAAAAAATAAAGATTAAATCGGATCATACACATCACACTATCACAGATTTATATGGCATGTATTTCAAGATTCATTCCGAGAATCGGCTAAACCTGGCTCTGATACCAATAAAAGTCATACCCTTAACCCGTATCCATCACCGAAATAGGGTTTCAGAGCATTACCAGAGTTTATAGATTAATTTCAAATAAATCATGTAAAAGTACTGTTCACATTCAGAAATAATCATATTGTCCCTTAATTGAACTATTGAAGCACAATATAAACAATAAAATCAAATCGAGACTAATTCAAAAGCTTTACGAACTTTTCACGAAATTACAAAATTTTTCTTATGAACAGTGCCCACACACTCGTGTGGTTTAGGGACACGCCCGTGTGGTCACACATGCCCGTGTCCCTAACCCGTGTAACTCTCTAACTTATAAGGCATGAAGAAATTGAATTCACAGGGCCAAGTCAAACGCCCGTGTGCTAGGCCGTGTGGTTAATTTAATTTTTACATTTTAGGTGCAGTTTTCACACTGCCAAATCACATGGCAGTGTCCAAGGCCGTGCCACTCACACGGCTGAGACACACGCCCGTGTCTCTACCGGTGTGCTCAATTCTGAGCATTCTATCTCATTTTTAAGGTGCAAGGAACACACGGCTAGAACACATGCCCATATGTCAGGCCGTGTATCACACACGGTCAAAACAAATGCCCATGTGTCTACCCGTGTGGATGAAAATAGGTTATTTTAAGGCCACTTTTCTCACCCTTTATACATCCAACCTGCACAAAACACTTTCATATACCGATATACACTAATCCAACAACCAATTCAAGTCAGTTATCAAGTTTTATACCTATCATTACACTAGTCTCTTGCATAAACTTGTCATTTAATTCCATTCATTGACTAATAATAGATTCTATTAAACACATGCATATAAATATATATATGTAGAATAGTCATTCATAACCCTATTACAAGTTTACTTTCATTTCATTCCATCCTATACATGCCATATAAACCTTAAGTTATAATACAAAATCTACCGGTGAAATCTAAATAGTGTGATCCGGTGTGATGATCCGATCCTTCGAACTCTTGTTAATCTACAAAGAACATTTAACACACAAAAGTAAGCTTAAGAAAGCTTAGTAAGCTCAAGAAAGCTTAGTAAGCTCATAGGCTTAAAACATAAATCTTATCAAATTACAATAACAATTTAAATAATAAGTTTTTCACTAATGTTTCCTATCATACATAATTTCAAATGAGAAATTCACTTGATTGAGCTCAGTACCAATATGTAATTAAATCTCAGCACTTAAATTCACATAACACTTACCAATTCTTGTCAAATGAGGGAACGTCTTATGGAATAAAGTACGTCGTTAGCTTGATGTCACATTCACTTTTGTCTTGCACGCATTTTACCATGGCCTAGCCATGATTGCACACTTTATCACAATGCCATAGCTTAGCTATGGTCTTACACTCGCACACACATATAACTGCCATGATTTAATCATGGTCTTACGTTAACTTTCACAGTGCCATAACCCAGTTATGGTCTTTCACACTATGCCATAGCTATGCTATGGTCTTGCACTTCACACTTTTCCATGGTTTAACCATGGTCTTAACCATCAATTCATCACTGATCATTGAATGAACGTACCCAATCTTGCGTTTCCCTTAATTTAAACTTTCAATTCGATTTTCACATCGTATAATTATCATAATTCAATAACAAAAATATAAATTATAAATATTTTATCGATCCTAAATTAAAAATTGAACATAAAAACTCAGCCATGTGAACTTACCTAGGCTAATTTATGAAAGTTGTAGAAATTCGGCGATTAATCGAAAATTTTCTCGTTTCCTCGTTTATCTTTGAATTCTCGATCTATAATATAAAATTTTCCATTCATTAGCATCTAATTCAATTCTAATTCACTCCACAATCTATACCCTTTAATTTTTAAAACTATACTTTTACCCTAAAATTTATAGTTTTTACAATTTAGTCCTTGCTCAATTAACTCATCAATTGAGCTAATTTTTCTTAATCAACACTTTATTCCATCACTCTAAACTACTATACAGCCTTTGGTATTCAGAATTTCAGTGCCAAACCCTAATTCTTAACTTTTTCACTATTAGGTCCTAAAAATCAATTCTATTGAAATCACTTAATAAAATCATCATATAGCAAAATTAAAGCTTCAAATCCATGTTTATTCAACATAAAATTCCAGCACTCAACCATGGCAACCTTCAATTTCACCCATAGAATAAAAAAATAAGGAATTTAATAAGTGGACCTAACTGTAAAAGTTACAAAAACATAAAAATTACAAAGAAAAAGTAAGAATTGAACTTACATGGTGCAATGAAAAACCAACTTAGAAGGTATTCTATGGCATTTTTAGCTAAAGAAAAATTATGAAATCTCTAGATTTTTCAATTAAATCCTTTTTAACTAATGAATTTTAGGTTATTTTTAATTTTGCCCCCTGTTCACATTGTTTTCTTACTTATTAAATGCCCCAAACTGACCAACCCATTTTATTTGGGTCTAATTGTCTTTTAAATCCCTCCTTATTAGACATTTAAGCTATTTAACCACTTTAATAAATTTTGCACCTTTTACAATTTAGTCCTTTTTAATTAATTAACTATCAAAACGTTAAAATTTTCTAACGAAACTTTAATACTAACTTAATAACTCTCCATAAATATTTCTAAAAATATTCATGGCTCGGTTTATGAATTTGAGGTCTCAATATCTCATTTTTGACCCATTTGACCTAATTAATTCTTTTAATTCATAAAATTCACTAATTCAAGTATATTTCTAATGTCACACTTGACTCATAAATATTAATTTACTAAATTTTCAACCTTACTCGTCGGATGTAGTGGTCTCGAATCACTATTTTCGACACCACTGAAAATTAGGCTGTTACAGAGTACATGTGACAAATGTTGTAATTGCCGAATTTGAATGCTTAGAATGGTTGCTATTGGTTGTGTGTTTCAAGTGCAAGTCTTGGGTGAAATTTTGGGTGAGAAATGAGGCTAGAAATGGCTTCATTTTGTCCACACGGGTAGACACATGGGCGTGTGTCTAGACCATGTGTGACACACGGCTTGGTAACATGGGAATGTGGTTAGGTCGTGTGTCCCCTGCACCTAAATTTTGAGAAACAGAATGCTCAGAATTGGGCACACTGGAAGAGACACGGGCATGCGTCACAACCGTGTGTGCCATACAGCCTAGAACATGGGCGTGTGTCGACCTCTGTGAAACCAGCACCTAATTTGAATTGAAGTAATTAACCACACGGCCTAGCACACGAGCGTGTGGCATGGCCGTGTGTGCAACTCAGAGAGTTACACGGGGTCGAACACGGCCTCTAACACGGGCATGTCCGAGGGTCACACGGGCGTTTCCCTTGGACCACACGGGTGTGTGAGCCTTGTACCTTGAAAATATTTTGTAATTTCACGAAAAATTCTTAGAGGTCCCGATTCAGTCCAGATTCGATTCTAATGCTCATTTTGGGCCTCAAGGGCCCGATTAAGGGATGTTATGGATGATCTTGGTAAATGAAAAGTAATTTATGAAGTTAAATGGAAAAAATGTTTTAAACTTTTTGGTAATGCTCTGAAACCCTGTTTCAGCAACGGGCACGGGTTAGGGGTGTTACACGTGTGTTAGCCGTGTGTCTCACACGGTCCAGTCACACATCTGTGTGTCTGGCCGTGTGGACTCAAAATGAACATTAAATAACAAGTTTACCATTCCCTACAATATTGGACAATAAGCAACTCAAAAATCATTCATTTGACCAATTCAAATAACAATCGAACACATCCAAAGCATTTCAAAACAATCATCCTAAGTACCTAACCAATGTACCCTCCTTGATACCACAATTATATCATCAAAACATATCAATATAGTGTCATTCAAATCCAATTTGTAAACATGCCAAATTCAATCTCTTTTGCCTATTTCAAGTGCATTTAAACATTAACTTAAACATGCCATAATATGACCTCAAACATAAATACATATTTATATGTATATAACCAACCAATATTAACTTATAATCTTATTTACAATCAATCCACAAAATGATTAATAGCTAGACACCCTAGGTACATGCTGACACAAAAGGATAAATATCATCACATTTGAGTTCGGAATCGTTGTTGGATGCTGAATCGGCGATCAAAATTAAGTACCTAACCTACACATGAAAAACAAAATCGTACGCTGAGTAAAAACTCGATGGTATTTCTGTAATCCAAATATCAAAACATATGAAATCACAAATATACAATCTAAATATTACAATAACCATATCACATTTCATTTGTTTCACAATATCTCAATTCTCATACTTGCTATATAAATAGCTTTTCACAATATAATACACATATCATCTAACATCAATCATAATGCAATTTCAATTAATTGCCCCTATTAACATGACTCGAAGTCGGACTCGGACGGATTCACGGATCCAACCAAACACACCAGTTTGACACTCAGTGCCTCATCGGATAATTCGAAGTAATAATTTAACACCCAGTGTCTCATTAGCTAAACCGAAGTAAATTGGCACCTAGTGCCCCGACGAATAGATTCGAAGTGATAAATTGACACCCAGTGTCTCATCGACTCAAAGTTGAAAAAATCCCAGAACTCTTCCAATCCTATGGCATGCCATCTATATCCGACTCAGCCTGATACAGTTAATGGGGTTTAATTTCACATTTCAGATATAATCAATATCTAATACTGATTTTTCATACAATCAAATAATTACACATATATTCACTTCAATTCAAAAATCAATCCAATATATATATATATATATATATATCTACCAATTCAATTCAGTCAATCAATTATCAAAATATCAATTACTTACCTCAACATTTACCATAGAAATTAAATAAAATTTAAAACAATTAATAACTAGCTTCGAATTATAGAAATACAAACAAAAAATTTAGAGCTATTCCTCGTCGACTTTATCTTTCCCCTTTTTAGTCGAGGATTTCGGTATGACGTTAGCTATGGAATTAAAACAATTAAAATTCATCAATACAACATAATTCAATCTTAAAATTAATATTTCAATTTTTATTTCATATTTGCCTAAATTTCAATTTAGTCTTTAAACCGAGACTAATTTTTATTCTTCAAAATTAATCTTATATTTTCATCCTAACTCCACTTTAAACTAAATTTAACTCCCTATTTTCACTCAAATCCCTAAATTTTAAATTTTTCACAATTTAGTCCCTATTACACAAAATTTTCTATTTTTTTTACAATTTAATCCTTTTTCATTTCTAATTTAAAAATCTATTAATTTAATCCCTAATACTAAAAATTATTCAACATAGATAACACTTAAAATCTCAATAATTTCTAAAATTTTGACATGGGTCGGGTAGTATTTAATACCGGGATTCCAAAAACATAAAAATTATAAGAAAATAGGACTAAATTGACTAACCAATTAATCTTGAAACTTTGAAACCCTAGCTTTGGTCTTTCTCCTTCCTTCTTTCTTTTCTTTCTTTCATTTCTGTTTCGTTTCTACCTTTCTTTCTCTTTTTCTATATTTATTCATTCTTTATTTGTTTTTCTATACATTAATATATTATTATTATAATATATATAAACTTAAATGTGACGTAAATATATTTTATTATAATATATATTAAGTTTTTACATATATATTTTTTACTTGCGCTGCCTCATTTAATGCCAATGGCATAATTACTTCTTTAGTCCTTTTAATTTTTCTTTAATTTATAATTCAGCTTTTACCCCTTTATGCAATTTAGTCCTTACACCTAACTACTCTTAATTCATGCAAATTCACCTAACCAAAACCTAATTAACTACACAACTAGCTTTGTAAATATTTTTAATAAATATTTACGAGTCCAATTTATGATAGCGAAGTCTCAAAAATACATTTCCGACACTTGTGATTATTGGGTTGTTACAATTCTTCCTCCTAAATAAAGTTCATCTATGAAATTTACCTGAAAAAAGGTGGGGGTACTGAGATCTCATTGTCTCTTCCGGTTCCTAAGTCGCTTCCTCAATACTATGACTACGCCATAATACTTTCACTAACAGAACTCGCTTATTACGTAACTCTTTTACTTCATGTGCCAAAATCTCAACTAGTTATTCTTTGTATGACAAATCAGATTGAATTTCAGTATCCTCTATCGAAATAACATGAGATGGTTCCGATAGATATCTTCTAAGCATTGAAACGTGAAAAACATCATGAATTTTTTTGCAATTTTGCAGGCAAAGCTAAACAATATGCAACTGGTCCCATTCTTTCTGTGATCTCATACAGTTCACTAAATCGAGGACTCAGTTTCCCTTTTCGACCAAATCTCAAAATTTTCTTCCAAGGCAAAACTTTAAGAAATACTTTATAGCCAACATAATATTCAATATCTCAACGTTTCAAATCTGCATATGATTTTTGTCTGTCAAAAGTTGTCTTCAATCTATCTCGAATTTTCCTAACAATGTCTTCTGTTTCTTGAATTAATTCCGACCCGATCATTTTTCTTTCACTCAATTCCATCCAACAAACAGGTTGTCGACACTTCCAACCGTATAAAGCTTCATATGGAGCCATTTGAATACTTGATTGTAAACTAATGTTGTATACAAATTCGGCCAAAGGTAAGTAACGCTCCCAACCTGATTCAAAATCAATAACACAAGCACGAAGCTTATCTTCTAAAATCTGAATAACACGCTCAGATAGTCTATCAATCTGTGGGTGAAAATTTGTACAAAAATTAAGTCATGTACCAAGAGATTCATGCAACTATTTCCAAAATCTCGAAGTGAACCGCAGATATCGATAAGAGATTATCGACATAGGAACACCGTGCAATCTCATAATTTTTTAAATATAAACTTCAGCAGGCTTTTGAAGTGACCAATCAGTCCTGACTGCAATGAAATGAGTCGATTTCGTAAGTCGATCAACAAACACCTAATAGCATTTTTCTTACTTGCCGGTAAAGGTAACCCCGTTACAAAATCCATCATGATACAATCCCACTTCCATTCAAGAATAGTAATAGGCTGAAGTAATCCATTAGGAACCTAATGTTCTGCCTTAACTCACTGACAAGTTAAACATTTAGCCACATATTCAACCACATCTTTTTTCATTCCTGGCCACCAATAAGATTCTAGCTCGTTCGTCCAGGATGCAAAGCAAAAGGACTATTGTGAGCTTCGCGAAATATCAACTCTTTCAATTCAGAAACATCTAGAACACAGATTCGGTTATGAAATCTCAAGCAACCACAATCATCAATGCTGAAATTTTCTAATGTACCATTCTGAACCATTTTTCTTTTCTTCGCCAAGTTGTCATCTTCTAACTGCGCTAACTTGATCCGATCAAACATCATTGGTTTGATTTTTAATTTAACTAATAAGCTTCCATCATCATTGATACTGAGTAGAGCAAGCATTGTTCGTAATTCAATCGCTACTTTTCTACTCAACGCATCAGCTACAACATTAGCTTTACTAAAGTGGCAATCAATAACACAATCAAAATCTTTCAGAAGTTGTATCCAACGATGCTCTCTTAAATTCAACTTCTTTTGAGATAGAAGATATTTGAGACTCTTATGATCAATATAAATATAACACTTTTTGCCGTACAAGTAGTGTCTCTAGATCTTTAGAGCAAAAACCACAGCAGCTAACTCTAAATCGTGTGTCAGATAATTACGTTCATGCATTTTCAACTGACGAGACACATAAGCAATCACTTTCTCTTCTTGCACCAAAACACAACCAAGACCGCTCAAGGAAGCATCACTATAAACAACAAAATCATTTCCCAATTTCGGTAAAGTCAAAATCGACGCTTCAATCAACATCTGCTTCAATTTCTCAAAACTTTCTTGACATTGATCATCCCAGACGAACTGAACATTATTATACAACAAATTTGTCATCAGCAAGGCTATCTTCAAAAATCCATTTACAAATCTTCTGTAATAACTAGTTAGTCCAGGAAAACTGCGAACCTCAAACACATTCCTCGGTGCTTTCCACTGAACAATTGCTTCGATCTTTTTCGGATCAACTCCAATTCCATCTGTTGAGATAACATAACCCAAAAATACAACCTCTGATAACCAGATTTCACACTCACTAAGCTTTTTGTATAATTGTTTCTCCCGTAACACTTGCAAAACAATTTTGAGGTGTTATTCATGCTCGGATTCATATTTTGAATAAACCAAAATATCATCAATAAAAACTACCACAAATTGATCCAAATACGGTTGAAAAATACGATTCATGAGATCCATAAATGCTGCAGGAACATTTGTCAATCCAAAAGGCACAATTAAGAATTCATAATGACCATACCGTGTTCGAAATGTTGTCTTCGGTACATCACTTTCTTTCACTTTCAACTGATAGTAACACGATCTCAAATCAATCCTTGAAAAGATAGAAGGTCCTTTTAGTTGATCAAATAAGTCATTAATACGAGGTAGAGGATATAGATTCTCAATCGTCAACTTGTTCAATTGCCCATAGTCTATACAAAGCTGCATCGAACTATCTTTCTTTTTAACAAAAAGCACTAAAACTCCCCAAGTCGAAACACTAAGGCGTATAAAACCCCAATCCAATGAGTCTTGCAATTGTACTTTTAATTTTTTCAATTCCGTAAGTGACATACGATAGAGGGCATTGATACCGAAGCCGTACCAGAAAACACTTCTATTGCAAATTCAACCTCCCGATCCGGTGGTAATCCTGGTAATTCCTCGAGAATACATCAGGGAATTCACAAATAGTTCGAATCTTATTGCACTGACTATTAACGGAATTTGAATTGATAACATAGGCTAGAAAAGCTTCACAACCTTGATGAAGAAGTTTATTAGCTCGAATTGTTGAAATGATACGAGTTGAACCACTTGTTCGAATACCATTCACCTCAATCATATCACTACTTTCACTCTAAACAACGAACTTCTTTTTACAGTAATCCAAAATCACCCCATGCTCCGTAAGCCAATCCATTCCCAAAATCATGTCAAAATCACCAAACGGCATTATCAACAAATCAAGAAAAAAGGTTATATTCTGTATCATTAGCGAACATCTCCTACACACCTGATCTACTAACACAGATTGTCTCAACGGACTAGACACCACTATCGATATTCTAGACGTCTCAGATTTTAAACTTCCCGACTCAACCAATTTAGTATTAACATATAAATGTGAAGATCTCGGATCTATCAAAGCATAAACAGGTTCGAAATGTAATAAAAATATACCTGTCAAAACGTCATTAGCATTACCATCCTCACCAGTCCGCACAACATAAGCTCGAGCTGGCGTTCTAGCCTCTGATTATTGAGTAACAACACCATTTCCCTTTCTGGTATCACCTCTCGAAAATGAACCACTTCGACTTGACCCGCGACCTCTAAAAACAGGAATAGATCTTTGAGAAGTAACAGGTGTAGCATTCTTATTCTTCGGACAATCTCTAGCAAAATGTTCTGTACATCTACAGCGAAAACAACCTCGAGTTAATTTCCAGCATTCACCATGGTACTTTTTCCCAAAATGCTCACAACTCAGAATATCGGTATCCCTGGATAGACCTTGCACACTACTCGTAGACATAGTCGGTTATCTATCACGGTTTCTATCAGTTCTATCTGACTTAAAATTTGATCTCCAACTACCACGAAATTCTTTTTATCTCTTCGACGGTGGATTTGAACGAGCAGCTCCAGGATGCTTCCTAACAGTACGAGTATTCTAAGTCTTTTTATCAAAACCTAGAACTTTTTCTACCATTCTTGCTCATTCAACTAAATCTACAAACTCAGTGATTCTATGCGATACCAACTGTACTTGTAACTCATCGCATAAGCCACGCAGAAAAAAGCTTACAAGCTACCATTCTTGCATTCAACTTTGGTTGGCACAAATTCAAAGAAAAGATACCTACTAAGTCACGAAAACTCTCGTTCATAATCAACCACAGACATTTCATCTTCTTTCAGCATCAGAAACTCTTGTTTTTTGTCCTCAATATACAATTCACCCACATATTTCTTTTGAAATTCCTTTTAGAAGAATTTCCAATTTACCTGATCTGCGGGTACATGACGTGTCACTGATTGCAACTAGGTATACACTTCTCATTGCAGTAGAGAAATAGCACATATTAAACTTTCACGCGGGTTGCTTTCAAGTTGTTGCAATATTCTCTTAGTAGATTCAATCCAAATTTTAGCTATAGAAGGATCAACTCCTTTCAGTCCTAAGAATTTAGTCGCACCATATTTACGCAATTCTTTAATCGGAGCTCGACAAACAGTACGTGTAGATGTCATAGCGAATGTGGTTCTCGCCACGCACTAAAGAGCATCAGCAATAGCTCTAAGCAACCGTGAATCATCTTTTTCCCCAATATTACCTCGTTCAACATTAAGTTGTTGAGTACTAACTAGATTAACACTTGGTGTTGCCGATTCAGTTTCATCTAACTCATTGGAGACATCATTTTCTGTATACATTTCTTGATCAACATCACCATTATAATCATCTGACATTTTCAACTATAAAAAAAAACAAATATATATATATCAGCATCCAAATCCCGACTCAATCATGTAACTATAGACTCAATTCAACTCAATTATGGCATGTAACTCTAGACTCAATTCCGAGCTCGATTTAGTCTGAAAATCGGGTAAACTTACAAATCTCTGATACCACTAAAATTAGCACACCAAACCCATAACCGTCGCCAAAATAGGGTTTTAGAGTATTACCAATCAAACATTTTAGATCATATAATATTCAAGTCTAAACCAATCAAACTCATACATATTGTCCCTTATTTGAGCCCTCGAGACCCAAAATACGCGTTAGAAATAAATCGAGACTAATCCAAAAACTCAAAGAATTTTTTGTGAAATATTAAAAAATTTCAAAGCTACAAGGTTCACACAACCATGTGGTCAGGCCGTGTACACTCGTGTCTTAGGCCGTATCGGTATTCGAAATAGGGGCACACGGCAGTGTCCCAGCCCGTGTCTATACCCGTGTAACTCTCTAACTTGGGTCACACGGCCAAGCCACACGCCCGTGTGTCAAACCGTGTACCCTTTTAAAATGGCCTTGCACACCCCTATGCTAGCCATGTGTCTCACACAGTCCAGTCACATGCCTGTGTGTCTGGCCTTGTGGGCTCAAAATGAACCTTAAACAACAAGTTTACCATTCCCCATAAGCTTGGACAATAAGCAACTCAAAAATCATTCATTTAACCAATTCAAAACACAATCGAACACATCCAAAGCATGTCAAAACAATCATCCTAGGTACCTAACCAATGTACCCTCTTTGGTACCACAATTATATCATCAAAACATATCAATATAATATCATTCAAATCCAATTTGTAAACATGTCAAATTCAATCTATTTTGCCTATTTCAAGTTCATTTAAAGGTTAACTTAAACATGCCATAATGTGACCTCAAGCATAAATACATATTTATATGCATATAACCAACCAATATTAACTTATAATCTTATTTACAATCAATCTACAAAATGATAAATAGTTAGACACCCTAGGTACATGCCGACACAAAAGGATAAACATCACCACATTTGAGTTCGGGATTGTTGTTGGATGCTTAATCGATGATCAAAATTAAGTACCTAACCTGCACATGGAAAACAAAACCATACGCTAAGTAAAAACTTGATGGTATTTCTATAATCCAAATATCAAAAGATATGAAATCACAAATATACGATCTAAATATTACAATTACCATATTACATTTCATTTGTTTCACAATATCTCAATTTTCATACTTGATATATAAATAACTTTTCACAATATAATACACATATCATCTAACATCAATCATAATACAATTTCAATTAATTGTCCCTATAAACATGACTCGGACTCGAACTCGGACGGATACACGGATCCAACCAAACACACTAGTTTGGCACCCAGTGCCTCATCGGATAATTCGAAGTGATAATTTGACACCCAGTGTCTCATCGGCTGAACCGAAGTAAATTGGCACCTAGTGCCTCATCAAATATATCTGAAGTGATAAATTGACACCCAGTGTCTCATCGACTTGAAGTCGCAGAAATCCCAGAACTCTTCCAATCCTATGGCATGCCATCTATATTCAACTTAGCCCAATACAGTTAATAGGGTTTAATTTCACATTTCAGATATAATCAATATCCAATACTGATTTTTCATATAATCACATAATTACACATATATTCATTTCAATTCAAAAATCAATCCAATATATATATATATATATATATACAATTCATTCATTCAATCAATTATCAAAATATCAATTACTTACCTCAACACTTACCATATACATTAAATAAAATTTACAACAATTAATAACTAGCTTTGAATTATAGAAATACAAACAAGAAATTCCGAGCTATTCCTCGTCGACTTTATCTTTCCCCTTTTTAGTCGAGGATTCCGGTATGACGTTAGCCACGGAATTAAAACAATTAAAAATCATCAATACAACACAATTCAATCTCATAATTAATATTTCAATTTTTATTCCATATTTGCCTAAATTTCAATTTAGCCCCTAAACCGAGACTAATTTTTATTCTTCACAATTAATATTATATTTTCATACTAATTCCATTTTAAACTAAATTTAACCCCCTATTTTTACTCTAATCCTTAAATTTCAAATTTTTCACAATTTAGTCCCTATTACACAAAATTTTCTATTTGTTCTACAATTTAATCCTTTTTTCATTTCTAATTTAAAAATCTATCAATGTAATCCCTAATACTAAAAATTATTCAACATGGATAACACTTAAAAACTCAATAATTTCTAAAATTTTGACATGAGTTAGGTAGTATTTAATACCGGAATTCCAAAAATATAAAAATTATAAGAAAAGGGGACTAAATTGACTAACCAATTAATCTTGAAACTTTGAAACCCTAGCTTTGGTCTTTCTCCTGCCTTCTTTCTTTTCTTTCTTTCCTTTTTGCTTCATTTCTACCTTTCTTTCTCTTTTTCTTTATTTATTCATTTTTTTATACATTAATATATTATTATAATATATATACTTAAATGTTAAGTAAATATATTTTATTATAATATATATTAAGTTTTTACATATATTTTTTTACTTATGTTGCCTCATTTAATGCCATTGGCATAATTACTTCTTTAGTCCTTTTAGTTTGTCTTTAATCTATAATTCAACTTTCACCCTTTATGCAATTTAGTCCTTATACCTAATTACTCTTAATTTATGCAAATTCACCTAACAAAAACCTAATTAACTACACAACTAGCTTCGCAAAATATTTTTAATAAATATTTACGAGTCCAATTTATAGTCACGAAGTCTCAGAAATACATTTTCTGACACCAGTGACTATCGGGTCGTTACATACCTATACCAAAATGATGCCCTAACGTGATCTAATGACTAATCCGCTATTTTGGTTTTCCCTCGATCAGTGTCCGTTTGAGTCATTTCTTAATCTAGATAAATATTTTTATTCAATTAATCTTGTTCCAGCATTTAAAATAATTAATTTAACTTATAACCCTTCATAATGAAAATTTACAAAATTGGACTCAAAATTTACCTTTTTGTTCTTTAGCCCCTAAGCCCAAAACTTACAAATTAACCACAATTAATGAAAAACCATATTAGCCGATTTTCGTAAGAGTGTAACACCCCAAACTCGGCCTAGACGTTATGGCCGTAGTTGGTGATGTCACATGAAAAGGGTTTTGAAAACTTAGTCGTCGCAATTAAACCATTTCAATTCATTAGCTCACATTTATTCTTAACAAATTTCAAAACGTTTATTCAAATATTAAGTTTCTGTATTCATTACCAAAACATTAATTTGTTTGCCTAAAAGACATTTAGAGCGGAAGCTTTAAAGAAAGAAACGTTGTTTTTAGAAACCGTTAAAGATTTTAGAAAACCCTTGCGTTTGATAAAATCCAAGTTATCTCGTTTTGCAGTTTTAAAATCATAAAAGTGCAGTCTAACCCAAATAAAAATAAAACAGTTCGTAAAGTTCGTATTACAAAAATATAACCCAGAGTAAACCGAACATAAAAATTAGAACGTAATCATAACCATTTCAAACATGTGGTTACCGAAAGGCTCTGCTGCACCGATTCGCCTAAAACTATGGATTACTTGTACAGAATAAACAGAGAGGAGTGAGTTTACGTAAACTCAGTGTGTAACCCCATAGAATTAAGCAAGCACACAAATAGAATATCAGAATCAGTCAGATACAAACGCGGGCTTAAGCCTATTACAAATACAGATGCAGATTCGGGTCTAAGCCCATCTCATATTCAGATATGCAGATCAGAATCAGAAATCAGATAACAGAATCCTACCCCCATCCTCTACATACCATCTCCGACCATCCCTACACACCATGTGGGGTTTAAAACACCTACCCAGTCCTACACAACAAATTGTACCAATGCAGTACATAACAGATATGATAGAGCTATGCTGCCAGATAATAGGCTTAATCGCCTTCCAAAACACTTCCTCCAATATACATCATCCCATCCCCAATAACAAATATAGAAATATGCAAATACAGATAAACAGTCTAACATACTCACATGCTTACATATAAGCATACATAAATAACAGATATACAGATAATAAAGTAAGGAGGCATGCATCAGTATCCCAATCAGATCAGTAAATCAATCAGTCAGTTCATAAGTCTAGTGCTTATTTAGCCCTTATCGACCCTACAGTAGGCCCACAGTCGTTTGGGATGACCCATGCAACCCTAGGGAAAAATTTAGATAATTAGGCCCACATGCCTGTGTGGTTGACCCTTGTGGCCTACACGCCCAGATTGGCTTTGCTCGTGTGCCCCACACGACCTGGCCCAATAATCGAAACACCCGTGTGTCATGCCAATGTAGGCCTACAAGCTTGTGTGGCCCACACGGCCACACTCAAACTACCACACGGTTGTATCTCACGCACGGCCTGGCCTCCGTCGATCACAAGGTCATGTTGCCACACACGGCCTACCACATGGGCGACTACACGCCCGTGTGGCGTCGACAGATTGTAATTTCGGCTTTTGCTGAATCCCTTTTTTTTTCTGCATTTCGGGTACACACCTGATCCGATTTTGATGCAAAAGCACTCTCGAAGCCTTCAAAACCTACAAAAAGGCATCTATTTGCCCAATTAGCAATCAATTTACGAATCGGTATCAAAACCCAAAATAATGCTCGAGACTTACCAACGCCGAAATTGTCGCTAACACAGTTCAAGCAAAAGGAGCGATACTCAATGTTCACAGCCTTCTCCTACACCAGAATAATTGCAGACAAATCAAACCCCCACGATTACACTTATCGAAACTAACTCATAACACAACGCAACCCTTACCTACTCAACAACACGGAGAACGACACGACAACGAAATACAGTTTGAAAGGGAAATTTTAATAGGAAATCAATAAAGGAAGAAGCCGAAAATGTGGAAGTGGAAAATAGAGAAAAAGAAAACAAAACGTCAGAGAGAACGATTTTGGGGAAAAAAAATGAAACTAATAGAAATCAACTTTTGTAGCTTTTACAATTTAATCCTTTTTAATTAATTAACTATTTAAACGTTAAAATTTCTTAACCAAATTTTAATATAATCCTAATAACACCCCGTAAATATTTAATAAAATATTTATGGCTCAGTTTATAGAAATGAGGTCTCGATACCTCATTTTCTAAAACCACTTGACTTAAAGGGCATACCACTTGAACCTAATTATTCTTTCATTTAAAATAAATTATTAAATCAAAATTTATTATAACACTATATTTGTGGCCCCGAAATTATTGTTTTTGTCATCACTAAAAAAAGGGGTTGTTACATGCTAAGTTGTGGGTAACTAGATTTAGCTAAGGTTTCTAAAGAAAATTGTTGATTTTAAGCTTGGAAGAGCCTTTAATATAGATAGAGGACTAGGTTGTCAAAGAAGGAAGAATTTCTCTTCTTCCTTATATTATAGCCATGAAAGAGATGGAGAAAGATGATGAATCTTCTCCATATTTCTTCTAAATTATCACTAATATTTTTAATCGAATAAAATAATTTTAATTTAATATTATAATAATAGTAGTAATGATGATAAGAATAAAATACCATTATAACTAAAAATATATATATCCATCATTGTTATCCCCTAGATCTTGGTAAAATTGCTCTCATGTCCTCACACATTTCACCACTAATTTAATTTAACCCTTTTCTGCTTTAAGTTTCTCACTTTGACTCCAACACTTTGCAAAAGCTTACAATTTAGTCTATACATCAAGTTAATATCTTCCACTACATTAGTCTTTTAAATATTCTCCAGTCTCCTACTACCTTCTCCACTAAAACTTATAAATCACAATTTATTTATTCTAAAAAATTTGAATTGTAATTGCTCAAAATAATATCGTTACGACCAAGAGGATTTCGAGGGTGTTACAAAATTCCTATTCAAAAATAAACTTGTAGATAACAGTGGCTAGGGTTGCATTTACAGAAATTGATAATAATCTTATTTCTTTAATAAACAAGAAAAATAAAAATAAGGGGATTTAAAATTAAAAATTAAAATTAAAACAAATTAAAAAGAGATTGTAAAATAAAAAATAAGAAAATTAATGTGACAAAGCTCTAACCAAAGGTAAAATCTCTATTTGATTCAAGAGTTTGATCATTGATACAAAGATGACTTTTACTATTCATTAAAAGTTGATTATAATTGTCGATAACCACCTAGCAATCAATCTATTCTGACCTTCTTGATAATTAAAATAACTGCATTAATTATTTTCCTTCTTAATAAACAACTCTATAACGATCATTTAAGATTTAATCTATCAATAACATTAAGAATGAAACAAAGGAAATTCTAACCAATAAACACACAATCAAGGTTTATTTAAGTTAGATCGCATGACCACGCAACATAAAATGCATATCCCTGTCATACCCATCTATGTTGCTTGTAATAAATACTATAATAAATTAAATAATTACGAATTTAATAATTTTAATTGGCAAGGAAAATATTCTCAGTAATTGAATATGGATCTAATATCCAACAATCCTAAATATTTTTAATTAAACCATAAGACATGCAAATAGTAAAGAACAACAAAAAAATTAAGAACAACTATATCTCACAAACTCTGTAGAATCAAACATTGAATTTTTTTTTTACTAGAAAATGGTTTAGAAATCCAAAAAATAAAGAAAACACAAAAACAAAATAATACTAAGAGCGGCTATATTTAGGTATTAACCTAAAAATGTCTATTTATATGACAAAAATAACATGAGAAAATACAAACGTGCCTTTAATTAAATAAAGCAAAATTTTCTAAATTTCTTGACAATTTTTGCATCAAAATATCAAGCCAATTTTATCAACCTTCCTAAATTTTTTGGGGCTCGAGTCACAAACAACTTCAGTTAGATATTTTGGTCCACTTTAAATCGGTAAATTATGGGCCCAAAACAGAGTTCTGTACCTCAAGTTATAGCCAAAATACTGCGGCAATGTTGTGTTGAAAGTCTAATATGTAAAAACTTGCCAAAATAACATTTAAACTCACTTTTCCATAATTATTCATCTAAATCAATAATAAAAATATAAGTATAAATAAAATATAATACAATTAAGAACTTAAATTGTAACACCCCTAACCCGTATCCGCTGCCAGAATAGGGTTTCGGAGCATTACTACCATTTGCAGATCACTAAAAAAAATTCACTTAAATACTTACCAATTCAATGTATCAATAACTATATTACCATTCAATCAATGGCTTGGCACTTGCCTAAGTATCAACAACAACACTTGTTAGTGTACTTACACATATTTCATATAAATTCTTATTTTCTCAATATGTCATATTTGAATTTAATACTCGTTTTAACTTACATATTTTCCTTATGTTAACATATAAAAGATAATCTCATATGTACATGTCATGATACATATCTCGCTCTTACCGTTTCTTTAATAACATATATCATTCATTTCATTATGTTAACATTTCATGCACTATCATTTCCTTATATCTTAGGTATATTTATTTCGGTAATAGTTCGTATTAAACTTAACATAATTTAAATTCCATGTACCTATACTTATTTCATTTATCTATCTTATTAATTATTTCATACAACTATTTTGTACATTTATTTCCATATGACCAATTCCTGTAAACATTTCACATTACCATTTTGTATAACCAATTCATTTAACCATTTGTTATATTACCTGAATAATAGTTGTTCAACAGATATCTTGGCGTTTCTCTTCCACGATCTTATTTATCTTCGACATGATGCCATAGTGTCTTTCAACTATGGTCTTACTCGTTTTCCGTCATGTTGCCATGGTATCATTCAACCATGGTCTTATTCATTTCCCCGTCACGTTGCCATGGTATCTTTCAACCATGGTCTTACACATTTCATGTCACGTTGCCATGGTATCTTTCAACCATGGTCTTACACATTTCATCTCAAGTTGCCATGGTATCTTTCAACCATGGTCTTACACATTTCATATCAGGTTGCCATGGTATCTTTTAACCATGGTCTTACACATTTCATGTCACGTTGCCATGGTATCTTTCAACCATGGTCTTACACATTTCATCTCAAGTTGCCATGGTATCTTTCAACCATGGTCTTACACATTTCATGTCACGTTGCCATGGTATCTTTCAACCATGGTCTTACACATTTCATATCAGAGAGCAAACTCCCGCGAACCTCATCCTTACAGTGGGATTACCAGTCCAAGCTAAATCCTTTGTATTATAAACTCATAGAGTATTGTCGGGATTACCAGTCCAGGCTAAATCCCCTGCAACGACAATTACTCTAATGAGCTTGGATCCAATTACCACCCAGCTAAATTGAGACTTAATTCGGATTACCGTCCGGGCTAAATCCATTTTCCACATATTCTTCGGGAGGGCTATATCGAGTTAGGATCACCCGTCAGGCTAGATCCTTTTTACCGTCAATTCCTTTTCAGAGATCCATCGAATTTTCCTTCCATTCAACAGGGATTTATTTTCAAGTTATATCGAGTATTTACCAATATTTTATCAATTATCATAAGTTGAATATTCAAATCATATTTTTATTACATAACCACATATTTCAAGTGTTTAAAAATACAATTCAAGTTACACAAATTTACCTCATTGATTGTTCGTGTTTATGATTTCATTATTCTGATATCTTTTCTTTTCCATGATCAAGTCTCGTATTTGTGTCGTCCGGATCTTTATAAATAAATTTGATCATCATTTTCATTCATTTCATATTCTAATGCATTTAATTAATGCTCCAGCAAAATTACCATTTTGCCCCTAAACTTTAATTAATGACGATTTCATCCTTAGGGTCAAGAAAATAAAATTATTGCAATTTAATCCTTATTTCCAGCTATTATTATCATAAATATCGATAACAGTCCATGAATTCTATAAAATATCAAAATTTTTCACAATTTCAACACTTTTCAATTTAATCCCTAAAACATGTTTTCCCCCGATCTTGAACTAAATTGATAATTTCGTTAAATTTTGTAATTTAAATAATAAAATAATCTATTTTGTGCAATTTGGTCATTTCTGATATTTTTACAAAATTGCCGATAAAGTTTTACTTTTATTCAATTTAGTCCCTGAGCCTAAAACATGCAAATTAGCCATGCTAGATGAATATTCATACATATTTTTCTCCTCCTCCTCTCCATTCCACATCCTTAAATTTTTATATATATTCTTATAAGTAACATTATCAATAATTTCACTATTTACTTATATGTATATTCAAAGCTATCCATTTGAGTCATAGTCACTAAATTATTTATTTCTTGAGATACAGAACTCCAAATTAAGATCTGTAAATTTTATCTGAAACTAGACTCACATATATTCTTACCATAAAATTTTAAGAATTTTTGGTTTATCCAATTAGTATATTTTATTCATTAAAGTCACCCCTGTTCTGCTGTCTGACAGTTCTGACCCTTCTTCACTAAAAATTAATTATCTCCTTGTACAGAATTCAAATGATGTTCTAGTTTGTTTATTTTAAAACTATACTCATTCAGGATTCTATACATATAAATTTAAGCCCCTAATTATTTTTATTCATATTTTTATGATTTTTCAAAGTCTAAACAGGGGAATCTGAATTCATTCTGACCTTGTCTCAAAAAATTCATTATATCTCAAAATTTACAAATCCATTACTTACACTGTTTCTTCTATGAGAAACTAGACTCAATAATATTTAATTCCATATTTTTTTCATCTTCTAATTCGATTTCTACAATTTATGGTGAGTTTTCAAAGTTAGACTACTGCTGCTGTCCATAACTGTTTTAGTGCAAGATATTAATTACCATGTTATAACACCCTTATTTTCTTTTTCTACACCATTTCTCATCACTTTCTCTTATTTTCTCTTCACTAACATATCAAGAACATAGGACCTTAAAAAAAAACTCTACTATAACATTATTTCCATGCTTTGTTAATAATAACAAACTTAAAAACATATTGAAATCTTAATGTACTTACCTTGTTCTCTTGATACCAATCTTTAACTTGATTTTCTCTCTCTTCCAGCTTCTATTTCTTGAATCCAACTTGATATTCTAACTCCCCATGGTCTCCTTAATATTTCTCTCTCTTAGTAGCTATGGAAATTTTTTTGATTTCTAGGTGAAAATTGTGAATTTTTGGTGGAAGGACCAAATTGTAAAGAAAAGAAAATTTCTGTCTTTTCCTTCTCTTCTAACGTTGGTTGCATGCATGGAAAGATGATGAAAATTCTTCATCTTTCCTTCCTTTTATACCAAATAATTAATAATGAAATAATAATGAAATAATAATAAAATAATAAAATATCTCTTTAAAATAATATATATCTAATTAAATAATCATAAAATATCATCAACATATCATTACTTTCTAGATTTCTCTCTCTTCCAATTGACCATTTTGCCCTTTATTATCTTTGGAAATTCCATCCTTGAGTCATCCTTTAATTTGGTAAAATTACAATTTAGTCCCTCATAATTCTTCACATATTCAATTTGGTCCTAATTCATCAATTTTCCTTGGTTTCTAGATCATTCCACCCTTAAAATATTTGCACTATTAGTCCTTTAACTTTTCATATTTACACTTTAATCCTTTAAATTTTGAGTATTTACTCTTGGGCCACAAAACTTTTCTCACTTTTACAATTTAGTCCTTTCTTGAATCAATATGTCATAATATAAAACTCAAAATTTCCTTTTTTGTCACTTTATTTCCTTATTTTACTATATTACTGATAATATTTTACTGTAAAAATTTCGGGGTATTACATAAATAGCATGGTTAAAGAAGAGAAATATTACAAATAAATAGGAAATTACGCACTTATCAAATTACTTCGGTAAGAAGGAAAAAAAAAAGGTGAATCACTCATACTTACTCTATCGAAGAACATCCAATGACAGGGCTTTAAAAACCACTAAACTGTGAGTAAGGATGACAATTAGGATTGTGGTTTTGGATATTCGCGGATATCCAACTTAAATTTTACAAATTCGGATATTGCGAATTCAAATTCAAATGTCAAGATTACTAACTGTTGTGGATTTAGAGTGGATGCGGATAAACCCCCTCATATCCATTATCCGGATCTAATTTCTACAAATGTGGATCTAGATTCGAATATCTTATCCGATTTGAATCTACTAGTTACAAAATAAATGCTTCCAGTAAGACTTGAACTAGGGGTGTAATCAATCCTAGTCGAGCCCGAATTCTGTCAAACTTGAGCTCGAGCTTGACTCGAAATTCAAAAATCGATACTTGGCTTGAGCTCGATTGAACATCTATTTTCAATCTTAAACTTGGCTTGAGATATAATCGAGCTCTCGAGCTCGATTAAGCTCGTTTACCAATTTTTATACTGAAGCTCAAACTCGAGCTCAACTCAATAATTAAGCTTATGGTTAATAATATATATTAAGAGTAATAACATAATTTAATAATATAAAAATATGAAAAGTTTGATAAAGCTCGCAAGTCATTCGAGTCAAGTATTACTAAACTCGAATTTGGCTCGATCAATAGCTTGAGCTCAACTCGATAATTACCTAATTAAATTCAAATTATTTTTTAGTCAAACTCAAGTAGCTTGCAAACACCAGTATCTCATTTACACCCTTAGTTTGAACCCAAAACCTCTTTTATACAAAGCTATGTTTTAACCATTAATACTTGCCTTAAACATAAATTATGATTTACACAAATTAATAAACTATCTATAAAAACATAATAAAATATTTTCTAAAATTAAATATAATAAATTCTTCTTAGAAAAAAAACATATCTTCTTTAATATATTATTCTCTTAAATTTCATTTAGCCTATTTTGAATCATATGTTTTTGTATTCATAAACCTAATCGAACAATGATATGGGATCATTCAAATCTCTAAATTTGTGTTTATCCCCTTTATTATTTAATCAACTCAATTAGTTAAATTACTTTAAATAAAAAATTATTTCATATTTATGTAATTAAAATAAATATTATAATATGAATTTATTTTATAATATAGGATATAATTACATTTAATACATATTATTATGAAAAAAAATACACATGCATGTTTAACTACATAAATATATCAATTTTTATATATAAGTAAACTACAAATATATAATAATTATTATACAATTATAATATTATAACATGCATTATTTTATTCATGATATGCAACCTAAATCTTAAACTTGTAACTAATTTTATAGTAGATTATAATATATATATATATATAATCAACATTATGTAATTAAGGTAGATTATTAAGTTTAAACCCTAAACGTCTAACTAACTTTATGTAGATCATAACATATACAGTTAATATTATATAAGTTAAGGAATATTATTAATTATATATGAGTTCAAACTTTGGAGACGACATTGTTGAGAGGGGTAGCTGGAAACCTCGAACATGGATCGTAAAACGGACATGAAAAGTACAAAAAAAAAGTATTAATGATATGTAACCCTATATACAATTATGATATTATAATGTGCATTTTTATATTAATGATATGTAATCTTGAACCCTAAACATGCAACTAACTTTATGATAGATTATAATCTATACAATTAGCATAGGTTAAGTAATTAAGCTATTTCGAATTTTCATGGAACTTTTAATTTATTTGGATTTAGTTACATTCAAGGATGGATCCAGGGGGCGTAGGGGGTGGTCGCCCCCTTAGAATTTTCAGATTTTTGAATTTTATATATAAATTATCATGTATTTTAGATTTGGTGTCCACATTGTATGACATTCGTCCCCCTTGGCCAAATTATAATAATAAAATACTAATGTATGATGGGCTTTGAAAGACTAAACTTAGAGGCCCAATATGGAATTTAAAATCAAATTCCAGAATTAATTGATTTGGCCCGTACCCATACATATTAGGTTGGTGATTCTCTTGTATTTTTATTTATATGTCTTGCTAAGGAATTATCTTCCTCTAGTAAGGTGTCGACACTGTCGAAAGAAAAAGAAATGAGTTTGATGTCGCGACTAAGAGCACAGAGTAAAAAAATACAAATTATTTTCCTCTAGGCTCCTCACACAAAAGACCTTTTGGTAAGTATTTTTGCATATATTATGTTCTTTATTTATTTGACTTATTTTTCTTTTCTTTTTCCTAATACGTTGTCGTTTAATATATTATTACAATCTTCAGATTTTTTGATTAAATTATGGTCAACAAAAAAATCGAATCTTTTGTAAAGCATTGCAATATAAATCACATGATATACTAAACGCGATGCAGCTAGTGTCATAAACTAAAACGCTTCTCTAGAAATTCAGAGAACATGGGTGGGATCATTTGTTTGAGAAAATGAAGTTATTTTGTAAAGATCACGAGATAGAAGTCCCCAATTTGAGTACTCCATACAAAGTAGGTTGAGGTTAGTCTCGCATCCAGAGAGATAACCTCACAATTAAGCATCACTATCGGTTTGATATATTCATTACTGGTATTGATTAATCGCTAACAGAAATGAATTCTCGCTTTAATAATGAGGTAGTGGAGTTACTTGTTCTTAGCTCCGCTTTGGATCCACGCGATAATTACAAAGCTTTTCGGGTGGAAGATATCTACAAGCTTGTGAATGATTTTTATCCGGACGATTTTACAGAGCAAGAAAAGCTACACATGAAGATTCAATCGCAGCATTTTTAGCTTGATGCTCATCAAAGCACGGAGTTACAGAAAGCTTCTACAGTTGCTGAGTTGTGTCAAGTGTTTGCTGAGACAAATAAGTCAAGTATTTATCCTCTTCTTGATAGAATTATTCGTCTTGTACTAAGACTTCCCGTGTCTACTACAACAACCAAACGATCATTTTCAACGATGAAAATTGTGAAGATAAGGCTTTGCAACAGAATGGAGGATGATTTTCTTTCAACTTACTTAGTGGCATTGTAACACTCTAAACCCGGCCTAGACGTTATGGCCGAATCTGGTGATGTCACATGAAATGGAATTCGAAAACGAGTTTGTCGAGTTAAAACCATTTCAGTTATTTAGCCTTTATTTTAATTCGAAGTAAAACGCATGTTCTTCGTTATGGTTAAAATCATATCTTTTTAGCAAAAGCTTTGGAAATCACTTATTTTAGAAAAAGAAACCGTTTAATCTTAGTGAAAATTGAGTTTGTTATGCCTAGCAGTATTAAAACGTAAAACAATTTAAGAAACTGAAAACTTAAAGCCAGATAGTACAAAGTCCATAAGTTACATCAAACCCCTAAATAAGTAAATAAATATGAAAGTTTACAAAAAATAGTCTAAAATTTATGAGTGGCCACCGTCGATTCCTCTGCTGTGCTGATCTGACAAGTCTGGGGATTACCTGCATAGATTAAACAGAAAGGGTGAGTTTTCGCAAACTCAATGTGTAATCCCTATAGAAAAACATGCATACAGAAACACATCAGAATACAATCAAATACAGGCTGGACCTGAGCCCATTACAGATTCAGTTTGGGCCTTAGCCCAATCAGATACAGTTTCAGGTATATATTAGGGCCTTGGCCCATCTCAGATAAAGTATGCAATAGCAGGAAATCAGAATCCTACCCACCAGCCTCTACACACTATCTCCGTCCATCCTTACACACCATGTGGGGATTAAATCAACTCACCCATCCTTACAAACCATGCTGTACCGAAATGCGACACATAATAAGAAATTTGCAGTAGAGCTGCCAGATAACAGGCTTAATAGCCTTTCAGACACTTCCTCCAAATAACCATAACCCACCTGCTAATATACAATTATAGTCCATACATTCATATCAATATACATGCTCAGTTCAGATATCATACAGATAGTTCATACAATTAGGGGTCTAAGTAATGCTTACTGACCCTATAGTAGGTTCACAGTCGACTTGGGCGACCCGTGCAACCTTAAGTAACTTTTTAGAAACATGGGCTCACAAGCCCATGTGGCCTGCCCGTGTGGCCCAAATTGGCCTTGGTCGTGTGGATCACACGGCCTGGCCAAGAATCCTACATGCCCGTGTGGTTTACCCGTGTAGGCCCACACGGCCCAAATCAATCTAGCTCGTGTGTCACACACGGCCTACTTGGCCATCACACAGCCATGTCATGCGGGCACGACCTTGCTCGCCAATCACATGCCCGTGTATCGTCACACGGCCTACCACACGGGCGTGTGGACGCCCGTGTGGCGTCGACATAATGCTTTTTCGGCTTTTCATCGAATCTCGTTTTTTATGTTTCGGGTACACACCTGTATCATTTTTTATGCCTAAACACTCTCGAGCACTCCAAGGCCTAAAATCAAGATACTCCACATTAGTTTACGAATTTACAAGCGAATTTGACAATCAAGAACGAAGAAAACTCAACTTATCGCTAACGATACCCTCCGTTGAACGATGCTAAAACATGGGATACGCGATTTACTGTCCATTGCCTCTTCCTACGCCAATAACGAAAGAAGAACACATCACTAACAATCATTATCAATCCATGATAGAAAAGACGAGGAAACTTACCGTACCCGCGAAAACAACATAGAACGACTGAAGGCAAATTGAAAACAGAATCGAATAGAAAATAGGGAGAGAGAGATGGAGATGGGAATTTCGACAGAGAGGGAGAAAAGAAAACAGAGTTTTTGCAAAAAGAAATCCAAATGAAAAATCCTGATAACCCCCTATCCCAACTCCCCTTAATTCCCTCCACCAAACTCTCCACTACTCAGACGCCTAACACAACTCAAACTCTCTCTCTCTCAAAGCCAAGCAAAAATATTACCCATGCAGGGATTTGAACACAAGACCTTAAACACACCAACACTCCACTTAACCACTAGACCAACAAGCCCATTCTATTATAAGCTTACCAATAATTAAACATAAGCCTTCAGAGCAAGGCTAAGGCTTTATTCAGAAAAATACTAAAATTTAACCCAAGTAAGACTTGAACTTGGGACCTCCCACACACATCCAAAACACTCAACCACTGAAGCAGATACAGATTTGCATCAGAAATTTACAGAAGCAGAAAATAAATTTTTGGGGCGCGACATGCATACATCGAAAAAGAGATAGCTTAAGAATTTTCAACATATTCTATCATTGATGAGTTCAATCTTATGAAAAGAATAGAGGGTGCAACTTAGCATGCTAGTATTGAGAAATAGGACTAAGATTTAATTTTTGGAATTATAATGACATTTATGAAATTTTTGTATATTATTAGTTATTCTTTTTTGCATATTAGAAAGAAATATTTAATTTTATATAATGTGATTTTTTTATTTTAATTTTTTTACAGTTAAATTGTTCATGCTTTTTAAAAAAACATTAAATTAATTTGTTTGATAAGAAAAAAAAGTATTTGAGAAGAATTGGCTTTTTTTTTACATTAAAAAAAAGTCGTTCAGATTTAGAAGTTTTACCCCTCCCGGGACTGAAATCCTGGATCCGTCCTTGGGTACATTTAAATTGTTGTAAAATGATTGTGTTTAATTTGTTTGGATTGTTATTCAACTATTTTTGTTAATTTGCATTTATTTATTATTACCTATAAATAAATTGTATTTAATTTTTTTGTTTGAATTTATATTATTTAGTGGATTCAAATATAGATTTTTGTGGATTCGTATATCCGAAATATAATTGAAAATGTTAAATTCAGATTTCTTGTGTATTCGGATATTTGGCAGATAATTATATTAATTCGAATTCGGATTTGAATAATAATACTCAGATAATTTGCAGATTCAAATTTTTAGACAGATTTATGGATTCATATGATATCTAAAAATTGAAGATAGCCGGCCCGTTGTCATGATTACTCGAGCCAACCCAAACAATACTAACAAATCTTTATAGGTCCAACACAACAAAAATGGGAATGGTTTAAAAAGTATTTCACATTTTGTGCTTTTTCTCCAACAACACAATACTTTTCATTGCAATCCTCTCTTCTAGTCCCCTATCGAGGGCTAAAACCCCAGATAACATTTATAGACTTATGTATAGCAAAATATGTTGCATTGTCTATCTTGTTAAAATCCTTTAATTTAGTAAACATTCCTTCTCTCTTTGGCGGGAGGTAATACAAGGATCCAACCTTTCTTTTGCATGCAAAAAGAAATAGATGGCTTCCACCTTTGGTCACAACATCTTAAAACATAAAATTGTAATATGGCCCAAGTTGGTTAAGGTTTAAGTCATACAAATTTAAAATGTCCCCAAAGAATGGGTGAAAAAGAAAATGAAAACATGCTTCTAAATGTGTAGGCAAAAGTAGAGGCTATTCTTCTCCATTTGTGTGATCTTACAACATTGTATACCATCAACCACAAAATCTCCAACAAAGTCCCTTGAAACTCCCAGGTCCTTAGCAATTATAGCAACATCAGTCATATCTACATCCTAGGTTATATTGTCAATAGTCGTGGATGGTGAAAGAATCGTTGTTATCTCCTTACTTTTGTTATTTCTAGCCTTCGAAGAATGATAGAACAAAGAATTCAAGAGAGATGAAGAAAAATGGAAGAAACTGACCTCGTATAGAGCTTTCCGCGAAATATCCTTGAAAATGTTTGAGGTTCCTTTGGAAATTATTTTTGACAAATCGTTGCAATGAAGGTTTGTATTTGAGAAAATAAAGGCCCACTAAACTTGCACAAATCGGCAAAATTAAAGATGAGGCTCAATGACTATGATAATCCAACCATTCAGTGGCACGCTCTTTCATATCAAACATGCCTTCAGCATTTATTTAGCTTATTTAATAATATTCTGAAAGTCATGCTTTGTCATCGTTGCTCTTAAAAATAAGTCTTTCAATTGGATGGATAACCTCCATTAAAATAGGCTACACAAATATGTCATAATTTATTTAAGGCAAAAAGAATTTTTTACAGAGTCTCACACATAAAAAAAAAAAAAAAAAAAAAAAAGCACAAGATGCTCTCCACAAACATTGGAGATCTATCGCACTCATTTATCAAAAGGGAGAACTATTGTTATATCCACACAAAAATGGACCAAGACCTAAATAAGATCCAAGAAAGCAGAAAGCTTACATGAGCTCACGCTCTTTAACATCCAAGAGCTTATTTGCCAGCGTCATAAATCCATATGCGGCAAAATGGGATTCTCTCCATATAACAAGAGAAGCTTTTACCTTGAAGTCTGAGCTGCTAAGCTACCCTATCAAATGAGAGATGTCACGTCAATCAATCATAGTAAATTTAGATAATTAACATTGACTTTACCTTGGGTATGACCTCTCATTGGTACTCAATTTCGTTAAAACCATTTTTTATCTACCTTTCCCTTTTACTAAAACATTGATTTAGGGCTTGTTTATGGCTTCAAAAATATTTTTGGATGAAAAGTTGTGTTAAATAAATTATTTTTTGCTGAAATTTTTAGTTTTTGAAAAAGAAAAATTAAAATTTTTATCTTTTTCTGTTTCAAAAGTACTTTTTGTGCTTAATTACTTTTTCATCTCTTCAACAACATAATATTTCTTTTTTTCTCTTTTTTAAAACCATTAATTAAAAATAAAAAACATTTTTTTAAATAATACAAATATGTTAATATCTAATTACAAATATTTAATGTTCATATTTAAATATTTAAAATATAGTTTATATATTCTAATTAAATTTTATAAATAATTAATATTTATTGCTTAAAAATATTTAAAATTTATATTTTATATATTAAAAAATTAACAATAAGTTATAATAAATTATTTTTTATATTCTTACTAGAATATAATAATATTAACTAATTTAAACATTATTTAAATGTATATTTATTACTTGATAATATCATATCTAAAATAGACATTTTAACAATAATATTAAACACTCAAATCTTAAGCTAAACTTGTCAAAAGTACTTTTTCATAACACTTTTTAAAAACATTGCTACTAGCCCTTGGTATGAGAAAGTGTCTCAAACCACAAGCTCCGACCCCTGTTAGTATCCTTTGTCTTGTAGATCACCCTATCATGCAACTCGATCCATTTAACAACGCAACTTGCTACATAAAGACATCACCAAACAACAAATAAGATTATAAGTGAAAGGCTTCTTGAATATAATCCATATTTCTACGATCAAGTTTGAAACATGACTACCCACGGAAACAAGAATGGACATAATTATGTGGTCGAAACTTAAGATCAACAAAATGTAGCTATTCGGAATAGGAAAGAACAAAGTCTTTCCTCATTTCATGGCAACCAGAACCAGTATTCATCTTATATTAAGCTTTTAACTCAATATCTAATTAAACCTGTAATCTTGCAAGATTTGATTTTTTTTGTTAATATGTAACCATAAACCAAAAGGCCCAAGCTTTTCACAGAATTACATGATCAAAAGATCAGTGCAGTAGGCAGAAATGTAAAGTTGAGCGTTTGCTTGGAGCATTTTTATATTAGACAAAGGCCCAGTAGAACCAAGATTGACAGAATTGTGCTAGCTCAGGGCACCTAAAGTGTTGGTATCCTAGGTAATATCTTATCAAACTGTCGGCAACCTTTTTACCAAGTGTGTGTGATCAAGCACGCCCTCAA
The DNA here is from genome assembly GCA_025698475.1 of Gossypium anomalum. Classification (NCBI taxonomy): domain Eukaryota; kingdom Viridiplantae; phylum Streptophyta; class Magnoliopsida; order Malvales; family Malvaceae; genus Gossypium; species Gossypium anomalum. The sequence continues at coordinate 87,902,800 of CM046961.1, forward strand.
CTTTTGATCTTGCCCCTTCATTTTCAATGTTAGGGAGAAATTTATGACCATCTATTTTATTTACCCTCATATCTGTCACCGATCAAACAATGTCTACTCTTGTTTTGTCGGCATATAGTTAAAGTGTGCTACAGTACATACAGATAGTATATGATTATTACAGTTGATTGAGTACTCATTAACATTTTAGCAAAGAATTAAAGAATTAAAGTTCGAGTCTTATTATCAATCCCAGTTGATGTCTGATCCATGAGTACCAAAAAACAATGAATGCAATAGATGAAATAAATCCTTTGGCACAGATTTTAGTGTACAAAAGTCAAAACCATGGAAGGTGGTCCAGTTAGTTTTGGAGAGCCAAAACATTACATTTAACCACAAGGAAGCGGCCAAGGTTTTCACCTTAGCTGCTAGCAGCAGCAGTAGCTGTAAGTTCGTGCACCTAGGCAAAATGAAAGGTGGTAATGGGGTATGGGAGTGGGTCCTTCTTTCTGCATCACCAAACTGCAATGCCGCCGAAACCATCTACTGAACAAGGTTGGCAATGTCAACTGCATTTTATGACACAAAACCAAACAAAGCTTAAGCTTTTGTGTAGATAAGGCACCTGCAAAATGATAAATGTTGGCTAAATATTAGCTATGCTCTAGTCTTCCATGGCCCCTACCATTTAAGAACATGGTCAGTCAGCAATATAAGTCCATATCATAATCTGGCTTTTTATGAGGGAAGTTCAAAGCAAAACCAACATACATTCTTCTTTCCATCACTATTAGTAGTACGGGAGGGACATCCTTCCCTAATCTTTACCGTATGTGCTCAAACATTCCTGCTTCATTTCAACTATAGTTTTCTGCATATGGTTCCTCCACAACTAGAGTTTTCAACTTTCATACGCATTGAAAACCAATTCTTTGAGCAAGATATTGAAAGAGAGACCCTTTTTTATCTATGATGAAGTCCAAGGGGAATATAAGGCCCAAAAAATAAGCCCAGGAAATTAAGGGGTGGCTAAACCAGTAACCAGAGTAAATGCAAATCTGGGGTTGTCTTGTCTCGGCACTCGGCTCTCTCACCTCCTTGGAAAAGCCTAACCCTTAAATCCTTTGAATTTGTATCTCTAAGCCATTGACGTTATCATATAATCAGATCCATTGTTAACTCTTTTATTTGATAGTAATTCCTGGTAGAGAAAAAAAAAAAAAGAAGGGTGAGGGGAGCCTCCTGAAATTCTTCTTATAGCTGGTGAGTGTAAACAAACACGATCTCTTTTTCTTTAGATTTTTAAGTCCCTTTTTTTGTATTAATATTTGATGAGATTTACGAATTGGGTTTTGTATTTTGCTTGTTTCTAGATCATTTCTCAATCACATTTTTGTTCTTTTTTCTTACTAACTATTACTTTGTATGTTTTTGCTAATCTCTGTTTTGTCAATACCTTGCTTAAATTCATGGTTTTTAAGATTTGATCATATCAAAATCGATTTTTTCTGCTCTAATTCATTTGGATATTCTAGACTTAGTTATAATGGTTCGGTGCTTTTAAGGTTTTTTTTTTTTCTTCTTTTATGGAAAGAGTTAACTGGCTGTTCCATATATGAACTTGGTTCTAGCCTTTTAGTCAATTGCAAAATATAAAATAAAAGGGCAGTTTGCTTGGTGATTTAGTTTGTACTGGTGTCTCTTTGATGCAAAACTGAGTCTAGTATGCTATAATTTGATCTCTCTTTGCAAGATGCAGATGCTCTACTTTATGATCAAGAGCATTTTTTTTTTTTTCTTTGAATGTTGAAATTGATTTACTTGGATCTATAGCTTATTTCCTGGTCAAAGTTCTCTAGTTCATACAATCAGAGTTTCTGCGTTTCAGTGAATTTTTATGAGCTGTTAACATAGCAGTAAAAGTTTTCTATCCTTAAATTTAACTCTTTAAATGACTCCTATTGAAAAATATATGAAACCTTTTAAAGACTAAGTTTTTCAGCATCTCTAATGATTAAAACAAAGAATAAGACAAAAAATAACTTTTTAAAAGAATTCTTACATTTAGAAGTGAAAGCACAAGGGCTTGTTTATATATGAAGTTCTATGTTGTTTCTGTACCATGGTCCAGTGGTAATATTCAAAAGATTGAACTATCACATGTTATCTTATAAGGTCTAGTCCATAGTTGATGCATATTATTATACAATCAAGCATCTTATATTGCCCTTGCAGATGATTTATTGCTTATGATTGATTTCATAGCTATATAATTGTTGTTCAAAAGATCTTATCAATTATCAGTTCTTTGCTTCCAAATTTGGCCTCTAGTTTTTGGTTATCTAATGACACTTATATCTGTTAACTTTTAAAGTTTATACAAAAATGATGTGATGTTTTACTGGTTAAGGGCAAGGACTAAACATAGGATTAGGAATCTTAGGTGAGCTATTAATCTGTCACGGTTGTTGGGTGAGTTGTGTTTTTATTTCCAATCGATTATTTGGATATTTCACATGAATGATCTGGCATTTATCATATGTCCTTGTTTTGAGCTTCTAAAATCTAAGCAGTAGAAGGAGCTTAAGTGGGATTTCAGGTGCGAGGCAAGGTGTTAGCAAGTTGGAGAGATCAAGGTACTGTTCCTTGCCTTCTAAGGAACTATATAATTAAAAGACTTTAATGAGTTGCATATTACTTGTTTCACTTAATTGTTTACTTTTCAAATTCTGATAAATATTTTACTTATCTTGAATATTTTAGCCGGAGACAGACAGTTGTTTTACCCTGTACTGTAACGATTAGTACTTTGGTTGGTTTTACATGAGGGCCCTCCTCTTGTTACTGCAGGAACCGTAACGTACATATTCACTAGGAAGGTGATTAGTATTACACGCGTAGGGCGCTCAGGATAGATTTGTCTATGTTGCAGGAGGGTGAAAGTGGAGTAGAGTTTATTCCTTTTTTATTCAATTGACCTAATATTTGCTTCACAAGAAAGGTATTTTCATGTAAGCAATTGCTGAATGACACATTTGTACTCTTTATTCCTATTTTAGCCTCCTTTTCCAGCTTGCCTTTATTCTTTTCTTCGGTAAACCCGTTTCTGTTCTTGATCAGGATACAAGGTTGGTGCTTCTTAGGTGATAACTTCGAGTACCAGAGAAGAAACTTAATTCCGAGTGCTGTTCATTGCGGATATGGTTATATAGAGTGACACTCGTAGGAAGGTTGTAAAATGGCTTTTGTTTCAGAGGAAGAAAAAACTGAGGATTACCTTTTCAAGATTGTACTAGTTGGTGATTCAGCTGTTGGGAAATCGAATTTACTTGCAAGATTTGCTAGGAATGAATTCTACCCAAATTCAAAGTCAACCATAGGAGTAGAGTTTCAAACTCAGAAATTGGATATAAATGGGAAGGAAGTTAAGGCACAGATCTGGGATACGGCTGGTCAGGAGCGCTTCAGGGCCGTTACATCTGCATATTACCGAGGTGCAGTTGGAGCTCTTCTTGTGTATGACATCAGCAGACGGCAGACTTTCGATAGCATTGGTAGATGGTTAAATGAACTTCAAAGTAAGAACCATGATTAACTTTTGTGCTTTTGTTGATTATACTTATAACGCATATGCAAACCCTCTCATCGTGAATCTCGTTTCTATAATTTTTTACCGAAACTCACCAATCCAAAATGGGTTAAATTTTGTTTTCTGACTGTTAAGCCATGCTGTGGCAAATTTTTGTAACTAGGTGGTGTTTCCTTTCCATGCCCAGCCACTATTATGGATTTGTTGTTTTTAGCCCATGCTGGCTAAGGACTGAATTGTGTGCTTTGACATTTTGAACAGCTCACTCAGACATGAACGTAGTCACCATTTTAGTAGGCAACAAGTCGGACCTCCGGGATGCCAGGGAAGTATCCACAGCCGAAGGGAAGGCCTTAGCAGAGGCACAGGGTTTATTTTTCATGGAGACTTCTGCACTTGATTCCTCCAATGTAGCAGCTGCATTTCAGACTGTCGTTAAAGAGATCTACAACATATTGAGCCGGAAAGTTATGATGTCTCATGAGCTCAAGAAGCAGGACGCACCATTGGATGGGAAGACCGTGGTTTTACAAGGGGATGAGAACCGAGGACCTGCCACTGAGGCACCCAAATCGGGGGGTTGCTGTCCATCCTGATGCTTATCCATTTTAACGATTCTCCATCAAGTTTCCACTGAAGTTGCTGATATTTCTTCTTCTCCATGTCTTCATTTGTTTGAATAACATTTGTTTTTACTCGTTCATGCTTTGCTTTTATCATATATGGTGGCTGAAGAAGAGACTCGTATGGAATAGAAATTAGAATATGTAAATGAACTCGAGGGGGATTGGAAGGGGGTTAAAGAAAAGAAAATCAAATTCAGAAGACTATAAATTTTCGAATGTCAACATATTTCCTTCTTGCTTTCCACTTCCCCTCCCCTTTGTTCTTTCTACCTCCATTTTCCTGCAGGGCTTTTGTTTTCTACTGTTATGTAATATGATGAGACAGTGATTTACGTAATAAACCATATCTTTTTCCCCGAATATCTTCTTGCAAGGTATTATCTGTTTCGGTCCATTGGGTCTCATGGTTTTATCCATGAAAAGCACCTCATCGGATGAAGGTGGTATAAACACTTGTATCCCCACCACTCAAATAAGCGCTCGTTTTTGTTAGTGACACGGTTTTGTTGACCAAAGATACCTCAAAAGTCGTAAGTTGAAGATGATATAAACCCTTATCTTAGGATCAACTCTAGTACACATCCAACGTGGGATTCATGACTCCTCCTAGGATGACCATAATGCAAAGCAAGTTCTAGAAAAATGGTGGGATTAATATCGTTCATTGCAACAATAATACTAAAAGGATAATTGAAGAATTCTTACATAAGAGAAGAGAGGATTGTTGTGAAGAACAAGCTATAATATTCACCCTGTTGGCCAATTCAATTGGAGGGGATATAAAAAGATAATTCTAAACTCAATTGATGATGTAAGCTCCTAAACATGGTTTAGCTAGGCAAGGCTTATAGCATCAACATGGTGACTCAAAAACTCGCCTCCTCCGTAGTAGGACGCCTCAAGAAATATCGTAAACTATTAGCAAGAACCTGCCAGATTTCATGCAATCAAACCACTCATTAAAATGACATCCCAGCAAGCAATTACGATGTATGCCCTACCTTACCTAAATGATTAATACCATACATACAGATTGCAATTGTAGAACTCTACTTTGACCTTCTTTACAAACCCCGCAACAAATGTGCAATATGGGTTAAACTTAGTGTTCATTGCTCTTTACCTGCTGCAGAGGCCTGATGATGGCTTTACCCTTGTAGCTGACGTGAAACTTGGCCTTTGCCAACAACCCCTATGTCAAGGTAAAAGCATCGAGAGAAAACTAATATCATTAGGCTAATTCAAGATGTCAACATACGAAAGAGAATGAGTAACTGACTGGCTCACCTCAGTGTCGAACTCCCCAGACTCAACGGTGATGTTGATGTCAGTAATAATTTTTACAAGATCCACCAGCAACCCTGGACGGTCAGCAGTCTCCACATAGAGCAAGCTGAACCAAATTTATTTACAAAACAAAGTTATACAGAAATGAACCAATACTGCAAGCCAGAACATATCACCTCTTTCATTTTAATAAACAAGTATGGTGCCAAGGCCTATAATCTTAATTAAGCTATCAAAATTACAAGGGTAGTGAATGCATTTGACTACAGCATCCATTACCTACGATCAGGACCATCATCACCGACTCTTATGTGGGTTGCAATGTCCACATCAACCTGAGGAATCCCAGCAAAGCAAAATTTAAACCAAGGACCAAGGTTATTGTGGGATATCATTCTCAGCTTAATAGTTTATGGACAATTCATATCATTTATGATCAGTTGCATCAGTCTCTGTTGCAAGCATGGAAAATATCTTTTGGGATTACAACAATTGTCAACGTAACAGTCTTTTTGTAGCTGCCGTAAAACTTGTTTCACCGAACATTCAACACAGGAAAATGCTGAACTTACTGAGTGAGCAGAAAAGATGAACTTTGCAAGAAGAATATACCTTTTCTTTTGGTGGCTCAACGCCGAAGGTTGCACCCATAGCTAACTGGGAACTTGATTCCTGGACCACAAATTAACATTTGATAGCTTTTACTAGGAGATTTCTCATTAGGAATTAGTAAAAAGGAATAGGTGATTACTGGATGATATTCAAGTAAGTTGTTAATAATCGTCAAACGTATTGCCTCAAGCAGTTCTGGGTCCTCAACTTTCCTTCCAGTACTACTACAGAAAAGAACCAATGCCATGTTAGTAAAGTTGCATTGAAAATAGATATTATAACAATACAACTGATACTAACATTCACTTTTCATTTGAGTGTGTTTTATTAACTGCATTGAATTTCTGAAGTTGAATATCCCATGATTCTATTTGCTTTGCCACAATGACAAGATTTTAGTTCGAGAGAAATGAAGAGTTATAATTCTGCCCAATAATTCAAGGAAAATGGTGATATAAATTCTTGAAGATTCTAAAACTAAAACAATTTGTAATGCTTCACACGTTCACACATCATTCCATTGTCACATTTGTGTTATTTAGGAGCATTTACAATTACAGCTTTAATCACTTAAAAATAATCCTAGACAATAATTTTAAGAACTACTTATCATTAAGCTGAATTAGGGGAGGATTAACAACAAAGAAGAAGAAAATTACAGTCATTAACTGCAGATAGCTAAACCTTACAGAAAATGTAAAATGCTATAAACGATCAACAAGTTTGTATTCTGTTTCCAAGAAAGTGCAAGATGAAGACAAGTTAAAAGGCATATGACATACGCCTTAGTGATAGCAAACTTGTTATGCTTCCCAGATGAATCCAGATAGACATTTGCTTTAGAAACATTCAACCCCAGATTTTTTAGTGCATTCATCTGAAACTCATTCACTAATAGTTAGATTATACACGATAGATTCTTATCATACAAAAGTGAAGATCCAATATCTCATTAGGAAAAGCAAATTAAGTAAATGGATTTATACAGTATCCAAAAGAGCTCCAAGCCGATCGCCAAAGGTTATTTCCACTACGGTGGCATCTGGATCAGAGTCTTGGTCAATTATAACTTTGGGGGTTGGAACTGTATCAGTGTCCTGTAAACTTCCATCACTCTTCAAGCATACGACCATAAGAATAGGAACTTTAGCCAGTTAATTCATAGTTAAAATTCAGCCAGATATATATAGATATATAGATATATATCATTGTTCTTCCATACCTCCACAGCTGTGGCTGATGATGTTGCTCGTGGAATGATCCCCATCATTGAAAATGACAATCTAACACTGTAATGATTAAAAGTGAAGATGCAAATTAGCAAGAGATTAGGTATCAAGATACAATAAAACTATCGAACAATGTTTAACAAGCAAGAATCCAGTTTAAAAGTAACCGTAGTAAATTGATGAAACATTTGGATGGGATAATTTGTACTGTAAAATTGCAGCCAAAGCTAGACAAGCTGCAGTGTGTGTGTGTGTTTCTTCATTAGCATAAATGAAAGAGTCCCACGGGTTTTAAATTGCGATGTATGATTCAGTTCCTAACATAATGACTCGTTTCTTCCAATCGGAGACACCCATAACCTGATTTATGCAATTCAGTCGGATTTACAAGTGCATTGATGTTTTTACTTGAAGCAACAGAAAAGTCATCTTAAAGAGTACTCAAATCAACAATATCAGCACCCAGAGTAGGAAGTATCCAGATACCAACCCTCCCCCCACCCCGCGCAAAAAAAAAAAAAAGAAGCTAAATTTAACAATGAAATAGATTGAAGAAAGGTACCTTCTTTTCTCAAGAATGTTGGGTGGTGTGGTGACAAAGGCAGCAGACCAAGAATGGTTTTTGAAATCAAAAACAGGAAAATTAAGCTTGTTAGTGTTGCTTGAAAAGTATACACCACAATTAGCAGCAGAAGCCATAGCCACAGCCATTATAATAGAAAAAAAAAAGCTGAAGCTGAAGAAAGGAGAAAATGAAGAAAAGAAAAGATAAGGAGATGAGAAAGAAGCAGCAAAAACCAAAGAAAAATGCTATGTGAGAAGGTTCAAGAAATGAGAGTGGGATCTCGTTTTATCCGCCATGAAAATGAGAGAGAGAAAGACAAGTCTCATATATTTTGCTCCTCTCTTTTTTACTTGAACTTTTTATTCCTTTTTTTTTTACTTTTTCTGAAATCGGTTAATAATAAGCACACGACCCAATCTTAGTCCTTTTCTGCATATATTATATACGATCAGGAATGAGAGTGTTAAGATGTAAATGAAGGTGCAAACTTTGGGTTAATTAAATTGGTGAAACTGTTGCCATCAAATGGTGGAAATCAATAGGTCTCTTTTATTTTGTACATGTGATACATGTGAGCCTCCCTTGCACAGCTCTCGCAAAAGTTGGACATAATTCGCAAAAGTTGGACATAATTGATTCAATATTGATTAACATTACACTTTAACAAGCATTTTTATTTGAACCTCTAGAAATGATCATTTTATGTCCAATTAGAAAGGACCACTTAGTGGTAAGTGATGCATCTATGAAAGTGACACTGAAGTTGTAGAAGTTTAGATAAGATGAGATAAAAATGACCACACATTCAATTTCAAGGGTCATATATTGTACCATTGAATCACATTTTGTATGATTGTGTCTTTTAGTCCAGGCCTTGGGGGATCCCCAAAAGAGTGGGGATCTCTGTGGAGTCTAGAATTATACAATGCAGATTAAAATCAAACCAAATATCTCATTACAATTTCAATCTACAAAATACAATAACCCAGCAACTTCACTGGATAATATTTTATCAGCACAATATCCAACGACTCTAAAATTAATGGAAGAAAAAAAATGGTCTTCTCTTATATGTATCCCAATGTCACCAAGAGATGCATGATACATAATCTGTGTATACCCACAATTTTGATTTTACAACTTAATCAATCCCAGTAAAGAAAACCTGTATTGAAAGAAAAAAAATAAAAATAAAAATGAACCCTCAAAAGCTCAAACCTTACATGAATCCTTTGCAACTGATCTCTATATCAAGTTTTTTCATCAAACAAGGTGAACCAAATTAGCTCTACTCATATTTTTTTGCCATATAAAACTGAAATATTTTCACAAAGGAAATGTAGAAATCACAGTCATTAACCAGCTCCACCATACAAATTTCCTACAATTTGACATCATAGCTTCATCCTCCTCCTATGCAGCAATTCCTGGAAAAGAAGATGATTAAGAGGAAATGAGTACAAGGAAAGCACCCAAATTAACATTATCTGTTTCTCAACTAATAACATTATCCTAAAAGGGGGAGGACCTCCAGGTATCAAATACTGATTAATGTTTTACATGGTTTGCAGTGTAATCTTATACTAAGTATAGACAATGATGCAGTCTATACATGCATGGAAAACAAGGTAGCAAGTAGACAAGATTTAAAAAATGGCATGTACCATTAACTTGCAATAACTTGTTTCAAACACAAGTTTTTGAAGGAAATTAATGCTGTTCGAAAGAAAGGTACTGAAAGGAAATCAATGTCATCTTTAAGATGGTCAACAAGAAAATTGAAACTACCAAGGAAGCATTTATTCTCAAACCAGATTTAATTATTTTGTAAATGAAACTAATAAATACATACATCTGTAAAACTAGTTTTAACATTGTTAGAAATGCTTTCAGCCTAAACTAGTGCACATTCCCTGCATCTGTTGATAAGAGTTCTAGATCCTAAAGATGCAGAGAGCCGTTAATAAGTATAAGAACACAATGAGCTTATCTGAGGAACAAGAAAAGGAGAATAATGAAACGGACAAAGAGAAAAGAAATCAACTTACCTCTATCTGACTGCATATTGGGAACACCATAACCACCAATGTAGCCAGTAGAGCTATTAGTCCTAACATCTGAAGTTGAGTTTCCCAGGCCAAAACCAAAAGAACTAGATCGCTGTAGGTCTAAAGGTGAAGGGAGCCAAGTGGAATCCCCATAAAATGACCCATTTTCATCTATATCAGCATAAGCCCCATTATAACCACCATTTGAAGCACCTTGGGATGATACCTGTGCAACACCGGCTGCACTGTTTCTATCATAGCCTATCCCTCCTGATCCAACCACAATGTCTCCACTTCCATATCTAAGGTTGCCACTGTTGTAAGCAAAAGCAGCTCCACCTTGACCTGAAGTAGGAGAGGAATCCCAAAGTGTTCCAATGCTGCCGAAAGAATTCACACCTGAATTCCCACTTCCAGAGCCCACAATAGGACTAGAGTTTGAGTTAGTAGCATGGTTAAGACCTCCATTTCCCCACATATTTCGACCTGCTAAGTTTAAGATAGAACTATTTCCTCCACTGGCCCCACCATACCCAAGGAGGCTAGCAAATCTGTCTGGCTTTCCATTAAATGAAGCGTTCAATCCCCGTCCGTAACTGAGGTTAGAACTAAGGTTTGAGCTTCCTCCATGGCTTGGACTCAAATTTGGTTCAAAATTCAGTCCCATCCCATAACCAGGGCTCAATGGAGGAAATCCATTCCGACCAACAGTAACTGGACTAAATCTACCTTCCGCTCTAACACCATAACCTCCAACTGAACTAGCATTATAATTCTGCATGTAACCATTAAGGAAGCTATTGACTCTACTCAGACCAAAGTTATATCCACCTAACTGGTTCTGACTTGGCCCCGGAGATGATTCTTTGGGTACAGCCCGTTTGACCTCAACCATTTTTCCATTGAGTTCATGAAATGTTCTCTGCAAGACTTTATCCACAACTTCCTCTGAATCATAAGTTATGAATCCAAAACCGCGTGGCCTCTGAGTATTGTGATCATACATCACAACAACATCTGTAATTGTGCCAAACTGCTCAAAATACCTCTTAAAGTCACTCTCAGTAACTGTAGATGCTAACCCTCCTACAAATATCTTTTTTGTTCGAGCAGGACCAGGTGATCCATGAATGCTAACATTGCTTTTGTTTAGAATGTTACGGTCATCCCTAGGAACTGCCTTCTTTGCCTCAACCTGAAAGAGAAAACCAGGACAGAGAAAGTGGAGTTTAACATAATTCAGTTTAACAACACAAATCCAAGTTTCTCAAGTGGACAAACCCTTTGAATCTTAATGTAGATAGGCATCACTTATAGTTGTTTAACTTTCCCAAATTTTATTTTCCACATCATGGAAACCTATACTATTCAAAGTTGAGGAACTTTGAAAAACAATGTATAATATGCTCTTCCACATAATATAGATTGTAATTTTGCAACGCTCTAGGGTCATAAGTTGCAAAGTCTATTTGATGCTAAATTATTACCAATGGTCCTTTTCAAAATTAGCAAATTTGCCTTCTTAATGCAATTGTAACAAGAAAGTTTGTACTATTTCTTGGCATTAATCCTTCTGTTCTAAAATAAGCACCGGTTCTCGTAAAAAATTATTCTACAACTTAAAGTGAATCCTACGGATGTTTTAAACTGCAAAATAAAGCAATTGACATTCAAGATATTGAGGACTCAATGGCCTACTTTTGCCTTAGAAAGAGAAATACATATTGCCAGTGTAGTTCTTACTCAATAGCAACATGTTGCCAAGCAAACCTCACAATGAACAATATATGCTTAAAAAGAAAACGTAAGGAGAAATCGTTTAATAAAGCTAATACAACCTTAAGAGAAAACATAGTAATATGAATGAATGTCATCAAAATGAATCAGGACAAGAAACTTGCCAGTTCTAAATCATTAAATTTTATGTTATATGATTCATGACATGAAAGGAAACCAAAAAATAGTAAGGTTTCGAATTTATCATGTTATAAGAGAGTTAAAATAAAGGTAGGAACTTACGGTTCTACCATCTATCATATGCTTTTCCATAACAACTCTTTCTGCGACAGCCGGGTCGGCAAACACGACGAACCCGAATCCACGGGCACGACCGGTAGCCCGATCCTTCATTATCACAGCTTCAACAACTTCCCCAAAAGTCTGAAAATATTCTCTAAGACGGTCCTCATTTGTGTCCCAAGAAATCCCACCAATGAAAAGCTTGCCAAGTTCCATTTCCATGCTGAACACAGAAATCCAATCATCTTTTATCATTGTTCAATGGAATTCCAGGCAATCATAAACATACAATCACCTTTGTCTAACAGAAACATAAAAATCAAGTCTTCTCCTAGATCAGTTCAATTAAAATTCAACTAGAGAAGATAGGAAACATCGGATCTAGAACGAGGCAAGGTATTCATAATTTTTTAAGGCAATTCAGAATCCAACATCATGTCTTAAAGAACAATCCACCATAAAACATTGTAATGCAGATTAAACAAAGGAAACTATACCTTATCAAAATACAGAAAATCAAGCAAAGCTGGGTTATTTATATCAATATAAAGAGATCGGGTGCTGTTGGATTCAATCGAAAAGCATGAGACCAATTACCGATCAACTATCAATCGACCAAAAATCCAGGATTCCTAAAAACCAAACCAAAGAAAGACCCAAGCTTCATAAGAAATGAGATAAAAGCGTCAATACCCAGAAATGATATTAGAGCAAATAATGAAAAATAAAAAATAAAAAAACAACCTTTGCTGGTTATGTTTTTATTTAGTTTTAAAGAGATGATGATATTAAATTTACAAAAGAAAAAAAAAACCCAGATGGGAAAAGTAAGAGAATCTAAGATCTGAGAAGAAGCATAATAAGAAGAGAGAGGGCTTAAAAGGCCCTCCTTTCTTTCTTTTTTTTTTTTTTTTTTTGGTTTTTTTCTTTGTTTTTGTTGCAGCTAATGTTTTTGATACCAATGGGTTGGAACTATATATACATGCGTAAATGAAAGGACTCTGTGCATCAAACAGAGAGAGGCATAGACGTGTGAGTGAAAATCAATTCAGATGAAAATAGATATTAAAAAATAAAAATTGCAATTTTTCTTTTTTATATTTTTAAAAAATTTTCTTTTTTTAAAAGAGAGAGAAAGAGAAAGGTTCGGCTATCCGTGTATGTAAGAAAAGCTTTTACTTAGGAATCCATTAACATGGTGACTTTCTAAATTTGTCTTTCTATTTTGTAACTTCATCATCTATTAATCTATTTTCTTTTTTATTTTTCTTTTAATATAATTAAAAATAGATGACGCAAACCTATTCATGTTCCGTACGTCTCGATCGATCTAATTCAATTCAAATTAAAGAATAGATATTTTTATTTTCGGATCCGTTCGATATGAATTTAAATGTATTGATTTCAATTTTTTTATTTTATTTTTTTTTACCAATTACACTTTTATCATATTTTTCTTCTTAAGATAGACAAATTAGGTGGTCCTAACTAATATGGACATGGTCCATTGATTTAACTGCTAAATGTTTTTATTTAGTTAATAATCATGCCATGATTTTTAAACTATATATAGGCACCTCTAGATTTTAAAATAAATAGGTAAATTCATGAGTTGGAATATTAATTTAACTCTATGCGTTTTTTTTTTAATTATTAAATGTCTTTTAAAAAATATATAATATAAGTGTTACAGACTTAACAAGTTTGATTATGCGTCAAGAAATAGTTTTCTTTGAATGGAAGATTTTTTTTTTTTTTTTTTTTAATGTGAGTTTCGCTTTTAAATCCATAAACAATTTTAAATATTATATATAATGAAATTTTGAATAAAAATATTTATATTAAAAAAATATTTATTAAATTATATCAACAAATAATTACTAGGAGAGTAATAAAAAATTTTATTTGAATTTATTGGTTTTATGTTCAATTTTTAAATAATATTTTTTACAAATACTAAAAGATAAGAATATTATTATAATAATATTAATTATCTTTTAAAGAAAAATATTTTAATGTTACAAAAGAATATATATATATATGTTTAGAAAAATTAAATCACTAATGTATATAATTTGTATTAAATATTGTATTAATTATTCAATAATAAATGTATAGATGTAATTTATTAAAAAGATAAATGGATACTTTAAAAAAATGGATAATTAAACTAATAATAATTCATTAATGTGGTTTTAACCAAAAATATTATCAAATTTATTATATCATATTATAAATTTTCAAGGGTTGAAGATAAAATTTTGAAGTGATGAAATATAATTTAAGGATAATTTATTAACTTATCAATATGTGCGGATTTAGTCTTATATTTTTTAGTATTTTGGTTAAATTTTCCCATTAAATCCATTTAAAAATTAGGAAAAATTATAAATTTAATCCTTAGTTTTTGTAATTTTTGTTAATTGAATCCTAATTTTTTGTTTTATTTAACCTCATCTTCTGTTGTCAAATTGGATAAATCCCATCAAAATTTAATAAAACCATTACAGACCACATCAACTCTTGATATGGTAACTCATATTATCGTCTACATCATCAGTGACATGTCATAATAAAGGAAAGTTCTAAATTTGCAAAAAATTCAAAAAAATTATTTTTGGTACACCTGTAATTTAAACTTAGATTATCTCCTTAGAGAATGTAAACACCTAATCAATAAATCACAACTTAGATTCAAAATAAATCTCATGTAGCAATGAACAATTATAGGACCAGAAAAAAAATATATCAAAGTTTAGTTATTTAACAACAAAATGCAATACTCAAATTTTAGGTTAAAATATACTATAAGTTCTTATTCTTTTAAAATTTTGAAATTTAGTCATTACACTTCTATTTTTAATAATTGTCTCTTTCATTTTCATATTTCAAAATTAAGGCCCAATTGTTAACGGTGTTAAAAATTATTTTGTTAAATTTAGGTTGATTATAACGCTATTTTTTAATTAAATAATTACTAAGTGAGTTTTTTTTTTAATTTCAAAATGTCACACTAATAAATTTAACAATATTAACAGTTTGACTTGAATTTTAAAATCTAAAAAATAAAAAAAAATTCAAATCTATAAAAAAATACCCGAATTTTTATTATATGTTTAATAATTTTACGAGGCAAAAGAAAATGAAATTGAGCAAGGAATTTAAGAACGAAATGTTGATATCTAAAAACCCGATTTGAAGTGTTGACTAACGGTAATTCTAACGTTTGAATCTAAACCACTTAATTTCCCTCCCTTCGTAAATAAAACAATGGCATTTATAGAAAGTTAGATAGCAGCAAACACATTCATTTAAAGAGAATGAGAAGTCACAAAAACGAGAATAGTGGAGTTTGGAAAATAGTTCAAGTGAAAAATATAATTCTAATTAAAATCGTGGATATGAGCAAACAAAGCATGCTAATGATTTAATCTATAATTTCTTTTTATTATTCTAGAACCTCTTTTTAAATTTCTAGATTTTAAAAAAAAAATTTATATGCTTCATAATTTCATAAAAAAAATAACGTTTT
The DNA here is from genome assembly GCA_025698475.1 of Gossypium anomalum. NCBI lineage: Eukaryota > Viridiplantae > Streptophyta > Magnoliopsida > Malvales > Malvaceae > Gossypium > Gossypium anomalum. Next base: position 87,918,289 of record CM046961.1, read on the forward strand.
ACAAAAAAAAATAAAACAATGTCACATGTCACAATCTAATTGATCCGTCAATTTATTTTAACAGCCAACATGGTTAACTATGAATTCTATTAACGGAAAAGTTCGATTGATTATTTTAATTAATAACAAAAATTTGATTAAGAATTTTTTTATTTTTTTGACATATAATTTTTTTAAAAATTTATGAATTTTTTACCAAATAAATAAATGTTTTTGGACACGGATAACTTTGCATCCAAGTTTTAATATTACTAATAACCATTTAAAAGAAGAAAATAAAAAAGGTGGGGAGACTGGAGAGAAGTGTTACAAAGACAGAAGAGACTGCTTGCTTGCTTGTGCGCCCCACTCGTCCCATCCAATACTTAACAAACACCTAACATTTAACATTCATTCACTATCCATAATACGGATTCATATATTTAATTTTATTTTTTTATGATTTTGAATAATATTTAGACTTAAATATTTTAATTAAAATATAAATAATAAAAAATTTTAGATGCTAAAATAGATTTATAAATTTAATTTTAAATTTTATAAAATTACATATATTTAACATCTCTATCCTATAAAGATTGTTGAATTAGAGGTGAAATTTATTTAAATTTAAATTTATTTAAATTTAAATTTTCTCTTATTAGTAAAAGTATTGTAGAGGCTCATGTGTTAGAAGATAGTTAGTATTTTGCCTTTTTCATTAAAAAATAGACAAATTAATTATTATATATTACTTCAAAGAGTAAATCGGTTGCTGATTGAATCTTAGCTCAGTTGATATCGGTATTGTTGTCAGTGCAAGAGGATATAGGTTCAAATGCACTAAAGCGTACTATTCCCTTATTTAAGGATTGGGAAGAGACTATGTCTAGTTCAAGGCATTGTATCAAAAAACCAAAACTAATTTACTATTTAATTTAATTTACCCATTTTCGGGAAAAAAATTGTTAGATAAAAAATTGTAGGTGTATGATTGCTTAAAAAGAAAAAACTTGATAACATATGGTGAGAGTGTATCACATGCATGACGTTACTGTCTTGCAGCACAATTTCATCACTTTCTTTTTCCTAATATCACATTATTACTATAATCATATTTATTATTTTTTTAAGTTTATTATTATAAAATATATATATATATATATATATTCAAAAAATTATTAATATAAAATACAGTAAATAAAAAATTGAACAATAATGTAAATATATTTATTAAAAACTTTTATAAATTTATTTTTAACACTCAAAGACCCAAAACTTTGACGTAACATAACATCGTTAGTATAATTTATATATATGTTTTTAAATTAATTCAAATGAGAATAAAAAAAAAAAGTATAGTAATAAATATAAAATAATGAATCAACTCCGGCTCCTAACTCTTAATTCACATTTCCAACAACCGCCCTTTCCGTAGACTAAGACCTTTCTTATTATTTTTCTCAACGTCAGAGTTGTATGTGTTTTCGATTTCCACTCTCCCATTGGCCGTAACCAAAATCTCCATCACCATCATCCACTCATACATACATACATTAATCGGGGATTCTCAAAAATTTTGGAAATTTCTTATTAACTCCCATAACTTTTTTGAAAATGTCAATTAGGCTCTTCCAACTATTTTAGAAAATTCTCATTAAGCCCTTCAAAAAAATTGAAAATTTCAATTAAGTCCCCATATGGTGAAGCTGCGTAATGAAGAGGGCAATTGTAGTTTTTTTTTTTTTTTTATATGGTTTCATTCTTTCCTCATACTCAATCTTTCTATTTTTTTTAAGCTTAAAAGTATAAAAAACCTTTAAACTTAAAAAAAAAAAAAAAAAAAACATTTAAGCCCCTCTTTTTTTCACTCATTTAAGTATTTAAACTTTCAAAATGCATTAAAAAAGCCCTCAAACTTCTTAAAAAAAAAACAATTAAGCTCCTGCTTTTTTTTTTCCACTCAATTGGGTACTTAAACTTTCAAAATACACCAAAAAGACCCTCAAAATTTTTAAAAAAGCAATTAAGCCCCCACTCTTATTAAAAATTAGAAAAAAATATTATAAAAAAATATTAAATTTTAAATTTTAGAAAAAAATATTAAATTTCAATAAAATATAAAATTTATTAAAATTTAGATTTTTTTTAAAAATCGTAAAAAATAAAAAAATTGTAAAATTTTATAAAAATCATAAAAAAATTAATGACCCCTAATTTTTTTCAATTAAAGTCATCACGTGTCGCAACACAGCGTAACATGTGGTGAAAAATTATAAAAAAATAAAATAAAAATCAATAAAAGTTATAGAAAAATTATAAAATGCTTCTTTTGGTATGATAATTTTTATAATTTTTTTACAAAATTTGTATTTTTTACATTTTGTATAATTTTCTTACGACTTTATAAAATTTTATAATTTTTTTATATATCTATATATTTTATAATTTTTTTACGAATTTTATAATTTTTAAATTTTTAATAAATTTTTACTAATTGAATTTTTAATTAAAATTTAATAATATTTATAGATTTTAATTTTTTATAATTTTTTGCTAATTTTTAATAAAAGCAGGGGCTTAATTGCTTTTTTTGAAAAAGTTTGAGGGACTTTTTGATGCATTTTGAAAGTTTAAGTACCCAATTGAGTGGAAAAAAAAAAGAGTAAGGGCTTAATTGCTTTTCTTGAAAAAATTTGAATGCTTTTTTTTTTTATGTATTTTGAAAGTTTAAGTACCCAATTGAGTGCGAAAAAAAGATAGAGGTTTAATTTCTCTTTAAAAAAAATTGAAGACTTTTTACACACTTAAACTTTTTTTTAACATTTGAAACTTAGTTATTAGAATTTTATTTCTACAAGTTTAATATCTCTACTTATCTTATTTAATAATTAATTATGATTAACAACATTGTTAACAAAAAGACTAATTTTTAAAAGTATAGAGAGTACAAAAATTTTGTGATATTTATCAACAAATAGGCTTCTTCTTCTAGTATAGTAGTTTTCTAATTAATTAAAATTAAATAAAAAATGAAGAAGTAATCATTTTGTTGTCAAATTTTAAATTTAGAATGAGATAGAATTATTATAGAGGTTAGAAGTTAAATTGTATTTTATCTCATTTATTAAAAACAGACAATTTAATTCATGTAAGTTAAATCAATGAGCAAATCAATCTTTTCTTTTAAAAATTTTATCTATTGGTACTGTTAAAAACTAGTATGACTAACAGAATAGCCAGATAACAATGTGGTATGCCACATATACCTCATGTTGATGTGTAGAGATCAGTTTTTAACAATAGAAATAGATGAAATTTTTAACGGAATGACTAATTTGCTCTTAGACTTAACGTATAAGATTAATTTATCTATTTTTTAAACAGATGAATAATCTAAATAAATATTTTTGGGGTTGAATATACATGAGAATGAAGGTTGAAGGAAAGAAAAGGTAAATAAATATATAATTAAAAAAGAGATGCAATTAAGTTGAATGGAAACATCCCCTGGCCTCCTTCCTAACATCCAGCTAAGAGGTTGCTTTAGGTTTAGGGTAGTCCAGTAGTTGTATTATTAGACAAACCGCCAGCTACCACTTTGCCAGCCACCATCTTCTACATACACATACATTTTATTCCTCTTATTTTAATATTAACAACATTGCCCTCTTCAATTGTTTTTTTTATTTTAGAAAGGGTTACCTTGGTTTTATGGTTTATATAAAGCATATAATTAAGCCATGGGCGGCCAGTGGATGGGGGTTTTAGAGAAATGAAACACATGCATGTACATATTATTTTATGGTAATGGGATATGATTATGCATTCACATGGGAAGATAACAATTAATTAATATAGGGAAAGAGGTTTATATGTCTAATGTCTGCTCCACCCCCATCATCTTTCCACAAAATTAAAGTTCCAATAAAAATGTAACCATTATCCTAAAATCTTATTCATGGCCCAAATAAGGAAGTTATAAAAATATTAATAAATTCCCTTCTAATTCTTGTTCTTTTGTTGAGGTAGGAGTAAATAGATTTAAAAGTATCCGGACGGTTTTAATAAAAGTAGGAGATTTAGAAAATGGGTTTTGGTAAATAAAATTGTTTAAAATATAAATCGAGTTTGAGTTTTAATATTTAAGGCTCGAGTTTAGTTTAGTCTATGTTAAACTTTGTAATATATTTTTATGTCATGAAATTAATGCTATGTATATATTAAAAAATGATAGATTGTTTAATTTTAAAATTTTAATAAAATATTAAATTAAAAATAATATTTTTTTTTAAATATGGATGAGCTTAAAATCGACTTAAAGTCATTTATAAATATGGGCAAACTTAGGTAAAATTTTGGATCCATATTTTAGACTAAACTAAAATTATTTAAACATAAAATATATTAATATCTTACTTAGAATTAAACCAATCAATCAACACCTCTAATTAGATTCAAGAGAAAGAAATTGAGTTAAAATCACAATGGAAGAGTTTTATTTATATATTTATTTATTTTTCACTTTTACTTATTTCTTATTTGAAAAGTTAAAAAATTCAAAATGTATTACTTGTGAAAGTTTGAATTTTATTGTTTTTGGTTAAAAAAATATTTTTATTTAAAAATCTTAAGTTAATTATTAACATTTTTTTTTTGTCAAAAATTTTCAATCCAACACATTTATTTTCCAACAATTATATAACATCAAATAAAAGCAAGAAGAATTAATTTTAAATTTTTTAAGTACAAAGATTAAATCTCAAAATTTGTCAAAGTATATGAATGACTTATACACTTATAAATGGGGTTCACTTAACCCACTTGAGCCTATGACCCATAGAGCACAGAACGTCCCATAAAGATCAACTTATTAAATGAGGTTCATTTGACCCACTTGAACTACCCCAATGCGTGAAACCCATAAAAAAGTCCATCTACTTGAAGTCTTGGTGACCCAATTAAACACTCTAGTAAAACTAAAGTTACTGGGGTGCCTTAGAGAATTTCTAGGACAATTCTCACTTTTTAAGTGTTAGGTTGACTTAGGTCGATTTGAAGCAAAGAAATCGTCTAAGACCGTGTGGCTTGCCATACTAAAGTTTTAGCCCCATGACAGTTGGCATTCGAGCTAGTGTTTAAAGGTGTCGATTGAGATGTCGAAAGGAGTAGACGAGCAAGTTGAGCCAATGGAGCCAAGAAAGCTAACCAATTGAGGGATATGCTGTCAGCTTTAGATGGCAGGGTGACCAAACTTGAGGGCTCCATAGGTGATGTGAAGGAGACCCCCGAGGAAGTTGATGGTGTTGGAAAAAATCCGGTTTGAAAATTATTTTCTTACACAGCGGAAAATTAAAATTTTAAAAACTAACCTGGTTTATGATATTTATAGTAATAAACCTTGGACCGAAATCGTACTTATGTTTTCAGATAAGTAGATCCTTGATTTTTTTAATCTTCAACCAACTGATCTTCTCTGCTATTCTCGTACCACAAACTGCTTCGAGTGTGGGCTCGACCCAATTGAATCAAAACATAAAACTTGAAAAGTTTTATTTTCCTTTTGGGGTAAAAATGAAAATTCTCTATTCTTTAATAGAAACCAGTAGAATTGTTATTCTAGAAAAATTTATTTAATAGTTGAGAATAAATTCTCTCTATTTTTCGGTAGAGTAACAATCTCTCAAAGTTGCGTAAATAGCTCTATCGATGCCATTTATTTATCGCAAGACAAATTAGAACCCTTATTGAGTTGTAGTCGTTTATTTCAAATAGAAAAACAACTTCATTCTTAGAGTGGAAGTATGATGGACGACGCACCCTAGTGTATTCCTACTAGGGTTGTCGTTCCATTTATGTTATATCAGGGGATTTCAGGCCTCTCTCATATCGGGTCCAATTATGAGTGCTTCCTGGATTTTTCGACCTAATACTTTGTAATTTGATCCAACCCGATTCTGTTTTTCTATTTCCCAAAATAAACTTCAACATATTTATATTAAATAGTTTTCTTATCCCAATTTTACCCTTAGTAAAATTATGACGACTTTACCATTGGTAAAATTTCGAAAAAATATGTTTAACATTTCACCACTCAACATGTTCATTATGACCGAATAATTTATTTTCATTTTTGGGCTTTAAAACAACTCAAAAATATAAACTCGTTCTTCTGATCATTTCTAAGTAATCCATGTACATTTGCAAATGAATCATTTCTCATTTCCATTTTGAGAAAACCACATTCATTTCCAAATGATTCCATTTGCCCATTTTGGAGAAAATAATAATCATTTTTTAATATTTTCCATTTCTCTATTTCTATTCATTTTGTTAATTTTGATTCAAACGTGCAATTCATTTATGGTTTCAACGAGCTAACAGAGGGACCAATTAGACATATGCAATTAGGGATCAAATGATTTATAATTAAGTTTCAAATTTTCACCTATCAATTATAAATTCATTTAGTCATGAAGTTAGTTCACTATAGTATCATGACTGAGCTCTCCCTAATGACATATCATTACGAAAGCATCTACTCAGTGCTCGTCCAATGACCTTGTCATAAGTGTGTTACCTTCATAGGATATCCTTAATTTATTTGGGATAATGTCCACTCTCTTAATATGATCCTATTTTATCTCATGGTAACCATTACATCTTCCTTCATGAAAATTTCACATCAATTAGTGATAAAATCATCCATCACAAAGACTGACGACCTGTGGCCACGTTTACTTTTCATCAATCATGTAATACCAATAAGAGGATATCATTTACCCATGTTTTGGGCTATGAATTCTACTATTGTGTATGACGTTACATACTATAGAATTTGTACACCCGACGTACCAGCTTCCGATTCCTTATCTATTTGAACTCATGTTTTTACTTACATCAAAATGTATAAGTCATGCATACATAGTCTGCTATCCACTCAGGATTTAGGTATGCCACACTATGAATGTCACAAGTGAATAAATCCATAAACGGATTCATGATTTATTCTGCTTGGGTCCTATTTGGTGTATTATCAATCTAGTCAGTCATATCTATGTCTCTATCTTTTGGGAGTCATCCGCTCCAGTGCCCAAGACAAGACATCTCCCCAATTGGACTTGATAGATGACATATTAGTCTTTCAATCAGTCTGCTCATTTTCGATTATAATAAGGATATATTTAGGTTCGTCTACTAATACAAGCTATATTTTCGTATTACAATCTAACCACTTAATATTACTTAGTATTAGTTAAACATTAGACAACTAATGAGTAACATTTGCTTCCATTTTACTTTATGTGTAAAAACCATTTGAGGACAATAATAAAAAGTATATTAATTGTAATCAATGAATTTTTTTTATTAACCAATCTATTAGAAAAATTGTAAGTGTATATTGACGAAAATACTACACTTAGGGCACCAGATCCAACACAAATTGGGCAGTCGAATGGAGTAAATGCTACGAGTGAGGTACATCCCAAAATCTTATTTAGTGTTTTTTATTTTGACTTATCGTTGGTTTAGTAAAGACACAATGGCTCTTTTAGAGTTCTGAAGCGGGTAAGCCGAGGGGCTTACAAACCAAAGTTAGTGGCAATACTCAAGGTTAACCCGGTGTTCAATGTGAAGGTGTCAAAGCCTATTTGTGAAGATCAAGGGGATCCTAATCTAGAAAAAACACAATGGGGGCAAGTAAGAGTAGTGGGCTCTTGCGAACGAGATGTACAAAAGAGAGAAACAATTTGAGTTAAGCGATAACGGAGACATAAGTTGAGATAAATGTTTTGAGGGTTAGAGCTACCTGACAGAAAGACTAGATGAGAATCAACCAAGGCATTAAGGTAGTTCCAAAACGAGTCAAACCAATGTCATTTCAAAGATGCAATGAGAGCATCGCGAGAATGGGATAGGGAGAATGTCACAGGCCACAGATTAAAACCCATGATCGTTGTGCACAGAACGTCCCATAGAGGTCAGCTTATTAAATGTGGGTTATTTTGTAATGACTCGATTGTTAAGGGTGTCAGGAAGTGTAATTTTGGAATTCTATTTTCATAAATCGAACCCGTAATAAATATTTACGAAGTCATACTAGAGACGAATAAATTTTTGGATAGATAATTTACATGAATTAGGAGCTATTATGGTATAATGACCAAATCACGTTAAGGTCAAAAGTTGAGTTATAGATATAAATAAACATAGAGGGACTAAAGTAGCAAATAAACCATTTATTAAATGGTGAGTGGTGGCCGGTTAAACTTAATGAATTTGCATGTGTATTATATATATAATAAGTTAACTTTAATGCATGTATATTATTAATAAATATAAAAGAAACATAATAAAAGAAAAATAAATGAAAGTGGGAAGAAAGAGATGAGTGCATGCAAATTAGAAAAAGAAAGAAAGAAAGAAAATAAAAGAATAACACACACGACTAGGGACCTTAGGGGTTCAAGATCAAATTTCTAATATCGTACTAAAATTCTTGAGTAAAAAGGGGAAGGATAAAATTGACGTTAAATAGCTCAGAATTTACAGTTTATGGACTTACTAAACGTTTAAAATGCTTACCCGTTGCCTCCCTTTTCCTTGTAGATTGTCGGTTTATAGAATGTGTCGGTCGGATCACCTCAAATCTCACAATATCCAGTCATCTAATCGGTAGACTTTTGATCGTTTAGTTTGGTTATGTGGCATGTATATAGGTATTGATATTGTTGGGAAGTGTGTCCATATTGCAGTAAACATGTAATTGTTTTCTATGTATTTGAATGATGAATAAATAAATTTCACATTTCACTGTTATGTTTTTTGTATTTCTGTATCTCATATTTTGAATGCATAGAGAAATTGTGACAAGCAAATATTAGTTTATTGATTGTCTAAGTTCAAACTGATGATAAGTAGTATTGTAAGAATGTTTACATTGCGAGAAAGATAACTTACTTCAGTAGATAATCTAAATGAGTCCATAATTTCGCAAAAGAATCAACGTGAACATTTGTTCAAATACTAAGAAGAATTATTATGTCGTCTGTAATTCCAATTTAGGAGATGGCTAGTCTTAGTTATCGAAGCAATTGACTCAATGAGTAGAGATATATATGTATTCATGGCAGAATGATAACCCAAGATGAATTAATTATTAACCCGTTTGTGAATTTATTCACTTGTGACATTCATGGTGAGATTTACCTAAATCTTGAGTTAGTCACTGACCATGCGTATGTAACTCATGTGCTTTGATATAAGTGAAGGCTTATGCTCTAAAGATGATCGAGCTGATAGCCGGTATGTTGGGTACATGACTTGTGTATGACATAGCTTTACTAGCAACAATGGAATTCATAGTTCAATTAAAGAGTTAATGATATTCTCTCATTGGCATTGTATGGATTGATAAATATGGAACTTGGCTATGGGTTACTTGTTCTCGAACGAGCAATTTATCACAGTCATTTGGTGACAATGATCATATTAATCATTAAGAAGACACAATTGTGACAATGGGATAAAATATGATTGTATTGAGTAAACAAATTTAACTCAAAGGAATCAAGGATATCACATAAGGGTAACACACACATGACAAGGTCATTAGACAAAACAGTTGGATGAAATGCTTTCGTAAAGGGTATATAATAAAGAGTTTTCAATTATAGTACTTCTTGTGGACTGACTCCATGATTAAGTAATTGTGAATTATCGGAACGATGCTTCTGGACATAATTGCAATTACTAGAGCCTAATTATATATGTTTATTGGTCCTTCCACTAGTTCAACAAAAGCTTGATCGGACTTCATTTGAATTAGAAGAAAATTCTACGATTTTGGATATAATTTAATTGAGTCGATTATTCGATGTGGAATTAAATTGGGCTATTGTAAGAATTGTTTAACTAGAGAATTTGATGAAAGAATTTTCTTAAAAAATTAATTTGGAAAAATTAAGTGATTTTCGAGAAAATTAATTTTGATCTAGTAAAAATAAATTTATCAAATTAATTAAAGTTAATATGATATTTTTGAAAATTAATTTTCCAGTCGGACAACTGGCCCAATGGGTAATTGAACTTGAAAATTGGATCTGAAATAGCAAATTGGGCCTGGAAGCCCAAAACTGAGACCAAGACCCAAAAACTAGTCGAATCGGCCTTGGTATGTGAAACCAGGTTGACGGTCCAACCGGTGGCTGGACCAGATTGGTGGGGCCGTCATTGGCCCGGACCAAACTGATAAGCACCGAACCAACTCAAGGTGCTAGTGACTGTGACGACAACGTTTCGGTGGTTGCGACGGCACTGTTTTAGTGGCCGAAAAATGGTTGGCAACGGCAGTTCTTCGGTGATTGAGGAGTGGAAGAATTACACTCTTGAGACTCTACCAGAGAATTTGATTTCAGATTAACTATTCAAAAAATATTATTTTAATAGATTTAATATTAAATTTAATTTAACACTTATCTTAACAGTATTTTATTAATTTAATATTGAAATGATTATCTTAATATTAAATTAAATTTAATGTTTATCTTATAGATAAATATTTTATTAATTTAATAAAATTTAATATTAAAGTGATTATGTTTAATTATAATTGAACTCTCTAAACTCTTCCTATATAAAAAGAGCCTTGGGTCATTATTTGACACACTTGAATTCAAGATAAAATTGTAAAGAGAAAGTTTTCTAAAGAAATTATTTCAAAAAATTTCTAGAGATATTTTTCTTATTTATAACTTGACCCAAAAGTTTAGAGAAATTACAAAATTATCCCACTGGTAATTTTTGTGATTTTTTTTATTCGAAGCAAGCTCAGACTTGGCAGACGTGAGCTTAAGGATAGCAGAGAAGATTCTCAGTCGAAGCATTCATCCTAGACGAATCCAAAAGGTACAATTTTGATTAAGTGTTTAGTACTTTATATATCACAAGTAGGTTCTTGTTTTTAATTTTTTTTAAAACTTTGGTTTTTCCCTAAATTTATTTTCCGCTGCGTTTTCCAAACCTGATTTTCTAATAGATATAAGTGTTAACCTTGAATTGATAATTGGTTTAACTTGGCATTAGTTGAATTATGGAGTTTATGTTCAAATTCAAAGATGTATGTTCGGTAACTTATTGATATAATGCATGACAATTTGTTAGAATGAATGAGCATTAATATGTCATGGATAGATGTTGGTTCAAATCATTAAAAGTATATGATGTTGGTTGAATTGGATTAGGTTTCTTATGTTTGATTTGGTGCCAAATTATGGCATATTAGTTGTGATGATATGAATGGATGAATTGAAATGTATATATGTGAATTGGATTGGTTTTTATACATGTTTTAAGGTGTATTTGTGCACAATTTGATTAGTTAATGAGTTGGTTTGAATTAGGTACTAAAATGCAATATTTTTTACCTTATTGCCTTGAGGTATCAATACCTTATCAACGAGTATTGGTACTTTACCAAATTTTCTTAAATTTTTTCAAAGTTTGAACCCTAAAATGGTACTGACACCAGACTAAAGTATCGATACTTTATATAAAGGTACTGATACTTTACGAGGACATTGATACATATGATTTTTGTTTGATTTTTGCAAAACATTAAACCGTAAAACAGTTTAGATATTGGTATAGGTATCGATACTTTGTAAAAGAGGTGTCAGTACCATACGACAGGTATTAATGCTTGTAATTTGGTTAAAAATTTTCTAAAGATCGAAGCTATAAAAGGTATTAGTACTATCGGTACCTATAAGAGGTATCGATACTTGTTATGGAAACTTTCAAAACATTGCAATTTGATCCTTTTTCAAGCTCGGGTTTGTAAATGAGCTTTCATAAGCCTAAGTTCCAGAAAAGATTGTATAACGTAATTATGAATTGTTTTGGTTATAAATGCTTGAATTATTGTGTAAATCAATTATTAAATGTTTGTAACTGTTCCGGTATTGTCTATAGCATCCTATTATAACTTGGACCCGGTGATCAGGTCGGACGAGGGGTGTTACAATCCTTGGAATATTCTTAACTATCATAAAACTCAAAAACAAATTTCTAAAATGCCTTGAACTTTTAATAATGTTTTTGAGTATTTACAAGACCTTTTCAGATATGTTTCTAAAGCTTTTCTAAGTAGTTTTCTAAGTATCAGTACCCTTCAAACAATGTCTAATAATGCTTTTTTAGAAGAGTATGGTATTGATTGATACTTGTAAGCCAAGTATCAATACCTAGTCTAGAAGGTATCCATACATGACAAGTCAATAGCCACAACACCATCTAGAAGGGTATAGTATTGATACTTGTTAATCAAGTATCGATACTTGCTCATGATATATTGATACTTGAGAACTTGTGATGATTATTTTTCTTCAAGGTATCAATACTACCTTTGTAGGTGTCAATACTTGGGCTTGCAAGTTGTTATTAATATGTAAATTTAATGCTATTAAGATTTAGAAATGCCTGCCAACAATCCCAAATGAAAAAATATAAATATGATCCAATAACACTCAAATAAGGATAACAAAAAAGCTTTCAAATATCAAAGTGCAATATCTCATCTTTGAGATGTTACTTGTATTTGTGAGAGCTTAATCATTGTATATATCCACCTTTGAGAGGTTTTAAAATTTTTTTTCACTTTCTTATTTCTCTTATTTGAGAGATTACTAAAAAATAGTGATTTATAAAGGTTATGCATTATCTTAAAAAGGTACCCATCAATAAATTCAGAATAATCATTAGTTATGAAAAACTAAGTTAATAAAGGTACACAATTAAGATCGAACCACTATAAAGTCATTGTACAATCTTTTTGAATTTTATATTCTTTATTTTTTAAATATCAATTCACCTCTTTTGGTATATTGTAAGGAAAACAATAATAACTAAAATCAAAATGTAAAATTCTTTACCTGGAGGGTTATAATATTAAAATGTACATGTTAAAAATAACCAAATCAGAAAATAATGATTAGAATTTACATATAATTACAAGGACTGATAAAAGAATTTGGCCTAAAAACAAATTCCACCACCCAATTCATGAATCTTACTATTACTCTTCCACCTTCGTCCCCCTCCCTGTGTTTATGTTTTTTGCTCTTAAACCCTAAAATTTAGCAACCAAGCCTAAGCCAGAAAATGCCAAATCTCACTGTTTTACAAGCACACCTCTCCATCTTAGACTTACAAATGAAAAGAAATCAAAATCAATGTTAACAATTACTATTGTTTCAAAAATATCCCCCACATTTTCTCCCCCCAAAACACCCCAATCTTTGTAGCCTCTCGATTCTTCCAAATTCAAATTCTGTCCACATTAAAACCCACAATGCCTTGAACTATCCTCCAATTTTTCCAATCCCAATTCCAAAACTGACCGTGTGGTGAGGTCCAGGTGATCGGAGGATCCATGTTTGCTGGCAAGACGGCCACGCTGCTTCGCCGAATCCAGGCTCAAACCAACAATTGCAGGTTTGAACGAGCTTCTTTTATTTTATGTCATAGAATTGGATTAAAATCTGAACTTAGTATTATTCACAATTATGGGTTTCTGCTTATCTTGTCATATGCTATTTTTCACCATTCTTTTAGTTCATTGGTATATATTTTTGCGTACTGCTATTGGATGACCTGTTACAATAATAAATATTCCCAGCTTTCAGGCCAAGCTTCTTAAGGAGTACACACAACTGAATAAGGTTTTAAGGGGTCTTTGTTTTACGGGAAGACTGAGGGAAGCTGTTGGGCTTTTATGGCAGACGAGATTGAAAGCAGATGCTGCAACGTATGCTCTTCTCTTGCAAGAATGCCTATTCAGGAAAGAACATAAAAGTGGGAGAAGGATTCATGCACATATGGTTGTTATTGGATATGTACCCAGTGAATATCTTAAGATCAAGTTGTTGATATTGTATGCAAAATCAGGAGATTTAAAAACTGCCTATGTTCTGTTTGATAGTTTACTAGAGAAAACTTTGATTTCTTGGAATGCAATGATTGCTGGATTTGTGCAAAAAGGTTGTGGAGAATTTGGACTTGACCTCTATTACAATATGATAAAGAATGGTGTATCGCCTGACCAGTACACTTTTGCATCCGTATTTAGAGCCTCTGCTTCCTTAGCCTCATTAGAGCATGGGAAGCGAGCTCATGGGGTCCTGATAAAGAGCCATATTAGGGAAAATGTTGTGGTCAGCAGTGCTCTCATGGATATGTATTTCAAATGCAGCAGTCTTACCGATGCTCATCAGGTATTTAATGAAGTTGTAAATAGAAATGTTGTTACTTGGACAAGCTTGATATCTGGATATGGCCAGCATGGAAGGGTTAATGAGGTTCTAGAATCATTTGATAAAATGATAAATGAAGGTTTTAGACCAAACTATGTTACCTTTCTTGCAGTTCTTTCTGCATGTAGTCATGGAGGCTTGGTTAATGAAGGTTGGCACTATTTCTTATCGATGAAAAGAGACTATGGAATCCAACCAAGAGGGCAGCATTATTCTGCCATGGTTGATCTATTAGGTCGTTCTGGAAAGTTGCATGAAGCTTATGAGTTTGTTCTTAACTCACCTTTTAAAGAGCACCCAGCCATATGGGGTGCTTTACTTGGGGCCTGTCCTATTCACGGGGATATGGATCTGGTAAAGCTTGTGGCAGATAAATACCTTAAATTGGAGCTTGAAAATTCTGGAACATATGTTCTCTTGTCTAATACATATGCCACTTTTGGTTTTTGGGAAAATTTGGCAGCACTTAGGAGGAAAATGAGGAATTCTGGGGTCATAAAGGAGCCTGCTTATAGCAGGATTGAGATTCAAGGGGAGGTCCACTTCTTTTTGAGGGGTGATGTATCTCATAGACGTTCTGCAGAGATTTACGAGTTGATCAACTTAATGCCTTCTATTTTAAAGGATCCAAACTATGTTCCTGATATAATTAGCTCCTAAAATCCTATGTCTTGCCCCTTATTCTGGTGTTATGTTAAGAAGACGAGCTGGTCCAAGGTTCTAAATGTTCTTTATGTTTGAATCTTACTGGTAATGTGTTTGGAGAGACGTAATAAATCTGGTCACCCTGTCAATAGGTAAAGGCCATTAAAATGCTGTTGTATTCTATTTGCTTAGTCACCTACTGCCTACATATTAATGCAAATGTGATTTGGAAAGGTTTTTAGATCTTAGGCAAACTAATATAAAACCAAATACCACAATTTAATAGCCTGGTTGATACCATGATTACCACTTTGTTTTGTTGTTTGATAATGTTTCTTGTCTTGTTAACCTGTCTAATTGTATTTATGTGGCTATGCAGAAGTGTGGCTTTAGTAAAATCAAAGAAAGATGCAAGACATGGGTTGGATTCAATTGTGACACATAATGGCATGAAACTACCATATTGGTCATTCGAAAATTTATCTTCTTCATTCAGCCAAAAAACTGCTCCACAATGCCCTATGATGAGGTCCGTCATATGCCAGAATCAAAATTTGATGCCTTTTGTCAGGCATGATGACCGCATTTCATTTTAAGGTTTGTATCTGGCTTTTCTTTGTACCATTCTCTCGAGCGTCCTCAGTCTTAAGGGTGGCGTATGCCATTGATGGAGCTCAATACTTTGAAGACCCTTTATAACTCATCATGGCAAAACTGTGATGGCGACTGAGGAATTTATTCAGGGTGCAAGTATAATCATTACTGGTTTTACTTATATTGTTGACCCACGCTTATGGTTTAATCCATCCAGTTCTTGCTCCGCACAAGGAACTTGGGATCTGTGCTTGATGTCATACCTCTTACTGGTTTTAGAGTTAAAAAAACTTGGAGAAAAAAGTGTTTATAATTTATCCCTTCCTTTTAAAAGAAGGTAATTCTGAACTAATTTATTTATCCCTTCCTTTCCCTCCTCCTTTGTTTATATTTATTTTCATCGTTGTAATCAAATAGCATCAGTATGAAGAAAATAAAGTTCACGTCTTTATAATTTTTCTTTTTTGAAGAAAAAATGAGGTGTTAAAATCTAAAGCAAGGGGGAATGAAGAATTGAATGTATGTCTCATGGCCAGTCCCAAGAGGTAAAAGCAGCGACGCCGCTCCACAAGGCGATGGAATATGAGACAACCCATCAACGGAGGAACTCCCCGGAGGGACGACCGTCAACATCGACGGGCGTTTTTCTGTGACGTTATCTTCGGGATTTACAAACAAAATACGATTTGCCCCGCCTCATAGATAAGGATTTGAAATCCCCCATCACATTTAGATTAAACACCAAAAACCCAAAAATAAGAAAAAAAGCAAATAATTTTATACAAACCAAACGCATACTGAAAAATAAGGTGAATTTTTTCTTGCTTTCCACTGATCAAATACTGTAGAAACAAGCCTAAGGTGTAAGAAGGAATAGAAGAGATGAGGAAGCGGGGTCGTGGTGTGTATTTATAGCGCTAGTAATGACGGTCAGTGGGCGCAGCTCTATTTGATGCGTGCTCCTCTAGGGCTTCCTATATTACATAATGAAGGCTCAAATTACAAATGGCCCAGCATGTGGAATTTTAACCAACAAAAGCCCAACTATATTGTGATATTTCCATATCTAATCTAAATTGTCCAAAAAGAGCATGAGATGAGACGGCTAAAACGTCATGGCTCATGCCACCTGCTCAGGTTTGAAAGCCCACTCGAATGGAAGAATTTAGGTAAAAATATAAGTTTGAAAAATGAGTTTAGATAAAAAAAAATAAGGCTTATTTTCTAAATGGGCTGGCTTCGGGTAGAATTTTTTTGTTCGGGTTCGGCCCAACTCGAATCACATAACTATTTTTTTTTAATTTGTTGGGAAGAATTTATTTTACTATTTTTAGTCTATTTTTTATATTACATTCTTTGAATTTATTTATATATAAAAATAATCTAAAAAACAATTATTACAGTCGGGCCAGGTTGGGTTTGGATTAGCATTTTTAATATGGGCTAGGCTTGGCAAAATTTTAAGTCAATTTTTCGGATCTTGCTTAGGCCTAAAATTCTGCATCTGCCCAATTCGAATCTGACCTGGCCCATCTAGCTAAAATTAATAAATTGACAATAACTTGGAAAGGAAAATGATATTAGTTGTAAGGTTGAGCGGTAATGAAAATTGAAAAAAGAAATGAATTCAGTCGATTTAGCTTTAGGTTAATTGATATCTTTGTTATTGTACTAATAAAAAAGATATGAGTTTGAATGCACTTAAGTACATTTTTTTCTCTGATTTAAGAGTTTAAAAGAATTTATAGATAGAAATATGCATTATATAAATTAAAGAGTAAATTACACCAACGGTCACTTAACTTTGGGGTAGCTGACAAATCAATCACCTTGGTTTTATTTCAGTCACTCAACTTTAGAAAAATAACAAAATAGTCACTAACGTTATCAAAAAGTGACAAATTAGTCACTTATTAACATATTCCATTACTATCTTAACGGGACCATTGATGTGGCAAGTTAACTAGTTGATGTGGCCAGATAACTTGCCATGTTGGACAAGTAGTCAAAGGGTAAAAAAAAAAAGAGAAGATGATTGATTAAGGGTAAAAAGAAAAATAAGATAAATAGAAAATAAGAAGAAGAGAAGAAAGGAAAATGGAAGGAGCTAATCTCCATTGCAAAAACAGACCATTGAACCTAGAGTTGTTTTTGCAAGAGAAAGCCACGTTGGAGAAGCATCCAAGTCCCTTTGAATCACCTGGAGCTTATCTCCATCAATTTGTGAAAGAGTAGATAAATACATGCAAACAAAACATACATGTGGTTAAAAAAACTGTAAGAAAAATAAGAAAAAACCTTGATTTGTTGGCTGAATAAGTCCTTTCTTGCTCGTTTTCTTCTAATGATCTATTGTGGAGATGGACTTAACCAAACTTTCCTTCGTTACTGGTAATGACTGGCATCGACTCCTCAAATGTGGTAGCTGGGCCAAAAGATACAGAGTTAGATGGTAGGTTTTCATCCAAGTTAGTTGCTAGAACCACCCTGGAATGTTTAGCTGCAGTTGATAACAACTTGGATGTTAAAGATTCAGTTCTAGGTTTTGGTTATTGTACAGTGCTCCCCTGACAAGCATCTAAATCCCTTTGAACCTGAGATAAGCTAATCTCGCTAGCTAGAATTGAAGGTTTGAGGGACTTAACCTTTTCAACAGTAGGTTAGCTACTTGACAACGAGGAATCTGCAACATTTTCTCCAAGAGAAATAGTGGCTAGCTTAACCTTAACCTGTATCGAACCATTGTTCTTTAAAGCCCAAAAAGCTAAACTTTTTTTATTTTTAATTGATATAGATAATGATTGAAAATATAGTTGACATAAAAAGTGAGAAAAGGTTTGGGGGAGAAATAATAATAAAACAACACAATGAATTTGAGTTCATGTGGAGTCAAATGGGAAGTAAAGTTGAATCAACACAGACTAGAGACTGAAGCTTCAACAATTAGATGAGAGAAAGTTGATTTTAGAATGGAGGATGAACGTGGGGGGATAGGGATGACGATTCGTTACCTTTGGAGTTTGGAGGATTCACTTGCAGAGATGCAATATGAGATTGATTTGAAAACTGGAGGCATCTCTATTTTTTCTCTTCTCTTTCTC
Source organism: Gossypium anomalum (assembly GCA_025698475.1). Lineage (NCBI taxonomy): Eukaryota > Viridiplantae > Streptophyta > Magnoliopsida > Malvales > Malvaceae > Gossypium > Gossypium anomalum. The sequence continues at coordinate 87,936,920 of CM046961.1, forward strand.
TTTCTTCTTCTCCTCCTCATCCTCTTTTTATTCTACTGCATAAACCCTAAATTGGTGCTAAATGGGCTATTAAAATTGGTGCTAACCGACTAGGTAGACGGTTAATGCCACCAAACAATCCACCATCTGCCATGTCACTTTGCCTTTACGTCTGTAACGAAAAACGGTTAAAAGGATTGTTTTGTTATTTTTCTAAAGTTGAGTGACTAAAATGAAACCAATGCGATTGATTAGTCAACTACCCAAAAATTGAGTGACAGTTGATGTAATTTACCCTAAATTAAAATATTTTAATTTACATAATTCTCAATTGAATCTTGGAATAAGAGTAATATAATTGACACATTGTGGCTAAGAGTGGAATTTGACCTCCTCCGTATTCTAAATGGATACTGTAAGCCTATGAAAGCTGGATCAGATATATACCTTTTTAACTAAAATTTTTCACTAATATTCTCAAATACATTATCATTGTTATTAGGTCAAGGTGTTAAGGGAGCTTCTAACTTTTCTAAAAAAAAAATCAATTAGTTTTGACAAAAAAAATTGTAATCAAATCAACTCTCGAACATTAAAATTTTTATCAGATTTTTTTGGCTTAATTGCAATTTTGGCCACTAAAGTTTGCATATTTTGTTAAAATGGCCCTAATTGTATTTTTTAGCCATCAGCTTTTGTTTTTTTTTTTTCAAACTGCTTTTTCTAACATATTTAATGAAGGTACCATTAAAAAAATTAATGGGGATGATGTGAAATTTCGTATTTGGAATATTTTAATGAGATGTAATTTATTACTTAAATAATCCTATAAGATAATTACATATGGAAAATAATAAAATAAATAATAAATGAAATTAAAAAAACTCTTAATTTAAAGAAAATAAACATTATTATCTAAAAAAGATTAACTTAATAGAAAAAATTCTCAATAAACAAATGTATAAAAGATTGAAACCTTTTGAAAAAAGAAAGAAGATAACCTTAAATTTATTCATTAAATATGTTAGAAAAAGTAGTTTGAAAAAAAAAATCAAAGGTTGATGGCAAAAAAAGACAAAAAAAAAAAATAAGGCCATTTTAACAAGATATGCAAACGTTCATCCCTCTTAGCTTTGCATTGTCCAATCAAACAGGCTTCATTTGCTTTAAGTTTTGTTCATCCCTTAGGTGGGTACTCTCAAAAGATTTGTTTAAACATACCATATGGTGTTCCTTTCTTTTTTTTTTTTTTAAAATAATAGGGGTGGAAGATGGGATAACACAATTCGAACCCATGTCTAATGGGTGTCTAACAAAGGCTTTAACTATTGCTCCATACAAATCAAGATGGTTGTCGCCTCTCTTTGTTAAAAGCATCTTCAGTTGCTTTGGCTAACGCTAATCTTTTCACTAGTATTATATTCGAGTTGTAGTTAGCGCAATAAAAAATTGTTTAATTCCTATGCTTCCAAATGTGCAAACAAATTACATTAAATAAGATACTCCAATTAACTCATTTATACTTCAATTGCTCCTTCTTGCAAATTCTCAATCAGCCTAAGTTTAAAGGGTAAAGAATAGAACCTTTGCTGTTGCTATAGAGGTACAATATGAATCCATATCCTATATGTATTGGACAATGTGCCCATATTGTAGTAAACATATAATTGTTTTCTATGTATTTGAACGATGGATAAATAAATAAAGTTAATTTTACATTTCACTATTATATCTTTTGTGTTTCTATCTTTCATATTTTGCATACATAGTGAAATTGTTACAAAAAAATATTAGCTCATTGATTGTCTAAGTTCAAGTTGATGATAAGTGGCATTATAAGAACGTTTACATTGCAAGAAAGATAACTTATTTTAGTAGATAATCTAAAAGATTCCTTAATCCCGTAAAAGAATCAAAGTGAGTATTTGATTCAAATACATAAAAGGATTATTATGTCATCTACAATTCCAATTAGGGACATGACTAGTCTTAGTTATCAAAGCAGTTGACTCCACGGGTAGAGACATAAGTATACTCATTGGAAGAATGATACATTTCTGAATCCATTTGTGAATTAATTCACTTGTGATGTTCATGGTGTGACTTACCTAAATCTTGAGCTAGTCACTGGCCATGCATATGAAACTCATGTGCTTTGATATAAGTGGAGGCTTATGCTCTAAAGATGACCGAGTCGATAGCTGGTATGTTAGGTACATGACTTATGTATGACATGACTTTATTAGCAACAATGGAATTCATAACTCGATTAAAGAGTTAATGATATTTTCTCATTGACATTATGTGGATTGGTAAATATGGAACATGACCATGGGTTGCTTGTTCTCAAACGAGCAATTTATCATAATCATTATTTGACAGTGATCATATTAATCATTAAGAAGACACAATGGTGAAAATGAGATAAAATAAGATTGTATTAAGAGAATGGATTTAACTCAAAGGAATCAAGAATATCATATGAGGGTAACACACACATGGAGAGATCATTGGACAAAGTAGTTAGATGAATTGCTTCGTAAAGAATATATAATAATGAGTTTTCAATCATGGTACTTCTTGTGGACTGACTCCATGATTAAGTAAACTGCGAATTATTAGAACAATGCTTCTAGACATAATTAAAATTGCTCGAGCCTAATTATATATGTCTGATTGGTCCCTTCGCTAGCTCAACAAAAGCTCGATCAGATTGCATTTGAATCAGAAGAAAATTCTATAAGTTTGGAAATAATTTAATTGAGTCGATTTACTAGATGTGGAATTAAATTAGGTGGTTGTGTGAATTTTTAAATTAGAGAATTTGATTAAAGAATTTTCTTGAAAAATTAATTTAGAAAATCTCAGTGATTTTTGGGAAAATTAATTTTGTTCAAGTAAAATTAAATTAATCAAATTAATTAAAATAAATATGATATCTTTTGAATTTAATTTTTAAGTCAAATAATTGGCCTGATGGGTAATTGAACTTGAAAATTGGACCCGAGATAAAAAATTGAACCTGAGAACCAAAACCCAAAAACTGGTTGAATTGGGCCCTGTGTATAAAGCTAAGCTGACGGTCCAACCAGTGGCAGGATCGGACCGGTCTAGCCCTGGCCAAACCAGCCAGACCCATTCGGGCAAAACGACGACGGTTTGAGGTGTTGGGGGAGTCAAACTAGTGATGGCATTGTCGGGCACGGCGGCTACGACAACTATAATTTGGCGGCCGGAGGCGATGGTTTTTTGGTGGTAGAGTAGTGGAAAAATTAGACTCCTAGTGGGACTCTATCAGGTAACTTGATTTCAAATTAACTTTTTCAAAGATAAATATTGTTTTAATGAATTTAATAATTATCTAGATAGTATTTGATTAATTTAATATAAATATGAGATATTAAATTAAATTAAATATTTATATGGATAATATTTTATTAATTTAAAATTGATGTGATTCATTCCAATCCTAAGTTAAAAGAATTCAAGAAAAGTTTTAAAGAGAAAATTCTCTGAAAAAATTATTTCAAAAAATTTCTAGAGATATTCTTATTATTTAGAACTTCACCTAAGAAGTTTAGAGAAATTATGAAATTGTCCCACTAGTAATTTTGTGAAAATTTTTTTGATTCGAAGCAAGCCCACACTTGGTAAACATAAGCTTGAGGATAGCGGAAAAGACTACTCAGTTGAAGCGTTCATCCTAAACGAATCATAAAAATACAATTTTGATTAAGTGTGTAACAACCTGATTTTCAGTGGTGTCAAAAAATAGTGATTCGAGACCACCAAATCTGATGAGTAAGCTCGTAAATTATATTATTTAATATTTACGAGTCAAACTTGTTTCAGAAAGATTTTTGCATTAGTAATTTGTGTTTTATAAGGAATTTGTTAGGTTGAGTGGTTTAGGAAATGAGGTATCGAGACCTCGTTTCTATAAACCAAGCCATAAATATTTTTATAAATATTTACAGAGTTCCATTAAGGTAGTATTAAAGTTTCGTTAAAAAATTTTATCATTTCGGTAGTTAATTAATTAAAAAGGGCTAAATTGAAAAAGGTGTAAAACTTGTTAATTAAAAGAAATAATGATTAAATGACTTAAATAGTAAATAATGGAGGACTTAAGGAGCAATTATGCCCAAAATAAATGGGTGGGACGGCAGGTAAGAGTGAAATAATAAAATAATTAAAATGGATGGCAAAATAGTAATTTACATGAAATTAAAATTACAAATTGAAAATACAAGAGAATTCTAGACATTTTCTTCTCTAGTTCTCAGCCAAAAACGCAATTGAAGAGCTCTAAAAGATGGTTTTCATATTTTAGCTTCATGTGAGTTTAATTCTTGCCATTCTCTTGTAATTTTTGTGTTTTTAAGATTTTTACAATTAGGTCCAACTAGCTATTACCATAGTTTTTTATTTTATTGAGAATTTTGAAAGTTACCATTGATGGATACTAGATATTTATGATGAAATAACATGGATTTAGAGCTTTAATTTTGTTGTATGATGATTTTACATAGTAATTTTGTTAGATATTAATTTTAGGTTCAAATTGCGAAAAGGTTAAATATTAGGGTTTGATATTAAATTTTAGATTATCAAGGGCTGTATGATAGCCTAGAATATTTAGATAAATTATCAATTGAGAAAAATTAGTTCATTTGATAAACTAATTAGTTAAGGGACTAAATTGCAAAAATTGTAAAAGTTAAGGTAATTGTGTAATTTCAAAAAATTGAGGGGTATTAATTGTGAAGTGAATTGAGACTGAAACATATGCTAATGAATAAATAATTTTATATTTCAGAATAAGAGGCCGCAGATACTCGAGAAAAAGGGAAATTAGTAGAATAGTCCCTAAACTTCTACAAATCTTACAATTTAACCCAGGTAAGTTTGTATGGTTAAACTTTAATAATTATATTGAATAGATGAATGGTATTATGTATTTAGCATATTGTTGAAAAATGGAATATTGTTAAATTATAAAATTGAAGTGAATATCCGGTTTAAATGGAACGCGAGATTGAGTACAATCGTTGTGTGACAAAGGACAACAAATGAGGAATTGACGGAAAATTACCCAAGTAAATCGAGGTTCAACATTTGTTGCAAAATTTCGTGTTTACTTTTTGTTTAGCTCTCACGAGCTTCTGTTCAACTCATATGAGTTTCCGTTTAGCTCTTTTGAGCTGCTGTTTAACCCTTATGGGTTTCCGTTCAGCTCTTATGAGCTTCCGTTTAGCACTTATGTGCTTCTATTCAGCTTTCGGGTTTCTGAAAACAATGTACTCTTATCCGTAAGCCGTTATCCGATTTGGTAAGATTTGGTAAGTAACCTACATAATTGAAATCGGAAGATTGGTTATTTATTGTAGGAATTGATTTGAAATGAGTGTATTCATCAACTGAAGTTGTGATTGACAGGAAGTGTACATTGAATGATTATTTAATTGATTGATTATAGTAGGTTCGGTAGGATTTATATTTAACCTATCGAACTTACTAAACTTCATTAAGCTTACTTGTATTGTTTAATGTCTTTGTAGATTAACGTGAGGTCGGGAGATCGGATCAACAAATCAAGCCACACTATCCAACTTGTTACGGTAGTTTTTGCAATGTATACTATGGTTTATATGGCATGTATAGGGTTGGAATAGTTTTGAGTAAAGTTGGGTGTGTAAATATTATGAATTACATTTGTTTATATTTCTAATCAACTTATATATGTATGTGTAGTTTTATCTTGCTTGATATATGTTTATATGTGAATAATTGATGGATAAGTTATAGCCATGTTGGTGAATGTGTGAATTGATTAATATGGTAGTTTAGAATGTTAGGATATATGTGATAATATGATATTTTCAGAGCTAAGAATTTGGTTGTATTGAAGGTCTTGTTATGGCCTATGAGCATGAAAATTGAGGTGTTTAGGTTGAAATTAAGAAAAGGTGAGAAATGTGGCAGTAAAATGGTTTATTTTCATTCATACAGGCACAGACACGGGCGTATGTCTCAACCGTGTGTGACAGACAACCTAGCACATGGGCGTGTGGTCTGGCCGTGTGTCCCCTGTATATATAAAATTGAGAAACACAATGCCCAGGTTTTTGCACACGGCCTAGCACACGGGCGTGTGGCTTGGCTGTGTCACCCAAGTCAGAGAGTTATACGGGCATGGACATGGTTGGGACACGCCTGTGTGCCCTACTTCGAATGCCCACACAACCTGAGACACGAGTGTGTCTCTTAACTGTGTGAACCACACAGTCTGACCACACAGGTGTATGCCACACAGTTTGGCCACACAGGTGTGTGTCTCCTGCACCTAAGAAAAATTTTAAAGTTTCGTGAAAAAAATTCTCTGAGTTTCCGGTTTAGTCCCGATTTGTTTCTAATGTGTATTTTATGTCTCGAGGGCTCATACAAGGGACAATATGAATGATTTATGTTTATTTTCTGATATGTATGTTAAATGATATAAAATATTCGTATTTAATCTGAAAAGTCTGGTACTGCTCTGTAACCCTATTCCAGCAATAGATAAGGGTTAGGGGTGTTACAAAGTGTTTATTACTTTAGATAACACAACAAAGTTCTTGTTTTTGGAAAAAGTTTTAAAACTCTGGTTTTCCCTTAAACCTATTCTTCGTTACGTTTTTCGAACCCGATTTTCCAATAATATGCTCTTTGTTAACCTCTCATGCATGGAGTTTAAGTTTGTTTCTTAGGTTATCCTACACAACTGAAAAGATCCTCATCTAACATGCCCCGCAAGTAGCATTCCTTATTTGTTAGAAGACTATCATTTAGTAGAAGCCAAAGAAATGAGCAAATTCGTAGTAACCCTTTAAAGCTCAAATGGTTTTCCATGCTTCATCTTTTGTTAACCAATTTTCCTGTGTATGTGTTTGTAAGCATTTGACATCAAAATTAGATTAAGTTTCAACCATCTCCACATGCAATGGTCTAAACCTACATTAGGTATAGGTAGGTGTTTCAATCCTACTAGAAGTAACTGTAAGAAGAAAGGGCACATTAAATCTGAGTGCTATAAGCTACAAAATAAGATTAAAAGGGAGGTCATGCGAATCAAAGGGAAAACAACCGAGAAAATTACAGTGAAGCCGATGTTGTAGAAGACTACGCGATGGTGAACTTCTAGTAAGCTTTCTGTCAATGATTCTAAAGTAAGTGAGGAGTGGATACTTGATTCAGCCGCACCTTCCATATGAGTCCCAATCGGGATTGGTTTACAACTTACGAAAACAGATTAATACGAAGGTGTTGTTTTGATGGGAAATAATGCTTCGTGTAAGATCGCGGTGTTGGAACAATTAAAGTTAAGATGTTTGATGGAGTTGTCGAACACTTTAGTGACGTCGGTATGTTCAGGTGAAAAGAAATTTAATTTCGTTGAGTACTCTTGATTCAAAAGGTGCAGATATGAATTTGAAAGTGGGGTTTTAAAGATTTCCAAAGGGTCCCTTGTTGTGATGAAAGGGCAAAGAAAAAGCGCCAAAGTTATATGTTTTGCGAGGTTCTACTATTATCGTGATGCACTTGCCGCTTCCTCTTCCTTGTCGATGATGATATTACTAAACTTTGGCATATGCGCTAGGGCATATGAGTGAGAATGGCATGGTAGAATTGAGCAAAAGAGGACTTCTTGATGGGCAAGAAATTTGCAAGCTGAATTTCTGTGAGCAACTGTGTTTTTGGGAAGCAAAAGAGAGTTCGATTCACTAGAGGAATCCATAACACGAAGGAAGCGTTGGAGTATATTCATTCGATCTATGGGGACCATCTAGAGTGCCTTTCCGAGAGGTGGAGCTAATTATATGCTAACCTTTATTGATGATTTTTTCGTAAAAGTTTGGGCGTTCTTCTGAAGCGGTAAAAGCGATGTGTTTTCCGCATTTAAGTCTTGGAAAATTATGATTGAAAATGCGGGGAAAACAGATAAATATCTCCGCATGCATAAATGGCTTAGAGTTACATTCGATGAGTTTAATAGATTGTGCAAGTCGAGAAGGGATCGTGAGACACTCTGACGATTCGTCATACTCCACGTAGAAAGCGGCGTTGCTGCGAGCGAATGAAATGAACGATCATGGAGAAGGTTCGATGTATGTTGTCAAATGCCAACTTACCGAAATCGTTTTGGGCGTATGACCTCTTCGCATGTTTTTTGATCAACGATCTCCATCCGTTGCCATTGAGAAAAGACTCCACAAGAGGTATGATGCAGTAATCCTGCTAATTATTCCTCAGTTTAAAGATCTTTGGGTGTCTGCGTATGCTCATGTTAATAATGGAAAATTGGAACCGAGATCCATTAAATGTGTTTTTCTTGGTTATAAAGTCGTGTAAAAGGGTATAAGTTATGGTGTCCTGAAAATAGGAAAGTTGTGATTAGGGCAGAGATGTTGTTTTTGATGAAACTGCTATGCTTCCTAACTTATCTCTAAAGACTCTTCCAATAAAGAAAATCAAAAGCGAGTGGAGCATCAGTTAATACAGAGTCGACTCCTCAAGTCAATTACAAAAATTGAGAATAGAGTTGCTTCTTCGCCTCAATACTCTATCGCCAAAAATGAACTAAAAGAAAATTAAACCTCCAAAGAAGTATCTTTGAGGTGATCTAGTTGCTTATGCTTTAAATGTGGTGAAGATATAGATGCGAATCAAGAGCCATCAAATTATTCTCCAAGCGATTAGTCATGAAGACTCGAGAAAAATGGATGTTTGCTATGCAAGAGGAGATGGAATCACTCCACAAAAACAAAACATGGGATCTTGTGAAACTTCCTAAAGGTAAGAAGACTGTTTGCGTTGTAAATGGGTGTTTAAAAAGAAAGAAGGGACTCAGGAGTTGAAGAACCTAAATATAAAGCAAGGCTTGTTGCAAAGGGTTACACTCAAGTTCCAGAGGAGTGGACTTCACAGATGTGTTCTCCCAGTTGTGAAGCATAGTTCGATTCGAGCTTTGCCTTGGTATTGTGGCCATGCATGATTTAGAGCTTGAGCAGCTTAGATGTAAAACTGCATTTTTGCATGGAGAACTTGAGGGAAGATATTTACATGCAACAACGTGAGGGTTTCTGATTTGAAAAAAGAGGATTATGTTTGTTTTGTTGAAAAAGTCCTTTACGGTTTGAAAGCTTGATACCAAGGCAAGCAGTGGTACAAGAGGTTTGATTCCTTTATGACTTCTCACGATTTCAAAAGAAGTAGTTTTGATAAATTGTGTTTACTTTAAGAAAAACAATGATGGTTCTTTTGTGTATCTACTTCTTACGTTGATGACATGTTGATAAAGTGAAGGAGAGATAAGAAAGGTCAAAGCCCAACTAAGTGAAGAATTTGAGATGAAAGATTTGGGACTAGCAAAAGAAGATACTTGGTATGGAGATTCTTAGAATAGAAAAACAAGTAAATTGTACCTAAGTCGGAAGGGGTACATTGAGAAACTTCTTTGCGAGGTCAATATGCGGAGTGCTAAGCTTTGTTAGTACTCCTTTAGCGCCTTTTATTTTAGACTTTCATCGGCTTTGTCTCCACAATCGATGATGATGAGATTGAGTACATGTCACATGTTCCATACTCTAGTGCAGTGGGATCTCTCATGTATGCTATGGTTTGTTCACGCGTCAGATTTATCATATCACAATCAGTGCGATTAGCGATATATGGCGAATCCGGTAATCCCAAAGAACAGGCGGAAAGCGAGTGGATTTTAAGATACTTACGAGGTACTATCGATGTTTGCTTACAGATTTGGAAGAAATCAAGATGGAGTTATTGGGTTTGTTGATGCTGATTTTGCTGGAGACCTTGATAGAAGAAGATCTCTCACAAGTTACGTCTTTACAATCGGAGGTTGTGCAATAAGTTGGAAAGCCACTTTGCAAACTACGATCGCTTTGTCTACCAGAAGAGCTGGTACATGGCGATCTATCGAGGCTTGTAAAGAAGCTATTTGGTTGAAGGACTCTTTAGTGAACTAAATGAAGACCTTCAAATTAGCACATATTTTGAAATAACTACAAACTTTAGAACTATCTAAAAGGAAAGATACCTAGCAAACAACTAACATTTCCAATTATTTACTTCATCGGTCATGTCTCAAACTCTATGGCCATCTAGAATCCTATCAAGATCAAGTCTAGGTTGCCATAAAGGGACAACATCAAGAATCCAATTATTCGACCAAAATTGTATCGTGTAACCATTTCCCAAGGACCAACAAAAGATTGTTTTTAGATCATCCCAAGTTTTTAAGATAGAACCCAAATGTAGGAGCAATTTGACTGTTCAATATTCTTAAGGCACCTCTCTTCAACATTATACTTCAATCACAACATCTTTACCCAAATAAGTTAATTGGTTTGATATTAATTGGAACCCAATTTAAAGAGAAATGACAAATTTTGATCTCTTACATGTCTCAACCAAAGGTTGCCATTGCCCATTAGCATGCAACACTATTATCAACCAATTGGAGTTGGTTTCGCCTCTCTACCGTAGAGCCCCAAATAAATCTTCTGACAACTTTTTCTAATTTTAGACATATTCTTTTGGGTATAAGAGCATATTGCACAAGTAATTAGGTATCAATAATAGAACTAATTTAGCAAGTGTCACTCTACCTGCCATAAACATTGACGAGCATCCCATCAATAAAGGCGTACTTGAATTTTCTCAATAATGAACCGATAAGTCTTGAAACGTCCTACACCTGGTCCAGTCATCAGATCCAAATGTGTGATGTCACATTATGTTGCCAAAGCAACTCAAGCTAACTTACTTCTTTTATCATATCATTTAGAGCATAATTATCATTCATATCAAAACAATCATTCAATTTATTCACAATCTTACATTCATAGTCTGTACTAATTTAATTCATCGAGTTACTAGGTGATACTAAGTTAATTTAGGAGTTGGAACTCGAATCCAAACTCAATTATCAAGTTTCAATGTTGTGTCTCGAGACAGGGGACTTCTTGTCTTGAGACAGGCTTCCATTTGTTTTAGGTATTTTTTCTTCGAAGTTAAACTGTCTTGAGACATTAGAAATTGTGTCTCGAAGCAAGGTCTCTTATGTCTCGAGACTGGGTTTTGTGACCAGCCTCCCCTATTTTCATACTTTATCTTCGATGTTTGAATGTCTCGAGACAAGACAAGGGGTTCTTGTCTTGAGACCTAGAGCAGGGCAAAATTAATTTAGCTTCAAAGTTTACTTGTTTCGAGAGAAAAACCACTTGTCTCGAGATTTAAGTAAAAATGTCTTCAGACTAACTTGTCAAGTCTCAAGACACTAAACATATAAGTTGAAATATAAGGTAAATTTTATTCTTATGGTCTCGAGACTTAATAGTAAAACAGCCCTAAATGCATATTTTTAACAATGGTCTTTGTCAAGTTCTAGTATCTGGCTGAGCATAAACTAATGGGGTAGAACTTCGTAATAGACTTTGGACCTATAACTTTCAAAATCAAACAATCAACGCACTGTTAAGAGCTAGATCCATCAGTTCAACCCAATAAATTTCTTCAACAAATTACAAACAAAGTTTCCAACGATCTCTCACTGACTCTGACAAAACTTAGCATGTAAATCATCCTTATTCGATGCAAAGGAGGAATCTAAAAAAGTGCCTTAAAAATCTCATCATTAGAAATTATTAATGAAATCATCATATAGTTTCATAAACTTGCCTCCGATAGGAAAGCATCAACTAATTACCCTTTCACACGTGTAGAGATTTGAAAGAAATTAAAAAGAAAAGAAAAGAAACTTCATCAAAACACAATTCTCCATCTTCCAATTTTAGTGCCTCAGTTCTGATTGCTCTTTTTCTACTATAATAATACTTGGTATTACGATCACCATTCATTAACAATTTGCACCTACGCTTTTGCTGCTAGAATATTTCTTCATAACCTACAACCTCTTCAAGCTTATCTCTTAGTAATATAAATAATACTAGTTTTTTTACTCTGTGTGATGTATAAGCTAATTGTATGTATAGTTTAAAATGTATTAATTTTTTATTGTTTTATAATTTTTATAAATAATATTAAAAAATCAAAGATAATATTTTTAATGAAATTGTTGAAATTTATTAATGATAATATTGCGTGAAATTTAATATAAGAACTGGATATTACATAAAAAGATAAGGTTATTTTATTTTATTTTATTAAATTGATAGAAGGAAAAAAAACTACATAAATAGATATATTGACATGCAAATATCGATAAAGTACTACCCAGACTACAAATATTGACATGCAAATTTCAAAAATCAATATTCATATATGTAACTTATATACTGAGATGAATGAGGAAGGGCTAAAGTTCAAAATATTAAAATTATGAATAATAATTAAATATAAAATTTATAAAATATTAAATGCATCTGGGAAGTCTCTGCATTACAGAGATTTGATTAAATTAGTCTATTTTTCATTAAATGGGTCAATTTAGTCCTTTACTATTAAAAAGAATTAAAAAAGTTCAAATTGTAATAGAGTTAACATTTAATGTATTAAAAATGTCTTGAAAATTATTCATTCAATTACGGTTTAATTTTGAACAAAAAATTTTATTTACAGAATGATAAAAGCTTTAAAAGTATTAACTTTATTAAATGGTAAGTGTTAACTCTATTCCAATTTGGCTTTATTTGATTCTTTTTAACAGTACAAGGACTATATTAATTTATTTAATAATAGATAAACTAATTTGATCAGGTCCTTGAAATAGAGAAACTTTCATGTGCATTCACAGAATTCAAAGTTAACATTTTTAAATTAACATTTTAATGAAATCCAAAATAGAAAAAGACTTATAATTAATATTGTTTCAACTATGGTAGGGAATAATTTTGTATATAATCAAAATTAAATTAATTTATTTAATAAATATTTCAAAGAATATGTTATCTACAATATAAAAGAAATTAATTATTTTTTTAAATTAAAAATATCCAAAAATAATTTTTATACTTTTTAATACCGTTTAATTTTTAAATAAAATTTATATCTTTTTTAATTTTTTAAAATTTAAAAATTTAATTAATTGTTGACATGGCATCTATGTAACAATTCACGTGCATGTTACATCAGCAAAATTAACGGAGTTAACTTTTTCATCCGTTTTAGGGTAATTTGACAAACAATATAAATTTAAGGTCTAAAAACAAATTAAAGAAATAAATGGAGGGCTAAAATTACTGTTTTTTTGAGTGAAGTTGGAGAGTCTAAATAAATTATTATGCCCTGAAAAAAAATAGGGGATAACATTTGCAAACTGAGGCGACTGAGAAACTAGTTTGTTGTGAACTGAATATATACAAGTGTAACTAGCCATATATATGATGCACACTGTCCATAAGGACAGATACTAGCAGCATAATATTCCACACAAAGCCAAGGATGAAAAGAAAGAGTTAGGCTTAGCCGGCATGTACGTATTTGATCCATCCATCCGTCCCCCTAGTTAACAATGATGCATCAGGTACAAACAATACCCTAATTAAATACAAGGTCCAAATGATCTGCATGTTCTTTTTTCTTTTTTGAGTAAAAGATGATCTGCATGTTAGTGATTATTTGATTAAAATGCTTTAACTTGAATAGTTTATCAAAGGACTGAAGATTTGCAGCAGCTTCTAAGATTTAAGATTATGCAGCTTCGCAGTTACTTTTTGGTAATGCTGGTCACTATAAGTGATGATGAATTTTTAAATCTGCAACTCCACAAAAAAAACAAAAAAAAATAATTATAGATGTTTACTTTCTCGCTATATGTGCGAGTGGAGGGGATATATATCAAAACATGGACAAGGCTACAATATATATAATATACATGGCCACTCTGAAGGCAAACCCTTATTAATTAGTGCAAAATATAGGTATGTATATATTGTTATGTAGAATAGGAATATAGATCAACTGCACGCCTTGTCTATGAACCCCATATCCTTTTCAATCCACTCACCCGGCAGGCGCAGTACAACGTCTTCCAAATATCGATGTTCCAGATGTAATATTATATAATAGAGAGAGTGGGGGAGGGTGGAGGTGAGGGGCATTACCGGTTCCACTGCATAGATGAAGCATCCAAATCCCAAACACTGTTGGCATCTGCAGCTTTCATCTGTGCATGCCATTCCCTTCCAACAACTTCAAGACAAAACATATCTTGAATGAGAGAGAGAGAATGTCTGTCTGCCTGTCTGTCTTTGTCACACATTACTGTTCCATCAAAGCATTATATAGGAGCTCCTAAGATTGTTCCCTATTCTATGATTCTATCCCTTGTCCTTTACCCCTTACTCTCACCGCCCCCTCTTCCTTTTTCTCCTAACCACATCTTTAGATATTGGATAATCGCAATACATTTTGATTAAATCCTAAATTTAGAGGAGTCAAACTTTTCAGTAAGATAAAACTCTTTCAAGATTATTGTTGTTTATTCATAAAACTTAAACTTAAAATTTTATTTAAAATATATTAGGGTTTTGTTTAGCATCGTTTTTCAAAAGTATTTTTAGGTCAAAAGTAATTTTCAAACAAAAAGCAATGCTAAACAAATAACTTTTTGAGTCAGAAATGCTTTTGAAAAGTACTTTTGAACCTAAAAGCAAAAGCAATCTTTTTTAACTTTTGTTATAAACAAAAGTGCTTTTGAACCAAATAACTGTTTTAACCCTTATAATATATTTTATATAGTATTTATATTTTGTATGTAATTATTTTCCTATTAAAATTCATTTTATTATAATTTTAAATTTTTATTGGTTATATTTTATTATTTAAAATATAGTTTATATATTTGAATTAAATTTTATGAATAACTAAAATTAATTTTTTTTAAAAATGTTTAAAATTTATATTTCATATATTAAAATATTAACAACAAATTATAATAAATTATTTTTAATATTCTTACTAAAACATCATAATATTAACTAATTTGAATATTATTTAAATGCATATTTATTACTTTATGACACCACATCTAAAATAGACATTTTATTTCTCAAAAACACTTTTTGACCGCAATACTAAACACTTAAATCTTAAACTAAACTTTTCAAAAATACTTCTCAAAATTACTTTTCCATATCACTTTTTAAAAGCACTTTCCCAATGCTAAACTAGCTCTAAATTTCTTATTACTCTCACCTCACAACTATTAATTAAAGCTTTTAAAAGAAGGAATTTGACGTAGTGGAATTGTTTATGGAAAAACCCACACTAAGAAGGGCCACCATCATCCCACGGTCTCTCCAAAGCTAAAAAGAAGCATTAGATTGGGGGCAAGGTAGCTAGGTGACAGAGAGCATCCCCAATCTATTAAATTCCTCCAAACATACCCTTCCAAATTCCAATCCATATATCCATGTGCCACTTTCAACATTCTTTTGGACTCTTTTTCTCCTTTAAACGTTAATTTTGCCTCTCTTCACTTGCACTACCTAAGATTGCCCATATAACCTTTTCCTTTTGGAATTTTGCCCCATAGCTACCGATTCTATTCCTTTTCTAAAAATCATTTTAGAATTTCATCGAACAACTAAAACTGCATGCCTTAAACTAATTCAAGCAAAAGCTACGGGGGACACATGCTACCAACATCCTATAAATACACGTAAACCCTTTAAACGTCTCCTTAGGCATTGTTGGTTGCAAAATGGGAAGGGAAAGTATGAATGATCCAATCGTAACCCAATCATCGATTGCGCTGCTGCAAGAGAGGTTTAGGCAGTTGGAGAGGATGAAAGAGATGAGAGAAGAGAGGGAACTGCTAAGAAAGCTGGCGGAGCCTAAACAATGCAACAACCCCACTTGTTATGAGCCATCAGGGTTGCTGTTCTTTCACTTGTTGACCACACCAAGACCAAGGTCACCACCATCACCACCACCTCGTCAAGTACCTAACATGTCATCACTCTGGTCTGGTTTACAGTCGAGGGGCAATTGGCCTCCACCTCCAAGTTCTACTTTTGGGTGCATGGAGACCCCACTTTTTGGTTTGTTGCCAACAACAACAGTCACAGGGAAACCTTCGCCCACTTTGCATGTCTCTCTCAACAAATCCCAAGATTCGGATTACAATGATGATATCGATACCTCTCTTCATCTGTAACCAATGATATATATATTAACCAGTAATATTTAGTGAAAGAGTTGGATTATATATAGTAGCAATTCATATCTTCCATCGGGTATATTTTATTAATTTTCCTTCATGTTCTCTCTTATATATAAATATAATTAAGCTGAAATTCCCAAATTTTGATCTCTTGATAATTAAGTTGCAAGGCTAAAAAGTAATAATAATTTCATTCAAAAACTAGTTTATATGATAGTGCTATTACTCTTTACCAATTATGTACTGTAACAAAAATTATTAAGGTTCTAATAACTATTGCATCTACTGGTTCATGTATATATACATTTGGTGATTTCACATTTTATGAATTCCAGAATTGATACCACCTATAACTAACTATATTCATTACCCAAACAAGGAGGGAGGATAAGGATGAATATTGGCTAGTAATTATTTATATTTTTAATGAAATATTTAATTTATTCTTTTAAGTACGCGTTTAAAGAAATTTTAAATGAACCGACATATTTTTTGTTGTTGGTTATATTATGATTTTATTATTTATTAAGATATAAATATTTCATAGTTTTAAATATCACATTTTATTTTTTATATAATAAATTTATATTTCATATAAAATTTTATAAATGATACATTTGTATAATTCAATATAATATATTATATGTATATTATTCATACATTTATTATGGTTAATTTATTGATTATGAAAAAATAAAGAAAAAAAATAAAAATTAATGAGTACATAAATTGTACCTTTAATAATGAATACAAAACTTTATTATTATAATATTTGAATTATTAAAATAATATATATTTTAATTATACTTATATTATACTTATTAATTATTATGAATAATGTTCGTGTACATAAGGAAAATTATTTTGTTTAATAAATTACGAAAATTGAACACATAAAAACATATGCTATACTAAAATTTAGTTTAAATATTACTTTAATTAATTATGTATATTCTATACACTGTCAATGAGTTAGATAATAATTTATCATTAAATTTTTTTTTAGAAATAAGTTCACCTAATTTTATTTTTAAAAATATGTCATAGTTTGACTCACTAAATGTTAATGTTGTTTGAACATTTTCAACAATATTTATAGTGTTTCAATAACTATAAATGAAATGATGTAATTAATTAAAAGTTATATCTTTTAGTTATTGGTCAAGGGTTATATCACTTGATTTTTGACAAAGAATTATAATTATTCAAACAATATTACTTAAATAGTTATGATATTAGATGAATAATTAGTTCTCTTTTAAAGATGTTATTATTCAGAAAAGCCACCTATTGAAAGATATCTCTACGAAGAGACATGAAAATTCCTACAAATAGGAATGATATTTCATTTGGAAATCATACCAACAAGTTCTAAAAATTCTCTATCTTTCCTCCATCTTCTAATATTATTAGATTGTTTTATAAAAAGTTACTGCAAAAAATCTTTATAGAAATTGATTTTCTTGTTATACATTGCTCAGTGCTTAGTGTACTATTTTCGTCAGTGCAAAACGCAAATAATCATCGGGCTTCATTGTACCCTTGAGATTCATTTGCTTGAAACTCATTTGAACATCGAGTATAGGTGGGGGAAAATAGAACCTTAAAGATAGTGGCTTGAAATACACCTTAGAGCCTTGTCTTATTTCTTCATTTTCTATTCGAGTTGTTTGTGTTTCGTTCGTGTGTTCGAGATTTTTCTCATCGAAGTTTTGTAATGACAATTTTAAGGTTCCATTTTTCATGATGACTACTACAACACATGAAAGTGGGACACTAAAGGAGTTGGCTTCCAACTTTGTCAAGCTTGATCAGTTTGATGGTCGTAATTTTCGAAGATGGCAGAAAAAGATGCACTTCTTATTATCAACTTTGAAGATTGGCTATGTTTTGGATACTTCAAGACCAAAAGAGAATGAAAACAAATCTGTTGCTGCAACCTAAGAAAAAGAAAAAAATGGGACAATGCTGATTACATGTGCATAGGCCACATATCGAACTGTTTATCGATGGTTTGTTCGACACCTACTAAAAAGAGGTCATTGCTAAAAAACTATGGGACAAATTGGAGATAAGATACATGATAAAAAATGCTACAAGTAAGAAATTTCTTGTTAGTCGTTTCAATAATTATCAAATGATTGATGGTCAGTCTATTATGGAACAATTTCGTGATATTGAAAGATGTTGAATCAGTTTAAGCAATATAATATGAAAATGGATGAAATGATTGTTGTATCCTCTATAATAGACAAACTTCCTCCATCTTGGAAAGACTTTAAAAGAAGTTTAAAACATAAGAAAGAGGAAATATCTCTTGAGGCTTTGGCAAATCATCTTGTTATTAAAGAAGAATATCGAAAATAAAATCAGAACCTAGATTTTGAAAATGCCACAGTGCATGTTACGGAGGAAGTACAGACTACTAAACCATCCAATAGAAAGTTCATATAGGCTGCCAGAGCATTTAAGTTCAAAAAGAAACAAAAAGGCTCATGTTACAATTGTGGCAAGCTAGGACATTTCAAGAATGAATGTCGAGTCTTAAAGAAGAAATCTTCTTTTAAGGCTGATAATAATAAAAAGTTCATTGCCATTATTTTTGAAATTAATATGGTACAAGATGGTAATGCATGGTAGATTGATATTGGAGCAACCAAACATGTGCGCAAAGATAAAATCATGTTCACAAAATTCACACAATGTGAATATGGCAATGACTTGTATATGAGAAATTCTTCCACTGCAGCAATCAAAGGCAAAGGTTATGTTGAACTACAATTCACTTTTGGAAAGGTTTTAACCTTGAATGATGTATACTATGTACTAGAAGTTAGGAATAATTTAGTGTCTGGAAGTCTGTTGAATAAGTTTGGTTTCAAACTTGTTTTTGAGGCAGATAAGTTTATTCTGACTAAGGGAAGAATTTTTGTAGGAAAAGGGTATATGTATAAGGGTATTTTCAAACTCAAAATTATTAATAAGAATAAAAATATTGTTTCTGCTTACATGATTGAATCTTCTTGTTTATGGCATTATAAATTAGGTCATTTGAATTATAGAAAATTGAATGACATGCATAAGTTAGATTTAATTCCTATTTTTAATAATATTATTAAAAAAATGCAATACATGTACATTGACTAAAATTACTAAAAGTCCTTCCTTAAGGTTAAAAGGAAAACAAAAATGTTTGATTTTATACATAGTGATTTATGTGACATGCATAATACTCCTACATTAGGAGGAAAGAAATATTTTGTTACTTTTATTAATGATCGTACTAGATATTGCTATGTATATTTATTGCATTCAAAAGATAAAGCGCTTGATAAATTTAATCAGTGTGAATCATTTATCAAGTAGTTAAGATCGGATAGAGGTAGAGAATACTATAATCCAAATTATTTTGAATCCACTGGGATTATCCATCAAGTTTTAGCCCCTTACACACCACAACAAAATAGTGTAGCTGAAAGGAAAAATAGAGTCTTGACTAAAATGGTAAATTCAATGTTATCATATTCAAGTCTTGGACAATGTTTTCGAGGAGAAGTTGTTCTAATACCTTGTCACATATTGAATAGAGTTTCTAATATGGAAACTAAAATAATCCCTTATGAACAATGGAAGAAAAGGAAACCAAACAATAATTATTTGAAGGTTTGAGGTTGTAGAGCTATTTTCAAAGTTCCAACACCTAAACATAAAAAGTTAGGTGACAGAGGAATTGAATACATATTTATAGAAGATGCACATAATAGCAAGGCATATAGGTTCATGGTAATTGAACCAAATGATTCAATTTTAATTAATATTGTTATTGAATCAAAAGATGCTATTTTCGATGCAAATAAATTTAATTCTATTTCAAGACAATTACAACCACATTAATTAATTCATTCTTCAAATGAGAATAAGATTTCATTGGAACAAGTTGATAATAATGATGAATCTTGTCAAGAATTAAGAAAAAGTAAAATGATTAAAAATTTCAAAGATTTTGGACTAGATTTCATTATGTTTCTTGTAGAAGGTAAAGGTGAAAGTACAGACAATAAGATACTTTATTGTTATAATACAAAATCTGATCCTATTACATTTGAAGGGGTAATGAAATCTCAATACTTTGCTTTTTGAAAAGAAGTAATAAATGATGAGATAGATTCAATAATGAGAAATCAAATTTGGATCTTAGTTGATCTTCTATCAGGTTTCAAACCAATAGGTTGTAAATGGATCTTCAAAAAGAAAATGAAGGTCGACGAAACCATTGATAAATTTAAAGCAAGACTGGTAGCCAAAGGTTTTACACAAAAATTATAACACCCCAAACCTGACCTAGACGTTATGGCCTAATCCGGAGATGTCATAGAGAATGAGTTTACTTATGTAAAATCGTTTCAGTTATTGAACTCATGTACTTCATATCCATTTTCAAAAACGTTGATTAATTAGTTTATTTGTCAAAACTTATTTTTTAGCGGAAGTCCAACAAAACTGATACATTTTTAAAAATTCGACTCGTGTTATTAGGAAAACCTCTTTTTGCATAAAAACATCAATTTCATAAAATAATTTTATCAAGCATGCAGAATATCAACAAACCAAAAATCAACAATTTAAAACCATAAAGTCCAGAGAGTCCCAGAAATTAAAAACTCTTAAAAGAAATCTAAAAATCAAGAATAAAATCATAAATTGCTAAGTTTAAACAATTTACGGACGTGTAGTCACCACTAAGTCTCTGCGGCACCGATCCGCCTAAGTCTGTGGATTACTTGACAAAACAGATAACAGATGTGAGTTTACGAAAACTCAGTG
This sequence comes from Gossypium anomalum, assembly GCA_025698475.1. Taxonomy (NCBI): domain Eukaryota; kingdom Viridiplantae; phylum Streptophyta; class Magnoliopsida; order Malvales; family Malvaceae; genus Gossypium; species Gossypium anomalum. The sequence continues at coordinate 87,957,912 of CM046961.1, forward strand.
TGTAACCTATCAGAATTAGGCATAAAACATAGAGAATTATATACACAGTCAGAAACAGATACAGTTTCAAATTCAGATTCAAATCCAAATTCAAATTCAGATTGCAGAAGTAGATATGCATAAATCCTACCCCCATCCTCTACACACCATCTTCGACCATCCCATCACACCATGTGGGGTTTACAACACCCACTCATCCCTATACATCACACTGTGTCATTAAGACACATATCAAAATATATGCAGCCAAGCTGCCAGAATGTAGGCAATTAATGTCGAACATAATACTTTCTCCTCATATACCAATCCCGCATCAATAACAGATGCAAAAATCAGATATAGGTATAACAAATTTAACATGCTCAACATGCATATATATAGATATCAAATGTACGTATAGCAGTACAGTCAGGCATGCATTCAGTATCCTACTCAGATTAGTTTATCAGAATTTCATAGCATACAAAATAGAGTTTAATTAGCCCTTACCGACCCTACAGTAGGCCCACAGTCGATCGAAGTGACCCATGCGACCCTAGGGAGAATTTCAAAAAAATGAGCCCACATGCCTGTGTGGCCCACACGGCCTAGCCCAAAATCCACACGCTCACGTGATATGCCCGTGTGGGTCCACACGCCCGACTTAGCCTAGCCTGTGTGGCCCACATGGCCACACGTAAGCCACCGCACGATCGTGTCTTGTGGATGGCCAGGCCTTCGTCGATCACACGGCCATGTCTGCACACGACCATCCACACAGGCGACCACACGCTCACGTGGCGTCGATAGTGCAATTTTTCAGCTTTTGTCAAAACTCAGTTTTTCGCATTTTGGGAACACACCTGATATCGATTTGAGGCGTAAACTATCCTGAACCTCCCAAGACCTAAAACAGAACACCCCAACACCGATTTAGCAGATTGATTAACAATTTCGACACATGAATTGATAAAAACCTGACTTACCACCGTTGACAAAACGCCTCTAATGCGAGCTAAATCGTTGAAACGCGATTCCCTACTCCACAATCTGCTCCTAAACACAAATTACTAGCTATCAATTACTATAGATTGACATTACTAAAAACCCAACCAAAAGTTAACGGAAAGCCAAACTTAATTACCAACCGAACGAATCAGAAAACCCAGTAGCGATGGTTGAACAAAAGTTTTCCACCGAAAATAGAGAAACAAAGAAAATTAAAGGTGGGAGGCAAAAAGAGAAAGAAAGCCAAAGAAAGGAAATTTTTGGGAAGAAGAATAACTGGAGAAGAGAATTTACGTTAGAAAATTCCTGGAGGAGAGAGAAAAGAATTTTTTTGAAAATAATATCAAAATAAAATATTTTGATAACTCCCCACTATCTTCTCAAGCCCCATTATCCCACTACATTTCAACGACCTTAGAAGTTTGGCTCCACTGAAACTCTAATGCATAACCGAGCAAAAATATAACATCCTTGCGCGTATAGGGATTCGAGCATAAAACCTCCAACACACCAACTCCCTTACCTCTCAAACCAGCAGGCTCTTTCTGATATGGATCAATAGGCAATTTATAAAAGCCTACTGATCAAGGGTAAGACTTGATCCAAAAATAACAAAATTAGCAAAGGTGAAACTTGAACCCAAGACCTCTCAAACACACCCAGAACACCAAACCACTGAAGCAGACAGATATTTGTGTCAGATATTCACAGAAGCAGAAACAAATTATTTAGGGCGTCACAAAAACAAGATATTGATTACTTTAATACATATGTTCTAGTAGCAATAATTTCTACGATTAGACTGTTAATATCACTTACCTCAATGTATAATTTGGTTGTTCACCAAATGGATATTAAAACTGTATTTTTAAATGGTGAATGGAAATATGATGTGTACATGGAACAACCGGAAGGATTTGTTGTTCTAGGACAAGCATAATGTATGTAAGCTTGTTAAATTTCTATATGGGCTTAAACAAGCACCAAAGTAATGACACCGAAAGTTTGACAAGGTTCTTCTAGCTAATGACTATAAAATAAATGAATCCGGTAAGTGCATATATAACAATTTTGAAAATAGAAAATATGTCATAATTTGCTTATATGTAAATGACATGCTTATATTTGGCACAAATTTTGAACAAATAGAAAACACAAAGAAGTTTTTGTCAAACAACTTTGCTATGAAGGATATGGGTGTAGCAGATGTTATTTTTGGGATTAAAATAACCTGAGAAGAAAACATTATAGCTTTATCATAATCACATTAAATTGAAAATATGCTTAAAAAGTTTGATTTTTTCAATTGTATACCAACATCTACACCCATGGATCCTCAAATAAAATTAGCATCTAATCTGGTAGAAAAATTGATCAATTGAAAAATGCAAGTCTAATTGGTTGTCTTGTGTATATAATGACTTGTATAAAACCATATATTGCATATGTTGTTGGGAATTTAAGTAAGTACACAAGTAATCTAAGTAGTTTGCATTAAAAACTTTAAATAGAGTACTTAGGTATTTAAAGAAAACTATTAACTATGGATTGTGCTATAATGAATATCCTTCAATTTTAGAAGGGTATTCAGATACTAGTTAGATTTCAATTTTGGAAGATCATGCTTCTACTAGTGGATGAATCTTTATTCTTGGTGGAGGAGTTACTTGGGTTCCAAGAAATAAACATGTATATCCCACCATAATAGCCGAATTTATTGTATTAATCGCTGCATCTAAAGAAGCAAAATGGTTAAGAAATTTGCTTTAGATGTACCTCAATGGCCTAAACCAATTTCACATATTTTTATATGTTGTGATAGTGAGACTACTCTACCAGAAGCATATAGCCAAGTATATAATTGAAAGTCTAGACACATTGGACTAAGACATAGCTATGTCTGACAATTAATCTTTAATGGAGTGATCACTATTAATTATGTAAGGTCAAGTGAAAATTTGGCGGATTCTTTAACAAAAAGTCTTGCTAGAGATGTAGTCAACAAAACCTCAAAAGGGATGAGACTCAAGCTTATTTATTAGAGTCACCAATGATAGAAACTCGACTCAACACTTGGTATAACATCAAATGTTTAGTTCAATGAGACAAAGTACATAATTAGTATGTGACTTCTAGCACTATAAGTAAATTCATCCTAAGATTAAAGTGTTAGGTACCTCTAATGATAAGGGAAGGATGAGTAATGTAGTCTTAATGGACCCATAACATAAATATGTTAGAGTGTTATAATTATAAGAACACTCTAGATGGGAGAGTTGTTATAATTATAAGAACACTCTAGATGGGATCTACCTATGTGAGTGTGAAGTGTGGTCACTTCTAAGAGCTTAAGGGCTTGGCTCTCACAAGATTCATAAAAAGAGGACACATACATATTGCCATAATAGTGTCTCTAAATACTATGCATTGACCAATGTTCAAATTATTATGTGAGATGTGTTCAGTTAATCTAATGGTATAACTGGTTCAAAGTTTAGTCTACTATGCAATTTCGATTAACTTTAACATGTTTTCACTAAGTGAAGGTTCAATCGTGAGACACCTTCATTTATGGAAATTGATTTTCAAGAACATCAAAATATAGAGATTGTTGGAACTTTTTCAACAATATTTATAATGTTCTAATAACTATAAATGAAGGAGTATAATTAATCAAAAGTTATATCTTTTGGTTTTCAATCAAAAGTTATATCATTTGATTTTTGACAAAGAATTATAACTACTCAAACAATATTACTTGAATATTTATAATATTAGATGAATAATTATGTCTATTTTAAAAATGTTATTATTCAAAAAGGACACCTATTGAAGGATGTCTCTATGAATGAGATTTCATTTGGAAATCAAACCAACAAGTTCTAAAAAAATTTTCTATCTTTCCTCCATCTTCTGATATTATTAGATTGTTTAATAAAAAGTTACTGCAGATATTCTTTATAGAAATTGATTTTCTTGTTATATATTGCTCAGTGCTTAGTGGATTATTTTCGTTAGTGCAAAACGTAAATAGTCATCAGGCTTTATTGTATCTTCGAGATTCATTTGCTTGAAACTCATTTGCACACCGAGCATAGATGGGGGAGAATAGAACCTTAAAGATAGTGGCTTCATGTGTTCTCCGCAACCTTCCTTCTAATAAAAAATAAAATAAATTTTGACAATATTTTCTAATTTAGTTACTCAACATGGATTTTCATCAAGTTGATGTCTTATTTTAATATTATACCACATCATCATCTCAAATTTTTTTAATTTTAAAATATATATTCTAATTCATTTATATTATTGTATGTTTTAGATACATATATTTTAAATTTCCAGATGATAATGTGACATAATCTGAAAGTGTCACTTTATATTAATGAAATCCAAGTTCATGGATTAAATTGAGAAAAATTACCAACTTTCGAGATTAATATGGATAAAATTAAGATTCAAGGACCAAATTAAAAGCAATTTCCAATTCAATGACTAAATGTTACTTTATCTTTGTTTTTAGTAAGATCCTACATTGTGAACTAAAGATTTAAACATTAATATCTTGTCACTTTATCTAGGGATAAAGCAACCTTTCGTCCTTGAATTTGGTAATTTTTTTTAACATATATTTGTCCATATTAGTCCTAAAATTTGGTAACATTTTCCAATTTAGTCTTTTAACTTGAATTTTGTTAAGGCATGAAGATGTGGCACTATGAGATTGTGCCATAACTTTACCTAATTTTTAAAATATATATAATGTAAAAAAAATACTAGAACATCGATAAAAACGATCATAAAGAAATTACAAAAAAATCATTTTTAACTTTTTTTTCAAGAGATGGCATATCACATTTTTAGGTGCTAAGTTATCATAACTTGAAAGATTCCAAGTTTAAGGACCAAATTAAGAAAATCTGTCAAGTTCTAAGAACTAATGCAGATAAAAAAATTTCAAAAACCAGATTAAAAAAAGGCTAAAATATGATATAAGTACTTGTACTCTTTGAAAGTTAGGAATTTGGTCCCTATACTTTTATTGTTAGGAATTTAGTCCCTCTACTTTTTAGGTTTCAAAAACTCAGGTCTAACTGTTAACGTTGTTATTTTTTTGGTTAAATTCAGATTAATTACAACGCCATTTTTTAATTGCAAGGCTATCAAGTGTATTTTTTTTATTTCAAAATGTCACACTAAGAAATTTTAAAAAAATAACAGTGTTAAACGGTTGGACCTGAATTGCACGACGGTTAGGATCGAGTTCAAGTTGTTGGACACAAGGAAAAATCGAATCAAAGAGGAAAAACCCTAACTTGACGATTCAACAACCTGAAACACAAGAACAAATCAAGTAAGTATGGGCAAGCAAACTAAGTAAAAAATGAAACCAAGAATGAATAGATAAAGATCCCAATGCTTTAGGGTGTGGAAGGGTTGGATCTTGTGTTGAAATCACGTTCTTGATGAGTACTTACTAAAATGAAGCTATCAAAAATAAGAGATTGATCAGTAAACAAATCTGGCTAAAATAAGGTAGAAATTACAAGAAAAGAATGGGAAAAGAGTAAAAATGTTTGGTCAATAAGGAAAACTCAAAAATCGAATAAAGAAGGCTGCCTTGAAGCCCAAGGATGCATTCTTGAGGGAAAAGAAAGTTGTCGAACAGGCCTAGAAACAAAAGGAACCAAACAAATTAGAAAACAATGAAAATAGGGAGATATTAAATCAATTTGAAAACTGAAAACAAGAAGAAGCAATCAGTTTGAAAGGGAAGAGAGATCTTCTCAAAAGAGGCATTCTTGAATGCAAAACAACAATAAGCAAGGTTGTTTGAAGGGTTATTGATCAAGAAAATTATCATACAATAAAGATATATTAGATCTCCTCAAACCGAACAACAAAGAAAAGAAAAAGATAAGAAAACTCAAATAGATTTGGAACACTAGAGTTTCTTGAACTTTAATTCACATTTCTTGAAGCCAAAACTTTGGATCTTGAAACTTGAAATTAAATAAGAAGAAAGAGTATGATAAAAAGATTCAAATGAACTTAACCAATATTAATAAAGATACGGGGAAGATGGAAAAAGATTAGATAGAATGTAATGAAAAGAAAAAACTTCAATAAGCTTTACAAATGGTTCTAATTAACCCCTAGTAAATTGGAGGGTGAAAAATGCTTCTCCTGGCTTCTTGAAGAAAACCAAGATGAAACTTCTAAAAATCACAATAGAGATATTGCAAAGAGAGAACCTCAAAGAATTGTATATTTTATAAAAAAAGAGATGACATGAAAGGAGTGTGACTTGCCTTATATAGGCAAAATTAGGGTAAAAATAAATTCCTAATCCCACTAGGATTACCTGAATAATAAGTAACAAGTAAATAACTAACCTAATGAATGAAAAAAATACTTAAGTCTGAAAATAACATAGAGAAATTCAGCCAGTAAGGAAAGGGCATAGACTGAATTTCAGCATGAAAATAACATAATTGGGCTTAATAAAAACTATTTTAATGAAACGAAAACAATTTAGGTCAAAATAAAATATAACTAAGCATAATAACATTTATATGGGCTCAAATTGGGCCAAAGCTCCACCAACATTTGTATGGATTGTTGGAGCTCGTTTTCTTCAAGTTTTTAACTCTATTAAGCTCGTAGATGATTGTCCAAGCACGTCCCGCTTCAAGAAATTTGATAAATCTATATTTTCTTGAAACTTAAAACCATCAAATTTGTCCATTTTAAACCAAGATTTGGTTTCTTGATTTTCTTGAAACCAAAATTCAAAATCTTGATGATCTTTCTCAACTCTAAGGTTGTTCGGTTCCCATCTAAAGTTGGGCCTCCCGTTTTGTGATCTTTTGAGCTTGTTACATGGGCTTTGTAGAAGGTTAAGCTCAACATGTTCTTGGGCTAAAAATTGAGCCACATACTCGTATCATGAATTCTTGAAAATAAAATTACAAAGACTAAATTTTTAATTTTTTTTTTTAAAATTACAAGGAATTATGACATGTTGAAAAAGAAAAACACGAGAAACTAAATATTACAAGGACTTATGACACACTTGATTTGATGATTGTTTATCAGCCCAATCAATGGCTGATAAGTCGGCCCCTCCCTAAAGCGAAAATGAACTTAAGAATGGTTGTTATCTTTATTTACCTTTTTCCTTTAGAGATGGAAAGAAAAATCAATGGATATATACCTAAATTCTAATGGATTAAGTTAACATCATTTTGCCTTATACTTCATTTTAAAAAGCCAAGATTCATAATTTGTTTTTAATATGTGAAGAGAACAATAATTAAGCTATTAACACTCAAATGATCAAAGTTCAAATACGGTTAATGTAATTTTCAAAACATTTAGATATGATCAAAGTCTAACGCTTTTCTTTTGCTTTTGCTTTTTGTTTGCCTTCATCAAGGAGACCAATTGATTCTAATATCATCTGCAATGTTCCTTACAAATGAAAGCTTAACACATAAGCTACAAACCAAATATACATATATAGCTACCTCCATAAGCATTATATTACTGGTATTTACACTTGATTGATTTGACTATTATTAAAATAAAAAATACAATCTTGTTAATCGTAAGATGGAAGGAACATAGAAAGAGAAGAACCTCTACTTTGACAAAAGCAAACAATTTCCATCATGAGATTTAACTTTCTCTATAGCCTTACAGCTAAATAATGGTGGTACTGGTTCCATCTTTGATTAGCCACAATGTCATCTGCTCTAGATAGGATTCTACTTGTTCTTTGCTTGGTTTCATTACTATTGCAGATGACTGCAGGTAATCCCAATGTTTTAATGATTTTCATTGATGTTTCCGTGGTTTTTTTATGGTGTACTTTTTTTTTTTTTTTTTTTTTTTTTGTGATTGTATTAGGTGGAGGGTTCAGAGAATGGTGCATAGCTGACGAACAAACACCAGATGAAGACTTGTTGAAGGCACTTGATTGGGCTTGTGGAAAGGGAGGTGCAGATTGCAGTAAGATACAGGTGAACCAGCCTTGTTACCATCCAAATACTATAAAAGACCATGCATCTTATGCCTTTAACAACTACTACCAGAAATTCAAGAACAAAGGAGCTACTTGCTACTTCAATTCTGCTGCAATCATCACTGATCTTGACCCAAGTAAGATTATAATCTAGTTGTTGCATCTTCACAGGTCTTGATCCCTATCCATGATTCAAATCTAAGTTAATATCTTTTTTTGTTGACAGGCCATAATTCATGCAAATTTGAAACCGTTCCCTAGGTGGAGGGCAAAATCATTGCAATACTTTTCGTTTGGAAAGTTTTCAGACTTGTTGACAATGAGCCTATTTTGGTTTTTATTGAATGTTAATGTTACCTAATTCCAATTTCAACCCTTCGAAAAACCCAAAAATTGTCATCTTTTCGTTATCTCGCTATGTACCATCCCTAAATCCATTTTAAGGTACACACATAGAAGAATGCTTCTTATTGTTCTTATTATTGGATTAGATTCTGTTGAGAGAGTATATGCTTTGGAGTGTTTTACTCTCTTAAAAGGAGAATATTGTCTTTCAGTTGAGATTTTATCTGCAAATTTACAAGAGAAATGCCAACATTTTATGAAATATTAATTATGAATATTGCACCTATAAGAGTTCAAACCCCACCGGTGCAATATGCATAATTAATATTTTACACAATATTATTACTTTTCCTGCGAGCTTGCAAGTTGTATCTTCATCAACTGAAGCACTCCTTAAACTCTATGAACCTCTTTGGACCTTTTTTAAAGTACGAGAGACAAAATTCTAACATGAAAACAATACCTTCTATTGAGAAAGTGATACACTTCAAAACAGATATTCGCACTCAACATATTAGATATTAGATATTAGATAGGATACGATGGATGAATTGGTGTAGCAATTCCATTTCAATTTTACAACTTGGGGAAATTTAATATCACATGCACTCAATATAGAAGATTGAAGAGTGTCATCCCTTTCATACATTTACATATATTTGGGGACAATACTGAGGATTAAATTTGGTATGGTGTTGCTCACAAACCAAAAGATCCTCAAAATCAGTAGCCACCACACTCAGCGAATGTTGATATATACTTATCAATTTTAAACAATCTCTTTCATCGTTTCGCAGCCATATATGACAGAAATCTATGTTAGTGTTTGGGGTTCACTTTGCCCATACTTTTATATATGGTGGCTACACAAGGTATGGCGGATGCTATCCTCTTCGAAAGCCCAACATTGCACCTTCCATGGGAATTTAGTTTTCAAGCTAACTTTGCAATTAAGGTGAAGCATGCATGGAGCAAGTTAATTAAAAGATTTGCCCGAAGAGTGTGTAATATAAATACTGTATTAGTGTTGCGAATTAAAGAAGTAATTCATATCAAAAGATGGTAAATTATGATCATTCAAATTTTTCGTTCTCCAAAGAGTTTGTTTGCCTAATTTCAATCACTCAATTCATTTTGTCATTTTTATTACTACCATTAGAATAATTGGAATTGTATCCACTCCATTGTTAGAATATATTTGGTCACTATTAACTTAATAATAAATTTAGTCCTCAATCTTTAATCTTTCGTTTATTTAGCTTTTCTTCATTATTTTGATGTATTATTTTGACTTGCACTTGTTTGGCTTTCACGAAATTTTTATAATTTTTTATAATTTTTAATATATATTTTTATTTTTATGATTTTCTTATCATTTTTAAATAATCTATAATTTCTTAAATTTTTAATTATTATTGTTTAATTATTTATAATTTTCAATAACTTTTATAATTTTTTTTTAAAAATTATGATTTCTTTAAACCGGTCAATCACAACTTCGATTAACAAAAGGGTCTAATTCATTTTAAGCACTTAATTAGGTGTACTCTTTCTGTAAGGCATTAATTGCTTTCTTTATTTTTTATTAATTTTTTTTATCCTTTAGTCTTTTAAAATATTTAAATTGAATCAGAGTCAAATTGACAAAATATATAAAAATAGAGAGCTAAATTTATTATTATGCTAATGAAAATGACCACATCAACATCTCATTAGGTGATTAAAGATATTTTAGCGATGAAGTAACTACAAATTTCAATTATTCTAATGGCAATTATGAAATTAAAAAAAAAAAGAATTTAATAATTGAAATAAGAGTATTCTCAACCTTAGGTGATTATCCGAATAGTTTAAATTATATATATTACTAACTAGTTGCTACTTGTTATGTAAGGTTGCTATTATTAAAAATACAAATTAAATGGACATCTATGGGAGAAGTCGAGGTCGATCAATGGTGTTACAATTAAAGGTGGAGTTAGTTGCTACATACTGTATTTGCTGATGGCTATATAGAATTAACACAGTACTTGAAATAGGAAAGTTAAATTTTGTTTATAACCCAATTTTTGAGCATTCAACAAGTAATTATATTAGAATTCGATTAAATTTAGAGTTCAACTTAGTTAAACTCTTAAATAAAGGTAAAATTTACTTTCGGTGTTATTTCTTTATTCACAAGTCTTGAATCCAAAATTTTATTTAAAAGACATTAAACTTTTTACCACTCAATCGTTGAAATATAGTGCTTTTACTTACTAGCTTTGGAAGGAAGGAGGGATGTTCCATTGTTTCTCATGGAGATGTAGGCTGATCTACTAGTGTATGCAATAGGCATAGAAGGAGGAGAAATGGGTGGTCATTAAATTCAAGCATCAGCCTGAAAGCACTGTTGAGAGCCCCTTACCTTATCTCACCACTACACACCCCCTTCTTGAAACAACAAAAAGGTCCACCACCTAGTAATACAAGATAAATTAATGAAAGAAAAGGCCATTGCCTTCACTCCCTACCATCTTTTCCAGGTTTTTCCTTTTCCCCACAAAAGGACTTTAATGGTATGGTTACCCACCATTAATGCCCCTCTCTGTGGTCTCAGTCTGTTCTCTCTACGGATGAGGTGGTCGGTCGTTAATTTCCTCTATGCCTCGTACGTTATTTGAGCTTTTTTATTTGACCACGTTCCATCGGCTCAGTTACCCCCACTCATAAGCAAATCTCTATCACCATATATTTCTTTGTTTGCTTTTTTACATTTATCGCGATGAATCTAGAAAGAAAGAAATTAAAAATTAAAATTATTTATGAAGTGATTAATGATTTAAATTGTATAAATTTTTAGTGATATTACTTATGTGGTTGCATACAATGATAAAATACGTAATATTTTCAAAGTAAATTTTAAAATTCGAATTTTAAATATAAATATTATTAAAAGAGGCCGCCACCAACCCTCGATATGGTTGTATAATGTGAACTAATCTTCCCTTTACTCTTTTAATTGAAAATAATTAATGACGAAGGCCAATCAAGCCTAGCCCAGAACACAAGAGGGTGAACCCTAGACCCCTCATCAGCTTAGCCATCGTTGCCTGGAGCAAGAAGAGAAGAAAGCTTATCGGAAGTGTTTGTTCAAGCAAGGCTGATGTACCCACGTCCAGCAGGTACGCTGGCGAGGAGGAAATAAAGTCGTCATCATGGCGGAGCTTGTCGGGGCATCGACTGAGCTTTAATGCTAAGCCTTCGAGCCGGCGTCAGCAACTTATTAAAAGCTCTTAAACTAGTACACTAAGTAAATCTATCGTTTTTTAATTAAGTACAAAATTTATTCGCTTATTTTTATTCCTGAAAACTCTTAATTTTAACTAAAGATTGTTCTTATTAAACAATAAAAAATAAAGTAAAAATGATCTAATTTTACTATTCATGTTCGAAGTTTGTGATTGTTCCTCTCACAAATGTTTTCTCCAAAGTGCTTTTTTCTTTGAGAGTATAAAGTATCATATGATTGCACTCAATCTTTTTAATTATTTTACAAAGGTATAATGACTTATTTGACCCGCCAATTTACAAAAATAAAGTCATTTTAACCTTCCATTTAATTTTTTGCCTCTTTCAACTCTTGAATTTGTATTATTTGTCAAATAACCCTAAATTAGTTGAAAAAGTTAATGCTTATTGACTTTGCTGACATGGCATTTGCTTGGAAGTCCATGTATATGCCACGCTAGCATTTAATTAACTTTTTAAAAGTAAAAGAGTATATATTTTTAATACTTTTAAAACTTTTAATAAATTTTATATATTTTTTATATTAAAAAAATTAATTAATGTTAACATTGCAGTCTACGTATATGCCACATCAGCAAAGTTAACAGATGTTAACTTTTCCATGTATTTTTGAGTAATCTAATAAATAACATAAATTTAAAGGTTAAAAGAAATAAACATTTAAGTGATAGTTAAAATAATTTTTTATCAAGTTAAAAATTAAACAAATCATTATACATTTTATAAATTAGTTCACCATTCATGTTAAATTACTAATGTGAAATAATAAGGTAGTAAATTTTTGTACTTTTGGACAAACACTAAAAATTTTTATCATTTTCGTTTTAGCTTGGCACATGCCACAATTTTATTTGTTTTCTAATTTTAAAAAAAAGTTTAATTATAATTAAAACTATTTTAATTTGTCGAAATAATAAACATAGTAAAGTTGGATATTTATAGCTGTATATATCAGAATAATAAAATAAATTATTTTATCCTCGGTGTTGGCATTTGGGCAAGAATGAAAGGTTAGATATACCGACTATTTGGAAATAAAGAAAAACACTATGTTGATTACACCGGAAGTCCCTAGAGTTTTTCCATATGATTATAGCATCAATCTTATGTATGGTATATATAGGGCATTGTTTGCAGGTATCCAAAAAGCTTGAACTCCTGACCGCGTAATGGCCGTCACCTGGCCCCCCGGTTATACTCGAACCCGTGACTACATCACAACAGCCTACTGGGACCTTCACATTCACTTTGATCCCTAATTGTACCAAACATTATTACCTCAAAATTGAATTTCCTCATGATGGGTTTATAAGGTCATAGTGCTATCTCGTCATGACATATGAAATGTATGTATGCTAAAGTGCGTTATCACATCCCAACCCCTCAAAACTACCTAAAATTTTTTGTCGAAAACCCTGAACACTTTTAAAATACTCAAAACCCTTAAAACAAAAACCCTAATAAAAAACTCTGATCCTAATAAAATAAAAACTTTAACCCTAGGAGAGAACTGAAAAGTGCGTCTACTTTCCAAAAAAATCAACCTATATCCCTAATTAAAATTAAAATTGACGTAAAACCCTAATTAAAAAATCGACTTATAAACTTTATTTAGCATATATTTATAGCTTTATATATCAAAATAATAATAATAAAATTGCTTTACTCTTGACACCATCGTATAAATCACCTATAATCTCAACATCATCGTGTGAATTATTTCATTTCCATGAGGCATTTTCCAATAATAGAATACTTTACGTGGTTTATACCTAAGCAATACCATTTACATATCTCTAGGTTTACTTTTAAAAGATGCAGAGCCGTGGTTTAAAGATGTCGAGACAGGGAAGAAGATACAAAGGGCAAGTGAGAGAAATGAAATTAGAGAATTCTCTTTATTGTTGAAATGAAAAGGCAATAAAAATATTACATGTCAAAATTTCATTGGTAGTAAGGTGGCACCTTGGACAAAAGTGATGTATAGCGAAAGTGTGGCTAATTATGCTGTGTTAATGAGTGACATGTAACAATTAAAAGAAACTCATACGATGTACAAAAACTCAACAGCCTAAATAATCCTACTATAATTATTCCCCCTAAAGGTATACTTTTCAAAACTTTTTCTCAATTTTATTTTATTTTCGTTCAATGATGGATAAATCAAAAGTGGGAAAAAGAAAACAAAAGATTATAGTTTTATACATTTATTAACAAATAATAATAAATGATTCCAAAACTCATCCATTATGAATTTTAATTTTGTACAAATTTGAAAGGAAATTATTTGAAAATTTAGTTTTTTTTTTATTTTTTATATTTCAAAATTTATATTCAATTATTAATATTTTTATTAAATTTATTAATATAATATTTTGAAATAGAAAAAATAATCACTTATTAATAATATAACTAAAAAAATAATATTTTAATGAGGCTGAATTTAATAAAATTATTATCCATTAAACTTTAATTTTGAAATTAAAATGTTACGAAAACTAAAGCTACTCGTGGCATATTTGAACAAAAAAAAATTCCAATCATATGTTGAATTGTCATTTTGTAATAGTTCAATAATATTATTTATTATTTATTTTAATTTTTTATCTTCTCATTATTCTACCATCCAACGTCTTTACTGAGCTCAAACCTATTTAAGAAGTGGGGTGGATGTAGGCTACCGGCCCGGTTAGTTAGGTGTACCGTGTACCTTCACTGTGCTCCAAGATTTGTTTTTGCTGTGCTGCTCTATTTCTTCCTTCTCTGCTAGAGTGTTGGAATTTAGCAAAAACATGAGTTATCTGGGTGTGGGAGTTAGCCCTGGGAATGTTCCCGTCTACCATGGCACTAATTTGAAGGTCATTGATAGAAGAGTGAGAGTTGCAGAGCTGGTTTTGAGGTGTCTCATATGTGGCTTAAGTGTTCTTGCAGCTGTTCTTGTTGGAACAGATACCCAGATCAAAGAAATCTTCACTATTCAAAAGAAAGCTAGATTTACAGACATGAAAGCTCTTGTGTAAGAAATATATATACCCTCTCTACTCCCTCTTGTGAGTTGCTTTTGTTGATCAAGTTTGATGTACATAACGCAGGTTTTTGGTGGCGGCCAACGGCATAACTGCAGCTTACTCATTGGTACAAGGAGTGCGTTGCGTTGTGGGTATGGTGAGAGGAAGTGTCCTTTTTAGTAAGCCTCTGGCTTTGGCCATTTTTTCTGGAGATCAGGTACTTGTGTTTCCCATCATAGAAGCTATTGCATGCCTTGGTCTTGTTTCGTTTATATAGTATATATATATATATATGTATGCATGCATGTATGTATGTTTCAGTTGCAGAACTATCCACATATCCAGAATTGGCTAATGGGTTTATTTAACCAAAAAAGAAATTGTTTTTTTGCTGTTTTCATGCTGGCTTCGCAAAGAAAAAGATTATGAATTGTATGCTTAGTAGTTGAAAAAAAAAAGTAATAAAACGTTGTAAAATGGCAATTTTAAGATGCATTGAAAGAGAACAATTTTTTTCTTCCTTCCACTGCTAGAGAAAAGGAAAGAGAAACAGGGGAGGAAAGCTGAGCCAATGTTGGTCGTACATTTAGTAGACTAGCTTTTAATGCTCAAAGTTAATGTAGTGGTCAGTGTGGCAGGTAATTTGCTGTTTAGCCTTTAATATTACACTGTTGCGTAGAAAAATGAAAACCCTAGATTTCGACAGCAACAACAACAGTACGACGAGTCAAGCAGCACCATGTAATAATGAGGGGAAGATGAACATCATTAATACAAAGAAACAACTAATACCTAATTGATAAAAGCTTGTAATAAATATGAATGAGTATATAAGTAGGTGGACCTATAAGCAAATTTTCTATGCCAAAAGAAAAGTTGGTCGTTGGTGCTGTTGAAATGGAATTATTGTTCTTTCATGACAAGCTTTACTGGTTTTTTCCACTTGCTGAATTTTGTCCAACCAGTTTAATGTTGCTGCACTGAATCTTCACGCGGTTTCGAAAACCTAACTAATGCGGGTGGGTGGAGAAGGGAATTCTGGGGTGATATGTATGTTGCCTAATAATGCACATAAAAGATAATGTTAATATTTAATGAAGAGAGGAGATTTCTATTGCAGTTCACACTTGTAGGACTAGTCACGTTAGGTGTGTCACTAAAGGTTTGGTTTCGGGTCGCTAAGAACCGCCACTGGTTGTATATTTACCTTGAAGTAGCCGTTGTTACATGCATATATCTAAACCAAATGATTAACACATGAACTGTTTGTGCATTGCAGGCACTGGCATACTTGAATGTGGCTGCAGTGGGAGCTGCAGCACAGTCAGCGGCGTTTGCTAAGTTGGGGCAAACAAAGCTTCAATGGATGGTGATATGCAACATGTACGGGAAATTTTGTAACCAAATTGGGGAAGGAATAGCAGTGTCACTACTAGTTAGCATCTGTATGGTGGGCCTATCTTGTATCTCAGCATTTGGCCTCTTCCGCTTATATGGTAGCAATAAGGCCAAGAACAACTCGGGGTGGTAGAAATTTGGGTGCTAAAAATGTACTGCTTTGTTTTACTTTCAAAGCTGGTTCCCTAGTTTTTCTGTAATTTTTTATGTTTGTTTCATATAATATAGTGTTAATGCTTATATAACAAAAAGTGGGTTTTTATCAGTTTTTGGAAATCCCATTTGACAATAAATGAATTTTGGATTTTGCAGATTGATTGTGATTTTCCTACCATTTTTTATAACATTTAATAATATAAAAGGTGAAATGTTTGAAACATAATTAACTAATAATATGTTGTAAAAACACTAAAATTTCTATATTTGATTGTCTTTTTAATGTTGACATTTTCCTCATAAAAGCAAATTTGGTTGTATTAACGTAACGTACAGAAAAGAGCAGAGCAGTAGTCCCACGTTTTGCTTATAAAACGATAGGTGTTGTCACATGACAGCCCCTATATCTCCTTCATTTCTTCTTCCCCATTTCACAAACCTTTCTGCTTTCAACAAACGCAAACCACACTTACAACAATGGTAAGTTCAATTGCATGTCAAAGTAATTGGTACAATTGCATGTCGATATTGGTGTTTCTAATCTGTCTTTGCTGTTGTAATTGGTATTTGATGATAAAAGACTACCTCAAAACGCCTTGCGGGAAGGAAGGTTGCAAGGTATCAAAGGAACATCACAAAGAGGGGATCTGTGGAAAGCTCAGCAAAGAAAGGAAATGAATACCCTGTTGGCCCAATTCTTCTAGGCTTCTTTGTGTTTGTGGTCGTTGGGTCATGTATGCTCAGTTTCTGTCTTTGGATATCCTAGTACTAATGGTTTTAGATAAACATTTTGATTGCTTCAACTCAGCCTTTTGCTTTTTTCTTTTTCTTTTTTTTTCCTTTGACAGCTCTTTTTCAGATCATTAGGACCGCTACCAGCAAAAGCATGGCCTGAGCAGAGGAGTTGATCGGATGAATAAGACAGCCGTTGTTACAGAGTCGTGTTAGTTCAATAAATAACAATGTTGTACAACTGATGTTTGTTTGACATCTTGGTTTGGTTTCAATAAATCATTATGACATCTTGTTGGTAATGAAGAATACTTGTAATTTGGCTACTAACAACATAAAATTTTTATTCAAAAAGTATAAATTATAATCTGCCAAAAGGCAGGGGCAATGGATGAAAAGATGAAGTGAAAAGAAATTCAAACAGAAATGCTCAACTGAGTGATACTAAGCAATTAAGGAAGGTTTATGATGCATGGAGCTTCCTTTATTGGATCCTGGTAGCAGCATTCTGTAACTGTGGGACAAGTTCTTGGCACGAGAACTGAATCCGAGCCCATTGAATGACTGTTTATTGCTCTCATAGAAGGTTTCATGATGGGGTGAGTCATAGCCAATCTCATCAAATTCCTGCAGGAAGTTCATTCAGGCTTAACTATCCCATACAAGTATTATCCCCAAATACATATGAACATTAGTAGGAATTTTTAAGGCTGTTTTCTACCTTGGATTTTGCCTTAACATAGTAAGGTGTTAAACAGGGATTTAAATCTTCAAGGACCAAGTCACTTGGACTACCAGGAGCAGTTGGATCACCAGAACTGAATTCCTGAAAAATGATCACCTTGGGGTTCACATGATTTCCAATGTTCCAAGTTATAAACACTATAGGTGCTAATAAAGTCTAAATTCTTACCAAAGAATCAAAAGGTCCATCTGGATCAGATTTGGGTGTCATGGGAGAGCTGCCATACTGCTGGTGACATGCATTACCACAATACTTATCTGCTTTCACCTGTTACAAGCATATGTTAACAAGAATCCTTATAATGGGTTTTAGTTACTTAATTGAAATGATATCTTTAGACTTTTTCTTACCTGATCAAGATCCAGGGCAAGGCATTGGAGTTGTTCTGTAAGAGAAGTAACCTGTCGTTGGAGAGTTGGGATTAGTTGTCTGGCTTGGGTCAGCTCCGAACCTTGCTTTTGTACAAGTTCTTGAAGCTGGGAATTCATGGCGTCTGGAAACAGTATCGCGTTTTTCAATGATTTAATTTCTTCTCTTTGTTTCAAGCACAAATCTTTCAGCTTCTCAACCTGCAAAACACTTATATTGACACACACACACACACAAAAAAAAAAAAAAAAAAACTCATACAAAAATTATATTGGAAGGGGCAAAGGGGGCAGCTGAGGGGCTGACCTCTGTGTTCTTGTCTTGAAGCTGAAGCTTGAGCTCGGCAATCTCCATCTCGAGCTCTTTATTTGCACTCAACAGCTCCCTCTCACTTCTCAAAACCATAGCCAAGGTCCTAGTGTTCCCTTTAACCTCAGTCAAGGCTTTCACCTCCTTTTTGCCCCTGTCCTTACCGGCAGAGCCATTCCCGAACAGCTTTCTCTGCAAGACGGTTAAAGCAGCTCCCTTTCTTGCCGTCTTCTTGAGGTCCTCGGCTAGGACATCAGATGGAATGAGAAGCTGAGCATGACCCATTGCCTTGGTTTTGGATTTATTGTCCACAAATCGCTTAACCATGCTGGTGAAGTTGTGGTGAGTGGTGGTGGCCTTGCTCTTACTCCGGCAACCATGGTCGACATCCAAGGGGTTCGATTTCACAAGGGCTCGAGAGAAAGAGGATTTAGGTTTCCCGGAAGAGGAAGTGTTGAGGTCTATGGATGAGGAGGGATCGGAGAAAATGGAGGAAGTGGAAGAGCGTGAATCGTACGACTTGTAGCGGCTCGCCATTTTCAGGGAGACAACACCACTTCGGAGATGATGTGTGTTTTATTTATGGTTCTGTTCCTGTTTTGTTGGGTTGCAAAAGTGAAAGAGGTTTTGGTTTTTGAATTTTGGTCCTTCACTCGTCTTAATCCAAATTTGAAATTTTTCTTAACTACACCCATTTGGGTTTTGAATTTAAATGTGTATTTTACGTGAAAGGCGCGCAAATGTTTTTATATTCAACTCATCATTATTTCTGAATCAATGAACCTTATTTTATATTTTCTTTGGTTAATTTCTCTTCTAGTCTTTCTACTTTTTAGTTTTTACAGATTTGGGTTCTCATTTCCATATTTTTATTTTAAGAATTTAATTTTTCTCTCTTTTTTTTAAGACATTCAATATTATTAACAGTTGGATTTGCATTTGCAAATCAAAAAGATACAGAGACTAAATTTCTGAAAATAAAAGAAAACTAAATCTCAAATGTATAAAGAGTCAAGGACTTAGAGCACATTTTAACCAATTTTTTTTAAATTAGTTGCATTGCATTATTTGAAAGATGTTTAATATCTATATCTATATTTTACAAAGACAATAGAAACCCCTCAAATTTTTTCAAAAAAAAAAAAAAAACTAATTAAACCTCTTTTTTTTTTCATTCAGTTAGACACTTGAACTTTTAAAATACATTAAAAAGGACCTCAAACTTTTTAAAAAAAAGTAATTAAGCCTTTACTTTTTTTTGCACTCATTTGAATACTTAAACTATCAAAATACATCAAGAAGACCATTTGATCGTTAACTTTAACAGTTGACTATTAAAGTTAACTTCCCCTATTTTTTTTCAGTTAAAGCTACAACATGTCACAACTGCGGTGTGACATGTGGCAAAAAATTATAAAAAATAAAAGTTATAAAAATTATTAAATTTTAATAAAAAATTATAAAAATCTTAAAAATATAAAAAAATTGTAAAATTTTATAAAAATCATAAAAATATATATAATGCATTAAAAAGGCCCTTTAACCATTAATTTTTTCCAGTTAAAGTCATCACGTGTTGCAACACAACATGACATGTGGCAAAAATGATAAAAAATAAAAATCAATAAAAGTTATAGAAAAATTATAAAATGCTTCTTTTGGTACGATAATTTTAATAATTTTTACGAATTTTATTCTTTACATTTTTTATAATTTTCTTACAATTTTATAAAATTATAATTTTTTTTCTATATTTCTTTAAATTTTATAATTTTTTTACAAATTTTATAAAATTTTATAAAATTTTATAATTTTTAATATTTTTATATTCTTTTATTAAAATTTAATAATTTTTATAACTTTTATTATTTTTTTTGCTACAAGTCACGCTGTGGTTGTGACACGTAGTGGATTTAACTGAAAAAAGTTAGGAGCGGTTAACTTTAACTGTCAATTGTTAAAGTTAACGGTTAAATGGCTTTTTTTATGCATTTTGGCAGTTTAAGTACCCAATTGAGTGAAAAAAAAAAGCAGGGGCTTAATTTTTTTTTGAAAAAGTTTTAAGATCTTTTTAATGCATTTTGAAAGTTCAAGTACCCATTTGAGTGGAAAAAATAAGGGTTTAATTGCTTCTTCTTCTTTCTTTTTTTTTTTAAGTTAGAGAGCTTTTTACACCCTTAAGCCTTTTATAAATTAAGTGTTTAACTGAGTTTGTGTCAACCATCACGTGAGTCATAATTCAATTGTAAAATTATCAAAAACCTATTATTTTTACAAAGCAATTAATATTATTTTGAGGTTATTTTTGTCTTTTTGTTTTTTATATAAAAATCTAAAAAAAAATATACATGTTGGAATTTAAATCGAGAACACTATAAGATTCTGTCCTTCAACTTTACTATTTCAACCAAAATCATATTTGATTTTTATGTCAAATTTTTAAAAAATTTTATTATATAATTATTTTCACTTATATCATTGGTATGTCATAATCTAGCTATATTTTAAGTGTTTATTTGAGTTTGTGTCACCCACCAATCGGGCCTAATGTAGTTGTGACTTTATTAAAAAAACCCATTATTTTTTCAAAGTAGCAAATATTTTTTAAGGTCTTTTTGTATTTTTTATATATAATCTAGAAAAATACATACACATGATGCAATTTAAACCTACGACATCATAGCCTTTAATATTATAACTTTACTATTTCAATCAAAACTTCATTTGGTTTTTATATATATTTTTATAAATTTTTTATATAATTCTTTTTCATCCATATGCAATAATCTAGTATTAATTGTAGCATTGATATAACAAAGGTACTAAGCCATTGAGGGGGAAATAGGTAGTAAACTTAAAAGAACAAGCAAGAGTAATAAGCGAATTGTAGCAGTAAGCCTGCCAAATAAGCAAATTTGCCTCCACAATCACAATTAAAGAATGGTTAAGCCTCAAGGCATTCACATACTCTTATTGCAACCTAAGCTTCTATAACACTTAGTATAAAAGTCTCACGTACATTCATTTTGAGGTGTGAGTTCATATACTCAATATATTCAGCGTAAATATTCCTTTAAGCTGACCATCACCCTCTTTTAAACTTAAATATGGGAGAGCATCTCGAATCATAAGCTTGGATGCCCTTATAACTTCCATTTTGTCTTGTAAATCCTGAATCATTCTTCGCTCAAAATCCTTCAGACTCATTTCAGTTTTAAAAGTGATTGAAACAAGTGTTAAATACACGTAAATTTATTTTAGCTTTTCCTTTGATTCCAGTATTGTTTAATAATAAGCACTCAAGTAATGTAAATCATTTACCATTATACTAGTGATTAAATGGCTATAGGAGTTTATGATTGATACATTTTTAATGTATTAATTTATATATCAATAATGCATTATGTTATGATTTATTGCCAATAAACCTTTAGCACATGACTTGATGTGTTGCGATATCGACTGTGTATAAAAAATAATTACAAGCCATGAGTGTTTTGGTTCGCACAATCAAACACTAAGTACGAGGATGACACCTGATCTAGGGTTAAGGACAACGGCTACTCTAATTCTATAAATAGACTCATTTAACACATGTTATGGACAATTTTTATAATGTATAATTTTCTTCATAGTTTTAGTCTTTAGTTTTCTCTTTAGGTTTATTTCTAGTTTTGTTATTAGATTTCATTGGGAGATCTGATATGTGGAACTCAATAAAACTTTGTGTGGATTTGACATTATATTTAATACAATTCAGGCTTCTCCTAAACCTTATTCTCTTGACTCGTTCTTCATGTCTATTTTATATATCAAGTTTATCATGTTTATGAGATCCATGAGGAACTAACCCTTTTATGGGGGATTAACAAGTGGATGTATGATTAATTAATTGCTTTGTAGGGTTCTCTTAACGGATTAGTTGTTTGGGAGAGGAAGAACATAAACCTTAGGCTTGACGACCCTATGTAACACCCCTAACTCGTCTCCGTCGCCAAATTAGGGTTGCAAAATATTACAACACATGTCAAAACAATTTATATCATTAATCTATTCATTTATTAATTTAAATAACAAAATTCGAATATGCATTTCATTCATAGCAAAATAACATTTACGGGCCTTAAAATGAGCTTACGGGGCCCTAAAAATAGTTTGGGAACAATCAGGGACAAATTTGAATCAAAACAGAAAAATATACAAAATTTTAAAAATTTTGAAAATAGGGGTCACACGGCTGTGTGGCTAAGTTATGTGAAAGAGGCTAGCCCGTGTGGCTTCAAACACACCCGTGTGGCTACCCCACACGCTTGTGTGCTTAGATCGTGTGAAAAATCTTGCATTTATAATTAATAAGGCACATGACCGTGTGTCACACACGACCATGTGGATAAGCCCAGGCCGTGTGCACCTTAAAAAGCTTCAAAATCAAGACATACTTTCATCCAAAACTTAAGTACCAAGCCAAATCAAAATAAACTATTTCCACATTTTTAAAACACATTTAAATAAGCCTAAAACATGTCAAAACAACAAACCTAAGTGCCTAATCAATATGTCCTCATTGACACCACAATTCAATTATCAACCTCAATTTACATGACACATCAACTAATTCGCATTCAAATTTATAAGTTCATATAAAAACTCATACAAAACTTATCATTTCTTCTTATTCATTAACATTCATTCCTACCATGATTCAAACACTTAAAGAAGGTTTATATCAAAAGACCAAAATAGCTTTATATAAACATATTTACACCAAGATAAAGGCACATACACGAGTAAGCTTATACCCAACTTAATACATAACATTTGTAATGAGTATCCAATCATATACAAACACCTATTACACATGAGCCTTATACATGCCATTTATAATCGTAACCAAAACGTTCAAAGACTGCCAAAATGATCGGCGGATAATGTGATAGGCTCTAACAAGATTCCAACCGATTGAGCTTTCTGATAATCTATAAAGCAGAGGAAAACAACTACGTAAGCATTTAATGCTTAGTAGGTTCAAATAAGAGAAACTTAAACTTATCGTTCCTTAATATTTATTCATTCAATCATGCTCATTAAATCATATAGTACTTGACTTTCCTAAACACCACAATTTACATCATTAGTAAATAACTTAACAATTCATCATCTATGAAACATAAGATACAACATGAAATTAGTTACATTTACTTTCATTACTTCAAATATGTGATTAATGCCTTTATTCATTCATTTCCATAGCTTATCTTACCATTTCATAAAATCATCGATTTCCATAATTTCATATCTAAATCTTTCCATTACTTTACTTACCCGTTGAACCGTATAGAATAACATCAGATACTTGGGAACACCTTTCCATTTAACCATAACCTTTTCAATAATGCTCACACAAGCTGTGAAATGGACCTGCTAACAAAAGTTTTGGGTTGGAATGTTAGCCACACGATGCTACTCACACAAGGTGTGGAGAATCCACAACAAATGCAGGACCTCAGCCATCAGTAGGACATCCAAGACCAACACCCAAACATATAATCCCTAATGACATGTCATTTGTATCCTAAGCATTCACTAAGTTCAAACAGGACTTTTGTCGTCAAGTATTCAATTATCGAATTATTACCGAATCAATTGTAATAATATAACATTAACAAATAATCAACCAAAATAACATTTAATAAATATTAAATTCATACGAACTTACATCAACCACAACGATTGTATCATCAAAAGTCGAGAATTAATTTGAGACTTTTGCTTTTCCTTGATTCAAGTCCGATTGATTCTTTTCTTGATCTAAATAATAATTTAACTCAATTAAATATTTCAATTGACTACAATTATCCAATTCAAACCTATAATCCATGTTAACGTGAAATTACAAAATTACCCCTAATATTTTAATTTTTTTTCGTTTATCCCTTAAATATAAATATTATAATTTAACCAATAAAATAAAATATCATAATACCCAAATATTCTTAAGGTTCCAAACAACCCCTAAACTTTCTTTAATTCACAACATTAACCATGAATTTTGCTATTTTCACCATTAAGTCTTTAAACTTTAAATTCATCAAAAATTACTTAACAAAACGTGTTTATTTAACAATTAAACTTAATAATCTATCAAAAAAATTTAAAAATATTATTAAATCATTCATGGAAAAACCTTAAAGTTTTTATAACGTTACAATTCAACCCCCGAGCTAAGTAGATTAAGCTAAAACGAGTTCAAAAACATAAAAATAATTAAAAATGGGGTTCAACAACCTTACTATGCACCAAAGGAAACTTGGCTGAATTTTCTCAAGCTCAACAATAGTGATTTTCAGCAAATACAAGAAAATGGAAAAAGATGATAACATTATTTTACTTGTACATGCTTTTAGTTATTATTTTACTACATTACCCTTTAATTAACACTTATAAAATAATCAACCTAGGTTCATCATTGCCCACCACCAATATAAATGGCATAATTACCTTATAGATCTACCAATTTACATTTCAAGGCCATTCAATCCATTTAATTAGTAGAATTTAACTTTTGCACATTCTTTTAATTTAGTCTTTTTTACCTAATTAACCATTTAAACTTTAAAATTTCTTAACAAAAATTTAATACGACTCTAATTTAACCCTATAAACAATAAATAAACATTAAAATGTTTACTCACTCGTCAGAATTGTGATCCTGAAATCACTATTTTTGACACTACTGAAAACATACTATTACACCCTAGGAAGTCATTCAGGTGGGAATTAACCCAAAATTGGTATGGCTTATTCGTGAACACTTTAGCCCTGAATCGGTCTGGATTGTGAGGTCAAGAGATAAGTAGTTCTTGTCGACTCGTTATTTTGGTGGAAGATCAGAAGATCCTGCTAGGGTATCAACTAGTTGATTGAACAAGGAACCCGAAGATTCAATTAATTAGGATTACCGAAGCGAACTAATCACCCATGCTCAGATTTGACTAAGCTTCCATAGCAAATCTTCCTAGTTTTTCTATTTATATTATTTTATTTCTTTAGTTATTAAAAACTCTATTTTTATGTTTAGTTATAATATAATTTATTTATAGTACTAATCATTTCTATTTTTGCTTAGGTTAGGATTAACTTAGTGCTCGCCTCTCTTGGGTACGATCCTCGGAGTACTCACCTACTCTGTTGTAACTATATTACAACTTGACCCGTATACTTGCAGATTCTGCCTTTTAAACATATTTTGTGCAGGATTTTTATTTTGGATGTT
Source organism: Gossypium anomalum (assembly GCA_025698475.1). Classification (NCBI taxonomy): domain Eukaryota; kingdom Viridiplantae; phylum Streptophyta; class Magnoliopsida; order Malvales; family Malvaceae; genus Gossypium; species Gossypium anomalum. The sequence goes on from CM046961.1 coordinate 87,983,552, forward strand.
GGCAAGTTCGGAGGCGGTCAACGTTCCATTTTCATTCTCGATAGTTATTGCCATTTAATTTATTTTTAGTAAGAATGCTAATAAGCGGAGTAGGAGGCATATTTGAACTGAAAACAATAAAGATTCACTAATTACCATCTTTGTATTAAGTAAATATGTTCATTTCAGCAACATATTAAGAATGCAGTAGGATACATGCGTTTTGTATTAAAACCTTAAAAACATTTTTCTGTTGCTACGATCATTCTCACATCCATCAATAATGTTGCATTGGAGTTCCATGATTAACTAACAAGAACACAGATTACATCCAATCAGTTCGTGAATCTTTATTCTTAAGACTCCACACGAACCAATAACCATTTAACATTTGGCCATCATCTCTAGCTTAAATATCGTTTATTTGGAAACAATTTAATAAGAGACGATCTTAAGTGTGTAACCATTGACTCAACACCCATCACGAACATCCTTTCATTTGTGAGTCATCTTGGGAACATCTCACTAAAAATCATGCATGACTAATTGTCCTTAAAAAGAGATCACATCCAGTGAATTCACATGATAAAATTTACTTTGAGGTGCAGCCAGGGTAGGAATCGACTCGAAACTTGATCATGCTATCACTTAGGGACCATCAATGGAGGCCTTAGGTCTTGTTTGGGGACTTTCTCCCACTTAATATTTTAAAAAATATGCAAGGTTTTTTTTATCTTAGATTTCAAGAATGATGATACAATAGTTCTACTAACATTCTTACCTAATTTATATGTCATGCTTCCAGTATATGCATGACATGTTATGATAATTTTATAATATTCACATTCATTCAGAAGAAGAATCAATCAACCATAAAAACAAACAATTTTGATTCTCTACAATTTTTCGTTTAAGGGAAAAACTGAAGAAATGAATGTGAACATTTCGGGGACCTTCTCCTACTCAATATTTTAAAAAATATGCAAGGTTTTTTATCCTAGATTTCAAGAATAATGATACAATAGTCCTAGTAGCATTCTTACCTAATCTATATGACATGCTTCCAATATATGCATGAATGTTATGACAGTTTTATAATATTCACATTCATTTAGAAGAAGAATCAATCAACCATAAAATTAAACAAATTTGATTCTCTACAATTTTTCGTTTAAGGAAAAAACCGAAGAAGTGAATGTGAACAGTGCACCAGGCAGGGTCATAGGAAAGGGAGATGAGTCTTATTTAACTGATTAAAAACCAAGTCTTTCATTGCTAGACCCAATCTTAAACATACACCTTCTCATTACCACACTTCTCAGAGCAATCACTAACCTAAAGAAGTGAATGGAATAATACAGCACATGTATTTTCGCATTACCGCACTTCTTATCTTTAATCGATCAATTGTGGATCATCTTATACATATATATCACAATTATAATATAACATAATATAAATGTTATAAACAAATATATAAAGAGATGGGTAATTAAAATAAAACTGCCAACCAAGGTTTCCATGGTTCTTTTCTAGTAAATAAAAGAGAAACAAAATTACATAATTTTCCACCATAAGGAATTCTTTGGGTCTTCAACTGCCATCGCTCCATCTTCTTCTCGTCATGAACTCCTTTTAAAAAAATTACATTTAAGTCCTATGTCTGTTTTCGGCTAACAAGAATTTTATAAATTTTAAAAATAAACAGTCTTATGTGGGGGTGATAGTCTATGGTTTATTTCCTAAGAACTACAACCTTGTGAAATAATAACAATTATATAATATTACATTCATTTCCATATATAACTCAAAGCATGCATAAGATATAAAGAATGCTACTTTCTATTTAATTGAATCATTGAAGAATAAGAGAAATCTATTTTGATTACTTTTTTTATACTTTTAGATAGAACAAAACTTGACTTTGATACCAATTGTTGGGAAACCCTATTTGGAAAACCTAACGACAACTTTTTTTTTTTTTTTTTACTATTATTGTTAAGAAAATTTAAAAAAACACCAAAAGAAAATTTTAACTATAGCTCAATGACAAATTAGCTATTAACCCTTTAAATTTAGGTGCAATGTTACTTTTTTTAATGAGTGACATAAATAAATATAAAGAAAGTTTAGGGATAGTTGGTGTAATTTACCCTATATAAAAATATTAATAATGAGTTACACTAAATTATTATTTTATATTTTTACTGAAATATTATAATATCAATCAATTTGAATATAATTAAAATGCATATTTTTACTTTACAATATCATGTATAAATTAAACATTTTATTTTTAAAAACACTTTTTATGAGAGATATTAAACACAAATCTTAAACCAAAATTTTCAAAATCACTTTTGAAAAAAAGCATTTTTTTACAAAATAACTTTTTAAAAAAGCTTTCTTTTAACAATAATTTTCAAAAGTAATGCTAAACTAGTTTTTATGGTACGAACACTTCTTTGCTTTTTAAACAGGTCAATTGTTTTTTTGGAAATATTTGGTATACTATCAATGGAGTTTTTAGACTCCACAAGTAGAGTTAGGGGTTTGACGAATGTCCTATAAGATATATTAAAATATTAAAAAATAAATATATTTTAAAAAGGACACATGTGACAATTTTTTAAGGTTGCAAGTGCGCTCTTGGTGTACAAAATACTAACCTTTATTTTTTTTATACAAATTCTATCTTCACCTATAACCTCTCATCATATTTAAATTAAAAGAAAAATGCGTTTAAACTCACATTCTTTTAATTATTGCTACAATAACAGTAGTGATTGTGCTAAGATTAAATTAACACCAATTTGGTAAAAGTATTATGGAGACCCATGTACGAGGAGTTAGATTACATTTTGCCCTCTCTACTTAAAAAATGAGCAAATTAGTCTTTATACGTTAGATTAAAGAATAAACTGGTCATTTTATTAAAAGTTTAATCTAATTTTACTGTTAAAAACTGGTACATGTATGCCAACATGAGGTCTACATGACCTATAATGTCTCACAATTTAATTATTTGACCAAACGAATGAATAAAATTTTAAAGGGAAAAATCAATTTGTAGTATTTTTTATTTTTAAGCAATCACAAATCTAATAAATATGCTTTAATCACAAATTCTTGTTTGCTTCTAAAAGGATAAGGTGTGGACACCTCATAGTAACCACACACTTGGCAATGCGGAACCTAGATGCCATCCAAATAAGCCTCAGCAATAAGGTCCCAAGCTCTGCAATTAAGTCCCCGGGGGAAAAAGAATGAAGACCTCTACGCTCACACTCCAAATCTACGCCTCCGGCTCCAAGCCATACCAACCTCACCCCAAAGTCTCCACTATTTTTCACCCCCTTCAACCACCCATCACATCTATCACATTCAACGCTTTCAACCCTCGTCTCAAGTTAAAAACCGGGACGCCTCCTAAAACGACTGCGATAGACAAGCCAGTACTAATTCCACAAACAGAATGTCAAGTAACCCCCGAAAGGGAGCTTACTCAAGTTTCTTCAAGTGGGTTTTCACGGTTTGTGGTAGTAGGAGCTGTTTCTATGGGTTTGACATTGCTCCTAATGGAAGCGGATGTCCAAAAGGCTTTGGCGTTGGGTCCTGAAGGGCCATTAATGGAGGAGTTTTGGGAGAATGTGAGGAGATACGCACTTTATGCGCTTACGGTCAGTACTGGGGCTATATACACTATCTTCCAGCCTATACTGGAGTTGTTGAAGAATCCCATCTCCGCAATTCTTATATTGGTGATTATGGGTGGCAGTCTCTATATCGTTTCCCAAATACTTTCCGCCATGTTTGGAGTAACCGATTTTACTTACACTTATGGATATTAGTTTTTGACAGTTTTCGGCTTATTTGGTATTTGCTTCTCTATACTTTACAAACCTTTTCCGGTTCCATTTTGTGCTTGTTCCACTAGCAGAACTTTATTTTATCTTATCGAGTTCGTCTTATCTTCCATGCCTGAATTTTTTTCTTTTTAGATTGAATTAATTCCATCTTACTTGCAAATTGGATGGGTATGCCTGGTCCTGGTCCAAGCTAGGATAGCCCTGGGCCTGTATGGTCTACCACTAACGTGTACCTTTATAGCTCGTTTTGCTCTTTATATTGTGTGTAAAAAAAAGCCCAGCTTTGATGGCATTACAATTTAGGAAAAAAAGTTGGTTTGGAGAATTTCTTTTTATAATTAGTGTTATCATCTGTTTTATGATATGAGATTAGTCTTATTGATTCGAACTAAAGGTGGTATTTAGATAAATATAACTCTAAAATTTAAATATAGAACTATTTGAGATCAATCTTATTGGATTAGAACTGAAATTGGTATTTAGATAAAACTTATCTGATAATAATAGCTACAAAATTTGAACAACAACAAATGTGTTAATCCTTAGCAGTTAACAATACATGAAAGGTTTAATTATGATTTTAGTTTCTCTATTATCTTAAAATTTAGTTTTTGATCCCTCTAACATCCTCCACTTTCATATCGTTGTTAGTCATTGTTAATTGTTGTGTTTAGGGTGATGATGTGATTTCTTTTGGAAAAATAAAATTTAAGCTGGAATGAGATTGTCTGTATTATATGTATTTTCATAAGATCCTAATTATGAGATCGGGCAACAATAAAGAATTTCACACCATCACTTTATTGGCTGTAACTAACAATGTTTTTAATAGGCTTAATTTAGCCTATTATTATAATAATATAAAAATAAAGAGATCAAATAAATTAAAAGAAAAAAAAAACAGATAAACATAAATAACTGGCACTAACATTAATATTTAATACTATATATGTGATAACTTATTGCGAAGTAGAAAACATTAATTATACACTATCAACATGCATTGTATATATATGAAACCGAGTCATGCATGACTGAGAAGCATAATGTGGGGCGAGTTAGCAGGAGGCTGCAGATGACACGGAGAGAGGGTAGCTAAAAGTATTGGCATAGTCGAAGGAGAGGCATTCACCAGGTCCAAGAGGCTCCCCATCATTCACAAGGCAATCGTCATAGTAGAGTCGCCTAAACACCGTGGGATTTATCAACCTCACCGAACTGAACCATCCGCAACTGACGTGAATGTTGGAGATACTGCAACCCGACAAGCAGACGTTCATGATTTGAACGGTGTAGGACGGGATTCCATTGGGAAGCGGCACCGCGGAGCCTTGGAATATCACGATGTCGTCCTTTGTGCATGCCGTGCCTATTCGATTAGCATCGCCGTCCTCTATATGTGCATGCATATATATCAGGTTTCAAAAGTCAAAGCTAACATGATGGTGTTAATTAATTTAAGACAGGGAGGGTATACTATACCAGTGGACTGCAGCAGCTTCCGAGCAACGGCAGATGTATTGTTCTTCTTGGAAAAGATTTTATTTTTAATGCTTCCTTGACTCACTGTTTCTTCACCTTGGATTGACTCCTCCACTGCTTTCATTTATTTTAATTATACCCATTATTTATTTCCAAAGGTAATCTAAATATTAGTAATATATACAGTTTGATCTTCCATATATAGCATCAATAAATTATGCAAATTAAAGCAAACTAGAGGTATAATTTAAAGAGTAATATTTGATGCATTCAGGTGAATAAAAAAAATATTTTCAATTTCATTTTTAGTTTAAATTACTATTCATGCATGGTGAAGGGAGTTGCAAGAGAACAATTACAACACTTATTGTATATAAAAAGAATCTTAAAACACATTTTAAAAACAATTTTCAAAACTACAAGATGTTTTTGAAAATTTTTAAAATTGATGGTGTTGGTGTGATATATTTTAAGTACAAGAAATAATATTTTGATTTTTAGTTGGTATATGTAATATTTTTCTAGAAGCTATAAATTTATTTATAATTTTTTTTTCTGTTTCTTTACAAAAGAAATCAATATAAAGAAAAGAAAAAGAGATAATGACAATAACAGCTTAAAATTTAGTTATATACAAAATCAAAGTGAAGCCATGAACAAAAAAAGAAAGTGAAGTAGGAAAAATATAACGAGAGAGAGAGATGCACGTTACCGAAGAAAAGTAGCAATAGCAAAGCCATAAAGGTTAGGGCATTGCCAAGTCTTTTCTGTTGCAGGCTTCCCAGAGCAGGTGCCATTGTTATCCAACCTACCTCTTAATTAATTGATAAAACCAATATTCCAACTTTCACTTTTATATAAGTATAGGTAGTTTTGGATTGGATTGATAAGCAAAAAACTTGTTGCAGTAACTAATTAAGAAAAAAAAAAAAAAGAGTTGTAGATGAACAAGGCGGAATGTGCTGCCAGCCTGAGGTAGAAAGTGAAGCAGGCTTAACAATAGTTAGACTCTGTTATAGTGTTTTTCATTCTGCTTGGAGGGCCGACCCAGAATGCAGCAAAGGAAAGCAAAGGAGGAGGAGGAGCTGAGGACTGAGGTAGCTCTGGAAAGGAATTTATAAGAGCAGCAAGCCTAGAGCCTAGGGTGTTCACCATTACCAGATTGCCCTCCCTTTCTTAGCCTGCTACCACGTGTGCCAACTTCATTTTCACTTTTTACTACTATACTTCCACCCGATGGGTTAATTATTAATTTTTATTAGAATTTAATCATTATACTTTTATGTTTATGAATTTAATTTTTTTATTTTTAAAATTTAAAAATTTGGATTTATTTATTAATATCGTTAAATTTGAAATGAAAAAGTTACTCACTTGATATCTATGTAACCAAAAAAAAAAAAAAAGAAAGAAAAAGAAAATAAGAAGACATTGTAATGAAATTAAATTTAATAAAGAATTTTAACAGTGTTAATAATTTTTAAAAATTCACATCAACATTTTGATCATAAACAAGTATTTAGACTAACTAAGAATATTATAAAATTTGAGATACTAAATAATGTTACAATTAAAATATAAAGATTATATATTAAATTTTAGTGAAATATAGGGTTTAAAATTAAATTTTGAACATTTTTATATAATTTCAAAAAACTAAAGAGATTACAATTGAAATTCAACAATTATCTTCTCATGTAAAAAAAAAAAATCGGCATGAGTTAGTTGTCATGGAAAGAAGGTCTTAGGGTATTATAAAAGTAGAGTGACTAAATTGACGTCAATATTTTGAATGAAATAGTTAATAATATTAATTATTTAGATTAATTAATTACATTATAAAAATATAGAGACCAAATTATATCAAAAACCAAAAAATATATATTAAATCTCAAGTTTCAACATAATACAATGTCCAAAACTAAAATTTGACTATTATCTTATAATTAAAAAAAATCCTACTAAGAGTTAAATTATATTTTGGTCATTTTACTCAAAAAGTAGGCACATTACTTCTTGTATATTAGATCAAAAAGTAAATTAGTCTTTTTGCTAAAAATTTCATCTATTTCTATCATTAAAAATTGGTCTTTATACGTTAGTATAAAGTATACATGACATGCCAAATATCACTGTCTTGTTATTCTATTACTCACGCCAAATTTTAATAGTACAAATGGATGAAATTTTTAACAAAAAAACTAATTTACTTCTTAATCTAACATACTAATTTATTCATTTTTTAATTACAGGGGACAAAATACTACCCGACTCCTAGTACAAGAGTCTTTATGTTACTTTTACCCAACTTTTAATGTCTTAACAACTTTTTAATGTTTATATGTAATTGGTGTTGGAGATATTGAGTGGAGATGATAGATCTGGAGAGTATATGAAATTAAACAATAGACTTTGGTGCGCGGATGACACTTTCCAAAGAGAACTATTTGCCCCCACATAGAGTTGTTGAAGGTTTAAAACAAAGGTCCTCCCGAGATACAACGAAGCTTTTGAATTTCCTTTGATTAGCAAAATCGAGGAATTCCCTAACTCTTACTCTAATATCTAAAATTAGATTGATTGTAATGTACATTATGAGCATCATAGTCCCTCTATTTATATGCACTCAATGAATACTAAGAAAAAACATGTCCCAAGAAAATGTATCCAATAGATGATAAATTATCACTTTTTAATTTAAATAGTGCTCATAAATAATTAATTTGTAATCTACAATTTCCAACAATTGGAGACTTACTCTCCTAGGGTACCATATCAAAGTAAGGTAAATGTATTGGAAGGCTATTGGTGGTTGAGCCCAAGTTAGGGAAAAACCTTAAGTTTGGATCTCTATAGTTTGTCAAGCATTTTTGTTTTGCATGGCTACGGGTTGTGAGTTTTGTTTCAATTCATACGATTTTACTTTGTTGTTTTTGGCTATTTTCTTTGTGTCCTTGCTGCAAAAAATATCAAAATTTTGTTATCAGTGTCTATACTTTGTACAAATTGTAAATTTAGTCCTTTTATTTTAATTTGATCAATTTTAATTTATGTACTTTCGTATTGGTCATGTAACAACTTGAGTTTCAATGACATCAAAAAAATTGATTTTAAGAATGAATTTATTAAATCAAGTTAGCTAAAAATTTGGATTGAATATTTATGTGTCAAATACGAGATTATAAGGTTGAATATTTAAGTGAAATTAAACTAGATCAATTAGTAATTATAGTATAGAGACTAAATTGTATAGTGACCTAAACGAGTGGAATTTGACTTTTTAAGTTAACAAGTGCCTTAAATAGCAATTAATCTAAGAGTATATTAGCAATTAAGCCATTTTAAGTCATAATTATTGCTTAAGCATTATTACGCCAACATTTTCCATTAACTAGAATCGTAATATAATAAACTAATAGATTCGTTGATAACTTAAGCTAATTATCATGTTAATTACCCATATATATACATGAAATTAGTGGGAGAGAGAAAATGGTAAAAGTCTCACTTTCTTCTTCTCTACCGATTCACCATAGAGAAGAAAGGAAAAATTATTTTCTCATCTTCCTTTGTTGTCATACATTGTTAAAGGGAGTTGTAAGTTTTCTTCATAAAATTTGGTTGGATTTTTAGATAAAAATGGTAGATGGTGAAGACCCTCATGTTAGATTTATGAATTAACAAAGTTTTAGTTTAATTTTCCATTCTTAGAAAACATAGAGAAATTTGATGTTAAGAGATTAAGTTCATGCATGTATGAGGTTAGTTAAATTAGTTGTGAATATGATGGAAATGTGGTAGGTGATAGTGAATAGAGTTTGAATCAAGCTTAGATTATTGATATATTATGATTTATTAATGACCTATTTGTAAAAGGTAAAAATTTTAGGGTTTATTAATAAATAATAAAAGTAGGAAGTCCCTGTACTATATGTGTTTAGTTGAGTTTAGATTCAATTGGGTAAATCATTAGTTACAGGTGTTTTGTACATTAGGAATTCGAGGGACCAAATTGTAATAAATGTATTGATGTTTATATTATTGTAATCTATGTTCGAATTTTATAATTAACTAGTCTTCATAATGTATTATCGAATGTAAAGAAAGACAACGTCAGGATATCAAATAACTATTGCGGTTTGTGCTTCTATAATTCTCTTTTAATAACTCGTTCGTAGTCTAGTAAGTCATTATATTTGAATATGAAATAAATGCTGAGGTAATCGTATCTTTCCCCAAAAACTATGAGAAAATGAATTTGATGTCATGATTGTTGAAATTAAACTATGAATGATTGAATTGTGATATATATATATATATAGATGTATGTATGTGTGTACGAGTACGTTGTGTACATATAAGCTTGATACAATTGTGTATATATAATATTGAGATCTTGATATCATGTTAAATTGTGTTATAATGGTGATAATGATGATCATGCCTCGTTAAATGGTGTTAGACATAGTCTGGGTATAGTTTGCATACCATAGGGTCATCAATATAAGTGATTTATTAGGTCCAATTCCTAGAGGGTCGTGAGCAACCCTAATTATCAGAGGGTCATGGACATATAATGGCATTCATATTAAGTAGTCGTGACTTACTCATTATATATATCCGCGTATCTACCCCAATGTATATTGTTAGTTAATAGGGGACAAAATGAATAAGCATTGAAAATGATATTGAATGACATGTTGAATTATTGAGTACACCATGATATGAAATTGAGAGATATTGAAATAATTATTAAATGAGAAAGTTTGTAACACCCCTTACCTGACCCGGTCGCCGAGTCCGAATTACGAGATGATACAATCGTTGCCGGAGTAGCTATAATTAGACATTTACCATAAAACCATTCACACATGGTAATTAATGTAATTCAGATTTATTTTATGCTAAACAAACAATTTTGGGTCCTACATGAGCTTACGAAAGCTCTTTTGCAAACCCGAGCACAAATTAGGACCCAATTGTAAAGTTTTCAAAATATCGAGTCGACATCACAATTTTTTTGTTTTTTCATTACGGCACGGTCATCTTTGCATGTTACATCGTGATTTCATGTGTTTGCTCATCACGACGTCACTCTCTGATATGATGACGTTGTGACATCAAGATTTCGTAGCACGACGTCACCCTTATTTTTGGCAAAATGCACATTTGGTACATATTTCAAGCCTTCAACAAATACCTTAATGATTACATGACGTCTACTGAATTTAAATCAATCACAGTCCATGTCAAATATGCCCAACCAAGTACATGAACATTTGAAATCAACCTTTAACATGATACATTTCACAAGAACATCAACTAAACTTATCCAAGTTATATGCTCAATTTGTCATACCAAAGCACTTCTTTTAAATTCCAATTCATTTCTAATTAAGCCCTTTCTAAAATAGGAACATATATGTCCACAATTTGAGCTAAACCATACATAACCTAACTTATACATCATGCTTAATATTCAATTATATAAACCTAAGTCATTCATCAACTTGACTTATTCAACTACTTCATTTATGTAGCCTTTAGCATCTCAATATCTTGCAAGAGTATAATCACTCGTTTACTAACATTAAAAAAGTCCAAACCATACAACAATAGATCACATGCCAAGTTCAATACTTAAGTTCAAACATACTTAAATATACTACATAATTGTCCACTCAAAAAAGACTATATGCACAATAAGTGCCCTTATATACATGTTGCAACATTAGGCTCAAAATGGACTTAATTCTGCCATCTTTTGATAGTGTAAGCTTTGCGCTGGTCTGGGTCGACAAGTTCCGCAAGGCGACGATCTGCAAGGGAAGGAAATAACATGAGTAAGCATTTAGAATACTTAGTAAGTTTAAATGGAAAATGATATGCTTACCTTATTTTTACATTAAGCATTAAAGCTACCTTAATTTGACATAACTTTGGTTAGAACATGACACTTAAAAAATATCAACAATGTGAGCAAATCTCTATAACATGATCACCAAGTATTACATGTGTAACACCCCTAACCCGTTTCTGTTTTAGGAATAAGGTTACGAGGCATTACCAATCAAAATACATTATTCACATATATTTATGCATTCAATATCAAAATTCATTCATTTTATTCATATTGTCCCTTTTAAGGTCCTACGAAACCTTAAAACATGCTTAGACTTGGTTCAGGACTAAACCAATAACATTTACAAACTTTAAGAAACTTAGAAAATTTTCTTTAATTACAGGGTCACACGCCCATGTGAATAGGCCGTGTGCCTCACACGGCCACCAGACATGCCCGTGTCTCAAGCCGTGTGAAAACAGGGCATACCTATTGACTTTTACCACACGGCCGAGGATACGTCCATGTGCCAGACCGTGTGAAATCTAAGGGGGTTACTGAGTTAGGTCATACGACCGGCCACACGCCCATGTGCCAGCCTATGTGCCTCACACGGCCAATAGACACGCTCGTGTGTCTAGGCCGTGTCAAAACTATAGGGTATACTAACTTTAATTCGAAGGGTACCCCAGGGGACACACGGTCGTGTGTCACACACGGCTGAGACACACACCTGTGTCTTTACCCGTGTGGACAAAAATAGGCCATTTGTAAAGCTAATTTGCCACCCTAATCTCATGCATACATAGAAATCAATTTGGCATCATTACCATACACTTATAGGCAACCCAAAACATACCAAATTCACACACATAACATGCCATCTATCATCAACCATTTAAACTACTCAATTCCACATTCAAAATATACTAAATCATTATGCCAAAATCATCACAACTTGCATATATTCCATATTTACTAATTCATCATAAAATCATCTATTTCATATCACAAAACTCATCATGTCATCATCTTAAACCAAACCAATTCATAAAGCATTATATACATCACATATAACACTTACCACACACATAATTCAAGCCAACTTAGATGGCTATACATACCACATTTACAAGCCAAATCTCATGGCTAATATCAAGACTTAAACATACCAAAATAACACTAGCCTATACATGCCATATATCAAATATACAAACATTCAAAAGTACCAATGAGTTGATTCGATAGTGTGATGATGGTTCCCGATGATCCCCGATGTCCGAGCTAGCTTCGATACTCTATAAAACAAAGACAAATAACACACACAGTAAGCTTCATAGCTTAGTAAGTTCATACAAAAAATACTCAACAATTCATAATATACAAAACATTAGTTAATAAACACTTAGTAGTTCTTATATCATCATTCAATTCTAATCCATAACCATTTAACATGTATATACAAGTGCATCAAGCTTCATACACATAGTATCAACTACCACGTAGGTATCGTACATACCTGAACTTTCTCGTATTTATTTATTTCATTCCCACCTCTTTGTTCAGTACATTAAATTGTTTGGAAATCTTTCAATGCTCTAAGAACTCGCATACTTAGTGCATCAGTGATTAGCCGAAGCTATCTCGGTATCGCACACTTAGTGCCTCATATAGCCGAAGCTATTCCAATTCGCACACTAAGTGCTATTTATAGCTGAAGCTATTTTGAAACGCACACTAAGTGCCAAACATAGTTGATTTATCGTCGTACGCAATCGTAGTCACATATATACAATTTATGCATTATTAAAGCAGTAAAACATAATTTTAACAATATTTATTACGTACGAACTTACCTCGTACTCGGAATGGATGAATCGGATCAATTATCAATAACCTTCAATTTTTCTCGATCTAAATCCGAGTTCTTTCTTTCTTGATCTATATGTATTCAAAATTAACCCATTTAATCACCAATTCATTCAATTTAATCCAAAAACACTTTAACCCTAAAAGTTTCACATTTATTCAATTTAGTCCCTATTTCACAAAAATACAAATTACACAAAATTTAATTACACCTAAGCTTAGCCGAATTTCCTAGGGACTCCTAGTAGTCCAAAATTTTCATTTATTTCACAATTTAACCCCTCAAGTTATAATTTTCTCAATTTAATCCATAACATGCATTTTTACTAAAAATCACTTTACAAAACATGTATATCAAGCACCAAGCTTTCATAATTCATCGTCAAACATCATAGAACACATGAATTCATCAATATAAACTTTCAAAATCATCATCACTTTCAAAAATTGAGACATGGGCTAGTTAGAATACAAAGCAACGATCACAAAAACGTAAAAATCATCAAAAATCAAATAAAGAACATACCTCAATCAAAGATTATACTAGCCGAATATCAAAGCCCTAAAATGGATTCTTCTTCACTTCATAACCGGTTGAAAAAGATGATAAAATAGCCACTTTAATGTTTCTTTTAATTAATATTAACTTAAATTTCAAATTACCAAATTAACCTTTATTAATAACATGAAAATTAACTAATTCATGTTCGTAATGGTCCACTCAAGTTATTAACGGTCTAATATCAACATAAGTACCTCCCATTTAATGTCTCATAACACTTAAACACCTTTAGCAAATAGAATGCAACTTTTGCATTTTACGCGATTTAATCCTTTTTCTTAAATTGAGCTATTAAACGATAAAATTAGCTCACGAAATTTTCACACATATATATTCACATGCTTTAAACACAAAAAATAATATTAAAATAATTTTACGATATCAGATTTGTGGTCCCAAAACCACTGTTTCAATTTAGCTAAAACCGGGCTGTTATAACATGTACCTTAACATTCCAAATTCGTGTTATTTTCATATAACTTAATAGAATGGCATATTCAATCAACAAACATGATATAATTCAATCACCTCTGCCATCAACAATCATAAGAATATACCATTACAATTCAATCCCTTTAATGACTTTTTAAATTGGATATCAAGTCCATTTCATCATATTTTCAAATAATCAATTTCATTTAAAACGTTTCGCTCGATGAATCCTAGTAAACAGACTCAGATATAAGGGTAAATTACACCACACCAGTTGCTCGTCTGAGGTGAGTATATATATCTGGTTACCTGTTCGAGCTAAACCTTTATAACGACACATTAGGTTACTCGTCCAAGCTAAACTTTTGTCACATAATACCTGAATCTGAAATGAATGTTAGACTTCATTAACATCTGTAATAAATCTCGTACAAGTACGTACTGTAACACCCCTTACCCGACCTGATCGCAGGGTTCGAGTTATGAAATGCTACAGTTAAAACCGGAGCAACTACCGTTGAAAAACACTAAAAATAATATTTTAAACATGAAATAATTTTATAATCAAATTCATAATACAACAATTAAAACTTTTCAAGACTCGATTGAGTTTACGAGACTTAAATGTTAATTCGTTAATGAAATAGGGCTAAATTACGAAATTTTTAAAACTTAGAAACATGTAACGATACCCCTAAAAGTTATCGATGCTCAAATCAACTTTGATGTTTGTAAAATTCAAAATTAAATGACAAGTATTGATACTTTTGATAAATATCGATATCAAATTATGAATCTGTTTCTTTTGTAAATTCAATCACCAATCATATGTATCGATACCTTTATAAAGTATCAGTACCTTGGTATAGGGTATTAATACCAAATTGGCATTCTGTTTGTTAGAAAACTATTTGAAAATGCTAAGTATCGATACTTTGGTAAAGGTATCGATACCGTAGTGTCAAAAACTACCATTTGGTCCCTTTTCATGCCAAAACCAAATTTGGTTCAAATAGTGCCCTAAGCACAACAAAAAACCTGTACAAAACACTCCAATTGCATACCAAACATACCATAATACCAATTTCCAATCCATTATATCACAAATTGACACCAATTCACTTCAATTTAACCTATATAAACTTAATTAACTCAAACATATCATTAACCATAACATGCTATCATTCAACCTACTAAATCATACTTTAAACATACAATTTTCATGACCATTCATACCATCGTTTAGGGGTGTTCAAATTTTGGTTAAAATCGAATTAGCCGACCGAACTTATCTAGTTCAGTTAATCGATCTAATTCGGTTGGAGGTCAGTTAATGATTTTTTTGAAGTTTGATCGGTTAATTTGGTTCAAAATCGAGTAATTTGATATGTAAGTTTAAATTGGTTAATTCGATTAATTCAGATAATTCGGTCAAATGAACATTATCAATTTATTTTTTGATTTTTTTATACTTGGTTTAACAAAAAAATATATAAATTTTAGTTAAATCAGTTAACCAATTGAATTAACCAAAATATTTTGATTCGATTAATTATTTTGAAAAAAATTTAGTTCGATTAACGGTTAAAGGATTAAAAAGTTTGGTTAATTCGATTAATACTAATTCGGTTCGGTTAACCATTTGGACACCCCTAATATTGTTCCTACAACCATATCATACCAATACTATTCATATGATCCCAAAAGTGATCAAAACATGTTCTACTTATATATATACATTGTAACAACCCATTTTTAGTGGTGTCAGAAATAGTAATTTTGGGACCACAATTCTGATGAGTAAATTATTATTTTAATGTTTATTTAAGGTCTACAAGATTATATTAAGGTCGTATTAAAATTTCGTTAAAATTTTTTGATGTTTAAATGGTTAATTAGGTAAAAAGTACTAAATCATAAAAGGTGTAAAAGTTGAGTTCTATTAGTTAAAAGGGCTAAATGGTTATGAAAATGAAAGTTAATGGACTTGAGTGGTGAATATACCATTTAAGGTGTTAGTGGGTGTGCATGGGCATGATTTTAATGAAATTTTGATAGTTTTTAAAGGTTAAAATATTAATTTGGTAAATAAAGCTAAAATAACTAAAGGAATTAAGCTCATCTTCTTCTCCATTTCATAGTTCCACCAAAAATCACCATTTAAATAGGGTTTGAGCATTCTTCTAGGCTTCCATATTACATGTAAGTGATTTCAAGCCCCGTTTTTAATGATTTTTATGTTTTTAAGTTCGTTTTAGTTTAATCTAGTTAGCCCGGAGGTTAATTTGCAAAATTGTTAAAGGTTGAGGGACTTGACATGGATTTTTTTGAATGATTTTTGATGTTAGTTGATAGATTATGAATCTTTATTGTAAAATAAACATGTTTTGTTAAGTTATTTTTGGTGAAATTATATTTATGGATTAAATTGTTAAAAGTATAAATTCATGGGTTTTATTGTAAAATGTTGGTAATAATGAGTTGGTTCAAGGTCCCTTGTAACTTTGGTTAAGTTGGATCTAGGTTAAAATGGTTAGATTTTAAGTTATGAGCTTAAGGACTAAATTGTGAAAAGTTAAAGTATTAGGGGTAATTTTTTAATTTTTTATAAATATGAATTATGTATTAAATTGAATCCCAGAAGTAATTAATTGAATGAAATTGTTTATTTAGATTAATATAAACAACAATCGGACTTAAATCGAGAGAAAGCTAAAGCTTCAGATTAGTTCGACTATACTGCTACGCACCTAATTATCGAAGTAACTTCGTATGAATTATGATCATTTTGATGTTAGCTAAATTGACTATTTACTATGTTGTTTTAGTATAAATGAATTTATAAATAAATGTATCCATGCTATGATGAATTGATGGATAATGAGTCTCGGTTGAACCTTAAAAATTCTTAGGATATAAATGACATGTCATTAAGGATTTCATGTTTCGGTTGTTGGTCTTGAATGTCCTACTGATGGCTGAGGTCTTGCATTTGTTGTGGATTCTCCACAGCTCGTGTGAGCAGCATCGTGTAGCTTAGATTCTGACCCACAGCTCGTGTGAGTAGACCTATTTCATAGCTCATGTGAGCAATAATGTAAATGAAAGGTTAGGTTATTTGTTAAGGCACACTATGTGTGAGCTTTCCCGAGTATCTGATGTAATTCTAGATGGTTCAGTTGGTAAGAAAAGGAAGTGAAATGGTAAATATGCAAATGGAATGAATCATGTATTTAGGGAAGGTTGATGAGTTAAATGTATATATATATAGAAATCTACTTAACTTATAGTTGAATTCATTTATATCATGGACATGTATATTGACTTGTGAGTTGATGATGCTTGTATAGGCTTATGCCAAACTTATGGTTTTGGTTGATAGTGAACCTATGCTATAAATTGTGCAAATGAAATGGTAAGCTATGTTTAGGTTTATATGAGCTTACTAAGCACTCGTTGCTTATGTAGTTACTTTTCTTTATTTTATAGATTATCGAAAGCTTGATCAGTTGGAAGCTCGTTGGAGACCTATTACAGTATCTAGCAACCATTTCGATAGTTTTTGAGTATTTTGGCCAAGGTTAATAATAAATTGTATAGGATCCTTGTAATGTATGTTTTGGTATGTTTAAGCTTTTGGAAGTTATTTTGGTTCGATGCACATTAATTCATTGCCAAGTTATGTCATTTTGGGTCACTTGTAAGTGCTTGAAAATAGGGTTCTTTTGGCATGTTTTGATGGCTTGCAAATGGTTATGTATGGTAGTTAAGTTAACTAGGTTGTGTGTTTGAGATATGGACAAATTGTTTTGGTATGATTCTTAATGTTTGATAAAATTGTGGTGCCTTTGAATAGCATATCGGTTAGGTGATTTAGGATGTTTGAAATGACATAATTATGTATGTTTGAATGATGTTTGAACCCCTTGAATGTGTACTTAGGATACAGGCTGTCACACGGCCATGTGACACACATGGCCTGGCGACACGACACACAGTCTAGTGACACGACCGTGTGTCATTTGAAATTTCTTAGTGTTTCAAGGTAGTGAGTTACACGGCCTAGCACACAGCCTGGCACACGAGCGTGTGTGGCAACTGAAAGAGTTACATGGCCTAGCACACGACTTGGCACATGGGCGTGTGGGGCAACTCAGTGAGTTGCAAGGGTAAAGATATGGGCTGGTACACGATCGTGTGTCCCTTGTTCGAATGTTACACGGCCTAGCCATACGGCCGTGTGACCCCTATTTTCTAATTTCTGCATTTTTTTCTTAAAACTTCTTATTTGTTTCAAATTAGTCTCGAAATACTTCAAAGCTATTTTTAGGGCCTCGAAGGCTCGATTTAGGGACAAAATGCATGTGATTAAATGACGTATAATGTGTTTAATTTATTTAATATTATTATGATAAATGATTTTTGATTGTTCGGTAATGCTCCGTAACTTAATCTAGCGATGGATACGAGTTAAGGGTGTCACATTTAGTGGTATCAAAGCTACAGTTTATTCGGTTCTTGGGGTGAATGTAACATGTATGGAGTATAGAAATACATGCCATTAAATAACCTATGATATTGTGATAACTCTTGACTCTTGACTCAAAATGAATTATGTTTTCGTATAAATAAAGACGTCATTCAACCGAGCCGATTCCGATGAGGTTGAGAGTAACGTACAAGCCTCCATACATGGAGCACCTAGTAGTGGGCCTGTAGCTAAGGGTCAAGAAAGTGAGGCGAAAAAAGCATTTTTCCAAATGATGTCAGAATGGTTCTCTAAGTTCATTAGAATGAACCCGATGGCTCAGTGACCTCCACCTCCTCCTGTACCCCAACCTGTCCATATTATTCCTCAAGGTATGGAACAAGTACTTAAGAGCAAGCCTCCAGTTGATAAAATATGTAAATATGGGGCTGAAGAGTTTCGCGGTACAGCTGAAGATGATCCTGAAAAATTCAAGTTTTGGTTAGAAAACACTATGAGGGTTTTTGATGAATTATCTTGTACACCTGTCGAATGTTTAAAGTGTGCAGTATCTCTGTTAAAAGACTTAGCGTATCAATGGTGGAACACCTTGATTACGGTAGTACCGAAAGACCGTGTGAATTGGGATTTCTTTCAGACAGAATTTAGGAAGAAATATGTTAGTCAACGATTTCTCGACAAGAAACGAAAAGAAATTCTTGAATTGAAACAAGACCGCATGACAGTAGCCAAGTACAAAAGAGAATTTGTACGACTCAACAAGTATGCCCAAGAATGTAAACCTTTAGAAGTTGTTATGTGTACCTAGTTTGAAGACGATTTAAACAAAGATATCAAGTTGTTAGTTGGAATTCTAGAGTTGGTGGATTGAGCACATAAAGCCGAAGAACTCAGTAAAGCTAAAAGAAAAGTAAATTCTGAGGCTCGTGACACTGGTAAACAATCTATAGGAAAATCCTTTTCTTTTCTATCGAAAAAGTCAAAGGAATTTTACAGTTGTACATCAGCTTCAGTGGGGTTTTCAGGAAGAGATAAAAGAAACTAACATTCGAGTTCGAAACCTCAAGCTATATTTGTAGCGATGGTAGATAGTGTCCAAAATAATAAACCTAAATGTCAACAATGCAATAGACGACATTTTGGGGAGTGCAGATTGAGAGACAAGTCATGCTTTAAATGGGGTTCTTATGATCATTTCCTTAGAGACTGCCCTCAAAGATCGGATAAAAAGAAAGCCCAGAACACTCATTCGAGTAATACGACTGCGAGAGGGAGACTATCCAGAAATAGTGGCAATACGGGTAACAATTAGAGTGGAATGAAAGACTCTACTATTAGATTTGAGGCTCGAGCACCAGCTAGGACTTATGCAATTCGTGCTCGAGAGGAAGCTTCAACACCTGATGTGATTACCGTTACCAATAGAATTACAGAAAATCCACAATGTATTCTATGTTTCAATGCTTAGAAGGTACCACTTATATCCATCTCATGTTATTGCGATGGAAGAAATATAGATTTGACCCGATTTATCTTATAATGAGGAACTGGTCAAAAATTTAGCTCGTGAAATGAAAGAGCTAAGGAATAAACACATCCCACTAGTGAAAGTCTTATGGTACAATCACAGTGTGGAATAAGCGGCTTGGGAATCGGAAGAGAAGATAAAGTCCCAATATCCTTATCTCTTTTCAGGTAAAGTTCGGGGACGAAATTTCTTAAAGAGAGGAGAATTGTAACAACCCAAAAGTTAGTGGTGTCAAAATATGTGGTTTTGAGACCCCATCTCTGGAAACTAAACTTATGAATATTTTATTAAAGATTTTCAAAAGTTATATTGTAGGTGAATTGAATTTTCGATAACCAATTTTATCAAATTAGTGATTAATTTAAGTTTAGGGACTAAATTGTAAAATTGATAAAAGTTCAATTACTATAGGGTTTATGATATAATCTTAGGCTAAGGATTAAAGTGGCAATTATACCACTATACAAATGGAAGTGGACAGTGATGGCTAGTGGGTAATGTTTTAAATTATAAAATTTTATTAATTAAAATTTTAATAAGTAAAACTTAATATATATGTTAGCTTTAGTGGAAAGAAAGAGAAATTACTTTTTATTCATCTTCATGCCCAAAATCTCCATTTTTGGGGAGAAAAGATTCGACCTTAGGTCTTCAAACTTGGAGCTTCAGTTGGTTAAAGCGATTTAGTCATTTTTCTTGTAATTTTTATGTTTTTGGAACCCCAAGAACTTAATCTAGTTGACCTGTGTCTTTATTTTTGAAACTTTTAAAGTTTTAAAACAATGCCATTGATGAATCTTTGAAGTTTAAGGTACTAAATTGATAGAATTTAAGCTTAGAAGTGAAAAAAATGACTAAATATTGAAGTTAATTTATAGTTTTGTACTATAGGGACTAATATGAATTATTTTTTTTATATTGTTTGATTGGATAAGAGGAAATTATATACAATGTCATCTAGGAAAACCAAAATGACTTAATCCCAACCTGAACTATCTCTATCGTTAGGGTTTGCTCTGGGTAAATTTAAATCACAAGAAGTTGAATTTTTTTTCCTTATGCTTCAAGGATGAATATTAATCCTTGAACATGGTTTTGACCTAACCTCATCTTTATGAGATGAAATATGGAATCTCGTCTGATTTCGTGGGTGGCATAATTTCTTCCTTGTGCTAAAAGCTCCTGTTGTTTTGGAGTTCCACTCCAATTTGAAATTCACTGTAGATAACTGGGAGTATGTTCGACACCAAAAGGGTGATATCTCCCATAAAATGATTTGCCACTATTATTGTGTTCTGTTTTTCGAAAGGGACAACATTTTTGCTATGGACTTACAATTTTATATAAATGTCGACATAGACACCATTTTAAGTTATTTAACTGATAATAGGAGAGAGCATAAGTGAGAACCATACAAAGATTTCCCTCTTTCTTTTAATTAAGTCATTATGTTCCCTATCGCAAAGATATGGATGCATTTTATTTACACCCGTGTTAGCCCTATTCTTAACATTAATACGGTTAATGTCTTTCGACTTATTTTGTTGTATTGTATTTTTTTAGTGTGAGAGCGTCTATTTAGGGAGATGAATCAACAAGGAGATGAGGAATGTGTGGCTAGAGGCAAAGTTAGTATCTATTTCCTACACCTAATTACGAATTTATACCGTAAAGCAATGGTGGTTGTGGAACCAATTGAGTAATTCCATCGCCCCACCCACAGCATCATAGGAGAATCCATGCTCTATCAATTTAAATAATTGTAAAGAAAACAAATTTGAGAGTGGAAATAGAGCTAGAAACACAAGATAGAGATGCTTCCTGCCTTTCCGAAGAAGGTCGCCTCAAAAAAGGCTTCCGAAGGCAAACAAATTTAGCTTGACCAGCTATTAAAGATGGTGCGGTATAACACTCTAATGATGGAAGCGAAGAAGCTGTATGTTGATCATTACACAAAAAGACAATAGTTGGAAGACCTACATTGGCTGGTGAAGCCATGAGTTGTATCTTTTTGAGGAGGAGAAGAAGAATAAGAAGAATAATGCAGAGAGAATGATAGAGAAGACGAAGAGCAGAAGGATCAGATGGAGGACGATCACCCCGAGCCCTATGTTGATGAAATAGAGGAAGCGTTTGCTCTAGAGCATCCCTCAACCAAGGGGGTAGTCTTTTGCAGCCATAGGGAGGACGATTCACGTAACCAACCACCTAGCGATTTTACAAGCGGGCTATAGTCAAGGGAAATGGGAAGGAGATAGTGGAATTGAAGTCGGACTCCAAAGGTGAAAATTAGTTACATTTCTTTGCATACCAATAGCGGAATGTAACTATTAAATGCTGAACTATTTTGAACTGAACTTGGTTTTGGATGGTTTTTGTTTTTATTTTGTTATTCACATATTTTTTTGTGTGTTTTTCTGTGTAGGCCACCTATTCAAGAATTACACTAAAAAATCATGCTTAAATATGAAGGTGGACAACCCTAGCTTGCCTTGATGAGCGGTCACGATATTCAGGGAAGTCCGATAACCTTTCTATCTTTGTTTGGGGAATGCACATTGGGAACAATGTGTAATTTAAGTGTGGAGGCATTCATATAAAATTTTTGCTTGCTTAGTTACTTTTATGGTTGTGTGTTTGCTTTATCTTTTTGTTTCATCTGTGTATGGTACTTGAACATTGTATGATTGACAATTGGTTGAATGAGGCATGATATTATACTTTAAATGCTACTCAATAAATTCTATTCTTGGTGAGCTAGATTAGTTAGTTCAATTAGTTACATTGTATAGTAAAATAGAGGTAGCCAAATTTCATGAAATTTTTAAAATTTTTAACCTAATGATGAATGAGTATGTGGATAAATGTGTGAAGGCATGCATTGGAATTTAACATTATTCATGGAAACAAGTAGAAACATGTTTAGGTTTTGTGTATATTGAGATGCTAAGGGATGACCTAAAACATTGTTTGTTAGCCAAGAGCCTAAATGACTAACCTATCAGCTATATACATTCCTATTACCCTAATTTTGAGCCTTGTGATCCATTCTTGATGAACCAACATTTTTGAACCTTGAGCTTAAAGTGAGTTAAAAACTCAACCGTTCTCGTTCCTTAATCTTAAAATTGCATTATAGAATGGACATCAAGCCACGGGCATTAAGGACTAGGTAGGAATAATTTGGAGGTTTAAAAAATGTAACTGAGTGGATAGTGAAGAGATGGTTTGATATAGCGTGTATAGGCTCTTACAAAAGGTGTGAAGAACGAAAAATGTGAACAAAGAAAGAAAAAAAATTGTGAGAGTCAAAGGCAAAACGAGTGAATAAAAAACATGATTAGAGATAAAAGCATTGTGAGTGAAAAGAGAAAAAATTGTAAAATATGATCAAAAGGAGAGATCAAACTTTTCATTGTCATAGTGCAAAAATACTCACTAAGCTGTTTGTACTAGCTAATATCGAGCCATATCTTCCACATTATTAAAGAGAAAAGGAATGTGAGAGAAGAAGAAATAAGGCGGTGAGTGTAAAGATTACATATGGGGGGAATTAGGAACAATGTCATGTGCTATACTAGAGCCTAGGTATTGTTATACCGCTGCTTAACAGGGAGAAAATTTATTGTAGGGGTAGTTTTTGTCCTACATCAACACCAATCAAAATAAAACATCCAGGGGCATTTTGGTAAAAAATTTTGGATTGTAATAAGATGTTAAAACCCACTTTTGATTGAGAATTAAAAAAAAAAAAAAAAAAAGCTATTGCATTACTTTTTCTATCATGTTTTTAGCTTTCTAATTATCTTCTTCATTTTTCTAGGGTTTAGTTTCAAACTTTTCTAGTTTTTAGTTGTGTTAGTTGGTAGTTAGTTAGTTTTATTGTAGCTTGTGTTAATTACTATTTAGTATTCAAAAATCTATTTGTATTTTCATTTTAATCCATAACATTTAATATATCTTAACTATATTTTTTTTTCTTAGTTAAAAATCTTAACTTTCATGACATTTTGCACCTCTATTGTTGTCACCTTCATTCTCCTCAAGCAACCATCAAATATTCAATAAGCATCCTTCAACCCTATTCCTTATGCTTATTTTGATGTATGCTGTAAATTCATGTGGGGTTGTTGCTTGTATGGAAATGATGATGAGTAACTAAATTCATGGTAGTGGGTTGATAGAAATGTTGCTTGGTTAGTTTTTGGCATATTGACTAAATCAGATAAATTTTGAAACTTAGAATTGATGCCTCTAGGGTAAAACATAGATAAGTGAGACCAAGAGGAGATCATATTGAGCACTAATTTAGTTGTCTTGAGTTAGTTTGGAGAGGTTGAGAGCTAAATCAGACTAAATAATCTAATTTGGTAGAGTCGTGACCGAGAGGTAAAATTGAGCCAATTAAAAGTTTAAGTTTTTTAGATCCCTAATCCAAACACTAATTAGCAACATGGAAATCAATCAACCATTTTTGTTTATTGAATTGTTAATTGCTTGGTTTTGGAAAACAATCCCGAGTCTTGTTTTCACATGCATTCAAAAATTAATCTCATTCATTTTAGGTTTGACAAACAATCTCGAGTCTCAGTCAAGCTTACAAAAGCTTTTTTGACAATTCAAGCATGAAATAGGACCAAATTACAAAGTTTTATAAATTCAGGGCTAACATTGTGACATCATCTCTTATATGTCGTGACGTTGCCAAACAATTTGTCATGTCATAGCATCAAGCCACTCGATGTGTCGATGTAACTCACTGTCGGTCGACATTGCAACGACTTAGGTTGTTAGTCAAGCTGTGGACTCTGTTTTTGGTAAATTTTGAGTCATATGGTACCTATTTCAAAGTTTCCATTTCAACTATTCAAAGATGTATCAAAATACAATTCTCAATTGTCTCAAAACATGCCTACTATTTCAAACAAATATGTTTAAGTTTCCATCAAAACATTCATTACATGTACATCATTCACCAAGTCATTCAATACCAACTTTACCTATGCCAATCAACTTTAAAACATGCAATTTCATATGCCATACATATCTCGAGCATATAAATCAAAATACACCAATTCAACTAGGCATCAAAAATGCCAAATCATGCATTTCTAAACCACATACCAAAACCAACATCTAAATCACATAAATCAAGTTCAATGCCATATTCAACTCGTAAAGATATATATAAAAAGGTTGCTCCAAACACTTATATACATGCCACAATTCTTGACTCAAAATAATAAAAAAAGCTATCAATTTAGTGATAATATGAGCTTCGAGATGATTTGGCTTGACGAGTTTCGCAAGGTGACAATCTACAAGGAAGAGAAAAGGGAAAAATAACTAGGGTAAGCATATAAGATGCTTAGTAAGCTCATATGGAAACTAAAGCTTACATTGAGCATTAAAACATAAACAATCATTCTATTAGGCTACTAATTTAACTTCTCTTGACACCACAAATCAAATACGTTAATTACGTTTCTCAAATAGTAAATATTGCTAACATTTAAAACAAAATCATATAGCAGTATATATTTCAAATATCATCAATACCATTTCAGTTTCAATTCATGAATTAAATTCCATTTTCAATCAATTGAACGTTGCCCGATGGAACTATAATAAAATAGACTCGGATACACGAGAATGTAATCTCACACAAGCTAACATTATATCGAGGTTAACTATCCAGGCTAAATCTACGATACATATATTTCGAGTATTTGCAACAAATGCTAGATCTCATAATTACTTATAAAATCCCTGATTAATCACATGTATAACCCTAATGGCATGTCATAAGTATTCTAACATTTTACTGACTTCATTCAGCTATCATTTCCATATAGATGACATTATCAATTCCTATACTCAACTTCATTTCTCATATGAAACATATATTTAGTCAACAAGCTCGTTTACATCCTGTTCTATTTCCATATAACCAACATTCTCAAGAATTTTACAATTCAATCAATTTTAAGCTATAAGTGCCAAATTCACTAATTCATTTAAATATTACATATAAATGAAATAGAAAACAAATAAACATGACATTAAAATAAATTAGTAAGTTCTATATGAACTTACCTAGACAAAACAACAAACAACTGAATCTTTAAGGACTAATCGACAATTTTGGCTTTTCCTCGATTATCACTAGTTTGATTCAATTCTTGATCTATACAATTATTCCATTCAATTAATCATCCCAAACATTTATACACTATTTCATTATATGAATGAACCTATGAAACTTTATTTTTTTATACCTCTAAAGTTTTACATTTTATACAATTTAGTCCCTAAAACTGATATAATTATATCTTTCAATTTTAAGCACCGATTTTAAAACAAATTCCAATTACATCTCTTAGGGACTCCATATTATCTATTTTTACTAAAATTTTACATCAATTTCACAATTTATTCACTTTAGTCCTTATGATCAAAATTAACAATTAAACACTACAATCTAGTTCTTTTTCACATCTAAGCTTTAAATCTATCAATTTAACACTGATTTCTTCAAGAAATAAAGAATGGGAACTTTCAAAAACTTTAAATTTTTTTCAAATTGGTACATGGGCTAGGAAATCAAGCTCTCATGACCTCTCAAAAACCTAAAAATTATAAGAAAATGACTTAATTGAACATACCAATTGAGGACCTAAACTTTGAAAGATTCCAAGTGTTTTCTTTGTTTTAACTCATGGCATGAAGAAGAAGATAAGCATGATGCTTAAAGTTTTCCATTAACTTATGTATTTTATACTTTAATTAAAATTTAATTAACCTTAAATAATTAATCTTAATCACAAATAACTAAAATTAGTGGATGTTAAAAATGATTTATATACCATTTAAAACCTTTATCTATTTAAAAATCTATAGCAATAAAATTTTTACGTTTTAGTCCCTGTACCTTAATTAAGCAATTAATAGACAAAATTGAAGGACCAAACTTTAATATTCTTTTATACCAACTCCTTAAATATTTATATTTGATGTTTACAGATCTAGTTTACGAAAATAGGGTTTTGAAACCACTTTTTCCAACACCACTAAAAATCGAGTTGTTACACAAATTAGATGTTTATGCTTTGATGCAATGAATGCTTCGGTTTGATGATATATAATTGTGTTTTGCATGTACCATTTGGGTTTTTTTTATTTTGTTTAAAGTTAGGTATGTTTAAATAGGTTTTGGTCAAGATTGAATGTCTTTAAAATGTTCAATTTAAGTAATTTTACCATTTAGTCTTGAGACAATAAGAAAATGTCTCGAGACCTTAAGCATAAAATGTATCATTTGAGATGTTATTTTGGTCATGGTCTTGAGACCAACCTTTTTAGGTCTCTAGAAATTGGGCGTATGTCTCAAGGGTCTCTATATCGAGATAAAGGCACATCGAAGCTAAAATAAGAAAATAGGAGAGATATGTCTCGAGACTAATGAGGGACCATGTCTCAAGACATGATGTCTCAAGACATGAATTCCAATGTCTTGAGACATGCTATCAGCGAAGCAAATTCCCAAAAATAAAATGTGGCATGCCTCGAGACATGGAGATCCTTGTCTCGATACATAAGGTTAATACTTAAAAATTGAGTTTGGATTCGATTCTTAACTCTCAAATTTAGTATAACTCAATAACTTGATAAAATTAGATTGTTAGATATTATGTATGTACGTGTGCAATTATGATGGTTGTTTAATTTGACATAAATGATAATTATGAAACTAAATTTATAAACATGTATCAAGTTAGCTAGAGTTGCTTCGGCAACATAATGTGACATCACATATTCAGATTCGATGCTCACGTCAGTTATGGGGTGTTACAGGTCAATTGTAGTCCACGTGCTTTTTGAATTTTGAAATTTTAATTTTGATCCAAATGTAACAATTAAACTATGTTATTAGACTTGTACTATGTGTAAAGTTACAAATTGAGTCTATGTTCTCAAGTTGAATCGTTTTTAGCTCTTACACTTTTGGATTTTGAAATTATAGTTTTGACACAAATGATAACTGATAAATCAATTAATTGGATTTTTGTGAGTAATGTGTAAAAATAGTAAGCTAACATGTCATTATACATGTGTTAGTATGTTTTCTACATCAAATTTTAGAAATAATAAAACTTAACTTAACGAACTTATATGCTATCATTTAGTCAAAATTAAAATTTGAAAATTTGAAAAATACAATACATAAAAAATGACCAAATTAAAATAGATGGATTGAATTCTCAACTTCATAGCAAAATTTAACTGACCTTACATCTATGAATGAACTTTGCTTTTGTAATTGGAAAAGAAAACTCAATTGTGTTAATATTAATGTACGTGGTCAAACCATTTTTAAGAAACACGCTTCACACGAAACGACTCATTTTGGATGGGCGATGAGCTTGGTTTCGGTGAGATTGAAAACAATGGTAGCAGTGTAATGACCCAATTTCCAATCGTATTGAAAATTACAGTTTCGGAATCTTGTTTCCCTAAACTGAGTCCGTAAATATTAAATAAAGATAGTTACGAAGTTATTATTTAGGTGAACTAAATTTTAGATGGCCAAATTGGCCGAAATTATGGTTAATTAGGGCCTAGGGACTAAATTGTAAATTTATATAGCTATAGATTTTTAATTTGGAAATGGCTTGGGGACTTAAATTGCAATTAACCAAAGGTTAAGAAAACAATTAGACTATTTTAAAATGTATGTTAGTGGACGGTGTGATTGTGTAGTCATTACTTGCGTAAATTAAGCTTTGTTTAATTAAAATAAAGTTAATTAACTTAATTAACAAATTAATCTCACTATATAAATCAAATTTCGATGGAAAGAGAGAAGGATTCATCTTCTCCAACTGAATTGAAGAAAAGAAGAAAGGCTTAATGCCATTTTTAAGGGATTTCAAGCTTTTAACTTCAATTTCAAGTAAGTTCCTAATAATTTTTCTTTTATTTTTATAGATTTTTTTTTATCTTGGATGTAACAACCCATACCGGGCCTAGATGTCATGGCTAGATCTGGAGATGTTATTGCAATTTCTTTCGAAAGCCCAGAATTCATTTATTTTTAAAATATGTCGTAAGCTCTTATTACACGAAAATTAGATTTATTTGAAAGCATATATTACTTAACTGATTTATTGAAAACGTTATTAGTTTACAATTTTCAAAATATATATGTTTAGAGCGGAAACTTTTAAAACATAAAATTTTTTAACACATAGTTGTTGTTTGAAAATCCTTTCTTTTGTAGGAAAACAACATCGTTAAAAAAATGTTTAACCAATTTCATGTGGAAAAATGGAAATAAAATCCAAAACCAAAATAACCCCAAATGTCCAAATAGTCCAAAAATTTACAGAACATGTAAAACCCAAATTAAAATAAGTCAAATGAACCAGAGTATTATAACTGAGCTTTCATCGCACCGACCTACCTAAGTATGAGGATTACTTGAATGTGACAGTCAAACAGAGAGTGAGTTTTCAAAACTCAATGTGTAACATATTATACTAAAAAATAATTAGACATATATGTAAATATCAGAAATAGAGCTTATCAAAACATAACAAATGCAGATATATAATCCTACCCCTATCCACTGCACATCATCTCCGACTAACCCAACACACCATATAGGGTACTATATACCCATCTAACCCTACACATTGCTTAGTGTCGGTATGACACTTCTCAGAATAGTTGCAACTGAGCTGCCAGTTTATTAGGCAATTTATCATCGTTTACTATAATATATGTGGTTAAGCCACCAAATACGACAGGTTATTAAGTTGCCCACACTTCCTCCATATAACAAATCTCATCCCAGATGCAAATGCAGAACTAACAGATATCAGATATGTTAATGATGTACATGCTTATAATGATAGATACATAACATATATAACATTTTCCAGATTATACATAGCATATTTCAGATTTATTGATCTTATATAATTTCAATCATGCGTAATTATCTCAAATTTATGCTAACATATGGTCAGAATTCGTGTTTTATAACTTAATTAATAACATATTGACCCTACGGAAGGCCTACGATCAATCCAAACGATGTTTACGGTCTAATTGGGCCCACATGGCCTAATAGGCCTAGACCGTGTGTCTCACACGGCTTAGCACAAGGCTTGTCACACGGTCGTGTGGCGTCAATAGTGCAGTTTTTTAGCTTTCGTCATTCGCTGTTTTTCTAGTTTCTCATTAAATACCTTGACTAATTTTGATGCGAATCTAAAGACGAATTCTCCAATACCTAAAATGACCATTCACACGAATTAATTAACTTAGGTTAACAAAACCCAAGCGCTAAATCATATCCCAACAACAACACTTAAACTTTAATGTAGAGAATTCGACCACAACCACCAACGAATACAAACACTTACCCTCGAGAACATCACCCCCACACAATTAGCTCGCTAGAAGAACACCAAACGACTCACTATTTTCCCTTAATCGATCTTAAAAATGATTAAATATAATCAACAACTACTTCCATCACAAGGAATAAAGAAACCTAACAAGGAATAAAGAAACCTAACTTACACATCAACTAATCATAATAATAATTTCACCAACCCTGGAAACCACCAAATCAAAATAGAAAAAAATGAATTGGAAGCAAACAAGATTACGAGTAGAGTAGAAATGCCAAATAGCAGCAAAAAGAACCAAAGTTGAACTTGAATTTTGTTTGAAAAAAACAAAAGAAAGATAGTAAAGGGACGACAGGGAAACAAAAACAATAGAAAAATCAAAATGAGAGAAAGAAAAACAAATAAAAAAATAAAAAAGGGAAAAAGAGACGTGAAAGTATGGTGAGAGAGATTAGGGAGATTTTTTTGTTGGGAATAAAATTAAAATTAAAACCAACTTCCCCCACTAATAACTTATCACATTTAGAATTCAACTACAACCCCAACACCTCCATATAAACGCACAAACAAAGGAAGCAAAAAAATATTTCCATTCGCTCATGTAGGGACTCAAACACATGACCATAAAATAACACCTTACCACTAAACCAACAGGCCCATTCTATCATAGATTGAACAAAAATAACCCTTAAGCTGAACAAACAAAGATAGGCTTAAGAGCCAAAAATAATTGAATTTTTCCAAAAGAGAGGCTTAAACCCAAGACCTCAAATGCACAACCGAAACCATTAACCACTAAAGCAAATACTTATTAATAATAGAATTTAACAAATTAAGAATTTAATATTTTGGGGTGTTACATTGGAAGCTTGATTAAGCTAACCCAAGGATCAATTTGATCAATTATTGAAGTTTTGATAAGATGCCATTGTTGAGAATTGAATGTTCAAGGTGTTAAATTGATAGAAATTAAGCTTAGCTAAAGAAAATGACTAAATTATAAAGCTTAATTGTTAGTTTTGTACATTAGGAACCAAAATAAAATGTAAAATTAACATAAAATTTATGTATAAATAAGAAATAGGAGGTCCCTAATGAGTAATTGTGAAACCGGATTTCAATTCGAAGCTTTGGGTTGAACCTTATTCTTAATAATATTTATATACAAAAAAACTTAAACTAATTTTTTGTTTACGATCAAGATATCATTCATATCTTTTTATAGTACATGAAAACTAATTTTTAGGGGTTCGTGGTTGTTTCTCCTGATAATATCATTTTTAGGGTTTGAACCTAATTTATTTTAAGAGTGTAATGTGCCTTACCACTGTACCTAATTGTTCAGTTAAAATTAGTCATGTCCATTTTATGGTATATGAAAATTAATTCTTTTGAGGTTCATGGTTGTCTTTCCTAATAATGTCATCTTTAAAATTCTAAACAAAACTCTCTCTAGAAATACAATGTCTTACCATTTTACTTAACACTTAAGCTGTTGGTAGTGGTGGAGCCACATTGAGGCCCAGAGGGGCCATGGCCCCGCCAAAGTTTAAATTTTTTTCAATTTAGTCCTTTATAAATTTACACTATGGCCCTCCCAAAAATATAAGTAGGCCCCCCAAGGTTTAAGATTTTTATAATTTTCCCCTTTGTATATATGTTATAGCCCTCCTAAAATATAAGTAGACCTCTCCAATATCTTTATAGGATTAAAAATAATATTAAAAAATTTTATTCTTGATAAAAACAAAGAGAAAATCTTCTTGAAGAGGCTAAATTACCTATGATGACTTTTGAATGATATTTTTGTTAAATAATAATACATTAATGTTTATTTAATAGTTTACTTAGCATAATAATATTTTATAAGTAATATAATAATATATATAAAAAGAAAAGAAAAGATGAAGAGACTTTTATCATCTTTCTTCTTCATATTGGTGTTTAGCCAGAAAAGAAGAAGAAATTTTTTTATCATTTTTCCTCCAAATTTAAAGTATAAGATATGTTTTTCTTCAAATTTTTCATAGATTTTGAATATTTGAAACTTGTTTTACATATATGTACCAATAGTTTTTTGTTTTATCAAGTATATTAAAAGTTGTCATTAAAGGATATTGATGGAACTTGGAAGCTTATAAAATTAAGTGAAATGTGTATGTTTTTAAATAGAAAATGATAAGGAGACGGTTTCCAACTTGTTAGAAGTGTAACAAAGAAACAAAAATAGTTAGATAATGTTATAGTAAGTTTCGGCTAAAGTAAAGAGAAGGAAGAAAACCTTGGTCACTTTGTTTAAAATTTTGTCAAATGATAGTTTATAAAGGAGTGAGCATTCTTGTGAAAACAGAATAAAAAATGGTTAACCGAGTCAAATGATAGTCATTTCGTCTTAATTGTTGGAATATTGCTTCTTTTGAATATATTTTTTTTATATGTTTAAATCGTTTATCACGTTGAAATATTACTTTTTTTGAATCGATTGTTTATATGTTTAAATCAACTATTAAATAACACTTCGAACTTTAGGTTGGCCCTAAATATTAATATCACTTGCTGTTGGTGAATTAAATGTTTATGGAAGTGGCTGTTATTGCTGGTTTTAAAACAGCCCTCATGTCTGCAAACTGCATGTCAAATTTGTGCAGGTGAAGTACTCGCAGCGCATGCGTGCATGGAAACATTCCCAGCAGCTCAAAGCGGTGACTTGACACTGCAACAAAATGCATGCATGCATGTACTAAATTAAAATTTTCAGTCTCTAATTCTACGACAATAAATGCAGTTTATGAAGCCAATGCTTCCATGGCCATCCATCGCACCAAGAAAAACCAATTCCATTAACATTAATGCATGCAGCAAAGTCTTGGAATTTCAAACAACGGTGCTGTTCCTGCACCCTCATTTATAATTTGGAAACTCTCAAACTAATGCTACGCCTATCATTAAAGACTCGTCTTCTCTCCACGCATTTAAACTCAAATGCTTCTTCTAATGAATCAACCTTAACATAAATCCCTTGAAAAACTACTTTCAAGGCATTTTGTTTTCTTATATATTAAACTCAGTTTTCTGAAAGAGCTTGAAAGCACTGGTACTAAATTCTGACTACTGCTCTGCATGCATACTGATGACAAAGCTCAGTTTGCGATATATAAACTAGCTAGGACCGCAACGTATATACAAGTACTACTGCCACATATTGGGGACTGTATCGGCTTCTTCATTTATGTATATATATAGTTGGTTGAATTTTGGCAGCGATAATGATGGATCAATCCATTACCATTTGACTTTTGAAGTTGCTTCCTCGCCCTTCAAATGTCATTTGAACTACATTACCCTCACATACTCTTAAATATTAATACAGTATCTAGGGATTAATTTTCGTTTTGCATGGCTTGCAGAGCCCAACCAAAACCCACTTACAATTTTGGCCCAACCTCAGTACCGATTAGGTAGGCTACCAGTATTTTTATATATAACTAGCATACGTTACTCAATTTTTTAAATATTATATTTTTATTATAATAATTAACTTAAAATAATAATTTTAATTTTAATTATTGAATATATTAAAATATATTAATTTATCAAATCAAATATTATAATAAAAAATTTTAAATAATAATTAAAATGTTTTTAACATATTCAACGTACATTATGATTTTATTTTATTTATTTAATATAAAGTAACATTATTCAAAACAATAGTTGGCTAACGTAATTAACTCTAATATATTAATTAACTTATAATTAAAATGTTTAGAATTTTATTTAAGTAATAACTTTATTTTACATCAATAAAATTAACATAACTTTTTAAAAATAAAATTAGTAAGACTTTTTTTTTACATCAAAATCTTTTAACTAATAATTTTATTTTAAATTATATTTATCACAACTTTTTTTCATATATTTTAAAATTAACTCAACATGTTTTAAATAATAGTTGTAAATTAAATTATAATATTTTTAAATGTGTAATAATTATAAAAACTTCTATTATATTATATTATATATATATATATATATATTTAAATGTACAATTATCCCAACTTCTATTTTACTTCAAATTTTTATTTTAAACGTGAATTTAGTAATATGATGAAAAATAAAAGATACTTTTGTTAGTTCAATTTTTTTCCAAACTCGTGCTTTTATATATATTAGTTTCCAATATCATGTGTCTTGTGTCACGGGGCCATGGATCAAAGCCCGTGACGAATGCACATAAAATGCCCCATGGAGGTCAACTGATCCTGTTTTAATCCACTTAAACTGGCTTGATTCGTGGAACACATGGAGAAGCCCATCTACTTGAAGTCTTGGTGGCCTAGTAAAATACTCCAGTAAAAATAGAGTTACATGATTAATGTAAATCCTAGGGATAAGATTGGATAAAGTTTAAATCTCTTAAGACTCTCATCTTGTAGATAGACACTAATCTCAGTCGTTGATATAATTTGATCTGTACCGTTGAATTCAGGAGAGCTCAACT
This sequence comes from Gossypium anomalum, assembly GCA_025698475.1. Classification (NCBI taxonomy): domain Eukaryota; kingdom Viridiplantae; phylum Streptophyta; class Magnoliopsida; order Malvales; family Malvaceae; genus Gossypium; species Gossypium anomalum. Next base: position 88,018,526 of record CM046961.1, read on the forward strand.
AGAAATAGAGGCCTTCTCCCTTATTTGCAAATAGTAAGTTGTAATCTTTCAAAGTAATAAAATACTTTTGAGAGCATTTACTCGAACACTTGATATGCTATTATTCTCTTTTGGCTTTTTTATTCGACACAAGTTCCTTAGTCCTTTTGCGCTTGCTTCCACTTTGTTTTCAATGCCTATGAGAATTTCTACGATAATTCTCATTTTCTGAAAGTAAGATTGACTAAAACGAATTTAAAAATAGAACTTTTAAATCATAATTAAATAATTGTACAACATTAGAAAAGTATATTTGTAAAATGTTTAAAAGATGGATAAACTGCAGATTTAAACTTTTAATTCTTTGGATCTTACTTTTTTAATCACTACAAAATCAATGTAAATAAATTAATGGTAGTAGTAATATATTTAATAATGATGTTATTCTCACTTATAAGATAAATATGTCATATGTGTCTGTATTATAGTAAGAACTCTTTATATATTGTATCTTTTGTATATACCTCTTTTTGTATTTTTATCATCTCATAATAGAATTACTCACAGTTTAAATAAAATTAAGATTAAAATTTGATTGAATTTGGATGTACAGTAATAATAGATAAAAATTAATTTTGATTTTAATGTATTAAAATTATTGAACTAAGTTCTAAATTTTAAATTTAGAAAACATAAAAAAAATAAATGAAAAAATATAAAAGAAATGAAGAAGGGAGGAAAAACAAAGGGAGAAGCATAAGAGAATGGGAAAAAAAGGAAAGTTAAAAGAATATAAAAAAAAATTAAATTGCTCAAAATAAAAAAATATAGGCACTAATTGTAGAATTTAACCTAAAATTTTCGTTTAAAATGATGATTTAACATGCCATGTCAGCTCACCGTTATACTGTTAACGACAATTAATGGCTCATTAATTAAAATGTTAACATAAGTGATTAAAACGTAACATTTCAAACATAAGTGACTAAAATGTAACCCGAGACAAAAAAAGGTGACTATTTTAATAATTTACCCTAAAATTATTGAACTAACTCTAAATTTTAAATTTAAAGTTAAAACATTAAATTCAAAATTTTTGGAAACTATTTTTAACATTTTATATTTTTTTTATTTTTTCTAATTTAAAACCAAATAATAATATTATTTATTAAAAAGAAAATTTAAATTGTATTAAATTTATTCAAATTAAAGTTTATAAATTTTATTCAAAATTAAGTTATCTTTTTGGAATGAGATTATCATAATATATATTTTTTATATAGTTTATTTTCATAAGGCAAACAACTATTAAAATTATTATATAATCTAATTGTGTTATAAAAAATCTGAAACGAATTGCAAATAAATTAAAAAAAACTTCAACGTCCTAAAAAAATTAAAATAAAATTACATTTAGACAAATAAAAAATCCAGCTTCCTAACAAATTAAAATAGAATGTAATTTAAAATTAAATAATATTAAAAAAATACTTAATATTTTATTTTATTTTTCTATTATAATTTATCAGTCTTGTCATCATCTTCTATCTTGATAATCTATCATCTTCGATCAATTCTGATGTGTTAATTATAAAAGAATAATAATAATAAATAATAGTAATTAGAAAAATAACATAAACTAAAATTAAAATGACTAAGAATGTACAGTTATAAAATGACTAGAATGATTGAAAAAAGTGAAAAAAAGTGAGTTTAAAATAAATGTAGTATAATATGTATGGTAAACTAAATAAACGTGTGATAAAAGAATGTAATAATTGGTATATAACTATATCATTGTTAATGTAAATCTGTATTAATATATGATTCTACCATTATCATTGTTAGTGTAAATATGTATTAATATCTTTTTCTAGCATGAAATTAAGTTATAATCTGGTTCTAATATGTATTAATAGCTCTTTCCTAATATTTAAATAGAAGAATAAAAGCGTGTCAGTATGCACATATTTATGTTTTCTTGCACTAACAACAATGTCAATATCAACCAAATTAAGACTCAACCTAAAACTTTATTTATATTTTCTTTTAGTGATGAAAAAGAAATTACAAATCAAAGCCTATTGAGGCAAACCAAAATCCCCGAACGGGGATATTTCAAAAATGCAAAGACCCTAATTTTCCAAGTGAGCCAACTTGGCCAATTTATCGGCTTCCTGGTTATCTTCTTTAGGAATGTGACAAATATTCCAATGACGAAACTGATACAAAAGCTTAAGAATTCTTTTGATTATAGCTGAATTAGACCCCTCTGTAAGACTTTCCTTGATGGTCGTAACCGCTTCCAATCTATCTCTTTGGATCAACAGATTATCTAAACCTCGATCAATTAGAATGTTTAATCCGTCCAATATATCCCACGGTTCAGCCTCGAACACTAAGCAATTTCCCAAGAACCTATTAAAGCCTATAATCCACTCCCCATTTATGTTTCTCACAACTCATGCTGTTGCTGAACTATTCTCAAGTCTAATGGATCCATGTGTATTCAAATATAACCCTCTTCCAAACGAATTACAGCAAAGGATACTGATTATAATAATTACCTAAACATATTACACATATGAATAAATTAATTACAATTCAAATGACTAAACGCATACAAAATGAAAATAAAGTATGGCATTGTCTTTTCTTTTTCTTTTTTTTTTCCTTTATTGAAAATGAAGTATGTCATTATCTATTTGTCAACACATTAAAAACAATTCAATCAAGGTCCTATTAAACAAAACTTGACTCAATCATTTGGACCAAAATGCTTGAATAACGCCTGCTTATGCTTACCAGTGTTTCTTGAGGTGTATTTATATAATTCCATAATTCCATCTCTTCCCAATCAAGTTATCAACTTGTGTCGTCTAATGCTCGACAGAATTAATTGTATATGTAGAAAAGCTTAATCATTATGAACAATCATTGATTTTATATATATAAACTAATTGGTAACAAATGAAAAAAATAAACCCTCTTTTACGTGTCCAAATTATTCTTATATAATGAGATTTATTTTATTTTTCATTCAACCCTATTTTGATATCATGATAAATTTTAGAATGAGCATGACACCTCTCATATCTATCAGTAGGCAATAATTTATCTACCCAAGTTGCTTCCAATTTTATTTTATGCGAGTTTCACTATATTCATTTTCTTTTTAATAATTTTATAGATTTTAATCATATCTATTCTCTTTGACACAATGTCTAAAACTACCAATAGTCCCTCCCTAACTCATAAATAGGAGAATAATACGCTTCAGTGTTCTCAAATCCACGTCCTCCTACATTAGCAACAATACCCATGCCATCGAGTTAAGATTCAATCGATCACTTTATATTCATTTTTATACTTGCGATGATATTTTCTTACTATTAACTCATGAAGTTATAAGTTAATAATTTATTTATCCAATTAAAAAATATAATTGTGTAATTATAATGATATTTGTGATTCTTAAGAAAAATTGTTATTAAAGTTTATGTTACAATCTTGGTGTAATCATTATTTTCAATTATAATTTCTGTTAAAATTTATTAACTTAACATATTTATATTTCTGTCAATCATATGACACATTACATGATGGTAGCTTAATTAACATCCTAAATTGACAAAAATATTTATGATTTAATGATTGGATAGGATTTTTAAATAAAAAAATTGAAGGACTTAATTTCTAACCTTTTTAAGTATAAAGATTAAATCTCAATTTTTTTTCAAAGTACTAATACTAACAACATATTTTAACCAAAAACAATTGCCATCCTATTCGCACATAATTATATTCTACTTTATACAACAGGGCTTACAAGAAAAAAAAAGTTGAATTTTATTTTTACAATATGTTTTTTTATATCTTTATATACCTAAATAAATCTTAATTAACTTTAATTTATATCTAAATAAAACTTGACCTTTAATTTGCGCATATATATATATATATATAATATTTTTGTTTGTCATAATTTTTTTAAAAAAATTCATGTGAGAAAAAAAAAACAATTAGTATTAGATATTTTGTTTGGAATAAAGATTATTATTAAATGTTTAAAGCTTATTTGAATAAAATAAAATCATAAAAAAAACTTCATAAAAATGATAATATCCAGAAGCAGCTTAAGTATTTTGATCAAAATAGGGGCATTATATAACGAAACTTGATTCCTTAAACAAGACTGTAAAAGGTTTTTGGTAAAGATTGATTAATTCTCCCTTTAGTTTTTTTTTCCATAATAATTTTTTTTAATGAAAGAAATATGAAGTGTTTAGTTGTAACTTAAAAGAAAGAATGAATGAAAGAAACAAGAACTATCTACGTTTGTCATAGGTTACGCATGTGAGCCCGCAATCATGGCACATTAGAGCGATCTATCATGCTTAAGGGAGGTCATTTGGCTCAACTGGACTGGCCCATAGTTTTAAGAGATTGAAAGCCCATCTGCAAAGCTTGGTAAATATGGAACATAATCTTCGAAGATTATGCAATCTTAGATATGATATGTAACCTTAGAAGATATGATTCTGTAATATTAGAGATTTGATTTTGTAGATAGCTTTTAATTTTAGCCGTTGATATACTTTGATTTGTACCGTTGAAATTTGGGAGGCTCCACTATAAATAAAGGCCTCTCCCCTCATTGCAAATCACTTCAGTTTTGAGTAATAGAATTCTTGAGAGTATTCACTCAAACTTTTTCTTTTGTATTTTTAGCTTTTCTGTGGCTTTGTTCTTATATTTCAAGTTCGTTCATCTTTGATTTACTTCCATTTGCATTGGTTTCTTGGAGGAATTCTAATTGAATCCTCAATTGTTGGGAGTTAGGCTGAATTATGCGTTTTTGAAGCAAAGAATTTGCCTAAGGCCTCACGGATTGCAAGATAAAGTTCTAGCCATGTGACAATGGGTATCTGAACTAGTGTTTCAAAGGCACTGTTGAAAAATGTCAAAAGAAATTGTTGAACATATTGAGCCAATGGAGACCCATGGAAGGGCCAGGAAGGCTAGCCGTTCGAGGGATATGCTGTCGATGCTGAAAGGCCGAGTGGTCAATCTTGAAGAGTCCATTGGGGACACAAAAGACACACTCGAGATGATGGGGGACGCATCGAGGAGCTGTGCTCAGAGAAGGAGTAACTTAAGGAACAAATGGACGATAGCTCCAACTTGGATGCATTGCAAGCTCTCTTCAACATCACGGTGGTTAAGCTGACAGAAGAGACTGAAACTCTTAAAGTTATTATAATGACTATGAAGGCAAATAATGAAGCTATAGTGGCAGGATTGTATACAAAGATCGAGGAGCTCGAGGAAGAGTTTGCTTTGTGTCGTGTTGCTGTGGGATGAGGGGTGTTGGGTGGAACACCAAGCCATAAGGTTAACGCTCCCAAATCAGAAAAGTTCAACGGGTAAGGTCCGCAAGAGAGGTGGACAACTTATTATGGGAGATTGAGCAATACTTCCGTGCCGTGGGCATCAAGGATGATGATACTAAGGTAAATACTGCTTCTTGGTATCTCATTGATGTTGCTTTGTTATGGTGGCATCGTAGGTACACAGATATGAGACGTGGTAGAACCAAAATTGAGACTTGGGAGAAGTTTCAAAAGGAGTTCAAAGCATAGTTTTACCTAGAATATGCGGAGAAAAAAGCTCAGGCAAAGTTGTTCCAATTCACGCAATAAGGCACAATAAGGCACAATATGCTGCAAATCACTAATCTGACTGAAGATGAGGCATTCTTCTTCTTAAAGGATGGATTGAAACCATTAAGCAAGAACTGGAATGTCGGGGGGTCGAAGAATTCTTCAAAGTCATGACCATTGTTGAATCACTTCTTAAGCTAAATGTTAAGGGGCCGAAAAATTCTGAGTGTTCCAAGATCAAATTTAAACCCAAGGGCAACTGTAACACCTCTAACCCGTATCCGTCACTGAAATAGGGTTACGGAGCATTACTATAAAAACGTAACTTAAAACATTCATTTCCAAACATTTCATTAATCATAGTATAATTTATTCATGCACATGCATATCGTCCCTTATTCGAGCCTTTGAGGCCTTAGAAATACTTTAGAAACGATTTAGGACTAGATCGGGAACATTTAAAACATTGAGAAAAAAGTTAGAAAAAATCATCCTGCAGGGGTCATACGATCGTGTGACTAACATGGCTGAGACACATGCCCATGTCTTAGGCCGTGTAACATTCGAAATAGGGACACACGGCCGTGTCCTAGCCCGTTTTCGTGCCTGTGTAACTCTCTGACTTGTGTCACACAGCCAAGCCACACCCCCGTGTACTAGGCCGTGTAACACTCGAAATGGCTTCATACGCCCGTGTGCCAGGCCATGTGCTAGGTCGTGTAACTTTTGAAAAGTAACCTTTAAAATCTATAGAGGACACAAGGCCGTGTTGCATGGCCGTGTGTCGCACATGGCTGAGACACCCGCCCGTGTCTCAGGCCGTGTGGACATGAAATTGGCCAAATTCAAGCTATTTTCATCTCCAACTCAAATATTTAGCTACAAACATTTTGTTCCCACATTCAAAACCTCAAAGCATACCAATTCATGCATGAAACAATCAATTCAATATACCATAAATTCCTCCAAACAATATGCAATCAAGGCACATCAATTTCATTCAACCAAATATTATTTTAACATGTCAAAAACCTATCAAAATCAAGCATCATAACTCACTCTATACTAAACTACTACACACTACGTATTTGAAGTATTCAAGCACCAATACTTGCACCAAAAATATTTGTACATCAACTACATATATATGGTCCAAGAGGTTTACCTAGTTATGCACACAAGTTCAAATGCCTTTCACTAGCAACAAGTATAAACATATCAACTTTTAATATTTACATCTTCAGAAAAATATCACAATACTAGAGACTTCCCTAATACATGTCACTTTAACCAACTACAACAAGAACCAAAATGACTACCGAGATGATGATGATAGTGTGTGAGCTTCCGAGTTGATCTAATCAAAGCAACGATTCCAAAAGTCCTACAAAAATAAATCAAACTAATAAGCACAAGAGGGCTTAGTAGGTTCGATAATGGATTCATAGGTTATCAATAAAAAAAAAGTTCAATTTGATGAAAACTTTCAATACACCGGCACAAAGCCTGCTAGGTACAAAGCCTACTAGGCGCAAAGCCTGAATAATATTGGCACAAAGTCTGCTAGGCACAGAGCCCGAATAACACCGGCATGAAGCTTGCTAGGCACAAAGCTCGAATAACATTATGTTTCTATTTCTTTGAACATAGTTAAATGGAATCCAAAGGCTATTCACTAATGAAATATTATGAAATGTTCAATACAACTAAAAATAAACATATAACGAACTTACGAGACTAGATCGTAGTAGTTGTAAAGCAAATGAACTATTCTGAAATTTTTCCTTTCCCACGATCTTCAACTCGTTCGTGATCTAAACTAATAATTTCATTCAATTGAGTACTTCTAAACATCAATTTAATCCAAAAATTTATTTTTATTTAAAATTCTACCCCTAACATTTTAACTTTTCACAATTTAGTCCTTAAACTTATAAATTGAAATTTAAGCATTTTCATCTTTTTTCTCAAACTAGATGATTTCTTTAGGGATCTATATCACTCCATACAATCCATTTTTTCATAATTTACTTGGAATTTTACTACTTTTACAAATAAATCCCTAAATAACATTTTCATCAAAAATTACTTTACCAAACTTGTTTATTTAATAATAAGGACCCATAATTATTTATTAAACTTCAAGAGGCATGCAAGAAAATTCATGGAAAGTCCCACTACTTTTAATAGTTTTACAAATTAACCCTCGGGCTAGCTAAATTAAGCTAAAACGATTTCGAAAACATAAAAATCATTAAAAACGAAACAAAATATTGTACCATGCAAGGAAGAAATCAAAAAAAAGCTCCCATCCATTCAATAGTGGTGGTTTCGGCCAAAAAGAAAGAAAATAGGAAGATGACAACCTTGTTTCTATTTTTTTTACTTAATTTCATTTTAATTATCCATTTACCATTTTAACCTTAAAAAGTCATCTAAATTTCACTTAAACCAAATCCATAAACATCCACTAACCCATTTCTTAGAATAATTTCCATTCAAGTCCCTTAGTTTAAGATTTCATGTCCATTTGATCTTTTTAACTAATAGAACTCAACTTTTACCATTTTTTTGATTTAGTTTTTTTTACTCAATTAACTACCTAAACATTAAAATTTCTCTACGAAATTTTATTACGACCTAAATAAAATCTCGTAAACACTTCTCGAAACCATTGTACCGATATTACTGTAAACAGAATGTTACAACAACGATAGAGGAGACAACGACAAGGGGAAAAAGAATGGCGAGACCCGAAAAGCTAAGCAAGACAAGCTATGGGAAAAGAACGGCTCGATACGTTGCTACATTTGTCAAGGCCCGTACATGGCAAGAAATTGTCCAAAGTGAGTCTAGTTTTCTGTCGTCGAAGGGAGTGATGAGTAAGAATAAGCAACAAAGAATATTGGTTCAATACTTAGGGGTGTTGAAGACAAGATGAGTCATGGGCTGATGTTTGTGGACATCATGATGGTTGGCAGATGATTGAATACGCTTGTTGACACAAGTGCATTTGATTTGTTCATGTTCGAAGAGACTGCTCATAAACTTGGTCTAAAGATCCAAAATGAATCGGATTGGATCAAGACAATAAACTTGGTCTAAATATCCAATCAAGGGAATTGCAAAGGGAGTGGATCTCCAACTTGGCAAATAGACTGGTAAGGAAACCATTAAAGTAATACCACTTGATGACTATAGTTTTGTGGTTGGATTAGGTTTTCTTGATCGGGTTTATGCGTCTATTTTTCTTTCTGGAAATTACATGGTGATTTCAGATTTGAACCATCAATATATTGTGAAAATGAAAAGGAAAGGAAGCTTGAAGGGAAAAATATTATCGGTGATCCAATTTTCTAAAAAAGTATGTAGAGATGAAGTCTCCTATTTAGCCATCTCGAAGGTCGAGGAAGTCGTTAAGTCTGTTGGTGAGATTCCAAAGGAAGTGGGTCAGTTACTTCAATATTTTTGGGATGTGATGCTAGCAAAGTTACCCAAAACGTTGTTGCCTAAAGGGAGGTGGATCACAGGATCGAGTTGATGCCCAATTTTGAGCCGCCAACTAAAGCCCCATATCAGATGTCCCCATATGAATTGGAAGAGTTGCAGAAGTAGTTAAATGATCTTTTAGATTTCATTATGAGACCATTTAAAGCCTTATTTAGAGCGTCGATGTTGTTTTAAAAGCAACATGATGGATCATTAAGGTTGTGCAATGATTATCGGGCATTCAACAATATCATTATGAAGAATAGGTATCCTATTCCCCTTATTGTAATTTTTTTTTATTAGCATGGTAGTGCACGATGGTTTACCAAGTTAGATTTAGGATAAGGGTACCATCAAGTTCGAATAGCCGAGGGGGACGAGTCAAAGACAGCTTTTATGACATGATATAGTTTGTATGAGTTCCTTGTGATACCCTCCAGACTCACGAACACTCCAGCTACATTCTGCACCCTAATAAATAAGGTACTTCAACCTTTCTTAGATTGTTTAGTGGTTGTTTACCTTGATGATATTGTGATGTACAATAAGTTACTCAATGAGCATGTAGGACATTTGAGGGAGGTGTTCCAAACCTTACAGGAAAATAAGTTGTACGTCAAAGAGGATAAGTATTCATTTTTCCAACTAGAGGTAACATTTATAGGCCACATTGTGGGAGGTGGCAAGATCCGGATGGATGAGAGCAAGATTCGGGTCATTATTATTGGGAAGAACCAACCAAGGTGATAGATTTGCAGTCTTTCCTTGGGTTGGCAAACTATTATCGATGCTTCATTGAAGGCTACTCTAAAATCACCGCACCTTTGATGGACTTGTTAAAGAAGGGTAAGGTGTGGGATTAGGATCCTCAATGTGATAAAGTCTTTAATCAAATGAAGGAAATGATGACGAGGGAGCCCGTACTTGCTTTGCCAAATTATTCAAAGTTGTACGAGGTACACACAGATGGATCAGATTATGCCATTGGGGGAGTACTGATGCAAGATTGGCATCCAATTACAATGGAAAAAAAATTTAAGGAAAACCAAAGTTTTAAATTTTTTTCCAAAACAAGGTCTTGGTTGTGATATCTAAAGTAATAAATACTTAATCAAAATTGTACCTTTTTGATTTATCTAGGATGAATGCTTCGACGAGTAGTCTTCTCCGCTATCCTCAAGCTCACGTATACCGAGTGTGGGCTTGGTTCGAATCAGAAAATTTTTCACAAAAATTACCAGTGGGGTAATTTTGCAATTTTTTTAAACTTTTCGGTCAATTTGTAAATCAAAAAAATATCTTAAATTTTCTGGAATAATCTCTTCAGAGAATTTTCTCTCTACAACTTTCTCATGAATTCAAGTATGTGTAAATAATGATCTAATGCTCTTTTTATATATGGAGAGTTTAGTGAGTTTAGAGAGTTCAACTATGATTAAACTTAATCACTTTAATATTAAATTAATATAATATTTATCAAGATAAATATTAGATTAAATTTAATATTAAATCTTATTAAAATAATATAATTTTTATCTACAAGATAAACATTAAATAAAATTTAATATTAAGATAATCACTTTAATATTAAATTAATAAAATACTATTAAGATAAGTATTAAATTTAAGTTAATATTAAACTATTAAACTATTATTATTTTTTTGAATAGTTAATCTGAAATTAAATTCTTTGGTAGAGTCCCAATAGGAGCATAACTCTTCCACTGCTCAATCACTGCTGACCAACCATCGCCGGCCACCGTGACGCCATCGTTGCAATCACTGACATCGTTGTGCCCGGTGATGCAGGTGTGACACCCTTACAGCACCCCAAGTCGGTTCGGTTGCTACCAGTTCGATCCGAGTCAATGATGACCCGGCCGGTCTGGTCTAACCATCAGTTGGACCGTCAACCTAGTTTCACATACCGGGCCAGGTTCAACCAGTTTTGGGGTGTTGGTCTCAGTTTTGGGCTCTTAGGTCCAATTTGCGAACTTATCTCCAATTTTCAAGTTCAATTACCCTTTGGGCCAATTTTTTCTGACTTGAAATTTAATTTTGAAAAATATCATATTAATTTTAATTGATTTGATTAATTTAATTTTACTTGATCAAAATTAATTTTTCCAAAAATCACTTAGATTTTCTAAATTAATTTTTCAAGAAAATTCTTTAATCAAATTTCTAGTTGAACAATTCTTACAACCACCTAATTTAATTCTACATCAAATAAATTGACTCAATTAAATTATTCCAAAAGTCGTAAAATTTAATTCTGATTCAAATGCAGTCTGATCGAGCTTTTATTGAGCTAGCGGATAGACTAATCGGACATATACAATTAGGCTCTGGTGGTTGCAATTATGTCTAGAAGCATCATTCCAATAATTCACAATTACTTAATCATGGAGTCAGTCCACAAGTAGCACCATGATTGGAAACTCTTTATTGTATACTTTTTACGAAAGTAATTCATCCAACTACTTTGTCCAATAACCTCGTCATATGTGTGTTACCCTCATATAATATCCTTGATTCCTTTGAGTTAAATTCTTTCCTTGATTCCTTTGAGTTAAATTCTTTCATCACTACAATCCTATTTTATCTCATTGTCACCATTGTATCTTCTTAATGATTAATATGATTATTATTAATAAATGACCGTGATAAATTACTCGTTCAAGAAAGAGCAACCCATCCACATTCCATATTTATCAATCACACAATGTCAATGAGATGATATCATTAACTCTTTAATTAAGCTATGAATTCCACTGTTGCTAGTAAAGTCATGCCATACACAAGTCATGTACCTAACATACCGGCTATGGGCTCGATCATCTTTAGAGCATAAGCCTCCACTTATATCAAAGCACATAAGTTGCATATGCATGGTCAGTGACTAACTCATGATTTAGGTAAATCATACCATGAACGTCACAAGTGAATTAATTCACAAACAGATTCAGAATTAAGTCATCTTGGGTCCAATCCAATGTATCATTCTACCAGTGAATACATCTATGTCTCTACTCGTGGAGTCAACTGCTCTGATAGCTAAGACTAACCATCTCCCCAATTGGAATTGTAGACGACATAATAATCCTTCTCAGTATTTGAATCAAATGCTCACTTTGATTCTTTTACGAGATTATAGACTTATTTAGATTATCTACTGAAGTAAGTTGTATTTCTTGTAATGTAAATATTTTTTACAATGCCACTTATCTTCAGTTTGAACTTTAGACAATCAATGAATTAGTATTTTTTTGTCACAATTTTGCTATGCATGCAAAATATAAAAGATAGAAAATACAAAAGACATAATAGTGAAATGTAAAATTAACTTTATTTATTTATTCATCGTTTAAATAAATAGAAAACAGTTACATGTTTACTACAATATGGGCACATTTCCCAATAGTGTCCTATTGAGGAGGCAACTCGTTTGTTCCTTGGACATGTGGTGAAATATTAGGGACTGCCACAGCCTATCATTAGTGATCAAGACGGACGATTTACAAGTCAGTTCTGGACGGAGTTGTTCAAGTTGATGGGCTCAAACTTGAATTTTTCCACTAGCACGCATCCGCAAATCGATGGGCAAACCGAACAAGTGAATGTATTGTTGGAGACATACATTTGCACTATGAGTGCGACATAGAAGGACTAGCCAAAGTTGTTGGATATGGCTCAATTTTATTATAATTTGCAGCGAAATAGGGCTACAAATCAAAGCCCGTTTGAGATAGTGACGGGCCAACAGTCACTCACAACCAACGCTATTGCGACCCATTATGGAGGACCAAATCCAGTAGCTTATAGATTTTCAAAAGAGTGGCATGAATAGAATGATTTAGCTAGAGTTTGCCTACACAAAAGGAGTAAGCACAACAAGAAATAGGTTGATCAAAGTCGTAGGGATGTAGAATTTCAGGTTGCTGATTCTGTCCTTGCGAAATTACACTTGATATTGTGTCACAATGGCTTGTACAAGGGGCTTGTGCGATGGTATGAAGGACCTTTTCGAGTGGTGAAAAGAATAGGCAAGGTGGGCTACAAACTTGAGTTGCCAGCAAAACGCAAGGTTCATCCAGTGTTCCATGTCAGTATGCTTAAACCATTCCATGAGGATCCAAATCGAAGTGAGTCCAAAAATACACCAATAGGGGTAAAGGTCTCCTATGATCGTGAAGTTGAAAGCATCATGGAAAACTATGTGATCAGACAGAAGTACTATAGATCGAGGCATGAATACTTAGTATGATGGAAGGGACTTCCCAATAGTGAAGTATGTATAGAACTTGCCGAGATCTTATGGTAGTTCCAAGACAAGATAGACTGGTTCAACTTGGAGGACGCAACAAAGGCGTCGCTAGAACAGATGGGGGAGAATGTCATGGGTTGTGCATGGGAGCCCGCAACCATGGCACATTTGAGTGATCCATCATGTTCAAGGGAGGTCATTTGGCTCAATTAGACTAGCCCGTGGTTTGGAAAGATTGAAAGCCCATATACAAAGCTTGGTAAATATGAAACGTAATCTTCGAAGATATGAAATCTTAAATATGATATGTAATCTTAGAATATATAATTATGTAATCTTAGAGATTTGATTTTGTAGATAACTTTTAACCTTAACTGTTGATGTACTTTGATATGTACCGTTAAAATTGGAGAGGATCAACTATAAATAGAGGCCTCTCCCCTTATTGTAAATCACTCTAGCTTTGAGTAATAGAATTCTTGAGAGCATTCACTCAAACTTTATCTCTTGTGTTCTTAGCTTTTCTATGGCTTTGTTCTTATACTTCAAGTTCATTCATCTTTGATTTACTTCCATTTGCGTTGGTGCCTTGGAGGAATTCTAATTAAATCCTCAATTGTTGGGAGTTAGGCTAACTTAGGTGTTTTTGAAGCGAAGAATTTGCCTAAGGTCATACGGATTGTGAGACTAAAGTTCTAGCCCTATGACACATTCATGATGATGCTTACGCAGTTCAATTTATTAATTTATGTTTACAAAGTTTGGCCTAGTAAAAATTTTATCACAAATTCTTAGTATAAGTTATGGTTTAAATTTAATCAATCTTAAAATTGTTTTATCTTCACTTCCATATGTTCATAATGAATATTCTCACCAAATAAAACTTTCCACTTAAAAGTTTATTATCAACGGTTAAAATAGTAACGAAATTAAAACTGAACTAAATGAAACGAAATCGACTGAAGGATTGTACTACAAATATTAATGAGATGAATTGGATCAATGTCCGTACTTTACTTTTTTGTATTGTATATAATTGATAAGATAATTCTCAAATTTATATATGAACTTTGATCTGATGTGCAATTTGACGCATGAACTTTGATTTAGTGCAATTATACACATGGAACTTTGATTGTGGTTCAAATATATACATGAGACACTAATTTTAATTCAATTGCATACATTTAAAGGAATAAATACATTATTTTATTGTTTATATTAAATATATATTTATTTATAGTACAGTATGTATACTTAAAATGATACTATGTCGATAATTATGTTTGTAATTTGCGAAAATAGAATTAAATTAATATTTCATGTATAAAATTACACAAAATCATAATTCATGTACAGCATTACATATTAAACCAAAATTCATATTTAGTTTTGAAATTCATCTTTATATATTGTATTTGCACTAAAAATGTTTCTCCCAATCAACCAAATTTGTGCACTCTTTCATCTCTATCTCCAAGCCTTCATTATATAAAGTTTAATAACATATCTCAATAATGTTTTGAAGTATCAGTCCCGATCTTTTTTGATACAATGGCTAGAATTACTTATAATATCTTCCTAACTTTTAAATAAAAAGATAAACGTTTTAGGACATTTAAACCCATATTCTCCTAAATTGAAAACAATATCGACACCGAATATAATAATAGTAGAATTAATTTCAATTGTAACCGAACAGAGAATTGGTGAAGCAACCATAAAATAGATTAAAAAAATATTAGCTAGTACTTACGCTGTATTTTGGACAAATAAGTTACACTGAACAGCCCTTGCTTTAAGGTTAAGAGTGAAACCTTAGGCAACAAGGCAGTTGAAATAATTTAATATGAGCAAACTCGCGACCAATCAATTATATATGCTTGTTCATGTATCCACGGAAAGACACGAGTAAATACCCCAATCAGGCACTCCATCCAAATATTATTATAAAATTATAATTAGACAAAAAATGCTAACGCTAAATACAATATATGAAGCAATCAGTGCCAATTTTTTAATTTGAAATATATATCGTATGGTATACTTCGTTTTTCTTGATTGATGCATGTAAAACGAAGTGTTGTCCCTCACGTGTTTTGTTCTTGTATATATATATGGGTGAATTAGTCTATACTTGATATAAAGCTGAATTCTAATCTTCTCGAAACATGGCTTTGAGATGGTTTCTGCATTCAGCATGTCATGTTTTGGGGTACCAACATGAGCCTGATGACATGCAGTACTTCAAGAACATGGCAGGTGAACAAAGTGGAGGAGTGACTCAGAGCTCAAAGGTGTCCTCCAACGGTGAGCTGACGGTGGTGAAAGCGAAAATACATCCGGGTTCGGGGTTTCAGATGCCGCTGCACTATCCTCGTTACACAAAAGCGGATTACGAGAAAATGGAGGAGTGGAAAGTGGACATGCTTCTCAGAGAATATGGACTAAGTTTGGAGGGCAACCTTAGCCTTGATGAGAAGAGAGCATATGCAATGGGCACATTCTTGTGGCCTCATCAGTATTGATCCATCTTCTAATCATCATCGTGCCTTAATCAAGCTG
Source organism: Gossypium anomalum (assembly GCA_025698475.1). Lineage (NCBI taxonomy): Eukaryota > Viridiplantae > Streptophyta > Magnoliopsida > Malvales > Malvaceae > Gossypium > Gossypium anomalum. The sequence goes on from CM046961.1 coordinate 88,034,489, forward strand.
CCAGCTAATATCATACGCATACAGTTAATAACTTTTAGCACTATATAATTAAATATAGTACATATATATGGTGTGTGGTACTTTGTAGTAAGATGGTTGGAATCTAGTTTTGTTTAATGGAGTCCCTAATAAGGTTTCTCGAGTTCTCTATAGTTTTCAGCGTAATTAATTCGGGTGATCTCTCACACTATCGCAGAGATGAACTAATTAAATATCATTACAAGACAATTAATGTTAATCCAGCCTTATGATATTTTAATTTTTATCATGCATGCCAGCTGGTTTTAGAATGTTCGAACATACACACACGTATGAAAACATGTCTTATAAGAATGTCCAATTAAAACATCAAGATACACCATGGTAGTGGATATGCATGTACCCATAAGTGGGCATTAGGTAGAGCCTAGAAGCTTCATTGAAAGAAAGCGAATCCATTTATACTTATATAATTACACCATTTTTTTTTTCAACTACTGTTGATGCCTTTTTGCATGTCATATGCTGGTGCTATAACTTTGGTACAATAAATATGCCTATTTTTGGAATTTCATCATTGCCATACCAAATCTAGGAGTAGTATAAAAAGGAGAGACCCTTATTATTCACTCCAAAAAATATATATAAAAAATCGACCCAAATTAAACGTAAGTGTTCAATTCTCCAAAAGTATCATTATGGATGAAAGGGAGGAGCATGCGGAGAAGAAGGTTGAAGCTGTAGGCAAATACCACTTCCTCAGAAACACATTGCAGATTGTTGTATGGGTTGCTTTTTTATCGATTTTCCTTTGCCATTCTTCAGGCATGGCCTACTCTTTGTTTCCTCATTCCTTCAATGTTTATTTCTCCACTTTCCTTTTCTCCTTCTTCACCCACACAGTTGAGAGGAAGTACATGTTCCTCATTTGCAACGGAATACTAGCATTCGTCGCCAAAAGCTCCGTGTGTAGCCGCTCAGAGTCTGATAATAATGGCTACCTGGCCTTGCAGATATCCACCCCACCAACACAAACGAAACCTTCAGTCACCGATGAGGTGGGTGCTGCTGAATATGACCAACATGTACCTCTGGACGTAGCTGAAGCAGAAGAAACAGAAGATGCTCATGAAAATGAAGCTGAAGAGCAAGCAGAACATGAGACCGAGTCTTCGGTTAAAGAAGAAGAAGAAGAAGAAGAAAGTGAAGGTTCAGTGATAGTGGAAGATGCGGATGGTGAGGGATACAAAGAAAGAGAAAAAGGGTGGTGGGGGAAACAAGAAGAGCGAGGAGGAGGCGTAGGAGCAAAGGAAGAGTTGCCAATAAGCATGAGCACGGAGGAGTTGAACAGAAAAATTGAAGAGTTCATAAGGAAAATGAAAGAAGAAATCAGGATTGAAGCCCAACAACAAATGATTGCATCTAATTAAATATTTATAAAGCAAGTCATATAATAAATATATATATATATATATTGTAAATCCTCTTATTACGTTGCATATGTAGTTTCCCAGACTATATGGTGTCCCTCTCCATGCAAATTAATGTTCTATTTAGAGCTTGTTTCCATTTCTCTCTAGCTCTCTATTTTCTTTCTTTTTGCTTCTGATGGCATTGCACCAATACTGCAAATTGTGAAGTTCAGAAAGCTAAATAATTATTATCCATATATCTCTTTTCTCAAGTTAGATGAGAATCATTAAAGGGAAGAAACAGAAGGTCCAGAACTGTATGTTAGAAAGATAAATACTAAAGCATTGCGGAGCTTAGTGGAAAATGCTAGAATGGAGTAGCCAGCAGATGTACTTTGCTTCCTATATTTAAAATCCGACACGTCATACTATTAAGTTTATTTAATACTGTTAAAAATTTTTGTTACTAATGATTTAGAGAAAGTATTATATAAAATTATAATTTTATGTCATTTTTATTTTTTTAATAGAAAAATGAAAAATTATATTTTTTCTCTCGACTTAAAAAATTTAAATTTAACTAAAAAAATCTGAATATCAAGAGAAAAAAATTTAATTTTTTATTTTCCTATTAAAAAAATAAAAACAATGTGAAATCACGTATTTATAAAATTCTTCAATCACATATTAACCCACCCATGCATTGCTTTTTAACTTTTGACTAATGGTAAGACTTTTCTGCCCAAAACTTTTTTTTTTTTTTTTTTGGTTATTTCTCGTCTCTAGCTTTTGTTTCTTTTGGTGTGGTGGGTCCGGTGGTGCAGTTGGTGGAAATAATAGTGGGTCTAATGAGCTATTTCCGATTTGGAACCGAGCGGGTTAGGGGAGAGTCGATGACTCCCAACCACATGAGAGCAAAGTAAAGCACGGATATGAAGAAAAGTAGGGGAGAGGACGAAAGCGACATCTTTTTCGAACAGAGGGTAGCGTTTTTCGAGACTGTAAGCAAGGGAACGGACCTGAGAAACGAATTGAGAGTAAGTCAGCGTTTGGCCGGTGGTTGCATTGACGGCGAAAGGGATGGCGCCGCTGGTAGAAATGGAAGAGAAGATGGAGAGACAATATTCCGCGACGGAAAGAGGCTGATCAGCTGGCGGGAGAGGGACGGGCTGCCTTAAGGTACTGTGAATTTTGGTTTCGTAATAGAATCCGGCGTTTCAACGGCCGGGATTTCTCTCCGCCATGGAAATGGAGAATGAAGTGAAGCTGGTTGGTAATTCAAAAATAGTTTGAAATTAAATTAAATTACGTCTCAAATTTGGTTTTGGCTAGCCTTTGTTTAGTTAAATTAAACATACAATCAATTCAATAACTATAGACATGGAGTTTGGACTTTTCTGATTAGCGCTTTCGGTGGTCAAAAAGAGAAAAAAATGGGTTAATTATGGAAAAGTCTTTTAACTTTAGTTAAAAGTAAAAAATTATCATATATTAGTCAATAAGATAATAAGCCACATCTCGTAACTAATTTAAATAATTATTTTAATTAGAATAATTAAATTAAAATAAAATTTAAAATATTAAAATAGAATAAAACGATGATTTAATTAAATAATTGAATAAACAGGTGACAGAAGTAATTAAATAATAATTTTTTATAATAATTAATTACTTTAATTCCATGAATTTGTCATATTCTTTAACCTTTAAGTCTTTTATAGAGAGAGAGAAACGACATAAATAGTTACTATTTTTACAATTGCAAGACAACATATTTGAATTACTACAAGATTATATAACACAAATCACATATAAATTAGATTAATAAGTTCAGTAAGGTTTAAGTAAAAATAAATTTAAAGAAATATTATATATGATTTATACAAAATAAAATTTAAAACATTTCAACATTATCGATAATAAAATTATCATAGAGATTTCTGTATTAGGAATTATATTATATTTTGTCTCTTTTATTAAAAAAAATGAATACATTAAATTAAAAAATAAATTGATCATTTTTGTTAAAAATTTCGTCCATCGGATTATGATACTTGATGTGCCACATGTATCTCATGTTGATATACAAATAACAAAATTTTAACAAAACCGAATTACTTTTTAAAGACTAATTTACTTATTTTTAAATAATACTTTTTACCCTCACAAGTATTTTATTTTATTGTTATTTTTTATCTACCTTCTAAAAAAGAAACCGACATGCGGCACATTCTGACCAATGATTGAGGCCATAATATCAATTAATAGAACTGACTGTGATTCGCCGATGGAAAAGCTTGATATTTAAAGAAATGGATAAATTCTTCTATTAGTCCCTATATTTTATAAAAAGTTATAGATCTAATCCTTGTACTTTAATTTGATATTTTTAATCTTTGTATTTTTAGAATTTTTAAATTTCAGTCCTCAAAAAACGATAATTGTTAAATTAATTAAGTGAAGCTCTACTATAATTTCCAAGTTGCACCAAACATATTATCATATATGTAATGCAATGTTAGTTTGTTATTTTCACATATTACACACTAAAAATACAGTTAATAGATTAACGATGGTCATTTGTGTCAAAATTAAAATTTTAAAATTTTAAATATATAGGGACTTCAAATGTTTCAATTGAAAAATATGGACCCAATATATAATTGTACGCATAGTACATGATTAGTAATTGAAATTAACCAAACAGATTTAAATGCTACCGTTTGGGTCAAGACTAAAATTTCAAATTTTGAAATGTACAAGGACTAAAGTTGATCAAATCAAAATATAGAGACTAAATCTATAGCTTTTGCAAAGTAAAGGGACTAATAACAGAATTTAACCTTTTAAAAATATTTTTTTTTTTCGCTTTGTTTTCTATCCTCAACTTTTATCGATTCCCATTTTTTTTATTTAACTAACATAATTGATTTTCCTGTAAAATTAATAATTTAATTTCAACATTTTTTTTCCTTCACGGAATGAAAAACTAAGGATGTGTTCTCTGTTTTTTTCTGTTTCATTTTTCTTTTCTACTTTTTAAAAATAGAAATTATGATTGGTAAATGAAAATAGAAATTTGTTAAAATAATGAAAATACTTTTTTCAAATAAAAATAAAAAAACTAAATAGCTAAGTTAAAGTATAATTTATTTAAAATGTATTACAATAGTAAAATAAAATATAATTAAATACATTTTTTTAAAAAATTCAAAAATAAAAAGTTTTTTCGTAATTTTAATGCATAAAATGAAACTTAAAAAAAATCTGTTATTTCAACCATTTTCATTTTCTTCAAAATATTTTATTGAAAACATGAAAACATGTTTTCTTTTATCTAATTTTCATTTTCTAAAAATTATTTTCAAAATTTATCATAATCATGTTTTCTTCACTATTTTTCATTTTCCAAAAAATAAAAACTACATTTGTTTCTTAAAACCGAACGCAGCCTAATTTGTTTGTTTACTATTTTCAAAAATTAATAATTCAATTTAAATTCTTATTAATCCTTTATTAAATAAAAAAATACATTTTTGACTTCTCACATAAATTAATACCCTTATTCAATTTGGCCGAGTGAACCAGTCGATTCAATTTTTTTCATCCATGAGAATTGTTGAGCCTGCCTGGTCGCCGGTCCGGCAAAGTCTTATTTGACTGAGTCGTATAAGCACCACCGTTCGAAATGGATGGAACATCATGCAAGGCAGAGAGCTACATAGTAAAGAAAGAAAGAAATGAGATTAGATTAGACAGTAATTAAATGTCACATGATTTTGTAAGACCCACCAAAGATTTCACTACAAATTCCAATGAAATTGACAAAAAAAGAAAACCTTTTGTTAAGTTCAAGTTTTCAACAACATAAAGGAAGGGGGGAAAAAAATCTCTGATCAGCTCTGTAGACATTTTTGCTAATTTCCTTAAATGGGTTACCCCACCATGACTTCATCAATACACAAAAAAAAAAAGAAGACTACCAAATGAAGCTGACACAACTTTCCACGTGCCCAAATGCCCATTCTTTTTGCACCCCAGCATCCCCCATGGCAACTATCTGCCACAAGTTGCTTCTAATAATGGGTTTCATCTTTCAAACAAAACAAACCAAATTTACATTAACTGTAGCTAACTGTAGCTTCTAATAATATAGCCCCAGCTGAGGCCTATATTATATATTTTTGGTTGTTTGACACATTTTTTAAGTCGAACCGAGTCAAACCCTAAGCCAAAAAAAGGAGAAGGTCTCTCAATGACTTGTGGGTCCATACCAACAGAGGATTTCATGATAATAATATAAGAGAAGTAATAATTAACTTAGTGCATTGATAAGTAGATATAAAAGCACTAGCCAACTACCCTATCCATGCCATCAACACCCAAAATGTCAATGGCAGCAGCAAGTTTTTCTTGAGGACAAAACTGAAGTAAATCATAAACCATATATACTAGTTTGATTGTTGATAGCATAGCAGATCAGTTCTATCTATTTGTCATCTACTAGGGTTTCCGACAATCATGTGGCTACAAATCAATACACCTTTCATTTCCATTTAATTGTTTATTATTTATGTTACTTAGCAAAATATAGTGGACAATCTCTGCAGTCAGCCGAGGGACCCTTATGCCATGACACTCACATTGAATCATTTCAATTTCATACCTGCAAAGGCAGACCAGTTATGGAGAAAGGAAGATTGTCTAGAAGGATCACACGGTGGCAGGCATCAATGAGAAGCATTGCCAACTAGAGCATGCTTGTTGCAGCATCGATCTGTCCTGCTAGTGGAGACAAAAGAAAAAAAGGAAGCATCCAAATAATTATCAATAATTCCAGTATGGAACAGTTCTAACAATCAAACCAATAAATTATTCTTCTCGCAAAAGAATATGCATTACTTGCTACAGTACCAAAATCGATACAATTTTGCCTTACCTATCTTGGCCATTTCGACGAAAGGCATGTAATGCGGGTCTAGATAGTGAAAACGTGTCGGCTCTTCAATTGTGCAGGGCCAAGAAAACTATTCAGGTCAGGCTCAACCAAACCACTAACAGATATAAGAACATACAGGTGGCAGAGACAATCCGCTTTTCAATCATCATTCAGAAAGATTATTCTTGCAATCAGCTGCAATACCGTAATTTCATGTAAAAGAAATAATAATGAAAATAATAATAACAAAAACAATTGCTAAGATTAACTGCATACTTCAAACAAAACAACAAATTCATGAAGTGGAGAAAATATAAAAGTTAGCAAAAGACGTGGAACACTTACATTGTGTATGCTTGTCAAATTTCACCTGAAGCTGCCTGGGATGAAACTGGTGGCACCATATAGAACATGATAACCCAACTTTCAATGGTTTATCACTTAAAAATGGATGCTGAAGATTAGTATCCCCATCTTTTGACCTGCAACCTTCTCAACCAGAAAAATTAAATCCCACTAGGATAAAGCCTAGAAAGGAAGAAATGTGCCATCCCATCTATGTTACTCGGACTCATAATTCTTCTTTAAGTACCTGTGTTCGACACTCATGTCCAACACTTGTATACTAGTATATGACCTCCAAGGATCTTCCAAATATATGGAAAAACTTAGAAAAATCTAACCGTACCCATGTCGGATACATACCTGTAGCGGACACTCACACCAAGTCCAAGTAACATAGGCTCAATGAACTTCAACCCATTATACATCCTAAGAGCAACGAATCTGTATGCATCATGCATCTTAATCACCATCTCTGTAGTGGATAAACTGTCACCTAGGTTAAAAGCTCCAGAATGCAAAGGAAAACCAATGATTTATCAAACTTATCCAGTATGGACTTATTATGATACTTGAGGGTTAAGAACTATCACTATGTTCCATGCTCAAAGTGCACATAGTGAAAATTGTTACTAGGATATTACATTTTGGCAAGCCAAATCAAAGTAAACAGGATTTTATACTGATCTTCAATTTCTCAACAAGGGAAATCAACACACAGTTAAGGCACAATAAAAGGGAGAAAGGAAAAGAAAATCTAATTACTAATTTCAGTAACATGGTGTTATGATCATGGGTTATGGATCAAATCACTGAAAGATTCACAATAAAACCTACCGTTGTAGATATTTCTCATGATGAACCTTTGATCAATAATACATGGAACAGAGCTCCTAACTTTAGACTCATCAGAAAGAGAGAATCTTAAACCTCTATAAATTGAAATAATTTCTGTCTAATTGTCCCCTTAAATGAAGGTTACATGGGATTTTAATCTGGTAGAATAAGAAACTACAATTAAGGAAAGTAAAATTAAGTTCTAATTGCATAAAATACTTGCTAAATAAATTTTCTAATTAGGAATATTATTAGAAAAACAGAACTATTTGTCTTCTTGCCACCTTTGGCTTCTTGTATTGCCCACAAAGGCATCATGACACATGGATTTCGATGGCAGATGGATGACTGCCACCTCTTTTCAAAGTAGTCGCACAATAAGCATCCAATTGACTCAAATGGTCTGCATACATAATCAACTATCATCCTTAAAATCATCACTTTTATGTCATCAATATAATATAATTGATTTACAGAACATCACTAAATGAAATTGCAGCTACATTCTAACAGGCTAAAACACACCAGGTGTAAAATTCCAGTGTCAATTAATTGTGATGCTTGAGAGAAAATCCAAACTACAAATTGGTTAAGAGTAAATTAGCTAACGAAAAGATCAGGGGAAGACAAAGAACACTCAGCAATTCAAAGATTAATGAAGAGAAGAAAATAGTCGAACTGAAAATTAAGCGAATGCAAAAACTTTGACAAGATGCTTGCTGAATCTCAAATGACCTTTCCTGCTACCAAAAAAAGTAAACTAGATCTGTATGGCACACTGCAAAATATGGGAGAAATGGTGCTACCATGTAGTTTTTCACCTCATTTATTTTACAAATGAATAGGATGTTGTCTGGTTTTAAAAGAAAACTGTCAATATGACACAATGAGCTACAAAAGTACAACTTAGAACTTACACATCGGAATAAAATAAACACAACTGTTGAAATGAGCTGTAAGCAAAAAAAAAAAAAAAAAAGAGAGAGAGAGAGAGAGAAAAGGGAAAGACTATAAACAAAAACTTTCACAGGAAAATACTCCAAACGAGAAGGCAACAGCAAAGTAAATTTAATTACTTTCAATATGATAGGAGAGTTGAAGAATGCTTTAATGAAATCTCACATTGCAGGCAACCATATGAAAGTTCACATCCTTGTATTCTGATCTACATTCCATTGTCTATTTCCTGAAGGGAATTAAAATGACTTGTCAAAAGCCATCCAAAAATATGTTCTTCAGCATCTACTTCAGATTATCACTCATTTTCAAATAGCTTTCATTCAACTTGCATGTAGAAATTGAAAGAGCGCCAACTACAACATGATCATCTCCATGGTACACTTTTAATTGGTTATCACTTTTGTTATTGTAGTATCTGGTGGTTCTATTTACTCTGAAGAGCAGCTTTAACTACTCAGCAACTAATCAGTTGGTGTAAGAGTAAAATCCATGGGTGCTCCATCGTTTTCTGGCATATCTCTAACCCCATTGAGAAGTCTTGTAAGTTCCTTTGTCAGCTCCCTACGAATATAATCAGAGCGCTCTTTTGTAATTGATGATTCTGCAAATAAATTTTCAGTTAAGGACTGGAACTCTTGAAACCATTCATCATCTTTATCATGAACAGAATGATCATCATAAAACATCAAAGAGCTTTCTCTTCGCCATCTACTTAGAAAGTACTTTTCAGGAAGTTGAAAGTAGTTCTTATCTATAAATACACGAAGAGCGTGTCTGCACAATATCCCAGAAGACTCAAACTCCTTACATGAACAGTGAATCTGCTCATCTTCTGGAATCCATATAACAAGACTTTCCCCATCAATCTTTCTGAAATGACGCACAAGATATGATCCATTGGCCATTTCAGATGCAGCATACTGCATGCTTACTATTAATTCCTGTTGTAGAGCATTGAATGCAAAGGGTGTAAGAATTTGCCGTGAATGCTCTTCAATGGGTAAGCATGTTTTCATATGCATATACTGGCACTGCATCTCTTGATGTCGCTCGTTTTGTAAATTGGCTGCAATACCAACCTGAAAACCAATCATGATAATAACCAACATATCAAAAACAGAAAAGAAAAAAGAAAGTTGAGGGATTACAATACAGCATTTGTAATTAACATACCTGCTCAAAAAATCCACGTAAACATGATTGAACACCGAAGATCCCTTTCAAGAAAGCATCTACAGACTTTGAATAGGCTGTTGTTGCCATTCGAGCAAGAAAACAAACTCTCACATATGACAGCACCCAAGATGTACGAAGAGAGTAGAGTAAAGCGATATGTTTATCTGAGCCAAGCCCAAATATGGAAACCATTTGATTCCATCGTAGCTCAAAATCCTCTGTACTCTCCAGACGATACAATGCATCAAATTCTGATTTAAAGTCTGGATATTGAGATCCAAGCTGAAGAGAGAACCAGCTAGATACCTTTGGAAGTATGTTCCATATAGATGTAACATGTTTGGTACTCGGTAATTCACTTGTTATAGCATCTCTAAGTCGTGGATCAAGATCACTTAAAATTGTCTGTGGACATCTCCCTTTCATGAAGCGGATAAGCGTCTACACCAAAAGGGCAAAGGAAAAATTGTAAACAAAAAAGATACATCAAAACCTACTTAAATACACAAAAGATTAAAGCAGTAAACCTGTATAGCCCATGCAAAGGAGCGCAGTGTTTCATCCTGCAATAAAACGCAACCAAAGAAAATTGGTTGACCATTGTTGTCAATTCCAAACCATGCCCCAAAAAGCATATCATATGTGATTGATCTGTAAGTGGTGTCAAAATAAACAACATCACCAAACAAGGCATATGAATTAACAGCGACACCATATGACCAAGCAATGTTCTCAACCTTATCATTCTGATCTACTGTAAAATCAAAAACAAAATCTTGATCAGCCTCTTTTGTTGCTTTACATGCCTCAAGAAGTTCCATTGTATCATTTTCTCTTTTCTCATTGAGCAAAGCATCATTTTCTTGAACCACTTTCTTCCGGTTTTGAACAAAATTCCTAACATCTCTCTCCAAAAAGGGCAATTGCCCACCTTGAATGCCTTTTTCCAACTCCAAAACCTTCACTATACGATGTATAGGAAACCCAGCTTTTGAAAGTAGTAAAATTCTCTCTTGATCTGCCTCATTAATCTTCCTATATGCAGGCAAGAGACGGACCTGGTCATCCTCTAAAAGCTCGTGATTATGAACATTGCTAAACTGTACAACAAACCATTGAGAAACCCCATCTATCACTTCCTTGGACAAGTACATCTTAGCATCACACCCACACCGTACAGACTTCCTATCTCTATGGTGTTCCCCAGAAAGCTTTTTCCTTGCCGGTGCAAACCCGGAACGATAGCAAACAAAATCACGCTTATAAATCCCCAATTGGGGGCTCAGTCTGGACCTCTCTTTCCTAATGGAAAACCCATTTTTCCTAGCAAAATTTCCATAATACTCGAAAGCATCATCGTCGGTCTTAAACACCATTCCAACATAAGGAGCAACCATGTCTTGGGACTGAAGTGATTCAGTTTTTACAATCTGGGATACTATGGATGTCTCTTCAGCATCTCCTTCATATGTTACATAACATTTCCAGTCACCACATGGGCATTGCTGCCTTCTTAGCCACATGTTTTTCGATGCAACGGATGCCATTGTATATAATCAATTTGAAATATATATGCAAGTACAATCAATGTCACTGCAATCCTAGACTCCCCCAAAACCTGACAGCATAAACCCTTCAAGAAACAATAATTGTAAACAAGAATTAAAACGGATTCCTTTTTCAAGAAAAAGAACACAAAAACAACTAAATTAAGAAGCTACCCATTGGAGCTAAGATATATAGCTTACTAGCTGGAAAAATTTAAGAGTGAAAGTAAGGGGAAAAAAAAACAAGAGAAACTAGAAATAATAAAATGTTAAAGACCAGTACTTCAACAAAAAGAAACTTACATAACAAAATGGCTAAAGCAGTGAAGATCAACGGACACTAAAACAAATAAACAATCGTAAAGTGCTTTAAGCCTCGTTGTGCTTGTGCTTGTTCTTCTGCGTCCCCAGCTCGCGGTCTACCTTTTTTCTTTTCCTTTTCCCTCGTATTATGAAAAAGTCCTCGCAGATTACCGGAAAAAAAATCCACCATTAAGCCAACATGGACATTGCTCTTGGGCCGACATGGTTCGACCGTGTTGTCAATGCTATAAAGATGTCTTCAGACCCAGAAAAGGGTTATAGTATTTTAAGATTACAATATTTTATATCAAAATATATTTTTAAAATATCTATAAATTGTGGACCTGCCTACCCCGAAGGCCCATTCGAAAAGTGAGAAAGTCTAGGTAAAAATATAGGTCCGATAAATAGATTTGGATAAAAAAAATAAAACTCATTTAGAAGATGGGTCAAACCTCTGGTAAAGCTTTTTTTGCCTAGGCCTGACCCAAATTTGTACAAAGAAAACTGTTTTTTTTTTTTTACTTTTTTGTTTCCGTCCAGCCCAATTCTTGCCCGGGCCCAATATAACATTTCAGCCCAAATACAAAACCCAACTAAAATCCACTAAACTAAAATACCCAAGCCCAAAAATTAACAGCCCAAATACAACCCAAAAAAAAAAAAAAAAAAAAAAAAAAAAAAACCTAATCTCCTTAACCCTAGGTGCTACCTAGGCCTTCAACCACCCTCTGTCGCCGCTCCTCTGACACCACCAACTCCTCTGCCACCGCCGTTGACCCCTAGTCTGCAAACAGGTCAAAAAAGGGGAAGGAATGGAAACAACAACACACAAAGGCAGACAACAGAAGCAAAAAAAGATGATAATGTGTATTCGGCTATATATATAGCCAAGCAAAAATGTAACTTTTTTTTTAGGGAGACAGAGAAAAAATAAAAACAAGAATTGAAATATTTCAAAGAAAAAAGGTTGTTTCTTCATTCTGATTAACCGATCCTTTTATTTTGCAAGTTGATTCAACACACACACACAATACACATACGTATATTCAAAAGGGGAAGGGATATTATTACCTTTCTGGAGGTCGGAGAAGTCGGAGCCGAACGGTTCTTATGGCTCGATCCGATCTCCTAGGGGGTTTTTTTGCTCGTTTGGAACTCGAATCTGGAGTGAGGGGGACAAGGGGAATCGATTTGGGGTTGTTTTTGCACCTCCGGCCGCCGTGTACGGCGGACGCCGGCGACGGACGGGCATCAATCCGGCAACCTAAAATCACCCAGGCCGGAGGAATTTCTCTCTCTCTTTCTTTTTTTTTCTTATGCACTGATGAAATGAAATTTTTAAAAAAAATTTTGGTTTTATAGACATATGGAACGACGTCGTTTTGAGTTAAGTCCCATAACCCAAAAACGACGTCGTTTTGTGCTATGCCCGTATGACCCGACCCAAACCGCCTAGGATCCTCGTGTTTCTGGACTGAGGGTCTATTTGCGCCCTCAGTCCCTCCGCTTTTGAGGCCGGCTTCAATGTGGTCACATTTCCCTTTTATTTCTTTTAATTTCGCCCCTGAAATTTCTTCATTGTTTTATTTTGGTCCCTAATCGAACGACGCGTTTTAGGTGGACGGGTTTATTACCCATTTGGTCCTCCTTGGTTATTCGCGCATTCGCAGGGGTCCTTATTTTAATCCAAGCAGTTTATTTTGTTTTTAAATTATCCTTCTTATTTTAACTTGATTTCAATTAGGTTTTTCTTTATATATTCATTTTACATTTTTTTCGTGTTTATTTATTTAATTGTATCATTTGCATCATTTGCTTATTTATTCCTTGTAATTTGGGCAATAGTATCTTCACATTTTGTATACTATTTTGTGTAAATGTTTTTATGCATTATAATACATATGTATATACTTTATAATAAAATTAACTTTATTCTATGTATATTATTAACACTATATTATTCATACATATAACTTTTTTTTTTACATATTTTAATACATATATTTGTTGATTAAAAGGAAATCACACGTTTTTTACATTATTTGAATTATTATTATACGTATACGTAAACATTAGTACATATATTGAATCTATATACATTACTAAACCCATTTATTTTATACCTATAGTATTCTTTGTATATATAAGTATGTTTCTATAAGTCCATTATATAATTTATGATAAGACTAACTTAATCTTGTATGCATATTCCTTTTATTCTAAACTTATTTACATATATATATATATATATATATATATATATATATATAATTTGTAAATCCAATATATTCTTAAAATTATATTTCATTATATACTTTTATTATCTTTGCATATTTTTGAATTCTCCTTTATTACATACAAGTTGTCAGTTCTAAACCAATATCCTTTAACACTTCGTATATTATTCGATTTAAAAAATTTTCACTCTATAACATATATTTTAAATGATTACATATGTATCTCTAGTTTTTTTTAATCTATTAATTAATGTATTATATATTATGTGTTTATTATTATTATATTTTTTTTAATTTTGTTTTGTACCATATTGTTCTTTTAATTTTCATTTTGGTTTTGTTTATCTCGTATTGATTAGGTTGTATTGGGCTTTGTATATTATCGGGGCATATTATTATGTGTATTGTTTTGTTTGTTTCGTTTGTTTCGTTGCCATGTATTGTTATATTATTATCTTCATTCTGTATTGTTATATCAATTATTTTCCATACATGATTGAATTTGGGTTATATTTTTTAGGTTAGTTATATTTAATTGTTCATTTTATTGGTTGATTATATAAGACTACATGTAGCGACGTAAAAATTTTGGTTTGAATTAAGCTAAATTGTGGCGATTTATTAGAAAATCTGGAAATTAAAATTTGGTTTTAAAATAAACCAGGAGTCGCCACCGATCTTTTTCTAGGTGTGATCGGACACCTATTAAATTTTCTTTAAAAAATAAATAAAAGGCTAGGTTTAGGTTTACGTTACAATCCGGAGAAAAATTAGGGTTCGGAGTCGGTTCTGCGCTGGAGGAAGGTATTAGCACCCTCGCGACGCCCAAAATTGGTATCTTATAAACACGTGATGTCTTGATTTTCAAAAATACGAGTTCGATATAAAATTTAGTCGTGATCCGATTAAAAAGACGAGAAGTTTTGATTATTTCGGTTTTTGAGAAGGGTATATCGCTTTAACACGAGTCAATTGACATTCACCCAACATAGCGATGAACTCGATGACTTAATGTTAAATCGATACATTGCCTTGATTATTGAAATTAAATAGAAAACACGAATGGGGTTTTGAAATACCATAAAACAAGTTGGAAAAATCAAATGGAAGAATTAAAACATTTTTTGAAGCGAATATCGTAATATGGCAATAATGTTAAAGATACGAACAATACATGTAAAATTTAAATACAATCGCATTATAAAATACGAGCATGGAAAGAATACACATGTAAAATAATATCAAGAATATGTACAAAAAAAAAAATACACATACATATAGATATGGTGATATTATAAATATATTATTTATATTAATTGAACTATACATGAAATGATGAAAATAATAAGTATAAAAATGAATAATACGGCATACGAAAATAGTACAAATAAAGAATATATGTACATATATATATATATATAATTAATATTAAAATATGTATAGGTGACATTGAAAAATGTATATACATATAATAAGGCATTTTACTAAGTTAATAATTATAATAGTGATAATATCAAAATATAATAAAATATAACAAAAGAAAATACATCATATATAAATCAATGCACCTATATAAAAGTATACACTATTAAAATACCAACAACAAATATAATAAACATATATATAAAAAAATAAACTATACATAACTATATATATACCTATACACCAGAATATACATAATAAATAAATATAACACGATATTGAAAGTACTTACATATACATAACATAATATTTAAAACACACATATATGTAATAAAACATAAACTGATAATAATAATAATAATAATAATAATAATAATAATAATAATAATAATAATAATAATAATGTAAACTAAGGTAAAATAATGGGAAAAGGCTAAAAAGACTAAATTGAATTAAAAATAAAGTTTCGGGGTTAATTTAATAGAAAATAAAGAGAATAGGATCAGATCGCAATGCGCACGCAACCTAGGGGGACCAAAGCATCAATATCCCAGCCATTTAAAAGCAGCTGCTTGCAGTGTGGGGACCAAATTGAAAACACTGGAAAATTAGCGGGCTAGATTACGAATCATTAAAACTTAATTGTGAAAGTCCGAGAAAAGCGGAGAGGGCTAATCGTGCAAATAGCCCCTCCCCAAAAACACATGCGATCCTCCTCCCGCGCGGTCGGGTTCTGGTCGAGCTTGAAACGGCCGCCGTTTTGGGGTTAAATGGCGACCCCAAACGCAGCCGTTTTGGGGACTATAAAAGGCCATTATGTTTTGAAAATTCATTTGTATCAGCGAGAGGAAGGAAAAAAGAGAGAGAGAGGAGTGGGCGATTTCCGGCGTGGGGAGGAATGCGGTCCGATCGGCCGGCGTCACGTGGACGGTCAGTCAGCGCGCAATGCACCACCGTGCACGGTGGCGGAAAAGGTAAAAATTCTTTTTTTTTTTTTATATCTTTTTGTGTTATATTTTTGTGTATTTAGTATAGTTTTAATATGTGTGTGTATAAAAAAAATAAAGAAATAAACTAAAATCAAAGCTAAGAAGAAAAAAACAGAATCACCTTAATCCTTTTACTTTCTAATTCTTCACCCTTTTGTATTTGGTCGCCCGGAAGTTCTACTTGAATTTATGCACTAATCGGATTGTTGTTTATGCTCTGGGATTAAATATTGTTTCTATTTCTTTGTATTTTTTCCACTGTCTATTCTTGAACCCTTTTACATTCGTTTTCCAGGCTTTTATAGCCTGTTTACATTATAAAATTGTTCTTGTCTCTTCGTGCAGGTGAATGACGGGGAAGTGACTCTGGGGCAGGTGGCAGAGGCATGGGGTTCTGATGGGTCGGTGGTGGTGGCGGATGGCAAGTGGGGTAGGTGGCTAGGGTTTGGTTGAGAGCTAGTTAGGGGTATGGGTATTGGGTTTTTGGTTGTAATTTAATGAGATTATGTTTAGGTATTGGGCCCATGATTGGGCTTGGTGTATTGAAATGTGTTTGGGCCAAAATTGGCCTATAATTTGTTGCCCTCTTTGCTCATTGTCGTGTAACGGGAATAGAGCAAAGATACAAAGAAAGGCCAATTTTGCCTAGTCTTGCTGAGTCTTGACTTCTTTGGTGCTTTTCTCGTTCAGGTAGACTCTTTCCAATCCACTGTGTCTCGTAGCTTTGGTCCAATTCAATGTATCTTCTGACATATGCCTTGCAGCTTCGAGCTTCTCCAATGTAACTTCGAGGCTATGAGATTTTGGCTTCGATCTGCTTCACTTGTAGTTTCAAAAAGATAAAATCTACAGCTTCAATCCGCTCTCCTATCACTTCAGTGAAACGAGATTTGCGATCTTCTCTCCTGTAACTCTAGCAAGGCAAGATTTGATATCCTCGATCAGCTCCACTGCAACTTCAGGGGAACGAGACTTGCAATTTTGACCTATTTTACTGTGACTTCAAGGAGGCCAAATCTGGTGTCTTTAATCAATTCCAATCTTTACTCTTTACTCGGCCTATGATCTTGAGCTCAACTCATTTCTCGCAATATGAACAGACATTAAAAATGAAAATTGAAAATATCTCAGCATGTGAACTGAGGCTCAACTCATTTCTCGCGATATGGGTTGATTTTTGAAACATAGAAATTAAAAGCAGAAATTAAAAGGCTCAACTCACCTCTCGCAATATGAGTTGATAATTTGAAAAGTAAATTTCGAAAAACAAGAATTAAAGGCTCAACTCACCTCTCGCAATATGAGTTGATCTTTGAAAAACGTAAATTGAAAATAGAAATTAACATACCTCAGCTTGCCCTGGGGCTCAACTCACCTCTCGCAATATGAGTTGATTTTCGAAACATAATAAAAAGGCTCAACTCACTTCTCGCAATATGAGTTGATCTTTTGAAACTTAATTTGAAAAGCAGACTTTGAAAATACCTCGACATGTGACTGAGGCTCAACTCACCTCTCATGAATATGAGTTGATTTTTTGGGAAGCGAAACTGAAATTACCTCAACGTGTCTTGAGGCTCAACTCACTTCTCGCAATATGAGTTGATTTTTGAAAGACAGAAATTAACATTATCTCAATGTGTCTTGAGGCTCAACTCACCTCTCGCAATATGAGTTGATTTTTTTGAAAAACATAAATTGAAAACAGGAATTGAAAAGCAGAAATTGAAAATACCTCAGCGTGCCCCGAGGCTCAACTCACCTCTCGCAATATGAGTTGATTTTTTTGAAAACATGAATTTAAATTATCTCAACGTGTCTTGAGGCTCAACTCACCTCTCGCAATATGAGTTGATTTTTTTGAAACATCAATTGAAAACCGAAATTGAAAGTACCTCAGCGTGTCCTGAGGCTCAACTCATTTCTCGCAATATGAGTTGATTTTCCTTGAAATGCATGAATTAAAGACATCAAAATACCAAAAACCTGTCCTTTAGTAGAACTCAGGTGTCTTTTCATTTGATTCGCTGCGACTCTCATTCCAGATTTCTTGCTCTGCTGGAGTACCTGTATATGCCATGCATGAGGTTATCATGATATGCATATGTTTGTCTTAAATGCTTTTATGCCTTCATGATTATGCAGTGCTCCTTAAGCATGTTTGTCGTATGTCCATTTAGCCACGATTGTTGAGGATCTGCATTCATTACTTCGGCTCTTGACTTTCTCTTTAAGCCATGTACCCGCCTTCAGGTTTTACAAGTAATCAACGTTTCTCAGATATCACTCTTTAACCCCGGTTGAACTTTATTCTTGCCTTGAAGTTCTTGTACTTATCAAATTTTCATCCAGGTAATGCTTAACATTTCTTTTGTTTAGAGCATGTCATTTCACCATTTATCATGTAAATAAACACATAATGAGATGCAAAAAAAAGGGTCAAGTAGGGACAAAAATGATATCTCATATTCATTTATTTCAAGTGTAGCCAACAAAAGAAGTTAACCAATGAGAGTAAAAATGTCAAAAAGAAAAAAAGGATCGTATTCAATGGATACAAATGCTCTAGATATTCAACACATGAACTCTTCCACGCTCCTCAATCAAGAATCTTTTCGAGTCCGCTCCTTGCGTAGAAGATTTTGAGCTTTGAGATGCTTCAAATCATCGTAGTCTCACTTTGTTTGTTGTATGGTTTAAAACACATCTTGCCTTATAAGCCGAATGCTTGCTTTATTAGAATGCCTCTCTGGGTTTTCATCCTAATCTTTTGTTTTAATCAAAACGCCCTTTTCGTTTTTCGCTCTGATCCCCCTTTTTTTTTTTTTAGATGCCCTTTTCGGGTTTTCATCTTGACTTTCTTTTTCAAGAATAGTACTTCTTCACCGCATCTGAATTCACTTTGGATTTGCTAACTCTTTCCCATCCATTTCGGTAAGGATCAAAGCTCCTCCCGAGAATGCCTTTTTACGATGTAGGTCCTTCCCAATTTGGCGCCCATTTTCCTCGCAGAGTCTTTTTGTATTGGGAGGATCTTTCTCAGCACGAGTTCTCCTTCATGGAATTCTCTTGGCTGTACTTTCTTGTCATGGGCGCAATCATCCTTTTCGTACATCCGCCCGTGACAAATTGCTCTTAGACGCTTTTCTTGATGAGGTTCAATTGATCATATCGAGCTCGAACCCATTCTCTTCTTCTAACTTTGATTCCACTTAAGACTCGCAGAGAGGATCTCAACCTCGATAGGTATCACGACTTCCATTCCATAGACTAGAGAGAAAGGAGTTGCTCCTCAGATGTTCGCATTGCGGATGTGCGATATGCAAACAAAGCAAATGGAAGTTTCTCGTGCCAATCTTTATACGTCTCGATCATTTTCCCAATGATCCTCTTAATGTTCTTGTTAGTTGCTTCATAATGACCCGTTCATCTTTGGGCGATAAGGAGAAGAATTATGATGCTTTATTTGGAATCGCTCGCACACTTCTTTCATCATCTTATTGTTCGATTCGTGGCATTATCTCGAGATGATTCTTTCAGTAAGCCGCATCGGCAAATGATTTCTTTTTCAAAACTCGCAAACCGCAGCTTCGTCACATTGGCAAATGAAGTGGCTTCTATCCATTTTGTGAAGTAATCGATGACCACAAAAATGAATCGATGTCCATTTGATGCTTTTGGAGAAATTGGCCCTATAACATCCATGCCCCACATAGAAAAAGGCCACGGAGAGAGTCATGACATGGAGAGGAGAAGGCTACACATGAATTTTATCGCCATAGATTTGACATTTGTGGCATTTTCGCAAAATTGATGCGATCACTTTCCATTGTCACCAATAATAACCGAAGTCTCATGATCTTTCTGGCCATATTGAAACCATTGGCATGTGTTCATGCAGATTCCTTCATGGACCTCTTTGAGTATTTTCCTGGCTTCAACATCATCCACACATCTCAAGAGCATCATCGATCCTTTCCTCTTTTTGTATAGGATGTCCCCATCAAGAACAAATCCATTGCCATTCTTCCGATTGTTCTTTTGTCGTTCTCATTTCTTGTTGTTCAGATACTTTGATTCTTGATGTATTCTAATATATCATGGAACCATGGACGTCCATCTATCTCTTTTCAATGCTACAACAATGTGCGAGGAACCTCGTATATGCTCATTTTGAGGGCATTATTTCTACTTCTTTACTTGCTTTGAACATTGAAGCCAAAGTGGCCAAGGCATCACCAAGTTGGTTTTCTTCTCGTGGAAGTAATGAAAAGTTATTTCTTTGAATTCTTTGATCAATTCGCCACTAAATCATCATGTACTTGATCAATTTTGGATCCTCACTTCCCACTCTCCACGGATTTGGTAAATCACTGAGAGTGAGTCTCCGTATACCTCTAGAATTTTGATGTCTCGATCAATAGTTTTGCACGAAGCCCCATGATACAAGCCTCATATTCGCGATATTATTGAGTACGAAAGAAGTTCAGCCTTGCGATGAAACGGATAGTGATTCCCCTCTGGTGATACCAGGATTGCTCCGATTCCATGCCCCAAAGCATTCGACGCACCATCAAAGCACATCTTCCATGACTTTTCCTTTGATGACTCGGTTTCCATTTCGTGATGCACATTAAGTCTTCGTCCGGAAATCAAATCTTAAAGGCTCATATTCTTCCGTCTGTTCGAGTTGCTAGAAAAAGTCGGCTATTGCGCTTCCTTTTATTGACTTTTGACTTACATAGGCAATGTCATATTCGAAAGGAGAATCGCCATCGTGCCATTCTTCCCGATAACGCCGGTGATTCCATCATGTATTTTATCGGGTCCAGCTTTGAAATCAACCATGTCGTATGGTACAACATGTATTGTCTGAGTCTCCGAGCTACCCAAACCAGAGCGCAACAAAATTTTTCAATGGACGAATACTTTGCCTCATATTCAGTGAACTTTTTGCTGAGGTAGTAGATCGCCTTTTCTTTCTTTCCTGTCTCGTCGTGTTGCCCAGTACGCAACCCATTGAATTTTCGAACACCGTCAAATACAAAATCAAAGGTCTCCCCGGAGTTGGCGGTACTAGCACTGGAGGACTAGACAAATATTGCTTTATCTTATCAAAGGCCACCTGGCATTCCTCATTCCAATCTCCCGGGTTATGTTTTCGAAGAAGCCGAAAGATTGGGTCGCATTGGTTGGTAAGTTGAGCGATAAATCGGGCGATGTAGTTTAATCTCCCTAAAAATCCTCTAACTTCATTTTTAATGTGGGGTGTAACTCTTGAATGGCCTTTATTTTATCGGATCAACCTCGATGCCTCTTTCACGACAATGAAGCCTAGCAACTTCCTGAGGTAGCCCCAAATGTACATTTGGGTTTGGATTGAGCTTTAATTGAAACTTTCTCGGCTGTCGAACAACTTCTTCAAGTTCACTATATGCTCTTCCTCCCCTCGGGATTTAGCAATCATATCGTCTACGTAGACCTCTATTTCTTTATGCATCATGTCATGGAATAACGTCACCATAGCTCTCTGATATGTTGCCCCGCATTCTTTAACCCGAATGGCATCACCTTGTGCGTAACGTTCCCACATTGTTATGAAGGTAGTTTTCTCCATATCTTCGAGGGCCATCTTGATCTGATTATACCCCGAGAATCCATCCATGAAAGAAAACAATGAATGCTTTCTTTGTGTTGTCCACCAATGTATCAATATGTGGTAAGAAAAATTATCTTTTGGGCTTGCTCGATTCAAGTCACGGTAATCCACACACATTCGTGACATTTTGCCGTCTTTCTTTGGTGCACGGACTATATTAGCCACCCATTTTGGATATTTGGAGGCTTGTAGGAAGCAGCATCAAATTGCTTCTTGACTTCCTCTTTTATTTTTAGCGACATTTCGGTCTCATCCGTCTTAATTTTTGGCTTTGGATGGGCTTGCATTCGCTTTAATGGGAGCTTATGGACCATTAAATCTTCATCTAGCCACGGCATGTCCTGGTATGACCATGCGAAAACATCTTTGTACTCGCGAGTAGAGCGATCAAATTATGCACCGTGCTCTCTCAAATAGAAGTCCCAATCTTCACTTCTTGTTTCCTTTCTTGATTGCCCAAGTTTATTGTTTCCACAGATTCTTCATGAGGCAAAATCATTTATCCTCTTGTTCCACCATTCTTAACAATTCGAGACGAGACGTAATCTTCAACATTTTCTTCTTGACTTCAAATTCCCTAAACAAACAACCTTCTCAAAATCAATTTCAAGACTCTGTGAACGGGTTTGTTCATGTCATCGATATCCGAGCACCAAAAGTTGAATGGAAAAGAAAACTATAGAGGGCGTCCAAGTATTGGAAACAACAAACAAAAATGTTATGGCATGGAATGTGGCAAATGTGAATATGGGCTATAAATGAGAAAATGATTATGAAATTAGCGATAATGCGAAAAAAATCGTGACAAAATGCATCTTCATTGATATTCATTTAAATGATAAAGAGCGAATGCACGCTCTTACAAAAGAATTCTATTATATCTATAGACACAATAGAAAGTTAATGTTTGGCATTACTCAAGACTTATAAACTACAAGAAGCTCCTCGAAGTCCAATTGTTCAACATGAAACCGGGAGGGCAAGGGCGATATCCTCGAGACATCTTTACTTGTACCAGCCCTTTTTGTCAATGACATTTATATCGACATTCCAAAACCCCTTTCAATTATCCTCATCATGTTTCGTGGATCGTCTTGTCCAGGTATATCATTCCATGATTTAAATGTTTTTGACAAAGGAGGGTATTCTATTGGTTCCCATTCGGTTCTCGACCCAAAGTTCTTCCAATCCTTCTTTCCCGATCTTTCTTCCACTGTCTTCTTCTTTGACGCATATCAGCCGGAACCCCCAAACCGTATCGGGTCTTGTGGTGCACCGCTTTAAAGCCCTAACTATTCCTTGCAAATGTCCGCCTAAACCTCTTCTTGCTCGAGCTCCTCTTCCCTACGGTCAACTTGACACCCATTCTCGTATTTCTCGACGGTTTCAAGATCGAATTCTATTTCCTCGGCAACAAAAGTGGCATTCACAAATTCAAGGGATCGGAAAGAACACTCCATCTGCGTCTTTGTTCACTTCCAAATGCGGTGCATCCAAGAGATAGATGCGACAATATCTTCTTCTCCTTCGATCGTGACCGAACATGTAGTCCATGATAAATTTTATTTTTTGGTGGAGGGATGACGGGACTGCTCCAGCAGAATGGATCCAGGGTCTCCCCAAAAGGCAGTTATAAGAGGGTGTAATGTCCATGACTTGGAACTCGACATCATAAATGTACGGGCCCACTTCTAAAGGGATCTCAATCTTTCCCATAACTTCACGCCTCGTCCCATCAAATGCCCTTACCGTGGAATGACAGGCCTTAAAGTAGGACAAATCCATCGGTATTCTGGAAAGCGTGGCCAATGGCATAACATTTAATGCTGACCCATTATCGATGAGCACGTTCGGTATTATGTAGCCCTTGCAGCGAGTCGTGATATGCAGTGCTTTCACCGATCCTCTACCGTTTGGCGGTATCTCATCATCACTAAAAGAGATGAAATTGTCCGCATTCAGATTGTTTACCCACCTATCAAGCTTTTCAACGGATATATTGTTGGCTACATAAGCTTGATTTAACACCTTCAATAAGGCATTCCTGTGTGTGGCTCAATTTAACATGAGATAGAACTGAGATTCTCATCCGTTTGCTTACTCAATTGTTCCACCACACTATACTCATTGTGTTTGATAAATTTCAAGAATTCTTGAGCTTCTTCCTCATTCACGGGCTTTTAGTTTCTTGCACGGGTGGAATTTCTTGCTCGACTTCAACTTCGTGCATCACTGCTTTCCCTTTTTGCTTCAAATCGCTACTTTTCTTTGCTGGTTCAATTTCTTTAGAATAGCATCTCCCACTGCGGGTGAAGTGACCCACTTCCCCGACGCTTCAGATTGCGCTTCAGATTTTTCACTTTCGGGTGTTACGATGTTGACATCGTATTTCCAAAACCGCCTTGTCATTTTTGTAAGGAAAAGGAGATGGTATTTCAATAATCATCTTTGGTTTCACCGCTCCTTCTTCGCGTCATAGTAAATCACCAATGGTCGATCAGCATTATAAGGGGACCTAATGATTGATTGTCGATGCACATATTTCTCCACTATCGGCCTCTTCAACTTTACAAAAATCCCGATCTCCTTGTTATCCATCATACTTTGTAATAATCTTACGAATTCATCACAGGATCAATGTCGTGTCCTTCGATGCCATGGAACTCGCAAAAATCGTGACTCTTTGTATCCCTTCCTTCGAATACTCCGCTTAAAGCGACAGAGTAGCCCTTTTTCAATTAGCACCTCCCAGTTCTCTGCGAGAGGTGTTCTTACTTCGTAAACCCATCTTTTACTTCGTCGCTTATCCTCCTCTCCTATTGCGCTCACATTACCTTTGGTGTGGTTTGGGAATGGATTCCGCCACCGCATCGCTAGTACCATCAAATCGCAAAATACCCAGCATCGATGAGCCCTTGAACTCTCCTTTTGAAAGCAAGACGGTTCTCAGAATGCCCTTGATTCCCGCATGATATGCACAACTAGCATTTGGATCGTACCATTTCGGGTATGGAGGTTTAAGGGGTGCCATGTAGTGGGAGAGATCAATTGTTTCTCCAAAAGTTTTGGGTACAATTCTCCATACGACACAGGGATGGGAGTAAACTGCGGTCTCTCGGGATTAGGCCTTGCTGGTCTTGGCTCATTTCTGAGTTGGTTTTGAGCTGGTGCAGTGTTTTGTGAGAAAGTAGTGGCAGGTCTTTGGTTGTTCATGGCGTATATGGGGTAGGAGGGAGGTAGTGCTTGGTAGTAAGGGGTTTGAGGAGGATAATGGAAATTTGAAGGTGTATAATGTCGGGGTCGAGGTTGGTTAGGATATGAATTAGAGGCATAGCGGTTTCCCATCCCGACCATGTGGGTTTCTCGTTTCTTCTTTTTCATAGGCACCGCCTTCTTGAACCCTCTCGAACCTTCCATTCTACCGCTCTTAACAAAGCGTTTCTATGAGCTCACCAGATATTACAATATCTGCAAACTCCTTCGTGGCACTTCCCACTAATTTGTCATAAAACGGCGCCTTTAAGGTGTTGATAAAGAGAACGGTTATCTCCGTTTTTGTTAGTGGGGGTTCCACTTGGGCTGAGACGTCTCTCCATCTCTCTCGCATACCGCCTAAAAAGTCTCTCGACGGCTTTTTCTCCATCATTTGTAAGGTCATCCGGTCTGGCACCATGTCTGATACATGCTTATATTGCTCGCAGAATGCAGATGCCAAGTCTTTCCAGGATCTAATCTTTTCCCTGCTGAGTTGGTTGTACCAACGGAGGTCGACCTTGATTAGACTGTCTTGGAAGCAATGTATAAGTAACTTATCTTCGTTCACGTAACCAGTCATTTTTCGGCGTGAACATGATGAGATGTGCTTTTGGGCACCTAGTCCCATCATACTTCTCAAAATCAGCGCCCTTGAACTTCGGAGGCAAAATTAGATCAGTGCAGGAGGTCGAGTTCCTTGGCACCTAGGGCGAGAAGACCTCGGTGCCTCTATTGCTTTGAGTCTTTCCTCCGCACTCCTATATTTCGCGTCATGGTTATCCAATTTCAATTTGGCTACTTCTGCGGGTCGTCCAGATCTGGAACTAGTGGATCAGCAGGATCGCCCCGGGTTCGACGCGAATATTCCTTGCCCCAAATTAGTGGGTGGAGCAGGGCATAGGTCGATGTTCCAAGCTCCGTGGGTTCTCCTTGAGCATACCCTCTCGTGTTGTATATGCGGGTGGTGGAGTGAATCCCGGAGGATAGAGTGGATCCCGATCGTGGTGAATTCTCGATTGAGTTTCCATAACATCCAGGTTCTGCATGGGTCCCTTTCCTTTGACCAAAGTTGTCACCATCTCCATAATTTTGGCCATCCGATCTCTTTGCTCAGTGAATCCTCTCGAGATCTTACCATTAGATCTCTCGTCTCTTGTTGTGATTTAGCCGCTGCTCTTGTAATTCTTTTTGAGCCCTTTCCATCCTTTCGATTCTCTCGTTGAACTCGGCTTCCATTGCCTTAGTTTGTCGACGCTGCTCATATGAATGTCGTGATTCCGATCCATGAAGTCTTGCAAGCTCATGGATTATATGGCTCTTTTAGTTTCGGTGGATGATTATGGTGATATGTACATGCGATGAATGAATGAATGAGTATATGAAATGGATGAATGTCCAAAGAAATAAATGATGCATAAATGTTAGTTATGAGTAAATATGCAAGAATTTGGCGTTGATTTCAAGATAGCCCCATATGTAGGCATTTCATTCATCGTAAGAGTACATTACAAAAAGTTTTTATTTTTCCACCAATTACACAAATTTCCTAGCCACATTGCCTTGTTTCTTCACTTGCTCTAAAAATTCGATATGCTCGATCTCTGGCTCGGAGGGAATTGGCAACTGAGAACTTCGGCTTCATCTGATAATTGAACAACTTGCATAGCCACTTGGCGAATTTCATTAATCAAGAAGTTGAGTTGCATTTCTTTTCTTGGAGAGTTCCTTCAAATGCGCGTGCATGTCCCTATCGATCGATCATTCTTCTCTTCTAGAGCCTTCAGGAGGTTATCTAATTGTTGTTGACGAGATTGTAGCATATTTTCTAAATCTCGTACTCTCTTTTTAATTCTCGATGTTCAGACTGACTATTCGCAAATTCCGCAGTTACCGCTTTCATACTCGGCATTCTTCCTTCTTAACTCTATTGCAGCGCGCGCAGCCTTTTCCTCTTCTTTCTTTGCTTTTCCCTTCCAAAACTCCATTCCTCCTTTGATGTTACTAATTTCTTCTTTCCACTCAGTTGTTGACTTGCCCAATCCACTATTCTTTATAGTGCTTCTTAATTTCTTATTTTCCAAATGAAGGTCCCTTAAGTCGTTTCTCACGATCTCGGCCTCCCTTTGTACTTTTTCAGTTCTGGACCTTTCAACTTGAGCTTCAATCTTCAACTGATAGTTTTCTTCTTGAAGGATACTAAGGTCCCTAGACATCTTAGCTTTTTCTCGCTCGAATTCTTGTCTAGCGATGTCCAACTCGGACGGCATTTCCTCCAAAAAGGGGTTCTGGGCAGTGCAATTTGTTGATGAGATTTGCTGACTACTTACCCGTTGCTTTCTCCATATGTCATAGTCTTGGGT
Organism: Gossypium anomalum; assembly: GCA_025698475.1. Classification (NCBI taxonomy): domain Eukaryota; kingdom Viridiplantae; phylum Streptophyta; class Magnoliopsida; order Malvales; family Malvaceae; genus Gossypium; species Gossypium anomalum. The sequence continues at coordinate 88,061,909 of CM046961.1, forward strand.
AAGGGTATCAGCATACAAGGCTAATTCCATGAAATGAATTTCATTCCAAGACTTTGCAATATCTCGGACTTTCTTCATATATCCTTCACCCATGAAAGCGAACTCGAATCGTGCCAAGCCCTCCAGTTGCGGTATAAATTGTCGCGAAGAAAATTGCCTTTGGACTAATAGCGGGGCATATCCAATTCCTCCCCATAATCCGAGTAAAGGTACCCAATCTTGGCTTCCACATTTGTATAGCAGGACTGAAGGACGGATCCAGGGTGCTCTCCACGTTATATCCTCGGCGCGAAGATTCTCAAAGACGATACCCAATGTTGCTCGGTGACTTCTCTCGCCATTCTTTCTTGAGGTAAGCTTCTAGCGGGCGAATGTTTTTGAAAACATGTGGAATGGAGTGCGCTCTACTTTCCAAAAATGACTCAAAATCCAAACATTGAGCAATTGTGTGCACACACGATAAATCGTCCCTTTCCTACCCTTCGACAAGTACTCAAGGACCTAAATGTCTCGGCTAAGATAGTCGGGACGGGGTTGACTCCTTGTTTTAGCCTTTTTCAAGAAATCAAATCTCGCGACCTCAATATGTCCGAGAACTCTCGGAAAATGACCAAACCGTAAATGGCCAAGGCGAATAGATTAACTCTCTTCAATATGTCCGGATGACTCGGAGCCGATTCTCGTAGGCTAGACCATGGAATGCAAACTGTTTCATTCTTCTTTTTATTTGTTTTTCGGCCCATGCATCACCATGTCTGTCGATCTTACTAATTTTTTCTAAAGGTCAATGGCTTAGGCTCCTTCACGTATATCTTGCTTGAATTGCACATTGTCGATGCGAGTAAAGCGAAGATACTCTTCTATGGTTGAGTCATGTCCTCTTGATTGAATGTAAAGCACCGATAAGTCGGGTCCCGAGAATCGAACCATGGCTTGAATCAACTGTTCATCTACACGAATGGTGATCAAGTGAGCTATATCTCCATACCTCTCGGTGAAAATGCCCTAGTGTCTCAATCCCATTGGTTCCAAACTTGCACCAAATCCTCAAGGTTATTTTGGCGGACATTCACGCTTGTATGTTCGGGCAAATTGGCAACACTCCCTTCCACTAGGTCGTCCCCTTTTCTCTCTCGAGTTTTTAGAGACCATTCTCGAACCACGGCATTCTTCTCGATTATTTGTGTAATTGACTCCTCCATCGAAACTCCGTTCTTTGGCAACTATCCTTTAATCAACACCTTCCTAATGTGATGCCTTATGATGCATGATGAATAAAAATAAAAACAAACAAACTTGGTTAGTAAACACAACACATATGATTTGAGAAACAAATTAAACTACTAATCCAAATCTCTTTGTATGAACAATGTAAATGAAAGGCAAAAAGCATTATCCTGTGTACTACTTATTTTGGCAACTATAAGCGGACAAAGGTTCTGTATGGCTCTAATTGGATGGCTCATATGGTTCATTATATGCGGTTTTGGTTCTAGATAGGTACTCGAATTGCTCGTACTATCATCCGCTAAGATTAGTGCGGAACCTCGGTCATAGCCCATCACAAAGCTCACGAGTTCAATTCGAGGATTACATTTACTTATGCCTATGCGGAGGACAAGTTAACTCACGAAAGCATAAGTCATATATAACCCGAAAGTATTCACTAGCTTTGTGCGGAGGGGACGAGTTAACTCACGAAGGCGTAGCGTTTACTTTCACTTAAACGGACGGAGCCGGGTATAGAGCTCATGTTATGCAAAATGCAAGTGCATGGTGTGTGGGGAAAACTCATAAACCTTTACATTTTATTTAAAGAAACTAAACTAGAATTAAAACCATAAAAATGAAAAACAAACAAATAACAAGTTAGAAGAAATATTTACAACACGATACAAATGCATGAATTTTTGAAAACGAGATTTTGGATCACGACCAAATATTTATTTTGAACAAGAAAGTTTGAAAACTTTTGACAAAATGTGTTTAATTCAACTCGACTCTCAAAAGGCTATGTCCCGATGGAGTCGCCAAATTTGTAGCGACGTAAAAATTTTGGTTTCGGTCGCTAAATTGTGGCGATTTATTAGAAAAAGCTGAAATTAAAATTTGGTTTTAAAATAAACCGGAGTCGCCACCGATCTTTTTTTCTAGGTGTGATCGGACACCTATTAAATTTTCTTTAAAAAATAAATAAAAGGCTAGGTTTAGGTTTACGTTACAATCCAGAGAAAAATTAGGGTTCGGAGTCGATTCTGCATGAGGAAGGTATTAGCACCCTCGCGACGCCCAAAATTGGTATCTTATAAACACGTGATGTCTTGATTTTCAAAAATACGAGTTCGATATAAAATTTAGTCGTGATCCGATTAAAAAGATTTGAAGTTTTGATTATTTCGGTTTTGAGAAGGGTATATCGCTTTAACACGAGTCAATTGACATTCACCCAACATAGCGATGAACTCGATGACTTAATGTTAAATCGATACATTGCCTTGATTATTGAAATTAAATAGAAAACACGAATGGGGTTTTGAAATACCATAAAACAAGTTGGAAAAATCAAATGGAAGAATTAAAACATTTTTTGAAGCGAATATCGTAATATGGCAATAATGTTAAAGATACGAACAATACATGTAAAATTTAAATACAATCGCATTATAAAATACGAGCATGGAAAGAATACACATGTAAAATAATATCAAGAATATGTACAAAAAAAAAAATACACATACATATAGATATGGTGATATTATAAATATATTATTTATATTAATTGAACTATACATGAAATGATGAAAATAATAAGTATAAAAATGAATAATACTGACATACTGAAAATAGTACAAATAAAGAATATATGTACATATATATATATATATTAATATTAAAATATGTATAGGTGACATTGAAAATGTATATACATATAATAAGGCATTTTACTAAGTTAATAATTATAATAGTGATAATATCAAAATATAATAAAATATAACAAAAGAAAATACATCATATATAAATCAATGCACCTATATAAAAGTATACACTATTAAAATACCAACAACAAATATAATAAACATATATATAAAAAAATAAACTATACATAACTATATATATACCTATACACTTAATATACATAATAAATAAATATAACACGATATTGAAAGTACTTACATATACATAACATAATATTTAAAACACACATATATGTAATAAAACATAAACTGATAATAATAATAATAATAATAATAATAATAATAATAATAATAATAATAATAATAATAATAATAATGTAAACTAAGGTAAAATAATGGGAAAAGGCTAAAAAGACTAAATTGAATTAAAAATAAAGTTCCGGGGTTAATTTAATAGAAAATAAAGAGAATAGGATCAGATCGCAATGCGCACGCAACCTAGGGGGACCAAAGCATCAATATCCCAGCCATTTAAAACGCTGCGCAGGTGAGGGGACCAAATTGAAAACACTGGAAAATTAGCGGGCTAGATTACAGAACTGTTAAAACTTAATTGTGAAAGTCCAGAAAAGCGGAGGGGCTAACTGTGCAAATAGCCCCTCCCTAAAAAAACACGCGGATCCTCCTCCCAGGCGGGTCGGGTTGCGGGTCAGAGCTTGAAACGGCGCCGTTTTGGGGTTAAATGGCAGCCCCCAAAACGACGCCGTTTTGGGGGACTATAAAAGGGCCATTATGTTTTGAAAATTCATTTGTATCAGCAGAGGAAGGAAAAAAAGAGAGAGGTGAGGGAGCTGGGCGATTTCCGGCGTGGGGAGGGTGCAGTCCGATGATCGCCGGCGGTCACTGGACGGTCCACCGTGCAGCACAAGCACCACTGCAGTACCTGATGGCGGAAAAAAGGTAAAAATTCTTTTTTTTTTTTTTTGTTATATCTTTTTGTGTTATATTTTTGTGTATTTAGTATAGTTTTAATATGTGTGTGTATAAAAAAAATAAAGAAATAAACTAAAATCAAAGCTAAGAAGAAAAAAACAGAATCACCTTAATCCTTTTACTTTCTAATTCTTCACCCTTTTGTATTTGGTCGCCCGGAAGTTCTACTTGAATTTATGCACTAATCGGATTGTTGTTTATGCTCTGGGATTAAATATTGTTTCTATTTCTTTGTATTTTTTCCACTGTCTATTCTTGAACCCTTTTACATTCGTTTTCCAGGCTTTTATAGCCTGTTTACATTATAAAATTGTTCTTGTCTCTTCGTGCAGGTGAATGACGGGGAAGTGACTCTGGGGCAGGTGGCAGAGGCATGGGGTTACAGTGGGTCGGTGGTGGCAGATGGCAAGTGGGGTAGGTGGCTAGGGTTTCGGTTGAGAGCTAGTTAGGGGTATGGGTATTGGGCTGTTTGGTTGTAATTTGGGCTGAGATTATGTTTAGGTATTGGGCCCGCAGATTGGGCTTGGTGTATTGAAATGTGTTTGGGCCAAAATTGGCCTATAACAATCTTCATTCATCGAGTATTGTGTCTTATGCGTGTATTGCATCATGATCATTGTTTTCCTTTTGGTTTACAAAATATCGTTTTATAAGGTCCAACTCTTCAAGATTAATTCTTCCATTCTATTTCAAACCAAAATTAATGCGTTTTAAGCTAGCTTTACAATTGTTCGTTTGAAAATTCCTTAAAACGATGGCAATATTTGATGCTTTCGGTCAATCGTGCCCTATCGTGCTGGGTTTCGATTTCCCGTTTGTTCAAAATAATCGAATATTCCTTTAGAATTTCACTCGTGTTTTTCTAAATTTTAGAACAAGGCAATGTTTGATATTTTGAAATTCGGGAAATCGTACTCTATCGTGCTGGGTTTTGATTTCTCGTTTGTTCAAAATAATTGAATATTCCTTCAGAATTTCATTCGTATTTTCTTTTAAAATTCTAAAACAAAACAATGTTCAATATTTGGAAGTTCGAGGAATCGTGCCCTACCGTGCAGGGTTTCGTTTTTTCGTTGGACTAAATAATTGGACACCCTTTTGTGATTTTCAAAGTATAAATTTTTGGAACCCAAAATTTTATCGTGTTCTCAAGGAAATAAAGTATCGTGTCCTATCGTGTTGGATATGATGCTGCATTCCTTTGAAACAAGAGAATTTTGACGACCAATTTGAGTTATTAAAATCTTTGAAGGAACCATCTTTCAAAATATTTTAAAATCTTAGACATAAGGACAGTATTTAATCAATTTGGTACCAATTTTGGGCGTAGTGAGGGTGCTAATCCTTCCTCATATGTAACTGACTCCCGAACCTATTTTCTCATGTTTGCGTAGACCAAAATGGATTTAAATGTAATAAAATGTTTTATTAGGTGATCCAATCACACCTAAACAAAAAGATTGGTGGCGACTCCACACTTTGTTTTAAAAGTTGATCCCTGTTTTGACAGCTACTATTTGCTTATTGTTTTCTCACTATTTTATTACCATTTCACTATTATATCGCTACTATTTTATTGTTATTATTTGGATATTGTATAATTGTTATTTTATATTAATTTTGTTATTATTTTAGATGCGTTTGCTTGTTAAGTTTCACTTATCTTAGTGTTATTTAAGTATACATATTTTTTTAATTCAATTCAAGTTGTTGGGAAGTTTTTAGTATTTTTTGCTGCATTATATTTTTTTAAAGAAATTATATAAAAAATACATATAATTTTTTTTAGTACGGTTGAGTCAGACCTGAATTTTAACACATTTATTCAGGTCATTCAGGTTAAGTTTGGGCAAAATTTTAAACTTATTTTTTTGTTGAATCTGGGCTTAAGATTTTGGTTAGATTTTATTCAAACTCGACCCAACCCATAAACACCTTTAATAAAATTGTGTATTCATTTAGAGGTATTACAACACCTCAAAATATCAATTTTAATTTCATATTGGTTAATGCTTAAAATAATATATATTAAAGAACATCTTTATAATTCTACAACACCAATGTATAATCCATTATTGAAATCAGTGGATAAAAAGGAAATAATGAATGTTTGTGTTGCATTATGAACATTAAAATTTAGCTCAAAATGCGATTATGAAATAATTATGATGTTTGCTCATTATTTATAATAGTTAAAGCCCCTGCATCATAATTAAAGATTCTCACCTAATCAAAAAGTGATGCATTTTAATCTACTATATAAATAATCAATTATTTTAAATTTATTTTGTATCATATCCTTGTAAAAATAAATTTTAATTTACAATTAATTGATTTTAATTATTTAATAAATAAGTATTTATAACCTTGTGATACTATAAAATTTAAAAATTAATCATATATATATATATATATATATATTACAAAATTTTAAGGCCCAAGCGGTTTAATTTTTTGGCATGTGTCATACTTATCCTATTAATACATGACAACATAATACATAATTCATGTATATATCCATTTTCTAAATTAATAGAAAATGATATTTTAAAATTATAATCTATTCTTAAATTAATAGAAGATAATATTAAACTTATAATAACTATATTTTATCTTATAATTATTTTAAATAATTATTATATTTTAATATTTACGTAAATAAATTTAGAAATATATTCAAATGAAATATAATAAAATGAAAAATCAAAACCTAAAATAATTATATAATTTGTCAAATCCCTTTAAATATTTTTAACGGATCCCTAAAAGTAAATTATTTAAATAAAACAAATAAACTTTCAAGTGATACAAATACCAAAAAAAAAAAAAAAAACAACTTAAAAAAATCTACACAACTTGAATAAATAGCTAGTCCAAATATATAAATATATATATAATAAATTAGCTGATTATAAATTTATATAAATTTAATAAGTTCACATAATATGTGTATATATAATAAAATTAATGTATATTAAATTAATTAACATATTCGGTTATGTAATTATTATATAAATTAGCATAATAATATTAAAATATAAAATTAAATATTATATAATGTTGATATGTTAATGAAGGACTTTCTATTTATTAATCAATACTCTACTTAAAATTTATTAATTTCCGTTACTTATTTAAAATAAATTCTGAGTAATTATATTAAATATAATATTTTTTTATTAAAACTATTTTAAATTATCATAGTATTTAATAATTAAAATACAGTTACTTTTATTTTACCAAATTATCAAAAATATATTAAAAATTATGTTTTAAAATACATTTTTTTTACAAATTTTTTTATCATACTATTTTAAAATTTTCCAAAATTGTTTTTTAAAAAGGGTTAAAGTACAAACTCATCATCACACTACAATAAATATTGAATTTTGTCATTATGCTTTATTTTTATTGATATTTTCTGTCTTTTTTTTTTTATAATATGAGTAAATTTTACACTTAGCTTTTATGTTATTAAAATTTACCACTAAACTTTAAATTTATTAATTTTTGCCACTAACTTTTACTTTTTTAATTAAATTCTATCACTCAATGTTAATTTTGAATATTTGAAAATATATTTTAATAATAAAAATTTTTAAAATATTTTATTTCAATAGTTAATTTATAAAATATTAAAAATTAATAAATTAGCTTAGAAAATTTAAATTAATGAAACAAATACGTGAATATATATATATATAAAGTACATTTATTAATTTTGACGTTATATTATTTTACTTATTGTTGTTAATTATTAAGGTAATTACAAAAATAAAAAGAAATTTATAAAAAAAATTTCAAGCTATTTTAAATTAAAACTGAGTAGAAAATTTCAATAAAAAATCAAACTTTAGAGACAAAATTCAATATAATTATCAATTAAAGTGAAATATAATAGCAATTTTCAATTTCACCTAAAATATAATGACAGTTTCACACATAGAAATATACTTTAAAAATTAGTAGTAAACTTTTTTAAAAATTATAATATATTTTATTAATATATACAATCAACTAATAAAATATATAATTAATAGTCGGTAATTAACTTATCACTCTAATTCACATCTAAATTAATTTTCAAATAAAATAATTTCAAATACAATTTATTAGTCCCACGATCAAATTTTCTATTCATGTAGCAAATAACAAAGTTATCTATTTCACAAAGTAATTTATACTCTATTATCCCTAAATATAAAAATCTCACCTTTATACTTAAATACTAAAAAACCCATCTTGTAACATCCTATACCCGACCCGATTTACTAGATCTAGATATAGGATGCCACCAGATTTAATCACTTAACAAGAATTTTAAAACTGACAAAGACTTACTGAATATACCTCTCACTTATTTATTATTCTAAGTAAAAAGATTTCGTAGTACAAGTTATTGATTACAGTTGGTTTTCAAATAGTAGTGTAAGACAGTAACATTTAAATTTTTATTTAAGACAGACTCATTTGTGGCGTATAATAATATTCGCCCTTTGACAACGTATTCCCAAAAGTTCCTTTCTATGTTTAATATCCACTTCAACCGCTACTCTAGCACATTCTTGACTTGGTCATTCACTGGCGAACTGGTTCAACTTAAGAACATGCACTACAAATGCACACCCATAAATTCAGCAGAACTTAGTGAGTCTAAACCATTATTTCTTTATAGCACTAAGACTGAAATTCTTGACTTTAATATTCTGGACTTTCTTTTAAGCTTTGGTAGATTTTTTTTTTATTTTTTTTTTGGTTGGCGGATATTTATACACCACTTACCCTTAACTAATTTATGCACAACACACCCGAATGAAGGATCCCAGTCTTCACACTATATTTTAGATTCCTTCTCATAGTCTCTTTAAAGATAATAGTTGGATACACATCTCAGAACGTTATTCATGAGATTCTACTCTTGGCGGATTCTGTTACAGATTCTAGTAAACCACCCAGAATTTCAAACACATGAAGTTTTCGGTCATGGTGGATCGCTATAATAGATTCCTTAGTTTAATATATTGTTCGAGAATTTATTCAGAAAATGCCTCGAAGGCATACCCAAATATCACCACCACGACTGATTCATAAATTGCCAGATAGGCTTTTGAGTTCAAATTCACCACACAGGCTATCCCGAAAATTAGCCACTAAGGCTTTTTAAAAAATTTGCCATTAAGGCTTTTTAGAAGACTAGCCACTAAGGTTTTTTAGAAAACTAGCGATTAAGGCTTTTCAGAAAACTTATCGATTTACTGTCCTGGTGAACCTTATCTCTGTTACGTGTTTACTATCCAAGCAGACTTTATCTTTATTGATGTCATGGGCCTCACCCACATGGTCTTACACATATCTTCATGTTGCGATCAGCCAATCCGGCGTATATCCTACCAAAGACTACACCATGAATATCCTTATAGTCATAAAACGCCATGACCATGGACTTCACATATCTCTCACTATCTTGGCGTACTATCATATGATACCATAGGTCTCTACCACATAGTCTTACACATTTTGTTCCATGATATGCCAATCTGGTTAGCATTATATTTGCCCTACAGAGGCATCACAATATATTTTTTTCATCTTCACAGATCCGTCTATACTGGACTCAGATAAAAGGGAAACACTTATCAACTATACTCGCAATGAACACTAGATTACATTACGCACACCTAGGCTCAACACGCTAACTTATTTACGGTAGAGACACTTACAGGGACCTTACTTATACTCATTCTAGGCTCATACTTTTCCAAAACTGCCTACCTCAAAACTTTTTATACTTCATTTATGTGTATACTGATACTTCATAGAAGCACACGTATACATGATTACATCATTCTACACGAAGACTTGTTTGTTACATGAATATTAACCATACAATAATTAACATAAGATGGAATCCAAGAGTCAGGTTAAGAGACTCACCATTACTTTGACCCATAATGCCTATTTCAAACATCCTTCTCGGTCCTAGAGTAACAACTATTTACAGATTACAAAACCCCTATTAAAATCCTTGTTTATAGATAAGTTACTAGTATATCACTATACACAACCCCCATGCAAGGCCCCTCACTCAACATATGTTGTTCTTACATATTTTACATATCTCTACTCTTAACTATCGTAACATGCAGAGCTATCAAACTTACCAGTAGATTGAATCATCTACTGATTTACATAACCCTAGCTTTTTTGCTTACCAATGAAGAATGAAAGAATATTTAAAGTGGAAAGAAGAAACCATAATGTAAATAGAAGGAGGAAAAACCATTAGAATGTAGTCTTTCACCTCATATTTATACTCCCAATCCCTTATGATGGATTTTGACAAGTGACAATATTTACTGAAATTATCATTTGTTTTCCCTACAATGACCTGAGGCAAATAAAGGAAAATCCGGTAAAGTTGACTTTTAAATATAGGCTAGTCAAGAAGAAAGTCAAATCAGTCTAGTTAACTCTCAACTAATCTCATTATGATAACCAACTTGAACAGTGTTCATGCAAACCGAGTATATTACACATTGGTGGTGACTCGTGTATGGTGTGGTCTTATAGAAATTAAGTCTCTTGCAGCTTTCTTATACACTTGGTAGGCTCTTCATACTTAGCCAAACTCTTGGGCATATTTTTTCTTCACTTGAAGATACCTTGTAATTAAATCTTTAGATACCGCCAACGAGCGGATACTTTCACGCCAGAATACACAAACACTCATTCTCGCCAGTGAACCAGTAGAGTGGCGAATCGTACTATCACAGTGTGCCAAAATGGTTATCGAGCATACTTTACTCTCAAATTGGGTCCGCCGAATTTGGGATGTGACACACCTCTAGATTCTCCCTTTGAAAACTTGGGAATAAATACTCAATGTTTACAAATCAGATTGCAGTTACTCACAAAGTAGTTCCTCAATGAACATATTCAAGTGCTCCCAATAAGCTTTCATTACATAATTTAGACAAGCCTCAAGGCATATATTAAATTCAGATTGGTAACATAGATTCTAAGTGAATACAAAGTAATTCATTGAAAATAACAACTACAACATAAACATTCAAAGTATAATCAATCGAAGATAAGATCTCCAAAAATCAACAACATAATCTCAATCAAATCTCCACATTCCAAGGGCTGAATTAATTCACTTTAATCCAATCCAATCTTCAATAATCACGGATTGGTTTTCATTGATGGACCGTAGTATCTTCAAAATATCATCACATTCACTAGTCCAAAGGTTTTCTTCATTAAATTGTCAATTGGCCCAACTCAAATATGACAAGTTAGTTCACTATTTCAGTGGCAGTTTGCAATGGGCACTACCGAGTGCCAGTCATCTCATTCAGCACAACTTACCTCAACATAATGCACAATAAAAATACTATAACTTTCAAATAATATAAAATTAAAAATTAAAAATAAAGCTCAAAATTAATAATAAAACACTCAAATTTTAAAATGAAATTAAATTAGGAACTGTAACTAAACAAAATGATAGATGACAAAAAATAAAAAAATAAAACGGACAAAAATAATGAAAAGATGATACATCATAGTACCACCAGAAGAAAAGTAACAAAATTTATATCAATAAAAAAAATTGAAACTCATTAATTAAAAGTAAAAATAACCCTACGACCAATACCCATTGTTGGCATAGTAAAAAAGAGACCCCCACAACAATTTTAAACTTATCATGAATTGTTTTCCTTTGCATAACCAAAGCATAAAATTTATATTAATCATCCCAATTATATACATGTCTCTCTCTGTAGAGGTTTTTCTCCCATCTTGTGAGTCTCTTTCTCAATATGAGTTAGGTTAAGTCTGATCTCAGTTTAGGTCTCCTTCATTGAGTCTAGGTGGAGTTAGGGCTAGTTTTTTTTCTTGATTTGTCTCATTATGAATATTTGGTTTTTAATCATTTTGCTTTTGGAGTTTTCCATTACGAGCAAAAGGATAGAAATCAATTTTACACCAATTCAATTCTTAATCAATCAGGAATCCAGGTTTCGTGGTATCTAAGAGGTTTATGGAAATCTCTCTAGAATAAGAAGATAGAGAGAGTAGGGATTTAATGAATTTTACTATTGTGGGTAAGATCCAGGTGAGGAGGATCCTTAATTGAAAAGGGGTGATCGAGATTCTTAAGGGTATTTGGGTTCCTTTGCATACCCAAAACATAAAATTTACTAAACAAAATGATAGATTACAAAAAATAAAAAAATAAAACTGACAAAAATAATGAAAAGATGATACATCATAGTACCACCAGAAGAAAAGTAACAAAATTTATATTAATAAAAAAATTGAAACTCATTAATTAAAAGTAAAAATAACCCTACGACCAATACCCATTGTTGGCATAGTAAAAAAGAGACCCCACAACAAATTTAAACTCATCATGAATTATTTTCCTTTGCATACTCAAAGTATAAAAATTCATATTAATCATCCCAATTATATAGGTGTCTCTCTCCGTAGAGGTTTTTCTCCTGTCTTGTGAGTCTCTTTCTCAGTATGAGTTAGGTTGAGTCTGATCTCAGTTTAGGTCTCCTTCATTGAGTCTAGGTGGAGTTAGGGCTAGTTTTTTTTTTCTTGAGTTGTCTCATTATGAATATTTGGTTTTTAATCATTTTGCTTTTGGAGTTTTCCATTACGAGCAAAAGGATAGAAATTGATTTTACACCAATTCAATTCTTAATCAATCACGAATCCAGGTTTCGTGGAATCTGAGGGGGTTATGGAAATCTCTCTGGAATAAGGGGATGAAGAGAATAGGGATTTAATGAATTTTACTATTGTGGGTAAGATTCAGGCGATGAGTAAAGGTGTGCATGGGCCGGGCCCAACTAAAAATTTAGGCCCGTTTGCTAAGCCCAAGCCCGACCCAGCCCAAAAAATGGGCCTAAAATTTTGCCCAAGTTCGGCCCGAATAAAAATGTTAAAACCCGAGCCCGACCCGGCCCGCCCATATTAATTTTTATATTATTTTTATATAATTTTAAAACATATATAAAACATCAAAAATACTAAAAACATCAAAATAAAATATTTCTCAACAAATTAAAAATAAATTTTAAAAAATATGTATACTTAAATAACACTAAAATAGATGCAGCTTAACAAGCAAATGCCTCTAAAATAATAATAAAATTAGCAAATGTCTTTAAAATAATAATAAAATTAACAATAAAATAAGTTTTATACAATATCCAAACAATAACAACAAAATAGTAGCAACATAATAGTAAAATAGTAGCAAAATAGGGAGAAAAGAATAAGAAAGTAATATTAAAAAACATATATTTTTTTGTCATTTAGTGAATTCGGGCTGGGCCGGGCCGAGCCCGGGCCAAAAATGCCTTACCCGAGGCCCGACCTATTTTTTAAACGGGCCTTATTTTTTGCCCAAGCCCATTTTTCGGGCCTATATTTTTGCCCAAACCTTCTCACATTTCGGGTGGGTCTCTCGGTCCGGCCCATGCACACCTCTAGCGAGGAGGATCCTTAATTGAAATGGGGTGATTGAGATTCTTAAGGGTATTTGGCCGAGTGATACAATTCTATGTGTTTGGGAAGTGAGTGAGAATATCTATCATGTTTCCTTCTGATTGGCAAAATGGATGAATCAAGTAATTGAGGAGAGCCCGTGGAATATTATGGGGTTTGCAATTCAATTCCAGTGTTGGGAGAAATGTCTTGTGGTTTTGGAGATGCATTTCAATTCCCTGGACATTCCAGTGTAAGATTTTCATTGCATCTGATTGCCCTACCCTGCAAAGCCAACCGATATCTCAGAATCATGAACAAAGACATGTCCAGTAGTTTTCCCTGAATCCATTCTACTAGAAATTGAAGAAAACTGAGTACTGCAAGACCTCTTCTTCCCTTCCCCAATCTCTATTGGACAATTCTCTTCTATCAACTCACTATTCGGATCAAGATTCTCAAAATCCTCAAAATTAAAGCTTAATTTTCCCCCATATTCAACCCTAAATTAGCCCCCACTTGCCTTAAAAAATTTGTGTTTCGAAACAGCACTTGTATTGCACCATGCTCCCTATCCTGATCATTACCTAGTGTTTTCTTCAATTCACCTAGTTGTGGCCCCTTCCCCTTTTCCTTTAACCATGGACTCGACGTCACCATCTCCTTTTTGGGGATCGCCTTAATAGATAGGTCCCATTTAAACTCTTAACTTTTTTCCCATGAGCGATTCTGGTTGGGCAAAATCTCTTCAAATGTCTCAATCTGCCACACATAAAGTAGAATACCGATAGTTTTTCATAGCAAAAGCGAGCATAGATACACCCTTTACTGCCCAAAATAAGCTTATTTTTCCTAATTAGCAAATTCCTTACATCAATCCGAACTCAGATTCGCTTATAACCCCCATATCCCTGATATAAAGATTTCACATAAAACTCTAAGAATCGCCCTACAAAATCGCCAAAATGCTTTGCCATCACCTCCGACATTAAACCTGCTGGAAGATCGTGAACCTAGACCCAAAAATTAGACCAAAACAGTGGCACTACCATGGGATCCTCCCCTTCCCGCAATCTATGGAAAACCAACAAATGGTTGTTAAACGTCCAAGGACCCCATTCCTAGAACCTGTCAAGATCTATCTCATAATAAAAATGAAAAATAAAATGTTTTTCCCCTAGATATGAAATCGTAACGCCACTGTATGGATGCCATAATTTAGCTAAAGTTGCATGCATAGCCTGAAACTGCACAACACTCGTTAAGAAATTGCCTACCACACTCAGATCTACCACATCCTCTCACGTCTCCTCCCTCAACTCGACTTGCCAACCCGCCTCTTCCCCTCCAATAATTGACAACACCGCTAAACCCTCTTTCGTTCTCCAAGCGTCGCCGTCCGCCAAAAGCCCTAATCTATTTCAAAACTTGCTATTAGAAGCAGACTCAAAAAGTACTAGCAGAAGCAGGCTTTCAATGCCATTATTATTAATTAATAATTGTTTCAGAACTAAATGTAACAATTAAAATTTAATAAAGACTAATATCATAGTTTTAAAAAAAAGTTATAAAGTAAATTGATTTTAATAATATCTCGAAGAGGGATTAAATTGTGAAATTATTAATATTTTAAAAAAAATTATGAAGTAAATAAACCAAAAAGAGTAAGAACATGTGTTAACTTAATTTAATGGTCAAATATAAAAAAACTACAATACAATTATAGTGTTTATTTCCATTTTTATATCAAACCTTGTAATATATAATATATATTATATAATTTACTTTCTATATATTTCACTTTTAACATTATTAATAATTTGCATTATAATTTTTTTAGCCTTTATTACGTAAAAATTAATTTAAATTATTCTTTCCCTCAACAATTTCAAACATAGTCTTAATTAATTATATATAAGATGGAATACATTTTTTTGAACAATCTCATATATGTTTATATATATATATAATGCTTAGATTTACTCATATAGCTCAACTTATAAATAGGAAGATAATACGTTTTAGTACGCTCAAACTCACGTTCTCCAACATTAATAACAATGTCCATACCAATTGAAATAAAACTTAATAAACAGGTGAAATATTTTATTTGATTTCAATTAAAATAGATACAAGCATTAAATCTCTTTCAACTCTAGTAGTTATCACGCATAACTTATACTCTTAATTCAAAATATTATTTTTATTTTTTTAATTTAATAGCGTAATTATTGAAAAGTTATATATATATATATATATATATATATATATATATATATATATATATATATATCATAATTATTTACCTTAGACAATCTATCTATAAAACTTTTCTAATTAATATGATGGGTTTAAGTTTATATATTTTATGCATAATGACTTGTTTATTTATGTAAAACAAAGTATATATTTTATAATTAGGGTTCATTTTGATTTGATTATCTTTATTTTTAAATGCATAAATTATTCAATTTAAAAGATTCAATGCAATTACAGAAACAAATCCCTTTGAATTGAACCATCTACCTATTTTATCTCCTGTTATTGTTCTAAGCGTAGACTGTGCTCCTATCTATGAGGATCTCTGTTATAAAATTTTCCCATTTTGTAACTCTTCACATCACCCTTTTTTTTTCCTCTTAAAATCAAACTATACACTCCTAAACTTAATTTTGTTTGCTTTTATAATTTTTTTTGAATTGGCAAAGGTTAAGCTTATGTTCATATTTCTTGTTTGATTTTAATCCCCCCATTATCATCAACCTTGTAATTGTATGATAGATTGCTTAATGTATCACCTGCAGGACTTGTCGAAATACATGCAACTTTGCATAACATTCTAACTATGGCTGATGAAGATGTTAGGCAGTCTTTACTTTCGTCTACCAATGATTCACTAAATCTCAACGAGACGAAGGCCATTCAAAGAAGAAAGTCTCATCACCGGTCAAAGGGTCCTTCAGAGAAAGAATCTCAAGAGCAAGAAAAGGTGTTGCAGCCTCTTATAAACGTTGAACCAACATTTGTAGGATTAGAGTTTAGGATCAAGTATGTGTTATTGTTGTTGGCCTTGTATCTAGGTATAGGCACCATTTGGTTTTTCCTTATCAAGAACCAAATTTATGGTAAGAAAACCAATGGGGTCATAGATGCTATTTACTTCTGTGTTGTGACAATGACCTCAGTGGGATACGGGGACCTTGTACCCCACAGTACATTGGCTAAGATACTTTCCTGCATTTATGCTTTCACTGGTGTGGCTCTTGTTGGTTTAATTCTAAGTAATGCAGCTGATTACATTGCGGAAAAGCAGGGAATTCTCTTGGTTAAAGCCATGCTTAAGAATGAAAAGTTCAATACAGCTGAGGTACTTATGGATGTTGAAACCAACAGAGACAAGTATAAATTCTTGATGACTTCACTGCTACTTGTGGTGCTTATAATTTCTGGGATAAGCTTCTTAATTCTAGTTGAAGGAATGGAATTCATTGATGCTTTTTACTGTGTATGTTCCACAATGACCACCCTTGGGTATGGGGATAAAAGCTTTTCAACACAAGAGGGACGTATCTTTGCTATTTTGTGGATACTGAGCAGCACGATTTGTTTAGGTCAGTTCTTTCTCTATCTAGCAGCGCTATACACTGAGAGAAGACAAAAATCACTGGTTAAATGGGTTCTTAATAGAAAGCTAACTCCTTCAGACCTTGAGGCAGCAGATATGGATCACGATGAGGTGGTAAGGTAAAAAGTTCGCATCACATACGCACAAACCAGCTAGGGCTTGCATGCTGCATGCTGTATATTGCATATATTATATGCTTATTTGTTGTGAATTATCTCTATCACAGTGCTGCAGAGTTCATATTATATAAGCTGAAGGAAATGGGAAAGATATGCCAGGATGACATTTTGCTATTGATGGAAAGGTTCAAAGCTCTTGATGTTGATCACTCGGGAACTTTGACTACAGATGATTTGATTTTGTCCTAACACCTACACCACAAATTCTGATAAATCTGACTCTTAACTAGTTTGCCACTGTAAATATCAACGTTATTGATCAAGAATTCCATGGATATTCTTTAACATTTAAAGACTTGTTCCAATTTCCAAGGCACTTTTATAGCATTTTAAGGAACAATATATGGTTGTGGCTTAGATTATTTCAATTTGGCTCATCTAGAAATGAGAAAAATGATCTCAAAACATGTTATAAATAATGTCATGTAACTGCAAGTTGTTATATAAAGTGTTGTTATTTGAACAATTACATCTGTATAGCACAGTGCCAAAGAACACATATAGAGAGAAGCCAACTCCATGTACAGCATTATTCCGAAACATACAATAATTTCCAGGTAAATTGTACATTGCTTTCACATTTTGAAAAAGGGAAGTTAAAAGAAGATTACAGCTTTTTTATATGCAGTGAACTAGTTCACTCAAATTTCTGAGGCTCCTGATCTATATGCTCCAGCCGGGCTGCTGCAACGTAGTCCAACAGTCCTTCACCCGCTCTTTCACCATGAGCTTCAGTCGCCGACTGTGAAACGCCACCGAAAGCCATTATTGCCACCAATAATACGGTCGTAGAAGCGAAAAGAGGCCAAAAGTAGGCGAGAATGGTGAGCATGCTAGGGGCTACATATGATAGGAAGGCGATGATGGATGAGACAAAGATTACTAAGATGAAATGAAATCTGTATTGGTTCAGCTTTTGTTGGATACCCATTGGCTTCATTGCTAAGCAATAAAAAAAAAATCGAAGGAAGGAGAATAATAGTGGAAACAATTGGTTACTAGGCTACCTCTTTTTGGTATATATGATGTTACGTGGAATATATTAAGATAGTAGAAGATGGTGGGTGTTAAGACTTGGAGACTTGTTTTTTTTATTTTTATTTTTTTTTGCTTTCTGCTTACTTTATGTCTTGTTTTCCTTGAGAGAGATTCTTCTTTTTTCCTAAATAATTCTACTTACATTTTGGCTCTATTTCTCTAATTACATCCATAGCCCTCTCCTGGTTTTGTTCACTCACAAAGTCTTTCCAACTTTAAAGCCTAGGTCTAATTCTATCACCAGTGTCTGTACTCTTTGAACTTTTGAAATTTAGTCCCTTTGTTTCTAATTTCATGGATTTATTTATTTGCTAAACCAATTCTTTCATTAAAAAGCTAAAAGGTTCCAAACCAGCTTATTGTTGAACACTAAAATGCAGCAAAGTGACCACTGCATTTAGATAAAAAAACAAACTAAAGCTCTGATGAAAACCTTAAGAGGAAAGAAAACAAAGTTATCAATTAGACTTTTAAGTTTTGGATCAGACAATAAAAAAGGGTCTAAATTCTTAGAAGTCTAAAGAGTACAGGGACTCTAGTTATAATTAAACGTAAAGTTGAAATGAAACCCAATATGATTAGGAAGGGCAGAATAGAGAATAAGGAATGCAATGTATTGGAATATATGCTTTGTCCACTACTAAGGTTGGGCGGTTGCTTTGTCCCTAAATCGAGTGGACACCGCTTTCTGATTGAAAGAAAGATTAAGATTAGATTAATAAATATGAAAGAAAAGGCATAATATATTGCTTTTTCTTATCATTTCTGCAACATAGTTATGAGTTATTTAGAATATAGATTAGATGTTGAGAGAAGAAAAAACTGGAGGCCCCTGGTTTTGGTATATTCTTTACTATTCTATCTTGGCTAATGCCCCAATCCAAATAAAAGGTAACTTTTGTGGGACGTGGAGGAGGATAATTACATTTGTTATGCCTTTTTGAAGTTAGAAAAATATTTTGGTATCAAAATTAAATTATATATTTTTACGATAAAAAAAATATAATTTTATCTTTATAATTTTTAAAAAATTAAATCAAATTTTTATCATATTTGGGAAGTTAAAAGTGCAATTTTACTCTTACTAATTTTAAATTTTATAAATTTTCATTTTAAGGGAACCGAAGCCCTTATGCCTTGAAGGCTTTTTAACCTATTCTCATATATAAACTATATAACATATTCACTTTTTATTTTATACATTAAAAAATTACATAATAAGACATAAATTAATAATTCTAAAATATGGGTAAAATTAGATGGTGGCCTGACTTGAAGGCCCGTCTAAAAAGTAGAAGGGTTTAAACAAAAATATAGGCTCGAAAAATGGGCTTGGGCAAAAAAAAAAGCTTGTTTAGAAAATGTGTCAGGCCTTGAATAAGGTTTTTTGGCCCATGCCTGACCTGAATTTGCAAAAAAAATTGTTGTTTTGCTGTTGTTTTCCAACTGTTTTACTGCTATTTTCTCACTGTTTTGTTACTACTATTTTGTTGTTATTGTTTGGATATTGTATATAACTTTTGTTTTTATTGTTACTTTTACTACTATTTTAGAGACATTTGCTTGTTAAGTTATACCTATCTTAGTGTTATTTAAGTATAAATATTTTTTAATTTATTTTTAATTTGTTGGGAAATATTTATTTTAATATTTTTAGTTTTTTTTTATGTATTCTATTTTTTATTTTTTATATTAAAAATAAAATAAAGAAATAATACGGGACAGACCAAACTTGAATAAAAATTTAGACAAACCTAAAATTTTATTAGGACTCAACCCAAATCTAACCCGACCCATAAACAAGCAAAACAAAATAAGCATTTCACGACTATTCGACTCCACTACATGAACTCTCATTCAAAGCATGTCATACTAAGTGAGGAACAATTTGTATCACAACTCGTGCCAATTTACAAAGTCTTGTTTGCGTATAAATTAAAGGGTAAACTATAAGAATAATCATTTTTATTTGTTTCAGATTACGTTTTAATTATTTATGTTTAAAATGTTACATTTTAGTCATTTATGTTATCGTTTTGTTACGAAGTACTCACTCTACCGTTAAGCTCCGTTACGTCTCTAACGACAGTCCAAATGGGTTTTAAATGCCAACTTGGATGTCCTACGTGATAGTTCAAATTAAATTTATATAATTAAAAACCTATTTTCATCCTAGCAAATGGACATCCCAGTTAGCATTTAAAACTCATGTGGACTGCCATTAGGGAGGTAATGGAGTTACAACAGTAAAGTAACCACTTCGTAACAAAACGATAACGTAAGTGACTAAAACGTAACATTTCAAACATAAGTAACTAAAATATAATATGAGGCAAATAAAAGTGACTATTTTTATAGTTTACCTTAAATTAAAAGTCAAGATGAACTCAAAATACTCCATCCAACATTTTTTTTTCTCTAAAACCATGAGAGTCGGCCCATAAAAATGGATTGTTAATGATGGGAATTGGCATGGGCCACTAAACTTGAAACGGGCTAAATGTTGAAGCTATAAATTGTAATCAATAGTAATGGGCCTTTCTCAACCCAAACTACAAGAGCTATCATACAATAATTTACCAACTCTTAACTTAAACCTAACAGAAACAGAAAAAGACGTGATCGCAATTAACATCGCTTTCAAATTAAGATTAGTGGAGATTTCAATTAAGCTATGATTAACATCAAAAACCCCTTAACCTTAAGCAAGGTTTAATTGGTTGTTGGTGGGGGATTGGCTTGGTAGAGTTTGAAGTCTTCCCTTTGTCACCTACCTATGTCCAAATTGGCTTATCCGCGTTAAACCTGATACCAGCTGGACCTCTCCTTTATTTTTCTTTACATATCAAATACCCTATCTCCAATCACACTTTTAAGCAAAGATGAGTTTTATATCTTTTAGTTTCTCAATGCATCCACGGAAGCAGCAAGCTCAATAATTAATTTTTTGTATTCGGTAAATTTATTAACCACGAATTTTAAAACTACTTCATACTTAAAGATAAGAATCGAATCTTCAACTAGTGATATAATTAATAAACCAACAGATGAATAATAGAATAAATATTAAACCAATAAATTTTTTTTTATGAGCTTCAGATAAGGGTCATTATCTGCATAAAAAAGAAACAAAGAAGGGTCATCAACACCTCATTAACTTGGTCTCAATTCAAACAGTGTGTTTGAGTGCCTTCCACTAATACAAACAAAAGAACAACACCTTGGTTTCAGCAATATTTAGCGCTTAAGGAATCCATTTTTTTTCCAGAGGAGGACATTTCCATCAACCGAGGGAGGATCATGTCATATATCTCAACAACTCCTCTCTTCTCTATATCTCTACTTCGTTTTTTGTTTGCTCCAACATAAATCAATAGCAAATATTAAAAGAAACCCCCCCGTTTTGAAAGGGTTCAGAAAATAATACTTCTGCTTACTTTCAGCTGACATCAATTTCGAATTTGATTCCTAGACAACTTTTATCCAACATAGCTAAACATAGAGTGTGGAAAAGAATGACAACCGAGCAAAGCATTGCAAATCATAAACATGATTAGAATAAAGATAAATTAAATTTTCGATTATTGACTCAGTTCTTTTTAGATTTATCTGTCATACACTAAGTTTGCAGCAAATGGCACCAGCTAATACAGTATTTGTTATATAAATAAATTTTGATTTTTGGAAAGTATATGATTAGGTTAAGTGGTAATTAGTATTATTATATTTATAAGAAAATGAATATGAATAGAATAAAAAAGAAAAGAAAAGTAAAGTGGTCATATTTATGATAATGAATCATAAATCAAATGGATGGTCTATGATTAAGAGAAAGGAAGTTAAAAGCTGGAATCATTGTCATGATAATGACTATAAGAAGAATGAAATTGAGTGTTACTGTTTAAAACAATGAAACAATTGAACCGGCTTGGCCGGCTTTAACAATTTTCAGTGGCTTGCGACATTTGCTTAAGATTAAGGGAAGCTTTCCTCTCTTTGCGGTCAATTCCTTCAAGGGATGGACTCTCTCCCTTTCTCTAACTAAATCCTCTTGTGTGTGTGTATATATATAATTATTTCTATATATTATTCCCTAACAAGACAACCCCAAATCCTCTGTTGTTGTTGTTGTTGTGCTGGTATTATAGTTGGGTGCATTATCAAGTGCCTGAAACATAAACACAAAACTGAAATGGTGTGTCCTGAGGAATCATTTGGAGGCAATGAAAGCTCTTTTGCTCACCTTCATCCTAACCCTGTTGTGTTAGAGCTCACCCGATTGCAGAACCAACTCAAAGGTACTTAATACTGAAACATGTTAATGGATTATTAGATCTGTAAGAGAAGGATGAACAACACTAACAATTTATGTAATACTACTTGTCATGCTATGTTACTTAATATTATTCCAGAAAGGGACAGGGAGTTAGGAGCTGCCCAGGCTGAAATCAAAGCTTTGAGAGCAACTGAAGCACTGAAGGATAAGGCCATACATGAGGTACTGAAATTAAGAATATATGCTGTAGTTTGAGTACTGTAATTGTTCTGAAACTATTCATTTCTTTTTCTTATTTTCAGCTCCAGGGTGAAGTTCAAAAGTTGGATGAGAAACATAGGGTCACTGAGAATATCCTGCAACATAAGGTTAGGTGCCAGCCCCTAGTTCTGTACTTATAATGTTTCAGTAATTGTGCTGAATTAATCCTATGCCACGTAGAACCTCGAAATCAAGAAACTGACGAATGAGAAGAAAGATGCAATGGCTGCACAATTTGCTGCGGAAGCAACTCTTAGAAGGGTGCATGCAAACCAAAAGGATGATGATGATGTTTCTATCGAATCCGTCGTTGCTCCTCTTGAGGCAGAGATAAAAATGTATAAGAATGAGGTAGGCACAGGGTTGTGGCCTTGTTTTCTGCTTTGTTGCTCCTAATAGACTAACATTCTACTTACAGATTGCAATGCTACATGAGGATAAGAGGGCGTTGGAACGTCTTACTAAGTCGAAAGAATCGGCTCTGCTCGAAGCAGAGAAGATTTTGCGAAGTGCTTTAGAAAGGGCTTTAATAGTTGAGGAGGTTCAAAACCAGAACTTTGAGTTAAGGAGACAGATTGAGATTTGTCAGGCAAGTTTGAGGCTCTTACTGCAGTCGGTTACTATTAAGGGATTCAAGACCTTTTTTAACCAATGAAAATTGTGTCTTAATGCAGGAGGAGCACAAAATCCTTGAGAAAACCAATCGCCAAAAGGTCTTAGAGGTTGAAAAGCTAAGCCAAACTATTCAAGAACTCGAAGAGGCGATTTTGGCTGGTGGGGCTGCTGCTAACTCTATCCGGGACTATCAGAGACAAATTTCGCAACTTAATGTGATGTTCCATTCCATGCTTACATGCTGATCATCATCTTTTCTACATGAACTATGGTCGTATGTTGTTCATATAGGTATTAACTGTAATGAGTCAATTAATTCAGGAAGAAAAGAGGACGCTCGAGAGGGAGCTTGCACGAGTTAAAGTCTCGGCCAACCGTGTAGCGACCGTGGTGGCCAATGAGTGGAAGGATGAGAATGACAAGGTAATGCCTGTCAAGCAATGGCTGGAAGACAGAAGGCTGCTGCAGGTAATTCTTGGAAATTCTCAGCGTATTTAGGGCTACTTTAGCATTGCTATCGTGGTTTAAAAGTTGCTTTTGAACGGTGAAAAGCAGTACTAAACAGTAAACATACCCTTAATAAGCTAACAAATGCAAGTGAATGGAGATAAATTTCCTCTTCACTTTAACTGCAACTTAAGACAATGCATGATCATAAATATAAGGATTATAACCAGACAACTGCTACCCTCAAACATAACTTTTTTTATGTTTTACTTGGAGCTAAATTTCTGTATTTATAGGCAGAGATGCAAAGATTGAAGGACAAACTAGCTGTGTCAGAGAGAACAGCACAGGCAGAAGCACAGCTTAAGGTGAAATTTGACAGTTTAATTAAATTTGACTTGAATATTAATGCAGACAATATTTTCTCAAGCTCAATGTAAATATGGTCCAGGAGAAATTCAAGCTAAGGCTCAAAATATTGGAAGATGGCTTAAAACATGTATCAAGTTTGTCAGTTAATGCATCTTATGGGTCCCCAAAACCAGACAAGTCCAGCAATATATTAGGGCTTTTAACAGGCAGCAGTGGACCAAGGAAGAGGTCTACCTCTCAACCAAGGGCTTCTACCATTAGTGCCACTCTACTGCAGCGGCCAAGTGTAGAAACTGAAACAGCCAATACCAGAATAAGACAAGGTAGCAGCTTGAGAAGAAGGCCTGTATCAGAAGAAAATATGGTGAGAAAAAATTTGTGGGCTTCTAGGTGTAAGGTTGCTGATAGTAGTGAAAAGGAAAATGCAGAAAATAAGGTCAATGAACAGACTGAAAAGAAAAACAATGAAGAGAATGAAAACAGAGGGAATGCTGAAGATATGGTCTCAGGGTTTTTGTATGATAGGCTTCAGAAAGAGGTCATTAATCTAAGGAAGTTTTGTGAGGCTAAGGATAGTAGCTTGAATGCTAAAGATGAAGAAATAAAGGTGAAGCGTTTGTAATTGTTTCCTTCTTTATGTACGTACGTACGTATTTATGTATGTGTTACTGAAAGATGTAATTGCTTTACAGATGCTGATGAAGAAGGTTGAAGCGTTCTCAAGAGCCATGGAAATGGAGTCTAAACGAGTGAAGAAAGCAGCACAACTTGTTAAAGAAAAGAAGAATGGATCACCCAAAATGGAGGATACCAAAAAGGTGAAAAACAATAACTGTAGAAGGTCTTGAAGATTGGCAATGGAATTCATTTGATTGGTTGGATATGATTGTGAGTGTAAATAGTGACTTATAATGTTGTTTTTTGGATGATAATTAGCTTAGTTAAAATAAAGTTGGTTGTGAATGATGAAAATTGGGTTTGTAATGGTAATTGTAAAATAAAAAGGGTTGGAGATTTGTTGATGAATTATAACATCCTAGCTAGGCCTAGGATGATGATGATGTAGTTCCAATTGCGTTTTCTAATGCTTGAGGTTGACATAAATATTATCCCCCTGGTTTCTTTTCTTTCCTTAACTGCGCTAAAATCCAGTAATAGGGATTTGGACTGTTCTTTCTGCTAGCCCTCATCTCCACTTTTATGATTATCCAATTGGATTCCCCATCTCGTTTCTAATTCGATTTTATAATCAACAACTAGCGTGAATCCCAAACCCTAGTTTTTTTTTCCCTCCAATTCGTTTATTTTTTCTTTTTTGTTTTGTTTGGGGTAGTGCAAAATTTTGAGTTGGGTATAGTCGGTCTTTTTCTCTCTCTTACTTTTTTTTTTCATTCACTCTATATTTTTTTTTCTCTTTTTTATGGTATTTTTGTTATTTTTATAAGTTACGATGGATAGATGATAATGTCTGTCGTCGTTGAAACTCTACTAACCTCTTGTAGTTTGTCGTGATAAGTGGGAGCCTCTTTGTTAGTTTCTTAATCTATTTATGTTTTGAGAATATTTAAGAATAATAAATTATTTCACGAGTCGGTTTAAACTTATGTTGTCTTAAATTTTGTATGTCTTTTTTTTTGTTTTCCATTGTTTAATAAGTATTTACTTTTAGAAGTTTTTGTTTTTGTTTGCTATTGTAACACGTTTTTTAATCTTGCTTATGCAAGTGATTTTAGAGATGTGTTTTATCGTCGTCCTCAATAGTTTGGTGGATGGTCAGTTCTTTCACTGATTTTTGCCTATCACTTTGGACCATCTTAGGTTGATTTTCTTATCATATTAAGTGTTTGCAATCACTCAAAAAATGACGTGCTTGAGTTATGATAAGACCAATTGTTAATATGTCATAATGTTCATTTGATGTTGAGGCTAAAGCCTTTATTATGTTGATGGAGCTTGTCCTTCACCACCTAGGACAAGTTTTTTTTTTCTCGAATCCATGATCCCATTTATGGAATAAATTAATGAATTTCCCTTTAAAGAATAATAAATATTTTTTTATGGTGTATTTGAAAATCATAATTTGTGTAAAAAATTTTGGATTTGGAAATCCATATATTTTATTTTGATAACAAATAAAATGTTGGGTTTGAATTTGCGCAAATAAAAGTTGAATTTCATAAGAGTTAAATTTTGGATTTTCAAATTCATTTTGAAATTTCAAAATTTCAAAATTCAATATTAATTAAAAAAAACATAAGAATTCTTTTGTTATCTTCTTTCACACTTCCTTCATAACCCAAACAATAATTAATTAATTTTACTTATAATATATCATCAACGACGCTCAAGGTTTTCAGAATTGGACTAGTAAGTGAATCGGTTAGACTATTGGTTCTCAGTTCAACTGGTTCGACCAATCCAATCGATTCCATTGAATAAATTATAAAAAATAAAAAATATTTAAAAATAGATAAATTCGATTTGACTGTTGATTCAGCCTATTCGATTGGTTCAACCAGTTCACAAGTCAAATAATCTGGTCCGCTGTTTTGGATTGGTACCTCGACTAATTCCCAATCCAATCAGTCTGATCGATTGGTCTGATCCATTTCTAAAAATAGTGATGAAGCTTTATGCATTTAATATAATTTCCATAATTTTAGTTTATAAACCCTTTACCTTTAATTTATAATTTTCATAATTAGGCCTATAACACCTTTTGCTCGACCCAATCATTAGGTCCAAGCTATAATATGCTACATTTGTTATCGGAGCAACTACATAAAATTATACACCGTTCGACCATTCAACTTGTAAATAAGTACCATTCAAATTCATAATAAGTTACACGATCATTTCTGGGTCCAACATGAGCTTACCAAAGCTCTTTTACTAACTTGAGTATGAATTAGGACTAAAATGTAAAGTTTTAAAAAATCTTGGGCCAACGTCATGACTTCATAATATCCTCATCCTGACATTGTCAACTTAGTGAGTTATGTCACGACGTCATGTATATCCATGTCGCGACATCACTCATTGTCAGACAACGTTACGACATCAAAGATTCATGATCGCGATGTTGCCCCTGTTTTGGTAAAATGCACATTTGGTACCTAATAAATTGATTCCAAACCTTCACCTAAATGTTTGCATTCAATCTTTCACAAATAATAAGCCATTAAACCATGCTAATGACAATCAAATTCAAGTATATAACCATTTAAACCAACTATTCTTTATCATACAATCCAGTCATTCAACATTTAGACATATTCAAATCAATTTGATCTATCCATTCCAAAATACTTCTATTACCAACTTAAGCAAGATTCATTATACCAATTGGTAACTAAACACTTCCAAAAGTTTGACATGAATTAATCAAAGCATACACTATGCTTGCAACAGTTTGTTTTTCAGTGGTTTCGAGACCACAAATCTAACGAGTAAGTTCGTATAATTAGTATTTAAATTATCCTAGTCAATAATAATTTTTATATTGAATTTTGATTTGATGATTTTTAAACAATTGAATTAAAACTTAGTATAAATGGTTTGGTTCAAAGGTTAAGTGGCTATTGAAAATGAGGTATTAGGACCTCGTTTCCGTAATTTAGAGCAGTAAATATTTTTATTAAATATTTGCAGTCATATTATATGTGAATTGAAGTTGGGTCCAGTAGTTTGATGAGTTATTGCTTAATTAAGGTAAAACGATTAAATTGTAAAAGAGGTAAAAATTAATTGCTATAGATTTAAAATAGTAAAAGGACCAAAATGGTAATCAAACCATGGTCGAAAAGTCCAAGCTATTGTCTCATGATTAAATCCACTAACTCTTGGGCTATTTTCTCTTTTAGTCCTAATTAGTTTAAGATTAAATTGTAATTAAGTTTATTTAGTTAGAATTTAAAATAATTGAAGGACCAATTGTACAATTTGATCCTCCCTAATTGATCGCACGATAAGAAAAGTGGAGAATTCTTTAGAATTTGTTATAAATTCCTTTAATTATTATTTTAAATGTTTTAATTAAATTAAAGTAAAAATATTATGATAATAAAATGGAAACAAAAAGAAAAAAGGGACTCACCTTTCTTATTTATTCTTCCAAGCAGCCGAACCTCCATTTTTGGAGCTTGACGAACTTCGGTTGAATTATGGTTGCATGTTAGGTAGGTTATCCTTGCCCGTTTTTAGTGATTTTTATGTTTTTGAACTCGATTTAACTTGATCTAGCTAACTTGAAGATTAATTTGTAAAACTGTCAAATGTTATGAATTATGCAATTGATGATTTTAGTGTGTTTTTTAAGTTTTATAATAAATTGTTAAGCTTGATTTTTAAATAAGACTATTTTGTAAAGTAATTTTTAGTAATTTTAATGTTTAAGGACTAAAATTTTAAAGTGATAAAATTACAAGGACTTGATGGGAAATAATTGTAAAAATGGGCTGTAGAAAGGCACTTGGATATTTGGCTAAGCTGAAATTTGAATAAAAATGGTTAAATTGCATGTTTTGAGTTTAGGGACTAAATTGTATAAAAGTAAAATATTGGGGGTAATTTCGTAAAAATGTCAAAAAGACTTAATTGCATAAAATTATTTAATTTAATTTTTGGAATTATTGAATTTAATGAAATTATTATTTTACATCAAGAACGAGTGGAAAATCAAGGAAAAAAAAATTATCAAATAGCCTCTATACTTTTTCGTTGCTATAGTTTAGTCTGGTAAGTTCATACGGTTTAATTTTAGTATATTTTTAAATGTATTATATGAACCTAATTGCATAATTTTGGATTATATTGATGTGTGTAATTGAAAATGGAAATAATAAATTGACACAACGTTGATCACTGACTGAGCTACTCTAGGCCGTTACTGCAAATCAGTCCTATAAGTTCGTTTGGTTTAATTGATGTACATTAGTTTATTTGATATTTCTTTGATTATAAAAATGGATTGGTGAACCATATAAATACATTGTTATGGAAATTATGGAGTGATGAAAGTTGAGGAGATGAATTACAGGAGATTATAGAGTTTACTGGATATATCGAGGTCCTACATGTGTTGCAGACTAATTCGATATATTACATATGGTGTGCTGGATGGATTGGCTCGAGCATAAGGTGTGCTGGATGGATTGGTTCATACGAGCTTACAGTGTGTTAAATGATTAGTGACAATCTTTGGCTTTATTGTTGTTCCTTCAGTTGTGTTGAAATCTATGTGAGTCTGTGTGAAAATAAATATGATTTATTATAGCTATTCTACTGATGAATTCTCACCTATAGCAAATTGTGATTTACAGGAATTATTGTTCTATATCATGTTAGTTGAATTATATTATGTTCGATAAGGTTTATTGTTTATCAACGACCTTACTAAGCTTAGGAAAGCTTACCTGTGACTGTTTTGTTGCCTTGTAGATCACATTTTGTATACGAGAGATCAGATTACTTAAAGAAAATT
This sequence comes from Gossypium anomalum, assembly GCA_025698475.1. Classification (NCBI taxonomy): domain Eukaryota; kingdom Viridiplantae; phylum Streptophyta; class Magnoliopsida; order Malvales; family Malvaceae; genus Gossypium; species Gossypium anomalum. The sequence goes on from CM046961.1 coordinate 88,091,619, forward strand.
ACACTATCTCGAAGACTCTTTTTCGGTAGATTTTATATCACTTGGCTTATATGGCATGTAATAAGCAAACAATTTGTTGATATAATTTTGAACTATGCTTGATGATGGTTATTGAATGTTAAAGTAGTTAAGTGATAGTATTTTGTATGTTTTTGTACTCTATGAAAGTGTGTGGAATGATAGGTAAATTTACTTGACTTGTATGAGGTAATTAAGAATGATTGAGTTATGTGAAATGGCATGAAAATGGTGCTTATGGTGTTTTTGGAAGCTTATTTATGCATGTTATGAAATTGTACAATTACTTGTGAAATTGGCTAAGAGATAAGCTTGAAATAGGTCATTTTGGGGCACACACGGCTTGAGACACGGGCTGTCACACGACCGTGTAATGCACACGGGCAAGCCACACGGGCGTGTTGGAAAATAGTATAGGTACAGTTCTCACATTGGCTGACACACGACTTGTGACACAACCGTGTGAGGATACTTCGAATGGTACATGAGTTGGCACATGGCCTGCGACACGGCCGTGTGATCCAAATTAGAGAGTTACATGATCTACACACATGGGCGTGTGTGATAGCCACACAGACTGAGCTCTGTCACATGGCCTGGACACACGGCCATGTGACCCCTATTTTGAAAATTTTCATTTTTGTCCCAAATTTTTTGTTTTGCCTCGAATTGGTTCCTGATTGTTTTTAAACTATTTTTAAGACCCCGAAGGCCTAATTTAATGCCCATAAATGTATGTATTACTCTGACCTGAATTGTTATGAAATTTTGTTAATTAAATTGGCAACTTGATACTATCTGTTATTGATTGTTCTGGATTGTACAATAATACACTGTAACCCTAATCCGACGATGAGTACGGGTTATAGGTGTTACAATTCTATATAATCATCCTTCATTTAGTTGTCATTCTTAAATCACTAATCAATCTACTGTTTCAATTAGTCCATTTGATAGCTTTAACATGCCAAACAATTTATGTAATGGCCTAAATTCAAAGTTATCGGAATAGTGGTTTCGTAACCACAAATCCGATTTAAAGAGAAATTTATTTTAATATTTTTGCATGAAAATTTATATGATAGGAAAGTTATTTGGGCTGACGGCAAGGGTATGAAATAAGCCAGAAAAATTGATAAATTAAGGGTAAAATTGGAATATTGCAAAATTAACTAAATAAAACTAGGACTAAATAGGAAATATCTAGATTTCTCTTCATTTCTCTTCAATTCCAGCAGAAATAAAAACGCCATAGGAGGGTTCTCTAAGCGGGTATTTCATAATTTTTGCACCAAATCCGTAAGATTCAAATACGAAGCTAGATCAAGGAAAGGAAAAAGTTCGGGATTAGTAGATTTTTGCTGTTTACAAACAAGTATCAAGGGGAAGAAATCCCGGTTGAATGAAAGGAAAATTTGATGGATCTCTGAAAAGGAATTGACGGTAAAAAAAGGATCTAGCCCTGGACGGGTGATCCTATCCTAATATAGCCCTCCCAAGAATATGTGGAAAATAGATTTAGCCCAGACGGTAATCCGAATTAGGTCCAATTTAGCTTTGGATGTATCAGATCCAAACTCATTAGAGTAATTGTCGTTGCGAGGATTTAGCTGGGTAATCCCGACAATACTCTATGAGTTTATATTGCGTGGATTTAGCTCGACTGTAATCCATTTGCAAGGTTGAGGTTCATGAGTGTGCTCTCTAAAATGGAAATGTGCGCACATGAATATGAATTAGACGGACTTGGATTTGTACATTAAATGTATACCTCTGAAAAATCCATCGAAATTCCCCGAGTAATTCAACGGGATAAATATGGTAAAATAACAAGGGAATGGAAATCATAGTATTGATGAGCTCATCAATCATGATATATATTATTGATACATAGAAATTATTGTACTAACTTGAATGTTGAGTTTGTGCATGTTAGGGTAATAATGCATTGAATGGATATATGTAATGTTTATTGTATTGTACTGAAAATATTAGGTAAGTGTAATTCTTGTTACATGAGCTTACTAAGCACAAAGTGCTTACCACTGTTTCCTTTTCCCCTGCTTTGTAGTGTTAAGAGCTCGGATGTCGGATTTGGTCGGAGACACATCACACTATCAACCTCGGGATTTCGGTATATAAAGGAACTTTATTTTGGGAACCAATGACATTTATAAGCTAACAAAGTAAATGTTAACGTGAAATGAATGTAAAGTTAGCCATAGTATGGTTAACAAACCTGGTTATAGATATGTGATGACGTTATCTTATATAAATGCATGAATCTATCATGAAAATATGTTAAATTGATTTGATTGATGTGGATTGGTCTCGATTTAATATTACAGGGAAGTTTAGATATTTATAAAAGGGCTATATTGAATAAAAAGAAAAAAAATTTAATTCGTAAACTCCTATAATGCCTCGCACCCTATTCCGGCAATGAATACGGGTAGGGGTATTACAATTTAAAGGTGAGATTATCATTTATATAACATCAAACTTAGTCAAATCATGCATCAATTACCTTACAAGCCATGCCAAACATTAAAATTTGAACATTATCATTAAACTATCAACTCAAAATGACCTTATGCATACTAAGAGCCCTTATGTACATGCCACAAAGTCTATATTCAAATTGAACATATAACTACCATCTCGTTGATAGTGTATGTTTCACGTTGATCTGGCTCGGCAGGTTAAGTAATGTGACAATCTACAATGAAAGGAAACAATTAGAGTAAGCATACAAAATGCTTAGTAAGTTCAAATGGAATTATCATACTTACCTTGACCATTATAAGTATAATATCAACTAACCATTTTGGCATTCAACATGACTATCATTAACACATAATGATATAACTATACACATATCAACATTGCCAATCAAGTATGTTAATCATGTTTTCATATCAAAAGTAATATCACTACATCAAGGAAATCACATATCTATCACATATAATATATGATACATATACTATCTCATTTCCAATTCACATTTAGGTTTTCCGATTCCATTCAATTGAATATCGCTCAATGGAATTATAGTAAAACGGACTCAGATATATTGGGTGAATAAGTTGTTTACACAGGCTAGCATTATATTAGGGTTGCTCACACAAGCTAACATTTTATCAAAGTTTATTACACAACCTAACTTATATTAGGTTACCTATCCAAGCTAAACCTAAATTACATATAACTCGAGAATATGCAACAAATGCTAGACCTCGTTATAACCTGTAAGAATTTCATTGTTTGTTAGTTTTATTTTTAGATTGTTTATAACAGTCCAATTAGCAATAATTAAGTATTGGTCCATTTGTGACGCTCTATACCCGGATCCGATGGACGTATTGTACGTGGGGTATTACATGAATGATACATTAAGGTGATATCAATGATGGTTGCGTGTATAAGTGCTTATAAGATGAGTATGTATGGAGATGAATGGTGGTGTAGTTCGCATATGGTTCATGTAGGTACATGTTTGAAATTGTATGTTTTTGTAGCATGTTTATGTTTATCATCTTTGGAGGTGGTTAGTATGTATTCTTTATGTTTTAAACTTGGTTTTTGAGTTCTATAAGTCAATGTTTTGGTATTGAGATATAAGGTGTCAAAACAAGTGAGTTTTAAGGTAATTTTTGGGTCATGGTATAGAGGTGTCAATACTTGGACCCTATGATATCGCAACAAGTCAAACATAATGTCAAGTTCTACAGTGCCAAGGACTTGTATCAGTATAACTGGGAACTTGTATCAATACCACGATATTTGATCAAGTCCTTATACTATTTGGAACCCTTTTGAACTATTAAGGCTCGTTTTTTGTCCCGAACACCTCTGAACACTTAAAACAATTTTAAATGATTTCAACATGGTTTTAAAGTCTTAAAATTTAATTCATCTATTTTTTATGATTTTTATAAAATGTTTTAAAAATTCTACTTCGTAACTTAATGTAATGAATGGTAGATCGTGAGATAGTTGTTATTAATCTAACTTGATTCAAGACAAACATGAGTCCTCAAAAAATTATTTAGGAAGTTCTGTCAGCTACTAACATCAGAATCTAAGAATTTTCCCGTTAAATTTTGAGATTCTTCGCTAGACTTTCTGAAGTAATCCTCGGTGGCAAGTCGGGTAGGGGTGTTTAATTGGTTAACCGACCTGAAATAATATCAACCGAATTAACCGACCCTTCAAAATTTTTAACCGTTAACCGAACTGAAATTTTTTCAAAAAATTAACCGAACCGAAATTTTTTCGGTTAATTCGGTCGGTTAATCGAAAATTATATGTATTTTTATTTTTGGTTAAAATAAGTATAAAATTAACCAAATTAATCGAATTACCCGAATTAACCAAATTAACCGAATTATTTGTATAAAATTATATGTTTTTTATTTTTATTTTTAGTTTTAGATTTTTATTTTTATTTATTAAATTATTTGTAATTTTTATGATTGGGTTGAGTAATTGGGTTGGGTTGGGTACATAGATTAATTTATATTAGATTGGGTATTTGAGTTTATGTTGATTGGGTTTTAGTGAATAGTGAGATATTTATATATTATAATTTTATTTATTAATTTTTTTGGTTAAACCGAAAAAATTCGGTTAACCGACCGGTTTCGAACCGAATTAACCGTTAATCAAAAACTAAAAAAATTATTAACCGTCCCCGACCGAATTAATTCGGTTAACCGACCGATTAACTGAATTCGGTGGATTAACCGAATTTTTTCGGTTTTACCCGAATTTTGCACACCTCTAAAGTCGTGTACATGAACCCAAAAATCTATGAACAAGAATCCCACATCCTTTATATTTTCCCCTTTTGAAAGCTGACGAATAAGCAGACCATGGGCCTCCAAGGATCATCTTCTCCATATCAATCATGTGAGAAAAATGAATCAAGTAAAGCTCGGCATCTCCACTTGACTTAATACTCGCCCCTTGTAGTGGCTTCCATAAAGAGAGAAGAGTTCACCATAGTAGCAAAATTGATAACCCCTTCGCTGAGTAATTTACCCACAAAGCAGAGATCGGAAGCTGCAATGAACTCCTCACAATCAAGAAGTAATTCTTTATCTTCATTTTCTTAAATTGTTATATTCTGAAAGTCCAACTCCATAGTAGAAAAGAGAAATACGAAACAAAGAAAAAGAAAACAAATTCTTGAGCAAGCAAGATTAATGCACTCTTAGACAAGAGAGAGGGGGGGGGAAGAGAGGGAAGACTTGGTATAGGAATTTTTTTATTAAATTTTTTTATGGAGCGCTCGATTAAATGCTGAAGTGATGATGAAACAACAAGAGCAACTTCAGTTGAGAGTTTTGTCGTTAATAATGTTTAATTAAATTAAATAATTAAATCAGTCACATGAACCTAACTTCAGTCCCGGAGCAAATGTGAATGCCAAGTTAGTAGCAACTTGAAAGGAATTGGCCACTTAGGGTGGTGGGTGCTCACCACCGACAATAGGAAAGCGTACCACCTTTTTATTATTCCATTCCGTTCAATTTTTTATTATTTTATAATATCGATTATCGTTTCAACCTTCGATGGATGTCAAGTCCCTTTCAGCATAATTTAATTTCATCATGTATTGTTGTAAGTAGGACAAAGTAGCTGATCACACACCTTCCATCTCTTTCTACATTTATCAGACCATTTGCATATACATACAATTTCTTGTAACTATGATAAATCTATAAAAACAGTTTTGAACAATTTTGATTTAGCTTTAAATTTTATAATATTATCTCCTCTCTTTAGAAAAATTGGGGGCGTTGCATGAAAGGCTGTAGGTGAGTAGAGGGTAGTGCCTTTTATTGAAACCTTTCAATTTAACGACTTCTAAGTACCTGGATCTACATTCCCAACACTAATAAAGTAATAAAAGAAGGAAGCATAGAGACTTTTATTTAATTTTCATTTATTAATATTTGTAAGAAACTTTTTGTAAGCCTGTAATAACCCAACGCTTGGCCACCACCAACCTTATTTCATCTTCCTATATATGACCCCATTCAGAAAAAGAAATGTACGTGCAATTATAAGTGACTGGATATTCAACAGAAACAAGTAAAGACATTATTGCCAGTGATGTCATGAATTCGTGAATTTGACGATGCGCTCGCGTTACCTTACATGATTGAGCAAGCATTTGGGTTTTCGTCGCTAAAACATTCACCGCGGCTCTTGTAACAGTAGCTATACCCGCCGCCGCCGCCCCAGCTGTCATAAACTGGCCTACCGTAAGTCTCGTAACATGGGCGTAGGGGTGGAGGTGGTCCACCATAATAGCAAGGTCCCCCACCAACGCCATGATAGCATTCCGTGCAACAGCATCCGATGGGGGGATAAGCCATTGGTGGTGGAGGACAAGGTTCTGGAACCTTTGGTGGTGGTGGGGGTGGTGGTTCTTTTGGTTTCTGAGGTTCCTTAGGCTTTTCGGGTTCTTTTGGCTTTTCGGGTTGTTTAGGTTTCTCGGGTTCTTTGGGTTTTTCGGGTTCTTTCGGCTTTTCGGGTTGTTTAGGTTTCTCGGGTTCTTTGGGTTTTTCGGGTTCTTTTGGTTTTTCTGGTACTTTAGGCTTTTCGGGTTCTTTTGGTTTTTCTGGTACTTTAGGCTTCTCTGGTTCTTTGGGTTTTTCAGGTTCTTTGGGCTTTTCGGGTTCTTTAGGCTTCTCAGGCTCCTTGGGTTTGGGAGGAGGACGTGGAGGTTTGATCTCAATGCTCTTGATTGATCCAGCACCCTTGCAACATATCTTGTCCCTCAGCTTCTCAGGATTGCAGCATACCACAGTAATGGTCACGGTGTTGGCTTTCTCATCGTATATCTGGTCTCGTATTTCTCTTGTTCGCAAAAACCCGTCATCAAAAAATAATCAATTTAAACCATTTCACACTTCACAGTCTTCAGCTCAATCATAAAATAAAATAAAAAACTACTTTGCAATTATTAAAATGCTAAACACACAAAGGACAAGCATAAAAATCAGGAAACAGGAACTCACGAGGGAATTTACACAGCACTTTCTTCACTTTCTTGTAGCATCGCCAGCACTGAAGGTCCACCTTCAGCACCATTACAGTCACCTACATCCGTACACACACACACATGTAAAGTTATAAATTATTATGTATCTTGTGAATGATGGAAGTCAGAGAGACAGAGAAAGTAAATAATTCCATATATCATCATTAGCAAACAAAACAAACAAGGGAAAAAAATAGGAAAGTACAACAAGATTCAGGTCCTGGAATGGAAGAATCAAGAACGATAAAAAAGATCACAAAAAAAAAATACAATTTACAGTGAAAAAAAACAATGATAAGAACGAAATGGGTATTAGGAGTTGAGAACTCAAAAAGAGATCAGATTATAAGAAACCTTCTCGGCCATGGCTTAGAACTGAGAGACCTCAGATCTGAACAAAGAAGATAGAAGAAGCGAAGGAAGGGCGATGAAATGAAGAACCAATATTTGAAAGCGAAAGAGAGCAAAGCAAGATCGAATGTTGAAGATAATTTAAGCTTCCAATTATTCTATTAAAAGGTAAGGCAGGCAGACTAGGCCCTAGTAAAGCCCAATTAATAGTGGACACGTGGAATTGAGTAGAACTTCAACAGATGGGGTTGCTTTTTGATTGCTGACTCTACAATCTTTCCTCTTTCTTTCTGGATGCGACGGCTGGCGCTAATGCAGTCAGCTAGTTTAACATTTCTGGACTAATTTTGAGTAGGGGGGAAATTGTGATTTAAATAATTAAATTAATATTTACAGATTTTGTAAGTATAATTTCTGTATAAATTTAATATATATCTCATCAATTAAAATTAGATCACTCGATATAAATACAAGGAATTAAAATTTAAAATGTATTAAAAAAAACAAAATTCAAACTTAAATCAAATCAAAATATATTTGGAAGGCAAGTGAAATTTAAAGGTTAAATTGTGCTATTAGACCATTTATTATTTTTTAAAATAATACAAATGTGTTAATATCTAATTACAAATATTTAATGGTTATATTAAACTATTTAAACTATAGTTTATATATTTTAATTAAATTTTATAAATAATTAATATTTATTGCTTAAAAATATTTAAAATTTATAATTCACATATTAAAATATTAACAAGTTATAATAAATTATTTTTATATTCTTATTAAAATATAATAATATCTAAAATAGACATTTTATTTCTCAAAAGTACTTTTTGACAGCAGTGCTAAACACTCAAATCTTAAACCAAACTTTTCAAAAGTACTTCTTAAAAACACTTTTCCACAGCACTTTTCAAAAGTATTGCTAAACTAGCTCTTAGTTTTCATTCACCAATTGGATCATTCTTAGTGGCTATATATATATTTTTTTTAATTTCGAAATTTTAAACTTAATGCAAACGTTTTACAAGTAATATGTGAAAATAACAAACAAACAAAACTTAACTTATTGAATTTAATAGTTATCATTTGATAATGATTATTCAAATTCGAAAAACATAAAACCAAAAATGACCAAATTAAAATACAAATATTAAATTCATAACTTATACAAAATACAAAAATAATAAAATTTGACCATATTTAAACCCGGAGAAAAACTCTCTTTTTTACCAACATTACCGAAGTTTCATTGACAATTGATGTGCTTCAAATTGTCAAAGTAATTAAATTATTTGATAGACTGGGCCGAGTTTAGACAAAAATAGGTGCAACTATGGGGATGAGGTTGCAGGTCCAGATGCACACACGTGTAACATGAAGCCCATTGGGGTTGCATCCATTATGCTGGTTAACAACTTATAGTAATAAATGAGATAATATGATAGTTTTTACCCTCTGCTCTCCCTTCATGGAATTGGGACTCTTTTTTGATGAATCAAATTCTTGACTTATCACTAAAATCGGCAGCAAACTTGATCTGACTCAAGGTTTTTTATTTTTGGGTAATCAAAATATTTGTAGCCTCAACTTCGAATTTTAGGTCGGCTAATACATTACAGGTTGAGGTCCATGATTTTGGTGATGAAGCCATGTCTCGTGTCATTACAACCCTTGCTTCTGTATTCGTCGTTGCAAGTAGCGGAGCCCCGAGAGAGGAGATTGGCAGATACCGACGCCCTCCATAAAAAAAAAAAAAAAAAACTTCTTTTAGCTTCCCCCTTGTCGATTGATGTCCATAAGCTTTGTAGAAAAGTCATTACTTTTTTAGTATCTAGAATCAAAATGCATAGTCATTATAAATTAATCAAAAGTTCATAAACAATGAAAAATTATATTTTCATAGAAAAATAAAACCCCAAATTAGATTATCCAAATAAAAGAGAGAATTCATAGAAAAAGCAAAGCTAAACATATTTAGGAAGTGTTGGTATATATTCATCAATTTAAAGAATCCAAAATACAAGTTAAATAGTTTGAGGTGTGTTGTACATTGTTCCATTATAAAACGATAACATAAATCGGTCATAGATTATAATAGAAAATATTTACCAAACTCAAAAGGAGGAGGAGAAAAACGAGAAGAGAAAAATGGATTTGACTTTGTTAAAAATAGCTAAAAGAAGGTTCAACGAATTTGGACTTAGCTAAATATAGCTTCAGTTAGTTAAACTATTTTTATCTTGGCTAAATATAGGTCTTACTAGTTTAAACAGTTTCTTTTTTTAAACCTACAATTTTGAAAATTAACGATTAAGGACAATTAATAGTGGCGTTACTGTTTTCCATCCATTTTACATAATATAAATTAGTACAATAACAAATTTGGCCCTCAATATTTAAATATTTTGTTAATTTATTCTTGATTCTATCAAATTAAACTGGTTTAGCTTTCAATATTTACACATTTTATCAAATTAATCATGTTTCTAGAAAAACATATGAAAAAGTAAATAAATAAGTACTTTTTTAGAAAATCTAAAATTTTAAAAATAATATATAAAAATAATTTAAACTTCCTAAAATATATATGATGTATTAAAGGGCCAATCATATTGTGCCATGTGTATTAAAAAATATTTAATCTAATTTTTTTATTTTCTTTTAATTTTTTAATTAAAAATAAATAAATTTAATTAATTAATTAACCTTTTCAATTTTATTTCTTTCCTTTTAATCTTTCTTCCTTCCCCCTCTTTCTTCTAGCTTTATCACCATCATCGTCACCATTAGGGGTAAGTATTCGATCGAGTCGAGTCAAATCAAGTAAAAAAATTTCGAGTTAGTCGAGTTGACGAATCATATTTTATCAACCGAACTCAATTTGAATTTTTTTTAATCGAATCGAAAAATTTTGAGTCTAGTCGAGTTAACGAATCTTATTATTTATACTTAATGTTGCATTTATATGGACCGATTATTTAACTAGTAGACGAAGTACAAGCTTTTAGATTAATTTTGAGTAAAAGAAAAAGGGAAAGTGAGGCGATTCAGGAAGGAAAGTAAGATTGCTGGATAAACATTTATCAAAATAACGTAGTTTTGATTTTTAATTTTAGATAAAATAAAAATTTATCAAAACGACATAGTTTTGTCTTTTCTTATTTGTATTTTTGAATAATTTGAATTAAGTGTGAGCGTTCAGTCGAATCGAGTGAAATTGTTCGAGTTAAATTAAAAAAATTAATAATGTCAAATTAAAATCTCGTTACAATATAACTATTTCCATGTTAGAGCACAAATAAATCATATATATTTGAAAACTTTTTGAAAGCATAATAATAATAAGATATTTTAGTATGATAAACTTGAAGCATTAATCACTTATTTAGATTCTAAAATTATTATTTTATAAAATTTTTTAAATTTTTACATTTTCAAAAATTTTATAATATATTTTTTAGATTTTAAAAAAAAATTAGATTTTCTTTAAAAAAATAAAAATTTTAAGATTTTTATAAATATTTTGAATTTTAAAAATTATTTTAATTTTTTTATAATTTTTGTTAAGACAGAGACTGATTTGCTCATTTTTAAAATTGATAGGGACCAAAGGAATATTTATACTAATATGTTATTCGAATTATTCGAGTTATTTAAATTGTAAAAATTCAACTCGACTCGAAATCTAAAATTTCTTATTCAAGTTGACTCGAATAATTTGAATAACTCAATTCGATTAACTTAAAATTTAAATTTTTATTTTTTTCAAATTGAATCAAATTTTATTCAATGCTAGGCACTATCACCAATGCCTAACTTTGTTCAGCCCGCCGCCACCTCTGCTCAAGCTCTGACCCAGCGCCGTTCACACATCTTTACCATCGTCATTTTCCAACTAAAGCTCCATTAACACCAAATGGTAAAATAGCAAGCAATGTTGAGTCAAAGCTTGAGCAGCAGCAGCTGCTTGAACGGAGTTCGACGGCGGTGATGGTGAACGACAATGGTGACGAAGCTAGGAGAAGGAGAAGAAGCAAGAAAGATTAAAAAGGAAAGAAACAAAATTGAAAAGGTTAATTAATTAATTCATTAAAGTTATTTATTTTTTAATTGATAAAAATTAAAAGAATTTAAATAAAATATTATTAGTACACATGGCACAATATGATTGGCGCTTTAATACATCATATATATTTTATGAATCATTTTTATATATTATTTTTAAAATTTTAGATTTAAAAATAAAATAAAATAAAATAAAATTCATGGTTATTGGACAATGGTAGGGATTCCAAAATTCCTACAGAAAAACCAACTTCTGCCATTCTCTTCTTGACACACTTTCAAGAAAATTAGGCTGAAAAACAAGTCAAGGTTTTATTAATTACTCAAAGGAATCATGTAAAGACATAACAGTCAGAGGCTGGTAAACTCCTCCTCAACCAACCATAAATGAAGAAAATTCAACCACAACTCCACTCATCCATTTTATTCATCTCCTCCCCTGCTTCAACATTGCAAATAGCAAACCCAAATTTCGTAATAAAGAAAAACAAAACGTAAAAGAACAAGCCAAGGCAGGCACTCAAATGGAATAGATTATACATGTTATCCACTCTCCGCCTCACATGGGTGTACAATAACCTGACGTTTTATGTTCACTCCCATCATAACAACGGCCGCACCTCCCACAACCACATGATCCACCACCACCACCACCACAACCCTTGCACCAAAAGCTGCCGCACCCCTTACATGAAGACGAAATAGAGCCTTTGCATCCTCCGCAAGAAGTGCTGTTGCACCCTCTGCAACTCCAGCTATTGTAGTATCCGTATCCGTATCCGTATCCACCACTACCACTACAACCCCCACCACATGATCTGCTGCCGCAACCTGTGCAACATCCTCCACAAGAAGAGCTTCCACACCCGCTGCATGACCAGGACGACCAGTTGCTGCATCCGCTACAAGAAGAGCTGCCGCAACCTTTACATGAAGCCTTGCTGCTGCTACAAGCACCACAATACCAGCTGATCCACCCATGACCTAAGCAGCTTTTGCACCCACTGCCCCCACAACCATTACAACACATTTTTTTCCCGCAATTCTCATTGCATGCCTTTGCTAGTGGGAGTGGAATATATATGGTCTGGTTGCATGGGCCTTCAGGATGCCACGTGTTGCATACCTTACAAAGTATCCATACGATTTTTGTCTCAGGTTCCTTCTTAGGAGGCTTATCTTGATCTTTTTTTTCAGTAGGTGCTTTCTTTTCAGGCGGTTTAATCTCAATGCTTTTGATGCAACTGCCGGCCTTGCTGCTTATCTTGGTCTTGATACACTGAGGATCAATGGAGACCACAGTGATGGTCACCGCATTTGCCTTCTCATCGTATTTCTGGTCTCTTATTTCTGTTCAACACCATTACATCACATTTAATTGGTTTTCATTTATGTTATATGTTTGTTCATGCATATAATTTAGGCACAAATCATAATGAGAAAAGAAAAGATCGATCGAACTTGCCCGGATATTTGCAGAGCACTTTCTTGACCTTCTGATAGCAGCGGTAGCACTGAAGGTCAACTTTCAACACCATTGTTGTGCCCTACAACAGTGCTCTTATCAATCAATGTGATAGGTAAGAAAAGAAAAAAAAAGCAAAAAATATATATATTATCATACTACTAGAAATTCCATCAAACATGTAGAAATCACATGTTTAGATTAGAAAGGTGTATTTAAAAATAACATACAATAAATAATCAAATGTACTATTTATAATTAATTAATAATAACACATGAAATATTTTTTATATTAAAATAAAAAATTAAGATTAAATTATGAGTAAAACGAAATTCAAGCACATAAATATATCAAATTAAGAATACTAAATGAGTACAATTATAAATATTATATTTTAATAAATAAAGATTAATAGTTTAGATATACAATTGTTATAGGTAATAAAATAGGCATAATAAAATTAAAATGCACAAAATATTTTAACTTAAAACTTTGTTTGAGCAGTAATGGCTTGGGTTCAAATTGTATCGCATAAATTTTTTTATTATTCTTTTAAGTAAAAAAATAAAAGACCCTCAAATAACATTATTTATTTTAATTACAAAAGAATATTTCCATAATTTTTTTTAATACATCATAATATAGTGCTCCTAAACGTTGCAATGGAAATGCATTGCTTAGGACTTGGATATCCTCCGCTGTTATATTAGGGGGATTGAAGTCTGCGGCTCATGAGATTCACGATTTCTTCCGCTTAAGCAAAAATATGTACACGCACATACATATATATATATATTATATATTAGGTGTATCACACGTGGATGCGTGTAGAAATAATGAATTCATAAAATATTTATGTATTTAAAAATAATATATAATAAATAATAAAATTTAATATTTAAAATTAATAATAATAACAACAATACATATGCAATATGTACAAAATTAAAATAAAAAGATTAGTTTAAATTGTGCGTAAAAAGAAATTCAAATAAGTAAATATATCAGATTAAGAATATTAAATGTAATTCAAATATTTATCATGATATTTTCATTTTTCTTGAGTTGGTCATGACACCAACTTACTCAATCAACGACATTATCAATATATACAAACAATGTGAGTGAAACAATTTGTGTAATAAATTTAAAATGTATAAAAACATAAAAGTAAAGCTTTGATCAAAATGGTAAAAAAAATTATCGATGTTGGTAGCATGAGTTTGAATCTCAACGGTTTCAACTTATTTAAAATATGTAAGACTATTTTAATAATTTTCTTGACTGAGTTGGTGTCAACTCGACACCAACTCATTCACACACCTATATTATAAACTAAAAATTCTACCTCACATGTATACGTGTGGAAATTAAGAATTTAAAACACGTGTTTAAAAATAATATATAATAAATAATAAAATGTAAGGTTTGAAATTAATAATAGTAACACATATGTAATCAAATTTATTTTTTAAAATAAAAAAATGAAAAAAGTATTTTTGTAATAATAAAATTTATTTAAATTATCTGAAATTATTTTAAGAATTTTGTTAATGAAATTAATGTCGAGTTGATTTGTTACATTAGTTCACTCATATACTTAGATAATAATATGGATAAGATAGATAGAAAATTGTACATATAATATTATATTTATTTTAAACTATTTAGGTATTACCATTCTTCCATTTATTTTTTGCAATGATATATATATGATACTAAGTATTGGTGAGGAATATAAAAGTTAATAGTGAGTTTGGATGGACGGTGCAGTGCGGTATGTTTAGTTTATTTTTTGTCTTATGCTATAGTATCACTATAATATCTAACTTCACCGTTATAGTTATTTTTACACTAATAAAAAGTAAACACACATTCTATTCAAACTCAACTCAAATAATGAATCTTTCGTTATTTTGGAAACATAAAAATGTAGCGTTTATGAAGTTAACACATAAACATATAATTATATATATACATATCAGACTAGCTAATCCGTAAATAACAGACAGCACATATGACATAGTAATATTAGAGAAAATAAATAAATGGTGAAATAATGCCACACCTCTGCCATAGCAGTGGATGCTAGAGCCAAGTGAAACAGACAAAGAGAGAAAAATCAAGAGATGGGTGTCCTTCTTACACTTCAATATCAACCTTGCGTCTTAAATAGAGCGAAAGACTTTGATTCCCTGCACTCTCGACCACCAATCGTATCCATCCGACACAGTATGTTTTTCTTATCACGAGTCACGACCAAGATTGTCGTCATGTGTGTTATTGAATGATTGACACATGGTACCTTTCATAAATTATTGATGATGGCAGATTTTTTAAATTATCATCGCCAAGGAACTTAACTTTGATTGGACGTAGAAGCATCCATACAACAACCTCGTTCTGGTATGAAAAAGGTATTTCATCCTCCCCAACTGCGTTATTTTGTTATTTGATATTCGAGCTGTTGTGGCTGACACATCCATGGTATAATTTATAGATTTTAATCTCCGGTCCCGGATTTATGCTCTCTTTCTTGGACCCATCCTCATTTCTAGGCTTTATATTATATTGGCATGAGATGCTTGGTATCCAATAGTCAACTTAGAAAAAGACATTGTATCCCAACTACATTTAGAGTTGAGTTACGACCGGCTCTTTAACGAGAATGCTTATCAACATTGGAACTCTTTTAGCTTTGTATCTCAAGTAACTAGAAGGATTTATATTTGAAACATTATGTTTGTATTAATATTACGGTTGGTTGGAGTATTTGATGAACATGTTAATTTGCATATTTTTGGTGTTTAATTTGGCTTATTTCTGAATTAATCCCTGCTTAATTGGTGTTTTTATGATTTAATCTTGTCAGGGATGTAATTGGTCAAAAATGAGCAAAAAGGGGCCAAATCGGAAGAAAAATTTCACTTTATTATATAAAAGAAAATGGTATTACTCTAATTTTTAATAGGATAAATTATAAAAATAGTCGTTGAATTATGTCTTTGGTTCTGTTTTGGTCACTCAATTATTATATTTTTAGATTTAATTACTAAACATTTCGAAATTAAATATTTTATTTTCTCTCCCGTTGCATTAGATGAGTGAGGAAAAGTTGACGTAGGCTTTTTTATTGGTCTAATAACAAATTTAGTCCTCAATGCTTAAACATTCTATCAATTTGATCCTAAATATAAAAATTTTCAACAAAATTAACCTTCAATGTTTACAAAATTTGTCATTTTAGTTCAAATCTAAAAAAAAAAAAAATTAATAAATTTAGCTTGCAACACTTATAAAATTTGTCAATTTATGTTTAATTCTAAAATTTAAAAAAAAACATGTTTTTTTTAATGAAAAATCATTTTTAGTTCTTTATTCCACCCTTTGATTTTTTGATTAAGCTAAAATCAAAATCAAAATCAAAGCAGGAAGCATGTCATTGAAGAACATAGTCAATTTCGTTTCTAATTTGTTTTTTCCCCTTAAAATTTCCATAAGAGTCAAGTTATTTATGCTAATTTTTCTTATGAAGTGAAATTTCATTTACCAATATTTAGTTCATTTTATGATTAGGTTTTGAATCTCTCTCTTAACATATTTGAGGTCAAGGCAATGTTGCCACCATAGATTTGTTGCCGGTTGTGTTATACTATCTAAATTCATTCTCTCAATGTTTTTAAAATTGAATTTGTGGTTGAATTGATCAGGTCATTGATTTATTAGTTGAATTAATTCAACGAATTTGTGGTTGAATTGATCAGGTCATCGGTTTATTAGCTGGTTCAATCGATCTATATCGATTTGTTATCCAATTGATCCAAAGCCTTTCTCTAGACTGATACCCTAATTGATTCTCGGTCCGACCAATTAGTCCAATCCAATTCAAACAACCTTGCATTCCCCAACTAGCTTGAGCTTATTTACATTCGAATTAGGGAAAAAGAAAAGAAAAAAAAATTGCTTCATTAGGTTTCTGTTGGTTAGCTTTGAAGGCTCTAAGTGAGTGCGAAAAAATCAAAGGGGAGTAAAAGGGCTAAAAATGACTTCTTCTTTTTTAATTATATATTTTTTAAGTTTTTAGAATTAGAGAACTAAATTGACAAATTTTGTAAATGTTGAGAGCTAAATTTATTGATTTTTTTTATTTATAATTCGAACTAAAATGACAAACTTTGTAAATGATGAAGGCTAAATTTGTTGAATTTTTTATATGTAGAGTTAAAACGATAGAATGTGTAAATATTAGAGGACTAAATTTGTTATTAAAACAAGAAAAAAGCCAACATCAACTTTCTGTCACTCATCTAACGACAACTAGAGTAAAATATTTAGTTTCGAAAAAAATTATTACTAAATCAAAAAATCAATAATTGAATGATCAAAATAAATAAAAAACATAATTGAGGGATTATTTTTATAATTTAATTTTATAAAAAAACAAATTACAGAACCAACTTAAAGAATAAAATGTAGAATTTTTGTTCTTTTAGTAACCCTTCTTTCTTCTTTTCTTTAACGTAAATTCTGATATTTGAACACATGAACAATATATTTTAGCTCGATAAAAAGATTATTTTTGCATTATTTATGTTGTTTGTTTGTTATTATACATTGTTACATCATCTCCTCGTGTAACATTCAGCCACACATTTTCTGATTGCAAAGGAGGGATAATCCTGCTCATAAATTCAAAGCAATCTTGTATGGTTTGAGAAGCACAACTGTATATATAAACGAAATAATAAGTCAAACCCCTTTTAAATAAATATATATATATATATATATATAAAATGTAATACAATAAAAACTGAAAAGCTTGTAGGCCCTAAGAGATGAAGCATCTATGAAGAAAAATTAAAAATCTTGAATTTTTTTCCACATTAAAAGTTGAAAAATTTTTGAATCCCTTCCAACCTTTAAACCCTAAACAATTGCACTCTCAAATAATCCTAAGACCAGGCTTATCTATATATGAGCCACACATCTGAGATACCCTATCTCGCTAGTAATATCTCTAAGAATATAAATACACACATACATAAAGATTATGGAGTGGTTTTAAAAGACAATAGTTGTTAGTGTTTGGAGTTTGGAGCAAACATTAATTGTACATGATGTGGGTTAGAGGTTTTTTTGGGTTGGATAAGACCGAGCTTAAGTATGGTATTAATATATTTTATATTTATTTAAGTTAAGTTTTATTCAGCTCAAAATATGGGTTTAAAATTTTATCTAAACTCATTCTATATTTGTAAATGGATAACCCAAATCCATTTTAGATCAACTCATACTATATTTTTAATTTTTTAAAAATATATTTATATTATTTTTAATTTTTAATTTTTAATTTAATAATTATATATTTTTAATTTATTAAAATTTAATATATAATCAATTTAATATATTTTTAAATGTTTACATTATATTATTTTATATTGCTATAAATTTTATATTTAAATGTTATAAATTATAAAATATATAAAAATAACAAAATATAATATATTAGAAAATTAAAAAATTGAGTTAAATCATACTTAATTCATATTTTAAACTGCCCAAATCTTTTTTTTAACTTAATATTTTTATCTAAATTTCGAATAGACATATGGACGGGCAAGTCTAGTAATCAATCACCCATAATATACTATTCCTCAATGAAAGGCTGTAACAAAATAGCACGCCAGTTGGGCTGTGGTCAATATACAAGGAACCAGTATAGGAATGGGGTCTTAGAGTAGTGGACCACGGATCCATTAGGACTGGCCTAAATTGAGTCTAGCACACGATAGCTAAAAGCAGTGTGGTTACGTCATAGTCGATGAGTGGAATTTGGAAGTGGGGACGGGGGACTGGGGACTGGGAACCCCTTCAGTTTCTTAACTTTTGGTTCATGGATCAGAAGACAATGTGACCAAAATTTAATTTTAAAATATATTTTAAATTTAAATTTATTTTTTGAATTATTAATTATTATGTGCGAGATGGCATTACTGTTTAATTTATGGAATAAATTTTGAGTTAATATTTAGTATACTAATAATATATATTTTTTATTTCATAAGTAGTTTTAAAAAATTATCATGTAGATCTTTTTCTTAAATATTTATTTTTTTTAGTATTTTATTATATCTTTATTCTTATAAGACACATGTTAACCCAGTGGCGGAGCCAAGGGAGGCTTAAAATGGAAACTTTTCTATTTAAGCCTTTTATAAATTATAAAATTTTAAATTAGTAATGGTAAAATTATATTTTGGTCCCCAAAATGTATAAAATTTTGATTCAATCCTTTAAAAATTATAAAAATATAAAGTATTAAAATGGTAAAATTACATTTTTATTGTCATAAAAATATACATTTTAATTTCGTCCCCCCAAAAGAAGTTTCTGGGTCCGCCATTGTGTCAACCCTTTGACTCTACTCGTGGAGTCTAAAAACTCCACTAGTAGTGTATCAGATGCTATTCTGTAAATGTTTTGTTTGTTTATTTTGAGTTTGTGAAGCTTGTTAAACAAATTTTATATAATTTATAAGTTTTTTTTTTTTTTGGTGTCGTAAATTTTATTTAGAGTGAGATTTGAATTTATGCCACCAACACTTTTAAATATTTTATTTACCACTTTAACTAAAGCTTTGATTTTTATGAATATTTTCTATTTGAGATTTATTTAGTCTTATTATTTTATATTTTTAAATATTTTATGGGGGGATCCACATACGTCGATGTAAAACTAAAGTGATTTTACACATTTCTGTAAATTTTTATACGATTAATATTTTAACAATCGAACAGTCATGTTTCATGCTACATTCATATTGATCATTTATGTTACTATTTGCTTTATGTAAAAGAACTTTCAATTGTAAAATATATATTAATATAGACAATCTTTTAGATCGACATGATAAAGATATTGGATCGGCTCAAAATTTTACATGCACAACAAGTACAAATATATTGATAAATTCAACGGTTGGATTGTTAAAATATTGATTATATAAAAAGCTACAAAAGAGTGTAAAACCATTTTAATTTTATAATGATGTAAATGGATCCTTCCCTATTCTCATATACATATATAAAATATTTTAAAAAATATAAATAAATTCGAAATAATATATCAAAGTGAATCAATACTGATACGCATCCATACTAATAAAAGAGAATACTGGACATGGACAATATTAACTAAATATGTTTAGATATGAGTAAGATTAGTTTTGGTTCTTTTGATCATTAGTTTCAATTTTCAAATATGCTCTTAAAGGGAAAGGAAACAAAAACCTACGAAATGCCTACTGAAAAAATTGGGTAAGTTAGACTAGATATGTTAGATGAATGAGCACTTAAAATTGTATCATTAAATATTTGTTTCGTTATTTGTATATAAGGCATAATAATAAATTTAACACTTAATCTTATATATTTATTCAATTTGATCCTTATTATGATATTTTATTGGAAATAAATTAGAAATTTTTAAAACTGATAAGACTAAAGGGTTAAAATGACCTTAATAAAAATTTTAAAAAATTAATTAAACTCTTTTAAAATTTAAAAATTATTAAAAAAACATAAAATTTATAGAAAAAAATTATAAAAATTTTAAATTTTTATTAAAAAAACAATACTATCCCAGTAAAATTGAATTTTTAAAGAAAAAATTGGGATTAGATTTCGAAAATCTTATAAACAGTAGATGAAAAAAATTTGTAATCCCAAATTTTAAATTTTTTTGAAAATTTTATATATATATATATATATATTTATAATTTTATGATTTTTTTAATTTTTAAAATTTAAAAGAGCTTAATTGATTTTTTAATAATTTTTAAAATTTGACCCTTTAGCCTTATTAGTTTCAAAATTTTCTAATTTACTTCAAATAAAAGATCATAGTAGGGATCAAATTGAATAAATGTGTAGGGTTAAGTGCTAAATTTGTTATTATGCCTTATATATGAACACCAACACAAATATTTAATGATGCAATTTTAACTGTGTGGCTGTTTTGCCCACTTATCTAAATGGAGCCTAATTTGCTCATTTTTTTAAATAAAGATGCTAAAATGTAATTCAAAATTAATACATGTGATTTTATGATCAAATAAGTGGGGGCAAGGGCTGTTCTAATCAAGTCTTTTACTTAGTCGATTCTCTTTGCTTCACAGCGAGTAAGTTGAACTAATAGTCCTTAATGAGACTCATAGCTTATGATCTAATAAGTGAAGTGTGTTGTGACACTTTTGATGAGCTCCCCTATTCAAGTAGAGTAGTTAGAGGTCACTTTTTAAGGATTGACTAGTAGAGTTTGAGAGTACTTGTTATTTACAGGATGTAGCGCATGACCCTTTAATGCACTGCATTGTAGAAATCAGAATGACTTTGTGTTTGTAACGCCCCAAAAATCTCGAAACCCAAAAATCTCAAAATCCAAAAATTTCTTTGTTTTCGGTTTTGATAAAAATTGTATTTTATGTTCCTAGCCATGTGATAACTATAGTAGGTCTTAATTAAGGTTTGAGTTCGAACTTAGGAATAAATGAAATTATAGTTTAAATATTAAAAGAATCAGGGTTGGCAAGTAGTTGGGCTTTTAAATAAAAATAGGGGAAAATAGCATCAAAAAGCCTTGTGGAAGAGTGGCTAAGTGACGCCACTTAGAGAGCAAGGATGTGGCGTTAGTAGCTAGCAAGGAGATCCAAGATTCGAATCCTAGCTTAGCATTTTTAAAAGTTTAATTTTGGCCTTCTAGAAGGATGGTAGTGGCGTGAAAGAGGACTCCAAGGGAAGTGTTCAGGAGAGAAAATTAAAGAAAAGATCAAGGGGTTATCACGGAGAAAAACGAGGAGATGAGAAGGGAGAAGTGATGGAGCTGAATTGGGAGTTGGGCATGAAAAATTCAGCTATAAGGGCTATAAATAGGGGCCGAATACAGGGTTGCTAAGCTACTGCCGAAATTCTTCTTCACCTTGTTGCCAGAAACCCCTTTCTCTAAAAGTCGAAAACCTTTTTCTTTTCAAGATCCAAAAAGCCGAAAACCCTTTTGTTTTTCTTTCTTTTCTTCTTGCCGATTTCTATTCTTCTCTACACAATTTTCTTTGTTTCACTTAGCTGATTTCTTCTTCTACTCTTCTTTTTTAATCTATACCAAATAAACCTTATTCACCATACTAAATTTGAAAAGCCGAAAAGCCGAATCTCTCAAGGGCTGAATACTCTTTGACTGAATCTAGTGGAATTAGTGTCAGATCTCGGTTTTGGATTCCAGCCGATTTGCTCTTCAGATCTGAGAAATACGAGTGTTTAGTGATCAAAGTAAAAGTTAATAAAGACTTGGCGTTCAGGTAAGGTTAAGGTGAGATTCCGGCTTTTGGTAAAGCATTCGATAAGTATATAAGATTAATCTTTGAATGATATCGATTGTAGGTTTGGGCTAAGGAGATCGCATCACGCTTGCTTACCAGGTGTGTACATACACTGCACACACACTATGAATCGGCAAAAACTGAAATGTCGAAATGCCGAAATGTCGAAATGCCAAAAGTTTGGCTACGGTAGTCTTGCGAGTGCCCGAACACTCATAAGGGAGAGACTGATAGGTTTCTTGAGACCCACGGGCGATTCCGTGGACTTAGGTTGTGATTTGGCCATATAGGTCAGAATGGGCTAAATGGGCCCAATGGGCTGTTGGGCCCACAATAAGCAAAAACTGAATATTGATTGTAACAACCTAATTTTCAGTAGTGTCGGAAACAGTGATTCGAGATCACTAAATCCGATGAGTGAGTTAAAAATTTAATAAATTAATACCTATGAGTCAAGTGTGATTATAGAAGTATTTTTTTTTATTAGTGAATTTTGTGATTTAAAAGAATTAATTAGGTAAATCGGGTTTAAAACGAGGTATTGAGACCTCGAATTCATAAACTGAGCCATAAACATTTTTATAAATATTTATGGAGTGTTATTAACTTATAATTAAAGTTTCGTTAGAAAATTTTAACGTTTGGTTAGTCAATTAATTAAAAAGGACTAAATTGAAAATAGTGCAAAATTTGGTAAAGTGATTAAATAGTTTAACTGACTAATAAGGAGGGATTTAAAAGGCAATTAGACCCAAATTATATGGGCTGGACGGTTTGGGCAAGAAAATCAGCAAAAAGACAAGGAGAAACAAGGGCAAAATTGGAAATTTTGCAAATTAAACATATAAAATAAAGACAAAATTGAAAAATCTAGAGATATCATCATTTTTCTTCAGCAAAAACGCCATGGGAGGTTTGGAAGTTGCTGGTTTTTCATATTTTGACATATGTGAGTTCAATTTTTACTTTTTCTTAGTAATTTTTATGTTTTTGTGACTTTTACAACTAGGTCCACTTGTTGAATTCATTAGTTTTTGGTTCTATGAAAGAAATTGAAGGTTGTTATGAATATGTGCTGGAAGTATGTGATGATTTGGCATGGAATTAGAGCTTTAAATTGTTTATATGCTGATTTTATTGAAAGAATTGAATAGAAAGTGAATGTTTGGGACCTAATTGTAAAATAGTTTGAAGTTGGAGTTTTATGTGGAAATTATGAATTTCAATAGTTATGAAATAACTTATCATGTCTAAGAAAAGAATTAATTGATAAAATTATCTTAATTTAGGGGTTAATTGAGCAATGACTGAATTGTATGAATTGTGAAATATGGGGCAAAATGGAAATCAACATTTTGCACTAAGACTGTTTTGGACAGCAGCAGTAGATGAACTTTGAAAAATCACCAAAAATTGTGGGAATCAAATTAGAGGATGAATAAAATATGGAATTAAAGCTTGTTGAGTCTAGTTTCTCATAAAAGAAATGGTGTAAGCAATGAATTTGTAAATCATGAGATATAATGAATTTTGTGAGACAAGGTCAGAATGAATTTGGGTTCCCCTGTTCTGATTTTGAAAAATCATAACAAATTAAATAAAAATAATTAGGGGCTTAAATTTATATTTTTAGAATCCTGAATGAGTCTATTTTAAATAGAAATAAACAAGAACATCATCCGAGTTTTGTATGAAGAGATAATTAATTTTAAGTGAAGAAGGGTCAGAACTGTCAGACAGCAGAACAGGGGTGACTTTAAAGAATAAACTGTACTTATTGGCTAAACCAAAAATTCTGAAAATTTTATGTTAAGAAGATATGTGAGTCTAGTTTCAGAAAAAATTAATGGATCTTAATTTGGAGTTCCGTATCTCCAAATATAAATAATTTAGTGACTATTACACGGGTGGATAGCTTAAATATTTACATAAGTAATTAGTGAAAATTATGGATAAGGTTACTTACAAGTATGTTATTTATACCAAGGATGTGGATGGAGAGGAGGAGGACGAAAAATAAATGAATGACTTGTGTATAAATTGATTACATGCCTGATTATAAACAATAAACGTTGAATTAGTAATGATATAATGTTTTATTTCATATGTTCATTATTAAATTGTAGATATTGAAAAAGTATGAAAATTGAACTAAATGTTCAAATCGAGTGGAACGCAGGTTGAGTACTTTCGTTCAATGGCTAAAAAACAATTGATTTTAAAAGACCATGGTTGGACCATGGCAACATGTGATATGTGATTTCCGTATAAGACCATAGCTGGGCTATGGCATCGGAGAGATGTGATTATGTGCTTCCGTATAAGACCATATCTGGGATATGGCATCGGTGTGATATATGCTACTGTATAAGACCATATACCGGGATATGACATCGATGAGATATATGTGATTAGTGTAAGACCATAGCTGGGCTATGGCATCGATATGTGTTATGTGATCCGTGTAAGACCATAGCTGGGCTATGGCATCGATATGTGATATGTGATTACGTGTAAGACCATAGTTGAACTATGGCATCGAGAAAACGAAGTACTCAATTCCGTAAGACGTTAACTAATTTGACAAAATGTGGTAAGTGAAAGAGTTTATGGATTTAAAAGATAAATTTGTAGTGAACATGAAATTGAGCTCAATTAAATGATTTCATCAATTAGATATTGTGTATGGCAGGATGTGTTAGTGAATTACATATTTATTGAATTGATATTTGAAGTTCGGAAAGTGACATGTGATGATGTGTAAGACCATAGTTACGCTATGGCAACAAGGAAATGACATACTCAATTTCGTAAGACGGTCGCTAATTTGATAAAAAAAAGGTGATAAATGGCATGTGAAGTAAAGTGATAGTATTTAAGTAGTTAATAATATTGAGCTCAATTATATACATTTGTTAATCGAGATTGTGATCGACAAGAAGAGATAGCGAATTATATGCTTATGAATATAAGTATTTACCTGAAATACAAGAAAATAATGGTTATTGATATATGAAAGCATGAGATTATGACATACGAATTATGAATATGGAATATGTTTGATAAATGTGTTTATTCATAATTATGGAATTATGTACCTCATGTATACTATTTGCATAAAGATGATATTTCAAACACTTTGGTGAGTAAAACTCAAATATAAAATAGTATGAAATTAAGACAAGTTGATATGAAAATATATTTAAATTACAAAGATATGGCTGATATATGTTATGATTACATAACATGAAATTGTGTACATAAAAATGAAAAACAAAATGTTCAAGTTTAGTGTAACATCCCGAAATAGGGCCTAAACGGAACAGTGGTTGCGAAACCACAAATTCAAG
The DNA here is from genome assembly GCA_025698475.1 of Gossypium anomalum. Classification (NCBI taxonomy): domain Eukaryota; kingdom Viridiplantae; phylum Streptophyta; class Magnoliopsida; order Malvales; family Malvaceae; genus Gossypium; species Gossypium anomalum. The sequence goes on from CM046961.1 coordinate 88,117,302, forward strand.
GTAGAAAAATTTATTTTATTATTATTTTGAGGTCTATGATATGTTTGCATGATTGTGTGAAAAGTTCGTGAAGAAATTCTATGCATAAAGTACTTAATTTGAAATTAGGGACTAAATTGAATAAATTGCAAAACTTGTGTTCTAGAAGTATTTTGCATAAAATTGAATTAGAATATTAATTAGGAGGTCTTAAATAGGAATTTGACCAATTTTAAGTTCATGGACAAAATTAGGACATGGAAGGAATTTTTGAAAGTTTAGTAGTAAGGGCATTTTGGTCATTTAGGGGTAAAATGAATTAAAAACAAAATTAAAAGCCAATTTTTGTCCATCTTCTTCATTAGGACGAAATTTCAAGGGTTCTCCATAGCTAGGGTTTGTTTCAAGCTTTCAAGCTCCATGGTAAGTGATTCCAAGCCCCGTTTTTAATGTTCTTTACGTTTTCGGAGTCTCGGTAGCTCGATAAAGCTTATGCTAGCAATAATTTAAGTTAGGGTTCATATTTGGAAAAATACACCTAGGTGAAATTTGTGTATTTTGGTGTTTTATGATAGAATATGAGGTTTTAAATTATGTTAGACAACTTGTACTACTCGGTTTTAAGCAAAAACGAGTAAAATGACTTAATCGGTAAAAATACCTAATAGTCATAAGTGCTTGTTAGAGTATGAATTTGATGCTGCCATAGAAGGGAAAAATGACCAGCATGTCATGAAACATAAGAAAATAGGCTGAAGTTTAATTTACGAGCTTTGGGGCAAAAGTGTAAATATGCAAAAGTTTAGGGGCAAAATTGTAATTTTGCCAAAATATGATTTTGGGTCAATTTGAATAATTTGAGTCCTAATTAGACTATATTTTAAATGATAGAGCAAGGAAAATTGAAATTCAAGCTAAAATGGAGAAAATACCAAGTTGTGGACGAAATGGTAAAAGTAGCTATTTTTGCATACGAGGTAAGTTTACAGTAAATAAATGCAATATTCTTTTATTTTACATTATTATTGTAAATTCCAGCATTTATATACTTATTTTATGAGAATATTTGAAGTCGAATTAAAGTAAGTGACAGAGAAAAAAAGCATTAGGAAGCCCCGTTTGAACTCGAGGAATGTTAGGATATTGGGGTTGACAGACGAGACAGAGAGAAAATGAGCCATGTAAGTCCATATCGCTTATATGGCTTTGGAGACAGGAATGAGCCATGTAAGCCCATATTATATATATATGGCATTGGAGACAGAGAATAATTCATGTAAGTCCATGTCGAAGACATGGCATTGGCGAGATATTGATCGGCGAGAACGACCCCCATATCCCTTAGTATTCCGAGTGGTTCAATGGGTCATTGTACACTTTAAATTACAGTGAATTATCAAAAAAAGGGAAGGTAGATTATATTTATGAATAGTGAAAGGTCGGTAAGAAAGAAGGTAAGATAAGTTTAGTAACACCTCAAGCTTGACTCGGTGACGGTTTCGGGCGTGGGGCGTTACATTTCATCGTATCGAGCGAGTTTAGTCGGTTCTCGGAACGATTAGTGTGAGTAAATGTCTAGCTATACATGCCATACCTGTATTTTGATAGTGTGACGACTCACGACGATTTTTAAATATTTTGTTTTATTGTAATGGATCCCGAGCGAAATGGTGATGATAATGTAGAAAGTAATGCGCCGCTCCCGCGCGAAGGGGGTAGCGCCATCCGAGAATAGGCCATGAATAGATTAATCGGGAGGAGTGACTCGAGAAGCTCTCTTCCAAGTTTTGAATAATTGGTTTGCCGAGTTCGTTAAATCGAATCCTGTGAGTTAGACCTCCACCCCTCATGACTCTCGGCTACCCATGTAGCTCAAGCTTCCCAGATCACGGTACAATGATAAGAGAAAAGCCACCGATTGATAGAATCGGAAACAAGGGGCGAGAAGAGTTCTGAGCAACAAAACATGATGATGCAGAAAAGAGCAAAATTTTGGTTAGAAAATACTATCGTAGTCTTTGATGAATTATCTTGTACACCCGAGGAATGTATGAAATGTGTAATATCACTTCTTAAAGACTCACCTACTACTGTGGAAGACACTTGTATCAGCTTGTACCAAAGGAGAGGATCACTTGGGATTTCTTTCAGGAGGAATTTCGTAAAAAAGTACATCACTCGTGGGTTTATTGACCGTAAGAGAAAGGAATTCTGGAATTGAAACAAGGGAGCTCTGTGTTCTCCAAGATAGATTTGAGATCCTGGATACTATCAATTGCGAGTTAAAGAGTCGATGTCCTAAAGACGCTTTCCTGGACTAGGTATGGTCATTATGAGTTCCTTGTGATGCCATTTGACTTGACTAATGCTCCTGCCATTTTCATGGACTTAATGAACCGAATTTTCAGACCGTACTTGGATAAGTTTGTAGTTGTGTTCATTGATGATATCTTGATTTATTCTCATGATGAGACTGAGCATGCAGAGCATTTGAGAACAGTTTTACAGATTCTGAGAGATAATCAGTTGTATGCCAAGTTTAGCAAAAGTGAGTTCTGGTTACGAGAAGTTGGTTTTCTTAGACATATTGTTTCAGGTGAAGGTATTAAGGTTGATCCGAGCAAGATTTCAGCCATTGTTGATTGGAAGCCTCCTAGAAATGTATCAGAAGTTAGAAGTTTTCTTGGTCTTGCCGGATATTGTAGAGGGATTTTCCATGATAGCTACCCCGTTGACAAGATTTCTCGAAAAAGGATATCAAGTTTGAATGGATTGAGAAGTGTCAATAGAGTTTTGACAAGTTAAAAGCATTATTGACTAAAGCTCCTGTTTTAGTACAACCGAACCAGGTAAGGAGTTTGTGATTTACCGGTGATGCATCCATGAATGGACTTGGTTGTGTACTTATGCAGGAAGGGAAGGTAATTGCTTATGCCTCTAGATAGCTAAAGCCACATGAGAAGAACTATCCGATACATGATTTAGAGCTAGCTGCCATTATTTTTGCGTTGAAGATTTGGAGACATCATTTGTACGGTGAGAAGTGCCACATATTCACTGGATCACAAAAGTTTGAAATTGAAGCAAAGAAGATGGCTAGAGTTGATTAAAGATTATGAGCTAGTGATTGATTATCACCCAGGGTATGTGTACCGAAGAATGATGAGCTTATTCGAAAGATCTTACAGGAAGTACATAGTAGTTTTTTTTTTGTCTATTCATCCAGGTAGTACAAAGATGTATAATGATTTGAAGAAAATGTACTGGTGGGTAGGAATAAAAAGGGACATTTCAGAGTTTGTTTCTAGATGTTTGATCACAAGTAGTAAAGGTAGAACATCAGTACCTTCGTGTTTATTGCACTGTGCTAGTCCCTGAGTGGAAATGGAATCAAGTTATTATAGATTTTGTGACAGGATTTCCGTTTACACCGAGAAAGAAAGATGTAGTATGGGTTGTGATTGATAAGTTAACGAAGTCGGCTCATTTTATCCCAGTTCGTATGGATTTTTCACTTGACAAGTTGGCCGAGTTGTATATTTCGGAGATAGTCGACTACATGGGGTAGACGAGGCTACATGGGAACTCAAGAGGCTATGTGAAAACAGTACCCAAATCTCTTCACAGGTAAGATTTTCGGGGACGAAAATCCCTAAAGGGGGGGAGAAATGTAACATCCCGAAATAGGGCCTAAACGGAACAGTGGTTGCGAAACCACAAATTCAAGGTAGAAAAATTTATTTTATTATTATTTTGAGGTCTATAATATGTTTGCATGATTGTGTGAAAAGTTCGTGAAGAAATTCTATGCATAAAGTACTTAATTTGAAATTAGGGACTAAATTGAATAAATTGCAAAACTTGTGTTCTAGAAGTATTTTGCATAAAATTGAATTAGAATATTAATTAGGAGGTCTTAAATAGGAATTTGACCAATTTTAAGTTCATGGACAAAATTAGGACATGGAAGGAATTTTTGAAAGTTTAGTAGTAAGGGCATTTTGGTCATTTAGGGGTAAAATGAATTAAAAACAAAATTAAAAGCCAATTTTTGTCCATCTTCTTCATTAGGACGAAATTTCAAGGGTTCTCCATAGCTAGGGTTTGTTTCAAGCTTTCAAGCTCTATGGTAAGTGATTCCAAGCCCCGTTTTTAATGTTCTTTACGTTTTCGGAGTCCCGGTAGCTCGATAAAGCTTATGCTAGCAATAATTTAAGTTAGGGTTCATATTTGGAAAAATACCCATAGGTGAAATTTGTGTATTTTGGTGTTTTATGATAGAATATGAGGTTTTAAATTATGTTAGACAACTTGTACTACTCGGTTTTAAGCAAAAACGAGTAAAAGGACTTAATCGGTAAAAATACCTAATAGTCATAAGTGCTTGTTAGAGTATGAATTTGATGCTGCCATAGAAGGGAAAAATGACCAGCATGTCATGAAACATAAGAAAATAGGCTGAAGTTTAATTTACGAGCTTTGGGGCAAAAGTGTAAATATGCAAAAGTTTAGGGGCAAAATTGTAATTTTGCCAAAATATGATTTTGGGTCAATTTGAATAATTTGAGTCCTAATTAGACTATATTTTAAATGATAGAGCAAGGAAAACTGAAATTCAAGCTAAAATGGAGAAAATACCAAGTTGTGGGCGAAATGGTAAAAGTAGCTATTTTTGCATACGAGATAAGTTTACAGTAAATAAATGCAATATTCTTTTATTTTACATTATTATTGTAAATTTCCAGCATTTATATACTTATTTTATGAGAATATTTGAAGTCGAATTAAAGCGAAGTGATGAGAGAAAAAGCATTAGGAAGCCCCGTTTGAACCTTAGGAATGTTAGGATATTGGGGTTGTGACAGACAGACAGAAAAATGAGCCATGTAAGTCCATATCGCTTATATGGCTTTGGAGACAGAATGAGCCATGTAAGCCCATATTATATATATATGGCATTGGAGACAGGAATAATTCATGTAAGTCCATGTCGAAGACATGGCATTGGCAGGATATTGATCGACAGGAACGACCCCAGTATCCTTAGTATTCCGAGTGGTTCAATGGGTCATTGTACACTTTAAATTACAGTGAATTATCAGCAAAAGGGAAGGTAGATTATATTTATGAATAGGGAAAGGTCAGGTAAGAAAGAAGGTAAGATAAGTTTAGTAACACCTCAAGCTTGACTCCGGTGACGGTTTTGGGCGTGGGGGCGTTACATTTAGGCACACGGCTTAGCAACACGGGCGTGTGCTCAGGCCGTGTGACTCAATTTTCTTCTTGAATGCAAGTCAGAGAGCTTCACCGGCTTGGGTCATAGGCGTGTGTGACCACACGGGCATGTCCCCAGTCACACGGGCATGTCCCCAGTCACACGGGCGTGTGACCCTTATACGTGAGAAAAATTTTAAAAGTTGCAAAAAAAAAAAAATTCCTGAGGATCCAGTTTAGTCCCAACCCGATCTTAATGCACTATTTGAACCTCGAAGGTTCGATAAAGGAATCTTTATAATCAATCTCAATATTTGAACGATAAATGATTTAAATGATCTGTAAGTGTTCTGTACTTCTTGGTAATACCTTGTAACCCTGTTCCGGCAACGGATACGGGTTGGGGGTGTTACATTGATGCTATGTGATAGGAATCTGTATGTGAGCATTAATATGAATGTGACTGGGCCTAACGGGCCATATAAATGTGTTTGGGCCTAACGGGCCATATACAAGTGATTTGGGCCTAATGGGCCATATGAATATGATTGGGCTTAATGGGTCAGATACATGTATGCGAATTTGTTTGGACTTTGTAAGGGGTTTTGGGCCTAGTATATGACAACTATATAAGACTTAATTAAATTTTGCGACCATGGACAACTCAAAGGGTTAAAGTGTGGCAACGGGTATATGCATGTCTAGGATTGGATCTAGGGAGAGCTTGGTACTTAAACGGTCTTAATGACCCACCTCCTTTTCTCTGGAATCCTACCTGGTGCATAGTATTCGTTCATCTTAGCTCGCGGGACTTGTTAACGGGCCAAGGTAAGTGAAAACCATAATTAAGGGGAAATTATTGAAATGCCCCTAAGGGTAAAAATGACCAAAATACCCCTATGTGTTAAATATAAGTTTATTGAATGTGACATGCCTATTTGCTGCATACATATGATATTCTGCTTAGGTTGCATATGGGATGAGAAATATGGAACGGAGGAAGTATATGAGGATCGCATGGTTGCTTGACAATCGTGGATCCACCGACGGCTTTTAAAGCCCAATATGTAAATGAAGGTAGTTCCACAACCGGGCTACCATTGGTGTGTGGGCTGGGTGGGTCGATATTTATATCCCCACATGGTGTGACGGGGGACGGTGCTGGTGTGTAGCGTATGGATAATTTGGATGGGTTTGCATTGCATGTTTGATGATTCTTCTTTGAATGCTTGTTTTTGCTTCATAGAGGGTTGTACACACTGAGTTTGCGAAAACTCACCCCCTCTTTTATTTTATTTTCAAGTGATGCTCAGTAGAAGGTTCGATGTCAGGAGGGACTTTGGGTGGTCGGCTAGCAAGATAAATCAGACTTGGTTTTTTTTAAGCATTTAAGTTTTTATTTCTTTTTAAGTATGCTCAGACCAGATTGTAATAAGGTTTTCATTATGTTATTATTACTTGAATTATTATTATTATTTTCATTGTATCTACGAGAAGTTGAACATGGATTTCTTAAGTTATAGTATGTTTTCTACGCTTCCACAACTAAAATTTCTAAGTGCTTTATTTTCATCAAATCTTATGTTTGAACAAGTTTTTAGTTAAGATTCTCTCTTATTTTAAGGAAGGTTTTTAATGAAAACACGGTTTTTGCTAAAACACTTCAATGTGACACGCCGGATCAGGCCGTAACGTCCGGCTGGGTTTGGGGTGTTACAGTGTTACAAAAATATTACTTCATGTATTACTTTCGTTTCAAGAGTTCAAACTTGTAAACCACTTTTGATCATGTACCACTTAGTGATCTAAATATAATTTCAAGTTTTTTTAAATAAACGGGGGATTGTTGTATATAACTTATAATCATATATATTTTATTATACTATATATATTATATAAAGTATTTTCAAATAAAATATATACTACTATTTTTATTATTTATAATATATATAACAAACATATATAATGAAGAAAGAAAGAAACAATGTAATATAAAATTGAAAAGATGTGTCTATGTGTAAATTTACATAACTTTTCATAAACTTTTCTAGAAGGAAAGATTATGTTTTTTATTCAAATAGGCACATAGATATATTTTGACACTTTATATATAGACAACAAAAAATGAGAATTAAAATACGGAATTGAGTTTCAAGAGAAGAACACTATTAAATTATTTTTTGTGCCTCTGGTTCTTCCATTCGAATAAACACATTGTATATTAAAAATATTATTTTTTGATCGTTCTGCATAAAAAAAAAATTTCTTTAAAAAGCATCGATTTCTGGCCACTTTTACCTATAACCAGCTGATGCTGCTGTTTATTATCACCTTTGATAGAGCGGTGGAGAGTCACGGCCGCCTCCCACTTTCTATGGTCATAGGAAGCTGACAAGTGAGTTTGTTGAGCGCGGCCTGCACTCTTTCTGCACTCACTGTTTTACTTATACTCTTCATCTTTATTTATTTTAGGCTAATTATTTCGTTTATTCAAAGAAGCAGCTATTCGGCTTAAAAAGTGCACAAGTACTTAGGGTAGAAAAATCAAACCGGAATCATCTTTCTATCTAAAAACCGTACATACTTGTCCTATGAGAAAATGGTTGTATGAAATTGTGATTCTACCTTATTTTTATCCTTTCCCTTTCTGATTTTTAGTTTTTTTTTTTAGTGGGAGTTGATTTTTTTCAGGTGGAAAAAGTTAAAAATAAAAAAAAAAATATGATTTGTCATTCTACTATTGAAAATAGATAAGGATGACGCAAAATAACAATTTTATACAATTCCTTCTCCTTGTATATGTGTATGTTCCATGATCACCACCTGCAAAAAATGGTGTTTAACCTAGCTAGCTAGCTAGAGGGTACTTGCCTTTGCACGTACGTACGATTATGTAGGGTAAAAGATAGTATTAATCTAAGATTTATGTGTTCATATACGGCTAATGAATTATGCGATGTGACTTCTATCATTAAAATTTTAAACGATGTGTGAGATTGTGGCTTACTGTGAATATAGTATATTAGGGTATTGGTTGTGTGGATAGGAAATATAAGAAATACACTTGTTGTTTGATGGATTGGTTGGAGATGGGAGCAAATGGCACATGTCGTGCGGCGTTAGGAATAATATTCAAGCTCAGTTCCTTAGGAGGTGAGAGGGTCAACTCCAAAGGAAGAAGAGTAGGCAACATATGTATAAAGGGGCAGGGGTCCCTCCACCACAGAAAACGATCGGTCTGCAGGCCTCCGTCTGTTGTTTTGTGGATTCACCTCCCCCCTTGCCAAAGTCTTCACTCTACCCTACCACCCATGATTTTCTACACAAAATACAAATTTATTCTATAATTAATAGTACTGCCACATAACATATTAAAACGTAATCGTTACATAATAATTATTTCATCACTCTAGAGATAATATTGTTGAAAAGAATAGTTACGAAAGAATATAAAACTATCTAAGTTTTACGCCGATGTATATAGAAATTTCTTCATATATATTAATTAATTTTATGCTAGGGTTTTTCATCACACAATTCAAACTCTCCCGTGATTATAACACCACAATCATATCCGTCCACTGCAATTTAGAACTGAAGAGTGCATTGAATATATACAGATCGCAATCCGCACGCAAAGAATGGATGAATGGATGGAGGAGGTTTAAAGGTTGTTGGTTTGGAGTTAACTCTTTTTGAACTTGGAATTTGGGTCATGGATTTGGATTGCTAATTATATTGCTAGCACCAGTAGTCTTTATTCACGTGTATGTTAATTGAATCAAATGTACCAAGTGGCGGCTTCCATTTAGCTTGTCTTTTTCTTAACATACATGAGGAGGGCACGGGCGCAATGTCCGACGTGGGAGTTTAACGGCGTCATAAGGTACACCAACCTTATGTTAATGACGGCGTTAGGTGTAACGTCAGCATAAAGGAGCACATCAGGACATGCATCATCAGACGTGGAAGGTCTTGAACCTGAAAACCACATGTAAAGACAGCTTGGGTTTAGGCAGAAGTAGAAGAAAGTGTGTCAGATGCCGAAAACAACGTGATATTCACACGCGTGGAAAAAGGAAAACCCCCCACAGTTCAATGTCCAAACTCTCCTCCACTACTAGCACTCCACTCCACTTCCATTAATTAATTTAAAGAAAAGAAAATATATTTTTACAAATTAATCCTCCTTACCGTCCTCCATTTCCACTTAATTTTCCTTTTAGAGTTGAAAACATGAGAATATTATTGCTATCCCTCCTACCCTAATTCCGATTAGTTTTTGTTAGTTAATTACTAGTGGTGAGCATATATATATATATATATATATATATATATATATATATATATATATATCATAATCATAATCATAATAAAACGAAAGACAACACCAAAAACAAAAGTGCTTATGTTTAAAATTCGTAAAAACAGTTTTGTAATAAGAGTAACTTGTGTCTGGTGGAGGTTGAAACTGGACAGAATAACACAAGTTTGTCTAAAAAAAAATGTCATGGTCTAAGGTTTTGATAATGCCTCCACGAAGCTGCAAATTATGTTATCGCAGGTTTTCAGCATATATTCCGTTTTTAGGATACGGCATTCTCCCATCATGCCCCATTCTTAAACTTAGGCTTAACATTAACATTAAAATCAACGGTAAAATATTTGTTTAGATTCAATCACTAGTGAAATATCATAAAATTTAAAAAATATAATTAAGAATATTAAATTGAAATATGTGTATAATTATAATAAAAATTTAAAATTAATTGAAATTATATTTATAATATTTATGTTAAATAATTACTAAAAATTACACTTGCATTAAAAAATTAACTTCAAAAGAATTATTAAAAATTGAGTAATATTATTTATTTATTTATATACTTTTGGTTTATATTTATTTTTAATATAACAAAATTAATAATTAAAATTTTTTAAAAAAGTTGGTGGGGGTAAAAGGGGGATTACGCCCTTCCATTGGAGGCTATTGCACCCAATGTCTCAATCAGAAATTTGTACTCTAGGAAGTGAGTTTCCTCCACTGAAGACATATTAAAGGCATTCCCACAAGAGCGTAATGAGATTGAAAAGAAATACTTTCTAACTGTATTGACGCTTCTGTGCATCTAAAGAAACCTTTTATGTACCACGACTTAGATGCTAATGCCACACAACATAAATAACGAGAGAAATTTTTTTTATATGATATTTAAGATTATTTATACTTTTTCACAACCCTTAAATAAAAAGATAAATTGTTTCAGCACACTTAAATTCACGTCTTTTTACATTAATAATAATGTCAATATCAATCGACTTAAGACTCAATTGATAGAAATGAGAGTACTTTTATAAAGTTACTTTAGTTATTTAGATTTTTTTTTAAATCATTGTTTGCAATAATATTTTAAATTTTTGTCTAGATTAATTTTATAATCATAAAATAGATGTGTCAAAATCTAGTAATTTTTAATAATATAAAGGTAAATTATACTAGTAGTTACTCAACTATTAGTAAGTATTTTTTAATTACTCAACTATGAAAAATTACGAAATGACCATCCAATTATTAGTAAATTTCTTTTTAGGTTACTCAATTATGAAAAGTTACAAAATGGTCACCTAACTATTCAATTTTGTTTTTTCTGGTCACCAGCTAACTAATGGTGACAACTTTTAAAATTGGCATAAATAATGTCAATTTAGTCTTGATTCTAAAAATAATTTAACCTTCAACATTTACACATTGCGTAAATTTGGTCTTTTTTTTAAAGTTTTTTTTGTGACATTGAGGGTTAATTTTAAAAGAATGAGAAAATATGGAAATTATTATTTTGGATTTTTGGGTGTTTTTATTTATTTTTATATTTTAAATCAAATTTAGCTGCTAATTGTTTTTAGCTTTTTAGGTGAAAGAATCACAAAAAAAAGTAAAGATGCAAAAAAGACCAAATTACACAATGTGTAAATATTGAGGGTTAATTTTTTTTAGAATCAAGACTAAATTGATGTAATGTATAAATGATGAGGGTTAAAGTTGGTATTATATATGTCAATTTAAAAGCTACCACTGTTAGTCAGCTAGTAACCAAAAAAGACAAATTAAATAGTTGAGTAACTATTTTGTAACTTTTTATAATTAAGTGACCAAAAAGGAAATTTACTAATAATTGAGTAATCATAATATATTCAAATTATTAAATGTATTTGACATCAAAGTAAATAATATGACTCAATTAATGAAAAATATATTATAATTTTGTGAAATATCATTAAACCCAATCAAAATTACAAAAAGCAAATAATTAAGTAATCTTAAGTAAAGCTTTTTGGTTTTTTTTTTTTTTTTTTTTTATATTTACATAAGATTAGTATTATGTTCACGGACAATGTCGAACCCATTTTTAAATCAGGTTTTTTGGAAAATGGGAATCTACTTTTAAAAAAACGAAAAACAGGAGTCGCCACCAATCTTTTTAGGTGTGATTGGATCACCTTTAAAACATTTGTTTTAAAATTGTTGGTTTTGGTCTACGAAATCAAAAGAATGGGTTCGGGAGTCGGTTACGTACAAGGAAGGGTTAGCACCCTCGTAACGCCCAAAAAAATTGGTACCTAATTGATTATCAAAATGTCTTTAATGTCGAAAATTAAAAATTTAAGATGTAATCCTCTTTGAAATATTTGAAAATTTGGGTTCACTTATATCAAAGTATTTACTATAAGTTAGCCTTTTTAGAAATCCCTATCTCGAAACAACAAAATGCTACATCCACTAAGTTAGGACATATCACTTTGCGGTTCCAAGACAGTCACTTATATTTTGAAAACCCTTAAAAACTTAGAAGGGTACTTGACTATTCGAACTTAACGAGAAAAGTTGCAACCCAATAAGTTAGGGCACTACTTTTTTTCAAATTTCCAAACACCAAGCATTGCCTTTATATTTTTGAAAATTTTGGAGCCTTATCTTTTAAAGATGATGTGTGGAGAATTGTATTACATCATAATAATATATTATTGTAGGAGGTAAATAATACGTGCATTTAAACAAAAATGAAGGCAATGATAAAAAGATCGTGTATTAGATACATACATATAAAATAATACATATAAAGCAAATATTAACAATATGTATACAAAGATATATATAGTATGTATTGAGAATGAATAAACAAAATATACAAACATACAAAGTAATAATTAAATAATGCATGATATATAAGAAAGTAATAATTAGATAATGTATGATATACAAATAGAAGAAGTATAATATCAATATGCATGTTTACAAAATATAACATATAATAATAAAAATAACATTTAACGCACCCATGATACATACAATATAAAAATATATAAAAGAACTAATATATATAAATAAAATTAATAATCATTAACAAAGTATGCATATAATTAAAATGTGATATTAATAATTTCAAAATAGTATTTTATATAATATGTAATACATAATAACAGAATTTAAAAAATATATTGTTTTAGAAAAATAATATATAAGAATTTATATTTATAATAATAATTATAATGTAAGTTTAGCATAAGATAAAATAAATAATTAATGATGAAATATACATGTTATACAAATTATAATGTCATAAATATCCTTAAAATATGTAATAATAGAATATGAATAAAGTAATTATTAATATATAAAAGTAAGTATATAATACAAGTTAGAATCTTTAATGATAATAACATATAGGTAAAAGTAATAGTATAAAAAAAATGACAAAAATATAAAATAATATATAATATGTATGTATAATATATAGTATACATATATGTATAAATTATTAATATATGACATAGATAAAAATATAATAATCATATAAATAATAATGTAAAATAATAATATATTGTTAAAATGAAAGATAATATAAAGAATAGGATATTAAAACATTAAACGATATAATATAGTATAGATATATATAGGAAAATAATATATGATAAAAATATAAGTAATATTTTAATAATAATATATGTGTAGTTTTTTAAAAAATAATAAATAAATTATATAAAATAAAATAACAAAATTTAAAAGTAGTAAAACAAGGGTAAAAATTGAATTTAAGTAGAATTATAAGGCCAATTTATGAAATAGTATAAGTTCTGGGCTGATTATAAAAAATTAAAACGGCTAAGGACTCATTGGGCAATTTGCCTAATCCTAAACGACGCCGTTTCCAATATGTAATAACCGTTAGGACTAAATTAAAACTAAAACAAAATAATAGGGCTATATCATAAACAAAATAAAGCTTAATTGTAAACACAAAAAGGGGAAGAAGGATCAATTGAGTAATTAACCCAATTCTCAAGAATGCGCAGATCCTTCCCGGGTAATCGAGTCAACGCGCGGATCCTGGGGTCTAAAACGTCGCAGTTTTAAGCTTATCAGACTAAGCTAAAACGGTGTCGTTTCCGTTGGGCTATATAAGTCAAAACTTATAGCTTTGAATTCATTTTTACACCGTTCATAAAAAAAAATTTGAAATCCTCTGAAGAGGATTGGGGTCGGTCTGGTCTTCAGCCCCCGACTGTGATGCAGGGCCTGCACACGCGCCTCACACGCCGTCATACACGGAGGTTCGAGGGTTAAAACCCTCTTCTTTCCCCAGGTAATCTCTTCTCCTCTAAAAAGTCCTATATTTTGCTAAAACAGTTTATATACATGCATATGTTGTAGAAGATAAAAACACACGGTTAAATCACATTTTCTTTGAAACTGTTTGTATTTGCTTTCTTGTTTTCTGTATGCGTAATCGTTACAAGGGTTACAAAGGGTTTTTTATAGCCACGGATTCATTACATAAGGAAAGAAATCTCCGATTCTATTCCTTGTCTATTGTATCTCTGATTGCTGTGCTGTGATTTTCTTGCCATTTTATGCTCTGCTTTTTCGCGTATCTGCTTTGTTTGTTTCCTTTTCTTGCGTGCAATCGAAGCGAGGATCCGGTAGTGACCGTCTTTGGTGTAGATGCGCGCACCGATCACGAGGTCGAATCACGCGATGGAGAGGTTATTGAACGTCGTGAGAGACAAGCGACGCCGTCCGCTTGAAATTGCTTCGAAGCTTCGCTTATGCGCGAGAGAGAAAGCGAAACCCTAGGTTTTCTGCCTTGTGTAGAAAAAGTCAGCCAATTGGACTTTTGAATTTGGGTTAGCTAGTTTAATTGGGTCACGGGTGTTTGTGGGTCTCACTGGTAGTTTAAGCTTTGATTGGGTTATAAGTGTAACAGACTTTGGGCTTATCGGGCTTTGAAGCTCATTTATTTTGTAAATGGACTGTATAAATGGACTTTTATTTTTAGTTTATGGCCCGGACGAATTTGGGCTCTTACAGACAAGATTTAATACATGACAGGTATCTATTTTAATTTATTTTCAATTTTTAAAATATTTTTCAAAACACATTAAGGTTTTAAATTTCTCTGCACCAAATAAATATTTTTTTACATAACTTTTTGTACTACTAAAATTCGTCAATTTTTTAAAGTTAATTTTCTAGAACATGTATATTATACGTAATTATATATCTAATTATTTTATTATTTAATAGAATAAATTTATTTTATGTGATTAATTTAAGTAATAGTCCTTACCATATTTCATATCCATTTCAATAGAATAATATTATTACTATTCCTCCTATTCTAATTCGTATTAGTTTTTGAAAGATAATTACAAGTAGTCAGAATATTCATATAATAATTACAATAATAAACAATTAAACACTTTTAATAAATAAACCAAAACAACGACATAAACAAAAACAAGGGTGCTTATGTGTAAGATTCGTACAGACAGTCAAGAAAGAAGAGTAACTTGAAGCCTTCGTTAAAGAAAGTGGCATTGATACATACTTTGAAGCCTTCGTTAATTTTTTAATAAGTTATTTTTATCCCCACTCATCAACAATTTTAAGGTTCTATTTTCGCAATTTATGAGAAATTAAAGAAGGCTTGTCTGCTCACCACACATTCATATGCCACTACAAGCATGGTACTATGAAGATGGATATCGACGATTGTGGTTGCATGAATATCAATGATCTTGTCAAATTTTGGTTTAGAAAAATCTTTCTTGCAAGAAAAGGTATGCCAATTTTTTTTTTGTTTTACTTTTATTGCATAATTAGATTTCAATTGTTATGTATTTATTGAATTGCATTATGTAAAAGATGTGACGTATCTCATGCATCAATTACTTGACAAAAAGAAACTCAAATGCTAGTTCATTGTATGCATGACTTTTTGAGATGCATGATTATGATTTGTATAAAATTATATCTTATATAATATATATCGTGCAAGAAAGAAAGAAAGAAGATGGAATGAAAATGCACATTTGGGAAAGGGTTTATTAATGAATCGAAAAGTTACTTGCATTTTGAATGGTGATGACGTTGTTCAAAAATTAGTTGAACATGCTTTTTTTCAATAGAAGCATTATGACCATTCGAGTGAGCCTTCCCAAATCGAAAAGTTGCGTCATTAGGTCCAACGAATACTTTTAAAAGGTTGGATGAATGGTTTCTTGAAACTAAAAAGTGATATCTTTTTAAAGAATCACTTAGGCACTTATCAATGCTTTATAAATAGAAAATAAGTTAGGAGAATTGAAATATAACTCGTTCCATCTAATTTGTGAGTGAAACTCTTATTATTTCTTCTTCTTGATATATATTTAACTTGAGATATGAAATTATTTGTTTATTCAAATCATGATATTAGTAACTAGCATTTGGATGATATTGATGAGACATTATTTTCATTGATAAAAATGAAAGTTTATAAATGATCATATAATATAAATAATTTTGACTGTTATTTTTGTTAAATAACCTTAAGCTAAATGTGTTTTATATATGATTGCACATTTTTTTATTCTATGTTATAAAGTTTGGACTAGAAGTGGTTTTGACTAGAAATGGAATAAGTCATGCATATGATTAAATTTTCTAGTCAAGGTAGAATAGTAGAGAACATTAGTTGATATCACAAAATCATTATTTGGGTATGTAATCTTCTAGTGGAAATGTGAATGTGATAATCATGTATTTGAAAATGTGATCATGTTGTGCATGTTTATAATGATGCACTTGGTATTTATATATTGCTTGGACATAATCTCTAATCTTATGGTTCTATAAATTTTTTAGATGTATTAAAATTTTAAATTTACTTTGGAAACCATGAATCAAAGATCTCGTGAGTATGAAAATAGCAATATGAATGTTATTTGACCCATTTAGGTGATGAACATTGTTTTGATCATAGTTAAAAAATAATTGATAATGTCTATAGTGAAGGGTGAATAAATGTGTGGTTTTATAGTCATTTGATTGGGCAATTGATGGTCCTCTAATATGATTATATATGCTACACCCTTGTATATATATATGATGTATTAAGAAAATAATAATACAAAAAAATGTTTTAAAGTCACAAAAAGAAACTATGACAAATAGCAAATATGTTTTCTAGTTTCACAAAGTGATTCAAGGTCTCTTTACAACAACTTACTTGGTGAAAAAGGCATGATGTATGGTTTCAGATATTTGGTATTTGTGAAATTAATTTCTTGGATATCAAGAAATAAATAAAGTAACCAAATATGAATTTGTCATGATAAGAAAAAATAAAGTGATCACTGTAATTTGACAATAGTAGAAAGAATATCATTGATATCATTCTTTTATGAAATGATGGATAATTGAACATGGTGAGGATGATGTTGCTATTGTGAATTTTCAAGACACTAAATATAAAATTTCACCACGTGGTATAGATAATTAACATAGTTATGTTGAAAATTTAGAAATTTGGGGATGATGTACTAGCGTATAATATTTGAGTCACCCATAATGGAAACTCAACTCAATGCTTGGTATAACATCAAGTATTGAGTTCAATGAGACAAAGTACATCATCAGTATGTGATCACTAACACTATAAAATAATATATAATATATCATCCCAAGGTAAAAAGTGTTAGGTACCCGTAATAATAAATGGAAAGATGGGTATTATACTCTTAATAGATTCATAACATAAATATGTTAGAGTGTTAATATTACGAGAACACTTTTGATGGAATCTACCTATGTAAGTGGAAGTGTGGTCACTTTTAATAGCTCAAGGGCTTGGCTCTAATATCACTCATGAAAAGAGGTTACAGACACATGGCCATAATAATGTCATTGGATACTGTGCATTAACTGGTGTTGAAATCATTGTGTGAGATGTGTGAGATGTATCAAATGGAATAGTTGGTTCAAAGCATAGTCTACCATGCAATTTCTATTAACTTAAACATGTTTTCACTAAGTGAAGGTTCAATCGTAAAACACAATCATTTATGCAATTGATTTCCAAGATTATCAAAAATATAGAATATTTTGAAAATGTGGGGATTGTTGAAACATTTTCAAAATATATATAGTTTTTCAATAGTTGCAAATGAAAAGTTATAAATAACCAAAAGGTATGTTACTTGGTTATTAACAAATAGTCATAATTATTCAATAGATATCTATTGAATAATTATGTTTATTGCTTAAGATATGACTACCATTTGGGTAGTTATGTCCCTATGAAGAAACATGAGGCCTCCTACATATAGAAGTGAAGTTTCATTTGCATGACAACCCAAAAAACATAATCCTTGCTATGCTCCGCTCAGTACTCAGTGGACTGTTTCCGTAAGTGCAAAATGTAGACAATCATTGAGGTTCATTGTATCCTTGAGGTTCATTTTCCAAGAATTCTTTTGCACACTATAATATAGGTAGGGGGTGAATAGAACTTTAAAAAAAGTGGCATTGATATACGCACCAACAAAAAAATGGCTTTGTTAATTTCTCATAAGTTTATTCTTATCCCCGACACCAACAAATTATGGTGTAAACAGAATTTTCATCGTATAATTCGATTTTTGAATTCGACACTTTAATATAAAAAGTTATTAACTCCACAACTAATCTATAATTTCATCATTTTTGTAAGTTAGCATCTAAGTTAGCATCTTAAATGTCAAGTATTTTTCTCCAAATTTAAATGTCATAGAACAAAACTAGCATAAACAAATATATGTTGGAAAAAGAACATAATAAAATAATACATTTAGGACGTGGGTAAAAATAAATATGTAATAAAATTATTAAAAAATTATATAAAAAACAAATGTGCATTTAGTTTTTTTTTTTAAATGTGGGTTTAAATGAAATGGCAAAAATTGAGATAATCAAAATTATAATCTTTTTAAGTTCAAATTTTATGATTTTTTACTTATGTATGTATTTTTCTAAATTTATCAAAATATAAAAGACATAGTTACCCTCAAAATAATATTTGTTATTTTATAAATTGAAGGGATATTTAATATTTTATTAATTGAATTAAGACTTTATTGATGTGTAACATCAACTAAGTCAACTTAGATAAACACTACCATACTTAAAAGGTAGCTTTATAAATTTTATCCCTGAACCCTAAGCTAAACTCATTTTGTGAAATCTTAGCAAATCCAATCAAAATTAAAAAAATAAATATAATTATGACTTTTTATATCTATACTATTATTTAAATTCCTAATTGAGTTGGTGTCATATGTCATTCAGATATCAACTCGGTTGGAGAAATTGTTAAAATATCCTTTCGTATTTAAATAAGTTATATTCTTTGATGGTATTTTAGTTTTTTAAATTTAAAAATAATAAAATATCGATACAATAGAATTTGAACCCACACTAATTACATTAGTAAAACCTTAAAGTTATCACTCAACGAAGTTTAATATTTTTATATATTTTAATTTTATTATGTCCACAATATACTTTCATCCACATTATGTGTGTGGAATTATGGAATTATAGTATGAATTTATAGTTGTGAATGTAGATAATTCAAATTGAGTAATAAAGGTGTTCGCTTTTAAGATGTTTTCTACCATTTAACTTCGTAATTAATTACATGAAAATATTCATAAAGCTTTTCTTTTGGGGTGAAAAAGTGAAAGATGAAAGACGAAAGTGGTGAATAGAAAAATTCAATTTTAAGTGTGTTAATTTATTAGTAAAAAAAAAAATTTAAGAGTAAAGGAAATAAAAAATATGTAAATTAATTTATATTTTAATACATAAAAATAAATCATTCAAAATTTGAATAAATTATATTAAAAATTCTATTATATAACTGTATTTTTAAAAATAACATATAATAAATAATGGAATGTAAGGTTACGCTTATGCAATATATACAGAATTAACATAAAAAATTAGTTTAAATTGTGAGTAAAAGAAAATTTTTAAATACATCAGATTAATAATATTAAATGCACTTCAATTGTTTATCATATTATTGTCATTTTTCTTAAGTTGATACCGAGTTGACTTGTGATATCAATTTAACCAATGACATTATTAATATATATATATATACAAACAATTTAGGGGAAGTTTTTGTAGTAACATTGAAATGTATAAAAATATTAAAATAAAACATTGATTGAAGCGGTAAAGAAAATATTTTATAAATGTTGGTGGCACGAGTTCAAATGTGAACATTTGAAATTTATTATTATTATTTTAATAATAAAAAGCAAAAGCGCCATTATAATAATATAACTTATGTAAAGTTATTTTAATAAATTCTTTAACTGAATTGACTCGTGACATCAACTTAATTATATATTAAAATAATGATATAAATATTTATTAGAATAATCTTTACTCTATTTTTAACTCTCCATCAAGTAATTGATTGAAGTATTTTTTTTTCTTTCAAAATTTCGATTTTCCTACCCACCAAAAAAATGAAAAGAGTTTTCTTTTTATACTCATCTCATGAGAGCATGAAAATGAGACAAAAACAACCAAATCAACAATGTAAACACAAATAAATGCAATAGAAATGAAAATTTAAAATTTTAACATATTGTCTTACTTCGATCGGTATCAGTATAGGAAAACGTGGGTTCAAATGCACTAAAACACAATATTTTTCTATTTTAAGGGTTGAAAAGGAACTATGGATAATTTTAAATATTATCTTTAAAAAAATTAATATCTTTAAATTAAAATTTTATATATATATATATATATTTTTTTTTTTTTACTTTTGAATTATATTTTGTTAAGTTTTTTCTTGTAGTTGTGGTATGGCAATGGCAAAGAAAAGTCTCCTCCCTTTTTCTTTTTCTTTTTTTGCTCTCTTTCCAATTTTGTTCTACCGAACCACTTTTACCAAACAAAATTATAATTCATTTTCCTTTCCTTTTCTTTTATTTTCCAACTTCAATCTTTCATACCAACCAACTTATAAAAATATAAAACAAAATTTTCATTTTTTCAATTTCTTATTTTATAATTTATTCTCGATATTAGTACATCCTCCTTCACCATTTTTTGATATACGTTATTATATAATAAAATTTCTCTCTTATAGTCAGGGCCGAGCAAAAAAAAAAATTCAACAACCAAAAATTTACTTAAACCAAAGTGTTTAGATGATTTATAGAATGCAAGTTTAAAAACTGTGGTTACTAGGAATAAAATTGAATTCTATTTTTTATTTAATATATAATTAATTTTAATTTTTATGATATAAAAATAAATATTTTATATTAAAATACTCAAAATAATTTAAAAGCTCTCCAAAAATTATTTTTTGTCAATATTTATAAAAAAATTTTAGAAATTTCGTTAAATAACATTCAAAACCATAAAATAAAATTCAATTTATCAAAATAAGTCTAAAAATTCATATATCTCAACCAATAATTATTGAGCGTATTGGTAAGTTTATCGGTGAGACACATTGCTTTTCCAAAAAAAATGTAGTTCGAACATTAAAAATAACATTGTTGGGAAGAAAATTAAAAAAATTCTGCATATAAATATATTTTTTAATATTTTATTATACCCGTATAGAATTTTTTTTTCTGATAAGAGTAGAAAATAAAAAAAAAAGGTTGATTTGAATGAGGAGCGGTACTTAGTAGAAATGAAGGAAGGGGGTTATTTGTGTCAAAGCAGATATTATCTGATTTAGGTTCCCGTGTCCCCACAAAACATCTTGCGTTTATTTTACAACTATAACAACGCTGTTTACCATCACTTTTTCTCAACATAAAAGGCCAAAGATTTTAGAGTTGGGACTTACTTAAACTTCACTTCCCTTCTTAAACCACACAGATAAGACTATACTCAATCATTTACTACACTCTCTGTCTCAATGGCCACCAAGACCCATACGGATCCAGAGAAACCAAATGCCGAGGGCACCGCCGAGAACGAAGACAAGAGTCCGGTGGAGGAGGTTGCCTTGGTGGTGCCGGAAACCGACGACCCTACTCTCCCAGTCCTGACTTTTCGAGCCTGGTTCCTCGGTTTGATATCATGTGTGCTCTTAATCTTTCTCAACACTTTCTTCACTTACCGTACGCAGCCGCTCACCATCTCCGCTATCCTCATGCAAATCTCGGTCTTGCCCATTGGCAAGTTCATGGCCAGGACTCTACCAACCACCCAGTACAGCCTTCTCGGGTGGCACTTCAGCTTGAATCCTGGGCCGTTCAACATCAAGGAGCATGTCATCATCACCATCTTCGCCAATTGCGGGGTGTCTTTTGGTGGGGGTGATGCTTATTCCATTGGTGCCATAACTGTCATGAAGGCTTACTATAAACAGAGCTTGAATTTCCTCTGCGGCGTCCTTATTGTCTTGACTACCCAGGTTTTTCATTTAACACTTTCTTTCTGCTCCTACTTTTTTATTTATTTATTTTATTGTTAAAGCTTGTCCCTTTATTTTAATTGAACCTCGGGTCTTCTCACTTTCTTTTCTAGTTATTTAAAATTAATTTTGTTAACTGAATCTTTGACTGTTTGACAGTGATAAAAGGTTATCTGAAATATGCATCGAAAGCTGAAATTAGTATTAATACCACTCTTAAAAGTTGGTGCCATTTATAACTTTTTGTGTGGGGGAGTTAAATTGCAGGGATTTTAAGTTTCTGTTTGAAGCTTTTTCAACCACTAAAGCTTAGTGTATGTGGTTCATCTAAAAATAACACCGTTGATGGCGATCTATGCAGATTTTGGGGTATGGATGGGCTGGCATGCTTCGGAGGTACCTGGTTGATCCAGCAGAAATGTGGTGGCCTTCAAACTTGGCTCAGGTTTCTTTATTTAGGTTAGTCTTTCTCCATCACCTTTTTTTTTTTTTGCCTTTCATGATCATCATTTGTGCTTGGTCCATAGGAATTTTCTTGGAAAGGACAAAGAAAAAAAAGTTGTAAGTTTTAGATTCTTAAAGACTTTTCGTCCACAGGGTCCCACGATAACAGACACAAACCTCTCTCCTTTTTCACATTAGAAACCTCAATTGTTTCAATTTACTTGACTTAAACTTGGAGGACTTAATTGCTTAAAATTTTGGCAAGACCTTGATTGAGCAATGAAAGATAATGATGAGACATATATGTGTGGATGCTACAGGATTTGTTTGTATTGTGATTTAAGATTTTGCATTTGATTATATTCTGAAGATGATGGATACGTGATGCCTTAGCCTAGTTTTATTTTTATTTGATGCCCATCCATATAAATTCGATTATCACAAACAGTTTTGTGTATTCTTTGATTCTCAGAGCACTCCATGAAAAGGACTCTAAAAAGAAAGGATTGACTCGAATGCAATTTTTTCTAGCTGTAATGGTGGCAAGCTTTGCATATTATGCTCTGCCGGGCTATTTATTCCCAATCTTGACATTCTTCTCATGGGTTTGTTGGGCGTGGCCACATAGCATCACAGCACAGCAAATCGGGTCTGGATACCATGGACTTGGCATTGGTGCATTCACCCTTGACTGGGCTGGGATCTCAGCTTACCATGGCAGTCCACTGGTTACCCCTTGGTCCTCCATTGTCAACGTGGGGATAGGCTTTGTCATGTTCGTCTACATCATTATCCCTCTTTGTTATTGGAAGTTTAACACCTTCGATGCTCGAAAATTCCCAATATTCTCTAATCAGCTCTTTACTCACAGTGGCCATAAATATGAAACAACTAAGATCTTGACACCGCAGTATGATCTGAATATTTCTGCATATAACAGTTATAGCAAACTCTACCTTAGCCCACTTTTTGCCTTATCTATTGGATCAGGATTCGCTAGGTTCACAGCAACCCTCACTCATGTGGCATTGTTTAATGGCAGGTATACTTTATGTTACTGTTTTAAGACACTTTTTTTTTTTTTTTTTTGAGTAATGTCCGTCACATCAAAAAGTCAAATAAACATATTTTGGGTTACTTTTGTGCAGTGATATTCTGAAGCAGAGCAGATCAGCAATGAAGAATGTGAAGTTGGACATCCATGCAAAGCTGATGAGAAAATACAAACAAGTTCCTGAATGGTGGTTTTACATTTTATTAATCGGAAGTATCGTTCTGTCACTTATGATGTCCTTTGTATATAAGAAGGAGGTACAGCTGCCATGGTGGGGTATGCTCCTTGCCTTTGCTTTGGCCTGGATTGTCACCCTTCCTATTGGAGTCATTCAGGCAACTACGAACCAGGTAAAGTACGCTATGACTTACCTGCATGCCATGGTGACTTGATTACCTGGTTTCTAACAACATTTCTACTTTTGGAACTTTGCAGCAACCTGGATATGACATTATAGCCCAGTTCATAATTGGTTATATCTTGCCCGGAAAGCCCATTGCAAACCTGCTTTTCAAGATATACGGGCGGATCAGCACCATCCATGCTCTTTCTTTCTTGTCTGATCTCAAACTTGGGCACTACATGAAAATCCCACCACGTTGCATGTACACAGCTCAGGTACTTTCTGCCTATGTGCTTTTAGTTATAAAGATCTTAGATAACTTTTGAAACATTAATTAAGAATAGTTGTTTTTATGTATCCCAGCTTGTGGGAACTGTAGTTGCAGGTATCGTCAACCTTGGAGTTGCATGGTGGATGTTAGATGACATTGACAACATCTGTGATGTTGAAGGAAATCATCCTGATAGCCCATGGACTTGCCCTAAATACAGGGTCACCTTCGACGCATCTGTTATCTGGGGCTTAATCGGACCAAGGAGACTTTTTGGACCAGGAGGGATGTATCGTAACTTAGTGTGGTTGTTCCTCATTGGAGCGTTCTTGCCTGTTCCTGTTTGGGTTTTGAGCAAAATTTTCCCAGAAAAGAAATGGATCCCCTTGATTAACATACCGGTCATATCTTATGGTTTTGCCGGAATGCCACCCGCAACTCCCACCAACATTGCAAGTTGGCTCATCACTGGAACCATCTTCAACTATTTTGTGTTCAAGTACCACAAACGGTGGTGGCAGAAATATAATTATGTTCTATCTGCAGCATTAGATGCTGGAACTGCATTCATGGGTGTTCTACTGTTCTTTGCTTTGCAAAATGAAGGCCATAACCTGAAATGGTGGGGCACTGAGGTCGATCACTGTCCTCTCGCAACCTGTCCGACAGCCCCAGGTATCTCAGTTGACGGATGTCCAGTTTTTAAATAGACCAAATCTACCACACACAACAACTGATGGAAGAGTTGGAAGTCAAAGAAGAAATGGTTTAATTTTGAGACAAGACAATTAAGTCATAGGCGTACCTACATTGCAGAATCTTATGACAATAATATAATCTATATCTTGTAAAGTAATGCACATGCTTTTTACGGATCATCCTCTTGGTCTCATCATTTGAAGAGGAGGTAATTAATGTTTTTCTTTGTGCCAATATATAGCTGAAATTTGCTTTTTGTTTTTGTTTTTTTTTTTTTTTCTTTCTGATATGGCTGTTGCTTTGCTTGCTAGCCAGCTTGATGTATAATAAGAAGCTAGCATTTAAAATGCTACCTCCCAATCTAGAGTTTTGCATAATTGTGCTTTCATTTGCATTTAAAATGTCAGTACTAGTAATGTAGTTGTCAAATAACAGTAGATTATTACAGCAAATTTGCTTCAACACAAAAGAATCTTTATTCAATGATGGCTGACAGGTTGAGAATCAAAGAATTTATTTTATGAATTCTACAAGCAGCAATTACTGCTTATTGAGGTCATGAATATTGAAGTACATATAGCTCTTTTCGTTGGAGAATGCCGATGAGGTTAGCACAGGAGAGAAGCCAGAATAGTTGCCATCTTTCTTTGCTAAGCATATGTCAACACTGCATTTTAAGAGCTCATATTTCTGGACAAATGGCTGTGCTGCATATTCTTCAATTGGCATCCACTGCATAAAAGTATAGAGACCCCCCACACCCTTAGTTTAAGAGGGAAAAAAAAGATTATAAGTTTTAACTTCATTCACTGTTCTGACTTTGACTAAGAGTTACCTTAGCTGCCTCTATCTCAGATTCCTGCTTCTGGATTTCAAAAGAAAGTGGTTCCAACATGCACAGGAAGAATATATCTGACTT
Source organism: Gossypium anomalum (assembly GCA_025698475.1). Lineage (NCBI taxonomy): Eukaryota > Viridiplantae > Streptophyta > Magnoliopsida > Malvales > Malvaceae > Gossypium > Gossypium anomalum. Next base: position 88,142,985 of record CM046961.1, read on the forward strand.
TTCAAAGAATACCTTGTGGCTTTGTCTGTAAATGTTGAAAATGAAATCAATGGGAGAAAGATAAGAATATATATATATATATATATATATATATATATATATAGCCTGTTGATGTTACTTTGTGGTGCAGAAAGTGCACAGATTTCATACCTGAATGCTAGTACTTGAACAAATTTTGTATCAATCTGAATCAGCAAAACACCCAAGATATAATTGATTAAAATCATTTATAAAAAGGTCCCATATTGACAAGGTTCAATAACTTGTGTTACATGTGTTGTGTATATAAAACTGAATAATTGCTACTTAACACTTACTGCTGTCTCTTCTTTGACTTCTCTAACTGCAGCTGCACAAAGATCTTCTCCCTAGAGATGAAATTGAAATTATATATAGCTCATGAAGTGTAAATGCATGTCATGGTATTGTATCAAGAATCCCTTGACAGTGACATACTTACCTCATTCACAACACCTGTAGGGAACTTCCACACACCTGTCCCTCGTAATCGTCCGATGTTCTCTTGGACCACTAGAACCTAAGATCAAGATACCCGAATCAAGCTTTGTAAAAGGATACAAGGTATGCCAGCTAACATGGAACTGGGAAAGTACCTCTCTGTTTTTGTTCATCACAAATGCGCCGATCCCCACGCGGTGCGAAGCGTTTGCCGGAAGAGTGTGTGCGCCATGAGGCAGCCAATGAACAAGCATCATATAATTAGGCTCAGCATGGTGATACCAAAATCCTTCCTGAGAAGCAATACATATAGTATTAACACGAGGCATTTTCAGTCATACATGTGATTCAATTTGTAAATGACAATAAATCCACCTTGACAGTAGCTTCAACAAGATTGACGTGCTGAATAGGCAATTTGATCCACACACCTCTTTTACCCTGCAAAACATGTTACATGACATGATCCAACAGAAACAAAAGAGAACAGTGTCGTAAATAGTGTAATAAAGGTTAAGAAGAAAACCTGCTGTCGCCACTGTGCCATTGAAGCACTAAGAACAGAAGCAAAGAGGGCAGAGTCCATAGGTTGAGTCACTTCAACAATTACTCCCCCATACCTATCGTTGATTGCATCAAGAAGTCCTTGTTCTTCATTTTCATTGACATTCATAGGAGTTGAAGTCTCTGATGCTGACATGGCTATTCCTGAACCTGGTTGCCTGAAAAAAACACAAACATAAACAAATTTAATATGTAGATGTAGATTTAGTAATTAATTAACTTCATGCTCAGGGTCATACCTATGGAAGTCGATGGATGGGGCAGAGCTTTAAGAGCAGGAGAACAAACTGGGGTACTGTTGTTTAGGGAAAACGAAAATCCAACAGACTGAAAATAACAATAAATTAATGTTGCAGGGCAGGGTTTGAGATGAGAAGCTTTATTATATATAATGGTGGTGGCAAGCTGCATTTGTTTAGTAGTAGTAGTAGTATAACTTAACCAAATACGTAAAATATTATTTATGTTTGTCAGGGTTGGACGTGGTCAACATAGACCCAACGTAGACTTCAATTTTGACTTTCAATGTGAAATGGGTATGCCATGCACATTAAACAAGCATGTAGAGGCAAGCATTTGAATTAGTCAGCAAAGCAAAGTTACCAGGGCCGAATTCTGAATAGGCGAGGCGAGGATAATGCATGCAACATGCCGCCGTGTCCGTCGGTCGATTATTAATTTTAATCTACTTCAGTGATACATCCGGCAGTAAATAAACAGTTGCTCTTAATAATAGTCTTAAATATTTTCTCTTAAAAAGCTACTATATCACAATATTCGATTATGAGTCCTAAATCTTCTAGAGTACTCTCCTAAGAAAATGATTAACCTTATGATAATTGGTCTCCAAAATTATAATAGACATAATTATACCTTAATATTATTCATCGTGGATTATGATTATCTTTTGCCCCACGGCAACACTTGTAAAAGTTCCATCAGTGATCACATGGCCGTTATTCACTCATTGGACTTTGACAAAAATTCTGCTTTGAATTGTATATATTTCATAGCCGATTACTTTTAACCAAACCTAAAAACAAGTAAAAGAATTTCCATGTTGATCTATTTCTCCAGTCGAACCCTCAAGCACTTTTTAGCTTTTCCTTCTAAGAAACACAAAACATAACGTCCTAATTTACAGGAATTTGTTAGTAAATTTTACTAGTATACGTCAAGAAAAGATCATGGAGCTTCTCATCTGCTACCCGGAAGCTTTCCTCAACAAGTGAATAAATTTGACGGTGAAGAAGAGGGGCTGCCAAACTCATTGCAAAAGTGAGACCCTCTTTCTCTTTGTTTAAGCAGAAGAAACATTTGCACATACACAGCAACAATATGCAAGGACTAATAGTTTATTTATGCACATGTAAGTGGAATTCACCTTTTTCTATTCAAAGTAATATTATATTATTGTTAACTAAAAAAGTTAAACTCAATATTAATACAATAGTATTCCTACAACTCAGCTGAGGTTGAACTTCAAACCTAATTATCCACCCAAAATGTGAACTTACCAAACGTACACATACACATGCACATACACTATATTATTAACTTTAAACTAACCTAAAAGATAATGCGAGCCAGGTGTGTTACTCTTTTCTTTATATCCTACTATATAACCGGAATGATCGAGTCAAACAACATTCCTCCTCTAACAACACCAACACCAAAGCATGCTGAATGCTAATTCTGGTTCTGATTGGGAAACAAGAGTTAAAGTCGAACAGTGCATAATCAGTATCAGTCATCATCAATTTTGATGCCATCGGTGGACTTAGACAGCATGTTCCCCTTCTCAAACTTTTGCAACTCTGACTCAAGACTTTTAGCAATCTCTGTTTCTTCAGCAGCTGGCTCGGGTAGATTGACATGAAAAGATCCCTGTTTGATAGGTTGAGCAGGTTCAGTGATCAAGGACTGCTGCTTTATGTAGTTGTAGAGTTGTTGATGAAAAGGATGATCCAGCGAAAAGCAGTTTTCATTTTCTGAATTGCGTGATGATCCTGACCCATCTTTTCTACAGAAATGTGGTAGTGATGCAATATCCATTATCTATAAAAATAAAATATAATACACAACCAACATTATCAGTATTCTTGAAGCAGACAAAGTGACTGCGAAATGGTGTTTAACATCATCATATCATATCTAAGTGAATTAGTTATATATCTCCTTGGACTTCTGACAAAGAAACAAGGTCTAATGATTTACCAGTGAAGCAATCAAAATGAAAGACGATGGAAAAGAAGAAAAAAACTGAAAACTTGTATCATGCTCTTTCTGGGTTTACACTTAGTATTCTAGCAACAATGACAACTATAGACTATGACAGGAAATAATTGGCAGCCCCATTACTTCAAACAGAAAGAATCAGGATGAGAACTGCAAAAATTTTAATATATATTAGAAATTGCAGCATCATTGAAGAAAAGAGTAGTGAGAATAACACAGGGCTAGAGAAGTTAATGGAGAAAAAGAACAAAAAATGGAAAAATTCTTCTAGAACTAGTACTGCCTCAACCTATTTTGATATCACAGAGAGGAGGGGATGGGGGAAGATCGAGACAGGAATGATGATATTTTCAGTAGCTAAACATTTGAAGAGAAATACTGTAAGAACCCATGTTTTTAAATGTTTTAAGGAATAATGAGAAAAACACCATACTTTCAATAGTTCATCTCGACCGCAACCTGGCAAAACTTGAATTTTTTTCCTTGTTCTCTCTTGCAAAAGGGGCTTGACAACCTGCTAAGAATTCAAAGGTTAAATCAATCTATGTCAAAACGATTTACTGGATAACAGATAAATATTCAAAGGTTTACCTTCCAACAAGCAGAGAAAATATATGGCGCATTTACAATGTAATATGTATTTGTCTTCTCTGGGTAGTTCAAGTCATCAATTGTGGAGATGATTGTCAACAACTGTGTTAAAACAAAAAATTCAATCATGATACTGATCCATGAAGTTAAAATGCAATCAACCATTTACATGTTTGGACTGGTACAAGTAGCCAGTTTAACATTGAGTTTTTCTTCTTTTCTCTTTGGTAAACCTTTTTCAGCAGCTTAATTACAAGATTTAATTATTGGAATCCTTCAAGTTTTATGAAAATTTGCTTTTGCTTTTATTTATCTACATCAGATTACCAGTGTTAGAGGTTCAAAATAAAATATTACATCTGCGTATAGGTTGCAAATCCTGCTATCCAAGTCCACTAGAACAAAATACAGAAACTAAACTCGAGAAGATACCTTTATTTTGCTCAGTGCTGAAAGCTTCAGGCCAGTCATATCTAATACTTTTATACAGGTGGTTATAGGTCGCCCATGCTTTTTAGACGCGGAAGGCTACAGAAGTGCATAAAAGCCAAGCAAATTACTATGAAAGGCAGGGAACAGAAAACTTCCTAATGATTATCACTCACCAGAATTACACAATCCCGATATTCATTGATTTGAATATGTGATTGCACATAGTAGTGAACCTATAATAATAAAAGAAGCAATAAATACCAAAGATTAGTGTCTTATGCTCACCAATGAAATGCTTTTATTGCACATTACCCTAAAACTTACAGATGCTTTGTCAAACGTGCTAAGCCCCACACCAATAGCAAAGACAGGAAGACCCTGGAAATGGAAAATTTTAAATTTAAATACATGCCTAAGGAAATGCTATTCCTATGAGCACAACTTAGTACGATTAAAAACATAAATACTGTAAACAAGATTAGATTTGACAAGTATGAGCACCTCTCTTGAGTAGCCAGACATTCCTATGAGCTGTGAATCACGCACTGCTCCATAAAGTTCAGTAGGAACAATGGGTTTCTGTAGAACAGGTTTACATTCAATACAAAAAAGAACTTAGTGACTCCCCTTGACTCAATTTTATGCATAGGATTAATCAGCAAACAACTCAATATAAGACTGAAGCATGAAATGGCAGAAACCACATGGCAGGTATGATATTTTTACATGTGATGTGTGAGAGAGGGATATTAGGGATGTGGCTGGGATTCTTTCTTACAGGGGAGACAGTAAGGTTAGTATTTAGAAAAAAAATAATTATGTTGTAAATGTAGCAGCCAATGACATGAATTAATGAAAATCAATTCAATTAAAACATTACATAGCCTGTCTAGACATACATGATGATCATTAAAAACTATATCCTTAAGCCATATCAAAGAAATATCATTAAATAAAAGAACTGTCCGTATCCTCCAATTTGGTTTGCTTGTTTGAAAGGTAAAATGCTTAGACAATCATCAATGGTCTATTTAGAAAAGCAATCAATTGCAATTTAGATGCAACACCTGAGAATACATTAACTTACTGCTAATATATCGTCAATGGTATTCTGCACCCTCCAATGCAAGCAGTCCACCAACTGAAACATGACACACTTAACGATTTGGTCATACAAAAATGACATTTATGATCAAGATACTGCCACAACAAAAACGACAGTTTTCTTGTTTGCTGCTTTTCAAAATGAAAAAGGAACCTGGGATAGATGTCTTTTGGGTTTAACTCCAATTAACTAACCATTTTATGGGCTTTGGCAACATTCCATTCTCTTGCTTTTAGAAACCGCACCAATGTTTCAGCTCTAAAACCTTGATGGACATTCTGCATGTTGGGAAACAATTACTAGAAAGGAAATGAAAAATTGGTGCACAATCATTACCTAGTGAAGCTGAAATAAAACATATTGTATTTGTATCCTTGAGCATTCAGTCAGCTGTCATCAAACAGCAGACGAGGAAAGAACAATCAGCCATGCATTAAAACAAAAAATGCTTTAGTCATGCCTAAACTTATAAAGCATGCCACAAAGCTCCATAAACTGCATCCAAGAGCTTTCATCGATAGATCATCAATTCCTTCATATCCCTACCTGCCCATCTTCCTAGTTAAGAGAGGTGGATAGATGAAGCATTTATTTTTGATGAAAAAGTTAAGATCAAAGTGCCCATATAGAAATAAATAAATAGAGAAAGGGAAGCTAAGTTCACATATGAAGTAGGAGTAATAAAATAAGTAGAATGTAAGGAAACAAAAGGACAAAGAGTAGGTAAGTGGCAATTAGATTAAGCAAAAGAGCAGATCAAAGCAATTGCAAATACTAGTAGTTGTAGAAGTAGTAGCAGTAGACAGTAATAGGAAAAAACCAACACATAATTGAAAAAGAACACTATAATTTAGCAAAATTAAATTTAAAAAAAAAAAAAAAAGAGTTGAGAGTGAAGAGTTAAAATAGCACACATTCTTTTACTGGCGTTGAATATAAGAGAAAGAAAAGAAAAGGGTGAAATGGGCGTACCTGAAATGTAATGTTGAGAGGCTCTTCGACTGCCATGACATGGAAGTAACCATGAAAGAAATCAGAAATTTTGGGATCGGTTGAGTTTCGAGTTCCCAAGAAAAAAGAGAAAAGAGAAAGCAGACCTGAATCCATCAATGCCTGCAACTCAAGGATGGCTTCCTGAGAAACGATCCCCATTTCGAAGCAGAGATGATTGTTGGTGATTGATGGTAGAGCTATTCACACTCAAACTATTACTCTAGATTTCTTTCCTTTTCCTACTACTATAATTTGACACTTCCTATTATATAATAAGTAAACGAATAACTATTGCGGGTAATATTACTCCTTTTAAAACAATCAAAATAAGTAAGGATTATTAGTGAATTCGTACGGTAAAAATTCATAAGTAAGGATTAACCGATTAAGGGAGGTAAAAGGGTTTTTTTTTTTTTTTTTCCTTTTAAAGGGAGGTAAATAGTTGGCTGTAAAGTTTAGATTTTTTTTTATTCGGTCAAATTATGAAAATCAGATGACTAGTTTAATCTAAAGTATATGCAAAACTAATAAATTTTTAAATAAATAAAAGAAAATCATGAGAACCACTGATAACAAGGTGTTTATGTGAGCAATATTCATTGCTTTTCGTATTGTGTGAGTCACATCGATTGTCTTAAATCATTATTAATATTTGAATGTGTGATAGTTCATTTTTTAAAATTGTTCCATTTGAGATAATATATCGTGAATATTAAATCAAGTTAGATTGGATTAAGCAATTGGATCTCTTGAAATAAGGCGATTGGATCGTATCTGCATTGAAGGCTTATTTTTGTTATCTCCACAAGATTTAGTACTTTCTGAGTATATTGTTTATACTATCTTAGCTGCTACTTTGATGGAGAGATTGATTGTAATTGACCTAGTATATTAGCATGTCGAAACTAGTATATATGCTTGAGACTTGTATAGGTTATGTACTAAGAGTTTTAATACTTATCTGTCCATTAAGAAACTTGTAATTGTGAGTACATTGTGAGTGTAAACAAGTGTGTTACTTTGTTTACAACCTAAATTTTTCTAGAAACTTAGAGGAGAGTGATTTTGATCTGTAGGTGCAAAGGTGAGATAACTAAACTAGTGTGTTAGGACTTAAATCACTTGTTGTATGAGCTTGAAAGATAGTAGATGATCTCTCTGTCAATGCCCCACAAACGTAGGGAAACCAAATTTCGTAAACAATTTATTGTGTTCTTTTTTTGTTTTATTGCAATTATATTTTTAGTGGACACTGCTTGTATCACTGTTTCTATTGTTCTTGCAATTATTGTTTCATCTCTTCAAATTGGTATTATAGCTTTCCACTTAACAAATCTAGTGGTATTCATAGTGTAGATAATTGTCTAAAATGAACTGATCATTTGTGCCTTGTCTTTTATGTTGGATGATGCTAATTATGCGTATTGGAAGGAGAGGATGAAACTATTTATAAAATCTATAAGTGAAAAGGCTTGGGGTGTTGATCTTGCTAGATGGGAGACCCTGCTACTAAAATGTCTAGTATGAGGACACTGAATTCTAAGTTGAACTAGACTACAAAAGATTGTGAAGATGGTTCAGTTTGATATTGAAGAAATTATCTTCCAAGAGATTATAAAGTATGTTGAGACAACTTATCCTAGATAGTGTTTATCTTTTTACTTTCTTATTTTCCAGATTATCTTCAACCAAAATCCAAAGATTTTCATATCCACATAACGCTATGAGAAGGCCCTTCCTGAATTTAATTGTCTCAAAGGTGGCTAGAAGGCTAACATGCTACAACAAAGCTTGGAACACCAACAGAAAAAGAGCTTGCTAGTGATGGAGGAGGAGTGACATTGCCAATGACCAATGAACCATGCATTGTAAGCACATCACCAACTTTTAATCAAAAGATGCTTTAGTTCTTAGATGTTCATATTGCTACTTAAAACAAGGTATTTGCTCAACATAAGGCTCAAATTAAAGTAGTTCAATAAATCAAGTATCGTGCAGTGACTCTAAGGAATGATCTTATTGACAAGCAATTTCAATAGCCTATTGGCATTTTTATTGAACAAAAAAGAGGAAAAAGAGTTGGTGAAATGGTGTTGAATGGATGACGATATTGTTATTTCTATTATTTTGATATTTGGCTTACGACCATAAACTTTTTATTTTGATAATTTGGATATTTGATTTGAACTTTTATGTTATGGGGATATGTTTAGTATAAAATCTTATTATTTAGCTTACTATAATATAATACTAATATTTGATTATTAATGTGTTCATCTTTCAATAACGTTAATGGTTGATTTGCTTGGTTATGTTATTAGTTAAGTTTGTTTGACTAAGAGAGCGGTATTTAGGGGAGCATTTTTTGTGTTGTTGTATTGTTCCTTTATTGTTTTGTTTTGTTCAAAAAAATTGCCAAAGGAAGAGAATTGTTGAGGCAGTTATATGAGCAATGCTTCACATAGTGTCATAATACCCACTGCTCTTGGCATTGCACAAGTCACATAATTTACCTTAATTAACATTGACAATCTTTTGAAACAAAATCTTTAGGCTATAATTGTTGCTAATATTTTGGACGTGTGATAGCCCCTCTTTGAAGACTGGATTAAATCAAATCAAGTAACCGGATCCCCTAAAATAAAGAGATTGGATCCTATCTACATTAAAGGCTTATTTATGTTATCTCTACAAGATCTTGGACTTTTTGAGTATATTGTTTACAATGTTTTAGTTGCAACTTTGATGAAGAGATTGACTGTAATTGACCTAGTATGTTAGTAAGTCAAAACTAGTATATATGCTTGATACTTGTATATATTATGTATGGAGAGTTTTGATACTTATTTGTTTATTAAGGAACTTGTAATTATGGTGCATTGTGAGTGTAAATAAATGTGTTACTTTGTTTACAACCTAAGTTTTCAAATAGAAAACTGAGAGGAAAATGACATAAATCTTTAGGCGCAAATGTGAAGTCGCTAAACCAATGTGTTTTAGAACTTAAATCACTTATTGTACGAGTTTGTAAGATAGTAGATTATCTCTTTGGACAAGACCCCATATGACTATAAATGTATGAAACTGAATTGGATAAACAACTTGTTTCTATTTTATTTTATTGTAGTTATACTTTCAGTGGGTACTACTCATATCATTGTTTCTATTGTTCTTGTAATTATCGTGTTATAATAAAGGTCGATAATGGCGATAGAACGATTACAAAGCAATAAGAGAAATTTATTAATGTTAAAAAATGAATGATATAAGAGAAGTTTCGACTACATCTATTTAAGGGTTGAATAACCCTGTTCTAATCAAAGTTAAATAGAAGAAGTATAGTTTTCTATAGACTCAACTTGTGTGGTATGGCCTGTATCGCGAGGGCTCCACCCCCGCACCCACGATCATAACCTTAATCTAGTTTTATGCTTAATAGAGATCTATGGCAGGCTATAATCCTCGCCCTTTCACCCCCATATATCCCTTTATTTTGCCACTATATTTATTTCTTCAACAAATACCAAGATTCAAATCACACAATTTCTAACATATTGCTTCACCTCTTTGGCCGATAACTTCCTTAATGACCTTCTTTAGTTTGGCTGCAAGAACCTTTACAATGACTTTGTAAATGTTTCTAAAGTTGAAGCTCCAACAATTCTTAATATAATTTAAACTCACATATAAAATAAAAATTACCAATTGTCTAAAGGTCGAAAGCTTTGACAAATCTTAATATAATTTAAATTTATATATAAAATTAATTTACAAAAAAAAAAATCAAGAAAGTAAAACTATTAAAGGTTAAATTTTATTATCGATCTTTGTACTTTGTATAAAGAACAAATTTGTTATACTCTAATTTGATCATTTTTTATATTCATATTTTTTTTTTTGAAATTTAATCCTAACTTAAGGTAATCGTTAAATTTTGTTATTTCTAAAATCTTATGTGGCAAATATATAACTTCATGCATAATGCCATATCATTTTAGTTAAGGAATTTAATGGTTACCATTTAAGTTATGACCAAAGTAGCCACTATCATAGTGACAGATGTACAATTTTTCTATTGGTACTGGTATCAATATTGATCTATTTCGATGTATTGTTTCAAATTTATCGCTATTTTTTAAAATATTTTATATATGCATATAAAAATATTTACAAATATCAAAAAATGAGATTAAATAAATCTCAAATATAAAATACTCATAAAAAATAAAGTTTTGTTGAAGTGGTAAAAAAATTAAAAATGATGTGAACGTGACATGGGTTCAAATCTCATCATGTGTAAATTTTAAGATAAATACTCATTAATTATATAAAATATTATTTAATAAACTTCACAAATATAATATATCATTAAACAAACTCAAAATAAACAAACAAAAAAATTATTTCATAACTTAAACAATAAAATCATCCAATACTATGCATAAAATAATTCATAATTCTACAAATCCCAAAAAAAAAAAAAATTTAATTTAATTTTTTTGGTACAAATAAATAATAAAAATTTGAAATTAATTTTTTGTACCGATCGATATACCATATTTTAGTCGATACAAGAAAAATTAACTGATACGCACTAGTACGATCAGTACCAACCAAAATTTATCGTAAAAAGAAATCTAAAATTTGTTATTTCGATTTACTACCAAAATAGAATATTCTGACCGAACCAGACAATACGAAGTGGTACCAACTATTATAGTTATAATTAAAATTTAATATGTGCGACAAAAAAATATCAAAATGGAGAAAATGAATTAATTTCGTAAGTTATGCAAATAGTACAAGACTAAAAGCAGATAGTAAATTAAGTCGATTTCATCAGCTAGATGTTTTTGTTGCAGCGAGTCGAGCGTCGGCATCTACTTTTATGGAACACGTGGAGCATTTGGAATTACCGAAGTGTGGCCTTATGGAAACAACGGTACCTGATTGCTGCGCATATTGTTCAACGGGCTGGTTTGTTTCTCAAAAGCTGACGTACTGCTATTTATGATGTGCAGGGTGGCCCTCGATAGCCCGTTGTAGGAGGGGTTGATTGTTGGTGCAAGGCTTCATCGGGTAAGCTGAAGGGTAACATTGACGGTGTTTTTGTGGATAGTGCTGTTGTCGGATGGATCCATAGTTAAGAATGATGTGGGTGGCTTTGTATGCTGCATTTTGGTGGCTGAAGTTTATGCAGCTCAGGACGCCCTCTCCTCTCATGGCATGCTCTCTCGTACCGAACTTCTGATGCCTCGGAATTGGGTTGATTACTTTAAGACTGTTTGTATCAGTCCTTGTCCTATTGTTGGATTCATAGATGTTTGACAAGAACATGTTTTTTTTATCTTCATTCTATTTTTAATTTTGTATTTGCTGATTGTTCTAAACCGGATATACTTTGATGACTTGGAAATTAGGTATTGTCTCTCACTTCTCTCCTTATCTATTTTTATTTTAATTAATGAAGCTTTATTCTAAAAAAGAAATGGTAAATTACGAAAATAGTCACTTTTATTTGCCTCAGGTTACATTTTAGTCACTTATGTTATCGTTTTGTAATATTTTAGTCATTGAGCCGTTAATTACCTTTAATAGTGTAACAATAAGCTGATGTAGTACATTAAATCATCATTTCAAACAAAAATTTTAGGTTAAATTATACAATTGGTCCCTATATTTTTTCGTCTCGAGCAATTTAATTATTTTCTTTTATGTTCTTTTAACTTTCTTTTTTGTTTTTATTTTTCATTTTATTCTACTTCTCCCTCTGTTTTCCTCCCTTCTCTATTTCTTTTAACGTAATTTTTCTATATATTTTATTTGTTAAAACTAGTTCCTATATTTGGCATTAAAAAATAAAGAAAAAAATTAAATTGTTCAAAAAAATAAAAGCATAGAGACTAGTTTTAACAAATAGAAAACATAAAAAAAATATGTTAAAAGAAATGAAGAAGGGAGGAAAATAGAGGGAGAAATAGAAGAGAATGGTAAATAAACAAAAAAGAGTTAAAAAACATAAAAAAAATTGCTCAAAAAAAAATATAAAGACCAATTGTATAATTTAACTTAAAATTTTTATTAAAATAATGATTTAACGTGTCACGTCATCTTACCTTACACTATTAACGGCAATTAACGGCTCAGTGGTTAAAATGTTACAATACGATAACGTAAACAACTAAAACAGAACATTTCAAACATAAATTACTAAAATATAATTTAAGACAAATAAAAATAACTATTTTCGTAGTTTACCTAAAAAGAAATAGACCAATATTGATTAAGGTTGTGGTCTGCACGCACAACAAGGGTGGCCTAAACCATAATAGTAAAAACAGTCTTTTCAATTAAATTATTTAAATTAATAAATATAATAATCTGAATAAACTAATATGATTTCTCATATTTAATTAATTCGATTGGGTGGTGAGATCGTAACCTATTACAATTATAATATTTATTAGGTTATCATTGCTATTTGACAATTTACTTTTTTTATGGGTAAATTGCACTAATGTCACTAAGCTATTAATAAATTTATATTTTAGTCACTCAATTTTAAAAAAGTTTAAAAAAGAATCACTCAACTATTCCAAAATTTTTATTTAAGTTACTAGGCTATTAAAATCGTTGCTGTATAGCCTTCTTTGTTCACACTATATATACCAATCAAAATCTTGCTTTCTCATCCTCTTCTACAATTCGGTTTTTTCATGAAATAATTTTAAAAATCACGAATCTACAAATCAAAAGTCAAATAGTTTTCTTCTTTGATCTCAGACACTAACTATCAAATTAAATTGGATCTAAAGAATGTTTTTCTAATCGTCGATGAGTATTGATCAACTTGGAGCTCACTAGCCGGACTTTAAAAAAAACTTTCGAATAGTTCAATGATGTAAATGAAAACTTTGAAATAGTTCATGACTAATTTGTAACTTGTTAAAGTTAAGTGAGCAAAATGTAAACTTCCTGCTAGTTTAGCAACTTGAGAGTAACTTACCCTTTTTATTTATTTGCGTTCGCAACGGTGGATCGTACATAGAAAAATAATTTTGTTTGTCCTTAAACAAAATTGGTCAAGGAAAAACAGTGGAAACAGAAACGCGGACTTGAACAAACAAACAATAGTTGCCAACGTTGAAACAAAAGTAGGCTTTCGTTCTATTTACTCAACTCCCCTCCTACCTTCTTAAAATCAAACATCACCTCTCTCTTCTTTTCCCTTTTCAACTTTGTTAGCTGCGAATCCTGCGAAATTAATTTTTTCCCCAAATTTTGGATAACTTTTCCCAAATTTTGTCTACTTTACATATTATATAATATATAAAAACAAAAAAAAAAAAACGAACTGAGTAATTTGTTTTTCTTGTAAAATTATTTTTCTGGGTGAGTTCGAGAGGTGTATTGTATTGTATTTGTATTTATACAATTATACTCAACTAAAGAATAGGCTGCAGTATTTGTTCTTTATCTTTGGTAAATAGTTGAGTTTGATTGATTTTTGCTTCTTGTTTTTTAGAAAAAAAAGAAGGATTTTTGCTTGGGAGGTTTGTGGTTATATTTCTTTGTTTCTCCTAGAAATTTAAGAAATAGATATATATACTTGGAATGGAAGGAAAGAAATACTACTGAACAGTTTTTTTTTCCCTCGAGGTCTTCTTGATTATAGCATTGAAAAAGACAATATTGACTGCGTGTCGGTGGGTGGGTTCTGCATAAAATTGAACATTATCAATCAAGGCCAAAATTTGAACCCTTTTTATTAGGTCAAGATTGGATTGAGGGAATCTAGAGAAAAAGAAAATGAAGCTCATTGTGGGCGTAATTGAAGCAAGGAACATACCAGCCATGGATGTAAACGGCTTCAGTGATCCCTACGTCAAGCTTCAACTTGGGAAACAGAGGCACAAAACCAAAGTGGTGAAGAAGACGTTGAACCCAAGTTGGGGAGAGGAATTTAGTTTCAAGGTCGAGGATTTGAATGAGGAGCTTCTTATCACCGTCTTGGATGAGGATAAGTATTTCAATGATGACTTTGTGGGTCAGCTTAAAGTCTCCGTTTCCCAGGTTTTCGATGCTCATAATAAATCTCTTGGCACTGTTTGGTATTCCCTCCACCCTAGGAATAAGAAGTTGAAGAACAAGGAGTGTGGTATGTTCTATTTTAGCTTTCTATTATTTGCATCTTTCATTTCTCAATCTCTGCATATTTGGAGTTGCCTGATCATTACTCATGTGCTGTTTGCATCTCCTTTTTACTTGGAATATTCAACTAGGATTTTTGTGCCTTTTAGGCGTCAAAAAGGAGCTTATCTAAGTTGTTTGGATCTAGGATTCAAAGATTCCAGCCTTTGAGTACATGCTTCTAAATATCTATCTACTTTTCTTTCAACCTTGGCTACAGGTGAAATACTTCTAAATATCTATTTTTCCCAAAACAATTCATACTTGGACTCGACTTATAATGGTGATCATGCATCAGCATTGAGGAAGCATGAAGACATGGATGTTAAGGATATTTCTAGGTCTTTTAGTGGTTCATCAAACTCCTCTTCTCCGCCGAGACAAGATGATAATGTGTCTTCCAAAGAAGAGAAATCAAGTGCACAAAAATCCCTAGCAGGTCGAATCACTCAAATGTTTAATAGAAATTTTGACATTGGTCCTACTACCTCCACTAGGGGCACTGATTTGATGGAGATACCTGAAATTTCAAGAGCTGATGTTTTTGATAACAAGTCTGATGATCAGTCATCTTCTTTTGAGGAAGCGATGGAAGCATTGTGTTCCCGAGATCCGGGAAGTGAAATTCCGAGTAATTTACCTGGAGGAGTGCTTCTAGACCAATTATATGTGATTGCACCAAAAGAACTAAACTCTTTACTTTTTTCACCTGATTCAAGTTTTCCTAGGTCATTAGCAGAGGTGCAGGGATCTACAGACCTACAAATTGGGCCTTGGAAATTTGAGAATGGTGGTGAGAGTTTGAAAAGAATTTATTCTTACATCAGGGCTCCAACCAAATTAATTAAGGCTGTGAAAGCCACTGAGGAGCAGACATATATAAAAGCTGATGGGAAAACTTTTGCCGTTTTAGCGTCTGTGAGCACTCCGGATGTTATGTATGGGAGCACTTTCAAAGTCGAAGTGCTGTACTGCATTAGTCCTGGACCTGAGCTTCCATCTGGAGAAGAATCTTCCCATTTGGTGATTTCATGGCGGATGAACTTCTTGCAGAGCACAATGATGAAAAGTATGATAGAAAATGGAGCCCGGCAGGGTCTAAAGGAAAGCTTTGAGCAATTCACTACTCTACTAGAGCAGACTATTAAGCCAGTTGATTCAAAGGATATTGGGTTGAACAAAGAACAGATTTTGGGATCATTGCAGGCTGAACCCCAGTCAGATTGGAAGTTGGCAGTCCAGTACTTTGCTAATTTTACTATGGTTTCTACAGTTTTTATGAGCTTATATGTAATAGTCCATATCTGCCTAGCTGCACCCAGTACAATTCAAGGACTAGAGTTTTTAGGGCTTGATTTGCCTGATTCAATTGGTGAATTTATTGTGTGTGGTATTTTGGTTCTTCAAGGTGAAAGGGTGTTGCAGTTAATCTCCCGCTTCATGCATGCCAGAGTGCAGAAAGGTAATATTTATATTTAATAACAATTCTGCTCGGCTAGTGAGAAGAGTTGCCACGTCTTGTTTCTTGTGTCTCAGCCTTTGATTTCCTTTTCTTATGTCTCTCTAACAATAGGAAGTGATCATGGAGTGAAAGCACAAGGGGATGGATGGTTACTAACAGTTGCCTTGATTGAGGGAAGTAATTTAGCTGCTGTAGATTCAAGTGGTTACTGTGATCCATATGTTGTGTTCACTTGCAACGGGAAAACTAGAACCAGCTCAATCAAGTACCAGAAATCTGCTCCCCAGTGGAATGGTGAATCCGACATTATGCTTTGTCTATGTTTGGATTCAGTGTACATGTTTGGTGTTGCACTAGCATTGTCTTGAATAATAAGTCTTGCTTAGAATCGTATAGTTTTTCTAGTTCAGAAAAGGAATCCTATAATTTTTCAACTTTTTTGAAAAAAATTTCTGAACTTTAATAAATTCTTGCAAAAACTGTATTCTTTTTGCAGAAATATTTGAATTTGATGCAATGAAAGAGCCTCCTTCCGTACTGGATTTAGAAGTTTTTGATTTTGATGGGCCTTTTGATGAAGCTACATCTTTGGGACATGCTGAGGTTAATTTTGTAAGATCTAATATATCAGATCTAGCTGATGTGTGGGTTCCTCTGCACGGTAAGTTGGCTCAGGCATGCCAGTCTAAGCTGCACTTGAGAATTTTTGTGGAAAATACAAGAGGTGGAAATGTGGTTACAGAGTACTTAAGAAAGATGGAGAAAGAAGTGGGGAAGAAGGTAAATATATAGTTAATTTTATTTTAGTTCCAATTGGCCAGGAATAAAATATTGTTGCCCATTCTTGTTATTTACTTATGACCTAATGATCTATTTGCAGATAAATGTGAGGTCCCCTCAAACGAATTCAGCCTTTCAAAAACTTTTTGGGCTTCCACCAGAGGAATTTCTCATAAATGACTTTACCTGTCACTTGAAACGGAAAATGCCTCTACAGGTTCTGATTGTCTGGTTATATAATATTATGTAAAGCTCACTTTTGTGATGTTTTACGTAATTAATATGCACTATTTCCCCCTTTTTGTTAATTTGATGTTGCATTTATGCAGGGTCGCCTGTTTTTATCACCAAGAATAATTGGGTTTCATGCCAATTTATTTGGCCACAAGACAAAATTCTTCTTCCTTTGGGAAGACATTGAAGATATTCAAGTTCTTCCACCTACTTTGGCATCAATGGGCAGTCCAGTTATTGTTGTGACTCTCCGTCCAGGAAGAGGGATGGATGCTAGACATGGTGCAAAGACTCGAGATGAGGAAGGCAGGCTGAAGTTCCATTATCAGTCTTTTGTATCTTTCAATGTAGCTTATCGGTAAAAGAGCAATCTATCTTCTGTGACTTCTGTTTTTTATTTTATTTATACTTTTTTGTATCTTTTGATATGTTCATTACTTTTGTTTAATGTTGAAAGCATGTCTAACCCAGCTCTTTTTTGGAATATCTAAAAATGAATGCTAGCATTATGACTTCCGTTATGTTTTTCCATATGACCACTAAAAGTGTGATGATGTTCTTTAAGTGGCAAATGCACTTGCTTTTAAAATACATTAAACAAATTATATGCTTAGATCACTTTTGCATTTGCACCTGTAATCTGACATACTATTGTTTTTCTAATTATCGAAAGATCTTGCTTTAGTTATACATTAATTTTGAGATATACCTGAAAATCATAGATTTTACGATTAGTGGTATCACGACTCTTTTTACTTATGTTCAAATTTTTTCTGATATCTAAACTCTATCGTTTAAGCTTCATGCTTGTTTGTATGTATTCACTGTTGCTCTTTGGCAATCAAATGATGAAACTAGTCCTATGTATTAAGAATCTGTGATGATAAAAATGAGGGTAGATAAATCCTTGGTGTGTATGTTTCTGAAATAAGAATGTCCTGAAAGGAGCAATAATGGTAAAATGTCACATCTTGATCTTCATTTTTTTTTTTTTTTTACTAGAACAATCATGGCTCTGTGGAAAGCCAGAGCCTTGAGCCCAGAACAGAAAGTGCAAATAGTTGAAGAAGAGTCCGAGGCAAAAAGCCTCCAAAGTGACGAGAGTGGATCTTTCTTAGGCCTTGAGGATGTCAGTATGTCTGAGGTTTATTCCTGTGCTCTTCCTGTTCCCGTAAGTCATCTATGTCTCTCTCTGTGAGCCTATGGAATGAGTATGCTGCAGCATGCATCCTGTTATGAACATTTATACTTTCCATGTTGTGTTGAGGTATTGCTGGTCCTTATGTTAAAGTGTATTAATGGAGTCTTCACACGTAAATGTAGTACGACTATTCTTATGGGTGTATTGTAGATATATTTTCTTTGTATCAGATGGTGGTAATTGTTTTATTTGTGATTCAGACTGGTTTCTGCATGGAGTTATTTAGTGGTGGTGAATTGGAGTATAAAGCTATGAAGAAAGCTGGCGGTCTTGACTATTCTTGCACTCCATGGGAATCAGAAAAGGATGATGCATACGAGAGGCAAATATGTTACAAATTCGATAAGCGTGTATCCCGCTATAGAGGAGAGATGACTAGTACTCAGCAGAAATCCCAACTTCCCAATAAGAATGGTTGGCATATTGAAGAAGTTATGACTCTCCAAGGTGTTCCACTCGGGGACTATTTCAATGTATGAATGCCACAAAGAACATTTTATTCATTGCATCTTCTTGGATACCACATCTTCCTCATTATTGACCACTGAGTTTGAACTTTCAATATTTTGCAGATTCACCTTAGATACCAAATCGAGGACTTGCACTCAAAAGCAGAGGGATGTCAGGTGCGAGTATTTTTTGGAATTGCATGGTTGAAAAGCACATGGCATCAAAAAAGGATTACCAAAAACATCATTTCAAATCTACAACAACGCTTGAAGGTGATTTTTGGTGTCGTTGAGAAGGAATTTAGTAGAAGATAGTGCACGACTGGCATTGCTGATACATGAACCAGATTGGCAGATGAACTTAAATCATCTTCGGAAAGTTGTCACATTCTTTGGTTGGTATTCTTTAGTGCTTTTTATGTTTATGGAATTGCGATCTATCCACATTCCCATATAGCTGTGAGCTGCACGAGTATCTCACTCAAAAAGTAAAATTCCAAACTTTTGCTTGAAACCGAATCTGAAAATTGTTGGCTGGCAAGCAGATTACTCGGCTTTAACTTATTTTTCAAATGTAGCTGAATTTGATGCTTGTAGGGACCGAAGCCCCTCATTGAAGCAGGCTGCCAAAGTTACAGTCGTTGGGAAATATAGGCGTTTTGTGGCTGCTTTAACCATGTTGGGCCGAAGATATGATCTTTGTTGTTCGTTTGATTATTTACTATTGTTGTATTCTTGAAAATTAGAATGGAGTTGCGAAGTGCAACTGTTGTTTCTTGACTA
This sequence comes from Gossypium anomalum, assembly GCA_025698475.1. NCBI lineage: Eukaryota > Viridiplantae > Streptophyta > Magnoliopsida > Malvales > Malvaceae > Gossypium > Gossypium anomalum. The sequence continues at coordinate 88,162,466 of CM046961.1, forward strand.
ACTGCTGTGATCATAATTTAAATGCAAAAAGAAAAAAAGGAAGAATAAATGAAATTTTTACACTGTAAATTGGTCAAAAGAAACTTGTGTTGAGTTAACCCAACTCAACACATAGAGTAGCAGTCATAGTAATAGAACAGATTACAATACTTGGGTATGGTTAACATCCATTTGCAAGGCATTATTTGTTTTAGTCTGTTAAAAAGATGATATGGATACTTGTTTCTTAACAGGGTTTTTGGATCCATTGTTTCCAGTTGCACATCACTTGCTCCCAGTTCAAATGTAACTTGTAGGGATGGAACGGGTAAGATATCTACAAATTTTGGATTATCCAAATTCGAATATGCATATTTGTCTTAAAATCCGAATCCTTAAAATATTCGATTTTTACTATCTAAATTCGAATCCGAATTAAATAGCAATATCAGTTGGATGTCTAAATTTGCAAAAATTCGAATTTAACATTTTAACTTTATGTCAGATATTTGAATTTGTAAAAATCCGAATTTGAATCCGCAAAAATTAACATTTATAAAGTAATATAAAATTAAATAAAAATTAATTTATTTAAAGAAAATTAAATAAAAAATTATTTTCATTAAAAATTGTATAAATTATAATATTTTTAATATTATTTAAATTTTTATAGAATAGGATTTCAAATTTCAAATTTTAAAATAAGTTTTATTTATTATATTATTGTTAATAGGTCTATTATGTACTATCTATTCTTATAAACTTATATTAAACTCTAGACTAAGTTGATGATGAATTAACTGAGCACCAACTTAGTTGGAAAATTATTAAAATACCATTACTTTACATATTAACAAATATTAATGTAAGGATGTTTTTGTCTTTTCATGTTTTTTTAGTAAAAGAATACTATAACAAGATTCGAACTTAGGGTTTAAGATCATTAATATAACAATGTGCATTATAATAACTTAGTTGTATAGGGTTACATATCATTACTAATCTACCTTAATTATATTATAATTATTGATACACAATATCAATGGAAGTGGAGGAGAGGGGGCGGTGTCAAAGAAGGCTGATTCACTAATTCCAGGACCGAGAGTCGAAGAGGACTTCCTCTACTATGTTGATCCTTGGGGTATTTAGAGGTAAGTGAGGGTTCCTACCTAATTATGTCACTTAATGGGCCCTGGGTGAGCCCAATGAAGGGTCCAATCGGGTCCGAATTGAGGTAGGGAAATAAGTATAACAATAATATACCATAAGGTTAGCTACACGTTTAGGGTTTAAGATTATGTATCATTAATATAAAAATGTACTTTATAATTATATAGTTGTATATACTATATAGGGTTACACATCATTACTAATCTACCTTAATTATATAATGTTAATTGTATATACTATGTTGGAACATTTTCAAATATTTATAGTGTTCCAATAATTACAAACGAATGGGTGTAATTAATCAAAATTTAAATCTTTTGGTCATTCATCAAGAGTTATATCAATTAATTTTTGAAAAAGAATTATAACTATTCAAACTATATTACTTGAATAGCTATAATATTAGATGAATAATTATATGTCTTTGTAAAGATGTTATTATTCAGAAAATACACCTATTAAAAGATGTCTCCATGAAGAGACATGAAAATTTCTATAAATGTGAATGAGATTTCATTTGGAAATCACACTAACAAGTTATAAAAAATTCTTTTTATCCTTCCTCAATTTTCTAATATTATTAGATTGTTCTATAAATAGTTCCTACAGAAGTTCTTTGCAGAAATTGAGTTTCTTTTTGTTAAATATGACTCATATTTTCAGTCAAATTTAAGAAATAATCTTCTAGTTAAACTCTGTTTATTTGTTTCAATTAAACTCTGATTAGTCTAGATTATTTTATTATTTGACCTATTAATTTAGCCTATAAATAGGCTTTTTTACAACCTTAGAAAATACACCCATTAGAGATTAAAACTCATAACACATTTAGAGAATTTTGTGTTTACGTTTTGAGGGTTCTTCGTTTTTGGGTTTTTGGGTTTTCGGGGTTTAGTTTTTATCTTCATCTTTTGTACTCTTCGTTCTTTTGCCATTATAGTAAAATTATCTTTGCCCGTGGTTTTTTATCTTCTTTGGAGGAGTTTTTCCATATTAAATTTGTGTGTTCAGTTTCTTAATTTCTTCTACTATTTTTACTTGTTCGTTGCTTAATCGGGTCGATTCCTAACACTTTTTATACATTGTTTAGTGCTTAGTGGACTATTATCGTCAGTGCAAAACGCAATTAGTCATCGACTTCATTTTATCCTCAAGGGTAATTTGCTTGAAACTCTTTTGCACACCGAATATAAATAGGGACAAATATACCCTTAAAGATAGTGGTTTCATACACGCCTTGAAGCCTTGTCCTATTTCTTCATTTTCTTTTTGAGTTCCATTCGTGTGTTCGAGATTTTCCTCGCTAGAGATTTGTATTAACAATTTTAAGGTTATATTTCATGATGACTATTACAAGACATGAAAATGGAACACTAAAGGAGTTGGCTTCCAACTTTGTCAAACTTGATTGGTTTGATGGTGGCAATTTCTGATGATGGCAGAAAAAGATGCACTTCTTATTATCTGCTTTAAATACTGCCTATGTTTTGGATACTCCAAGACCGGAAGAGAATGAGAACGAACTTATTGATGCAACCCGAGAAAGGCAAAAATGGGACAATGTTGATTACATGTGCATAGGCCACATATTGAATGCATTTTTGGGATCTGCGTGCTTCTTGGTTAGAACCTCTAAGAGGTCCCAATGGTTTTGACTTCTATCAATAAAATTAGCTCAATAAAATCGGGTTTTGCTGTAGATAGTATGGTAGAAAGATTCATATTTTGTTTCCATTTTGTATCTGTGGACCAAGGAGAAAGGGGGCTCAACGGGAAGAGGTTTGTTTGACACCTACCAAAATGAGGTCACTGCTAAGGAATTATGGGACAAATACAAGTAAGAAATTTATTGTCAGTCATTTCAATAATTATCAAATGGTTGACGGTCGTTCTGTTATGGAACAATTTTGTGATTTTGAAAAAAATGTTGAATCAATTTAAGCAATATGAAATGAAAATGGATAAAATGATTATTGTATTCTCCATTATAGACAAACTTCCTCCATCTTGGAAAGACTTTAAAGGAAGTCTAAAACATAAGAAAGAGGAAATACCTCTTAAGGCTTTGGCAAATCATCTTCGTATTGAAGAAGAATATCGAAAGCAAGATTAGAACCTAGATTCTGAAAATGTCAAAGTGCATGTTATGGAGGAAGTATAGACTAATAAACCATCCAAGAGAAATTTCAAACAGACTGATAAAGTATCTAAGTTCAAAAAGAAACAAAAGGGCTGAGACATTTCAAGAATGAATGTCGATTAAAAGAAGAATCATCTTCTAAGGCTGATAATAACGAAAAATTCGTTGCAATGATATCTAAAACTAATATAGCACAAGATGATAATGCATGATGGATTGATACTGGAGCAACCAAACATGTGTGCAAAGACAAAAGCATGTTCACAAAGTTCACACAATATGAAAATGAAAATGTCTTGTGCATGGGAAATTCTTCCACAGCAGCAATCAAAGGCAAAGGGTCTATTGAACTAAAATTCACTTTTGGGAATGTTTTAACCTTGAATGATGTATATTATGTATCAGAAATTAGGAAGAATTTAGTGTCTAGAAGTCTATTTTGATTAGGTTTTAGGGCTTTTTGAAGCGTCCATCATAATTCAATTTAGCCCTGTTTGCTTCTTGATTTTTCCATGTTAATTTTTGGTTTTGAATTTTTTAACTTTTTTCAAGAACTTTTAAATTATTTTAATGGTTTTAAATATAAAAATTAAAATTAATTATTTATTTATGAAACAAAAATAGAATTCGATTTAGTTTCGGGTAACCATAGTTTTTAAACTTACATTCCATAAAACCGTCCAAATATATTTATTCAAATAATTGGGTTGATTAGATAATAAAAAGAATAATCACAAGTAGAGGTGTGCATGGTCGGGCGACGATCGCCACCCAAGGCCCGCTTTGAAAAATGGGAGGGTTTGGGTAAAAATATAGGCCCAAAAAATGGGCTTGGGCAAAAAAAGAGGCCCGTTTAGAAAATGGGCGGACCTCGAACAAGATTTTTTTGAAAGGCTGCCCATGCCTGCCCGATTTTAATATTAAATTATTTTTAAATTTTTTATTTTAAATTTTAAGTAACTTTAGTTTTTTTACTTTAGGTTTTTTTATTGTTTTTAATGTTATTTTGATATTGTAAAATTTTTGTTATTAATATAATTTAGTTCTAATTTATTTCAATTTTTAATTTTAATATAATTATTTTTATTATATTTTTAATTTATATATTATTTTAAGAATTATTTTAGTCCCATTTTTTTAATATTTTTTATGTTTTAAATGCATTTGATTTATTATATTTTAAAGTTTTTTTATTTAATAAAAAAAGTAAAAAAAATTTTTAATATGGCCGGGCCGGGCCGGTCCGGGCTCGGGCCTATCATTTTTTTCTTGGGCCGGGCTTGGACAAAATTCTAGGCCCATATTTCGGGTCGGGCCGGGCCCGGGCCTTGAAAATGGGCCAAAAAAATTTTATGGGCCCGGCCCGGCCCGGCCCATGCACACCTTCACAAGTCTAGAATTTATGTTTTTTTATATAATTGTTTAGTTAAGTTTAGGAATAAAAATATTAAAGAAGATATATTTTTAAATAAGGTTTAGGGATATGTTTTTCTCATGAAAAAAGTTAAAACATATTTAAAATTATTATATTTATTATTAATTCTTATTTTAATTTCAAAAAATATTTATATTATCTATATATATTATTTGGTAGTTTGTGTATATTATAATCAAAATTAAATACTAACTTTGGTGGCTAGAGTTCAAGCCATGCTAAATGTTTCATAACATTTATTTGATTTCGAAGTCGGATAATAGAAATATTCAAGAATTGAATCTGCAATTTGAATGGCCATAACTTACAACTGATGTGATATTCAAGCTTTCTCTCTAAAACCCAACATTCTCCTTCCAACAAGAGCCCACTTCCTCAATGGCTACCCCAAAGTTGGTAAGCTATGAAGTATTATGGGTTTTAACTCATTCAGCCACAAAAGGCATCTCAAAAGGTAAAAGTGGTGTGAACACTTGTATTTAAAGAAGTTAGCATTGGATTTATCAAGTTTTTTTTTTATTGATAAATATTAATAGTATCAGTTTATTGATATTTTTAAATATATTATTTACATACAAATATACGTCAAGTATATATATATAAATATATTTATACACAAATATAAAATTGTTACTTAAATTTAATTATGTAATAAAATAATTATATTTAACTATTAAAAAATACAAAAATTTAAGATAAAAAAATATTAAAATTTTATACCTACCCATACAAGTCAACATGCACCGACGCCATATAGCATAGCCTAAGCTTGTAAACTCTAAAAATGTGTTTAGTATTATTTTTAAGAAGTATTTTTAGGACAAAAAGTATTTTTGAGACAAAAGCATTCCCAAACAAATTATTTTAAAAAAAAAAAAGTATTTCTCTCAAACCAAAAATTGGTCTAAAAATATTTTTTTTTGAAAAGATGAAAATTTTAACTTAGATCATTAGGATGTAAATGAATCAATATCTATTCATTTTATTTTATTTATTTGTGTTGGATGAAAATTTTTAAAATTTATTTTTATTTATTTATTTATTTAAAATTATATATTTTTGTATTCATTCTTTTAAATTAAATGAATATATTCTTGAATATTAAACAAATATGCTTGAAACATGCTTATAAACATAAAATAGAATATGCTTTGCAGTACATGAATAATAAACAAATAAAGCATAAATAAACATATTTAATATAAAACAATTAAATATTAATATTAATGATATATTATAAATATAAAAATAATATTATTAATGATATAATATCGTAAAATAAATGAATTTTAAATAATTTATTAAACGAACTTTAAGCAAATATAAACAACCTCACTCATGAGCATAAGCGAATAGAAATCAAATAATTCATCAACTCCAACCCCACCTCAACCCTGGAATGATTTCTCAATTTGTCATGAAATTTTACCTAATGTTAATATTATTTTAAATTTTACAAAATTAAGTTAAAAATATTATAAAATTATCATTATAAAAATATAAAAATATTTGTGAAATTAAAATATATGATAAGAACTCTTATAAAATCAAGAAATTATAATTAAAAGGGTAAAAGTAATTATAATATTAAAAAAGTCAATATCTATACTATTTATTAAGTCTTTGAATGAGTTGGTGTCACCTTTAATCATGTCACCAATTCGGTCAAGAAATTATAAAAATATATTTCCATAATTAAAAAAAGTTATATTATCCAATGATATTTTAATCTTTTCATTTTTAGCAAAAATTAATTAAAATATGCATGTACTGGGATTTAAACTCGCGCCAATTAGACTACTAAAACCTTAAATTTACAACTCAACTAAAACTTCATTCTAATATATATTATACATTTTGGTTTTAATATACAAAATTTATTATTCCTATCAGTTCTAGATATTAATAATGTCATTTGTTGAGTTGATATCACAAGTCAACTCAATACTAATTCATAATTGATGAAAAAATCATAATAAATAACTATATTGCATTTAGTATTTTTATCTTATTTATTTATGTGTTTAAATTTCATTGTTACTTATACTTTAATTTATTTTTTTATTTTAATAGCGTACATATTTTTTTAGGTTATTATAATTAACTAATTATTCTCAAATCATACATTTTATTATTTATTGTACGTTACTTTTAAATAGACAAATACAAGATAAAATTTCTAGTTTTAATAAATATATTGAGATGAATGAATGAATTTCACTTAAACCCATCCACCTCCAATTGTAAGGTTGAGCGTTCGATCAAATCGAATGAAATTTTTTTAATTAATCGAGTTGACGAATCCTATTTTATCATCCCAACTCGATTTGAAATTTTTCTCAAATTGAGTCGAGTGAGATGGAATTCGAATAGAATCAAATCGAATATATTTGTTTGAGTTAAATTAAAAAAATGACTTTAGGCCTTGTAGCCATTATCACCCATCGTAATTAAATTTGTTATTAATTTTCATTCCCTCATAATTTATTTATTAATATTTTATATACGAGTTAGATTCTTTACTTGCTTAGTTGCTTCAATTATTTTCTGAGTCTTGTCACCATGTATTTTGAAATTAAAAAAATATATTAAATGTAAAAAAAAAGTGATGTTTTTAATAAAATTTATTTTAAAGATAAAATGTGAAATTGATACCAACAGAAATCTTAACATGAATATTTTATGATATCATCAATATTTTAATTTTAACAAAAATTGATAATGATTCAAAATGATTAAATAATTCAATAATATAAATAGTACAAAATGTGAAATTTAATTTAATAATATAAATAGTAGACATAAGTTCAAAAAAAAAAGTTTTGGGGGTTTGGAGGGAAGTGAAGTTTTAGAGGAAAGCAAAGGAAAAAAAATTAGGGGTTTAGGGGAAGTAACATTTTTGGGAGAAAGTAAAAGGAAACTTTTTTTGAAGGTTTGGAGGAAAGTAAAAAATTTTAGGGGAAGTAAAAGTTTTGAGGGGAAAGTAAAAAAGAAAAAAGTTTTGGGGCTTTAGGGGAAAGTAAAAGGGTTTGAGGGGGGTGAGGGAGAGAAGTAAAAGGGTTTGATATTTGGTTTATTCGAATTCAAAAATTTAACTCGACTCGAACTCAAAATTTGAAAAAATTTCGAGTTGATTCGATTAACTCGATTAATTCAATTCGAATAATTCAAAATTTGAAAAAAAATAAAACAAAATTGATTCTATTAAGATGAGGAGTCTTATGATACTTACTATTACTAACCCATAACCTGAATGAGTTCGGACTGGGTTCTACACGATTCACACATTGAGCTCGCGTATCGAGCTCGCATGGCACCAAGTGTTCATAGGAGGGGAACTTACACCCTCCCTTAAGATCACACGTGAGACCACACATGGGACCGTGAGATGTGGGTTCGCACATCATTACATAGGCGAACCCCCATCGTATAAACACGTGTTAAGTTTAGAGTAGGGTACGTCTTGGCATGCATGAAACTTACCTAGGATATCACATCGATGAACAATAACCATATCATATAAATATACAACCTTACTATAGGGGTGAGCATTCAATTGAGTCGAGTCGAATCGAGTCAAAAAATTTCAAGTTAGTTGAGTTGACGAATCATATTTTAGCAACCAAACTCAATTTGAAAAAATTTCAAATAAAATCGACTCAAGTCAAAAAATTTTGAGTCAAGTCAAGTCGAGTTAACAAATCCTATTATTTATATTCAATGTTGAGTTTACGTGGACCGATTATTTAACCAGTAGATGAAGTGCAAGATTATTTAGCTACATAAGCAATACAATAAATTTACCTTTTAACTTAAAGGGTAAACATTTATCCAAATGACGTAGTTTTGCCTTTTCTTATCGGATTTTCGAATAACTCAAATTGTGTAATTCATATTCGAGTTAAATAAAAAAATTGATTCTTTATTCGAGTTTATCCGAATAACTCGATTAACTCAAACTATTTAATTCAAAATTTGAATTTTTATCAAGTTTTTCGAATCGAATCGAATTTTTCTCACACTTACCATCTAAAGAAGATAGAGAAACACTCAACAATTTTGTGCGGTAAGCATGGATAGAATTTCAACCTCTAGATTTTCAATCTATAAAAAACCAAAATGGCTCATCCCAATGAAAATTTCCCTACAAATTTTTTGGCAGGACAAGATGGAGGTTCTGGCACAGGCAATCAACCTAGTGAGATGGATCCATTTACTAGTTGGTTTGTTAATTGACCGAAAATTTTGGGTAATTCGACCCATGCAAGGGCCTCAAATTCTTTTGATTTGAACGTTCCTTTTTGTCAGGATTATCGTTTCCCTCTGATTAGGAGGCATCCCCACAACAACTATTTACCTTTCAAGGGCAATTGAGGTTGATGAGGGAGCAGATGACTTTTCAAAGTAGTAGGTTCGAGCAACAGCAAACGTTTCAACAAGAATTGTTAAGACAAGATGAATAGTTGAAGAGGAAAGTGCAGTTTGATAATTTTGATATTCAAGATGATGCAATGCCCGCCTAGGAAGAGGATGTTGGGGTATATGCAAAATTGTGGCAGAGTGAAATGTACATTTTACGTAAAGATGTACAGGCTTTACATCCTGATACTCAGGATATGGATTGGTTGTTTTGCTCTAACAATCCACAAGCTCCTGAAGTGACAACTATGAGCTTACCAATCGAATTTATAGTTCCGAAGGAAATGTTCAAAGGAAGAAGGTATCCTTGAGCACATCTCATGTAGTACAATGATTATATGAATGTGCTAGGAGCCTTTGACGCTGCAAAGTTTAAGGCCTTCTTAACGAACCTTAAGGGAAGTGCAAAAGATTTATATTTGTCTCTCCCCCAGGGTTCCATCCAGAGTTTCTTGCAGTTGGGTCAAATGTTCTTGGGAAGATTTCGGGCTCATAGAATCGTTATGAATACTTCTATGGGTTTAATGTTTGTAAAACAGAGAGAGGAAGAAACATTGCAAGATTATGTTAAATGTTCTCATGCAGCGACATTAAATACAAAAAACTTGGAGGATCAGTGAGCCATCGATACTTTTATCATGGGTGTTCAGAATGAGCACGTACAGTACTTTTTACTGATAATAGGGCACAAAGTTTGGTAGATTTATATGCGAGGACCCACAAATTTGCTAAAGCAGAAGAGATTAAAAAAGTAACTCACAATACGTTTCAAAGAGATGAGACAGTTTAGGAACCGAAAAAGAGTTTGAGGTCGCTAAGGCCCGCATTCTCAGACTTTACGAGTACAAGGCGGGGGATAGCAAAAAGGTCATTCGTAGAATGAATCGTTGAGAGCATTCACTCTTTCCAACACATTCCATCCATTCCTCCATTCACCAACCTACACTTTGATGCTTGAACACCGCAGCATCCCCTCCATAAGGCCCAGAGCTTCGCACATCATGGTTTGCACTCAATAAAACCCTATGATAGTATCTAATAGAACCATCTCTTTTTTCTCATTCCTAACTTCGCCTAGCCCATAGTTGGTCACCCCTACCATAATATGCATGTGTCATTCATATATACCATGCAAACAATAGTAAATAATGCACTACGCTAGTTAATCATTCATCAATCACCTAATATTATGTTCAACAAGAACATTGACAATTTCTCAAAACTACGTATAGCTCTAGAGAACAGAGTACAAATACTCACCTTGTTTTCTTCATCCTGGACAACTTAGCTAATCCAAAAGCCAGAGCCTCTTTTGTCCTGGCGGCTAAGCATAACAACTATACTGTGTTTAAACTAATGGTGATGAATTCTTAGAAACCCAAAATCTTATATTATACTGGAGCTTTGAGAGTTTTAGTCTACTTTTCACCTTAGTTCCTAAACACAGAGGAAGATAAGGAAACTTACCAATTCCTCAATTTTTCCATCACCAGGCCTAGATTCATGCCTTTGATACGACATGCAAAGCTTCTCTCATTTGCATTCCCTTCTTCCTCAGAACGACCGAAGAAGAAAATGCTTGATGGAGGGGAGGACTTACAAACAAAATTAAGATAATTCGGTCTCCACTCTCACCCATATATATACTCATTGGGTATGGTTTTCATTGACCCTTTCCACTATCCATTTTTAATCATTTTGTTTCCCACTCTAAAACCAAACCGTTCCCGTTTGACTGAACCAGAATTAGAATCCAACTATTCACAATATAGTCACTAGGATTCCTCTAACTTCCCAATGGAGTCCGACAGTTTGCTGGTCTTTTTAATTTAATCCTAACTTCCCAAATTCCTAAGCCAATTAGGGTAATTAAGTGTTACATCATACACCAATTTTTCTAAGTTTTCTACCATGGCTATCTATTAAAGACTCAACAATTAATAATTCTAGTACTTGGGCTATATTTTTCTATTATTTGAAGTTAAATGCTTAACAAAAAAGTGAGAAAAAGTTCACGTACCTTTCCAATTGAGCTATAGGTATAAAGAGAAACTATGAAGAAAGCTCCCATCTGTTTTCCTTTTCTCTCATCACTGAATGAAATGAATAAAAAAAATAGAGAAGAAGCTTTCCATTATCCCATATATATTACACCACTTAATTGTTTTCCTTTAATAATAACAATAATAATATCTAATGGTCATCTTTTTATCTCAAATAAGTTAATGGAAATCAATGGACATTATTATGGTCATCCACTAACTTAACTTAATTTTGGTTTAATTGATAACATGGTTTGGCCTAATTGTAGCTCAAGGACTTCTTAATTTGATTAATCTTTCATGAGAATGGCCATTATCTTCTTTTTTTTTGAAATTATACATTGGATTGAAAAACAAAAGAGACCCAAGGCAAGGCCTTTGAGCTACCAAAATACATCAAATCCAATAGCTTGGAGAGCATAATTAAATCTAGCTTTAAAAACTCTAGAATGCTCCATAAAATCGAAAAAAATAATAACTTCTAGCATCAACAATTAAATGATTGTATCTGAAAGAACAAATTGAGGGAACGTTTCAGTTTCTAATCAAACTCCATTAGACGACTCAATCACTATCTCCCCTTCTTACACCAACCACAAATTTTCAATCTGGTGCCTCAACCCAGCGACAATCTTGTTCAACCAACTCTTCTGTGAAATCTGGAACACCATTCGACCCAAAAAACCCCAGATTCAATCTTAGTCCTTCACTTGCTAATTGGTACATTATTGTTGTAATACCTTAAAAATTTTTATAGTAAAATATAATCCGTGATATAGTAAAATAAGTAAATAAAGTGACAAAAAGGGAATTTTGAGTTATGTCAATATTGGGAAGTATATTATGATATATTGATTCAAGAAAGGACTAAATTGTAAAAGTGAGAAAAGTTTTGTGGCCCGAGAGTAAATACTCAAATTTTAAAGGATTAAAGTGTAAATATGAAAATTTAAAGGACTAATAATGCAAATATTTTAAGGGTGGAATGATCTAGAAACCAAGGAAAATTGATGAATTAGGACCAAATTGAATAGGTGAAGAATTATGAGGGACTAAATTATAATTTTACCAAATTAAAGGATGACTCAAGGATGGAATATCAAAAGATAATAAAGGGCAAAATGGTCAATTGGAAGAGAGAGAAATCTAGAAAGTAATGATATGTTGATGATATTTTATGATTATTTAATTAGATATATATTATTTTAATGAGATATTTTATTATTTTATTATTATTATTTTATTATTAATTATTTGGTATAAAAGGAAGGAAAGATGAAGAATTTTCATCATCTTTCCATGCATGCAACCAACGTTAGAAGAGAAGGAAAAGAAAGAAATTTTCTTTTCTTTACAATTTGGTCCTTCCACCAAAAATTCACAATTTTCACCTAGAAATCAAAAGAATTTCCATAGCTACTAAGAGAGAGAAATGTTAAGGAGACCATGGGGAGTTGGAATATCAAGTTGGATTCAAGAAATAGAAGCTGGAGAAGAGAGAAAATAAAGTTAAAGATTGGTATCAAGAGAACAAGGTAAGTACATCAAGATTTCAATATGTTTTTAAGTTTGTTATTGTTGATAAAGCATGGAAATAATGTTATAGTAGAGTTTTGTCATAAGGTTATATGTTCTTGATATGTTAGTGAAGAGAAAATAAGAGAAAGTGATGAGAAATGGTGTAGAAAAAGAAAATAAGGGTGTTATAACATGGTAATTAATATCTTGCACTAAAATAGTTATGGACAGCAGCAGTAGTCTAACTTTGAAAAATCACCATAAATTGTATAAATCAAATTAGAAGATGAAAAAAATATGGAATTAAATATTATTGAGTCTAATTTCTCATAGAAGAAACATTGTACGCAATGGATTTGTAAATTTTGAGATATAATGAATTTTGTGAGACAAGGTTAGAATGAATTCGGGTTCCCCTGTTCAGACTTTGAAAAATCATAAAAATATGAAGGAAAATAATTATGGGATCAAATTTATATTTATAGAATCCTGAATGAATCTAGTTTTAATAGAAACAAACTATAACATCATTTGAATTCTGTACAAGGAGATAACTATTTTTTAGTGAAGAATGGTCAGAACTGTCAGACAGCAGAACAGGGGTGACTTTAATGAATAAACTGTACTAATTGGATAAACCAAAAATTATGAAAATTTTGTGGTAAGAATATATGTGAGTATAGTTTCAGATAAAATTTATATATCTTAATTTGGAGTTCTGTAACTCAAGAAATAAATAATTTAGTGACTATGACTCAAATGGACAGCTTTGAATATACATATAAGTAAATAGTGAAATTATTGATAATATTACTTATAAGCATATTATATAAATTTAAGGATGTGGAATGGATAGGAGGAGGAGGAAAATATATATATGAATATTCAGCAAGCATGGCTAATTTGCATGTTTTAGGCTTAAGGACTAAATTGAATAAAAGTAAAACTTTATGGGCAATTTTGTAAAAATGTCAAAAATGACCAAATTGCATGAAATGGATTAATTTTATTATTTAAATTACAAAATTTAATGAAATTATTAATTTAGTTCAAGATAGGGGGAAAACATGTTTTAGGGATTAAATTGAAAAGTGTTGAAATTATGGAAAAAAATTCTGATATTTTACAGAATTCATAGATTGTTATCAATATGTATGAGAATAATAGCTGGAAATAAGGATTAAATTGCAAGAATTATATTTTCTAGCCCCTAAGGATGAAATCGTCATTAATTAAAAGTTTAGGGGCAAAATGGTAACTTTTCCTAGAGCATTAATTAAATGCATTAGAATATGAAATAAATGAAAATAATAATCAAATTTATTTATAAAGATCCAGACGACTCAAATATGAGACTTGATCGTGGAAAAGAAAAGATATCGGATTAATGAAATTATAAACACAAACAAGCAATGAGGTAAGTTCATGTAACTTGAATTATATTCTTAAATGCTTGAAATGCATGTTTTTGATATGAATATGATTTGAATGATCACTATATGGAAATTCATGAAACATTATATATTTGATAAAATGGGAAGAAATCCCGGTTGAATGAAAGGAAAATTCGATGGATCTCTGAAAAGGAATTGACGGTAAAAAGGATCTAACCCGGACGGGTGATCCTATCCTGATATAGCCCTCCCGAAGAATATGTGGAAAATGGATTTAGCCGTTCAAATTAGGGTCTGAATTTAGCCTGGACTGGTAATTCAGATCCAAGCTTATTAGAGTAATTGTCGTTGCAGGGGATTTAGCCTGGACTGGTAATCCCGACAATACTCTATGAGTTTATATTACGAGGATTTAGCTTTGACCGTAATAATCCCACCGTAAGGATGAGGTTCGCGAGAGTGTGCTCTCGATATGAAATGTGTAAGACCATGGTTGAAAGATACCATGGACCTGATATGAAATGTGTAAGACCATAGTTGAAAGATACCATGGCAACCTGATATAAAATGTGTAAGACCATGGTTGAAAGATAACATGGCAACGTGATATGAAACGAATAAGACCATGGTTGAAAGATACCATGGCAACATGATGGGAAATGAATAAGACCATGGTTAAAAGATACCATGGCAACGTGATATGAAACGAATAAGACCATGGTTGAAAGATACCATGGCAACATGACGGGAAATGAATAAGACCATGGTTGAAAGATACCATGGCAACGTGACATGAAAAGAATAAGACCATGGTTGAAAGATACCATGGCAACATGACAGAAAATAAGTAAGACCATAGTTGAAAGACACTATGGCATCATGTCAAAGATAAATAAGACCGTGGATGGGAGACGCTATGATATCTATTGAACAATTGATATTCAGGTAATACGTATTAGATGACGAATGGTTACATAAAATGGTTGTGTGAAATGTTTACAAGAACTGGTCATATGGAAATATATGTACAAAATAGTTGTATGAAATAATTATGAAGATAGATAAACAAAATAAGAATAAGTACATGGAATATAATTTATGTTAAGTTTGATATAAACTTTACTTAATAAATATACTTAAAATATATGGAAATGATGAAGCATGAAATATTGATATAATGAAATGATTGATATATACTTATAAAGAAACGGTAATAGAATAATATGTTTCATGACATTTACATATATAATTATCTTTGATACGTTGATACAAGGAAATTATGTAAGTAAAGACAATTATTAAACTCAAGTGTGACATGTCGAGAAAATAAGTATATCAATGTTGAATTTATATGAAATATATGCAAGTATACTAACAACGATGTGGCTTGACACTTAGACAAAGGACAAGCTATTGATTGAATGGTAACATGTTTAATTACAAGAAGCATTGAAATGGTAAGTACTTAGATGAAAAAAAAATTTTAATATTTTGCGAAATTTTTTTATGATCCCGATTTAATTCCAGTTGGTTTTTAATGTATGATTGGGGCTTCGAGGGCCCAATAAAGAGACGTTATGATTATTTTCAAAATATGAATAATAAATGACTCAGAATTATCAATAAACTTCGGTAATGCCTCGTACCTATTCCGGCAATGGATACGGGTAGGGGTGTTACAATTGTATTTGCTGATCTTTGAACATGCATGAAGGTACAACTCAGAAATTCACTGCTCATCTTTTTAATGTCTTCAATATATGCTGAAATTTCAAATCTATTGACTTCACTAAGCTTTACTTTTTTAATCACTGTGAATGAATCCCCTTCAACAACCAGTCTCCTCAAACCCAGGTCAAGGCATAATCTCATAGCCACTGTGCAAGCCATTGTTTTCGCTGCAAAAGGCGATGGAATCCTCGAATGACATGTAATTTTTGAAACAATAACCTCCACTTTTTCATCTCTAATTACAATACCTGAACAAGAAATTGATTCTGTTTGCTGAAAAGCAACATCAAAATTAACTTTTAAGTAGCCAACTTTTGGGACCTTCCAGCGATCTTCACATCCACCACCCAAAAGTAAGATTATTTCTAGATCATCCAATTCCTTAATGTAATTCTTGACAAATCTGATAGTAGCCAACCCATCTTGTAGGCATCTTTCATGCACCCATTTGTTCCTGTTTATCCATATTGCCCAAAGGACACACACAAACAAACGACATTAATTTTGCCAATATTGAGCAAAAATGTAAGAAATCCATTCTATGTGACTACAATCATTCAAATATTATGGCCAATTGAATTCCAAATTATCCCACACCTCTTTTTTTCTTTTTTTACAGTCACGCACTTCATAAATGATAGTTTCTGCATCTTCACCACATTGCAGGTATTTGGCAATGTTTATCAGTCTCCTAAAATGTAAATTACAAAATGTAGGAATAAATTATGGATGAGGCGCCATATTGTAATTTTAATTTTTTGTGGAATTTTGAGCATCCACAATTTCTTGTAAAGGCTGCGATCTGTATTAGAAATAGCATCCACATTAGAAGCTTCACCTCTCCATGCCAAATAATCCTCTCGCGGGCACCGCAATAAAAGAATTTTTAAAATCCCCTCTACATCTCTTTCAAAAAAAGAATTGGTAATTATATATCGCTTCTAACTATTAATATTAGGGTCAATTAGGTCCGCCATTGTTTGTATAATTGGATTTCTCACACCATATTGAATTCAGTAGGTAGGATTTACTAGGACCCAAGAATCATCTAAAATAGAAATAGAAGTCCCATTACCCACTCTCCAACAAAGACCCTCTTGAAGAAGCCCTTTTGCAAACCTGCATGAATAAAGTTTGTTAATGGGTAGTATTTCGCTTTTAGCATTTTAGCTAATAACAAACTCGGGTAAAAAATTAATCTCCACCCTTGCTTAGCTAATAACACTAAATTAAATCTTAATAAACTACGAAAACCAAGACCACAACTTTTCTTTAGATCACATAAAGTATCCCAATTACACCAATGCATGCCTTGTTTACCCAGACCTTTTTGTCACTAAAAATTGCCCATAATATTTTCCATTCCAGTACAAAGCGATTTTGGTAAAAGAAAGCAAGACATAGAATACATTGGAATAGATTACAAAACCGATTTAATAAAGATTTCTTTTCCCCCTTGCGAAATGAATCTTATACTCCAACAATCGATTTTTTGTTTAATTTGATCTATGAGTTTTGAAAAGCTATCCTTTTTGCATGTCCCGCTATATTTGGAAGTCTCAAATAAAATTCTGGATTTTTTAAGCTATTAACTCCCAAAATGCTTTACATTGCCTGTCTATCCCGAACATTAACATTCGTGCTAAAAAAATGGTAGATTTTTCAAAATTGATGCATTGACCTGTACAGTTTTCATACTCCCTTAGAATATTCTTAAGGATATTTGCACCACCAGTACTAACATCACCAAATAACATGAAGTCATCTGCAAATAGAATGTGGGTAATTTGTGAGCTTCTTCTATAAACCATTGCTCCTTTAATTAAGCCATCATCTCAAGCTAAACGCATAAGAGCTAATAGACCTTTGACACAAAATATAATAATAGGTCTCTCTATCGCAACCCCCTAGAAGGGTAAAAAATCTCCCATTTATCACCATTCATGCAAACTTTATAAGAAGTGGTAGAGATACATCTCATAACAAGATCAACAAGCCTAAAGTCAAAACCTATTTTTAACATTATACTCCGTAAAAAATCTCAGTCCACACGATTGTATGCCTTACTCATATCCAATTTCAGTGCCAAATAGCCTTTTTTCCCCATCCTCTTATTCTTAAAAGTATGCAGAATTTCATAGGCAAGCATCGCATTGTCAATAATCAACCTACTAGTAGAAATGCACTCTGTGCCTCATCAATGCATAATTCTAAAACTTTTTGAAGCCTATAAGCAATAGTATTAGAAATAATTTTATACAAGACAGTATAAAGGCTTATAGGGCAAAAGCTCTTAAGAATTGTTAGATTGGATGTTTTTGGAATTAAAACAATATTGGTGACATTAATGGATTCCAACGACATACCTTGATTAAGAATTTCCAAGCAGTAGGCACTGACATTTCGTCCCACAATGTGCCAGAACTTTTGAAAAAATAAGGTTGGAAAACCATTTGTTCTCGACGCCTTCATAGGACCCATACCCCTCAAGGCCGAATAGAGCTCCTCTTCCTTGTAGTCTATAACCAAACTTCTATTTCAATCTTTCGAAATGTAATTTTCCACACCACTCAAGATATGATCAAGATTTCCAACCCCTCTAGAAGTAAATAAATTTTCAAAAAAGTTACAGGCAATCCTCTTCATTGAATCCAAAACTCTTTTTTCTTGTCCATACTCATCATTCAGGCAATGAATCTTATTCCTCCTTCTTTGAGTAGCAAATTTGTGGAAGAAGTCAGTATTTCTGTCACCATGTTTTAACCAATTGGCACGTGCTTGTTGTTCCCAAAAAGCTTCATTTTTTTCAATCTCCATATTGAGGTGTAGTTTCACATCCATCAACTTTATCAAATTATCCTCATCCCTCTCACGAGCATTTAAATCCTCTAACTCCTTTGTGAGAATATCAACAAGTCCTCAATTCTTCTGTTGAATCTTACATTCTTATCTTTTCATACCCTCTTGCAGTATGATCAACCGTTCCCATACATTTTTAGAACTCACCTCCCAAAGCTTTTGACCTCGCATTCACACGAATCTTCCATTATCCACCATGATTCAAAATGGAACCAGTTCTTCGATCGACTACAATCATCACTACTTATTTTGATAAATAAAGGACAGTAGTCAAAAAATGAATAAGGTAGATGTCTTACCAAAGAATCCAAAAATAAGTTCAGCCATTCTGTATTTGCCACACACCTATCAAGTCTTTCTCTAATATTTGTATCAGGAAACTTCCCTCTTTCCCAAGTAAACCATGCTCCCAAAAAGCCCAAATTGATAAGAGAGCAATCCGAAAAAAGTACTATGGAAATTCTCCATTCTTCTTTCATATCACAGAATCCCTCCCTTTTTTTCATGCATGTACATGATTTCATTGAAATCCCCACAGGCCATCCATAGGAAACTTTGATCTCTCCTTAAATGTTTCAATAAATTCCATGTCACTTCATTCTCTCGAATGTTAGGGGCACCATAAAAACTGTTAGCTTCTATTTCGGACTATAAGATTTCTATTTGACAATCACATCCACATGGTCTTTTGAGTAACTCCTTAACACAATCAAAATTCCTTCCTTCCATATTAAACATAAATCACATCGAGTTCCTTCAATTGGAAACACAATACCATGTTGAAAACCACACCGACGATAACATCTTTCCATTCTTTGACAAGTCAATTTAATCTCTATAAAGAAGACAATATGGAGGGCAGTATTTCTTCAACACATGTTGAAGTCTTCGAATAGATCGTGGATTCCCTAAGCCGCGAACATTCCAACTTAATAGATTCATTGCTTCCGACCGGCTTGCCTATTGGCAGTCATCGATATTTGTTAAATTGGATCATTTTCTTGTTCCAAAAAAAGATACGTCGAATTTAACAATTTAGAAACATTTGAGTCCCTTACGTCAACTTTGGGTTTTTTACTATCATTCTTATCAATATTGGACTTATCAATATCCTCCATATGCTTCAGACAATTGTTTCGCTTCCTAAGAACCTTATCAATCATACATGAATCAAACATCTTAGTTTTCTCAAGTCTGCGCCAGTTATTATCATTATTTTTTACAATCATGAGAGTTGACAGCTGGTGACTGACCCAACCCATTTGAATAACCTCCACTATTCAAATTATCCACATCAACATATGGGCTTAGTTCCTATTAAATCGTAGACTTTAATTTAAAAATATGTGCCATACTGTCAGAAGTTTTATTTATGGCAACATCATTATCAGGATAGCTTCGATCAAGGAAAAAATCACTAATTGACTGTCAAGGATCTTTAATTTGCATGGAAAAAGAATCCTCCTGATTCCCAAATTTTTGTTGTTCATTAGCAGTTACTAAAACTTCAACTCCTTTTTCCGAACCGATTTGCTCTCCTTCTTGATGCTCAGATTCTGGTAAATTGTTGGGCATAACTTTTTCCCTATCAATTGTCGCAACTCCCGTATAGAAACACTGCTTCATTATTCTTTTTGCAGAAAACCCAAATTGAAAAATTTCTTTACCAATCAGATTGGATTCAGCCTTTAACGACGGTGAATAAGAGTATTCATCATCTGCTTTCTCACATTTTGCAATCGAGATACTAGTACATTCCTTGACTCCATATCCCATACAACCACAACCAAGGCAAAAAAGTGGCAAATTTTCATACTTAAAAGGAAACCATATTTTTTTCAAAATTTTCCGTGAAAATAAAAATCCTCTCCGAAGCGGTTTTTGAGCACCCAAGTGAACACTCAATTGATAGAATTCTCCTTTAATTTCAGATCTGAACAGCCCCCCAAATGTAGTTCCAATGGCATGCATAAGATCTTTCTTATCATATTCTGGTGGACATAGACCAACCTTTAGCCAAAAGGGAATTTGATTTTACTCATTTCAATAGGACAACCAAGATGATCAAAAATAATTATTTATTGACGGAAAAACCATGGAAGCCATTCCATAATCATCTCAAAATCTTCCTCACCCTCAAAAGAAATCAAAAGTAAGTTTTGTGCTATTGCTTGAATTTCAAACTTCTTTTTCAATTTCCAGATACTCTTCATTTGAGTGTGAAAACTATCCAGATTATGAGATTTTCTCGTCCAAATAGAACATAGTAACGACGGATTCTCCTTCGGAACAACTAAAGAGCTTTTCGCTGACAATTGAACTAATTCTTCTTTAAAGAGGGAAATCTTTTCCCTTTCCATTCTAAAAAGTCACCACTCACCTCTACCCAACCACAGTAGCTACTGTCTCTCTGGGAAACTTTGAGAGAGAGCACTCTTGACTTTTTTTTTTCATTTATTGTAGTATTATTATTACAACCACCATTATCTTTTATAATGGGTCTTCATGACTAAAATCCCTTATATCTATTAATTTCAATAATGTAACGATTTAATTATTATCAAGGGATTTGATTAATTCCCATCTAATCTCTAGTTTAGTTACCTTCCAATTTAATCTTTTTATTATAATTAATAACCTACCTAATTAATTACTTAATATTTTTATTTTCTAATTTTATATTCACCTCATAAACTCCTCAATTAATTGGTTAAATTGCTACTTAAGGCTTTACAAAATTCTACATTAATTTCCATTTATTTTGGTGACTATGTAATTCAATCCATGTATTAATTTTACTATTTTATTCAATTAATTACTAAATAATCTTATTTCTAATTTAATTATTAATATTTCTATTTTTTAATTCTATACTCGGTTTGTAAATGCTCGATTAAAATTTTTAGATTGTTCACTTTAATAAGTTTAGTCCCTAAACAAATATTTTCGATATCGACGAAAATCAGATTATCATGCTACTCTAACAAAGTAACAGACCAAACTAGAGCTTTTCCCCTCATCTTTCAACTTTATGGTTTATTTTCCTTGAAATAGCATGAAACTTTGTCGATTTAAACTTAAAGCCTTAACGTAGACGGTCTCGATCTCCGTCCATTGTTGCCGAATGGTTACTTGAACTCGATATGTTTCTCTTCTTAGCGAGACTTTCATCTTAACCTTTTGGATTGAACATTTGTCACCTTTGATTAACTCTTAACTAAATTCAGTACGTTCTAGTTTCATTTTTTTTGATATTTTATTCTCTTTTATTTGATTTATTTTGTCTTTTTGCTTCTATTAGTCTTGCCTAGGGCTTTTTGAAGCCGGAAACTTTCATCCTATTTTTATTTGACCTTGTTTATATTTTTGTTTGATTTGATTATGGTTGTGGAGATATTTGATTGTTGATTCTAGGTAAGGTTACATGAATAGTTTGATTGTGAATTTTCTTTGTAACAGCCTAATTTTCAGTGGTATCGGGAATAGAGATTTGAGATCACTAAATCCGACGGGTGAGTTGAAAATTTAATAAATTAAAGTTGAAAATTTAATAAATTAATACCTATGAGTCAAATGTGAATATAAAAGCATTTTTGAATTAGTGAATTTGGTGATTTAAAAGAATTAATTAGGTAAATTGGGTCGAGAATAAGGTATCGAGACCTTGACTTCATAAACCGAGCCATAAATATTTTTAGAAATATTTATGGAGTGTTGTTGAGGTAGTATTAAAATTTAGTCAGAAAATTTTGACGTTTGGGTGGTTAATTAAATAAAAAGGACTAAATTGAAAAAGGTGTAAAAGTTTCTAAAAGGATTAAATAGCTCAATTGTCAAATGAGGAAGGACCTAAAGTGAAAATAAGCCCAAAGGAGATATTTTGGGTGGCAATAGCTGAGAAAAATCAGGTAATGGTGAAATAAGGGCAAAATTAGAAAATTGCCAAAATTAGCTAAATAAAAATGAGACTAAATTGGAATATCTAGAATTTTCTTCATTTCTCTTCATATTCATCAGCTGAAAAACAGCCATGGAGGAGGGTTCAAGCTGGACCTATACCGAGTTGTGAAGTGTAGGTATGGTATTTCAATGAGGAAGGCCATACTGAGTTATGAATCGTAGCACTGAGTAACAACGTACTCAATTTCGTAAGACGTTCTCCAATTTGACAAAGTTTTGGTAATTATTATTTGAATTTATATGACAGATTTTAGTGAACATTGAAATTTAGCTCAATTATGTGATTTCATCATTCAAAGATTGTGTTTGACAGGTTATGTTAGTAAATTTTGAGTATGTGAATCAAAGTGACAGAATTTAAACAGCTAATAAGGTTGAGCTCATTCACATGAATTTGTCATTTGAAATTGTGATTGACAGAAAGAAACAGTGAATTGCATGCTTATGAATGGTTACACATACTTAAATGAAAAACAAGAAAAATGACGGTTATTGGTATATGGAGACATGAGACATTGATATATGAATATGAAATATGTTTGACAAATGTGTTCATTTATAATTATGGAATTATGTACCTCATGTGTGCTATTTGCATAAGGATGATATTTCAAATACTTTGGTGAGTAAAGTTTAAATATGAAACAGTATGAAATCGAGACAAAATGTTATGAAAATATATTTAAATTATCTGTAAGTGTTTCGTACTCCTTGGTAATGCCTCGTACTCTATTCCGGCGATTGATACGGGTAGGGGGTGTTACATTCTTGGATTATGATTTTGGCTGAGAGGGAAATGGTGAGTAGGTTAAAGATGAAGGGCTTTGAGTTTGTTGGGTTAGAGGTGAGACATACGGAAAAAACAATGTTTTAAAAATTAGATCAGCTTGAGTTCTTGTTGATATTTTTTGGATTAATGGACTAGGGAGAAATGATGCAAAAATTGAGTGACCAAAGTCTAAAATTGTAAACTTACTAATAGTTAAGTAAAATCGGGTATAATTTATCTTTACCTTTATTTTTATTATGTTTTAAATTGGTGTAATAACTTATTTAGCCCTCCAACTTTACGAAAAAGTCATTTTAGCCCTCCATTTAATTTTGTCTCTTTTATCCCTTAAACTTACATTACTTATCAAATCACCCCAAAATGGATGAAAAATTAACGACTGTTAACTTTGCTGATGTGGCATACACATGGATGCTACATAAGCAATTAATTAATTTTTTAAAATTTAAAAAATTTTAAAAATTTTTTTAAAAAAATATAAATTTATTTTAAAAATTATTATAAAAATTACAAAAATATTTTAAATATATATTTTAATTTTTTAAACTAACGTTAACATACACCTGGATTGCCACGTGGATGTTGTGTTAGCAAAGTTAACAAATGTTAATTTTTCTATCCATTTTAGGTGATTTAACAAACAATTCAAGTTTAAGGGTTAAAAGAGACGAAAAATTAAATGGATGGCCAAATAAATCATTATGTCTTTTAAATTTCTAAATTTCGTTGTCGAGCCTAAACCTACTCATGAGTTTGGCTACCGTCCAGGCCCGAAAGCTTGCCCAAAAAATGGAAGGGTTTAGACAAAAATACGAGGCTTAAAAAATAAGTTTGGATAAAATTTAATGCATGTATTCTATATGGGCCGAGATTAGGCCAAAAAATCTTGCCCAAGGCTCTGTCTGAATATATTATGTTATAAAAAATAATTATATATATTTATATTAAACCACTACCACAATAAAAATTAAACCCATTACCCAAAACCTAAAAAAAAATTACCCAACTAAATAACCCAACCCAAAATATAGAAGTTTAAAAATTATATTTAATACAATAAAATATTTATTATATTTATTTGTGTTTTTGAATATAATGAAACATTTATTATATTTATGACGATATTTTTAATACAAATAACTTTTAATATATTTTTAATATGTTAGAAAATTTTTATTTTAGTATTTTTAGTGTATTTACTATATCATATTTTTAAATAAAAAAATTAATTTAAAAAAATCAAATATGGTAAAACTAGATTGGGCTTGGATTGATGTTTGAGTAAAAAAATAAACTCTTTTTTAGACCAGACTGGACTAAACTTGAAAAGTTGATATAAATACTTTGCCTAACCCAACCCATCCTCTAGTGAAGCCTCAAAACAGAAAAAAGAATGCACACAAGACATCACTAACACAATTCATTCATAACCCCCGCCAGTCAAAACAGTTCTTATGGTTTTTAAGAAGGCAGGCTGGCAGCATTATAATCTTTAAGATTCTCAAGTCCACAATTTTTTTTTTCTCTCGTTTCTCCCTCTGCAGCTCTACCCACTCTGCTCTGTTTGGTATTTCTTTTACTATATTTGCATTGGCTTTGCAAGTGCATGCTTTTTATTATTTATTGAATTTTATTGATGATTTACGCCCTAAAAATTGGTGTGTTTTGAATGAACAATTCATAGATTTTAAACGTTGGTGGTGAAAATGTCGGAGAAGGGTGGCAGAATGTTTTCCTTGCCCACCAAAACAACACCCAAATCTTCTCTCAAATCCACCACTGGTTTGACTCTCTTCCCTTTGATTAATGATTCGTTATTTTTTTGCGCTTCTCACTATACCGTGTTCAATCCCCTTGCCTCTTCTATCTTCATTTTTTTTATTTAGTTGTTAATTGCTCTTATGGTGTAAAACCCTCTACTTGTATAACTACTTAATAATAATTAGCCATGGCCATAGACAAAATTTGCTAAATACCCCTTCTTCCTTTTAGTTATTTATTTATCCATATCATCATTCAGTTCATTCAAAATACATTAGAACAAATTTGATATCACTTAACGCATTAAACATGCATGCACTCTTTGCTCTGTAAATATTTTGTTATTCTTTAACGCCCTTTTCCGTGGCTTCATTAACATTGAAAGGAAAAGATGATAATTCAGCAAAATCAAAGAGGGGAAGGAAAGTTCAGTTTGGAACTGAAGGTCAATTGTTTTTCTTCCTTTTCCTTTTGTTCTTTGCCTTTTGATTTTTATATTTCTGTGAATATCATCCTTACAGATCCTACTCTGTCTGTATTTTTCCTTCTTTTAGGTTCACCTGATATTAATTTCTCATCGCCAAAATCTGATGGCAAGTTTGCAACCCCTTTTGGTAAAGGTACTATCCCCTCCTCACTTCTTGGTGCTTTCAGTAAAGGGATTATCTTTACTTTTTTTTCCCTAAGGTATTGCCTGTTTTCATTGATACTGCGTAAAATATAATGTACAAGGTGGAAAAGGAGAAAAGGCAGCGAATGGTGGAAAGACTCATGTGGCCAAAGAATCACAGTCATTGGAGCTCAGAGTTGAACAGGGTTTTTACTTGCCTTAACTACCATACATGTTTGTTTCAATGATTTGTTACTCTTTGTTTACCAAGTTAGTTCTTTGTCAAGCCTGCATTTAGGTTGTATTTTTACTTTTTTTCTTTATTTGAATGATTAACAGTATTTCCCTTCTAGGACGTGAAATCAATAAAAGATGGCATCTTTTCTAAGAATTTTAATTAGATTGCTTATTGTAATGAGTGTGCACACCCTGGCATCAATTTATAAATTGTAATATTTTTCTTTCAAAGAAGTGGAAATAATTTGTTTTCAAGGGAGTATCACTTTTATCGTAAGCATTTATGCTGTTAAACTGCCAAAGGAAATAAATTTCCTTTCTAGGTATCTTATTGTGCACTTCCGTTTCCCAATTTTTTCCCAAATATTTTTTTGGTGAATTACAATAACAGGGCAAAGCCCTAACAACCAATGCGACTAGCACGACTCGAACCTAGGCCACACCTGGGCGGTGAACACCCTTAACCATCAGGCCATCACATGGGGTTCTCCTTTTCCCAATTTTTGATATTCTTATTAGATCAATTACTTTCCTTGTTCTAATATGGCATTAATGTATGTTACATACTGGTTTTCATTTGGCACCTCGATTTTACTTTTATTTATTTTCTGATTGGTTGTTTAACTTTGTTGTCGTTCCTCTTCTGTTGGCCTCGTTGCTTCTTTTATTTTCTTTTATCATGCACTTTATGGATAGAGTGTCTTGGGTTTTTAGATTCTTCTCTCTTTTTTCAAATAGTCTTGGTTTTAAGATTCATCTTTTCTTAAATTAGTATTGGTTTTAAGATCTGTGTCTGAAACTTTGCTTAAGCTGGAAAGATCCTTGCCATTATTTGCAGAACTTCCTGAAAATGTTAAATGCCTTATGGACTGTGAGGCTGCAACTATCTTAGAAGGCATTCAGGATCAAATGGTTATTCTCTCCAGCGATCCAACTATTAAGCTCCCTGAGTAAGAACTTGCTTAGAACCTTTGATCTTGTATGGAAGGGTTCATCCAATTGCTCTAATCCATCATCCTTTTCAGATCATTTGGTTCAGGACTGCAGTATGCCAAGACTGGTAGCTATTATACCAATCCCCAGTCTGTTAGAAAAGTTCTTCAGTATCCTTGATTTTCTGTTTTCCATGGCACTTATATAATAGATAATTTTCTTGTCATTCTTTGCTTTATGCGACATCCAATCTTTTTGTGCTTCATCTCCTGTTGAACCATTAACTCAAATCTCAGATCTCTTACAAAATATGGTGTCTCTAACAGTGAGGTATCATGTCTTAACCTGAGTGCTTAATTTGAAGCAATCAAGCTACTGTCTCAGTTCCAAAATGTTGTTGCAGATTTGTGTGATTGCCAATACTTGTCCAGAAACTGTTGATGAAGTTTTTGCTCTTGTCCGATCCTTGGAGGTATGACCCATATGGGTATTTTCTTAAATCTGATATATAAAGAATAGGAGAGTAGGAGCTTTATTGTAAAATGAAGCAAAGATACTAGTTTGACATTTTTATTGTGTGATTTAGGCTAAGAGAAGCAAACTCACTGGACCACTTAAAGATGTATTGGATGAGCTAGCTAAACTTAAAACATCAACCTAATTGCATGTGGGGATGCTCTGGTAAGATGGCTTTTACTAGGATGTTACTGCTGTAGGTTCTAGCCTTCTAGGTTGTGATTATTGTTTGGATTCGATAAACCAAGTGTGTGCAGGTTACTTGACTGTTAAGAGGCAGGAGATGTGCCTTTTTTTTTTTTTTTGGGGGAAGCCTTGTTGGAACTGGTTTGAAAGAAATTTACTCCTCTCTTAATTGGTGGTTGTACCCTTTCCATTTTAATAACCAGAGATTAACTAGAGCTTGTGCAGCAGGATTTATTAACTGTTGGAATATTATTATCTTATGATGTCAATTTGTAGTCGAATATAGATATTGTATCTGTAGCAGCATTGTTTGATGGGACTGCAGGATTTTATAATTTTTGGAATATTTTATCTTATTATGTGAATTCGTGGTCGAATATTGGTATTGTATTTGGAGCAGCATTGTTTGATGCATGACTGGTATGCTACTATTAAGAACTGGATCTCTCAGCAATCTCTTTCGATATGGAAAAATACGGTCGGATGAGTTGCTTTGCTTGCTAGTTGTGTAAGTAGGATCTAAATACTTGATGAACTCATCTTGGGGGTCTCTCTATGTCCATCCCACCATTTCTTAGGCTTAGGTGGTAATCATAGGGAGGCTTAAGAAGCTTGCTCTTTGATGTGCTTAATTGAAATAGTTTGGTTAAGAAGAACATGGAGAGATGATTTAGTTTTGTGTTGTATTGATATGTAAAAATAAGTGGCATAAAAGAACATAGAAAGTTGATAATAACATCCTTACGAACAGGTGAATGTTGAAGATGTGCCGGTATAGGAATATGGTTGTGATGTAGCGGAGAAATTGGTGGAGTTTGTTTGTGTTGCAGCTTGCAAGATGGAAAATGGTAATATGCTTATTGTGTATGTCTGTTAGATAGAGATGTTTTGAGATAGTGATTTATGTTTATGGAAAAAAATAGTAATAAAAGTTCCATCATTAATGTATCAAGGACCAAAAAAGAAAGAAGGAAAATTTAGAGATGGATACTGTTACTGCTAGATAGATGGTTCCTCCACAATTGTAAGATAGACGTGGTCGGTCAGGATTATTTGTATTTGGACACCATAGCGTAAAGGTTCTAATTTCTTAGATATTGTGGTTCTAATTTTTAAGAGATGTTTGGTATAGTTATATTCTAATTTCTCATTTAATTTTTATAGGCCATAAAATGAACATTAAAAATATAAAAGAAGTCATAAGGATAAAGACTAGTTATCTGCAGCATTCTTTTCCCAAATTCTAACTCTTATAAGAATTAAAACTAGTAATTTGAACCTTCAATTATATTTAATTTAGTGATGGTGGTTCAAACATGGTTTTTTAATTATACTTAATCTAATGAGAATCATTAATTATAATTATTAAAATGTCACATGTCTAATTACAATTAATTATCAAATCCAAGAATTAATTGAGTTTTTTAAATGTACCCTTTAACTTATCCGGCTCCGTTTGAATTCAACTTTCCAATACATATATTTTACAATTGTAAAGCATAAGAGCTTTATGTGATGATATGATAATTAATGGTGTTTACTGCCTCAGATGTAGTCTTAGTTTGATTTGTATTAGTTGCATTAATTGTTCGAGCTTTGCTCAGTTATTGTAATTCTGATTGGTTGATTTGTGAATTAATTAAATTGATAAATTCTCTTTAATTCGACCAAATTAGTTGGATGAGTTGACATACCGGTTTCACTATGATGTAGCTCTGAAAATATTGAGCGTAACTCATTAGATTCGGTCCATAAACTCTAGCGCAACAGCAAACTTAGAAGACTCATAAATATCACACCCTGCCGACACTTCTTCCATTATGATTTCCAATATTAATGTATGAATCTAATAATAATATGACAAATACCATATGTTTCTCTACTTAATACGTTGACCGGTGGTTTAACCAATTATTCGTTTTGTGTTTTAATTACTAATATCTGGCATCATCTTAAATGTTGCTTGTTTTCTATTATTTACTACAACTAAAAATAATAAATAAATCCAACACGAATTAAACCCAATTTGTATCTCTTTTCTATAAATAAATGCCATATGGCTAATAATTTATTATAACATTATGGAAATTTAATTTCGTTTACCATCATGAAAAAAAAAAAAAAACAAAAGCAACGGGCAACGGGGCATAGTAATGATTGGACATTGACAAATTAAAATAATTAAAGGAAATAAATTAAAAAAGAAAAAGAAAAAAAGAGAGCATCATATCATCTAGATCTAGAAGGCTACAACTGAAAACTAGAAATAGCATCCATTCTCATTCTCATTCTCATACTCATACTCATCTCTCTGTTGTTCTCCCCTGCAAACAAGTTTTACAGAAAAGAGTGTTTGTGTGTTTTTTTTTCCCTATTCTTGGTTGTGGTGGTAAAGAAATATGACCAAATTGTTCTAAAATTAGAAAGAAAAAGAATAATGAAGGTGAGGCATATAGTATTGGGTTTACTCTCGATTTCCGTCATTGCTCCCATCTTTCTTTACACTGATAGGGTCGGCTCCTTCGTCAATCCCTCTTCTTGTACGTCTATTTCTCCTTTTTTTTTTTTTCTTCTTCTTATTTTCCTGTTTCCATTCTTTCATGCTGATCTCTTCTTCCTCACGGTAATTTCTGCAGCAAGACGCGATTTTCTTGATGATGTTTCAGCTTTGGTAAGTTTCTTTCTTCTTTCTTTCCTGGGGTTTAAACAATTATAATGATAAACAAAAAAAAATTAATTTTTATTATTTCTTGTGCAGACGGTGTCTGGCGATACCAGACATCTCAATGTTCTTCACCAGGTAGTAACATAGTAGAATGAGTTCCATTTCGTGTTCAGAGTATGCATTTCTATTGATTGATTTCAGATCTAACGCCTTCAATGTCCAATTCTTTGCCGCAGGAAACTTCCACCGCCTTGAAAGAACCCATTGGAGTCGTATATTCTGACCACTCTACAGGTTCCTTTCCCAACGGTTGTTTATTTATTGTTGTGTTTATTCAAGAATTAGGCAATGCAAATGTGAATTGATGGGTGTTTGATTTACCAATGACAGTGACGAGGGAGCATAAATCAACACGAGTGCTTTCTGCTACCGATGAAGAACTTCAACAACAGCAATTATCTAACCCCATTAGGCAGGTCATCGATCGAGCACCCCCCGGTCTCACCACTACCCTGGATTCCCATCCTAATGCCTCTGACATCTCGGTAATTGCTTCCCCTATCTTGCTTTAGTATTTCATTTCATTTTCTAAATCTTCCCCCATTCTGTGTATACCTATTACCTTTCACTTGCTATAAATAGACCTATTTTATCTTCTCATATTGCCATAGCAGCGTTTTATTAGTAATTCCCGATTTTCTCGTTGATTTTATTACTTGCCTCTTATTTGAGACTGTTGTACTACTTTGGAAACTTGAATCGTCCCCTTTCCGTATATACTAAAAATTTGCTTTATGTGGTGCTTCAGTTGTCACCAAAACGGAAATGTGACTATACCCCTAATCCTCTTATTTTTACCTTATCATTTCTTTTTCCATGTCTTTGTGTTGAGCTGTTTCCTTCAATTTTGAATTGCATATCTAAACGAAAAATTCTCTTTAATAAGGTTCAATGTAAACTTTAACCTTGAAGTGATTTTATTCTGTGACCCTTTTGAGCTTGTTGGCACTTTTTGCTATTTTTGTCTACCCATAATTGTTTCTCTACGGCTAAAAATAGTTTCTTGATGCTGCCACATTTCCAGGATTCACAATAAGAGTAGACGTTAAACCTAATTGTGAGCTTAGTTAACAGTTATTTTACCTTGTTTGCTTTACCAATAGGCTATTGAGCTTGACCAGCAACCAACTCAGCCCTCTGGCAAAATTGTTCAGGAGCATTCAGATAACAAACATGACAGATTGACTGAACCAGCAGATGCTCAGGTCCGTCACCTCAAAGATCAGCTCATCCGTGCAAAAGTATACCTGTCCCTTCCTGCTATAAAAAACAACCCACATGTTACAAGGGAGCTTCGACTGCGGGTTAAGGAAGTTACACGTGCTCTTGGTGATGCAACCAAGGATTCAGATCTGCCAAAAAAGTATCTTTTTTCTGAACATAGGGCTGCTGATCTCTATTTTAAGCTCTCTTTGCTTTCTGTTTGTTAAATTCCCACATCTGTTCCTTATTTCTTCAGGGTCAGCCACCACAGTTTCTACATCACTCTAATTTGTGTGTGTTTTTTGTTCAGTGCTGTTGATAAGTTGAAAGCAATGGATCAATCGTTAGAAAAAGGGAAGCAGATTCAAGATGACTGCGCTGCTGTGGTAAAGAAGCTACGGGCTATGCTTCACTCATCTGAAGAGCAACTACGAGTGCACAAAAAGCAGACCATGTTTTTGACGCAATTAACTGCAAAAACGCTTCCCAAGGGTCTTCATTGCCTGCCTTTGCGCCTTACTACTGAGTATTATACCTTGAATTCTTCTCAACAAAACTTTCCAAATCAGCAGAAATTAGAAGACCCCCGCCTGTATCATTATGCTCTTTTCTCAGATAACATATTAGCAGCAGCTGTTGTCGTAAACTCAACTATCTCACATGCTAAGGTAATACTCTTCTATGGAGACTTAAACTCGTACTTCCTTTGGTTGCCGGTGGAAAAAGAAACTGTTCATCACCTTTAATCTTAAGTTTGCCATTTCCATTTTATTTTAATCTTTTACACTCTTGAGAGAAGTAAAGGTTGGGGTATATGCGTGTGCATGCATGTGTGTGTCAGTGTGTGTATGTGTGTGTTTTTGCATAAAACAACTTGATAGGTACATAATTACAATTGAGCTCCTTGCTTTTGTTGACTTGTTGAACTCATGAAATTTACTTGATCATTTGCAGCACCCTTCGGATCATGTTTTCCACATTGTTACTGATAGGCTTAATTATGCGGCAATGAGAATGTGGTTCCTAAGTAATCCACCAGGGAAAGCAACTATACAGGTCCAGAACATTGAAGAATTTACATGGTTAAACTCAAGCTACAGTCCAGTTCTTAAGCAGTTAGGTTCTCCTTCCATGATTGATTATTACTTCAGGGCACATCGGGCTAGTTCTGATTCAAATCTGAAGTTTCGGAACCCAAAGTATTTGTCCATACTGAACCATCTTCGGTTTTATCTACCAGAGATCTTCCCAAAACTAAATAAAGTGTTGTTCCTAGATGATGATATAGTAGTCCAGAAGGACCTTACTGGCCTTTGGTCCCTTGATTTGAAGGGCAATGTCAATGGTGCTGTTGAAACTTGTGGGGAAAGCTTCCATCGGTTTGACCGGTATCTCAACTTCTCAAATCCCCTGATCTCAAAGAACTTTGACCCACATGCTTGTGGATGGGCATATGGAATGAATATTTTTGATCTGTCAGAATGGAGGCGGCAAAACATCACGGAGGTATACCACAGATGGCAGAGGCTGGTAAGTGACGGAAGTTCCTTGCAAACCATGTTAGATTTAGTTCACATTGCTAGTCTTAATTAGTGTCACCTGACTTACTAAGTGGAAGTTTGTTTGATCTGTCTTACCCCGTACAAGTATGCCAATCGCACTTAAAGTACAAATGAAAGGGGTAAAACCTCGCTTCAGAAAACATGGGTATTGAAAATCTTTGAAACCTAGAGGTTCTTAATTTTAAAGGAGGTGCTTGTTGGGATAACAGCTATTTATTGGAAGTAGCTACTTAAAGAAAGAAATACTTACTAGATTTTTAAACCCAGGTTTCCTCTTTTCCTTCAAGTGGGGTAACGGGAACTGCTGCCGAACAACTCTTTACTATTCTGTAACATATAATAGCTATCCCTCCTCAAATGGCTGTTTAGCATGGCTTGCTACACCCCTTAGGTGCTTAAGCCTCCTGACCACACTTGTACACGTAGAGAGATGTACGTTTAAGTGATTGGATCATACCCCACTTCTAGAATGGAGAAAAAAAGCTACATTTTATTTCAGCGATACTTTCCCATAAAGATTTAGAGTTTGGTTGTTGACCTTTACCCTCTATTTTGAGTGCCATTGTAAATGCTAAAAAGGGTAGCTTGGAAGGTTCAATTCAGTATTTCTTCATTGTGGGCATATCCTATACTTTGTACATGGTGTCATACCAGTGTATTACCTTGTTTCTAATTTCAAAGTCAATTTTATATGCAGAATCGTGACAGGCAATTGTGGAAGTTGGGAACCCTGCCTCCTGGTCTCATAACATTTTGGAAACGCACATATTCCCTTGACAAATCTTGGCATGTGCTGGGGCTTGGCTACAATCCTAATGTAAACCAGAGGGAGATCGACCGGGCTGCTGTTATACACTATAATGGCAACTTGAAACCATGGCTGGAGATAGGTATACCCAAGTATAAAATCTATTGGGCCAAGTATGTAGATTATGAGACAGTGTATTTGCGAGAGTGCAACATCAATCCGTAGAAAGCCTTGATGGGATATTAAAGTGTGGTGGTGAGCCATGGTTTACCCATGCATTTTGACATCAATTTGTAGTTATCTCGTTAAGAGGTAGCGGGTTGAAATTCATCATGCCCTGTATACATTGTCAATTTTGCTTTTGATTTTTTGGTTCTGACCGCAATGTGTGGAATTGACGTTGATGCGACTATTTTTTAGCTATTTAAGCAGAAGTGCAACCGTATTTGTTTGTATATCATCCGTAATCATTGTATTCCTATGCATGCAGCTAAGTTATATTCTTTGTAGCGTATTACTTTTAATGCATAACATAATAAATAGAAGCGGAGGAGTTTACTGAAAGAGGAGCCAGTAGTAACACATTGGCTTCATTCAAATTCTACATTTAAGAGTCCCTTACAGGAGATGCTAATATTATCATATTATCAATATTGTTTATTTTAATTGATGAAATGGGATTGCTGTTGAACCCCATCTAAAAATTCCAATATCCTTGTTAGGGTGATGAAGGCAGGTTTTTCGTGATCACTGCCAAGCAATTATCATGAGGCCTTGTATGGGGTAGATACCTAATTTTACTCTCAGGATTAAGCCGTTCCAACCTGCATTGTAACATCACCCAACATCAACAATTTCAAGCTTGAATTGATCATGAAAAGAAACCCAACATTGCAAAATAACTTACTGATAGCTGAGGAGGAAATGGTGAAGAAAAATAGAAATTTCAAGCTTGGCAAGATCATTTCCAGGGCACAACCTGCTTCCTGCTCCGAAGGGAAGGAAAGTTCCTGCTTTGGCGTTATAGTCCTGCATATAGTTAAGAGACCATTATAATTTAACTAATAGGTTACACTTTATGGTTCTTGTATACATACGTATAAAGAAAAAGATTGGAGGAAAGGTGAAAAGCGTTGTGAAACTTACATCCCATCGAGAAGGATCAAATTCTTTTGGATTTGGATAAATCTCAGGATCCAAGTGAATGCTTCTGAACCAAGCTAACACTTTCCATCCCTTTGGAATAGTATAACCTGAAAAACCAACAGCTTTGTATGTGAATGATGTAACAATATCACTATATACCTTAATATA
Organism: Gossypium anomalum; assembly: GCA_025698475.1. NCBI lineage: Eukaryota > Viridiplantae > Streptophyta > Magnoliopsida > Malvales > Malvaceae > Gossypium > Gossypium anomalum. Next base: position 88,197,698 of record CM046961.1, read on the forward strand.
ATCATATCATTAAAACTGACCGCTTATTTTGACGTCTGTTTTTGCCTCACGGAAGACCATCAGTGAAAATGTTATCAACCGAAGCGTTTCATCAATCACCTTCATATACATATAAATCAAAATATAAGCAGTGAAATGAAGGGTATGTTGAAGCCTTACAATTAACTGATATAACAGATGTGATGTACCTTGGAAAGGTATTCCATTTCTCGAATATCCTTAAGGGTTGAACCTTTTTGGGTGGGTGGTCTTTTCTTCGCAATCCTCTCTTGCTCTGCCTGTATACAATAAAATAATACCGTCAAGTAATGAAAAAGAAGCACATTAATGCTTTGAGACTGCTTAAAAACCTTTGCTTTTTCTAGAAATTCAGGGTGTTGTTGCAGGAAAATAGTCGCCCACATCGTAGTATGGCCAGAAGATTCATGGCCTGCATTCAGGTACATCAACATGATATCAATGATTTCCTCATCATCTAGTGTTTCACCTTTCTCATCTTTAACATCCATCAGGGCATCCAACATGTCTTTCTTCTTCGTGGACTTGTTCGTCTTCCTCTGATTTCTCCGCTCATTCACCACTGATTGAAAAGCTGCCACCAGGTTTTTCCTAGCCTGAAAAAAAGAAAATGCATTTCTCTATTATGAATTATCCCTTCTTAGCGTAAGATAACTTGAGTCGCAAGAAAGATGTAAGAAAAACTCACCTTCAGGGCTTTATAGTAGGCAAATCCTGGGACATTGATTGCCATGGCTCTAACTCCATAGTTGAGAGTTGTGTATTCCCTCTCCAAAGCTTCCATTACTTCTTCGCTTTCTGAGCTTAGAAAAATATACATTATTATCCGAAAAGTGAGCTTCCGGAGCTGTGTCAAGAACTCGATTTTTCCCATCTTGGACCATTTGTCCAGGGTAGATATGACAATGTCCTCGATATATGGGATGTAAATGGACAGTGCTTCATGGCCATTGACAGGAGCTGAAGTTAAACGGCGGAGACGCTTATGTTCTTCATAAGGGATACCAATGAATGATTTTTTTCCAATGAGCTCCACCGTGGACGTAGGCCATCCAGGCTTAAATGCATCATCATCATTTAATACCCTTTTACATGTTTCAGGCATTGTTACGATTACACTTGGGTTCCCAAACATGAAAGCCTTGTAGATTCCAGTACGTCCAAATCTGCATTAAAATACATCGGTCATGAATGATGGTCAAGGATTTGATGATGTTTGATCATTTCTAAACTTGTTATCTAAGTAACATGTCGACTATTATCAGATTGGCAATAAAAAAAGTATTCAAAGAAAAACAAATGGTATCAAAACTGTAGATTGTAGTAAAATGGAATATCTTAGCAAGTAATACAACACTAAAAGACATTATAGAAGGCGACAAGAGAGGCAACTGCCCCATTCTCTAGACATAAGGTGGTGGGTCTGGGTCAAAAACATGTAATTCTGTTTTTTTTTTTTTTTTTTGAATGAAAAAGTTGGCATAGGTCTCTGTCTAAGGGCCTCTCTTCCCCTGACAGGCTACGGCTCTAGCTGCTATGCTCCTCTTGTGTCATCACACCACCATTCTTTTTTTTAAACAATGACACCACCATACTTATTTCTGCTAATATTTTTTTATACCTTGTCTGAAACTATACATAATCACTCACTCTTTAACCCTTAATAGGGTTAATAAAAAAAATAAGATCTGCTTAAACACGTTTGAATTCAAATATTTTGGCATTGACAATAATGCTGCAACCTAAACAAGCCATGACGTTACATACTCTAAAAACTTACAATTAGAGTTCATAAAAAGAACTCCAAATTCGTGGGTCGAGATGAGTTCAGATCAATTCCATTAGTCCCAATATACTTAACAAAATTGCTCCCTTTTATTTTATAGTTATTTTTATATATTTTAACTATAATTTTTAAAAATAGTTAATATAATACAAAACATTATGTAAAATTTTTGAGGAAATGTGCTAGGATCGATGAAATTATTTTTGAAAGTCATCAACCACTAAAATATTAAATAACACCGAGTCAAAATCAGGGTGACAAGAAGCAATCTAATGTTGCCCCAATCAAAGAAGTTAATTTTCTACCGATACCGATGGTACTCACCAGAACATCTCACTCTATTAATAAACCAAAACATTCAATTTTACTTTTTGTTTCAGCGTAAATTTAATTAGTATCGATCTATTTTGATAAATTTTTTCCGACCATCCAAAATATGGTATACTAATTAAGATATTTATGTTAATTTTATGATCGATGTTTAGGATTTGTAACTGTAGCAATATTATATCCAAGAGTATTTTTTTTAATATTTATAAATATTTTTATATAAAATGAAAGATAAAATTGGAAACTATAGCTATACGTATAAATATGAATAGAAAAAATAATAGGTCTATCGCTACTAACTTGAGACCTCAAGCCATTTCTACCTAAGAGAGAGACAGCAATAAGAGGCCACCCTCTTCAATCAAATCAGGGTATGGAATGAAGTGGAATACAATGACGCTCTCACTTCCCTTTCCACTCCATACTCCATTTCTATTTAGCTTTTCCTTCTTTTTCCACCATTTCTTTTTTATCTGCTGGTGGTGGTGCCCTTTAAAGCATATAGGAAAAAAGAGCGGTGATGGGTGGCAAAGCAAAGTACCTGGAGACAAAAGAAGCGATGAAGGAATCGGGATCGTCGGACCTAAAGGCTCGGAGAAAGGACCACATGTTGCCGATGAAAGGCCACCCCAAATCCCCTGGCGGCAGAGAGTACCGCTCGTCGCCCAATCGGGTTTCATACACCCACGGATTCACTCTCTCCAACACCCATTTTAGAAAGGCGAAAGCAGCCAGAATTGCTAAGAAGGCGACCGTCCACATGGAGCCCGTGATTTCCATTACAACAGCAACCATCACTCTGTTACGGTGCAACCTAAGTTGTCAACATTTATATATGTGCTAGTACAGGAAGGAGGCATATATGGAGAGTGGCACAAACATGGTAGTGACAGCGCACAGGCAAATAGGGAAAGTATATATGGTAGTACTAGAAATGTTAATTATATAGGATAAAGATAAAGGAAAAAGACAGGGAATACTGGGGAAGTGAGCTTGCCTTGCTTACCCACCTCTATCTCTATGCATCCACTTTCTACTTTGCTCTTGTCGTTTCCTAGTTTGGATTATCTCTCTCCACTCCCATTCCCTATATCCTGCTTATATTTTGTAATCATCCCTAATCTTTTTTCCTCTTTAAGCTTTAAAGGGTTGCACGCGAACCATATATATATATATATAACGGATTGTAAAATTTATTATGTAATGTGATCTTTTTTTTTTTTAATTTATAAAAAATAAGTTAAAATATCTTTTATAAACTAAAAATTTTATTATACACGTAAACATGGAAAAATTACATATTTAAACATAATATGCAGTAAATGATGAATAATAAAAGCATATATACGAAATTAAATTAAAAAGATTGACACCAACTCAATTATCGATATTATCAATATATACATACAGTGTAGTGTGAAATAATTTGTGTAATAAAATTGAAATGTTTAAATATATCGGTAAAAAAAATATTTTATAAATAATGATGAGATGAGTAAAAATTTTAATATTTTTATTTTTTAAATAAAGAAAAAATAAAAATATTATCATAATAATATAATGTGTAATTATTTTGATAATTTCCTTGATTAAATTGACTTATGATTACAACTGCAATAAAAGTAATCAGATTTATTAATTAAAAGAATAGTAATTTTAAAGAATTATACAAAGCATTAGATATAAAATTTAAGAAGACGATGCGAACGAATTTTTATTTAAAAAAATCGACTTTAAAATTCTTTCATTTTTATCTTTTATTTTATTTTCATTTTCTTTCTTCTTTTATACGTCTCTTTCCCTTCTTTTTCCTTTCCTTTCTCATTCTTTGGTTCGAGCCCAAACCTAGTCGGGTCTGATATGGTAACCTGCGAGGGTCCTCCTTAAATGCCAAAACGCTGCGTTTTGCGACAACTCAAGTTTTAAGAGTTTTACTATATATTAATTAAATTAAATTTAATTATTTCTTAAATTTTTTTTATAAAATCTTTAACATTTCATTAATAATATAATAATATATTAATTTAATTTTAAAAATATGATATTGAGTTTAAATAAATAATATTTTGAAATTATTTTTAAAATATAAATATTATGATAATAGATTGTGTGAAATTTTATTTTTATATATAATTACTTACTTAATTTTAATTATTTTTAAATATTACAACTTTGAATAATTTATTGTAACATTATTTATATTTCTAAATATATGTTTCGATCTTAATATTGTATTTAATTTGTAAAAATAGTGATAAGATTAAAAATACTTTTTTTAAAAAAAAGGGTTTTGAAATTTACAATGCATTATTATGCAAAATTGTAAGTTGAATTATTGAATATAAACAATTTAGAAGGACTTTATGAAATTATAAGTTGCATAACACAATTAAAATTTGTATAAAAAGGCGCATGGGTTTATGTTGCAATTTTCCCTCTATAAGTACTTTCATTTAAATAAGTGATTAAAATGAACCATTAATTAAAAAAGTAATCGTGTAATGATAATAATGATTTCATTTAAATAAGTGAATACAGTACTTGTGATTAAAATAAATAATTTATATATAACCATTAATTAAAAAAGTAATCGTGTAATGATAATAATATGTGTTAATTAAGATTTGATTTTAATTATTATTATTTAAAATTTGGTTTTAGTTTTATACTTAAATAACAATTTTTGTTATTGATAAAAAGGTGAAGGGGTTTACGTAGCAATTTTCCCCTCCACAAATATTTTCTTTCTTTCAAGTCAAATTTGTTTAAAGAAACTTAACAACATTGTAATATAATGACATGTCACTTACAATATCTTTTTTTTAATAGTTTAATGTTACACCAATATTTTTATCATGAAAAAAAATTAAATCCAAATGAAAATCTTAAAATTTAATATAAAAATGCTGACGTGGCATTAAACTATTAAAAAGTGATAATATTTTTGTTTCATACAATTTTTTCTTGTAATAATATATATATATATATATATATATATATATATATATATATATATATGATAAAATATGATTGAACAACAATGAAAACAATTAATCAAACTTTTTTTTTCATCTAATTCAATCTTTCAAATTTTATCTAAGCTCTTCGACCCACATTTGTTTTTTTTAAAGGTAAAATACCTTTATTAAACAAAACAAATCAACAAAGAAATAAGGGTTAAAGACAAACTAACCCGAGCCAACAGGTTCTCCCTTTGTATAATCCTACATTTTTTTATCAAAGCATCAACAGAAAGAACATCAGATGAGAAGGCTGAGTAAAGTTCCCAACTATGCAGACGAGTAGAAGATAAAGCTACCCTTGCTAAAGCATGAGTCGCCTTATTAGCTTTCCTGAGTACTCAAAACAACGACACATTGTTGAGTTAATTTATAATCGAAACACAGTATCTAATAATATTTTCAAACTCAGTTTGATGTGAAAATAGCACGGTAAACTTGAAGGCAAACCAAATCAATAATCACTATGTCAAGATGCAAACTTTCAACCAAGAAAGCACTTCTCGAATAGCCAAGGCTTCTATCATAACAACAACATCAGTTCCATGAACGTGGCCAGTAAGCCCTTTGATGAAGTCACCTTTCTCGTTTCGAATAATAATGCCATATCCCTACTCGAGCCTTGCACAACTAGCTACAGCATCAATGTTGCATTTTAACCAAGAAGCAACCGATGGCATCTATCATTTAGATACATTCTAGTATGCTATAACATGTGCTTAAACTCTACCCAAACACCACTTCAAAACCTTCTAGTCCTGCAAGTAAGACAACACAAATTGGACCATGTGAGTAGTAGAAAAATCTTTTTCTGCCATACAAACAAGTTTCTAAAGAACCATAAACTCCACACTAGAAGGTTGCCCTTTTCGAACTTTGTCATAATCCGCAATATTCAGTAGGTAAATCATCAACTCAGTCTCATTAACATTGGATAAATCAATATTACTTCACTACCAAACTTGGACTGCAAGAAGGGATTCAAATAAAACATGGTTGAGAGATTCGATTTGACGACACTGAAGAGAAAAAGGGACCGACATGCACTCCTTTGTAGACCTTTATACCAATTTTACGGTCCACTAATAAAATTTTAATTTATATAATTGATCGGCTAGATTGAGTTTTTGGGATTCTACCGTGAAGTCAAAGTGCTAGAAATTTGGTATTTTTGTTTGTTTGCCCAAGAGAGGCCAGGCCAGGCCATCATTTTAGGCACTCACGTCGACAGCTGATTCCTGCGAACACTAATTGTCCACTGCATGCGGATGTAACCTAATTCGTCTTCTAGCTAGCTATTTCGCTTTATATTTGATTACTTTTTGCGCCATCGCAAATTAGAAGTAATTAATTACGTACAAGTGGTTTTGTCTTTGAGTAATGTAAAGTGAGGTTTAATTAAGAGCTGGATTCATGAATCTTTTTTAGCCATGCCCTTTTAGGTTTGGTATGGTTTGAACTTTGAATGGGTGTCCGTCCAGTCCACAAACAAATCTCTCTATTCATCTTTCACGTCCCATCATCCGACATTGCCTACTTAGGCTTCTTTAGGCTACCTAATTAATTAGTTAATTAATTAAATTTTTCAAAAGAAAATTAATAATTAAGATGGATTGCTTAGCATCTTGGTTGGCGAAGAAAAAAAAGGTCGAAGACACGATTAACGTTTTCCTCAAGTTTTACCGAGGAAAGGGATCCCCTATTTGGTAAATCTTACAAGGTGATTTGAAGAAATGTTTAATTATATATATTTTGTTAAGATATAACGGAAATTATAAATTTAAATATTTATAAAAATAATTAATCATTAAAAACTATAATCAAATTGATAATTGAAACATATATTTTTAAGGTAGTTATGAAGATTGTTAAGGGAGTTGGCAAATTTTGATAACAAAATTTTTTGAGTTATGATCTTTTGAGTTTACAAATCGATAATTGAAACATATATTTTTAAGGTAGTTCTAAACGTGAGTACGTCCACTTATGATATTCAAATCGTTTATAGCAACATATTTTTAAGATCGGTTTGGATTACATCAAGAAAATCGACTTTCGTGCTTTGAAAAGATTGGATTAGGCATGTTAAACTTTGAAGCATATACTGAAGATTGAAGACTTATTGTAGATATTATCAAAGCTTACAATCCTGCTGTTTTGATGGGAAGTTTGATTTTAGGTGATCTTATATATTAACAAGTCTTAGTTGATTACAATTTAGGAGAAGTGTATAGTTGATGCACTGATTTGTGAGCACTTATTTTGTTTATTGAAGAGCATTTCTTTGGAGTGCATTGTGCTTATAATTGAGGACACTTGTATAGTTGATGCACTGATCTTCAAATACTTATTTTATTCACTGAAGAACATTTCTTTGGATTGTATTGAATGTAAAATAAAGTGTTACTTGGTTTTTATCCTTAGTTTTTAGTGGTAAAACTTAGAGGAGAGTGATCTTGATCTTAGGTGCAAAAGTTATATTCTAATCTAGTGAGTGTTAGAGCTTGTAATCACTTGTTGTACAAGGTGTTAAGATAGTTGATTATCTCTTTGGGCAATTTCCCATAGACATTGGAAAACCAAATTGTATAAACATATAGTTGTGTTCTCCAATGTTCTTCATCAGTGCTTGAAGCAGTTGGTTCTACTCGTAGCTCTGCTTCTAGCGTTGCTCAATTTTTTTGTTGTTATACCTCCTTCACGTGTCCCTCTACGTGTCTTCAGTAGACAAGTAAATCACTAACATGTCTGCATTGAGCAAATTTCTAGCCAGGTGAGCCTGGTGAACCTTAGGTTACAGTAGAATGGCAAACCTTTATAAGATTATCCTCGCTAGGTGTGCAGGGGACACATATGGAAATTCAGACTTATTGATTACCCAATTGTCTTAATGGATCATATCTAAGAACGTCACATCACTGTCACTATAAGAGAACAATGTATAACTCCACTATCAGTGAGCTCAGGGCATGTGGGCATCATGGTCCCCTAATATATAAACTCACCATAACACTTGAGAGAGACCAAGAGAAAAAAAAACCATTCTCCTTCCATCATTATTCTTCTTTTACTTGAGCCTACAACTAGAAATATCCTTATGTAGTTGAGTACCCAATGACTCTCCGCCCCAACCAAAGGTGAACCACTATCAAATTAGCCTTCTTATTTTCTTTGTTAATCCAATCGGTTAATAAGTAGAAGAATTCCAAGCCAATCTAATAATAATAGAGAGAAGTGTTTTCCCCCACCATAACTGTAAGCCCATTCCAATATCTATTGGCAAGATTACAGATCAACTTAACACCCCCAAGCAAGAATTCTAATTTTTGTTAACATGTCTTGAATTGCTAACTAGAAAATAAAATGAGGGCTTGGGATGAAGAGAGACCCCAATTATAAAAAAATATAAAAAAATATTTTTATGTGATATAATAAGAATATAAAATGTCAAATTTATTTATAATGACAAATATAATGATCGATTTGAAAAAAATAAAAATATGTTATACCCCCATCTGCATTAGGACACGTCGCAAGCTAAGAAAATGCTTAAAATAGTAAGTCCGCCATCAGAGAGCCAAAATGTCACCTATGAGCTCACCTGTTTGACATGTCTACATGTGCAATGGATGGCCTAATGTTTATTGGGAGCATGAATTTTTTGGTCATCAAATGCCATGAGGGCTCAATTGCTTTATCCCATTAGAGTCAGAATGAATGACAAGATCTGTCTTGTCACAAATATCCTCGTCCTATTGAAGACATCCCTCCCACACACTCTGTAATCATGGCTAGATGGTAAGTCCAACACGTTAACATTGCCTTACATGGAAAATTTACCTATAAATACTTTCCAGAATGATGAAGAAGGGGATCAACCCTTCAAGAATACTAATCTTACATTCTGTCAACACTCTTTCAGCCCTTGACCTTAACATCATCTTCACCACCACTCTTTTTAACCTTCGACTCTCCGTCCTGACAGGGCAAACTAGCCTCCATATCAACCACTACCCTTACCTCTATACTCTTCTTTTATTGTACAAAGTATCAACAATTGATGCGGTGAGCATGGACAACATAACCCCACATTTTGAAAATGGAACCTCAGCTAATTCAACCAACCAAACCAATAACCCAACTAACTAGCTTCAAATTTGAATACTTATCTCCAAGGGCAAAGGCTTGATTAGATAAATCACTTAGTTTGGCATAGAATTTGCCAATTGTCTTATTCTTTTGCATTCTTAAAGTTTCAAATTTGGTTGTAAGCATCTATAGTTTGAATTTTTTTCACTATATTTGTACATTTATGAGTCATTTCAAGAATATCACATGCTTTCTTAGCAATTATTCATTTTAAGATTCTCTTGAACTCTTAAGGATCCATTCTATAAAAAATTACATAGAGAGATTTAGAGTTGGCTGGACAAACTTTTCCCTCTCAATGGTCTAAGTCAACTCTGACTTTGGTGTTTTGGCTTCATAAACTTAAGTGACTGAACACTTCCATCTAGTAATAATAGATATCCAAGCTTTTTCATTGAATGACTTGATAAAATCCATCATCATTGCCTTTAAGTAGGCATAATTAACACTATTGAGTATAAGGGGATAAGTCAGTGACGAATATTCCATTTCAAGCAAATATCAACACTAGGAGATCCACTAGATGTGTTTAGTGGGAGGCTTAAATACCAATTGAAAGTTCCAAACTGATATTTGTAAGTAAAACACGAGTAGTGCCAGAAGTAGTCCTAAATACTGGTGCCAATTGCTTCAGACACTAAGTATGGACAAGGAAAAAGAACAATGAACACTCAATATGTTCCCACACTTCGATTTTCTACATTTGTATGGCCTTGCCCAGAGAGATAGTCCACTATCTTGGCAACTCATATAACAAGTGATTACAACCTCTAACACTCGCTACATTGGACTCCTCACTTTTGTATCTAAGATCTAAACAACTTTCCTCTAAGTTTTCTCCTAAAAACTTTGGACATTAACCAAGTAAGTCACTTGATTTTTCACTCAATGCACTCAAAAGGAACATTCCTCAATGAACAATATTAAGTGCTCTCAGTTCAATACATCACTTATACAAGTCTCCTCAATTTATAATGAATTGAGACATGCTAACATACTATATCAATTACAATTAGTCTTCCCATGAAACAAGAAAAATAATAAGCATAAAGAATATCTTCAATTAGCTCAAGATAAGTCTTGAATATCTAGGATATACTTTCAAGTTTCACCCGATTCGATTTGCCCACCAAACTTAGGAAGTTGATTGCCTTGATCCAAATCCAAACCAATATCCAATATATGTAGCCATGTGTAGTTTGGATATCAAAAATGGGCTGGTTGTTGTCCAAAGTATGACAAGTTTCTGAGTAGGTAGTGCCAAAACTAGTTGGCATTGGTCCTTACCACTACTTAGAAATTGCCTCAACAAATTTGATAGGCCTTAAGCTTGTGATGTCTCTCAAGTTAATTTAGTAAAATTATATATAGAAGTAGAGGTGGAAGGTTGTAGCCAAGATTTTCAGGTTTGTGATGTCTCAACAAATTATCTATATTGTTTTATATTAAATCAAATTAAACTAGTTATTTAAAATAAAAATTATAACTTTATCCGTAAATTAATTGATTTAAGATAAAAATAAGTAATAAATTTTTAATTTTTAATCCTAGATAAAAATTTAATTTAATCAATCTTTCCATATTACAATTTTTTTTTGGTCAATCTCAAGATTACAAGTTTGTGAGTTATATTTTATTAAAAGTAAATTAAATTACAAATAAAACTATAAGATTTATTTTATGGATTAGTTTAATATATAAATATATATTTATATATATATTATGATAGTTTAGTATTTGTCTATATGGTTTTACATTGATAAAACATAACAATATACTTTAATTACTCCAAAAAATATACTTTAATTAAAATAGTGTTAATTCTATCAAACCATATCAAATTATGGTATATATTCTAAATTGTTCTTTGAATTTTTAACATGCTCTATTTAAGTATTCAAAGTATTAGTACTAGATCAATTAGGTCCTTCCGTTAACCTACCCATTAACTTGAGTGTTAAAATTTCGACTCAAATTTAACATAGAGTATATTTGCAATGTGTGAATTAAATTCTAGACACGTTTGTAACTAGTGCATGAGTAGCTTGGATTCGGTGTGATAAAAGAAATAGCCTACTTAAATTTTGTTGATATTGTTTGTTATTTTAACATTTTAGATCCAAATTACCCGTGAGGTAGATACATACATATTTACAATTTGATAAATGTATTTTAAATATATTCTAGGTCAGATTTGAACTTCCATTTAATGATAAATTAACGATTAGGCTAAAGAAAAGATTAGATTGATACAATGATGATACTTTAAGAACTCAATTAGAATGTTTTGAAGTTTAGAGATCAATTTAAAATCTAAACAATAGTTTGGTGAAATTAATATAAAAGTCAAAAGTGCTCTCTTAAAGTTTCCCAGAGAGACAATGACTACTATGGTTGGGTTGGAGGTGAGTGGTGACTTTTTAGAGAATGGTGAGGGATGAGATCTCCCTCATTGAAGAAGAACTTGTTCAATTGTCAGTGAAAAGTTTGTTAGTTGTTCCGAATGAGAATCCAAAGCTAATATGTTTTGTCTAGACTAGGAAATTTTTAATCCTGACAATTTTTGTGCCCAACTTAAGAGTAGATGAAAGTTAAAAAAGAAGTTTGAGATTCAAGTGGCAGAATAGAACTTATTCTTGATCTCTTTTGAGGCCGAGGAATACCTGGAGATGATTATGAAAGGGCAACCATGGTTTTTTTGTCAACATCATATTATTTTTGTTCACTTCTCTGTCTAGTCGAGAAGAGTAAAATCCAACTTGTCTATTCTCTGTTTTGGCTAAAGATAGGTCTGTGTCCGCTGGAGTGTGATAAGAAGGATCTTATGCATGTAGTTGGTTCTACTTTTGGTGGCTTGATCAAATTAGAAGTTAAAGGGAAGTTTTGTCGATTAATGGTTCATTTGGATGCTTAGAAACCATTAAGGAGAGGAATCTTTAAATCTTAGAAAAATCAAGAACAAGTTTAGCTTTCTTTTAAGTATGAAAATCTACTGATTTTTTTTGCTTTGGATGTGGTTCAATAGGACATAGGGTTAAGGAATGTACTTGGATTTCAATTGCAGAACGGGAGAAATGGGATGATGAATATCCCTATTCGATGGCATTAAAGGTTGAATCCAATTTGATCGGAAAAGGAATGTTTACAGTTCGAGTTTTTTACGAAAAGAATAATGAAGCAATGTTTCTATACAAGTGCTAATGAGTTTGAAGGGGAATATGTTTTGTCCAAAAAACCACCAAAATCTAATCATCGAAAGGAGGAACAGATCGGACTGAAGGTGATAGATTTGGCAACTGCTGAAGTGCAGCAAAATTTAGAGGATCATGTTGATTCTTTTTCTCCGCCAATTAAGGAATTGATTAATCCGATTAGGGATTTATTTCCTGATCAAGTTCCCCATGATAATGGCGTTGCCATAAACCAAAAAAAGAGAAAAAAAAATTATGGCACATATTCTTGAATTTAAAGTTGACAGGTTAAGAAAGACAAAGCCAATATGCTGTGATGGATAAGCTGGATAGAGGAATATATTTAAATGGGTTGGGTCGACCACTAATTGACAACTCTCATGATCGTAAGAAGAATAGTTTGTGCATATTAGGTAGAGCTAAGACTTTTGATTTGTGTATGAATGAAAGGGTAACCAGTAAATGTAAAAAACATAGAGATTTTTTACAAGCCTAACTATGATAAGAATGAAAATAAAATACCCAAAGTTGATATGAAGGACTTATATGTTTATATTTTGCTAAATTCAAAGAGCTCCAATTTGAAGCAAACAAATGCCCTACTTCAACAAATATTGGCAGCTGCCAATAGGCAAGTCGATCGGGAGCAATGAAACTGTTAAGTTGGAATGTCCACAGATTGAGGAATCCGCAGGTTATTTGAAGACTTCAATATTTGTTGAAGAAATATTGTCCCCAAATAATCTTCTTTATAGAGACCAAATTAAATTGTCAAAGAATGGAAAGATGTTATTGTAGGTGCGACTTCCAAAATTGTATTGTTTTCCCGACTGAAGGAACTCGAGGGGGTTTATGCTTAGCATGGAAGGATGGAATTTCAGTTGTGTTGAGAAGCTATTTAAAAAACCATGTGAATGGGATTGTTAAGGAGGGAGTTGATAGTTTGGAATGGAGGATGACGGGATTTTATGGGGCCCCTGACATTTGTGAGAAGGAAGAAAAATGTGATTTGTTTAGACGTTTGGGGAGAGATCAAACTCAACTGTAGATGGTTTGTGAGGATTTCAATGAGATCTCGTATATGCATGAAAAAAAATGAGGGATCTTGAGGGAGGAAAAAAGAATGGAGGATTTTCGTAGCACTCTTAAGGATTGTTCTCTTGTCGATATGGGTTTCACGGGAGTCTAGTTTACATGGGAAAGAGGAAATCTTCCTGATACGAATATAAGAGAAAGGCTCGACAGGGGTGTGGCGAATACATAATGGTTGAATTTGTTCTCGGACTCTTCGATTAAACATTTACCTCGCTCGTTCTCAGACCATTGTCCCTTATTTATCCAAACAAATAGTGATGATAGTAGAGGATCGTAGAAAAGGTTTCAGCTTGAACCATATTGGATACTGGAGGAATCGTGTGAGGCTGAAGTTAGAAAACTTTGGGAGGCTAGTTCTGGAAATATATTGGAACGATTATTCTAGTTGCTAGAGGGTATGATTAGTTGGGAGCGAAAAATCAGAACAAAACATAGGGGACTTGTTGATGGTCTTAAAAAAGAATTGGAGGCTCTAATTAAGCAGGAAATAGAGGAGGACAATTTGATGAAGTTGATGGAGGTAAAATTACATATCAATATGGAGATTGAAAAGATGAAGCTTTTTGGGAGTAAAAAGTGCGAACCAATTGGTTGAATCATGGCGGTAGGTATACTGCTTTCTTCCATAAATTTTTTACCCAAATGAGAAGGAGGAATAGGATTCGATTGCTTGGATGATGAGTATGAATAGAAAAAACAGGGATTCGAAATCAATGAAAATGATTATTTGAAATTATTTTGAAAATTTATTCATTACTAGTGGGTTTGGAAATCTGGATCACATTTTAAGAAGTGTGGGAAATTGCATATGGAAAGATTTGAATTGAAGGTTGATTGAGGATTATAAGGAGGAGGAGCTTTATTCAACGTTAAAGGGTATGGGTCCCACAAAGGCGTCGAAGACTGATAGATTCTCTGCTTTATTTATTCAAAAATTCTGGCATATTATGGGACGAAATGTTAGTACCTACTACTTGGAAATTATTATTCGAGGTATGTCGTTGGAACCTATTAATGTCACAAATATTATTTTGATTCCAAAGACATCCCACCCGGCAAACATTAAAAGTTTTTGATCTATAAGCCTTTGTACTGTCTTGTATAAAATTATATTTAAGACTACTGCTAATAGGCTTCAAAAAGTTTTAGAGCTTTGCATTGATGAGGCACAAAATGCGTTTGTACCGGGGAGGTTCTGACAATGTGACGCTTGCCAATGAACTTTTGCACACTTTTAAGAATAAGAGATTTAGAAAAAAAAAAAGGGTTATTTGGCACTGAAGGTGGATATGAGTAAGACGTATAACTAAGTGAATGGGGTTTTTTGATGAGCATAATGTTAAAGATAGGATTTGACATTCGGTTGGTAAAACTAATAATGTGATGTATATCAACTACATCTTACAAAGTCTGTATGAATAGAGAAGAGGGAGATATTTTTTACTCTTCAAAGGGGTTGTGTCAGGAGACCCGTTGAGCTCGTATTTGTTTCTATTTTGTAGTGAAAGTTTGTCATCCCTCATGTAATTAATTCGGGATGAAGGTTTATTAAAGGGTGCAAAGGTTTGTCATAGAAGCCCTCAAATTACTCATCTCATGTTTGCAGATGATTGCATTTTATTTGGTGAGTCAAGTGCTTTGGGAGAAAATGTTCTTAAAAATATTCTAAGGGAGTATGAAAGTTTTAACAGCCCGATTTTGGGTTTAGTCGGAACAGTGGTTTTGGGACTACAAATTCGACATAGAAAAATTTATTTTTATTATATTTTTATTGTCTTTAATTTTATGGAATGATTTCGTGAAAATTTCGTTCAAAAATTTTGACGTTTAGGCACTCAATTGGTCAAAAGGACTAAATTGAAAAAAGTGCAAAACTTGAGTTCTACATGTTTGAGGTGTCTAATTGCTATGGAATTTTAAATTGGAGGTTCTTAAATGGTAATTAGACCATTGGTTAAGTTGTTGGACAAAAATGGATATGGTTAGGTATGTTTCTAAGGTTTTTCATTAATGGTGTTTTAATAATTTGGTAATTAAAAGAATTAAAAAGCCAAATTAAAAGCCAATTTTTGCCCATCTTCCTCCCATGGCCGAATTTTACATGAAAAAACCATGGATAGGGTTTTTCAAGATTCTAAGCTCGATTGTAAGTCTGTTTTAACCCCGTTTTTAATGATTTTTATGTATTTGAAATCCTTTTAACATGATCTATCTATTTCTACTATTAATTTAAGACATAATCAAAGTCTAAAATGTTACCATGATGGATATTTATGTATTTTGATGTTTAATGGTAGAAAATACATGTTAATTGTTTGATAAATGACTTTTGCTAAGTGATTTTCGATAAAAATGCCTAAAAGGACCTATTTGTAAAAGTTGTAAAATAGGTTTTAAAATAAAAATAAAAGAAAAATGTGAGCTATTTTATGTATAAGATTCGGCTAGGCTTGGGTAATGAAGAAATTTGATAAAAATCATTTTACGAGCCTAGGGACTAAAATGTAAAAATATGAAACTTTAGGGGCAAAATGTAAAATTTTCCATAATGTGATTTGGGCTGATTTGAATAGTATAATGATTAAATAAGTTAAATGTGATATTATAGATCAAGGAAAACGAGGTTCAGAACTAGAACGGGGAAAAATAAGTATTTGACAGTTAGGTCCTTTTCGCCATTTTTATGCCAAGGTAAGTTCGTATGTTTAATAAGCATTAGATTATATATATATAAATGCTTAATTGATATAATTGTGGTAAATGCTATATTATTGAAATGAAATGTAAATACTATTGAGTACGATACTACGAAATGACTGATAAAGTTTTGATACAGAGAAAGTCTCAGTTGAACCTTAGGAATAGATAGGATACAAATGTCATGACATTAGGGTTACTGAAATTTTGTGTAAGACCATATTTGGGATATGGCATCGATATGAGACTTCGTGTAAGACCATATATGAGAGATGGCATCGATATGAGATTTCGTGTAAGACCATATCTGGGATATGGCATCGATATGAGACTTCGTGTAAGACCATAGCTGGGCTATTGGCATCGGTACGAGATTACATGTAAGACCATATCTGGGATATGGCATTTGTACGGTACTGTGAGTACGAGATTCCAGAGTATCCTTTAGTATTTCAAGTGGTTCAATGGGTAATTTAATGGGTAGATCAAAGAAGAGAAAGAGCATGTAAGTATTACGAATTAGTACAAGTATGTACATAAAGTTTATAAGCATTGACTTCATGATATTGTGAATTCATGGTTTCCATGAGAATTTTTTTTGAAAGCCTTGTGATTATTGGTATATATTTGTGATGTATGAAATACATGGTAAATTCGGTTGGCGATTGTGTAATTGGTATTTGGGCCAAATTGAGTTATGATATAGTATGTTTTATTCACACAAATTGTAATCTATCGGATATGAGAAAAAGGAAAAATTGGTATAATTACCTATTAAAATGATTATGGAAGTATGAGAAGATATGAACTTAGAACAATTGAAAGATGTTAAAATATATGCTTGAAATGAGAATACTCATAATTCATGTGTATGTTTACTTTGAGGTTTGAAATGACTTGTTAATTGTTGTAATATGTTATAAAAAAGAGGTTACAGTTGTTAGGCTAATGCCAAGATATGTTAAATTATGCTTATGAGTTAATAGAGTAAACATTGTGACTGAATAAAATTATAATTGTGAAACTCATGGCTATTAGTACTATCTTGTGTTTAAATTGTTGGACTTGATAAAAGATTAAGAAGAGTTGCTTATTATTTTCATACGGACTTACTAAGCTATATAGCTTACCCCCCTTCCTTTCTCATGTTTTATAGTGCTGTCAAGCTAGCTCGGATTGGAGATCACCGGAGATCCTATCACACTATCAACCTATCATTTTGGGTATTGATAAATTCAAGTATTTTGAGTTATGACATATATAGGGACTTGGTCATTTTGTTATATGCGTCATATAATTTTAGCCAATGTAATGGCTTGTAATCGTCAAAGGCTTGTTTTGCTATTTGGCCATGTAAGTTGGCTTATAGTGGCAACATGGTTGTAAGCCTAAGTATATTCATATATGTGTCAATATCTATTGTGATATGATCATGGTATGCTTGGTGAATGTGAAATATTTGGAAATGTGATTTATGGCATGATTGTGTAATGTTTGGAATTGTAATCTATTGATGAGATGAGGAATTTGAGTATAATTTGGTAACTAGATAGTAATTGAATGAAGCCTAATGAATGTAAGATTTGTATGTTTGATTTAGGGCTTAATAAATGTAGTGAATATGTTAGATAAATACATAAAGTTGATATGTTTTAACCATAAATGTGGATGTTTTGGTTGCCTAAGCATGTATTGATTTGTGCCTTTGAATTGGGGTAAGTGTATGTGTGAATAAGGGTGGCAAATGGCTTGGTAAATAGCCTTAATATTGTCCACATGGGTAGATACACGGGCGTGTGTCTAGGTCGTGTGTGACACATAGTCAGCCCTATGGTCATATGATCCGGCCGTGTGTCCTCTGCACCTAAATTGTTGCAAAACAGAAGGCTCAGTATCAAGCACACGGGCATTAGATACGGCTGTGTGTCTCAGCCCTGTGAAGGACACGGGCTCGGGACACGGGCGTGTGTCTTGGCCGTGTGACTTCAATTTATTTTTGGGTGACAAACATAGACTTAAACGGGTTAGGGACACGGGCGTATCTCAAGCCACACGGGTGTGTGACCCTTATTTTAACAAAAACTCTCTAAGTGTCGTAAAATTTTCTAAGGTTCTCGGTTTAGTCCTGAACCACTTTCGAAGCACATTTTGGGCCTCGTGGGCTTGTTTTAGGGACAATATGAATGTATGTGAAAAGTTTTGAATTTGGATGGAAATTTACATCTCAGTTTTGTATGTTTCCTTGTGTTTAAGTCCAGTAATGCCTCATACCCTGTTCCGACGTCCAATACGGGTAAGGGGTGTTACATCTAGTGGTATCAGAGCTATGGTTTAGTCGATTCTTGAACTAACCTAGCATGTGTAAGAGTCTATCTATACATGCCATATATAATCTATGATAGTGTGATATCTCCTAACTTTGATGAAATTCTTTTGTTGAGACAGAGATGCTTTCCAATCGAGCTACTTTCGAAAACACTGAAAGTGATACTAAGATATTTGAAAATGTGTTTGTGATGAGTCGAAACTTAGAAAGGTATGAATAAGAGTTCATGATATGTATGTGATGATGTACAAAATGAAATAACCATAAGTTGAGAAGTATGGGTAAAATGTCATTGTTCCGGTTGAACGTTATATTCCGATGGATTGTAGTGATTTTATGAAACAAAATGAAAGTTTATATTGTGATAAGAATCCATGTTTGTTTGACATTCATATGATGTTTTGTGCCTGATTTGTTTGATTAAGTGAATGCGATAAGTAAACTTATTCGAAATTTATGGAATGTATGTATAAGTGCACTTGTTTGAATAAGATAATTGAAAAGTTCGTGTGATATAAATATGCATGTTAAATTGCTTGAAGTAAATTGTATAATTTTGATGATATTATGATGATGATGAATGTTAAGTCACATGTGTGTATATATGAGAGTCGAGTTAGAGGCTTTACGACCTCACCACCTTACCAATATGGTATTTTATAACGAAATTTCATGAGATTGATGTTGAACGAGCTCATAAGTGGGCGACTAAAGAGTTCAGAGGAAGAATAACAAATAATGTGGTTAGAGTTGAGAATAGTTTGGCAAGTGAATACAGTTTGAAAAAAGATGTCAGGTTATTCTAAAGATCATTCGGATTTCACAATGTTACGGTTAAAGAAAAAGTTAATCTCAGCTAATCGACTTATTCATGTATGATGTCTAAAGTATGTATTAGCTGGAATTTCTTCTAGATTGATTTTCGTTAGTGAATGGAATAATACGAGATTAGTGATGACAAAATTAATCAGAGAAATGATATTTGAATAGTAAAGATGTCTAAGTGTAACAGTTGTAATTGAATAGATTATGATGATCTCTCCTGGGTATTTTATATATTCATTCATCCTCAGAGATATATGTGATTACTCGTTTTCTAATGAAATTCTTAACGTATGAGAATGCTAGCTGATTATAATGTTAGATGAAAGCACTATTAGTCTGGTTGGTTGATGATCAGCATATCTTATCTCTCTCTTTGGGGTTCTATTCTATTATGTTTAGAATAAAAGTTGATGGTGAAAATTTATGTGAGGCTATTCTTCTGTTTCTACTGGATGCTATTTTGTTTATATATATATTTGGAAAATATATTATCTCTGTTACAATTGATTCCAGAGTGTGTAAGCATTGTTTTTCTTCTAGTATTCTTTGAGGAATCATCAAGATCTTTATTATTTTCATATGAGTTATGTTCTCGGACTTCTAGTATGGTATCGCATCTTGGATTTCTTTATCTCTGTTTTCTTATCTTCCTTATTTCGTAAATTATCAATCATGGCTCATCTTTAAAGTGTGTTCTTTGGCTTATGATAACTATGTTTATTATGAGTGTATTTCTGGTTCGATTATAGGAAAATGGTGATTTTGGTATTAGGATTTCTCTAATTTTCGTGAAAGGAATTGACATCGGCAAATGTATAGATAGTGGAAGTTCAAGCTCAAATTGTATGATCGTTTTCTTTTCCCAGGTAAGTTTGATTAAGGTCAATGAGTTCAATCAGGATATTTTGTTTTCTTGAGCTAATGCAATTGTAAAGATCTTTGATTAGCATGTTAAGGGAATTATAAAAGATTGTATGTTTGAGTTGTTTAATAGCATGAAAAAATGAGTATTTTGATATGTTATTATTTGATAGTTGAGATTGACTCAGTTGTTTTTATTTGAGCGAGCTAGTTAGTTGAAAAGTAACTTGAGTTATATGCATTTAAGTTTATCCTCAGGTAAGAAAATAGAATCTTGTACATTCATGGGTGAATAGACGGACAGTATGAAGGAAGAATTCATATTTTAGAAAGTATGATACAAAAATATACCTATTAGATTTGTTCTAATCAAACGATGTAGTTATAAGTTAAAGCTGTTCCCATTGATAAAATTATCACATTTGTGAAAGTTTGAACGGTTTGTTGCATGTTAGCAAAGTTGAAAATAGTTGAAGGTATTATTAACCGAAACATTGGTTCTCGGTTCTGTTTGAATTGAGTAAAGAATTCGTGATTTTTCAGCGGTGCACTATCGAACTGATTGGAATGTGTTTAATACAAGAATTTAAAGTGACAGTTTATGCTTTCAGACGGTTAAAGTCTCATTAAAAGAATTGTTCGAAGAGTGAATTAAAGTCGGTCGCTAGTATGTCTGTGTTAAGAAATTGATGACATCGTTTGTTCGAAGAAAAATTTTATATGCTTCTTGATTCCAAGAGTAAAAAGTATCTAATGTTACAGAAAAATTTGAAATTAAGACAACGTTGACGGCTTGAACTATTGAAAGATTGTGAATAGTTAACGATTAACCTTTGGGAAGTAAATATAGTTACAGATGCTTGAATGGAAAGTCTTTGTTCATTTTGTGAATGCTGGTTACATGATTAATCGTACTTGGTGGAAGTCTGAATCTAGCTAAATTAAAAAGCTAAAGCGATGTTTTCTTTGCAAGATTGAGAACCTCAGTACTGTGATAGTAAGTGGTAAACTAAATGAGTAGTGTGAGACGACCTTTGATTCTAATTTCTTCTATTATTACTTCGAGATAGAATTCGCGCAATGAATTATCCAGAACTTATATAGAGAATGTTGTACGAGACTCAGTAGTAGCTCATTTGTTCAATCAGAGAGTAATTCAGATCTTTGACGATATGCTCCAACACTGTGTTTCAGAGTTCAAAGATGATTGGAAAGAGATATACGAGATGACATTGATTTGTGATTCTGAGGGAAAAAGGCGAAAGTGATTCATGAAAGTTGAAAGCAACTTCAGACTAATATAAGTAGTATACAGATTTGAAAATTTAAGATATTGGATTCCAGATCAATGACAGAGTGCTTTTGGAAGTATTTCCCTCGAGGAGGACTCTTTGATGAGGTAAAAAAAACCACGAGAACGTTACCCTAATCTTTTTTCTTGGTAAGATTTTTGGGGATGAAAATCCCTAAGAGGAGAGAGTTGTAACAACCCGATTTTGGGTCTAGTCAGAACAGTGGTTTCGGCACCACAAATCCGACTTAAAAAAATTTATTTTTATTATATTTTTATAGTCTACAATTTTATGGAATGATTTCGCGAAAAATTCGTTTGAAAATTTTGACGTTTGGACATTCAATTTGGTCAAAAGGACAAAATTGCAAAAAGTGCAAAACTTGAGTTCTACATGCTAAAGGTGTCTAATTGCTATGAAATTTTAAATTGGAAGTCCTTAAATGGTAATTAGAACATTGGTTAAGTTGTTGGACAAAAATGGACATAGTTAGGTATGTTTTTAAAGTTTTTCATTAAGGGCATTTTAGTAATTTGGTAATTAAATGAATTAAAAAGCCAAATTAAAAGCCAATTTTTGTCCATCTTCCTCCCATGACCGAATTTTACAAGAATAAACCATGGCTAGGGTTTTTCAAGCTTCCAAGCTCGATTGTAAGTCCATTCTAGCCCCGGTTTTAATGATTTTTATTTTTTTAAAATCCTTGTAACATGATCTATCTATTTCTACCACTAATTTAAGACATAATCAAAGTCTAAAATTTTACCCATGATGGATATTTGTGTATTTTGATGTTTAATGGTAGAAAATGCATGTTAGTTATTTGATAAACGAATTTTGCTAAGTGATTTTCGATGAAAATGCCTAAAAGGACCTATTTGTAAAAAGTTATAAAACGGGTGTTAAAATGGGCTGCTATAAGCATGTATAAGATTCGGTTAGGCTTGGGTAATGAAAAATTTTGATAAAAGTCATTTTACGAGCCTAAGAACTAAAATGTAAAAATGTGAAACTTTAAGGGCAAAAATGTAAAATTTTTTATAATGTGATTTTGGGCTGATTTGAATACTATAATGATTAAATAAGTTAAATGTGATATGATAGATCAAGAAAAACGAGGTTTGGAACTAGAACGGGGGAAAAACAAGTATTTGACGGTTAGATCCTTTTCACCATTTTTATGTCGAGGTAAGTTCGTATGTTTAATAAGCATTAAACTACATATGTATAAATGCTTAATTGATATAATTGTGGCAAATGCTATATTATTAAAATGAAATATGAATGCTATTGAGTACGATACTACGGAAATGACCGACAGAGATTCGATACAGAGAAAGTCCCGGTTGAACCTTAGGAATAGATAGGATACAAATGTCATGACATTAAGGTTACTGAAATTTCGTGTAAGACCATATCTAGGATATGGCATCGATATAAGACTTCGTGTAAGACCATATTTGTGATATGGCATCGATATGAGACTTCATGTAAGACCATATCTGGGATATGGCATCGATATGAGACTTCGTGTAAGACCATATCTGGGATATGGCATCAATATGAGATTTCATGTAAGACCATAGCTGGGCTATTGGCATCGGTACGAGATTACATGTAAGACCATATCTAGGATATGGCATTGGTACGGTACTATGAGTACGAGATTCCCGAGGATCCTTTTGTATTCCAAGTGGTTCAACTGGTAATTTAATGGGTATGTCAAAGAAGAGAAAGAGCATGTAAATATTACGAATTAGTACAGGTATGTACATAAAGTTTATAAGCATTGACTTCATGATATTTTGAATTCATGGTTTCCATGAGAATGTTTTTGTGAAAGCATTGTGATTATTGGTCTATATTTGTGATGTATGAAATACATGGTAAATTTAGTTGGCGATTGTGTAATTGGTTTTCGAGCCAAATTGAGTTATGATATAGCATGTTTTATTCACACAAATTGTGATCTATCGAATATGAGAAAAAGGAAAGATTGGTATAATTGCCTATTAAAATGATTATGGAAGTATGAGAAGATATGAACTTGGAACAATTGAAAGATGTTAAAATATATGCTTGAAATGAGAATACTCATAATTCATGTGCATGTTTACTTTGAGGTTTGAAATGACTTGTTAATTGTTGTAATATGTTACAAATGAGAGGTTACGGTTGTTAGGCTAATGGCAAGATATTAGCTAAGCAAGAGTGGTGCTTAATTCTTTATCCAAGTTCAATTTAGCGTTATTAGCTAAGCAAGGGTGGTGCTTAATTCTTTATCCAAGTTCAATTTCATTGTTTATCCAAGTTCAATTTAGCTTTTAGCTAAGCAAGGGTGGTGCTTAATTCTTTATCCGAATTCGTTGTTAGCTAGAATGTTAAAAGCAAAATACTACCCGTTAACAAATTTCATCCATGCAGGTTCAGGTAATTTACCTTCCTATACTTGGCAAAGCGTGTGGGTTGTGAAAAGGCTCCTTCATGAAGGCATTTGTTGGAGAGTGGGTACAGAGACTTCCATTTCTACTTTGGGTGATTCTTGGGTCCCAGAAAGTGTTAACTACAAAATTCAAGATGGTGTTAGAAATCAAAATGTACAGACAGTGGCAGACTTGATCGATCATAACACTAGAAGATAGAAGAGAAATGTGATTTTCAATACCTTTAATGAGAGGGATGCTAAGAGAGTCCTAAAAATTCCTTTTTCAGGGTGCCCAAGAGATGATCACTTGGCATGGAGTGGTGAAGCTTCTGGACAGTACTCTGTACGCAGTGGTTACAAGCTTCTAATATAGGGTTTTCAAAATCCTACTCTTAGACGGGTACATAATACAGAATGCAACCTTTACAAGAAATATGGTTGCTCAAAGTGCCACCAAAAATTAAAATTATAATGTGGCGTATTATACACAAATTTATCCCTACTTTTAGTAATTTACACTATGGGAGACTAATGAACACTGCTAGATACCCGCGATGTGATGATGATGCGGAAACACTCCTACATGTGTTGCGCTACTACAAAATAATAAAAGAGGTATGGAAAATTTAGAGTTTAAATGGCCACAAGACTTGAATGACAAATGCCATATTGAATGGAATTCATACATATTTTCTTAGTATTCACAAAATCAATGTCAATTGTTTGTATGTGTTTTATGGGCAATATGGATGAATCAGAATAAATGGGTTCATGAACGATGATTTCAAGATGGTTTATCTACTGTTAGATTTGTTAATAACTATCTTAAGGAACTGGATGACTTGGAAAGAGTCTCACCTTTGGAAAGAAAAGCAATAGAATAATGGAAAGGCCTGAAAGATGATTGTATAAAAGTAAATTTTGACGTTGCATATTGTCAAAGAGAAGCAATTTCATGTTCGAGTATATTGCTTAGGGATCAAAGATAGAATGTAATTGTTTCGAAATTACCTGTCATGAGAGTATCCCATCGCCTTTTGCAACGGAAGCAATGGCTTGCACAGTGGCCATGAAGTTGTGCTTAGATCTGGGTTTAAGGAGATTGAAAGTTCCGTGATTAAAAAAGCGAAAAGCAGTGAGGATGACAGATCAAAAATTTCAACATATATTAAAGATATGAAAAAGATGACTAAGGATTTTCA
Organism: Gossypium anomalum; assembly: GCA_025698475.1. NCBI lineage: Eukaryota > Viridiplantae > Streptophyta > Magnoliopsida > Malvales > Malvaceae > Gossypium > Gossypium anomalum. The sequence continues at coordinate 88,222,915 of CM046961.1, forward strand.
GGTTTGTACCTTCATGCATGTTCGGCGATCGGCAAATAGAGTGGCGCACCAGTTGGCGAGTGAAGGACTTAAACTGAAACTGGAGTTTTTCTGGTCGAATGGTGTTTCGGATTTTGCAAAAGAGTTAGTTGAACAAGATCACTACTAGATTGAGGCACTGGATTGAACTTTACTGATGCCGAGAGAAGGGGAAATAGAAGGATGGTTTGTCTGCTAGGTGTTTTCATAGAAATCGAAGGGTTTTCTCCCCTTGGTTTTGTTGTTTTTTAGGTACTAGTATTAATTTCGCAAGTTCTAGATTTTCTTATTTTTCTGCTTATTGAAGCAATCTAGGGTAAATAGTTGGGTTTATTTTTATTGTTTCTTTTGTTTTGATGTACTGGGCAGCCCAATTTGTTTTGGGCTTTTATTTTTAATTCAGCTTATGATTAATATATATAGGGGTGAGTATTTGATTGAGTCAAGCCGAATCGAGTTAAAAAATTTCGAGTTAGTCGAGTTGACGAATCCTATTTTAACAACTAAACTCAATTTGAATTTTTTTTTGAATCGAGCTGAATCGAGTCAAAAAATTTCGAGTCAAGTCGAGTTAAGTTAACAAATTTTATTATTTATACTCAATATTGCGTTTACATGGACCGATTATTTAACTGGTAAACAAAGTATAAGATTATTTAACTACATAAACAAATATAATGGTTTTGCCTTTTAACTTAAGGAGTAAACATTTATCAAAATGACGTAGTTTTGACTTTTAACTTTAGAAGAGGTAAACATTTATCAAAACGACGTAGTTTTACTTTTTCTTATTCATATTTTTGAATAACTCGAATTGTGTAATTCATATTCGAGTTAAATCGAAAAACTTAATATTTTAACATTCGAGTTGATCCTAATAACTTGATTAACTTAAATAACTCAGAACTGTTTAATTCAAAATTTAAAAATTTTATCGAGTTTTTTGAATCGAATTGAATCGAATTTTACTCGCCCCTAAATATATATATATGTATAAATTCTATTGTAGTGATGACGTATGATAAGAATGAGAAATAGACATTATTTTCATGGGGCTTGGCTGCTACCCCGTTGAAACGGATCTGAAATCTCAAGCTGCATCGGCAAAGTGTACATATACACACACAGAGTCCGTATGCGTTTGGATGCATTCATTTAATAAATGTATCTTTGGGTTTTCTCGAAGCAAGCTTTCATTAATTAGTAGAAACAGTGGTTAATGTTGTCTTCAACCTTCCTAGCAAAAGTCATGCTCAACTTGTGGCGGCAAACTCTTTCTCTGCTAGTGCTAGGCTAGGAGGATATGGACTATTCTAAAGAGAAAACTCCGATATAACGTCCAAGAAATGTGATAAATACTTCTCTAAACAAACACCCTTTGCTAGGTAGGTGATGATGCATATAAATATATTAAATTTACATTTCAAACATTAATAGTATTTAATTTATGGATTTATATTTCATCCTTTAGTGAACCAGCTGCATATATTTATTTTTAATAATTTTTAAAATTATTCATTAATTTATCTTTGATAATATATAAAACTATATATCAAATACAAACTCTTAATTTATATGCCGTTGTAAAATAAATTAAGCCACGCTAAATAAATAAGGTAGCAGCTAGCTTTGTCCGTACTCCATTTCCCAGTTTACGTGGCCAAAAATCAGCTTGAAAAAAGGCAGGCAGCTAATTAATGGTCAAATTTCCCCTCACAAAGAAAATAAATTGAGCTAATCGATGAGTAATCTTCGAGGGTCCTACTCGTTCCAAAACCAAATCACAAATCATAACCCAGAAGAGAATATATATTAATAATTAATTCATCAAAGGCGCAAAATATAGCTTGTTCTTGAATAAGTGTGAGTAAAATTCAGTTTAATTGAAAAAATTAATATATATTTTTTAAAATTTTGAGTAAATCAAATTGAGTTATTCAATTTTTTCTAATCAACTTGAATAAGTAGTTCGATTTTTTTCAAATTCGAGTTTAGTTGAATTTTACAACTCCAATAAATCAAATAACTCGAATAGCAAATTCATGTAAATATCTCTAGGATCTATGATAGTTTTGAAAATGTGTGAATTAGTCCCAATAAAAAAATTAAAAAAATCAAAACAAATTTTAAAAATTTTTATAAAAATATATAGATTTAAAAAAGTATGGAAAATCTAAAAATATATAAAAATGTTAAATTTGTTATGAATATTTTTATTATTAATTAGATATCCATCAAGATCAAGTTTGATGAATTTTAGGATTCTAATAGTCATTAAAAGTAGAATTTTATATCGTGTATACTTATTATATCTATAAATATAAATTTTGGAAAAATTTTGTAATTATTCCTATTTATGGATAAAATTCATACCGTTCTTGTTTACTCTCTAATTTCTTATTCTTTTACTCTCTTTATTATTTATTTCATAACAAAATTATATATTTTTTTAAATTTTGAAGATGATACTTTTAAGTCTTTAAATAAGCATATTATTAAATAAATTTATCATACTAATACTCTTGTTTTTTTTTTTTCTCTTATTTGGACTTAAAAAGAAAAGAGTTTTCACACACATATATATGTATATATAATATTTATGTTTTTTAACTCGAAATTTAGTCATATTGTCAATATGGCTAGTTTAATTTTTTAGTTTAACCCAAACAAATTTATTTTACTTGACATGATTTGAATTTTAGTTCACTTGATCCGATTCAAAAAAAATTTTCAAATCGAGTTAGGATGATAAAATATGGCTTATCAACTTAACTAACTCAAACAACTGAGGTATGGGTTATTAAATTTGTCTTGGACATGTACATTGGCATGGGGTGGCATGTGAAGACTCCTCTTATTATTGAATTTAGTTCAATGTGGTCTTGGCGGATTTAGGGGGGCTGGCAAGGCCCCGGCCCCCCATAAAATGTAAAATTTTTATTTAGCCCCTTAAAATTTTTTAAAAATTTTAAATTAGTAAAAGTAAAATTATACTTTGATCCCCTAAAATTATAAAAATTCGATTTAATCCTTTAAAAATTATAAAGATATAGACTATAAAAAATTAAAATTTCGTTCAGCCCCCTAAAAATTTATTCTGGCTTCACCCCTGATCTTGAAGTGGTTGTTAAATAAGAAAGTTAGACCAAAGTTGTTGCAGAATCTGCTTATAGGTAATGGTATGGCTGCAGCTTTGCCTATTGCTCGGGTGAGAAAATTAGAGTTATTTAAAGCTTGGTGTGATATATTTTTATTTAGACATTCAGAGTTAGGTCTAATGTCAGATGTCTTATTCCTTATTTATTCGGGTGTATTATAATTTTGACTTGGGAAGAGATTAGTTTTTCCCAACGTCTTTCTAGTATCATGTATACACATTAATTGAAAAAAAAAAACTCAAATTTTTTTCACTTACTACAAAAATATTATGTTTAAACATGTACGAAGAGAATTGCTTGCTTTTTTTTCTAAGAGAATTTTGATAAATGAAACTATATTACAAGAAGAAGCTCTTAAAGCGAGACCAGCGAAGTATCAAAGTCAGAATCGAAATAGTTGCTTAGTCACGTTAAGAAGAGAAATATGCATTATTTCAGTCATTGTTGAATGTAATGATGCATGATGGCCATCTTCTCACTCTATCAAACAATAGGACGCTTCTTTGATCTTTATTTTTGTCCCCCCAATCTAATCTCAAACCCTATTGCCCTTTGCTTCCCAAAGCTTCTTTTTTTTTTTTTTTTTTTTTTTGCATTCTTTTTCATGTTCTAATTTCCACCTTCACAACTTGTACATGGACCATCCTGTTGTTCACCCCCATGAAATTTCAACCATTCATTAAATGCTACCATCTTCTATATATAACGATCCCGTAATTAACCCATCTTTGCAATTCTCATTGCCTTCAACCAGTTCTCCTCCTAGGCTTTTCTTCAGTTTCTTGTCTCCATTTCGACTCTCTTCTCCAAAACCATTATTTTTATAGATTATACGGCTCGTCTAAATAACATTTGCAAAGAGGTTGGTTGGTTGTTTTGTATGTATCTATATTTTTCTTTTTGCCTTTTAAGTTTTCATCATATATGAACAAGCTTTGCTAGATCCTGATATACGAACCTTTACAGAACGGCTACATACATACATACATATATATATATATATATGCATGGTGATGCCGGATAAATCTCCATAATATTAGATATCCTATGTGTATATATGTGGGAGGTTAGTTCTTTTGTCATCTAAACGTTCGTTTTTATCTTGGAAGAGCAAATAATAAGGTCCAGTATACGTTGCAAAGAATAGAGAAAAGTCCTCTATTTTTCATTACAGACTAACATAACCTAATTTCATGAACTAATCCTTGGTTCAATAGAAACTATCCCATGGACATAATTAATATTCCACCTCAAGACAAAATTTTTTTTTTCTTTTGGTATGGCAGTGGTATACTTATACTCCTTGCATGTATATATATATGTGTGTGTGTGTGTGTTTTCCTTTGGATTGGATCGAAAAATCCGCATCTTAAATTAAGCTGTGAACTGATTGAAACTATATATCAGGTGAGTATTGAGAAGATGGAAATGAATGAAGAGGTCTACACCTTAGATGGAACTGTGGATCGACATGGTCAACCTGCTATTAGAGGCAGAACTGGAACTTGGGTTTCTGGAATTCTACTGCTAGGTAAATCTATATATACATACTACTTACAAACTGCAATTAAAGCAGCGGCAGATACATCTATGTGTATACGGATGAAAGTTCTGTTGTTATTTAATTCAGCTAAGAAGTCATTAGTATGACAAAGTCTAAAGTTGGTATTAGTTCCAAAGTTTAAATCCTTAATATACTTTTCTCCCTCCTAAAATTAGCCAAAAAGAAAAAGAAATTAATTCTTCAAAACTGTATTACCATGCACCAACATTATATAGAAAGACAAAAATATTCTTAAATAACGTGTTATCCCATTCCCTACCTGGATATTATATATAAAATAATGGTATTGATTTGTTTAAAAAAACCCTTTAAATATTGTATTTTTTTTATCCGAAAAAGGCAACAAATCGTAGTATAATGTTGAAATAATTGAAAATATAGGATTAGGAGTAAGTTATTCATATATGTGATAAGGAGGAAAAGAGCAATTTTCCTAATTTTGTTCTTTGTTTTTTGATGCCTAGAATTAGGCATAGTCACTCCTCAATCTTTAAATACGAGGGTAATATGTTTTAACGCACTCAAATTCATGTCCTCCTGCATTGGTAATAATGCCTATACCAACTGAGTTAAAACTCAATCGGCTTTGAAAAAGTTAATTAAAATTGAATGAATAAATAAATTTTTTATTTTATATTTAACTAATTATTTATTTAATATAAAATATTTTATCCATTGAATTTATTTTATTTAAATTTGAAAAAATTTAAATAAATTAATTTATTATATTTGAAAAAGTTAATTTAAATTTGAAAATTAAAGCTTTATTTAAATTTAAATTGAATGGATAAATGAATTTTTTAAAATTTTATATTATGTAATTATATTTTTAATAAAAAATATTTTAAGTTTATTTAGTATAAATTTGAAAATTTTAATTAAAATAAAATAAAATATAAAAATATTTTATCTGGTATTTGAAAAGTTATTGTAAATAAATTAACTTATAAAAATATTTGAAAAACTTAAATAAATTTTAAAATTTAAATTTAAATTTGAAAAGGTTAATTCAAATTGAATGTACAAATGAAATTTTTAAAATTTATATTTATCTAATTTTTTAATATAAATATTCTATTCATTGAATTTATTTAATTTAAATTTGAAAAAATTAATTTAAATAGATTAACTTATAGAAATATTAGAAAAAAGTAATATTGCGTCATTTATCGCAATATAAAATCTTGTATTAACTTGTTATATTAAATATATATGATTGGTTGCATTTGAACTTTAATATTTAACTTCAACAGGGTATTGGCACTTGTGTCGTTTTCTTTACTAAACATTACCAAAGTAACAAATATTGACTGTTCACCCTAGGTAGATACCTCCCATCTATACTCTAATTAGTCATCTTTTTACATTATTATTATCCAAGATTCCTTCTTATGTAATCCTCTACTCACAGCAAAGAGGCTAATTTCCAACCAACAATCCTTAATTGAAATGAACTATATATGTATACATGATGATGTTCAGTTAACCAAGGGCTGGCAACATTGGCATTCTTTGGAGTGGGGGTCAACCTGGTGTTATTCTTAACGAGGGTGCTCGGCCAAGACAGTGCAGCTGCTGCAAACAACGTCAGCAAATGGACTGGAACTGTCTACATTTTCTCTCTGCTTGGTGCCTTCCTTAGTGACTCTTACTGGGGAAGGTACAAGACTTGTGCCATATTCCAGGCTGTCTTTGTTGTTGTGAGTTACATCTAATTTTTCTCATCTACAAACATATATGCATGCCTATCTATTTATCTATCTATCTATACAGTAATCAGTTATCCCTGCTATATATACAGTAAAATGTTGATGCAAGTTTGTTTGAACACTACAGGGTTTGGTGCTGTTATCAATTTCAACCACTCTATTCTTACTCAAGCCTAGCGGCTGCGGCGATGAAGAAACTCCATGTGGATCTCACTCCGCTTTCCACATTGTCTTTTTCTACTTAGCCATATACCTTGTAGCCCTAGGTAATGGAGGTTACCAGCCTAACATAGCCACCTTCGGGGCTGATCAGTTTGATGAGGAAGACCCTAAAGAGGGGCACTCAAAAATAGCCTTCTTCAGCTACTTCTATTTGGCTTTGAACCTTGGATCACTCTTTTCAAATACCATTTTGGGCTACTTTGAGGATCAAGGCATGTGGGCACTTGGATTTTGGGCATCCACTGCATCTGCTGTTGGGGCATTAGTCCTCTTTCTGATCGGGACACCCAGGTATAGGCACTTTGAACCCAAGGGCAACCCTCTCTCAAGGTTTTGCCAAGTATTGGTTGCTTCAACAAGAAAATGGAAGGTTGAGAGGACGCAAGGGGAAGAGGATTTGTTTGAAGTGGACAACAAGGAATCTGCCATGAATGGGGACAGAAAGATACTCCATACAGATGGTTTCAGGTAGGTTCATGTGTCTTATTCATTTCCGAACCAGTGATCTGCTACTGGTTAACTTTATTAACTGTGGTAGTATTCATTTTAATTTTCAGATTTTTGGATAAAGCAGCAATTATTACACCCAAGGATTACGCTAAGAAAGGTAAAAAAATTTATGGTCGCAATCCATGGCGTCTCTGCACAGTAACACAAGTTGAAGAAGTAAAATGCATATTGAGACTCCTCCCAATTTGGCTATGCACCATTCTTTACTCCGTGGTTTTTACTCAAATGGCATCACTCTTTGTTGAACAAGGAGCCGCCATGAAAACCAAGATTTCCAACTTCAACATTCCGGCGGCGGGCATGTCTAGCTTCGACATACTCAGCGTGGCAGCATTCATTTTCCTTTACAGGCTAGTTCTTGACCCTGTTGTTGCAAGAATAAAGTCAAAACCGAAGGGCCTCACCGAGCTTCAAAGAATGGGAGTTGGGCTTGTTATAGCCATACTGGCAATGGTGGCAGCAGGAGTGGTGGAAGTGTTGAGATTGAAGGACGCCAAAAAAGAGTGCCCCAACTGTGTAAACGCAAGCTCTTTGAGCATATTCTGGCAAGTTCCACAATATATGCTTATAGGAGCATCGGAGGTATTCATGTATGTTGGTCAATTAGAGTTCTTTAACGGGCAGGCACCAGATGGGTTAAAGAGCTTCGGAAGTGCGCTTTGCATGACGTCTATATCACTTGGGAATTACGTGAGTAGCTTGCTGGTGTCAATTGTTATGAGAATATCTACAAGAGATGATATGCCTGGATGGATCCCAGGAAACCTTAACAAAGGTCATCTGGACCGATTCTTTTTCATGCTAGCTGCTTTGACAACGGCTGATCTTGTGGTCTACATAATATGCGCTAAGTGGTATAAATATATTAAGTTTGAAGGAAGAAAGGGAGCAGATGATAATAGCGATGATGGGCAGGCAGAAGCAGCAGCAGCAGTGGAGCATAGAGTTTAAAGGTCACACATAGTGGCAATATGGCATGCTTTTATAACGATATTGTCGGCCTTATGATTCTCTCATCATTTGATCTAAATAAAAGCGCAAAAGAAGGGAAAATATTGCAATAGAGTAGTGGAGTGTGAAGACAACTAAGAAGTAATTTAGCTGGCTGTGCGATGAAATTGGGAGAAATTAATTAACTCCATGGGATGACAATGGAGATTTTCATTTCTCTGTGGAGCTAGCACTGCATTCATTAAAATTTATCATATATTCTAAATTAAAGATGAATTTATTTTATCATCATTTCTTATTATGCTTTTTTTTTTTCTCAATCAGATCCATTAGAAATAAAAACAGTCCAGTCATACAATTAGAATAGCTACATCATAAACGAAGCACTTCTATCCGTTGGATTTTAGATGTGGAAAGGATTGAAATAGAAGCAAAAAGAATCAAGAAAATGGAGAAAGATCAGCTTTTGATAAACTTTTTCGTTAAAAAATTGGTTCCTCTGTTTACAGGAGAGTATTACAGCCTGATTAATCTTAGAACTTGATTAATTCAACTTGCTTCTCTATTGGTTGATTTTAGTCTAATCAGCAGTCAAAACATCTTATCAAAAAATTATTATTATTTCAGTGCAAGTTGACAAGTTGCAGAGTAAGGAACTCGCAATCTTGGTGAGCTCGTATTCTCAGTCACTTCGTGTATAAAATAAAGTGATTGTGCTAATGTGATTATGAAACTAACAATAAACATTTGGTATGATTATAATAAAGTGATTATGATAAGACATAAAATTTATAAGTGTTGTATTTAAATGAAACTAACAATAAATACTTAGATAGGTAATAGAATTCATGTGAGTATTTTTACTAAGCTTCCATGAAACTTAACACATTTTCAAAAGCGTAGAATGTAGAAAAGTGTTCGTGTGAAAAAAAATCAAATATGGCTTGCCAAATCACATATCACCAACAGGGTAAGAATTGTGAAGTGAGAATTAGTGTGGCATGTAAACATGTATCCAGTAACTGTGAAAACTATAGATAGTTAGTGCATTGGCACAAAGGTTAGTTAAGATTAAATGGAAATGTTTTGAAGTCTTTTGTAGATTTTTGTTAGTAATTAGATAAAGATGAATATATGATGTTTTGAACGATATTTTGAGGTAATTTGAGGTTTGATAATGGTTGAGAATTATTGGAAATGTTTGGAGTATGTTATGGTATGTTTTGGGGTGTATTCAAGCTTGATTTTGGCTTTCTTGCACCTAAGTTCCGATTTGTAGAGGATTTGTATCGGGATAATTCTGGCAAAATGCAAAAAAGAACAATACTGGTGCAAAGATATCGATATCTCTGCCTTAGTTTGCTCAATTTTAGTTGTTTTACTTCGAAAAGGCACCAAACAACCCCCGAAAGCAACCACAACATAGAGTAAGCTTAGAGATGGTTGAAGAAGTCTTAATGAACTCAATAAGTCTAATGGATGAGTGGAGCTAAAGTGATGTGTTTGGTTTTTAAATGTACCATTTCTTGCTTGGGTCTAAGTCTGAGCTCGAGTAAAAGGTATTACAAATTTAGTAAATTAAGTAACGATTGAAATTTTCTAAAAGTTTTTTTTTTTTTTGTAAATTTTATTAATTTTAATATGATAGGTTAGATAAATACTTAGTTAGTATTAGTTTAGATAATTTACCATTTATCAGAGATTAATTAATTAATTTGTAAATATTATAAATAAATTGAATAAATTGTAAAATTTATTAACTTGTAATGGAGTCACTAAATTAGGATGATTAGATTAAAAAAACTAAAAACCTAATAAAAATGTCAAGAGTTAATATGGTATTGTTGTAGGACATGTGTTGTAGGGATGTTAAAACTTTCCCTTGAGTAACCGTACTCCTAAGCCTAGATCTAACAAAGTAGACTGAGTTAATTCTTTTAGGTTTTCCTCGGGTTTAACATAGGTTAATCATAAAACTAGCAGACTCGTAGGTGAGTGATCAAACCTAACCCAAATTAATTAGTGGCGACTCCTAGGTAGGTATTTTCATGTTTAGCTTATTAGAATTCTCTGACATGTTATGGTAATATTACTGTGATTATGATGTGATATGTATGTTACTTAAAGACCTATTATATTGAGTTGTTATAGTATATGAAATGAAGCATGTGACTTAAGCTTTATACAATCGTCATAACTCAAATTTGCAATTAATAATGAATACTATTTTTGTTATGCACTCTCAGTGTTTGTGCTATTAAAAGTTATATTTTATTGCATTGAACCAAGCAAGAGAATATAAAATTTTAGCCAAACTTATGGACCAATTAAAGCTAAAGTTAAGTGGCCCAATTTAAGGTGATTGATAGTCTAATCTAAGGTAAATATGTTATTTACTTTAGTAGCAAATTAATTTGTATTCGCTCATTTAGTTACTTATGGACGTATCAAATTAAAAGTTGATTATTATAAATTGATCCTCTCTTTACATATTAAGGTTGCAAAAAAATAAAAAAAACTAATAGTAAAATTATAACCTCTATCACTTAGGATTTGTGTAACAAAAGAGAGAAGTTCAAGAGAGAGAAATTAATTTATCGTAGTTTCCTTTTTCATCAAATTCAATGATCTATTCCAATTGTGAATAAAGTAATTCTTTATATTCATGACATTCTATAATTATTGGTTATGCAATATTATGTTTTAGTTTGCATAATATCAAGATATTAAAATTTTTACACTAATTTCAAATATACTTTGGTTGTGCTTTGTACTTATAAAATTAAAATTATTTATTGTTCTGATTGGAAACATGAGTTTGAAACTTGGATTTGAATTTCATTATTATGTAAATGGTGAGAAAGAAATGCATATATTATGAGTAAATTAGTTAAAATTGAATATAATTTACATTTTTTTGTCAAAAAAATATTTTTTAAATGTATAAAATTATATTTTTCAAATCTAAAAATATTTTAAGAAATTCAAATTCATTACTGAGTAAATATCTAATAAATCAATGGACTTGAGAAATTATGATAAATATTACATTTCTAAATAATTTACTATGTGTTATGAATATATTGTTAAGTGGATGTTCATCATGATCAAGATAAAGTTTTGATGTACTTTAAATTCTAATAGTTATTAGAATTAGATCTCTACTTCTTTAAATTAGTTACACGAGCATGCGAGCCTCTTTAATATGAAATGTTGTATAAGGTTACACTGGTCACCCAAGTCAACTATGACTTGTAGTAGGGTCGGTAAGCCTTATCTAGACTCTTAATTCTGTGACGTATGTGTTAGCATGTTATACCTAGCATGATTACCTGATCTGTTCTGAAAATAAATGTATGATCTGTTTGTCTGCATTATAGCATGCCATACTTGTATGAGGCATTACATCGGGGTGGGTTTGATGAAGTGAAGAAAGCATCTGAAGGGCTTCATCAGCCCGTTATCTAGCAACTAAGCTGCATACTTATGAAATGTAATGCTATGCAGTACCTTATGGTGTATAGGGATGGATGGGTCGATTTTATCCTTATATATGGTGTGTAGGGATGAGTGGGTTGATTTTATCCCCACATGGTGTGTTGGGATGGACGAAGATGGTGTGCAAGGCTGGAAGGCATATTCTGTTGATCTAATCTGTTATGCATGCTATATCAGAAATGGGCTGAAGCCCTAAGACTGTATTAGATATTGATTCTGTAAGGGCCAGGCTCGAATTATGACTATTTCTAGTTATTTGTTGTATACATGCTATATTGTGGGGATGTACACACTGAGTTGCGAAAACTCACTCCTTATTTATTTATCTGTGCAAATAATCCCCAGCAATAGGCAGATTGGTGCAGTGGAGGACTCGACAGTGACCACGACCGCATACATTTTGATTATGACTTTTACTTGGGTTTATTCGCTATTTGTTTGGGGGTTTGATATGGCTTGAATTTGAAATTATGGATTTTAATTTTGGTTTTGAACTGTGGATGTGGTTTATAAATTACAATATCAATATTTTTGTTTTCCTGAAATAAACTAAGAATTTTTGTAAATAAAAATAGGTTCTCAAAATAATAACCAACAATTGAGTCTCAAACACTTCCGGGATAAAGAAATGTTTTCAAAACAATACAACTCTTTCATTTTTTTTTTCGACTAAGTAAAAGATAACAAGTGATATGGTTTATGAATCAAAATGGTTTAATTAAAAACACTCTCATATGACATCGCCAGATTCGGCCATAACGTCTAGGCCGGGTTTGGGGTGTTACATTCCAAATTACTGTTTGGAACATTAATTTCTATTTTAGCAGCAGGGAATCGAGTAGGACTGGGTTCTCCTCTCGTGAAAGAAATCGCTCGAGAGGTTGGGTATGTGACGAATACTTGATTATTCATCGTTATCGATTTCTTTGGTTCGGTTTAATTGTGGATTAAGACTAATTATATGAGTTTGGCTTGTCGACTTTAGGTGCTGTGTGTCTCAGGAGTGTTTCCACACTAGAATCGTACCAGGTATGTTCCTAAATTGCGAAAAATAAAATTTTGACAAAAGTCAAAATTACCACTGGCGATTCCACACGGGCATATGGTTGCCATTATGGTTGGTCGTATGCGAAGACACGGCAGTGTGGTTGACGAAGGTATGGCCGTGCGCATGACGTGACCATATAGTGTTGTGGGTGTGGCCGTGTGGGCAATGCGGGCTAGGTCAGGTTGGGCGTATAGGCCGCACGAGCGTGTGGATTTTAGGCTAGCCCGTGTGGGCCACACGGGTAAGGCCAATCTGAGTGCTCCCTAAGGTCGCACTGGTCATTCTAATTGATTGTAGGCCTACCGTAGGGTCAGTAAGGGCTAATCAAACCCTAAAACTATAGAATTTGATAGTCTAATATTCTGTTCTGAGTATAATACTATTACGCATGTTTGATTATTCTGTTAGACGTATATCTGTTAACTGTATTTAAGCATGTTGAGCATGTTTAATATGTTATTTCTATATATGTTTTCTGTAACTGTTTTGGGGTGGGATTAGTTATATATGGAGGAAGTGTTCTAAGAGGTGACCCTTGCCTATATTCTAGCAGCTTGGCTGCATATTATTTGATACATGTCGTAATGACACAATACGGTGTGTAAGGATAGGTGAGTGTTTTTAACCTCATATGGTGTGTTGGGTTGGTCGGAGATGGTGTGCAGAGGATGGGGGTAGGATTCCGTATATCTGATCTGTATATCTAATTTTATTAACTGTGTTTGAAATGGGGAAGAGCCCGAATCTGTATCGATTTTATATGAGATCTCTGTATGTTTGCATGCTTAATTCTCTTGGGTTACACACTGAGTTTACAAAAACTCACATCTGTTTGTCTGTTCTGTTAAGGTAATCCACAGACTTAGGCAGATTGGTGTGACGGAGCCTCTCGGTGATCACGAGTTCGTAAACTGATTAAGCTTGTAGTTTTTATTTTAATTTAAGGATTATTTTTGGAGTTTTGTAATAATTGGACATTTCAGACTTTTTGGTTGATTTCTGGATTTGGATTTTCGTTTTAGTACTTTATTTGTGACTGATATCTAAAAACCATGGTTTTTGCTAAAACAAAGATTTTTTAAAAATACGAACTACATTTTTTTAGAATATAACGATTTTAAGACTTCCACTGCAAATTACATTTTGGTAAATAAATGGATTAAGTAACACTTTCAAAAATTGACATAAATGAATATGAATTATGAAACGTGAATGATTTGACGAGATGACTCTATTTTCAAAACCCTACCTTGTGACACATCTGGCTTCAACTATAACGTCTAGGCCGAGTTTAGGGTGTTACATTTAGTGGTATCAGAGCCAGGTTACAAAACTCGGGCTGTAAATTTTAGGTTCTAAAATTTTATTTTAAAAGAATTGGTTTTCAAACAATTGAAATAATTTAAAAAGGTATGTGGTACACCAAGTCTCTGACGCCGATCCTGTAAGTATTTCTGAAACTTAGATACTATATGATGAAAAAACACTATAGATAATACTTTCTGAAACTGTACTAAAATAGTTAGAGACTAAAACCTCTGAAAATATTTTTGAACTTCTAGTAATCTATGCATAAAATATATGCTAATAAAAACTAAAACTGATGCATAAAATTTTATAATGTAGATAAAATTTGAAAATTTATGATAAGCGTTCGTGGAACTCACAGACGTGGTAATCGTGATCGTGGTAGAGGCCGTAGGGGGCTTGAGCTGAGTCTTCCTCTCTAGGTAGTATGCCACACTTAGATACAAGTAAGACACCAGTTTCGCTTGCTACTAAGACTGGGTCTCAAAGCCGTTCGGCTGGGGACGACGTACTATCCCAAGCCATGTTGAGAATATTAGAGAGGGTTGCTGGACCCTATTCTGGATCTGAGGGCCGTGGTTTGGTAACTGAACGACTCTGGTCCAATGGTGCTGAGCTGGTTAGGGATGTCACTAGAGTCGCTGCTACTGTGGTCGAGTATTGACTAGAGGCCACTAAGAGGATCATGAATGTTTTAGACAATACTCCCGAGCAGAAATTGAAGGGTGCAGTCTCTTTACTTCGCGACGAGGCATACCAGTGGTGGTTAACGGTTGAAGAGGGTACTCAGCCTGATCGTCTGAGCTGAGATTTCTTTAAGACTACCTTCCAAAGATAGTATGTGGGGGCGAGCTATGTAGATGCTCGTAGGCGTAAGTTCATGAATCTCACGCAATGTGATAGAACTGTGGCCGAGTATAAGGCCGAATCTCTGAGGTTGAGTTGCTATGCTCGAGGCATAGTGGCATCTGAGTATGAGAAGTGTGTTCATTTTGAGGACGGTCTGAGAGATAGTCTGAGGGTTCTGATTGCTCCATAGAGGGAGCGTGAGTTTGCAGTTCTGGTTGATAAGGCAAAGATTGCCGTGCTAGAATAGGGACCATGAGAGAGGCAATAATAAGAGGGATTCAGAGCCCTCTAATTCTGTTCAGAGGCCTAAGAAAAAGGCCAAACTTGATGAGCCTGTTAGAGTACGGGTTCCTGTTGCTCCTACTGGGATAAAGCCTTGTGGCGATTATGGTAGGCACTATCTGTGTGAGTGTTGGAGGAGGTTAGGGGCTTGTCGGAGGTGTGGGTCTTTGAATCACTGTATTAGAGAGTGCCCATAGCGGGCAGATCAGATGCAAACTTCAGGATTGGATTCTGTACAGCTTTAAAAGGCAGTTCAGTAGCCATTTAAGGGCCGTAGATCGGCTAGGGGTAGTAATGGTTTGGGCCGTAGACAGAGAACATTGGGCAGAGGTGCTAGTTAGACTGAAGCGAGGTAGCCTGTGTTAGTTTATGCTACTCGAAGCCGAGAAGATAGAGATGCTCCTGATGTTATCACAGGTACATTCATTATTTTTCATGTACCTTATACTACTTTGATAGACATAGGTTCTACATACTCCTATGTAGCTACTTCTGTTTCTGGAAACTTGAGGTTGTCTATTGAGAGTACTTCTAGTGAGATCATTGTATTGAGTCCGTTTGGACAGTCTGTTACGGTTAGTAAACTCTATAGAGACATTCTGTTAGAGGTAAAAGGGGTTGTATTTCTGGCAAATATGATGGAGTTACCATTTAGGGAGTTCGATTTGATTCTAGGTATGGATTGGTTGGTTGAGCACTGAGTCAGTTGGATTTTGCGACTAAGAGGGTCATTTTGAGGACTAAGAATGATAAGGAGGTGGTTGTGATCGGTGAGTGTCGAGATTATCTGTCCAATATGATCTCCACTCTTGTAGCTGAGAAACTAGTTCGGAAAGGGTGTGAGGCGTATTTCTATTACGTCAGTATTTCTATTTCTGATGACTCTTTTATTGGGGATATTAGAATAACGAGGGATTTTTCGGATGTCTTTCTTGAGGAATTACCGAGTTTATCTCTGAATTAAGAAGTTGAGTTTGGCATTAAGCTTCTACCGAGTATAGCTCCGGTGTCCATCTTCGTGGGGGGCACCGGTTCTATTTGTGAAGAAAAAGGATGGCACCATGAATATGTGCATTGATTATCGGTAGTTGAATAAACTGACTGTGAAAAATGAGTATCCACTTCTGAGGACTGATGATTTGTTTGATCAGTTCTGAGGGGCCTTTGTGTTTTTAAAAATTGATCTCCGATCTGGGTACCATCAGCTTAGAGTTAAGGAAGTTGATGACACACAGGCATGTCAAACAGGTGTGTGGATTTTGGGCCAGGCCGTGTGGGCCACACGGGCAAGGCTAATCTGGGCGTGTGGGCTCATTTTTTTGAAATTCTATTTAGGGTTGCACGGGTCGTTTTGATCGACTGTGGCCCTACCATAGTGTTGGTAAGGGCTAACTAAACCTTAAAATTATGAAATCTGATAGTCTGTTCTGAGTATGATACTGTTATGCATGTCTGATTATTCTGTTAGACGTATATCTATTAACTGTATTTAGGCATGTTGAACATGTTTAATCTGTTATTTCTATATCTATTTTTTGTAATTGTTTTGGGGTAAGATTGGTTATATGTAGAGGAAATGTTCTGAGAGGCGACCCTGACCTATATTCTGGTAGCTTGGCTGCATATTATTTGATACGTGTCGTAATGACTCAATATGGTGTGTAGGGATGGGTGGGTGTTTTTAACCCAAATGACATGTTGGGATGGTCGGTGATGGTGTGTAGAGGATGGGTGTAGGATTCTGTATATCTGATTTTGTTGACTATGTTTGAAATTGGCAAGAGCCCGAATCTGTATCTGATTTTATATGAGATCTCTGTATGTTTACATGCTTAATTTTGTTAGGTTACACACTGAGTTTACGAAAACTCACATCTGTTTGTCTGTTCTATTCAGGTAATCTACAGATTTAGGCGGATCAGTGCAACGAAGCCTCTCGGTGATCACGAGTTTGTAAACTGATTAAGTTTATAGTTTTTATTTTAATTTAAGGATTATTTCTGGAGTTTTGTAATAATTGGACTTTTCGAACTTTTTGGTTGATTTCTGGATTTGGATTTTTGTTTTAGTACTTTATTTGCAACTGATATCTAAAAAACATGGTTTTTACTAAAACAAAGGTTTTCTAAAAATACGAACTGCATTTTTCTAAAATATAATGGTTTTAAGACTTCCACTGCAAATTACATTTTGGCAAATAAATGGATTAAGTAACACTTTCAAAAATTGACATAAATGAATATGAATTATGAAACATGAATGATTTGATAAGACGACTCTATTTTCAAAACCCTGTCTTATGACACCTCTAGATTCGACTATGACGTCTAGGCTGGGTTTGGGGTGTTACACAAAAATTCCAGAACATAGTTAAAAATTAACTTACCATTTTGTTTATTGGCCAATCAAGAACTAACTACAATTTAATTTAGAAAATTTTCTTGTTCAAATTCAAAATCCAATGTGTGTGATTATATTGATGACTTTCATTCTTAATAAATCTTATAAGTTAAATCCATTGAAAATTAGCCTCTAAAAAAATAATTATGAACTTGAGATTCATATGTTATATTTGGTGTCTTAAGTGTAGTATTTTCGTCTATGTATATTTGTATTTTTTGAATAAATTGGTTTAATAATAATATTCATTAATTACATTAATAATCTATATATTGTCTTCAATGGTTTTTTGCACGCAAAGTAAAATAGAAACAAATATTGGCTTTATGGTTATCTAATGTTTGAACTAATATCAAGTGGTACTACATGGTCAAATCGTAATACGAAGAGACAATTTCTATTAGTAGATAAACCTAAACATATCATTACTCTAATTGAAATTGAGCAAATTGATTGAAAGACTAATATGTCATCTATCAAATCCAATTGGAGAGATGCTTTATCTTAAGCATTGGAGCAAATGACTTCTAGAAGGTAGAGATATAGATGTGATTGATTAGACTGACAATACATCGAATAAGATCTAATTAACATTCATAGTGTGGCATATCTTAATCTTGAATGGATGATGGATTTTGTATGCACGACTCATATATTTTGATGTAAGTAAAAGTTTGAGTTCAAATAGATAAGGAACTGAAAGCTGGTGCGTTGAGTATACGACTTCTATAGTATATAGCATCATTCACAATAGTGAAATTCATAGTCTAATTCCTCTTATTGACATTACATGATAGATGAAAAGTAAAAATGATCGTGGGTCGTTTGTCTTTGTGATAAATGACTTAATTATTATTTGATAGTAATTGGCTTTTTATGAGGAAAGATCTAATGGTCACCATGGGATAAAATAAGATAATATTGGGAGAACGAATTTATCCCAAAGAGATTAAGGATATCCTATGAGGGCAACACACTTATAATAAGGTTATTGGATGAGCACTGATTGAGTAGTTTTTGTAATGGCATGTAATTAGGGAAAGCTCAGCTACGATATTATAGTACGATTTTGTAACTAAATGAGTTTATAATTAATAGGCAAAAAGCTAAAACTTAATTATAAATCATTTGAGCCCTAATTATATATGTCCAATCGAACCCTCGGCTAGCTCATTGAAATCAGAAATGAATTGTTTGTAGAACCAAATGAATAGAAATAGATGAGAATGATAAAGTTATAGAAATGAATCACATTTACAAATGAATGTGTTTTCTCATTAAGTATAGAAATGAATTAAGAATTAATTTAAGGTTTTTAATTATTATTTAATTAAATAATTGAAGTTAAAAAAATAGAATTAAATTAAATAGTCATTGTGAATCCGTTGAATATGGAAATTAAATATATTTCCTCATAGATTCTTTTATGGTAAAGTTGTCGTGACTTTAACGGAATTAGAATTGGGTTGATAAAATTATTTAATTGAAAAATAATTTACCTAATTAAAATAAATAAATAATATTTATTTTGGGAAATAGAAAAATGTATTGAGTTAAATTAAGTTATAAAGTGTTGTGTTAAAAGTTTAGAAAGCACCAATATAGGAGAGACCCAAATCCCCTCATATGTAATATGAGGGGCAGTAACCCTAATATATTTTACTAGGGTTTGTCGCCCCCTCCTTTAGTTTAACTAGAAGACTGGTTATTCTATTAAATAAATATTATTTGTGTTTTATTGATTTAACCCGAATTCTCCTATCTCTTATTATAAATAGATGACACTGGTAAGACTATTAACATAACATAATTTACACTTAATTTTGAGATATTTTTATGCGCCAAAAAGTAAATATATATACATTTTATTTTCTGAGAATCACAATTCTACCGGTTTCTATTGAAAAAGAATTGTTTTCTTACTGGAAGTAATAAATTGTTTATGGTTCTATGTTTGATTTATGATTATTCGAGTCCACATTTGAAGTCATTTGTGGTACGAGAATAGCAGATAATGTTGTTTGGTTGAAGGTCGGGAATGTCTAGGATTTGTCTTATTCAAAGCACAAGTACTTTTCGAAAAACATTATTACTATAAATATCATAAATCGACTCATTTTTTAAAATTTTAATTTTCCGCTATAATTGAAAACGATTTTTTTAAACTAGGTTTTTCCAACATCATGAATATAAAAAAAAAAAAAAAACTTATAAGAATTTTCAAATAGAAATCGACAAGAAAGCAAAAACCTGATGACGAGGTTCTATAAGGCAGAGGCGAATCTAGGGGGCCTGGCAAGGGCCTTGACCCTCCCCCAAATGGAAAATTACTATTTAGGCCCTTAAAAAATTTAAAATTTAAAATTAGTAAAGGTAAAATTGCACTTTAGTCCCTTAAAACTATAAAAATTTGATTTAATCCTTTAAAAATTATAAAGATATAAACTATAAAAAAATTAAAATTTTATTCAACCTTCCTAAAAAATTGTTCTGGTTTCGCCCCTACTATAATGTAAATGTAGAGTTCAATTAAAATCGGGTTGAAGCCTTGAAGTTTCATGAGGATGATTCTCTTAAAATTTACTTAAAAATTGACTGCTTTTTCCAATCAATTTGGGGTTTGACTCAACCTATCAAGAGAAGAATGTTTTTTTCTTTTTTCAAAATAAAATAAAAAATTTACGTTGTTAATAGATAGTCATTGGATCCATGGGTTTCGAAGAATTTTTCATAAGAGATGACTGTAAGAAAAGAAATTAAGCGTGCGATGATTGATTAGAGTTTAGATGGAGAACTAAGAAAAAATTGACAAAACATTGAGGGGTTACAAAAAAATGGATTGCAAATAAGAAAGAAATTCGAAAAAGAGAGGAAAAAAAAAGGGGGTTGGAGAGTAGGGGGAAAATTAGCTATATGTATTAGCAAAAAAAACCTGAAGGTATATGATTCTTTTAAAAATACTTTTTTTCATTCTATCGCCAACAATTGCACCCTCCTTTTTAGAGACGGATTTAAAATAACCGTCAGTATATTACCCTCTATTTCAACTGTTAAAACAACGGTATAATCTCAATATCTACAGACACTAAAATTTTTCAGTCCATATAACCAGTAAATTTTAAAAAAAATTATAAAATTCAAGAAAAATTATGAAATTGAAAAATAAAATAATTGAAATCCGGCCAACCTAGTTAATTGGGTCGGTGTCTGAGTATCCTGTCTCCTATCCAACTAAGCCATGCATCATAGATCGTCCTCATTCTCATTCGTCAAAAGTACAGCGCAGACAAATATAAAGTCACGACTCCCACATTCATTTCTTTAATTTAAAGTGCTAACTAACTGCTTTGACAATGAAATCTATCCACCCTCTTTAATTTAAAATGATGGGCACGATTTATTTTATTATTGTTATTATTTTAAAATTGTTTCTATATATAATCTTACCTTCCAATCAAATGCAAATGCAAATGCAAATAATAATAATATACTGCGAATCAGACGTGACTTAATGATAATAAATTTGTGATATGCGTGAAGTTTTTAGGTTTATATGGATTCTCTAATTAATTATTTAATTTAGTTGTTGAATTAATTGTTCGATCCGGTACATGTAATGGTTGAATGTATTGAAGTTTTTATAATTTTAAAGAAAGGATAAATATCAAAATTATACATGAAATTGGATACAATTTATAATGTGAAAATAAGAAAATACCAAACTAATTACATAATAGTATTCTGAAAAGGAAAAACATTCTTATTCTTGTCCAATTCTATTAAAGTACGTGTCATCGGATGAGAAGCATCGAAAACTTGCAAATTATCTTTTTCGATGAATGCTTGTTTAGCTAGATAATCTGCAAACATACCACAAAAGCCACTGTTTTTCTTGAAATAAAATACTTTGGATTCGCCTAATCAACGCTGAATTCAACTCAATAGAGATACTTTCAATAATAGCTTTAACAACTTCCAAACTGTCAGATTCTATGATGACTTTGTCGTGACCCCTACGTTGAATAAGCATGAGACTCTCCAAAATGCCCCAAAGTTCAGCATTAAAAATAGAACATTTTCCTTGACGACGATTGTACCCAAAAATCCAATCTCCATTAGCGTCACAAACAACTCCTTCGGCAGCTGCATTTTCAGATTCTAATTGCACTGATCCATCAATGTTAAGAAAAATCGAATCTTCAAATGACTCCTCTTCAATGGGAGCTTTAAAGTTACCCTTAAAATCTGCTCTAGGAGCTGAAAAGAGATGATTCGCCCAATTGAAAGTAACTTGAACAATCTCTCTCGAGCTCCAAGTTCTTCCTTGAAAGATGAATAAGTTATTATTCTTCCATAAGCGTCAAATAAGAAGTCCAAAAGGACAAGTCCAACTGGATCCTCACTTGTGAACCATGCTATTATCCTGCAAGCTAGAAAGAAGCTAATCTTGTGAATTATTAGAGAAAAAATTCAATAAACAATTACCTGGGATGACTTGATTCCAGATGTCCTTAGCAACAGCACAATCTCTCAATTTTCACTTTTATATTATACATAAATTTTAATTTAGTGCATTTGTATATATCAACTTTAATTTTGATTCAATTTTCACTTTTTGCTAACCTCGTTATCTAAATGGCACAATTTTTCGTTAAGTCATGTGTAAAATATTGGCATAGCATTTTATTAGGTTAAAAAGAAAACAAATAAATTTAACTTATTTCCACCAACATTTAGAAAAATAAATAAATTTCCTGAGAGAAATAAGAAACATTTTTCCCTATTTTTTAAAATTAGGTGAAAATAATTTAAATTTGTTTGTTTGTTTTTTAACATGATAGAATGTCATGTTAACAATGTACACATGACATAACAGAAAATTGTGCCACATAAATAATTGTGTTAGTGAAATGCAAAGATTATATTTCATTGTTCAGCTCTACCATGCAAATTGATGGAAAGTATTTTTTATTTTTCATTTGTCTATCTTTTCTACCATACACACTGTCGAAACCATTTTTAAAAGAGTTTTGAAAAAATAAGAATCGACTTTTAAAACGAAAGTTTGGAGTCGCCACCGACCTTTTCTTGAGGTGTAATCGGATCACCTTAAAATTGATCATTTTAATAAAACATTTAATTTATTAAAACAATAATTCTAGGTCTACGAAAATTGAGAAAATGGGTTCGGAAGTCGGTTACGCACGAGGAATGGTTAGCACCCTCGTAACGCCCAAAATTGGTACCAATTGATTATTTAATGTCCCATCGTTGAAAATTTGGAAAGGGAAAAAAAACGATTCCTTTAAAAATGTATGAACAGTTCGAAATGGATATTAAAGTTCTCTCGCTTCAAAGAAATAAAATACCGCATCCAGTACGTTAGGACACAATACTTTAAGCCTCCAAAAACTAAGATCACCCCAAAATTTCCAAAATACGCAACGAACTCTTAAAAGGATCCTCCGCTATTTGGCAAAACGGAAAAACAAAACCCAACACGTTAGGGCATGATTTCTCGAATTTCCAAACACGAAACATTGCATTATTTTGAAGAGTTTTCGAATAAGTTAGAATTTAAAAACCATATGAACAATTTACAAAGGGATAACATATGTTAGAATTTAAAAAAAACTTATATGTATTAAAAACTGATAATATATAAGTGATTATTAAAGTATATTTGTTGAATAATATGTAACATAATTTCAAATGAAATAAATTGACTTAACCGATGACATACATATTTATATAAAAATAATAAATGAAAATAATATATATACAAAGATACCAAAGCAATTAAAGTAAACAATATAAAGCAAGATCCTTAAAAGAAAGCCAAATTATATATGAATAGTTTTAAAGAAAATTTACATAAAAATAAATTTAGGAAAAAAAAATATTTACATAACAGATTTGAAAAGAAAACATGCATTAAAGATTTTTAAAGAGACTATATAAATAAAATACCATTGAACTAAGAACATAAAAAAATTTGAAATAAATACAAACACATCATAAAGTAACCTTAAACGACATTGATTATGTACAAATTTAAAAGAAAACATGCAATCATAAGCAGATTCAAAAGAAAATACATAAAATAATAATAAAAAATAATATATATAAAAACATAATATATAACAATTTAAAACTACTGATACAAAAAATATATATATATTTACATATACATATGTATAAAAAAACAATATAGATAATGTACCAAACCACATTTATATACACATAAATAAATAATATTGTAAAATGAAAATAAATTAATATAAATAATATATGCATAAAGGAAGGAGATTAAGCAAAAAAAAAAAATTGACATAAATAGTATATAGAAAGATTTAAAATAAATAATAATAAAACAGAAAAGAAATAAAGAAATCAAAACATGGACAAATTTGAGATTAAAGTAAAATCTGAGATCTAAAAACTAAACATCACATTAACAAGTGGAACCAAATTGAACGCGCGTGAGAAAGAGAGGGACTGACTAGAAAATTATCCCCGAACCCTCAAGCGTGACACCTTAATGCGGACTCAAATGAATCACGGGTAAAATCATGTGGCAAGATTGAAACATAAAAATGAATGAATTTGAAAGAACAAAGAAGGAAGAAGGACCAAACGCGTAACTAAACCATTTAAAGAAATTATGCGTGTAGACCAAGTGAAAAAGGCTGTCAATTCCTTCCCCCAATGCCATTCCCTTTATTACTTAAAATTAACCTGCTTTAAAAATTCATTTTTTTAAAAGAAAACATTTAACTTTTTCCTTAAAAAGAAAAAAACCCCTAAGTTTTGAGACTCTTCTCCTTCACTCTCCCCTCTTTTTTCTCTTCTTCAACAGACCAAACAGAAACAACTCCACCACCATTTTGTGCCAAACTTCGACTTCAGAGGTTCCTCTTGCGCCGCTATGGTGAGTTCCCCTCTCCTTTCTTTTTATCTTTTCGTATGTGGATCCAAATGAAAAAGGAAAAAAGCATAAATAAATTACAGTAATAATCACCTTAGAAGTATATTTTGACTGCTTTCTATTAATCTTTATATGTATTTTGCATACACTTTCTCTGAAAAAAGAATCAAAAACCCAAAAAGAGAACCCCCATTTACAATGAAAGATTCAAGGTTTTATAGCCGAATGCAATACAGTTTATGCCTATTTCTTTGCTCAAATCGCAGGAACTGTGATGCCGTGGAGGAGTGCCTGATCGTGGGGCGTGGATGCGCGAGCTAGGGGTCGTGCGCGTGCGTGGTGGAATGGTGCTGAATATGGGGGTTTGCTGTTTCTGGAAAAGAGGAAAAAAAATGGGCCATTAAGCTTGTGTAATTGGGTATTAGGCCATTGTAAAATTTTGGGCCTTGGATTTATTTTGTATGTCTTGGGTTTGTTGGGCCCGGGCTAAAATTGGGTTTTACAGTTGCCCCTCTTTGCTCATTGTTGTGTAACGAGAATGGAGTAAAGACTATAAAATGGCCAATTTTGCCTGGGCCTGCTGAGTCTCAACTTCTTGATGCTTCATTTCCTCAGGTAGTCCTGCTTTAACCCACTCGCACCTTCAGGGTATAGGAATTTTAGTTTCAATCAGCTTCCACTCATCGCTTAGGAGACATGATCTGTAATCTTCACTGCTCCCTCTCTCGCTTAGGGAGATAAGGCTTACTGTCTGCGATCTGCTCCACTACTGCTTAGGGAGATAAGATCTGTAATTCTCAGCTTATTTCCCTACTACTTAGGGGGTTAAGGCTCGTACCTTCAACCTGCTCTCTTGCTACCCTAGAGAGATAAGGTCGGTGGCTAAAATCTGATGCCTAGCCGATACATGGAGATAAGATTCGCCATCTTTGATCTCCTCCATAGCCGATACATGGAGATAAGATCTATAATTTTCAGTCAGCTTCCTGCAACTTCAGGAAGATAAGACTTGTATATTCAACCTGCTCCCTGCAACTTCAGAGAGATAAGGCTTGTTGGCTAAAATCTACTCCATAGCCGATACATGGAGATAAGACTCGCCGTTTCTGATCTGCTCCATTGCCGATACATGGAGATAAGATCTGTAATTTTCAGTCTGCTTCCTTCAACTTCAGGAAGATAAGACTTGTATCTTCAACCTGCCCCCTGCAACTTCAGAGAGATAAGGCTTAGTGGCTAAAATCTGCTCCATAGCCGATACATGGAGATAAGACTCGCCGTTTCTGATCTGTTCCATAGCCGATACATGGAGATAAGATCTGTAATTTTCAATCTGCTTCCTGCAACTTCAGGAAGATAAGACTTGTATCTTCAACCTGCCCCCTGCAACTTCAGAGAGATAAGGCTTGGTGGCTAAAATCTGCTCCATAGCCGATACATGGAGATAAGACTCGCCGTTTTTGATCTGCTCCATAGTCGATACATGGAGATAAGATTTGTAATTTTCACCGATGTCGCTACATTGTCCTCTGGGGAACATGCCCTGCCGACTCGGCTTCATGTCTATGTTTATGCCTAACGATTAGAATGCTATGACCGGAATGAATCAGATGCACCTAACCAAATATGTTATGAATGATATGAATGTAGAAATGTCATGAAAATAATTCCTTTTAAACGCTTAAAGTGACATCACTCGTTATTCATCAGAACTTTATCACTATCGTAATATGCTGCCTTCCTGCTCGACTAGCATTTCCAACAAAAATCCACAGAAACAACCCATTTTGCTCAACTGGCTTGCCCCACTGCAGTTTTAAAGTCTCTTCTATTGTACCTTCTGGGATATAAAGTTTGTATTTCCCACTGTAACTTCAGGAGAATAATCATTTGATTTCTTCTATCCATCCTGCTGCAACTTAGAGGTACAGGATTTACATCATCTTCAATCAATTTGATCTGTTACACCATTCCCCGGGTGTAATGAAAAGATATATATGCCTGATATCTACATGAATACAGAATACCATTTTCTTTTTCTTGAGAATAATCCCATTACTCATTCTTTGCCAGGATTACAACACCAATGTCATTTTCTTTTTGGTCAACCAATGTCTTTGATAGGAAACCTAAGGAGATAATTTCAATTTAGGCTTAAATATTTCCAACTCTTAAGCTTGGTGAGTTTTAAACAATAGTTTCGTTTCAGGTTCCTATATTATATAGAAACTTCCAGAGTAATATGCGAAACTCCTTTTATGAAAGTGTTATTAGTCCATTAATCATCATTTCAATGCAAAATATTTAAAAAAGATCATAACAATGAACCAGAAACATAGCTCGAAGCAAGTACGTTAACCAATGATGGAAAAATACAATTAATAAGGAAATTTGTTAGAATGTATCTTGGAAAGAATAAGACAATCAAATATATCAAATCCAAAAATGGGTAAAATGGAAAACTAGGTGCCCCAGATATCGCAGCTTGAGCTTCTCTGTACCAACTTCTTGAGGACCATTTTGAGCTCAATCTATGTTTAGAGAATCCAGAGTACTTTGTCAATGCCCTCAGACGTAGCATACTTCTTCATTGTTAATTTAGGCATAGCAAGACTACTGTATACCCATTTTGATCCAAATTTAAGTCGCCCTTTTAGGGTTTTCAACTCAAATCCCTTTTGGTCTCAAGGCGCCATTTGCGGGTTTTCGCCTTGGCCTCTCCTGTTTCTTTTTCTTTTCTTTTTTGTGTTTTTTCTTTTTTGAAACTGCTAACTGTGACTAAATTTGAATTCACCAGATTGGGCAAGTTTTTGCCATCCGTTTCGGTCAATATCAATGCTCCTCTAGGAAAGGCTTTCTTTACTACATAAGGTCCTTCCCAATTTGGGATCCACTTTTCTCTGAAGTCCTTTTATATAGAAATCTTCAATGTCAGATCCCCCTCGTGGAGTTCTCTAAGGCTAACCTTTCTATCGTAAGCTCGCATCATTCATTTTTGGTATATTTTGACCATGACGGGTAACTTTCACCCTCTTCTCTTCAATTAAGTTCATTAAATCCTTCTACTTCATCCAGTTCTCGACTCAATCAAAGCTTGGAGAGAAGGGATCTCGATTTCAATATCATTTTTATCCCATAAATCAATGAGCAATATGTTACCCCAACGAGTCTTGGTCGATGTTCTATAAACAAAGAGGGTAAATTATAACTTCTTTATGCCAATCTTTATAAGTTTCGATCGCCTTTCACTTTGTTTTTTTTTTTTTTTGGAGGGGTTTGATGACTTTATAACATTGGCATATGAAGTAATCTTTACCCTCCTCTTGAAGTAATTGACGACTGCCAAGATGAATCAATGTATATTAGTCGAGAATGACCTGATAACATCCATGCCCCACATAGAGAAAGGCTATGAAGAAATAAATGAGGCACATAGATCTTATCTCAATAGTACCCAAACTTCATGATTAGTGTGGCTACCATGAAGCCATTAGCATATGTCCTTCTAACACCCATATAAACATTTTCTGCATCTCCAGGTATATCTTGATATGGTTATGAGAAAACATCTTTGAATTCTTGAAATAACTCAATGACGATTTGCTTTGTCTTTAGGTGACTCAGACTCCGATCTTTGCCTCCTGCTCACAATGTCCATTGACTCTTCGTAAAGTAAGATCTATTTTTCATATTTTACCATCCTTAACAAAATCAAGAGATAAGCTACAATCCCTGTCATCTTCAAAGTCCTGAGATCAGCTTAAACATATATCTTACCCCAAAAGGGAGTCAGTTACAGCATTGCACATATATCTTACCCCAAAAGGGAGTCAGTTACAGCATTGCTCCTGTCGTTGATATCTGGGGACCTATTGTAGGTACAAAGGCATATTTTCAAAGAACAAATGATTCTAAGGATGTTATGGATATGGCATGATCATAAATGAAAAATAAAACATATTCAAAAGAGAGTCCAAAGAATAAAATAATATGTCACGAATGAAAGAACATTTACTCAAAAAGATGCATTTTGATTGAAATAAAGACTTTGAACACAAGCCTATTTCACAAAAGGGTTCTTATTGCCCCTAGGCTTAAAGCAACAATCGTGTTTTGATTATTACTCTGGATTAGAGTTAAAAATGTAGGGATCTCTTCCACAGTCCCGTTATTCAAAACACTCCCAAGTATGCAAAGGTTTGGAGACTCTTATTCCCCGATTCCCTCCTCGAATATGTCATTCATATTTCCCAATATGATTCTGATACAATTCCCTATATGACATCGGGATAGGCATAAACTTTGTCCTCAAGTTGAATTCCTGCCCTGAAGAGCCTTGATAACTAGTGATTACAGCCCTTGACTGGTCTATGTTGACCAATTTGAAAGGCATGCTCATGATGTTCACTTCATTCTCTTTATTTCTCGGAGTTGACCTTTTAATGCCTTCTTCC
Source organism: Gossypium anomalum (assembly GCA_025698475.1). Classification (NCBI taxonomy): domain Eukaryota; kingdom Viridiplantae; phylum Streptophyta; class Magnoliopsida; order Malvales; family Malvaceae; genus Gossypium; species Gossypium anomalum. The sequence continues at coordinate 88,251,814 of CM046961.1, forward strand.
ATATCTATCTTTCCACTTTTTATCGCATTTTCAATCATCTCATTAGATATTACCATATCTGAAAAGCTCAGAGTAGTGCTTCCCAACATATGGTTAATGAACGGGGCTTTAAGAGTATTGATAAAAAGCATGGTAGTTTCTTTTTCTAGGAGAGGTGGCTGAAATTGTATGGCAACTTCCCTCCACCTTTGGGCGTATTGCCGGAAACTCTCATTCGGTTTTATTTCCATGCTCTATAAAGTAACCCTATCAGGAGTCATGTCCGTCACATGACTATACTGTTTCATGAGAGTTTGTGCTAGATCTTTCCATGAATTGATCTGGGTACGGCTCAATTGGTTGTACCATTTGGATGCTGCCCCAACCAGACTCTCTTGGAAACAGTGAATCAGTAATTGGTCATTGTTGACATACCTAGTCATTCGTCTGCAAAACATGGTGATGTGAGCTTTTAGACAGCTAGTCCCATTATACTTTTCAAATTCAGGCATTTTGAACTTGTAGGGAAGTATTAAGTCCGGAACCAAGCTCAGGTCCCTGGCGTCAATTCTGCGATAATCATCAGCATTTTCCATCGCCTTGAATTTTTCCTCCCACCACCGATACCGATCCTCGAGTTGTTTTGGCAATTCCATCTTTGCTTTTCCTATTTTGTTCAAATCAGGGATTACAACGGTAGTTGGATTGCCCCAGGATTGGAGTCTGAGCCCATCAAATAATTTACCGGTGCTGAGGTACTGGCCCGATTTTGCTGAGCTCTAATAATTGGTAGACCTTGCGAACATGCCTGTGCATTTGTCGGAGTGAAACCTGAAGGATAGAGAGGCTCCTCATTGTCCACCCCAGCACTAATCATGGAGTTTTCCCTCTTTTCTAGCCCCTTAATCAGCAATTGGGACAACTGGTTCATCATATTCCTTTGAGACTCTAGCACTTGGTTTCTCATATCTTACCATATCCTCATCAGTTGTTCTTGCATTTGCATTTGTAACTGGTCATGCATATCTCTTTGAAGTTATTTAAGTATTTCCAATCTTTGTTCCATATCTTTTGTCTTAGCACGGGTACCGTAACGATGCTTGGTTGGTAAGTTCTTATCGATTTCCAGATTAACTGAAATGATTTCAATTAATTAAGGTCTTCTGTGAAAATCTAATGCACATGATGCAATGATGCAATGTAATGCAAATGCATGAAATGCAAATGCAAATGCATGGAATGCAAATGTATGGAATTAATACAAAAGAAAGAAAGGCGTTGATTCTGAATTCAATTCTATTGGAATAACTTTTCTAGAAAATAAATTCCTTTACATAAAACGGATTACATATGCGGCCCTGCCCTCATGTTCTAGGTGAAGACACCAATTTCTTTTCTTCGTAAAAGTCAAATCTCCTAAACTTCCAATAGATGCCTCCACTAGCTCCTTTTTGCTTGATCCAGATCGTGACTTATTATCCTCGCGATGTTGATTAGCTCCTTTAAGAAAGTCGTGACGCGACGGCTCTTGAACAATCTTTATCAGCTTGAATCCTCGGGTAAAGTCTTGTTTTCCTCCATGAATTATCAGCTTTCTTTCATTTTGCTTACTTGGACCATATTCAGACAACCGTATTATAATTCACTTTATCAAGAAATCTATTTTCTCATGACAAACTGTTCTATTTAGCAATCAAATATGAATCAACACATCCTTTCTATAATGATGTAATACAATGCGGTTATAAACAAACCAAAACAAAACAAGTTAGTATCGAAAAATAAAAATCAAAGCAAATAGAAAATAATCAAACACCTAACTGGGAAATCATTAGGGTTCAACATAGCTCTACCTAGGGCGAGATCCTAGAGTTCACTATATGTGGCTCGGTTCTAAGAAAATGGTACCTAAACCAGCAGATTCTTCAACCCTCACCCATTATAGGCTCATGTGGATCGAGTTCAATTCAGGGGAATACATTTCCCTATGGCCATGCGGAGGTGAAAACCTCACGAAGACATAGTTACGGATGTATCCCGAAAGCAGTCTACTAGCCCATGCGGAGGTGAAAACCTCACGAAGGCATAGTTTCTCACTTCCACTTAAAAGGTGCGACCACAACGGTCATGCAATTGATGCAAGAATATATCGAAAGACTCAACAAATAAAGTAAAACCCACATGATAAAAACTGACAAAGACACAAAAAATGCAATAAGAGGATCTTAGATTTAAAAACCAAATTTCCAATTTTTGACAAGAAGACAGAAAGCAATCAATTTATAGCTCGACTCTCTGATGTCCCCAGTGGAGTCGCCAAGTTGTCGAAACCATTTTTAAAAGAGTTTTGAAAAAAATAAGAATCGACTTTTAGAACAAAAGTTTGGAGTCGCCACCGACCTTTTTTTTAAGGTGTAATCGGATCACCTTGATCATTTTAATAAAACATTTAATTTATTAAAACAATAATTCTAGGTCTACGAAAATTGAGAAAATGGGTTCGAAAGTCGGTTACGCACGACGAAGGGTTAGCACCCTCGTAACGCCCAAAATTGGTACCAATTGATTATTTAATGTCCCATCGTTGAAAATTTGGAAAGGGAAAAAAACGATTCCTTTAAAAATGTATGAACAATTCGAAATGGATATTAAAGTTCTCTCGCTTCAAAGAAATAAAATACCGCATCCAGTACGTTAGGACACGATACTTTAAGCCTCCAAAAACTGAGATCACCCCAAAATTTCCAAAATACGCAACGAACTCTTAAAAGGATCCTCCGCTATTTGGCAAAAGGGAAAAACAAAACCCAATACGTTAGGGCATGATTTCTCGAATTTCCAAACACGAAACATTGCATTATTTTGAAGAGTTTTCGAATAAGTTAGAATTTAAAAACCATATGAAAAATATACAAAGGGATAACATATGTTAGAATTTAAAAAAACTTATATGTATTAAAAACTGATAATATATAAGTGATTATTAAAGTATATTTGTTGAATAATATGTAACATAATTTCAAATGAAATAAATTGACTTAACCGATGACATACATATTTATATGAAAATAATAAATGAAAATAATATATATAAAAAGATACCAAAGCAATTAAAGTAAATAATATAAAGCAAGATTCTTAAAAGAAAGCCAAATTATATATGAATAGTTTTAAAGAAAATTTACATAAAAATAAATTTAGGAAAAAAAATATTTACATAACAGATTTGAAACGAAAATATGCATTAAAGATTTTTAAAGAGACTATATAAATAAAATACCATTGAACTAAGAACATAAAAAAATTTGAAATAAATACAAACACATCATAAAATAACCTTAAACGACATTGATTATGTACAAATTTAAAAGAAAACATGCAATCATAAGCATATTCAAAAGAAAATACATAAAATAATAATAAAAAATAATATATATAAAAACATAATATATAACAATTTAAAACTACTGATACAAAAAATATATATATTTACATATACATATGTATAAAAAAACAATATAGATAATGTACCAAACCACATATATATACACATAAATAAATAATATTGTAAAATGCAAATAACTTAATATAAATAATATATGCATAAAGGAAGGAGATTAAGCAAAAAAAAAAATTGAAATAAATAGTATATAGAAAGATTTAAAATAAATAATAATAAAACAGAAAAGAAATAAAGAAATCAAAACAAGGACAAATTTGAGATTAAAGTAAAATCTGAGATCTAAAAACTAAACATCACATTAACAAGTGGAACCAAATTGAACGCGAGTGAGAAAGAGAGGGACTGACTAGAAAATTATCCCCGAACCCTCAAGCGTGACACCTTAATGTGGACTCAAATGAATCACGGGTAAAATCATGTGGCAAGATTGAAACATAAAAATGAATGAATTTGAAAGAACAAAGAAGGAAGAAGGACCAAACGCGTAACTAAACCATTTAAAGAAATTATGCGTGTAGACCAAGTGAAAAAGGCTGTCAATTCCTTCCCCCAATGCCATTCCCTTTATTACTTAAAATTAACCTACTTTAAAAATTCATTTTCTTAAAAGAAAACATTTAACTTTTTCCTTAAAAAAAAAATCCTAAGTTTTGAGACTCTTCTCCTTCACTCTCCCCTCTTTTTTCTCTTCTTCAACAGACCAAACAGAACAGCTCCACCACCATTTTGTGCCAAACTTCTACTTCAGAGGTTCCTCTTGGGCCGCTATGGTGAGTTCCCCTCTCCTTTCTTTTTATCTTTTCGTATGTGGATCCAAATGAAAAAGGAAAAAAAGCATAAATAAATTACAGTAATAATCACCTTAGAAGTATATTTTGACTGCTTTCTATTAATCTTTGTATGTATTTTGTATACACTTTCTCTGAAAAAAGAATCAAAAACCCAAAAAGAGAACCCCCATTTACAACGAAAGATTCAAGGTTTTATAGCCGAATACAATACAGTTTATGCCTATTTCTTTGCTCAAATCGCAAGAACTGTGATGCCGTGGAGGAGTGCCTGATGTGGGGCGTGGATGCGCGAGCTAGTAGGGGTCGTGCGCGTGCGTGGTGGAATGGTGCTGAACGTGGGGGTTTGCTGTTTCTGGAAAAGAGGGAAAAAAAATGGGCCATTGAGCTTGTGTAATTGGGTATTAGGCCATTGTAAAATTTTGGGCCTTGGATTTATTTTGTATGTCTTGGGTTTGTTGGGCCCGGGCTAAAATTGGGTATTACACACACCTATAAAAAAAATTATATTTTTCTTCTTTTAATTTTTTTATCCTTATAATCTTTCATCTTTCTAACTTTTTTTCACTCTAGCAAACAAAGAATTAATGTTATGCTAATTAGTTCAAAGGAAAGGCATATCCTCTAAACCACAGAAGTGACACCAAAATCATGAGTCAATATAAAAAATAACATTGTATGGTACACTTAGAGTGCAACTTTTAGCAAAACTTTTAATGCTTTTTATAAAAATTTAATATTAATATAGATTAAAAATTTTGGTAAAAGTTAAATTTTAATAAATCTTAAAGATTTTGGTAATTTTTTAGAGCCTCCCAAAAGATAGCGAGGCTCCACTTTAGTTGATGTAAATGTCAATAATTTTGTTGTATAAAAGAAATAAAAAATGTTGAAGTGAGTTCCACATTGCATTAGATAATCCCCACTACTCGTTTATGAATAACGCTAATCACAAACTTTCTTTCAAAAAAAATTTGTCCTATTATTTGTTTATTTGGCGTAGGACCATAGCAAAGGTAAGGCTACGTTAAAAAAGTAGTAAATTACACCATTAGTTATTAAATTGTGAGTAAATTTTCATTTTGATAATTTAACTAAAAAAAGTTACAATTTGATCACTAAATTTTTCAAAAGTTTTCATTTAAGTTACTGAACTATTCAAAAGTCTTTATTTAAGTTATTGTCTATTAAGTTTTTTCTTAAATAAAGTTCTGCCAGTGAGCTCCAAGCAACAATTCGATGATTGATACGGTGAATTAGTACTCATTGACGAGTAGAAGAACATACCTTAGATTCAAGTCGGCCTGACGGTCAATGTCAGGGATTGGAGAAAAAGTTGTTTGAATTTTGATTCACAGATTCGTAACATCCAAAGTTATTTCATGAAAAGAAAAATGAATTATAGAAGAGAAAATGAAAGAGAGCTTTCAATTAGTATAGGCAGTGCAAATAGAGAAAGCCATTTAGCTTTAGTTTTAACAGCTCAATAACTCAAATGAAAATTTTAGAATATTCAGTAACCAAATTGTAACTTTCTTAGTTAAATGACAAAAACAAAAACTTACCAATAGTTCAGTGACGACTAATGGTGTAGTTTACCCTTTAAAAAAAGAAATTTTGTATTATATCATTTATGACTACTATTGAACTTAAATATAGAGTAAAGTATAAAAGTAATTATATAATTATTAGTGTATTTCTATTTTAGTCACCCAACTTTAAAGTTTTCAATTTAATCATTAATGTTATCAACATTTGATATTTTGTTCACTCTTTCGTTAAATCATTAATAAGTAATATTTATCTTTCACATAGAAATTCATTCCTCTTTCTTTTTCTTCAGTTTGTAATATTTGCAAATTGTATTAAAGTTCATGTATAATTTTAGAATTTATTCCTTTTAAAAAAAACAATAAACTTATTGCAATTTTCCATTTATTCTAACTTGCATTCTCGTTTCTATTTTAGGTAGGCGATCCTTGTTTAGGGTGTATTTGATTGGGTGGAAAAATGAAGAGAAAATAAATTTTGAGTATACTTGGTATGAAAAAAAGTGAAAGGAAATAAATAGGAGAGTTGGTTACTTTCCATCCTAATGCATAAAAACTAATATTTCCAAATTTGAATGATGGAAAGAGAGAAGATGTGAGAGATATGTATGCTAGCTCAAAATTATGCATTTTTCAATTCTTTTTTTTTTCTTTTCTTCCATTGTTCAACTATACCAAGCAATTGATGGAAAGAAAATTACTTTTTCTTTTTCTTTTTTTTATCTTTCCTACCAAATACACTTACAAAAAAATTATATTTTTCATCTTTTTATTTTTCTATCCTTTTAATCTTTCATTTTTCTAACTTTTTTTCACTCTAGCAAACAGAGATTTAATGCTATGCCAATTAGAACAAAGGAAAGGCATATGATATATACCTTCTAAACCACTAAAGTGACACCAAAATCATGACTCAATATCAAAAATAAAATTTCTTTTCATTACAAATGACAACCAATCAATGGCGATTACAATTCAGAGAAATTCCTAAGTAGCAGAAAGGGATAATGCATCCAAGTCTCCATGTAGCAGCGCTAGAGCTGAGTCTAGGGGTTCTTCAAATCTCTGTAAACTATTAAGGTTATGATAAGCTAGTTTAGTCATATGGTCAGCAACTTTGTTGTGGCCTCTAGGAATATATCGAATTCACACACTCCAGTTATGCTTTAAGATTTGATCAATTAGTCGCAACTTCGTCATTCTATTAACAATAATCCCTCCAGCTAGAATCGATTCAACTACCATCACATTGTCACATTCCAAATCCAAATTCTATAGCCAGCTTCCTATGCAATTTGGAGTCATTCCAAAATCGTTCTAGGTTCAACTTTAAAATTTCTCTGCTTCCCAATTCTCATTGTGAAGCCATGTAATTAGTTTACAGCCGAGTCTCTGAAAACTTCTCCTATTAGTGTTATTCAAAACATACCCATCTGCATTTAATTTGACCCAACAGTACTCCGAAGGCATCATATGGTACACTTAGAGTGCACACCAAATTTTTGAACTTTTACCAAAACTTTTAATGTTTTTTTATAAAAAAGTAATATTAATATAAATTAAATTTTTTGGTAAAAGTTAGACCTGTTCATGGGCTAAGCCACCCGACCCAAAGGTCCGCCCGAAAAGTATGAGGGTTTTGGCAAAAATATAGGCTCGAAAAATAGGATTGGGCAAAAAAATAAGGCCCGTTTTAAAAATGGGTCAGGCCTCAGGTAATATATGTTTGGCTCGACCCCAGCTCGGCCTGGCCCGAATTCACTAATGCCAAAAAAAATCTACAATTTTTTTGTTATTTTAATGATATTTTCTTGTTGTTTTCTCCCTATTTTACTACCATCTCACTATTATATTGATATTATTTTGTTGTTATTGTTTGGATATTGTATAACACTTGTTTTATTGTTAATTTTGTTATTATTTTAGAGACATTTTCTTATTAAGTTGCATTTATCTTAGTATTATTTAAGTATACATATTTTTTAAAATTTATTTTCAATTAGTTCGGAAATATTTGTTTTAATGTTTTTAGTATTTTTGATGTATTATATATATTTAAAAGTTATGTAAAACAATAATATAATATAAAAAAGTTTTAATATGGGCGGGCCGGGTCGGACTTGGGCAAATTTTTAAGCCCATTTTTCAGGCCGAGCCTAGTAAATGGGCTTAATTTTTGCTTGAATCTAACCCACATCTAACTCGACACATGATCACCTCTAATAAAAGTTAAATTTTAATAAATATTAAAGATTTTGGTATCTTTTTAGAGCCTCCCTAAAATATAGCTGGGCTCCACTTTTGTTGATGTAAATGTCAATAACTTTATTGTATAAAAGAAATAAAAAATGTTTGAGGTGAGTCCGACATTATGTTAGATAATCCCCACTACTCATTTATGAGTATGGCTAATACAAACTTTCTTTCAAAACAAAATTGTCCTATTACTTGTTTATTCGGCGTAGGACCACAGCAAAGGTCGAACTACATTTAAAAAAGTGGTATATTACAATTTTAGTCACTAAATTATGAGTAAATTTTTATTTTGATAATTTAATTAAAAAAGTTACAATTTCATTATTGAATTATTCAAAAGTGTTCATTTAAGTTACTGAATTATTCAAAAGTTTTTATTTAAGTCATTGGCTATTGAGTTTTTAAAAAAAATAAAGTTCTACTAGTGAGCTCCAAGCGACAATTCGATGATCAATACGGTGGATCAATGCTCATCGATGAGTAGAAAAACATATCTTATATTCAAGTCGGTCTGACGATCAATATTAGAGATTGGAGAAAATTTTGTTTGAATTTTGGTTCACAGATTCGTGACGTCCAAAGTTATTTCATGAAGAAAAAAATGAACTATAGAAGAGAAAGAGAAAGGGAAAGGGAGCTTTCTATTGGTGTAGGCAACACAAATAGAGAAAGCCATATAACATCAGTTTTAATAACTCTGTGAATTGTAACTTTTTTTAGTTAAATGACCAAAACGAAAACTTACCCATAGTTTAGTGACCAATGGTGTAGTTTACCCTTAAATTATTATTATTTTTTTGTATTATATCATTTATGACTACTATTGAACTTAAATAGGGTAAACTATATAAGCAGTTATCCAAACATTAGTGTGTTTCTATTTTTGTCACTCAACTTCAAAGTTTTCAAATTTAATCACTAATGTTATCGACATTTGATATTTTGTTCACTCTTTCATTAAATCATTAATGGAATGCTTGCATAGCTTTTTTTATTAGCATAATAATAAATTTAACCCTCCAATATTTATATATTCTATCAATTTGATTCTAATTCTAAAAAAATCAACAAATTTAGCTTTCAACTTTATGCATTTTATCAATTTAATATTGTTTCTAAAAGTTTAATAGAAAAAGAAAAAAAAATTGAAAAAAATAAAAAAAATATTTAAAAATTAATGTTTTTGATAAATATACAAAAAAATTTACAAAATTAATTTCTTAAAAATTTTTATTAATCTGCATAATCATCCTTTTTTATGGGAGAATATTTGATGCGCCATCAGTAAATAATAAGATGGCACATTGTCACTAGTAGGGGTGAGCAAAAGTTGATTCGATTGGAAAAAAAATTCGAATTTTGAGTTAATCGAATTGAGTTATTCGAATTATTCGAGTCAACTCGAATAACTCGATTCGAGTTTCTAGTTTGAGTCGAGTTAAATTTCACAATTCGAATAACTCGAATAATTCGAATAACAGGTTGGTGTAAATATCTTTTTGATCCCTATCAATTTCAAAAATAAGCAAATTGGTCTCTCTCTCAACAAAAATTACAAAATAATTTGCAAAATTCAATATATTTATAAAAAATTCAAAATTTAAATTTTAAAAAAATTATAAAATTCTAAAAAATATATAAAAAATTTAAAAATTTTCTAAAATAATAATTTTGGGGCCTAATTAATTATTCAAATTTATCATACTCAAGTATTTTTTTTATTATTTTGATTTGAAAATTTTTCAAATATATATGGTTTCAAATTTATGTGCTCTACTATGGAATTAGTTATACTATAACAATATTTTTATTTAACATATTTAATTTTTTTTCATTTAAAGCGAAAAATGTCACTCGATTCGACTTGATTTCACTCGAATCGATTCGAAAAAAATTTAACTTGATTAGGATGATAAAGTAGGACTTGTGAACTCGATTAACTCAAAAATTTTCATTCGATTCGATCGAATGTTCACCCCTAATCACTAGCGTAAAACAAAAAATATTGACGGATTTAAAAATATTTATAATTACCTTAATTTTAAAAATAAATATTAATTATAATTATTAAACATAAATAAATACAAAAACATCAACCTCAAAATCCAAAACCCAAAACTTGAAAGAAAAGCAAAATAATTTTAATTAATATTTAATTATATTTAAATAAATTTATTTGTATTTATTTTCAAGTCCTTCAATATTTTTTTATTTTACACTAATAATATATTATTTTATAGCTCGATTGGCATAGATATTATTGTTAATGCAAGAGGATGTGTATTCGAGTGCATTAAAGCGTATTATTTTCTAGGTTGGGAAATGTATTATCTTTCATCTTTCTAACTTTTTTCCATTCCAGCAAACAAAGATTTAATGCTATGCAAATTAGGTCAAAAGGATAGGCATATGATATATGCCCTTTAAACCACAAAAGTGACACCAAAATCATGAGTCAATATCAAGAATAAAATTGTATGGTACACTTAGAGTACACACCAAAATTTTCAACTTTTAGCAAAACTTTTAATGCTTGTTATAAAAAATTTATATTAATATAAATTAAAATTTTTGATAAAAGTTAATTTTTAATAAATCTTAAAGATTTTGGTATCTTTTTAGAGCCTCCCAAAAGATAGCGGGGCTCCACTGTAGTTGATGTAAATATCAATAATGTTGTTGTATAAAAGAAATAAAAAATGTTGAGGTGAGTTCCACGTTACATTAGATAATCCCCACTACTCGTTTATGAGTAACGCTAATCACGAACTTTCTTTCAAAACAAAATTGTCCTATTATTTGTTTATTTGGCGTAGGACCATAGAAAAGGTAAAGCTACATTAAAAATAAATAGTAAATTACACCATTAATTATTAAATTATTAGTAAATTTTCATTTTGGTAATTTAACTTAAAAAGTTACAATTTGATCATTGAATTATTCGAAAGTTTTCATTTAAGTTACTAAACTATTCAAAATTTTTTATTTAAGTTATTGCCTATTAAGTTTTTTCTTAAATAAAGTCTGCCAGTGAGCTCCAAGCAACAATTCGTTGATTGATACGATGGATTAGTGCTCATTGACGAGTAGAAGAACATACCTTAGATTCAAGTTGGCTTGACGGTCAATGTCAGGGATTGGAGAAAAAGTTGTTTGAATTTTGGTTCACAGGTTCGTAACATCCAAAGTTATTTCATGAAAAGAAAAATGAATTATAAAAGAGAAAAGGAAAGAGAGCTTTCAATTGGTGTAGGCAGTGCAAATAGAGAAAGCCATTTAGTATCAGTTTTAATAGCTCAGTGACTTAAATAAAAAGTTTGGAATAATTCAGTAACCAAATTGTAACTTTTTTAGTTAAATGACCAAAACAAAAACTTACCCATAATTCAGTGACTACTAATGGTGTAGTTTACCCTTTAAAAAAGAAATTTTGTATTATATCATTTATGACTACTATTGAACTTAAATATAGAGTAAACTATAAAAGTAGTTATCTAACTCTTAGTTTATTTCTGTTTTAGTCACCGAACTTTAAAGTTTTCAATTTAATCATTAATGTTATCGACATTTGATATTTTTTTCACTCTTCCGTTAAATCATTAATAAGTAATATTTATCTTTCACACAGAAATTCATTCCTTTTTCTTTTTCTTCAGCTTGTAACAATTGCAAATTGTATTAAAGTTCATGTATAACTTTAGTATTTATTCCTTTTTTTTAGGTAACAAAAAAGTTGATGGTTACTAAACTAACTATAAATACGACTAAGGCAAGCGCACCCATCGAACAATAGTATAGTTATGGTAAGTAGGGAATATCGTATCTACGAGGACTAAAAGTACTAGTAATTATCATTTTTCTATTATTTAGCCAAAAAATTGGAGCAATTGTTTGTAATCTAAATTTACTAATCTAATTTATCTAGTAACATAACAGAGAATGAAATAGGAAAATAATCAAAGATAACCAATAAGATAGACGATAATACCTAAGAAAGAATCCACCTAGACTTCACCTATTATTATGAATCTGAATCAAACGATTTATTCACTTGTGTCTTGGTCCGTAGAAATCCCTAAATTATGTTAATATCTCTTTCGAGAGTAAGAACAACTGACTCTAGGTTGATTAATTGAAATCTCTTTGTAATTAAAACCCTTATCGCCGTATTAACTCGATTTATGGATTCCCCTATTAGATTTGACTCTAATCCGGTAGATTTATGTCATCCTATTTCTAGGACTGCATACAACTTTACTCAATTATGCTAGACCTGCTCTTAAATAGGGACTTTTGCTCCACTGAAACAAGTATATTAAACATGAATTAATATCCCAAAAATATTAAAACACGAAACAAACATACATAATTGAGAATAAGAATCAAGTATTTGTCGTGTAAAAACAGAAATTAAATAATAAGATTCATCATAGGTTTCATCCTCCCTAGGTATCTAGGGAATTTAGTTCATAATCCTAAATAGAAATATCTCAATGTTAGGATAACCACAAGACATAAAGAAACTCAATAAAACTTCGAAAGAAATTAAATGAAGATCTTTGATCTTGAGGGAGATCCACTTTCGAGTTGATTCCAATGGCGTTCTTTGAGTGTTTTCTTCAATCTTCTCTGATTCCCCCCTTATGTCTTCTTCTAATTGGTATTTATATACTTTAGAATGCTTAGAAAGCCTAAAAATTGAGTTCTTCCGCTTATTTGGGAAGTAGGGTGCGATATTGACATGGGCTGGCACATGGGCACATGGGCATTTCGAACTAAATAAATTGTTGTACCATCTAAATAGTGTTCGACTTCAGTTCGAAATTATTTGCAGTAATGACGGGTCTCACTATACTCGATTCAGCTCCAGTTAGAGTGGGCTTGGCATAATCGTACATAGTACGAGGAACAAGATTTGGATTTACAGAATTTGCATCAACTGCAGGATGTAATAATAATTTCCTCTTTTTCGTCTACTATATTCTGTCGACTTTGCCTTGTTTCTCTACTGTTTCTGCGAGCTGTACTTTCAATTTCACTATCAAATAATAATGGTCCCAATGGGTTTCTTCTTGTCATAAACTAAAAGAACCTGCCAGAAGCAAATAAAATAAAAAATTAGAATGTAAAAATTAAACTAAAAACAAAAATAAAAATGGCTAAATTAATAAAAATAAAGTATTCCTAATATTTTAGTCCCCGACAACGACGCAAAAAACTTGGTGGTCACTAAACTAACTATAAATACGAATAAGACAAGTACACCTATCGAACAATAGTATAGTTATGGTGAGTAGAAAATATCATATCCACGAGGACTAAAAGTACTATTAATTACAGTTTTTCTATTATTTAGCCAACAAATTGGAGTGATTGTTTTTAATCTAAATTTACTAATCTAATTTATCTATTAACGTAACAGAGAATGAAATAGGCAAATAATCAAAGATAACCAATGAGATAGACAATAATACCCAGGAAAGAATCCACCTAGACTTCACTTATTATTATCAATATGAATTAAACGATTTATTCACTTGTGTCTTGATCCGTAGAAATCCCTAAATTATGTTAATATCTCTTTCGAAAGTAAAACCAACTGACTCTAGGTTGATTAATTGAAATATCTTTCTAATTAAAACTCCTATCGTCACATTAACTCGATATATGGATTCCCCTATTAGATTTGACTCTGATCCAGTAGATTTATGTCATCCTATTTCTAGGATTGCATGCAACTCCACTCAATTATGCTAGATTTACTCTTAAATAGGGACTTTTGCTCCACTGAAACAAGCACATTAAACATGAATTAATATCCCAAAAATATTAAAACACGAAATAAACATACATAATTGAGAACAAGAATCAAGTATTTATCGCGTACAAACATAAATTAAATAATAAGATTCATCATAGATTTCATCCTCCTTAAGTATACAAGGAATTTAGTTCATAATCTTGAATAGAAACATCTCAAAGTTAGGATAACTACAAGATATAAACTCAATAAAATTTCGAAAGAAATTAAATGGAGATCTTTAATCTTGAGGGAGATCCACTTCCGAGTTGATTCTAATGGCGTTCTTCGAGTGTTTTCTTCAATCTTCTCTGATTCCCCCCTTATGTCTTCTTCTAATTGGTATTTATAGACTTTAAAATGCTCAAAAAGCCTAAAAATAGGGTTTTTCTGCATATTTGGAACGTAGGGTGCGGTATTGACACGGGCTGGCACATGGGCAAGTGGCCAGCCTGTGTGGAAGTGCCCGAACCATGTGGATACTGAAAACAGCGCTATTTGTCCCATTTTGGACCGTTTTTCACTCCTTTCGCTCCTAAATGCTCTCTTTAGTATAGAAACATGAATTTAAAAGATTAGGAGCATCAAATTCATTAATTTGTACAATTAATCATCTAAAAGTGCATTAAGAATGGGATTAAAATATGTTACTATAATAGCTTATCAAAACTTATTGCAATTTTCCATTTATTCTAACTTGCATTCTCATTTCTAATTTTAGGCAGGCGGTCCTTGTTTAGGGTGTATTTGATTGGGTAGAAAAGTGAAGAGATGAGAGGAGAGAGTGGGAAAGTGAAAAGAAAATAAATTTTGAGTATGCTTAGTAAAAGTGAAAGGAAATAAATAGGAGAGCTGATTATTTTCCATCCTAATGCATAAAAACTAGTATTCCCAAATTGGAATGATAGAAAGAGAGAATATGTGAGAGATATGTATACTAGCTCAAAATTATGCAATTTTAAATTCTTTTCTTTTCTTTTCTTTCATTGTTCAACTCTGCCAAGCAATTGATGGAAAGAAAATTACTTTTTCTTTTTGTTTTTTCATCTTTTCTACCAAACACACCTATAAAAAAATTATATTTTTCATCTTTTTATTTTTCTATCATTTTAATCTTTTATTTTTCTAACTTTTTTTTCACTCTAGCAAACAAAGATTTAATGCTATGCTAATTAGGTCAAAGGAAAGGCATATGATATATGCCTTCTAAACCACAAAAATGACACCAAAATCATGACTCAATATCAAAAATAAAATTTCTTTTCGGTACAAATAACAACCAATCAATGGCAATTACAATTCAGAGAAATTCCCAAGTAGCAGAAAGGGATAATGCATCCATGTCTCCATGTAGCAGTGCCAGAGCTGAGTCTGGGGATTATTCAAATCTTTGTAAACTATTAAGGTTATGATCATCTAGTTTAGCCACATGTTCAGCAACTTTGTTGTGGTCTCTAGTAATATATCAAATTCACACACTCCATTTGCATTTTAGGATCTAATCAATTAGTCTCAGCTTTGTCATTCTATTAACAACAATCCCTCCAGCCAGAATGGATTCAACTACCATCGCATTGTCACATTCTAGATCCAAATTTCTATAGCCAGCTTCCCATGCAATTTGGAGTCTTTCCAAAATAGCTCTAGCTTCAACTTGACTCTCCTTCCCAATTCTCGTTGTGAAGCCATGTAACCAATTTGCAGCCGAGTCTTAGAAACTACTCTTACCGACGCACCATTAGTGTTATCTGAAACAAACCCATCTAGATTTAATTTGACCCAACCCTACTTCGAAGGTGTCATATGGTACACTTATGGTGCACACCAAATTTTTTAACTTTTACCAAAACTTTTAATGCTTTTTATAAAAAAATTAATATTAATATAAATTAAAAATTTTGGTAAAAGTTAATCTTTTTAGAGCCTCCTAAACCACTTAAATAGGGTAAACTATATAAGTAGTTATCTAATTATTAGTGTGTTTTTATTTTAGTCACTCAACTTCAAAGTTTTCAATTTAATCACTAATGTTATCGACATTTGATATTTTGTTCACTCTTCCATTAAATTATTAATAGAATGCTTGCGTAGCTTTTTTTTTATTAACATAATAATAACTTTAAACCTCCGATATTTATATATTCTATTAATTAATTTGATTCTAATTCTAAAAAAATCAACAAATTCTTTCAACTTTATGTATTTTATCAATTTAATATTCTTTCTAAAAGTTTAAATGAAAAAGAAAAATTTGAAAAAATAAAAAAAATGATTTAAAAATTCATGTTTTTGATAAATATACATAAAAATTAAAAATTTTACAAAATTAAATTCTAATTTTTTTATTAATTTACATAATCATCCTTTTTTATGGGAGAATATTTGACGCACAATCAATAAATAATAAGATGACACATTGTCATCAGTAGGGGTGAGCAAAACTCGATTCGATTAAAAAAAAATTGAAAAAAAATTTAAATTTCGAGTTAATTGAATCAAGTTATTCGAATTATTCGGGTCAACTCGAATAACTCGATTCGAGTTTCTAGTACGAGTCGAGTTAAATTTTACTATTCGAATAACTCGAAAAATGCGAATAACAGATTGGTGTAAATAGTCTTTTGATTCCTGTCAACTTCGAAAATAAGCAAATTGGTCTCTCTCTCAACAAAAATTACAAAATAATTCAAAATATTTTTAAAAATTCAAAATATTTTTAAAAATTCAAAATATTTATAAAAATTTCAAAATTTATATTTTTAAAAAATTATAAAAATTATAAAAAAATTAAAAAAATTAAAAATTTTCTAAAATAATAATTTTGGGACCTAATTAATGATTCAAATTTATCATATTCAAGTATTTTATTTTTTTTATTATTTTGATTTGAAAAATGTTCAAATATATATGGTTTCAAATTTATGTACTCTAACATAGAATTAGTTATACAGTAATAATATTTTTATTTAACATGTTTAATTTTTTTAATTTAACTCGAATAATGTCACTCAATTTGACTTGAATCAATTCGAAAAAAATTTCAAATTGAGTTAGGATGATAAAGTAGGACTCGTGAACTCGATTAACTCAAAATTTTTCACTCGATTCGATTAAATGCTCACCCCTAGTCACCAGTGTAAAACAAAAAATATTAACGGATTTAAAAATAAATATAATTAACTTATTTTTAAAATTTAATATTAATTATAATTATTAAACATAAATAAATAGAAAAACATTAATCTCAAAATCCAAAACCCAAAACTTGAAAGAGAAACAAAATAATTTTAATTAATATCTAATTATATTTAAATAAATTTATTTATATTTATTTTCAAGTCCTTCAATATTTTTTATTTTACACTAATAATGTTTTATATCTCGATTGACATGGGCATTATTGTCGATGCAGGAGGACGTGGGTTCGAGTGCGTTGAAACGTATTATTCTTCTATTTATGGGTAGTCTATGCATTGTGTAAAAAAAGTAAATATTGTCAGAATTTATAATGAGATTAAAAAAAAAAAAAGATGTCATCCTATTATTAATTGATAGTGTATAAGATCAATACGTCCAAGGTGCATCAAATAGTAAATTTTTATAATTATTTTAAGAAAGAACTGTGGGGAAATAAGTAATTTTCATCATTATCTTCCATTGCTTCTGAAAAAAGATGAATCTCAAAGCCCCTTGGCTGACCCCGTTCAACACCATAATCGAAACATAAAACTACCACCACCAATCAAAATTACCAATTATAGATCCAAATTTGGGCAAATACCAAGTAAAAGAGGAACTTATTCCAATTATAATCAATGCCAACATTCCATAAACATATGATACACCAAGACATGGGAAGAAACCATTAATGTAAAAAGTTGAAAGATCCTTAAATCAATCCAATTTAAAAAGATATGGTTTCATTGTTCTTGCTCTCATTATGGCTGGAATTTGGGACTTTCCCTCTTCCCATGTTCTTTTTTCCCTTTTTGTTCAAACACAATAAACAATGAAAAAAAATTGCTAAAGAAAATATCCTTTTCTTTTTTTCTACTAAGAGAAACCCTTTAATATTCATGTAGCAGTTAAAGTTAAGATTTTGACTTTTTGTTTTCCTTTTCTCTGGAGAAATGGAAAATTATGGAAAAGAAATGTTGGCTGATAATTATGATTCTCAACAATTTAGACTCCCTTTAGTTTTTGAAATATGTCCATTTCTAATTTCAGAATTAATTTTTAAATTTTATTTTTTGAAAATTAAAAAACAGGTTTGATATAGATCTATTCATGAGTTGGGTCGAATGACCCGCTTAAAAAGTGGAAGTGTTTTAGCAAAAATATTAGTCCGAAAAAGGGCTGGGGCAAAAAAGAAGGCCCGTTTAGAAAATAGGTTGGGTCTCGAGTAAGGTTTTTTTAGCCTTGGGCCTGCCCGAATTTGCAAGAAGAAATATTTTTTTGTTGTATTGTTATTGTTTTGCTATTATTTTCTCATTGTTTTGTTGTCGTTTCACAATTATGTTACTACTATTTTGTTGTTATTGTTTGGATATTGTCTAATTCTTATTTTATTGTTAATTTTGCTACTATTTTAGACGCATTTGCTTGTTAAATTGCACATTTCTTAGTATTATTTAAGTATAAATTTTTTTATTTATTCTCAATTTGTTGGGAAATTTTATTTAAAATTTTTAGTGTTTTTGATGTATTATTTTTCTTATTTTTTATATAAAAATTTAATACCGGCGAGCTGGGCTGGGCCTGTGTTTTAGCATTTTGATCTGCTCCGAGCTTGGACAAAATTTTAGGCCCATTTTTTGAGTCGGGCCCGAACATATCAAATGAACCTAAAATTTTATCAAATCCCGGCTCATGGATACCTCTAATTTTATGAATAAGAATAATAAAAACATTTATATGAATTCAACTCAATGTAGTATAATTGATATTTGAAAATTTAATGAAAAAAATATTTTTTACTGAGTTTTACAAAACATTTTTAAAAAATATTTTTTTATTATTTTTAGTTTTACAAAATATTTTTAGTAAAATAATGAAAATAAATTTTTATTATTTTTTTAAATTTTCACATATTTTTATTTTTTAAAAATCATTTTAGCCAAACAAGTTTTTTTTTCATATTTTTTATTTTCCAAGAAAATGAAAATCACATTTGTCTTCTAAAATCAAACTTTTTGTTTGAGAAAGTATTTTCTATCCTCCAAAACTCAAAAATAGATGAAGTGAATGAGAAAGTGAGACAGAAAATTAGTGCTTGGGGGAAGAGAAAGTTGAAAATTTACAAAAATTCAATTACATGAATTCTTATAAATTTTAAACTTTAGATTTTTTTTAATTTTTAATTTATATTTTTTTAATTTTTTATCAAATTATGAATTTTTAAATATTTTTTACTTTTTATCTATTTTTAAAAAATTTTGGGTAAATATAAAATTGGTACCTAAACTTGTCCACTTCTCTCAAATTGGTACCTAAACTTTTTTTTTCTGTCAATTAAATCGATACCTGAGTCTAACGCTATTAAACTCAAGATATGCAATGAATAAAATTGTAACACATGACATAAATAACATCATGATGATGTCATAATCTAAAAAATTAAAAAAATTGCTTTTGACTTTTCTTCCCCAATTTTTGTCATTTTTTTTTGTTTTTTCCTTGTTCTTCTTCTTCTGCTTTCTTCTTCCTCCTTCAACCCAAGTTCTTTTTTCTTTCTTCTTCTTTTTTCGTTAATTACGGAACCCTTTTGTTCTTTTTTCTTCTTTTATGTGCTATGTTTTTTCACTTTCTTTTTGCTTACTTTTGAGAGTTACACTTTGGTGCCATTTTTAAGCCAAAAAAGAGGCCAACCACCGGTGGCGATGGAGGTAGCAACTTGGGTTGAGGGAGGAAGAAAAAGAAGAAGAAGAAGAAGAAAGAAGGGAAAAAACAAAACAAAAAAGGAAATTAATTACAGGACAAAAAAATTAGGGAAGAAAAGTCAAAAGAAAAAAATTTTAAAAATTAGATTATGACATCATTGTGACATCATTTATGCCATGTGTTACAATCTTATTTTGTCACATGCTCTGTACTTAACGACATTAGACTCAGGTACCAATTTAGTTGACAGGAAAAAAATTGGGTACAAATCTAGGACAAAAAAATCATAAGTATCAATTTTATATTTAACCCTAAAATTTTAGATGGAGACTAAATTGATAGGATGCATAAAGTTGAGAGCTAAATAGGTTAAATTTTTAGAATTAAGACCAAATTAATAAAATCTTTAATTATTGGAGAGTTACTTTTTTATTATGCCAATAGAAAAAGATCACATTGGCATTCCGTTAATGATTTAATGAAGGAGTAATTAAAATATCAAATATTGCTAACTTTCGTAACTTAAATAAAAAATATTTAAAATTGAGTGACCAAATAAAAATATATTAATAATTGAACGATTACATTTTTACTATCACAAACATATACAATTTAATTTTGATTTCATCCTGAATATTTATCTTTTTGACAATTTAAGGGATGTATTTCTTTTTGGAATAAATTTGGTCGAAGTGTTTCAGTGGATGAAATGACGTAATTTTGAAGAATAAAAAACTTAAAACCTAATATCTAGTATGGAATTAAACAATAATAAGAAATTAAAATCACAAAATTTTGAAACTCCATTATTCCAAACAGTGGGTTTGATTGATCACTTGGACCAAAAAACAAACTTGCACCCCCCATTCTCACCAAATTTAGAAATCCATTTCTTTCCCCTAAGAAAACAGAGTTAATTTTTTTACTTTTCTTTAAAATATTATTGTCAACCAATTGCAGTTTGTTTTCATTTTGAGATTTGACTGCTGGGTTGGGGTTTGTTTCTAATTACGTTATGGGGTAGTTAATGTAGCATCTACGGGTAAAGTTAATAATACCAATTTTTTTCATCTATTAATTTGATAAATAAGATACATTTAAGAGTTAAAAGGATGAAAAATTGAATCGGAAGCAAGAGTTCCATTGGTAAGCCCAGAGGGATTGAAATTCATGGCTAACATCTGTGGAAAAAACAATTTCATAAATGAAAAAAGCACCAATTAAAGAATACCTTTTCAGAGGAGAAAGAAGTAAAAAGGGTTTTTACATGTGATGAAAGCCTTTTCTTTGAATTCAAGGGAACCATTAATAGGTTGAAAGGTTTTATAGACATTAGCAACTAATTGCTTGAAACACCTAAAAGTTGTATGAGTTATAAAAAAATTTTAGGGAGTCGAAATAAAATTTAATTTTAAATAGTTTATATTTTTATAATTTTTAAAGGATTAAATTAAATTTTCATAATTTTAGGGGACAAAGTGTAATTTTATCTTTACTAATTTAAAATTTTAAAATTTTTTAAAAGGCTAAAATAATAATTTTTCATTTTAGGGAGGCCGAGGCTGGCAGGGGCCCCCTTGGATTTGCCTCTATGTATGACCTTCTCCTTTTTATCATTATGCCCTTCAAAACACCTCATAGGAATAGGTCTAATCATTGAGTATAAATGTCATGATAAGATGGTAAGATTTAATTTAGGACATCGTTAGAGTCAGTTGAATGGACTAACCAAAAAATTTGTCGAATGTGGTAGATTGATAAATGTTATCAAAAATCTTTTTCAATATATTTGTTTTGCAAATTGTATAAGCCTGTTAATCATGATGTTTAGGCAAAGGCGTGAGATCGAGTTCCTCTAGCGAAGTACTAGCAAAGTTATGTTAGCAAGTCCCTAAGATGATTGATTGTTTTAGTGATGTATTGTATAACAATCTTTTAACTAAAATGATTTTTTTCCTTTAGAAAATGTTAACATGATGGCAAACATTGGAAATTGGTGACGACAAATTATTTGGCTCCACAAAAAAATTATTTTTTTAAAGCCTCTAATTTTTCAGAAAATGGAACAAAAAATAAAATTTTTTTATTAGGTATGCTAATGTGGCATGTTGGTGGCGTCAAACTCTTTGACTCCACTAAATTTTACTGTAGATTTCAAGTCATTTTCATATTTAATAAGAAAAGTGAGTCATTTTCATAATAAATCAAAATTTTAGGATCATTTTTATAAAAAAAAGCCGTATAAATTAGAGCCAACCTAAACATTAAGAAAAAAAACATGTAATTAATTCTTGGGCAAATTATATTAATAGTCACTTAATTATAAATTTTTTTTAATCATCTAACTATAAAAAATAAAAAATAGTTATTCAAATATTTAAATTTATTTATTTTTATGTGAATCAACTGATGAGAAAAAGAAAAATAATGATGATATTTTATAATTTTTCATAGATGACTCGAAACTGAACATAATTGAAGCAACTCTTCTATTATGTACGTAATATGGTAGACATATTCACGTGAAATACAGGTAATTATTTAATAAGAACATAAATATAAACAAAATTTAATGATGGAGGCATGGGGATTGACTATTTAATTATTCGAGAAAAGGAATTATCAAAAAAGGGCAGGTTCTTCTGCACCAATTTTAATTAAGAGTGCAGATACTATTGGCAACTACGCATCTGTCCACCTGTCGTGTTGCCTTTCGCGCCAAATTTATATGTTTGACTTATTTCACATTTTACTTTTTAATTCTTCGCATGGCCAATAGAGAAGTAATGGAATCACACCTATTTATTTATTACGAATGATTTAATTATTATATGTTATGATAATTTCATAATTATTATAAATATTTTATAATTATTACGAGATAAAGTAAAATTATATTGACTGAATTTTTATGAGAATAACACACTTGTGATAAAGTTTTTGGATAATTACTTTTGTACTAATATATAATATAATAATAAGGAGAGTCCGATTATAATATTTTTAGTGGATTGATCCATCATTAAAAAATATTGTAAGTAAAAAATGAAGAGTCGAAACTTAATTTCAAATTATTCCTCCACTAGCTTAACACAAGCATTTATGAATTGCATTTGAATCGATATATTGAATGAATGAAAATAACGAATTAGAGAAACACTGTATGTATATATCACTATCTGCAATGAATGCGTTTTCTCGCTATGAACAAGAGATGATTTAGATATTAAATTAATTTCTTCAAAAATTAAATAATTGTAGTCTAAAGCGAAAATTAAATTCAGTAATTATCATAGTTTTGTTGAAGAAGACTCATAAATTCTAGGAAAGTAAAATTATCATCACTTTAATGGAATTATAATTGATTTGAAAAAAAAAATTAATTATTAGATTAAATAAATTATATGAATTAAGTCTAAAAATAGAGAGGGGGCGGCGTCGCCCATAGCAGCAACAATTTCTTGCGTCGCATGTGTAAACAGAAATAAAAGATACGAGCTTCTCTCAACCAACATCAATTTCTTCTTCTTCATCATCATCATCATCATTATCATTATTTTGACTTTATTTGCATTTTTGTCTATTGTTATCTTCGTTAAAATTATTGAATTCTGTTATTAGTAAATTTAGATCTAAAATTTAAATTCTTTGTGTAATTACATTTTAATTTTAGGAATTTAGATTTAAATTAAATTTAATAAACTTTAGTTTCACTTTAGATTTAAATTTTTAAGTGTTAAATAGATTGTGGATTTAAAGTTGATTTTAGATTATAAGTTTAGCTAGATTTTTAGATTTAACTTAGATTATAGATATTTTTTAATATGATTTTAGATTTAAATTTTAAGTTTAAAATTAGTTTTTTTAGTTATTATATTTTTAAATTTGTTTAGATGGTTATATAGGAATTTCAATTAAATTTTAGATTTAAATTTTAAGTTTTGAAATTAGTTTCTTTAGGTTAGGTTTTGGATTGTTAGTTAGATTTTAGATTTAAATTTTAAGGTTAAATCTAGTTATTAGATTGTTTTAGTTTATTTCCAACTAGAGCTTAGGCCTATATTTTAAGTTAGGATTCATAGTACAATTAAATTTTAAGTTTATTAGATATTTAGTTTCAATTGGATGTTTTCTAGAATTAGGTTTCATACTTTTAGGCTTTAAGACTTAAATTTGATTTAGATCTTTAATTGAATTTTTTAGGTTTAAAACTTTACACATTAATTTAAATTTTAAGTTTTAATTAGTTTTTTTCTTAGATTTTTATCAATTAGATTTTAAGTTTAGAATTCAAGTTTTAATTAGATATTTGTGTACTTTAGTTTATTTATATTTTACTTGGACTTTAATTACTTAGATTTTAAATTTGAATTTTAAATTAGATTTTTAGTTAATTTAGGTTTTAAATTGAGATTTGAAGTTAAATTTTAATTTTAAGGATAGATTTAGATTAATTTTAAGTTTAAATTTAGTTTTTAACTAGATTTTAGATTTATTTTAGAGTTGATCCTTTAGATTAGATTAGAGCGAAGTTAGAAATTTTTTTTAAAAAAAAAAGTTAGAAACCTTTAATATCGAAGCATGTAGGGCTATATTCAAATAGGCATTGTAGGGGTGCTATAAACTCTTTTACACGTAATAGTACTCCTGAGCCCATATATGGCAATGAAATCAAGCTATGGTGATGTGATCTGGATCACATGATGTGTTGGCTCAATTTGAAAGAATCGTGAGGGGCTCAAGTACAAAATGAAACATCCATCATTCAAGTTCTTCACTTAATATTTACATGTTTTTGTTTTTAATGTGTCATGTTTATTATGTTTTGATTCACAACATGTATATTTTCATTTATATTATGTTTGAATTTTAACTATAGTATCGTTGAGAAGTGATTGTTGTTTGTGAATTGTCAAATGAGCTGATGACTTCTATTTATATTGCTCTGTAGGTATATGACCGACCACCAAGGGAGATCTATGATTGTTCGTAATTCTCATGCAAATTCATGCACGTCCATTCCTTAGCCTACAAGAATTCATGGACGAGATACATTGGATCACATATCATGCATGTATGTCCAAGGGGACTTATACGAATTAAATGCTCAATATTGAATCTGTGGATGCATGTACGGTTCAAAGGGAATGCGCGAGTTTACATTAAGCAAACATTGTATCTATTAAATGCATGGATAGCATGGAAGGATGTACTAGAAATCATTTTGTAACACCCTTAACACGTGTCCGTCGCTTGATTAGGGTTAAGAGGCATTACTGATCGAACCCAACATTTACATACAATTATACATTCATTATCAAAATCCATTCAAAACATTCACAATGTCCCTTATAAGGTTCTACGATTCCTTAAAACATGCTTAGAAGTGGTTCGGGACTAAACTGATAATATTTGCAAACTTAGGAAAACTTAGAAAATTTTCAAACATTTAAGGTTCACACGCCCGTGTGAACAGGCCGTGTGCCTCGCACGGTCACCAGACACGCTCGTGTCACAGGCTGTGTGAAAACAGTGCATACATACTGACTTGCACCACATAGCTAAAGACATGCCCGTGTGCCATGGCCATGGGAAATTTTGGGAGGTTACTGACTTGGGTCACACGGCCAGTCGCACGCCCATGTGCCAGGCCATATGTCACACACGGCCAGTAGACACACTCGTGTGTCTGGGCTGTGTCAAAACTGTAGGGTATACTGCCTTAATTTGAAAGGATACCCCAGGGGACACATGGCCGTGTAACATGACCGTGTGTCGCACACGGCTGAGACACACGCCCATGTCTCTGCCCGTGTGGACAAAAAAAAAGGCCATTTGCAAAGCCAATTTGCCACCCTTTTCTCATGCACACTTAACCATCAAAATGGCATCATTTCAACACATATATATGCAGCCAAAACATGCCAATATACTCAGATATCATGCCACCAATCATCAACCATTTTAATTACTCAACTCCTTATTCAAAACATACCAAATTAATAAGTCAAAATCAATCACAACTTGTAACATCCCTAACCCATATTCGTCACCAGAATAGGGTTACGAAGTATTACCAGATAAAACACATTAATCATATACATTTATACATTCATAAATAAAATACATTCAACTCAATAACATTGTCCCTTATAAGGTCTTTGAGACCTTAAAACATGCTTAGAATTGGTTTGGGACTAAACCAATAACATTACAAACTTTAGAAAACTTAGAAAATTTTCAAACATATAAGGGTCACACGCCCGTGTGAACAGGCCGTGTGCCTCACACGGTCACCAGACACGCCCGTGCCACAGGCCGTGTGAGAACAGGGCATACATACTGACTTGCACCACACGACCGAAGACACACCCGTGTGCCATGGCCGTGGGAAAACTTAGGAGGTTACTAACTTGGGTCACACGGCCATATGCCAGCCCGTGTGTCACGCACGGCCAGTAGACACACTCGTGTGTCTAGGCCATGTCAAAACTGTAAGGTATACTGCCTTAATTCGAAAGGGTACCCCAAAGGACACACGGCCGTGTAACATAACTGTATATCGCACATGGCTGAGACACACACCCGTGTCTCTGCCCGTGTGGAAAAAAAATAAGCCATTTATAAAGCCAATTTGCCACCCTTCACTCATGCATACATAGTAACCAAATTAGTAACATTTCAAAACATCTATTAGCAACCAAAACATGCTATTCCAATACACATAACATGTCATCTATTCACAACTACTTCAACCACCCAATTCCATATTCAAAACATACCAAATCATTATGCCAAAACTATCACAATTTATCTAATTACCAAATGCATTAACTCATCAACTTATCCTTTATTATAAGTCACTTAATATACCATATCATCATCTCAAAGCAAACCACAATATGCCAACTTCCAAACATTAGCACATAAATTACCAACTAACCAAAATAACCAACACATAACCACACCAAATAAGTGAACATATAAGGCATTGTATACATCATTTATATTATATACATCATTTATATAACACTTACCAAACACAATTCAAGCCAACTTTAATGGTAATACATACCAACATTTACAAACCAAATCTCATGACTAATATCATAGCTCAAAACATACCAAAATGACACTAGCTTATACATGCCAGATACCAAAAATACAAAGCTCCCAAAAATACCAATGAAATGATCGATAGTGTGATGATGGTTCCCGATGATCCCCGATGTCCGAGCTAGCTTCGAAAATCTATAAAACATGGAAAGAACACACAAATTAAGCTTTAAAAAGCTTAGTAAGCCATATACAAATAAAGCTATCATATGAACCTTTGCATATCAATTCATATATGTTAAACATAACTAATCACACACAAGTTCACAAACTTTTCTCATTGAACACATATTCAATATTTTAATCAAATTCATCATTTACTTCACTTCTCAATACTCGTATGAATCTCATACGTACCTTAGTCACTTAGCTCATTCACATATTCTTTCTCAAGTTGACTTTGCCCGTTGAACCGTTCAGAATCATTAAGGATACTTGGCAATCACATAAGCTCGTACAATGCCATATCCTAGATGTGGTATTACATGTTATCACATATCGATGCCACTGTCCCAAATAGAGTCTTACACGAAATCAATTAATGATGCCAATGTTCCAGACATGGTCTTACATGTAATCACATCTCGATAACCTAATGTCATGGCATTCATATCCTATACTATTGTTTGTACGAGACTTTCGGACGTCGTAACTTTGTCGATTCTTGCTCATAAGTACTCGTTCAACATTCATAACAATTCAATGACAAATAAACATGTATAATTAAGAGATATTTATTTGTATATGAACTTACCTCGTACGGAAACGAATGGATCAGAACAACTATTCAACAACTTTTGACTTTCCCCGATCCAAATCCGATTTCTTTCTTTCTTGATCTTAATCATAAACACAAAGTGCCAAACCCTAAAACATGGATATGGCTTCTTCTTTCTTATATTTTTGGTTGAGGAAGATGACCATTTAACATTAAAATTGTTTTTATTTTATTTAATATAACTTAATTCATAGTTTACCATTTTACCCTTGGTTATTAAACCATTTAATCATCAGATATAAGGCTATTTGTGTCCATTTCCACTATGACTGGTCTAATTACAACATAAGGACCTTTCATTTAATAAGCTATAGCAATTGAGCACTTTTAACATATAGAATGCCATTTTTGCATTTTAATTTAGTCATTTTTCTGAAATTGAGCTATTAAACGATAAAATTAACTTATGAAATTTTTACATATATATAATCACATGCTATAAACACCAAAAATAATATTAAAATAATTTTATGACCTTATATTTGTGGTTTCAAAACTACTATTCTGATTTAGCTAAAACCGGGCTGTTACACAACTTATATAAGATCCAAATATATTAACTTATTATCTTATGACCTATTTTATGTCATAAAAAATATCATTTCAACATCTTATACACAAGCCGCAACATATCATCTTTCAAGCATTTACTCACCAACTAACCATTAGATTCTTGAGCAAACAAATCACCATAGTAAGCATGACAAAACATAAGGCAATACATACATCACATATTGATAAACCGTAATTTATACATATTATTATCCCATGCTTAACACATTTATGAATGATTTCTCTTTAGATTTGGTGAATTTGATGCTCCTAATCCTTTAATTTCATGTTTTATACTTAGGTGAGCACAGGAGAGCAAAAAGAACAAGAAACAGGCCGAAAACGGAGAAAATAGGCCGACGTGGGAAATCAACACAGCCTGGACTTCCTCACACGGGTAGCACACTCACCCGTGCCATTCTAGCAGGCTCGAACACGGCCTAAAATAACCTCAACACTAGCGTGTCACATGGAGGTGTCCCTGTCGAGCCCAAGTTAAGTTCTATTCGGAAAAGGGCGATTTGGAGGGTTTTTAGGCATTCTAAAGCCTATTTAAACACCCTAAAGGAGAATTAAAAGGGAGACGGAGAGTAAGAAGGAAGGAATTACTCGAAGGAAGCCGATTGATCCATCTTAGAAGCCAGATTCATCTCCAAGACTGAAGATCTCCCTTCAATTTCCTTTAGGGGTTTTTGGGTTTTCTTTATGTTTTGTTATCATTCTTCTGAGATGTTTTCTTTTATAGTTATGAACTAAATCCCCTAAATACCTAAGGGGGATGAAACCTAAGACGGATCTTGTTAATATTTTCTGAACTGTATGATAAATACTTAATTTGTTCTTAATTATGACTTTAACTCTTGTTTGAATATTCTAGGATATTGATTCAAGTATTGATGTGCTTATTCGGAGGATGAATAGTCCCTGCCTAAGAGTAGATCACTCATAATTAAGCGGAGTTGCATGCGATCCTAGAGATAGGATGACATAACGGATCAAGTTAAGTGAATTAATCGTCTGGTTCAGAGTCAGTTAACAAGAGAAGTCTAGGTAGATTCTTCCTTGGGTGTTGTCCTAAATCAATCAGTTTTCCAAAAGTATTTTCTCCAATCTATTTTCTGTGAATTCTTAGATTAGTAAATTAGTTAGTTAAAACAATCTCCATTATTTTTAGGCTAGATAATAAAAAGAAAGTTAATACTAGTACCTTTAGTTTCTTTGGGTTCAACATCCAATCTTGCGAAAACTATACTACTGTTCGATATGTGCGCTTACCTTCATCGTGATAATAGTTAGTTTAAGTACGATTATTTATAAATTTTAAAACTTATTACGAGTGACAATCACATATATCACTTGTCAACATATAAATCAAGCCAACTCAAATGTCTATACACATCACCATTTACAAGCCAAATCTCATGGCTAATATCATGACTCAAAACATACCAAAAGGATACTAGCCTATACATGCCATATACCATATATACAAAGCTCCAAAAGTACCAACAAGCAGTCGATAGTGTAATGATGGTTCCCGATGATCCCCAATGTCCGAGCTAGCTTTGATAATCTATAAAACATGGAAAGAACACACAAAGTATATACAAGTCAACACATGAATATTTTCATATCAATCCAAATATGCTAAACATAGCTAATTACATTCAAATTCAAAAACTTTTCTCATTGAACATATATTCAATGTCTTAATCGAGTCCATCAAATACTTCCTATTTTCAATACTCGTATGAGTCTCGTACGTACCTGAGTCACTTAGCTCATTCACATATTTTTTATCGACTTGACTTTGCCCATTGAACCATTCGGAATCATTAAGGATACTCAGAAATCACATAAGCTCGTACAATGCCATATTCCAGATATGGTCTTACATGTTATCACATATCGATGCCACTGTCCCAGACAGGGTCTTACACGAATCAATATACGATGCCATTGTCCCAGTCATGGTCTTACACGTAATCACAATACAATGCCAATGTCTCAGACATGGTCTTACATGTAATCACATCTCGATAACCTAATGTCATGACATTCGTATCCTATACTATTCCTAAGGTTCGTGCAGGACTTTCAGATGTCATAACTCTGTCGATTCTTGCTCGTAATTACTCGCTCAACATTTATAACATTTCAATGACAAGTAAACACATATAATTCAATTTAAAGACATTTATTTGCATATGAACTTACCTCGTAGTCGGAGTAAAGGGGCTAGATCGACTATTCAATAACTTTCGACTTTCCACGATCTAAATCTGATTTCTTTCGTTCTTAGTCTATATACATTCAAAGTTAACTCTTTTATTCATCAACACATTCAATTTAGTCCAAAAACACATATTTGGGCATTTTTTCACTTTAGCCCCTAAAGTTCCACATTTATTCAATTTAGTCCCTATTTCATAAAAACACAAATTACCCAAAATTCAATAAGACACATGCTTAGCCGAATTCTCTATAGGTCCCTAACAGTCCATATTTCATATTTATTTCACAATTTAAACCTTCAATTTAATCCTATTTAGGTATTTTCACTCAAAATCACTTAACAAAACTTGATAATTTATCATTTAACTTCCATAATTCATCATCAACTATCATAAAGCTTAAGCATTCAACAATGGAATTTCACAAAATCATCAACAAATTCAAAAATTAAGGCACGGGCTAGCTAGTACTCAAAGCAACGATCACAAAAACATAAAAATCATCAAAAACTAAGCAAAAACATACCTTAATCAAGCTACCAAATTGCTGAACCCTAAAATGTTTCCAAACTCTCTTTTATTTTTTTCTATTCGGTTAAGGAAGACAAAGATATACTAAATTTGGTTTTAGTTTTATTTAATTAACCTTTATTTACACAATTACTAAAATGCCCTTAATTAAAACATTAATCAAACTTATAATGGATGTCTATTTATGTCAAATTCCACTATCAATGGTCTAATTACATAATAAGGACCTTTCATTTAATAAGCCATGACAATTAAGCACTTTAAACAAGTAGAATGCAACTTTTGCATTTTACGTAATTTAGTCTTTTTTCTCAAATTGAGCTATTAAACGATAAAATTATTTCACGAAATTTTCACACATACATATTCACATGTTGTAAACATCAAAAATAATATTAAAATAATTTTACAATCTCGAATTTGTGGTTCCAAAACCACTATTCTGATTTAGCTAAAACCAGGTTGTTACACATTTGGTTGATTCAATGAATTCTTATATACATGGACGGTACAGGGAGATGAAGTTGACAAGAGGGATGTAACACCCCAAACTCGTATTCTTCATCAGAACAGGGTTTCAGAGCATTATCAAAACTTTTAAAATATTTTACAAATAATTTATGTAAATTACTAATCGACCGAGATCATTCAAAACGTCCCTCAATTGGACCTTCGAGGCTTAATATGGGCCTTAGAGTCGAGTCATGACTTAATCGGGACCTCTAAGAAATTTTCACGAAATTACAACAATTTTCTAAGGGACAGGGTTCACACACCCGTGTTGTAACACCCCCTAACCCTGAACCATCATCGGAACAGAGTTACGAGGCATTACCGGACTATCAGACAACTTATGAATAATTCACAAATAAAATAACATTCATAACATAATTTAATTACTAAATCCTATAATGAACTCTCGAAGTTTAAAACATATGTTTAAGTGAAACGGGACTCGTTTAAGTACTCCAAATTTTTTTTTAAATTTCGACAGTATTTCTGCTTATTTTTACATAAAATCCCCTGCAATTAAAACCATATCCATCTCAAATATAACCATTTCAACCAATTCATTTCACATATTCATTTTCTATTCTAAATACCCTCTAATCAACTTAATCAATATAATATCAATTTAAATTTATCATTGTACTAATTAAATTGAAATGGATAACTTTTTCATTATAATTCTTAGACTTGTAATACTAACATTTTTAAGCATTTATATTCAAAACATAATAACCTTTATACATATCCTATGTACACGCCACATTATCAAAAGAAAATATACATCACCAAAAGTTTGCTGAAGTCGGGTCTAGCTTTGGATGCTGGTTCAATACTTGACTTCTACAACCTGCGCACGGAAACAACCGTACGCTGAGTATGCATATACTCAGTGGTATCACTATAATTCAGTTTATAATTAAATACATTAAATCATACATAATTTACATTACACTTATCATCACTCAATGAATAATCCAATCTTTTTATGTTATCATTCAATTATATATACATCATTCTTATTTATTTATTTCAATTCTCAACTTTCACATATGCCATAGCATTCAAATTTAGTTTTATTAGTAGATTTATTTCGTTTGTCCCTATTAACTTGACTCGGACTCGGCGGATACACAGATTCCATCCAACACACCCGTACGGCACATAGTGCCTTATCAACCGGCCAAAAGCGATAAGAATACTGAATAAGAATGGCGATGCGGTACACGAGTACCTTATCGGAACAAATCGATACATAGAATATGAATGATAACAATAACAATATCTGACACACAAAGTGTCGAATCGATGCGAAGGCAGAATAAATAACAATAGTCGGCACATAAATGCCTGATCAGTAAGCTGGCAAAAACCCGCACTCTTCCATATCCTATGGCATGCCAATTATATCCGACTAGCCCGACTAGTTAATAGGGTATTTAAATCATTTTTCAATTACAATTTCCATTTCGATTCAAAGATTAATTATAATTTATTATTTTGATAAATTTTCACGATAATACAATAATTCGCTTCATTATAAATTTTACAGTTCAATGCAATATACGTAACATTATTCAGTAATTTCACAGTTCAATTCGGTATTCAAAACAATATTCAATATCCCATAATTCAGTTCATTAAGTACTTACCTTAAAATACTTACCACACATTCGTATTAAATTAAACACATAAAGCTTGAGTTATAGTGATACAAACCAGAATTCTCTTTGGATTTAATCCTCGACGATCTTTCCTTTTCCTTTTTGGGCCGATGCTTCAGGCTCGATATTAACTATGAACAATTAAAATAATTTCATAATTATTAGCATAACACAATTTAAATGCTGAAATTTTTGTCTAACTTTTACTTTAATTCCAATTTAATCCTAACTAAACCTACATATTTTTCTTTCTCAATTCATACCTTTTTGCTACTCAATTTCTTGTCAAACTCACATCTAACTATTTAATTTTTATCATGTTTTCATAATTTCAAATTTGTTTCAATTTAATCCCTAAAACTCAAAACTTATAACTTCGTTTACAATTTAATCCTTTATTAAATTCTAATCAAAATTTCTATCAAATAAACCCCCAATTCCATCATTTGTTCAACATAAACCCTACTAAAAAATCTATTAACTTTCAAAATTTCAACTTAAATTCAAGAGTATTTCACTCTAGGATTCCAAAAACATCAAATTTATAAGAAAATGACTTGATTAAACTTACCAATTAAACTTCAAGCTTTAAAATCTTAATTTTCCCTTTTTTTCTTTCTCCCCTCTTTCTTCTCATTTTTCGTTTTCATTTCTGTTTCTTTTTAACCCATTTGTTTCTTTTATATATAATATAATATAATATAATATAATATACTTAATTATTAAACAAATATATATATTTTATTCAATAAAATCTTTGATTTTTATTTTTATTTTTTCCACGTTAAACTGCCTCAACCATTACTTAATGGCATAATTGCCATTTTGGCCCCTTTTACTTTCTATTACTTTAGAATTAAACTTTTACCTTTTATTCAATTTAATCTTTTTTGCTAATTACTCTAAATTAAGCTAAATTTACTTAATTAAAACCTAATTAGACACACCACTAGGCTCATAAATATTTTTAATAATTATTTTCGAACTTATTTCACTAAGATGGAAGCCCGATAATACACTTTTACGGTGCTCACAGATTTTGGGTCGTTACATTTCTCCCCCCTTAAAAAATTTCGTCCTCGAAATTTACTTGAAAATAAGTGAGGATACTGTGATCTCGTAGTTTCCTCCGGTTCCCATGTTGCTTCTTCTACACTATGGCTTCTCCAGAGTACTTTTACCAGAGGGACTCGTTTATTTCTTAATTCTTTCACTTCTCGAGCTAGTATTTTAACAGGTTCCTTTTCATATGACAAATCCGGCCTAATCTCAATGTTTTTAGTAGAGATAATATGAGATGGATCCGATCGATACCTTTGTAACATGGAAACATGAAAAACATCATGAATTTTCTGTAATTTCGGAGGTAAAGCCAATCGGTAAGCAGCTGGTCCAACTCTCTCTATAACTTCATATGGCCCGATAAACCGAGGACTTAACTTTACTTTTCGGCCAAATCTTAATACTTTCTTCCAAGGAGAAACTTTGAGAAACACTTTATCCCTGACTGAGTATTCAATGTCTCGACGTTTGGATCGAAGATAAGATTTTTTCTCACAAAAAGTCGCTTTTAATCTCTGTTGAATCTTCTTGACTATTTCTTCTGTTTCACGAATCAATTCAGGTCCAATTATCTTCTTTTCATTTAATTCTGTCCAACACACAGGTGATCGACATTTTCTACCATATAGAGCTTCATACGGAGCCATCTGAATACTAGACTGAAAACTATTATTATAAACAAATTCAGCTAAAGACAAGTAACGTTCCCAATCAGAATCAAAATCAATAACACAGGCTCGAAGCGTGTCTTCCAAAATCTGAATTACTCGCTCAGATTGCCCATCAGTCTATGGATGAAATGCTGTACTGAAATTAAGTTTAGTACCCAAAGACTCATGTAACTGTTTCCAGAATCTTGATGTAAACCGAGGATCTCGATCAGAAATTATAGAAGCCGGTATACCATGCAACCTTATGATTTCCTGGATATAGACCTCTGCAAGTTTCTGAAGTGACCAGTCTATTCTGACAGCTATAAAATGAGCCGACTTTGTAAGTCGATCAACTATTACCCATATAACATTTTTCTTGCTTACGGACACTGGCAATCCCGTAATGAAATCCATCGTAACACGATCCCATTTCCATTTTGGAATAGTAATCGGCTGTAATAATCCAATAGGAACCTGATGCTCTGCTTTCACCCGCTGACAAACCAAGCATTTACTGACATATTCAAATATATCTTTTTTCATCCCTGGCCACCAGTACAGTTCTCGTAAATCACGATACATCTTTGTGCCTCCAAGGTGTAGAGCAAATGGACCATCATGTGCTTCTCAGAAAATTAATTCTTTAATCTCTGAATTGATTAGAATACAAATCCAATCTCGTATCTCAAACAACCATGCTCATCAATACTAAAATTTCCTGTTATGTCACTCTGAACCATTTCTTTTTTCTTCAGTAGCTTATCATCTTCTAATTGAGCTGACTTGATTCGTTCAAACATCACTGGTTTAATTTTTAATTCAGCTAATAAACCTCCATCATCACTAATACTTAACTGTGCAAACATCGCTCGCAATTCAATTGCTGCCTTCCTACTCAATGCATCAGCTACCACGTTAGCTTTACCTGGATGATAATCAATAATGCAATCATAATCTTTTAGAAGTTCTATCCATCGACGCTGCCTCAAATTCAACTCTTTCTGTGATAGAAGATACTTGAGACTTTTATGATCTGTATAAATGTAACATTTTTCACCGTATAAATAATGTCTCCATATTTTTAAAGCAAAGATCACGGCTGCTAATTCCAGATCATGTGTCGGATAATTACGTTCATGTGGTTTCAATTGCCGAGAAGCATAAGCTATCACTTTCCCACTTTGCATCAGTACACACCTGCGCCCATTCAAAGAAGCATCGCTATACACAATAAAATCTTTTCCTGATTCTAGTAAAGTCAAAACTGGTGCCTCTGTCAACATATGCTTCAATTTCATAAAAATTTCTTGACATTGATCATTCCAAACAAACGGAACATTCTTTTGTAACAATTTTGTCATTGGTAAAGCTATTTTTGAAAATCCATTCACAAACCTTCGATAATACCCAGCTAATCCAAGAAAACTACGTACCTCTGACACATTTTTGGGAGTCTTCCACTAGACGATTGCTTCAATCTTCTTTGGATCCACTCTAATTCCATCTGCTGATACAACGTGACCAAGAAATACCACCTCTGATAACAAAATTCGCATTTACTCAATTTTTCATACAACTGTTTCTCTCGTAACGTTTGCAAAACAATTTGAAGATGCTGCTCGTGTTCAGACCCGGACTTTGAATATACCAAAATATCATCAATAAAAACTACCACGAACTTATCCAAGTACGGCTGAAAAATTCGATTCATAAGATCCATAAAAGCAGCTGGAGCATTTGTTAACCCAAATGGCATCACTAAAAACTCGTAATGACCATATCTTGTACGAAATGCTATCTTCGGTACATCACTTTCTTTCACCTTTAACTGATAGTAACCCGATCTTAAATCAATATTTGAAAATACTAAAGCTCCTTTCAATTGATCAAATAAATCATCAATATGTGGTAATGGATATTTATTTTTGATTGTCACCTTGTTCAATTATCGATAATCAATACACAATCGCATCGAACCATCTTTCTTTTTAACAAATAACACTGGAGCTCCCCACGGTGAGGTACTAGGTCGTATAAAACCTCGTTCTAGTAAATCTTGCAGTTGTACCTTTAACTCCTTCAATTCAGTAGGTGACATACGATATGGAGGTCTCGACACTGGATTGTACCCAGGTATACTTCAATTGCAAATTCTAATTCTCTGTCAGGTGGCAATCCCGATAACTCTTCAGGGAATACATCTGGAAATTTACATACAGTTCTAATCTGACTACACTGACTTTCGACTGAATCAGAATTAATAACATATGCCAGATATGCTGTACAACCCTGATGAATCAACTTATTAACTTTAATTGCTGATATGATTCGAGCTAACCCACTGGTACGAATTCCATTTACCTCAACATTATCAACATCTTCAGTCTAAACACTGAATTTTTTTTATAACAGTCCAAAATTACCCCATGTTCAGCTAACCAGTCCATACCCAGTATAACATCAAAATCCCCAAAAGGCATTATTAATAAATCCATCGGAAAGGTTTCATCATATATCATTAGCGGGCATCTCGGGCACACCTGATTAACTAATATTGTTTGCCCCAATGGACTTGATACTTCTATTGAGGCTTTAGACATTTTTGTTTTTAATTTTCCCAACTCTACTAATTTTGAATTAATATATAAGTGTGAAGATCCAGGATCAATCAGAGTATAAATGGCTCAGAATACAGTAAAAATATACCTGTCACCACATCGTGAGCCTTGCCTTCTTCTCGGGTTCTGACTACATAAGCTCTAGCTGGAGCTCTGGCTTCAGATTGCTGTGTAGCTATATCACTGCTTCTACCAACTCCTCCTTTCCTCGAAACAGAACCTCCTCTGGACATTCCTCTACCTCTGGCAGTCGATACCGATCTCTGAGATGTGGCAGGTGTACTACTCTGAGTTCTCGGACAATCTTTAACAAAGTGTTCAGTAGAGCCACAGCGGAAACATCCTCCGATTTTCTTCCAGAATTCACCAAAATGTCTTTTTCCATAATACTCGCATTCAGGATTTTCACTTTCCCGAGGTGGAGCTTTTACACTATCGGTGAAGACAGTAATCTGTTTTCTTCTACTTCTGTCACCCCTATCAGACCGAAAGCTTGATCTCCAACCACTTCTTGATTCTTTGAATCTCTTCGGTAATGGATTAGAACTGGTATTTCCCATACGTTTCCCAGCTGATTTACCCATTTTTGACTTTTTATCCAGGCCCAGTACTTGTTCTATCATTTTTGCTAGCTCAACCAGATCAACAAGTTCAGTAATTCTAAGACTTACCAATTGAATCTTGATTTTATCTCGTAGTCCCCGTAGAAATCGTTTACAACTATCAGCCTCGGTTGGAACATATTCTGAAGCATACCTGCTCAGTCTAGAGAACTCTCGCTCATACTCTAGTACTGGCATATTATCTTGTTTCAGCACCAAAAACTCTTACTTTTTCTCTTCGATGTACAATTCCCCAATATACTTCTTCTAAAATTCTTTTTGAAACAAGTCCCAGGTTACCTGATCATCCGGCAAATGCCTAACCACAGATTCCCACCAGAGATACGCTTCTCCTTGTAACAGTGATACAACACATATCAGGCTCTCTCGGGGGGTGCAATCTAATTGTTGCAAAACTCTTTTTGTTGTTTCCATCCAATTTTCAGCAACGGACGGATCAACTCCTTTTAATCCTTGAAATTCTGTGGCACCATATTTTCGTAGCTCTTTAATTGAGGCCCGTCTGACAGTAGGTACAGATATAGTAGCAGGTATAGTTCCCGCTATACGCTGTAATGTATCGACTATAACTCTTAACAGTTGTGAGTCATCTCTTTCCCTTCCTGCATTAGGAGGTTGATTATCTAACGGATTCACACTAGGTGTAGCAGATTCAGTTTCTTCAAATTCTCGACTTCCAGTATACATTTCCTGTTCAACATTATCCATTCTTTCATTTGACATTTTATCTATAAAACAAAATCAAATAAATATATTAGCATCCAAAAACCCGACTCAGTTTCGACTTAAACGTTGCATGTACTTCTAGACTCATTTACGAGCTTGATTTAGTCCGAGAATCGACTAAACCTTAGCTCTGATACCAATAATTGTAACACCCCCTAACCTTGAACTATAGTCGGAACAGAGTTACGAGGCATTACCGGACGTATCAGACAACTTATGAATAATTCACAAATAAAATAACATTCATAACATAATTTAATTACTAAATCCTATAATGAACTCTCGAAGTTTAGAACATCTGTTTAAGTGAAACGGGACTCGTTTAAGTACTCCAAATTTTTTTTAAATTTCGACAGCATTTCTGCTTATTTTTACATAAAACCCCTTGCAATTAAAACCATATCCATTTCAAATATAACCATTTCAACCAATTCATTTCACATATTCATTTTCTATTCTAAATACTCTCTAATCAACTTAATCAATATAATATCAATTTAAATTTATCATTGTACTAATTAAATTGAAATAGATAACTTTTTCATTATAATTCTTAGACTTGTAATACTAACATTTTTAAGCATTTATATTCAAAACATAATAACCTTTATACATATCCTGTGTACATGCCACATTATCAAAAGAAAATATACATCACCAAAAGTTTGCTGAAGTCGGGTCTGGCTTTGGATGCTGGTTCAATACTTGACTTCTACAACTGCGCGCGACGAAACAATCAGACACTTGAATATGCATATACTCAGTGGTATCACTATAATTCAGTTTATAATTAAATACATTAAATCACACATAATTTTACATTACACTTATCATCACTTAATGAATAATTCAATCTTTTTATGTTATCATTCAATTATATATATATCATTCTTATTTATTTATTTCAATTCTCAACTTTCACATATGCCATGGCATTCAAATTTAGTTTTATCAGTAGATTTATTTCGTTTGTCCCTATTAACTTGACTCGGACTCGGCGGATACACGGATTCCAACCAACACACCAGTATGGCACATAGTGCCTTATCGATCGGCCCGAACGATAAGATAAGAGGCGATGACGGTACACAGAGTACCTTATCGAAACAAATCCGATACAGTAATAGTAATCAGTAATAAGAATAACATCCGACACACAATGTGTCGAATCGAATGTGATAATTTATAACGGTAAATAATAGCTCGCACATAAGTGCACGATCGATGAGTCAAAAACCCGTACTCTTCCATATTCTATGGCATGCCAATTATATCCGACTAGCCCGACTAGTTAATAGGGTATTTAAATCATTTTTCAGTACAATTTCCATTTCGATTCAATATTAATTCTAATTTATTATTTTGATAAATTTTCACAGTAATACAATAATTCGCTTCATTATAAATTTTACAGTTCAATGCAATATACGTAACATTATTCAGTAATTTCACAGTTCACTTCGGTATTCAAAACAATATTCAATATCCCATAATTCAGTTCATTAAGTACTTACCTTAAAATACTTACCACGCATTCGTATTAAATTAAACACATATTAATTATAAAGCTTGAGTTATAGTGATACAAACCAGAATTCTCTTCGGATTTAATCCTCGGCGATCTTTCCTTTTCCTTTTTGGGCCGATGCTTCAGGCTCGATATTAGCTATGAACAATTAAAATAATTTCACAATTATTAGCATAACACAATTTAAATGCTGAAATTTTTGTCTAACTTTTACTTTAATTCCAATTTAATCCTAACTAAACCTACATATTTTTCTTTCTCAATTCATACCTTTTTGCTACTCAATTTCTTGTCAAACTCACATCTAACTATTTAATTTTATCATATTTTCATAATTTCGAATTTGTTTCAATTTAATCCCTAAAACTCAAAACTTATAGCTTAGTTTACAATTTAATCCTTTATTCAATTCTAATCAAAATTTCTATTAAAAAAAACCCTAATTCCATCATTTGTTCAACATAAACCCTACTCAAAAATCTATTAACTTTCAAAATTTCAACTTAAATTCAAGAGTATTTCACTCTAGGATTCCAAAAATATCAAATTTATAAGAAAATGACTTGATTAAACTTACCAATTAAACTTCAAGCTTTAAAATCTTAATTTTCCCTTTTTTTCTTTCTCCCCTCTTTCTTCTCTGTTTTCATTTTCATTTCTGTTTCTTTTTAACCCATTTGTTTCTTTTATATATAATATAATATAATATAAGAATATAATATAATATAATAATATAATATACTTAATTATTAAAAAAATATATATATTTTAATCAATAAAATCTTTGATTTTTATTTTTATTTTTTCCACGTTAAACCGCCTCAACCATTACTTAATGGCATATTTGCCATTTTGGCCCCTTTTACTTTCTATTACTTTAGCATCTTATTCAATTTAATCTTTTTAGCTAATTACTCTAAATTAAGCTAAATTTACTTAATTAAAACCTAATTAGACACACCACTAGGCTCATAAATATTTTTAATAATTATTTGCGTACTTATTTCACTAAGACGGAAGCCTGATAACACACTTTTCCGGTGCCTACGGATTTTGGGTCGTTACACGTGTGGTCCAAGGGACATGCCCGTGCTAGAGGCCGTGTTCAACCCCATGTAACTCTCTGACTTGTGCACACGGCCGTGCCACACGCTTGTGTTCTAGGCCGTGTAGCACACACGGCTGAGACACACACCCGTGTTTTAGGCTGTGTAGCTCACACGGCTGAGACACACACCCAAGTCTTTGCCCGTGTGCTCAATTCTGAGCATTCTGTTTCTCAAAATTAAGGTGCAGGGGACACACGGCCTAACCACATGCCCATGTTAATAGGTCGTGTGTCACACACGGTCTAGACACACGCCCATATGTCTGCCTATGTGGACAAAATAAAGCCATTTCTAGCTTCATTTCTCACCCAAAATCACACCCATGACCTGCACCTGGACCACACGTCCAACACCAACCATTTCAAGCATTCAAAATAAGCAATTCTATCATTCAACATGGTATATCATTGCAAGCACAAGTGTTATTAAACTTACCTTGGTTTAACTTAGGCAATAACAACATTTGATCACATATACTTAACATAACACATGTATATATATATATATATATATATATATATATATATATATATATCATAATAACCTACTTAGTAATACCAAAATGAACCATTACTAGCCATTCCGATGGCTAGGTTACAAAAAATCATTTTCAAGCCACTATTGGCCAAGTTGTCCTATACATGCCATTATATCAAAATGATTCTACTATATATACCTAAAATAACTAGTTGATAGTGCGACGATACTCCAAAGATCTTCCAACCTTCACGAGCTTCCAAGCACTATAAAACAGGGAAAAATAAACAGAGTAAGCATTACATGCTTAGTAAGTTCGTATAACGGAAACTACACTTACCAATCCTGTTTATTAAATCTAAGCATACAAAATCATATTTTCCATCCATTTGGCTAAATTTCCTAAACACATACATTCAATCAAACATGTTAGTCACCAAAATCTTCATATCAATCAAGTAACATAAATGAGCTCATCATGCAATACTCTTTCAAGACATCATCATTTAATTCTCATGCCATGTCAAGAGTTATATGTCCATTGAATCATTGAATTATGATGGATGCTCAAGTAGTACACTCGAAGTGTACGATTCAATAATCTGTCAATTTCTTATTCAAGGGTACCTATTAGGGCACTTAACCAAGAAACACTATCTCTAGCCATATATCGTATAGCAGGATTACTAGTCCAGGCTAAATCCTTTATATAACGTATGCTCAGAGGAGCTCGATTAGGATTACCAGTCTAGGCTAAACCCTAATCATAACGTATGCTCGAGAGGTATTATATAGGGATTACCCGTTCAGGCTAAATCCTTTCTATAACAAGGTTAATGGGATTACTCGTTCAAGCTAGATCCCGTCCGCAACAAATGCAGGACGTTATTAGTTTCAGGAAAGCGCATATAATCATTGGAATTCAACATTCAATCGGGACTTAACCCTTTATCACCATTTCAAGCATGTATTAAGTTTCTCACTATAACATTCAAGTAATGTACATTAATATAAGTCACATTCCATACAAACACAACATTCAATTAAACATAATTACATGCTTGAATAAATTACATGAACTTACCTCGACACTTGTTCGTGTATAAAATTTGCTACTCCGAAACCTTTTCTTTTCCTCGGTCTAACCTTGAATTTGTGTTGTCCGGATCTATATAAATAACTTTAATAGTCAATTTCACATATTTCATATTTATTTAGACTCAATTTACGTCCTAGGTAAAATTACCATTTTACCCCTAACTTTTCCATAAATTTCAATTTCGTCCCCAGGCTCGGAAAATAAAACTTGTGTAATTTACTCCCTATTCCAAGCCTAACCAAAATCCTATTACAAATTTTACAACACATGTATTCATAAAAATTCAGAATTTTTCTTCAATTTCACAAGTTTACATTTTAGTCCTTAAATCATGTTTCTATCTAAAATCACTTTGTAAAAGTTGTTTATCTATCAACAACCTTTCATTTTCTACCATAAATTTATAATTTTCAGCATATACATCCATGACCCATTTTTCATACTTTCATAACTTTTCCAATTGATCCCCAAATAAATAGATTAGACTATCTTGGTTTCAAAAATATCAAAATTATTAAAAACGGGACAAGAAAACTTACCCAATTAGGCCTTGAAAGTTTTCTCTCTCTCCTAGGGTTTTGATGTGTTTTTAGGTTGAAGATGATTAGAAAATAAGATGATATTTTCTTTTCATCTTTTAATTAATTAAGTATTTTACAATTTCCAAATAGTCCTTGCCCTTTTTCTTTATTTCCATGGATGAGTCACCAAAAGTCTATATACTTTTCTTTAATGGTCTAATTACCATATAAGGATCTCTAGATTTGAATTTCATAGCTATTCAATCCTTATAGCTACTAGAATTTAACTTTGGCATTTTATGCGATTTAATCCTTCTCGTAATTAAACACTTAATCAACAAAATTTTCGTATCAAAATTTTCACACGATATTTTTATCATAATACGGACCATATAATAAAATAAAAATAAATTATACTTTTAGGTCGGGTTTGTGGTCCCGAAACTGCTGTTCCGATTTCATTGAGAAATGGGCTGTTACAAGGGAAGGAATGTGATTCTTCAAACATGCATTGAATTTAAAAAAAATGCATGGATGGCATTCAAGAGGTGTAAGGACTTACATCAAAGGTTTATGACCATTCAAACGTGTGCAATGAATGCTCAACATACATTCACGTCAAGAGGGAAAGCATCTGACCATTCGGCTGAATTTTTT
This sequence comes from Gossypium anomalum, assembly GCA_025698475.1. NCBI lineage: Eukaryota > Viridiplantae > Streptophyta > Magnoliopsida > Malvales > Malvaceae > Gossypium > Gossypium anomalum. Next base: position 88,295,985 of record CM046961.1, read on the forward strand.
GAACTTTGAAGATACATGTATTGTAACACTCCTTAATCGTCCAGATTGCCGGACTCGAGCAATAAGATGTTACGACAAAATTCAACAATACAATAAATACCTTACTTATTGAAAATTCAATTATCTATAAAAAAATTATGGATATAATTAAATATATTAAATAATTAGAATTCTATAAGGACCTAATTACAAAATACAAACATATAGTAAGATTGGATTGTAAAATTTTGAAGTTAAAAGTCAATATTGGAAATTTACAGATGGTACCGATACCAAATCGATACCTTCTGAAAATCAATACCAAAATTCAATTTTGTTTACTTGAAAATTAATGGTATCTATATTTATCTTATGATATCGTTTTATGAAAAAGTATCAATACTTGAATAAAAATCGATACCATTTTGACATTCTGCTTGTTTTAAAACTGTTCATATGATCAAGTATCGATACCAATTCCAAAATATCGATACCTAACATCAACATGGTAAAATTTCATCTTTTAAGAGTTTATACCATGCCAAATTTACCTAGCAATCAAAAGACAATAATATCATTTATTCAAACACTTAAAATCTAACTAATGTGCCCTCATTGACACCATAATTTAATATTTGAAATAATATCACATTTCACACCAACTAACAACATCCAAATTCATATATTCATACATAAAGCATACATATAAAATTACCATATTTCAAATGCCATAATAAGACCACATTTCACACCAAAATCAAGTTCACATAGGCATATACATGATAAACCGTAATTTATACATATTATTATCCCATGCTTAACACATTTATGAATGATTTCTTCTTAGATTTGGTGAATTTGATGTTCCTAACCCTTTAATTTCATGTTTTATACTTAGGCGAGCATAGAAGAGCAAAAAGAACAAGAAACTGGCCAAAAAAGGAGAAAATGGGCTGACGTAGGAAAACAACACGACCTGGACTTCCTCACATGAGTAGCACACACGCCCGTGCCATTCTAGCAGGCTCGAACACGGCCTGAAGTAATCGCACACGGGTGTGTCCCTGTCGAGCCCTAGTTAAAAACTATACGGAAAAGGGCAATTTGGAGGGCTTTTAGGCATTCTAAAAGCCTATTTAATCACCCTATAGGAGGATTAAAGAAGACGGAGGGTAGGAAGGAAGGAATTACTCGAAGAAAGCCGATTGATCCATCTCAGAAGCCGGATTCATCATCAAGACTGAAGATCTCCCCTTAATTTCCCTTTAGGAGTTTTGGGTTTTCTTTATGTTTTGCATTCATTATTCTTCTGAGATCTTTTCCTTTTTAGTTATGAACTAAACCCCCTAAATACCTAAGGGGAATGAAACCTAGGACGAAACTTGTTATTATTATTTGAATTATATGATAAATATTTGACTTGTTCTTAATTATGTGTTCTTAATTCTTGCTTTGGTATTTCAGGATATTGATTCAAGTTAATGTGCTTATTCGAAGGATGAATAGTCCCTGTCTAAGAGTAAATTTGTCATAATTAAGCGGAGTTGATTGCATGCCTAGAGATAGGGTGACAAGATTTTGCCAGATTAGGGTGAAACCTAATAGGGGGATCCATAGATCGAGTTAATGCAACCTTAGGGTGTTAATTAGAAAGAGATTTCAATTATTCAACCTAGGGTTAGACGTTATTAGTCTTGAATAAGGATAATAACATAATTTAGGGATTTCTACAGAACAAGTTGAATGAATAAATCGTCAGGTTCAGAGTCAAATAACAAGTGAAGTCTAGGTGGATTTTTCCTTGAGTATTGTCTTAATCAATCAAATTTTCTAAAAATTATTTTCCCCAATTCTATTTTCTGTGCATTCTTAGATTAGTTAAGTAGTTAATTAAAACCCATATTATTCTTAGGCTAGATAATAAAAAGAAAGTTAATACTAGTACTTTTAGTTCCTTTGGGTTCGACATCCGGTCTTACTAAAACTATACTGCTATTCGATAGGTGTGCTTGCCTTCGTCGTGATAATAGTTAGTTAAGGTACGATCAATTATAAATTTTAAAACTTATCACGAGTGACAATCAATACATACCAAAACTAGAATCATAAATATATATTCAATTACTTATCTACTTTGTACTAATTAAGTTATAACACATGAAACCATTACTCAATTTATGTACCTAACGTAGTTATTAAATTCATACTAATTTATATAAACACATTAATTATATATATTTTCAACCAAAACACAAAATGTCCATTAACATACAAAATAGGCTTATAACTTAAAAGATTTCTTAGATACATGCTAAGAACCAAAATGAAACATCACCAAGAAGTTAAGTCTGGGATTATCTTTGGATGTTAAGTCAACGTACGAACCAAAATTTCCTAACCTGCACATGAAATTTAAAAGAACATACTGAATATAACTCAGTTGCATTTCTATAATACAAACATTTCTAGCAAAATATTATGCATATAAATATTCACTTTAAGACTATAAGTTTCTATATAAATATCAACTCAAACGTGCAAATTCATAAAAATACTATCTATTATAAGCACTTTACTAATGTTATTACATGGCAATTTTCCATTCATACATATCCATTTCATATTTATATATTACATTTTTCATTTCAATTTCATTTCATGTTCTCGCTGTTTCAAATTGATACTCAATTTCATTATTTATTTTTCCATATTAACACGAATTGGACTTAAACAGATACACGGATCCAACCAACACACCAGTTTGGCACCCAGTGCCTCATTGGATAAAAACGAAGCAAATAATTACGCCCAGCGCTAAAATAAGTTGACGCCTAGTGCCTCATCGACTCATAGTTGAAGTAACACTGAACACTTCCTATCCTATGGCATGCCATCTATATCCGACTCAACCTGAACAGTTAATAGGGTTTCCGTTTCATATTTCATATTTCAATACAACCAATGTCTCAATTTCATATATATTTTCATCATGTATGCATTTATTCCATTTAATCACAACCAAAATTTTCTCATAATATATAATTAGTTCATACATTCACAAAGATAAATATATTTCTCAAATATACATAATTAAATCATCCTTATTATCAAATGATTCAATCCACCAAATTGAACAAGAATTCTCACCTCAATTACTTACCATGAGCGAACAAATCAAAATGCAGTAAATTATAAATTAGTTCAAATTATAGAAATACAAACCATAAACTCCGAGCTATTCATCAACAACCTTGTATTTTCCCTTCTTTTTTGAGGAATCGGGGTTGATGTTAGCTACGAAAATAAATAAACCATATATATAGTCAATACACAAACAATTTCTCATTTAATTGCTAATTTAAACAACTTTTGCACTTTACTCAATTTAGTTCCTAAAACCAGGACTAGCTTAACTTCCACACTTAACTCTAAATTTTAATATCAATTCCACTCTAAGCCAAATTTAATCCCTTAATGCTCATTTCTACCCCTAAATTTCAAAAATTTCATAATTTGGTCCCTATTTCTCAAAATCAACAATTAACTTTATAATTTAGTCCTTTTTCACTTCCAACCTAAAAATGTATCAAATTAGTCCTTAAAGCTTTAACTACTAAACAGTGGTAACATATAAAATCTTAAGCAGTATCGAAAAATTATGAGTCAGCTAGCTTATAGTATTGGGGTTCTAAAAACATAAAAGTTACAAGAAAATAAAATAAATTAACTAACCAATTTAAGCTTAAAACCTCAAAAATCGTATGGCCGTTCATGGGTTCTTCTCCCCCCTTAAGCATTCGAAAGTTGCATGAAAGAGAATGAAAGCTTCTCTTTCATTCCACTTCCTATGATCTTTTCTTTCATTTTCTTTTTATTATTTTATTATAATTTTATTATAATACCTATTAATGTTAATATAACATATATAACTTATATATAATATATTCATCATGATTGTCCACTACAAATTTAAAGTAAAGGTATATTTGCTTTTCAAGTCCCTTAGCTACATTTTAGCTTATAAATTACCGTAAGTAGTTTAGTCCCTGTACCTTAATTAAAAGCTAATTCAATGAGAATTTCTAATTGAAATTCAATTCACTTCTAAGAAAACTCCATAAAAATTTAATAAAAATATTTACGAGTCTGGTTTATAGAAACGGGGTCCCAAAACTACACTTTCCAACAACACTGACTTTCGGGTTGTTACATGTATTACATGAGTTCATGTACAATCTAGAAACTTCATTTAATGGTCGGTTAGACTACTCATCTACCTAGGCCTATATATAGTTTAGTCATGTCACTTTGTAAGGGTTAATAAAATGAATTTTCAATCAATCAACTTTAAAATTCAAACAGAGTTTATACTATTTGTTCTTTTCAGAAGTAAAACTGAACTTATCAAGAACTTACCTTCTTGTGGCGTTCATCAATCGATCTTATCACTTCCCTTTTCAACTCTTTCCGAAGTGTGGCGATCATCTTATATCGTTGATTCCTATCTTATTATAGATAGTGGGTCGCGATCTTTCTTAAAAAAACCAACTTGTTAAGACTTAACTTTGCTTTGTAAAAATCAGGTCCCACTGTTTTATAATGTTGGTTCATTTGTGGGTTAAGTTTCGTTTTATCAATATTTATCCATTTTGTTCTTCCATTCCAATACCCTAAATACATTTCAAGTTCCAAGCTTAACTTCCCATTTTTCAGAGAAAGTACCGATTTAAATGATCGGAATCGTGAATCAAATTCTAAATTCATAATTGGGTTCACATAAATTGGTATTAGAGCTACAAAAATTTAAATCATGTACATTTTTGTTATCCTAGAATTTAAAAAAAATCGTGAAAAAAAAAAAAAAAAGGAAAAGATGATTTAAAATTCAAAAAAAAAAGTCTAGGAGCCTTACAAAATTATTTTAATTCGATTCATGTTTTTGAGCCTATTTTACATCTTTCGGTGAAATTTGACGATAGAAAAATTTTCTTGAGCCCAAAATTTTCGTTTTTCCCATATACCAAAAATATATCCTAATCACCATTTTATGCCTTTTGAGCCTATTTTTGCCATTCTTTGTCACAAACATTTTGAGTTCTTGATCTTGTTCTATATAGTTCGGTTAGAATTGAGAGAAAACTCTTGAATGGAAAAAGGCACGAGCATGTGAGATCATTCGAGTGGAAAAAGCCTAAATTGTGTGCAAACAAGAAAGGAGTGATTTTTTTTCTTTCTGAGTGAAATCCATGAGGTTTGTTTTGGTAAGATACACATCTTACTATTCTTTTTATTTTTTGATTACTAATCTTTTGTACAATTATGTTCGAAGAAGAGTTTTCAAATTTAGAACTTCAAAATATGATGAAAGAGATGCGGAGATTTATCGAGTTTGAATTTGAACAAGTACATAAAATATTAAACCGAGTGGAAGGAAGATCACCAATGAGGCAATCATCTAACAATTCCTTTAGAAGGGATCGATGTTTGATTTTTATTCATCATGGAATTCAAGACGGAGTAAAGAGGATCATAAGTTTGAAGCCTCCCAAGGGAACAAGTGTGCTGAAGTATTCATTCACATCAACGAGGAAAGATGAACATGTTTTCTATGATGATCCTCTAATCTGATCCCAAGAGAAGTCCACCATTTGGGGTCCTTCGAATTCAAAATCCATTTGTAAATACCAAGTAAGAATAGAAGAACTTGAAAGTGAAAAAGAGAGACAAAAAAATTGAGAGAAAAGAAAAACAATTTCAATGAAAGAAAAATAAAAGAGCTTGAGAAAAGAAAAAAAATCAAACAAGAAAAAAAAGTGCAAGAAAGAAAATTGAAATAAAAAGAGAGTGTGAGAAAATAGAAATTGAGGTTGAAAAAAAAGAGAGTGAAAAGAAATAACATGATCATACAAAAGTGATGGATGTTTTAATTAATCCCCATTCAGGTTTGCTTTGTGATATCTCTTCGTCTCAGGTTTCTAAAGATCCATTGGTGGAGTTCCAACTACATTACTTTTCAACCAAAAGGAGATTTCGTATTTGGGAGAAAAGTAAGTTGGAAAATAACATTACTCCATAAGTGCAAGTGTCAGAAGGTAAGCAAGGTAAGAAACTTTTTGAGATTAAACGAAGACAATATTCTTTGAATGTTGTTGACGAGTTTGTCTCTAATAGTGTCTTAAAACATTTTCCTCATGACATGTCTTGTATTGGTTTATGTGACATTAAATCGCAAATTGATATATCTATTGATGTCTTTAGTTTAACTAGATGCCTACAAAATTCGATTGTTGTGAGTGAAAGAATTTTCACATAAAACGTTTAATCTAGTTGATTCTAATTGTTATATGAGTTCTTTAAATCCTTGTGGGAAATTTTTATGGAAGAACATGCCTATTCGACAAAGGATCAAGTGTTTACTTTGTTTGAGCATGCATATACCTAATTTTTCTTTGTTTAGCAGGTGTGATTTGATCTCGAAAGAAACACAATTGCTTCGTGAAGATGTGGTGAATCAAAATCGTGTGTTTCAACCCAGAATGAATGTTCATACACAATTTTTGCAAGGGTCTGAGTGTATGAATTTTGTTTTAAACAATTGTGTGAATAGCTTATTGTGGTTCAATATTTGTTCGTCATTTCTAGAAAGAAAGCTTTTGATTCATGTTGAGATGGTAAGGAAATATTATGTCTTTGATCTCGGAATTGGTTTGTATGTTCAGTTTTTGAAAAGGATCTCAAAAAAAATACTATATGTTCATTTGTTACATGTCTGATTTGTTTTATGTCGATGGAGGTCACAATGTTGAGGAATATCCTTTCGAAGAAGGAGTGAATAAAAGAGCTTTTAACTCTTCAATTTTTAAAGCTTTGTTTGATTTTTGAGGTTTCGAGAGGAATTACTTCCAATTAACTCACAAGGAGTACCCTTTCAAGGACCATGATCTTCAAAGAGTTTTCTCGAGCAAATGACTTGATTTGAGGACAAACTGCTTAAAAGAGGGAGGGTATGATGTGATCTCGATTCGAAAGAATCGTGACTGGCCCAAACGTGAGGGGCCCAAGTGCAAAATGAAACATCTATCATTCAAGTTCTTCACTTAATATTTACATGTTGTTATTAATGTGTCATGTGTCATGTTTATTATGTTAAAATTCACAGCATGCATATTTTCATTTATATTATGTTTGAATTTTAACTATAGTATCGTTGAGTAGTAATTGTTATTTGTGAATTGTCAAATGAGCTAATGACTTTTATTTATATTGCTTTGTAGGTATATGACCAACCATCAAGGGAGATATATGATTGTTTGTAATTCCCATACAAATTCATGCACGCCCATTCCTTAGCCTACAATAATTCATGAATTTTGAGATTCATGAATGGATAAGATGCATTGGAACACATATCATGCATGTACGTCCAAGGGGGCTTATACAAATTAAATGCTCAACATTGAATTTGGTGAATGCATGTACGGTTTAAGGGGAATGCATGAGTTTACATTAAGCAAACATTATATCTATTAAATGCATGGACGACGTGGAGGGATGTATTAGAACTCATTTGGTTGATTCAATGAAGTCTTATATACATAGACAACAAATGGAGATGAAGTTGACAAAATGGAAGGAATGTGATTCTTCAAGCATACATTGAATTGAAAGAAATGCATGGATGGCATTCAAGCGGAGCATGGATGTACATCAAAGGTTTATGACTATTCAAACATGTGCAGTGAATCTTCAACATACATTCACGTCAAGATGGAAAGCACCTGAACATTCAGTTGAATTCTTTGAACTTTAAAGATATATGTATTACATGAGTTCATGTACAATCTAAAAACTTCATTTAATGGTCGGTGAGACTACTCATTTACCTAGGCTTATATATAATTCTGTGAATTTTCAATCAATCAACTTTGAAATTTAAACCGAGTTTATACTATTTGTTCTTTTTAGAACCAAAATCGAAGTTATCAAGAACTTGCCTTTTTGTGGCATTCATCAATCGATCTTATCACTTCCTTCCTCAACTCTTTCCGAAGTGTGGCGATCATCCTATATTGTTGGTTCTTAACTTATTATAGATAGTGGGTTGCGATCTTTCTTAAAACAACCAACTTGTTAAGACTTTGCTTTGTAAAAATCAAGTCACACTGTTTTATAGTGTTGGTTCATTTGTGGGTCAAGTTTCGTTTTATCAATTTTTATCCATTCCGTTCTTCCATTCCAATACCTTAATACATTTCAAGTTCTAAGCTTAACTTCCCATTTTTTAGAGAAAGTACTTATTTAGACGGTTGGACAAATCAAGTCGTGAATCAAATTCTAAACTCGTAATCGAGTTCACGTCATATAGTTTTAGGATTTATTCTTTAAATTTATTTTAGGTTTAGTCTCGATACTTTAGACAATAGTTTGCTGACCAACTTAACTCACATGGTTAGTGGCAACTCTAGTTTTTAAGTTTTCAAGCCTAGTTTGCGAGGTCTTGAGTTTAATAGGTTATAACAAGTATAATTTTTAACCTTAGTAAAATACTTTTTAATATTCAAATTTTCACAAGTAAAAATTTATCCTAATGCCTGTAATATTATAATAAATAACAAAGGATATTTCCGTTAAAATTTCTCCCCATTTTTATTTGTAATAAATTATAAATATAGATTTTATATGTATATATATATATATATATATATATATATAAGATTTTCAAATTTAGTTGTCTAATCTAAGGCTGAATTAGTGATAAACTGTAATCCTATCAGATCAACGGTTAACTCTGAAGTTTAATGATTTGCTAAGTCCAAACTACCTATATATATATTCTATATATATGCATATTACTTTGTTTTTTGTTCAACAATCATAGATATATGCTATCCGCCTGCAGAATACCATGCATATTGCATACATAGCTTGGGCTAAATTTGTTTGGTGCGATAGGGATACACGAAGCCTAGCGGAGTAAATAAGCTAGGCAAAAAAGCACGTTAAAGTCAGTGGGCAGCTTAACCAGTTTAACTGCTAAGCATCTAAAAAATGTGAAACGTAGAGATAGCGTGTGACTGGAGGAACCTAAATCTTAAACACTGAACTTGCATGGTAGCACATTTTCTGGCACAGTTAGTGAGGTACTATTCAATTCAAAATGTATTAAAAGGGTGGAAGATAAAGCGTGAATAAAGACATAGTTTTGGTTTTCATACAACGGAGTGGACCATAACCGGCCGAAACAGTTGAGAACAATAAATTCGTGAATTAAAGTAGTCGTCCAAAAATTGCAAAGTGGCAGGCATCTTTTACATATTTATGTTTATCTGGTATTATGGCTACTCTTGCCAGACTTAATCGGTTGGGATGAAGAAATAAGACGATCACGTGGACAAATGTAAAGGTTGTAGGTTTACAGTACAGCTTGAATGCACCTTATATACCACCGCTCCCTCCACATACAAAGCAACTCAACCTCGTAATAGTAATAAAATTCCCTTCCAAAGCCATTTGCAGCTAGCTCACCAAACCATGGCTTCTAAACCAGGAATTCTCACTGACTGGCCATGGACACCTCTTGGAAGCTTTAAGGTAAGATGATCTCCTTCCTCCTGCTTTTGATTATTTTGTATGTTAATTCTCTCATGCATTTCCATGCACTTATATATGTATTGCTGTTGGATGGATTTTTATAGTACATAATCCTGGGTCCTTGGGTTACGGAGACCATATACTCGATTATGGCTAAGGATCCAAAGGAATGGGACCTGACCAACTTTACGGTAATCCCATTCATGTTATGGAGAATGTTGCACAACCAGCTATGGATTAGCTTTTCTCGTTATCGAACTGCCAAAGGTACTAACAGGATTGTGGACAAGGGTATCGAATTTGACCAAGTCGACAGGGAAAGGAACTGGTAATATGAGTTACATTTGTTTCTGAAAATTAATTAATTTTAAAAAGTGGTTATTAACTATTAACCATGAACATTGCAGGGATGATCAAATATTGTTCAATGGAATCCTGTTTTTCTTGGCTAACAAATACGTTCCCGGCGCTTCACACTTACCCCTATGGAGAACGGATGGTGTGATTATAACCATGTTGCTCCATGTCGGTCCTGTGGAGTTCCTTTATTACTGGTTTCATAGAGCTCTGCACCATCATTATCTTTACTCTCGTTACCATTCTCATCACCATTCCTCCATTGTCACTGAGCCTATCACTTGTGAGCACCTTTGACTCTTCTCTGCTCCATCCACTTCTTTATTATTAGTTTAACATGATACTGAAAGGCATAAATAGTAATGGACTGTCTGTGTTGTGTTGTTATTTTTTATTTAATTAATTTCTACGTAGGAAGAACAGGATTACAAAATAATCCGGTTAGAAAGGAGGGCACTGTCTTGTTGTCCCATTGGCCTTTGCTATATCATGTTACTTATATCAAATAGAAATGCATTATTTAATGGCAGTGGGGACCGACAACACAAAAGCGAAGCATTAGTTAATTAATTTATTGAACTAGAACTGAAATTTAAAACGGCATTTTGTTCAGTTTTGGGGCTCACAAACAGTCTAAACAATAATACATAGAATCATCACCAAATTTTATACTGCTTGGGCCATATATCACAAAATTAGTAAGTTGATTATATAATGTATAGTTTTTGTTAAGAATAATAAAGAATGATAAGTGTGCGTGTTGCAGCTGTGATACATCCATTTGCAGAACACATAGTATACTTTGCACTATTCGCAATACCAATGTTGACAGTTGTGCTTACTGGAACTGGATCCATCATCGCCATTGCTGGCTACATCACTTACATCGACTTGATGAACAACATGGGGCATTGCAACTTCGAGCTCATCCCCAACTGGGTCTTCTCCATTTTCCCTCCTCTCAAGTACCTAATGTACACTCCATCGTACGTCCCCTCTCCCTCTCTTAAAAATCAAATTCCTTCTTTGGGATTATGAGAACTGCAAGCGCATCACATTACTAGTAAAAAAAAGGGACAAATGCACTACTTGCAAACCAACTAAAATAAGGGGCAAAAATTTATGACCCGAAAAGAAAGGTATGGCATGGTTGTGGCTCGTGGGCCTTGCTGCTAGATGTATAATTTAACTTTCCCCATTCATTCTCTCAGAGCTTTTGTTCTTGTGTCTCACCTAACAAAGTTGACTCGCAGCACATGATATGACAATGCGTAGAAAGTAGAAATTTTATGTTGTCTAATTAAGCCAGTAATTAGGAAATTTTACTGCTAACTGGATACGTGTCAGCCATCTTTCCAACCATTTTTCACTTTGTGCAACTTGCACCTCGACAAATTAATTGTTTCAGAAATGATGAAGATGGCTTTCGCTGTAAGAGTATCTGGTCTCGTATTGAAAGCTTGTCTGCTTTTTCCAACAGAGGTTCTCAGTTCTCGACAGATATCTCATCTGTTTTTCGTCCTTGACCTGCCTTTCATTAATGTTCCGCCTTCAACTTTTGAAATATGAGAGAAAACTTAAATCACCAATATTATCTATTTTTCTGACACAAATATTGTCTAATGATTGCTTTAAGTGTCTAAAAATAATAAATTTTAAGGTGCCGGTAATTAAATGATTGGTCATTGTATTTCTTTCACCTTATATTATATTAATATTTTAAAATTTTTTTGGGTGCTGATATATTGATAGTCAGCGATTAAAATTTTTTTTTTGGGTAGTGGCAGAATAATAGTCAACATTGTTTTTAAAATTATATTAAATTAAAAAAATTTAAGTGTTAAAATATTGATAGTCCGCACTCTAATATCAGATTAAAATTTTGTTTTGGATACTACAATACTAATGACTAACACCCCAATTAGAGGTGTGCATGGCCGGGCTATGCTCGGCCCGAAGGCCCGCCCAAAATGTGGAAGGGTTTGGGCATAAATATAGGCCCGAAAAATGGACTTAGACAAAAAAAAGGCCCGTTTAAAAAATGAGTCGGGCCTCGGGTAAGGTATTTTTAGCCCGAGCTCGGCCCGGCCTGGCCCGAACTCACTAAAGGACAAAAAAAATCTACATATTTTTTTATTTTTAAATATTATTTTCTTGTTGATTTCTCCATATTTTGTTATCATTTTACTATTATATTGCTAGTATTTTGTTGTTATTGTTGGGATATTGTATAAATTTTATTTTATTGTTAATTTTCTTATTATTTTAAAGGCATTTGTTAATTTTTTATTATTTTAGAAGCATTTGCTTGTTAAGTTGTATTTATCTTAGTGTTATTTAAGTTTACATATTTTTCAAAATTTATTTTCAATTTGTTGGGAAATATTTATTTTGATATTTTTAGTATTTTTGATGTATTATATATATATATATATATATATAATATAAAAATTAATACGGGCCGGGTTGGACCGAGCCCGAGTTTTAGTATTTTTATCCGAGTCGGGCTTAGGCAAAATTTTAGGCCCATTTTTTAGGCCTGACCCGGCCCGAGCCCAATAAATGGGCATGATTTTTTAATTGAGCCCGACCCAAACCCGACCCGGCCCGGGCCATGAACACCTCTAACCCCAATATCAAATTAAAAAAAAAAAAATTAGGTGCTTTTCAAAAGCTGAGCCGACCATTTAAAAGCTAGGCTCGCATCTCAAGGCTTGATGCTGGCCATTTAAAGACTAGGCTCGCATCTTAACTCCTGTAGGTCCAATCAAGTTTTTAATTTTTTTTTGTTTCTTTAAATATTTGTTTATTTAGTTTTATTCTTTAATTATTTTTTAATTAAATTCTAATATTTTAAATTTAAATTTAATCCTTTATATTTATATTTTAATTAAATTCTATTGTTTATTTTTAATTTTTTTTATTTTTTTAAATATTTCTTTACTCAGTTTATTTTTTAATTAAATTCTATTCTTTTAAATGTAAATTTATTTAATTTTTTAATTAAATTTAATTATTGACTACCAATGTTTCATCATCTAATTTTCTTTTTTTAAAATCTGGTATAAGGTTATTGACTATGAGTGTCCTAGTATTAATTTTTTTTAATTTTAAAAGGGGTGCCGGCTATTGGTGTGTTAACGCCCCCAAAAAAATATTTTTTTAATCTGATCAAGGGGTGCTAGCCATCAGTGTGCTGGCATCCAAATTTTTTATTCAAATATTAGTATAAACGTATACCAGTATGATACGAGGTGAAAAAAATATAAGGTTACCGGCCATCTAGTCCCCAGTATTCAAATTTTTTTTTTTACCACTTGATACAATCATTAAGCAACGATTGTGTCAAAAAATTAATTGATGCTGGTTATTTATTACCCACAACTTAATTTTAGTGTTCATTTTAAGTTATTTAGATGATTATTTTTTAACTAGAATTATTTACATAATTAATTATTTTTTCGGGGTTTATTTGAGTAAAAAAGCAAATCTTTGAGGAATTCACCTCCGTCTTCCCGATAATAGTACTAATTGCCATTGACGCAGTTACATCATTAGACCCACAGAATGTCTTAAAAGCTAAGCATATATCACACAATAGTTTTTAAATGTCTACTTGACATTAATAAATAATGAAAATTTAGACAGGTTTCACTCTGCATCCCACACAATTCATCTTTGGCCAGCCACTAATTAATGTTCCATGCCCTAAACTTTTGAAAATCCTGAGGAATTCAACTCCGGTTTGCCCTGATAATAGTACTAATTGCCATAGACGCAGTTACATCATTAGAGCCACAGCATGTCTTAAAGCGAAGCATATATGGTATAATTAGTTTTTAAATGTCTTCTTAGTACTTATAATTTGATGTTCAAATAAATAATGACAATTTGGACAGGTTTCACTCGCTACATCACACACAGTTCAGAACCAATTACTCATTATTCATGCCATTTTACGATTATATCTATGATACAATGGATAAATCTTCGGATATCTTGTACGAAAATTCACTCAAAAGAAAAGAGGAAAGGCCCAACGTGGTGCATCTAACGCACTTAACTACACCAGAATCCATCTATCATCTCCGCTTTGGACTTGCCTCCTTGGCCTCTAAACCTTACTCGTCAGCTTGGTACTTGTGGTTGCTCTGGCCTGTTACATTGTGGTCCATGGTGCTTACCAGGATTTATCGTCGAACTTTTGTTGTTGAAAGGAACCGCTTCCATCAGCTGAGGTTACAAACATGGGCCATACCCAAGTACGGAATACAGGTAAGGAAGCTTTATTAACGCAACTGCTAGTTGGTGCAACCAAATACAAAACATGTAGACATGTATAGTGTTAATTGTTAACATTGCTGTAATTAATTTTCAGTACCGCTTGAAATGGCAAAAGGAATCCGTCAATAACATGATTGAGGAAGCTGTATTAGAGGCTGAAGAAAAAGGTGCTAGTGTGTTGAGTCTAGGCCTCATGAATCAGGCAAGTTTTTCCCCCTCTTCCCACAAATCAATCACCATGCTTGCGGGAAAATTACATTAAAAATAATTTTTTTTAAAAAGGTAAAAATAATTTATAACGGAAAAGATAGAAGTATGATGCTAAAATGAACACAATGCAGGGCGAAGAGCTAAACAGGTACGGTGAGGTGTATGTGAAGAAGCATCCTCAGTTGAAAGTGAAGTTAGTGGATGGGAGTAGCTTGGCAGTTGCAGTTCTTCTAAATAGCATACCAAAGGGAACAACCCAAGTACTCCTTAGAGGCAACTTGACTAAAGTTGCTTTTGCAGTTGCCTTTGCCCTATGCCAAAAGGGCATTCAGGTACTATCCCATTCCATTGCTTACTCATTAATTAGCTAGCCACATAAACAGGCAGTGCTTAGCTCTCCAAATTGTCAACTATATCTAACTTTCCTCTAAGGAAATTTGAAGGTCTAACTCCATTGGGTTGTTTTCAGAATCATTTTCCCCTTTTACGGTATCATAATTTTTAATTTTAATACGTTGTAGGTCACTGTATTGCGTGAGGATGAATATGAGAAGCTTGATAAGTCACTTGGCACCAAATCTGAGGGTAAATTGGTTACCTCTAAGAGTTATAGCTCTTGCAAGGTAATAAAGTCTCATGCCTCTAGCCTTGTCCTTTGCAAATAAAAATAGTTGAAATGGCTAACAAGTGATGATGAGTTATTGATATGTTGCAGGTATGGTTAGTGGGAGATGACTTGACCGAAGAAGAGCAAAGAAAGGCAAATAAAGGAACACTATTTATTCCCTTCTCGCAACTTCCACCAAAAAAATTGCGCAAGGACTGCTTCTATCACACAACACCAGCGATGCAGACTCCGACGGCCCTTGAGAATGTGGATTCTTGCGAGGTTGGCCTTGAAACTTACTTACATGCCCCATTATCTCTGAAATTATTTAAAAGTTTCAAATTTTTTTGTTCTACTTTGTTAAAATATATGTACTAAAGAGTGACAATATGAATGCATGTAATAGAACTGGTTGCCAAGGAGAGTGATGAGCGTATGGCGCATAGCTGGGATACTGCATGCTCTGGAAGGATGGGAAGAGCACGAATGTGGTTACACCATGTCTAACATTGACAAAGTTTGGGAAGCATGTCTCAAGCATGGATTTCAGCCTCTGAAGGTCCCAACTCAATCAAAGTCCTAGAAGATATTTGGCGATTTATCTAATTAATCTACTTGATATCTATGTTTTCTATGTATAAGCATTTACCTAAATAACAGTATCCTTAACCTGGACTCATCATGTGACTCTATCGGGTCATAGGTTGCTCTCAGAGTTAAACTATATACTATATATTATACTCTTTAAAATTTTAGGCTGTTTGTGGATTGTTGATTGTATAATTGCTTTCTTTGATTATGTTGATTTTGTTGGCCTTCCAACACGAATACTCGCCACAACAATACCTTCATTAATCTATATAAATATGATGTTTTAGGCCCTTAACGGGCTGATATAGTCCAATAGGGACAGGTATAAATTTGATGCTAAAATCGATTTACTTCTTTTATATAATATTGGAGTGGAAAATGAGAGTAATATAATTTTAATTCATGTCAAATAAGTATATGATTATTGTTCTATAAAAGTGAGAAGAAAAATCATCTTTGGTATTAACATTACTGCTCCCAAGTTTAAGAAAGCACTTGTTGACATTTCAAGCTTGCCCTTCAATAAAAGACACACAAAAAGTGTTATCATCCTAAAAAAATTAGCTCACTGATTTCAAATAGAAATATAACTTTATACAGCATTGGAAATGATCTTTTATCGCATGTTATAGACGAAAACTCGAAACTGTATACTACATAAGAAACACAAGGAAAATTTACGTTACATTGGATACGCTGCCAATAAACATACATTGTAGCCGAAAACAGTACAGGCCCAGATTTCTTCCTCGGCTTCGAAGTTGTGCAGCTGTATCAGATGGAGTTGCAGGTTACAAACAGTCAAACATATTTGGACCGTTCAGCTTAAGACCAAGTGTGGGCTATCTTTTTGTATGAAATGGAAGTAGGGTTGTCATTGAACAAAAAAGAAAAAACGAAAGGTAGAGCTATCGAAAGAAATCAATCCCTTAGAGGTGGAGATGAAATTAATTGTTTGAATCAAATCGGATGGGTTAATTGGGCTGAAAATCGATTGGGATATCGGTTCAATTAGAGGGATTAGATTGATTGACCCGTGAATCGGTACAAACCACCAATTGAATCTAGTCATAAAAATCAATTGAATAGACGATTGAATTGATTCTCTTTTTATTTTTATTTTGTATTTATGATTTTTTAATGATTTATTTAGTTAAATTAGGTGAATCGATTGAATAAAAAATTGATGATTTGGTCGATTTAACTATCAATCTGATTTTGAAAACATTGAGGAGAACAAACACCACACCTATTTGAAAATATTGCGATGGCAATTTGGCATTACTCCACCTTTGTATGGTATAAACAAATAAGGGGATAAATTTTAAAATTAGAAGTAAACTTTGATTCAATGTGTTATTCGATATTTAAACCTTGATTTGGTGCAATTTAACATATTAAATTTTGGTTGCGGTTTAAATGTATATATGAAGCTTTAATTTTGATTTTATTTTACAAATTTAAAGAAATAAGTACACCAATTTATTTTTATATTAGATAAATATAATTATTTGCATATGCAACATGTAAACTTAAAATGACATTATATCAATAATTTTGTCAATAATTTGTGAAAAGTTGAATCAAATCAAAGTTTTATGTATAAAATTAAACAAACCAAAGTGCATGTATGATATTGCATTTTAGATCAACGTTCATGTGTAGTTTTGAGATTTATCTCGTAAATAAAATATTGGTTGGGCTTTTATTTTATCATTTATACACAAAAGAGACAAACATACATATATAGATAAAGACTCGTGGAAAATGATAGGTGCTAAAAGTAACATGTTTTAGTCTCATGCTTAATGCATTTTTGGGTGATTATTCGATGTTAATGGTGAATTTTATGTTCATAATCTTTTAAATTCATGTTTTTATACTTATGAGAGCATTCGGGAGCAAAAGGAGTAAAAAACGAGCAAAAACCTGAAAATCAGAGCAAGCTATAGGAGCCACACAGGTTGACCCCTTCCACACGGCCTAACCATACGGTCGAGTGAGCCACATGGGCTGCCACATTGCCATTTGATAGGTCATGTCAATTTCACAAATTTGGACTCTAAACTGCGAGAAAACGCGATTTTTAGTTTTTTTTTTTTTTATAATTTTAAGACGTATATATGAAAAAAAATAAGAAGATATGAGAGGGTTGTCATAAAATAGTCAAGAAAACAACTCAAAAAACACCATTAAAGCTGATTCTGAAGCAGATTTCCATCGAGATTGAAGATTCCCAGTTGATTTCTGAGGAGATTATAATGAGTTTCTTTATTTCTTTCGGATATACTGTATCTTGGATGTTTTTACTTTCAAGCATGAACTAATTTTCTAAATACCTAAGGGAGGTAAACCCTATGATAGATTCTATTGTTTGATTTGTATTTTACGCAATAAATACTTAAATATTGTTCTCAATTATGTGTTCTTAATTCTTAGTTTGATATTTCTAGATTATTGATCCATGTTTGATGTGTTGTTGTAACGTCCCAAAATTTGAGTTTTATTTCTAAGTCGTGTCGTTGAATCTGTGCCTGCTTTTGTGGTTGTGTGTTCTATATGCTCACTCGAGATCTAAGGTTCGAGTCGCTTAAATTTTAGAGTTTTGTTAAGTTCCTTACTTGAACCATTGGTTTAGAATTCTTTGTTTAAATTTAATTCGGTGACTTTTTGTGACAAGAATGAGCATGCTGGTTCATTGGTTAAGCATCTGCCTATTCTTTGATTCCATGTTCAAGTCATGGTGTATGCAACAAGGATTATATTTTTGCACTCTTCTACAAAAAAAAAAAAGAATTTAAATGTTCATTCCCTTTACTGTTAACTTAGAAGTTTTTCCTCTTCCTTTTTTTATTTATTTCTTATTCCTTTCCAAAGACTTGTTTTTCTTTTTATGATTACGTTCTTAATAAATTTTCTTTTCGGTTATGTTCGTCTTGTACAATTGCTGCATCGGATTGTGTCTTTCTTGTTCTGGTAGGCCTTAAGGTAAGTTGCATTGTTAGTCTTTGTCGTACTGCGTTATTGTGCGATTTGGGATTTTTCCGAAATCTTGAAGATTGTTAATCTTGTTGTGCGTTGTGTTTTGGTATGCTAGAAGAGACTTAAGAGACATCTGACGACTCCCGTTTTACTTAGGAATTGAGCGTGCATTGGAATTCCATGGTAAGTAGACTCTCACTCGTTTTGTGTAGAGAGTCGAAGGTTTCGACGAAATTTGATCGTCAATGCTTGTGTGTTTTGCAAATGTAATGTTGAAGTGAGTGTTTGAAACTTATTTTAGGTTTGGAATTGCAATTGAGTGCTTCTACAATGTCAGGTAACAGGTAGGTATCAAAACCTATTCCATTTTTTTGTGTTTTCCTCTATCAGAAATGGGGCTGTCGACGGCACACGGGCTACCACATGGGCTTGTGTGCAGGTCGTGTGGGTCACACGACCATGTGAGAGCCCATGTGGTAAACTGTGTAACTCTCTGAATTCAAATTTGAGGTCACACGAGTACATCACATAGGTGTGTGTTCGACCCTTGTGTGAGAAGTAAGATGTAGGGGTCACATGGGCCAGATACACGGGCGTGTGTCGAGGCTGTGTAACTCCCTGAGTTAAGATTTAGAGTCACACGGGCAAGCCACACGGGCGTGCGTCTATACCGTGTGACTCACTAAGTTAGGATTGGAGTCATAGGGCAAGCCCCATGGGCATATGTCCAAGCCGTATATCTCCCTGAATTCAAATTTAGATTTACATCGGCAGGGGACATGGGCATGTGCCGAGCTGTGTACAGTACATGGGCTAGTACATTGGCGTGTGCCCAGGTCGTGTGACTTATTGATTTGTTAAATACGGCACACGGGTGACCACATGGCCGTGTGCCAGGCCATGTGGAGTGAGACAGGCCATCGTTCGGGCGTGTGAGCCCAAATCACCATCTTCGATAATGCCGTAATTATTGTTTAGGGTGAGTGTAGATTACCTATAAGATAGGTATCACTATCTTGAACTGTATGATCTACTTTATTATGACTATAGGCTGGTTTCACTTATACTATATTATAATAAAACGTGTGATTGTGTCAGCATCTGAATCATACATTGATATATTTTATCTGTTTTGCTTTTGCATGGGACGAGAGTTATGAATTGAATAAAGTATTCTGTAATGAATTGGTGGTCAAACCACCAACGATATTGTCTGATTTGGAAGTAAGACTGTAAACACTACAATGTGAGGTGTGTAGAGATGGATGAGTATTATATACCTATTGGTGTGTAGGGTGGGTGGAGATGGTGTGTAGCGGATGGAATAAGAAATTGCATCTAAATTTGTACTGTATAACATATGCACCTAATTGTATCTGTTTTATACGTGTATCTGTACTCATCTGTTACATATCAGTACTGAGTGTATGGATCTATTTGAGGTTCTAGATCTGGCTGAAGAAATTGAATTGTTACCTGAATAATCAATGATATCTGAGTTCTTACACATAGGCTAATTTGTTTATGTTTAGTGTAATACCCCGAAAATTTTTACAGTAAAATATTATCCGTGATATAGTAAAATAAGGAAATAAAATGACAAAAAGGGAAATTTTGAGTTATGTCAATATTGGGAAGTATATTATGATATATTAATTCAAGAAAAGACTAAATTGTAAAAGTGGGAAAATTTTTATTGCACAAGAGTAAATACTCAAAATTTGAAGGACCAATAGTGTAAATATTTTAAGGGTGGAATGATCTAGAAACTAAGGAAAATGGATGAATTAGGACCAAATTGAATAGGTGAAGAACTATGAGGGACTAAATTGCAATTTTACCAAATTAAAGGATGACTCAAGGATGGAATTTTAAAAAATAATAAAGGGCAAAATGGTCAATTGGAAGAGAGAGAAATCTAGAAAATAATAATGATGCTAGAGATATTTTGATATTTTATAATTATTTAATTAGATAAATATTATTTTATTAATATTTTAATAAGATATTTTATTATTATTTTATTAGCGTATAAAGAAAGAAAGATGAGGAATTCTCATCCATCTTTCCCATGCAAAACCAACGTGAGAAGAAAAAAAGAAAAGAAGTTTTCATTTCTTTACAATTTGGTCTTTCTACCAAAAATTCACCATTTTCACCCAAAAATCAAAAGAATTTCCATAGCTACCAAGAGAGAGAAATGTTAAGGAGACCATGGGAAGTTAGAATATTAAGTTGGATTTAAGAAATGGAAGCTAAACGAGAGAGAAAATCAAGATGAAGATTGAAATCAATAGAACAAGGTAAGAACATCATGATTTCAATATATTTTTAAGTTTGATATTATTGAAAAAGCATGAGATTAATGTTAATGTAGAGTTTCCTTACATATGTACCTATATTCTTGATATGTTAGTGAAGAGAAAATAAGAGAAAGTGATGAGAAATAGTGTAGAGAAAGAAAATAAGGGTGTTATAAACATGGTAAATAAATCTTGCACTAAAACAGTTTTGGATAGCGGTAGAAGTATAAATTTGAAAAATCACCAAAAATTGTAGAAATAGAATTATAGGATGAATAAAATATTAAATTAAATCTTATTGAGTCTAGTTTCTTACAGAAGAAATTATGTAAGCAATGGAATTGTAAATCATGAGATATAATAAATTTTGTGAGACAAGGTCAGAATAATTTTGGGTTCCCCTGTTCTAAATTTGGAAAATCATAAAAAATTGAATAAAAATAATTATGGGCTTAAATTTATATGTTTATAATCCTGAACGAGTCTGTTTTCAAGAGAAATAAACATGAACATCATTCAAATTCTGTACAAGGAGATAATTAATTTTTAGTGAAAAAGAGTCAGAACTGTTAGACAGCAGAACAGGGGTATATTTAAAGAATAAACTATACTTATTGACTAAACCAAAAATTATGAAATTTTTATAGTAAGAAGGTATACGAGTCTATTTTCAGGAAAAATTATCTGATCTTAATTTGGAGTTTTATAACTCCAGATATAAATAATTTAGTGACTATGACATAGATGAACAACTTGAATATTCATAAAAGTAAATAATAAAAATTATAGATAATGTTACTTACAAGTGTGTTATATACATTACGGATGTGAAATGGAGAGGAGGAGGAGGAAAATATATATGAATATTCAGCTAGCATAGCTAATTTGCATGTTTTAGGCTTAAGGACTAAATTGAATAAAAGTAAAACTTTAGGGAGTAATTTTGTTAAAATTTCAAAAATGACCAAATTGAAGGGAATGAATTGTTTTATTATCTAAATTAATAAATTGAATGAAATTGTCAATTTAATATCGGGTGAAAATTGGAAAAATGGTAAATTACCAAAATGCCCCTGAATCTTGATATTTTTGCAATTTCGTTAGGTAAGTTCGTATAACTTGAATTATATTCTTAAATACTTGAAATGAATGTTATTGATGTGAATATGATTTAAATATCCCTTGTATGAAAATTGATGAAACATTGATATATTTGATAAAAAGGGAAAAAAATCCCGGTTGAACGAAAAGGAATTGACGATAAAAAGGATCTAGCCCGGACGGGTGATCCTATCCTGATATAGCCCTCTCGAAGAACATGTTTAAAATAGATTTGGTCCGGACAGGTAATCCGAATTAGGGTCTGAATTTAGCCTGGACTGGTAATTCAGATCCAAGCTCATTAGAGTAATTATCGTTATGCGAGTTTAGCTTTGGGTGTAATCCCGACAATACTCTATGAGTTTATATTACAGGGGATTTAGCCTAGACTGGTAATCCTGCTGTAAGGATGAGGTTTGCAGGAGTGTGCTTTCTGAAATGAAATGTGTAAGACCATGGTTGAAAGATACCATGGCAACATGACGAGAAATGAATAAGACCATGGTTGAAAGATACCATGGCAACATCACGGGAAATGAATAAGACCATGGTTGAAAGATACCATGGCAGCGTGACATGAAATGAATAAGACCATGGTTGAAAGATACTATTGCAACGTGACATGAAATGAACAAGACCATGTTGAAAGATACCATGGCAACATGACAGAAAATGAGTAAGACCATAGTTGAAAGACACTATGGCATCATGTCAAAGATAAATAAGGCCGTGGATGGGAGACGCTATGACATCTATTGAACAATTGATATTCAGGTAATATGTTGTGTGAAATGTTTACAAGAACTGGTCATATGGAAATATATGTACAAAATAGTTGTATGAAATAATTATGAAGATAGATAAACAAAATAAGTATAAGTACATGGAATATAATTTATGTTAAGTTTGAT
Organism: Gossypium anomalum; assembly: GCA_025698475.1. NCBI lineage: Eukaryota > Viridiplantae > Streptophyta > Magnoliopsida > Malvales > Malvaceae > Gossypium > Gossypium anomalum. The sequence continues at coordinate 88,318,901 of CM046961.1, forward strand.
ATAAACTATTACCAGAATAAATATACATAAAATATATGGAAATGATGGAGCATAAAATATTGATATAATGAAATGAATGATATATACTTATGAAGAAACGGTAAGAGAATGATATGTTTCATGACATATACATATATGATTATTTTTGATATGTTGATACAAGGAAATTATGTAAGTAAAGACAATTATTAAACTCAAGTGTGACATGTCAAGAAAATAAGTATATTAATGTTGAATTTATATGAAATATGTACTAGTTTACTAACAATGTTGCTGTTTGATGCTTATATAAGTGCCAAGCTGTTGATTGAATGGTAATATATTTATTTATATGATGCATTGAATCGGTAAGTATTGAATTAAATTTTTTTAGGTGATCTGCAAATTTTAGTAATGCTCCGAAACCCTGTTTTGACGGTGGATACGAGTTAGGGGTGTTACATTAAGTTCTACAATGTAACACACTAACTACTTGAATGAATTTCAGGGAACTCTTAGGATTAAGTGGCCGATTGAAGTGGGACTCGATCATCTATCGGAATTAAATATGTGTGTGGACATATGGTTTAATTTAGTATTTTTAAACTTCTAGGATTTAACTATGTTTCAGATATTGGATACTTTTATAACTTAACAATGATGTAAGACTCATTTTAATTACAATTGTGTTCTGGTTACACAATGTGACATTCTAAGCTTAGCCTTCTTGTTTAGGTCGGGTTTAGGGTGTTACATTTAGTGGTATTAGAACTAGGTGAATCAACATTCAGACTGTGGAATTGGATCTCTATTTAATACAAGATGTTTAAAATAAAGTATTTTGTGGCATGAGCTTAATAACTAAGCCTAATGAATGACCGAGTCTCCAACGCCGTCTGTAAGTATTCCTTTTGATGTGTTGTGTGTATATTGTACAGTGATAACTGATTCTGTTGATTAATTCTGCAATCCGAAATAAAATTTTATGCGGATATGGAATTGATCTGTACATTCTGACATTGTAGACACTAAAAAGTATGAGTTCACGAGGAAGTTGTGGACGAGGATCATGTGGGCGACAGGGGTGTCGTGGGAGAGCTCGAGTTGAGTCATCCTCATAGGTAGTATACCCGTTTTAGAGGCTAGCGAGATCGTTAGTACTCCTACCACTAAGACAATGTCTCAAACTACGCCAATTGAGGATAACCCCGTATCTAAGACGATGTTGCGAGTTCTGGAGAGGGCCGCTGCGACCCGTACTGTGCCTGGAGTTCGAGGGTCGGTTACTGAATGGCTCCGATCAAACGGCACCGAGTTGTTCAAGGGTTTTACTAGAGTTGCTCTTATAGTGGCTGAGTATTGGCTCGAGGCTCCTAAGCGCATCATGGATGACATTGATTGTTTATTTGTAAAAAAATTGAAAGGTGCAGTATCACTCCTCTGAGATGAGGCTTACCAGTGGTGGTTGACAGTCGAACAGGGTACTCAGTCCAAATTGATTACGTAGGATTACTTTAAGAGCGCCTTTCAGGGTAAGTATATCGAGGCTAGTTACACTGAAGCTCGCAGACGCGAGTTTATGATTCTAGTTTAGGGGGAGAGGCTCGTAGTTGAATTCGAGGCCGAGTTTATAAGGTTGAGTAGGTATGCATGAGCACTGGTTGCAATTGAGGAGAAAAAGTTCGTGCGGTTTGAAGATAGACTGTGATATGATCTACGTGTTCTGATAGCTCTTCAGAGAGAGCGAGTGTTTGCGGTCTTAGTTAATAAAGCAAAAAATTGTAAAGGAAATCAAGCGCATTGAACGCGAGAGAAAAAATCGAGAGAGAACTCAGAGTAAGATGAAGTAAGATTCCAATCCTTCAGGTTCTGCTATACGCCCCAAGAAACAGGCTAGAGTTGACGGACCTTCTAGGAATGAGGTGTCTATTGCCTCTAATGTGATTCCACATTGTACTGATTGCGGAAGACGCCATTCGGGTGAATGCTAGAGAAAGTTTGGGCCCTATTTCTGTTGTGGGCCGATGGAGCACCGTGTTTGAGATTGTCCTCGTCTACTTGATCAAGTGCCAGCTTTGGCACCAGTTATGATTGCGGGTATTGTTTAGCCTTCTAGGGGAACCCTACAACCACCTAAAGGTCGAGGTATTGATAGGGGTGGTAGTAGTTCTAGTAGGGGTTGGCGAGCATCAAATAGAGGTGCAACTCAGGCTGAGGTTATACAGCCAACACTTGTGTATATAGCTAGACGCCGTGAGGACAAGGGTGATGTCGATGTTATTGTGAGCACGTTCTTCATTTATTCTATAACATACTTTGCCTTAATTGATATAGGTTCTACTCATTCTTACATAGCTAGTACTATATCTGTGAAACTGAACATCTTTGTTGAGTACACTACTAGTAGGATTTCTGTTGTTAGTCCTCTAGGGCAGTCTGTCTTGGTTAACAAGGTTTACCGATGGGTGTTGTTAGAGATTCAAGAGGCTGTATTTACGGCTAATTTAATGGAACTACCTTTTGGGGAGTTTGGCCTGGTTTTAGGGAAGGATCGGCTCGTTGAGCATTGAGTCAGTCTTGATTATGCTTCTAAGAGGGTAACTTTGAGGACAGAAGAGAATTGTGAGATAGTTGTGATAGGGGAACAACGAGATTACCTTACCAATGTAATCTCTGCTCTTGGAGCTAAAAAATTGGTCCGAATAGGGCGTGAGGCTTACCTTGCCTTTATCTCTAACTCTGATTTAGCTAAAGCATCTGTTGACGACATTCAGACGGTACTTTTTGGATGTTTTTCCCGGTGAGTTTCTTGGTGTACCATTAAATTGAAAAGTCGAGTTTGGTATCGATTTGATACCTGAAACAATTTCGGTGTCGATTGAACCCTATCTATGGCACCAAATGAGCTTGCTGAGCTGAAAGCTCAACTTCAGGAGCTTCTCAACCAAGGATTTATTAGACCAAGTGTGTCCTCATGGGAAGCACCGGGGCTGTTTGTTAAAAAGAAAGATAATACAATGAGAATGTATATGAATTATCGTCAGCTAAATAAGTTGACCATCAAAAATAAGTATTCACTCTTGAGAATCAATGATTTATTTAATCAGTTTCGTAGAGCTTCTGTGTTTTCCAAAATCGATCTCCATACGGGTTACCATCAACTTAAAGTTAAAGAGATAGATGTGTTGAAGACTACTTTCAAGACTCGTTACGGACATTATGAGTTCTTGGTTATGCCTTTCGGGTTTACTAATGCTCTAGTGGCATTTATGAACTTAATAAATCGAGTATTTTAGCCGTATCTGGATCGATTTGTAGTTGTCTTTATCGACAACATTCTGATATACTTTAAGACTGAAACTAAACATGACAAGCATCTTTGTATCCTTCAGATCCTCCGTGATAAGTAGCTTTATGCCAAGTTTAGTAAGTGTGAATTCTAGTTGTCTGAGGTTGCTTTTCTAGGGCATATTGTGACTACTGGTGTAACAACCCGTTTTCAGTTAAATCGAAACAGTAGTTTTGGGACCACAAATCTGAAGTCAAAAAATTTTGTTTAATATTATTTTATGGTCTACAGTATGATAGAAATATTGTATAAAAATTTCGTTAAGAAATTTTACCTTTTACATGTCTAATTTGATAAAAAGGACTAAATTGCATAAAGTGCAAAGGTTGTGTTCTAATAGCTAAAGGTATTAAATAGCTATAGAATTTTAAATTGGAGGTCCTTATATAGTAAAAGAATGATATGTAGCAAAAATCATGCATATTTGATAACATGTTAATTTACATGACATTTTGTGCTTAATTCAGTTTATTTTTGAATTGATCCCTGCTAAATTAGTGCTTTTATGTTTTAATCATGTCAGGGACGCAATTGAGATACTAAGAGACAAATTCAAGCAAAAAGGACCAAATTGAAACACAATCAATGAAATAAGACCGAATAAAAAATGTGGTTAAGCCAAGGACTCATCAGAAGTTTTTACCTTGTAAAAGCCAAAAAGAGAAAAAAAACTCTTATTTTATTTTATTTATTTATTTGATTTAATTTTATTTTAAATTAGTTAAGGCTAAAATTAGTAAATTCTATGTATATAAATAGGGCCTTAATGCACTTAGGAAAGACACCCCTTAATTCTACATTTTGACTTCAATTTGGAATTGAATAGAATTATTTTCCTTTTTCTTTCAATTTGGCGTGAGAATTTTGTTAATTTCATTTCAATTTCTTTTTTCTTTCAAAATTCGTCCAATTGTCTTCTAAGTCCTTTCATTCCCCAATTTCCTCTATTATTATCAAACCACCTTTCATAACTTAAAAAACATGATTAAATCCATGCTTCACTAAATTCCATTTTAGCTTTAGGCCGGTGTTGTTTCCGGTCGGGAATCATGAGATACGTATTCTTGCTAAAAATTCTTCCAATTGGTCTTCATATTTTTCCTAAGTATTGGGATTGACAACTCATCCCTTAAGGTTAACTCGATCCCAAGCCAAAAAGTGCACGTTGGGTTGAAGTCGTGTTGCTAACAGTTGGAGAAATGAGTCGGCTGTGTTGTATTCAGATCTTGAAGAATAAATCAAGGAGGAAGTGATCGGGTTTAAACGGCCCACACGGTTGAGGCTGTTAATTTGAGTTGGGTTCTTCAGAGCGCAAGGCTACTGGAATCTTGAATGGGGAACACGTGTATCTCGGTTAAATAATCGGTAAGGGTTGGTTTGCAAGTTGTACTTGGACTAGCTACGAGAGGAAGAATTGGTGGTTAGGACGTTCTTAACTATTATAACCAACTTATCGTTTGGAGGTGAAGATTAATTTTCGAGGATCGATTCAAAAACCCTGAATCCACCGAGTCTAGGGCTAAGGCTTATTATCTTTGATTACAAAATCCAAATTTAATTTCCAATTTAATTTTGTAATTTATTTAATTATTTATTTATGTTGTTTCAATTATTTAATTTCTAAACATTTCAAAACTCCCCTGATCTATTCGTTTATTTTTTTAGTAGGTTCGTTTGGAGTCGCGGGCATGACCTTTGGCAAGACCTTCAACACGACAAATGTACTGTTCACAAGATAAACGCAAAAGCTGATTATTACATCCAATCCCTGTGGACTCGACCCTAATACCACTCTTTACTGCTATTTAGAGTTATTTTGTAGGAATTATTTTTGGTGGTTTCGACGCTTATCAGAATTATATTGAAATGAGTTAAATTTATTTGTATAGATCCTATCAGACCTCGTATAGAGTTAGATCGAGGCAAAGAGAACATATCTTATTATTCCACTTCGTATCTATGTACATTTGTCGAGGTAAGTTTGTGTAATTAAATTGAGTATTTATATGTTTTAAATTGAATTAATTGTTTGTGATTTGTATAATTGCCATGTATAAATACCAATCGCATACCCGGCGATTACCGAGTCCCGTTTGAACCTTAGAAATAGGATACAAATGAAATGTCGTTAGGGTTACCGATTTGGCTTGGGTCCTGCATGTGTTGCGGACACACCACAGCTCACATGAGCTTCTCATTATTCAGCTCACATGAGCTTCCCGTTTACAGCTCGTATGAGCATACAAGTATATGAATTGACGAATTACAATTAAGTACACTTTGTGTGTACTACCCGTGTATCCAATGATATTCTAAATGGTTCAATTGGCACAGTTTTGTTATGATATTATATGAGTTCGATATGAACTATTACTGGTATTTACATGAAATACATGGAATATGATTATTTGATGAATTCAACCATGTGAGTTGGATTTTATATGTGATTTTCATGGCTAATATGTTGGTGATCATATATTTAGGCTTTTGGCCAAATTGGTTGAGATATGCTTTGTTTACTTACCTATTTTATGGATACGATAAGTTAAATTCTGTGTTATACGAATTTACTAAGCTTGAATGCTTACTCTGTGTTATTTTCCATGTTTTATAGTAATTCAAGCTCACACGGGTTGAAAGCTGGTTGGAGCTATTTTGCACTATCCATCGATCCATTTTGGCACTTTCAATAAATTAATTCTGGTTATAATGACATGTATAGGTCAATTTGGCCAATGTTGGCACATAATTGTTTTGTTAAGATTAGCCACTTATATGGCTTGTGTTTGGTATATTTTGATGTATATATATGTGTGGCCTTACCATATTTGATGTGTGTTTAATATGGTAGATTGATGAAAAGTAAAATGTGATTTGAATATGCATATATGTAGTTGGTTATTTAGGTAAGTTTGGATATTTTGTTGTATGTGATGATACTTCTTATTTAAGACTTGATTATGGCTTGTTTTGAATGCCTTGTTATGCCTTGTTGATGTACAATTTTGTGTTTAGGTTGGTACCAAATTAAGTGAGAAATGTGGCTTGGAAAATAACCTATTTTTGTCCACACGGGCATAGAAAAAGGAGTGTGTCTCAGTCGTGTGTGACACACGGCCAGGTCACATAGCCAGGTGACATAGCCGTGTGTCCCCTGTATCTTTTAAATTGTGCAAGTCAGTACGCTCACACCGCCTAGCACATGGGCGTGTGGCTTTGTCGTATGGCCCAAGTCAGGGAGTTACACGGGCTGGGACACTGCCTTATGTCCCTATTTCGAATGCCTACACGGTTTGAGATAGGGGCGTGTCTCCTGACCGTGTGAGTCACACAGCTGTGTGACCCTATAGCTTTGAAAAATTTTAATGTTTTCTGAAAAATTCTTTGAGTACCTAATTCAGTCCAGACTTGTTTTTAATGCGTATTTTGGGCCTCGAGGGCTCGTATAAGGGACAAAATGTTTGATTTCGACTGGTTTCTGACATGAAATGTTTGAAATTTCTATCTATTTGTTTTGTAAACTCCGGTAATGCTTTGTAACCCTGTTCCAACAATGGATACAGGTTAGGGGTGTTACAGCAGGTGGAATTCGGGTCAATCCCAAGAAATTTAAAGCTGTAGTTGAGTGGAAACAACCGAAGAATGTATCTGAACTTTGGAGTTTCCTCGATTTAGTTGGTTATTATCGAAGGTTTGGGGAGGGGTTGTCCCTGATAGTATATCCTCTAACTAAGTTGTTGCGTAAGAATACACTGTTTAAGTGGTTTGAGGAGCATCAGTCGAGCTTTTAGAAGCTCAAGTCTATTCTGACCCAAGCTCCTATTTTAGTTTAGCCCAAGCATGGTAAAGAGTTTGTGATTTACAGTGATGCGTCACACATTCGTTTAGGATGTGTACTGATGCAAGATGGTAAGGTAGTAGCTTATTCCTCTCAAAAACTTAAGACGCATGGGGAAATCACCCTACTCACTTCGGTTTCTGCGAGCTGTGCTCTCAATCTCATTATCAAAAAGTAAAGGTCCTGACGGGTTCCTCCTAGTCATAAACTAGAGACATCTGCCAGAAGCAAACAAAAGAAAAATTAGAAAAGAAAATTTAAACTAAAAACAAAAAATAAATTGCAATAAAACTAAAAATGGCTAAAGTAATAAAAATCAAATGTTCCTAATATCTTAGTCCCCGGTAACGGTGCCAAAACTTGATGGTCGCTAAACTAACTAAAAATTTGACTAAGGCAAGCGCACCTATCGAACAGTAGTATAGTTATGGTGAGATCGGAAATATCGTATCCACAAGGACTAAAAGTACTAGTAATTACTATCTTTTTATTATCTAGCCTAAGAATTAAGGGATGTTTTAAACTAAGATTAATTATCTAATTGACTAGGGTTACGACAGAGATAAAAGTTGGAATATACTGTTGGAAAATCGATAGAGAAGACAATACCCAAGGAAGAATTCACCTAGACTTTACTAATTACTTTAGAATTAGATGATTTATTCACTTGACTTAATCCGTAGAAATCCCTGAATTATGTTAATATCTCTCTCAAGACTAAAAACAACTGATTGAAATCTCTTTCTAATTAAAACCCCTATTATCATATTAACTCGATCTATGAATTCCCTTATTAGCTTTGACTCTAATCCAGCAGATTTATATCGTCTCATCTCTAGGATTGCATGCAACTCCGCTTAATTATGGAAGATCTACTCTTAAACAGGGACTTTTGCTCCGCTGAATAAGCCCATCAAAACCTGAATTAATATCCTGGAATATTAAAGTAAGGATTAAAACTCACAATTAAGAATAAGAACAAGTATTTATCATATAATTCAAATAGTAATAAGATCCGTATTAGATTTCATCTCCCTTAGGTATTTAAGAAGTTTCATCTTAAAATTGGGAAAACAACAAAACATAAAGAAACCCAAAGAACTTCTAAGGAAATTGAATGGAGATCTTCAGTCTTAAAGTAGATCCTGCTTTCGAGCTGATTCCGATGGCTGTCCTTGAGTATTCTCTACCTTCTACTCTGCGTCCCCCCTTTGATCCTCTTCTCGCGTGTTTAAATAGACTTTGGAATGCCTAGAATAACCCAAAATTAGCCTTTTTCGAATAGAATTAGACTTGGGGTTAACAGGGACACGGCTGTGTGCCACACCCATGTGAAGGTGCTCAGGCTGTGTGCAATTCTGACTTGATTTAATGTCGACACAGCCATGACACACGGGCGTGTGGCCTACCCTGTGTCTCACACGGGCGTGTGGATTACCCGTGTGGAAGTACCTAGGCCGTGTGAAACACTGAATTAGGCCCATTTTGTCTGTTTTTTGCCCGTTTCTTGCTCTTTTCACCTTCCTATGCTCACCTAAGTATAAAACATGAATTTAAAGGATTATGAGCATCAAATTCACTAAAGCTTGTGATAAATCATCCAAAAATAAGCCAAGCATGGGATAAAAATATGTATATATTATAGTTTATCAAATCTTGAGTTAGCCATAGTTGTTTTTGTTTTAAAGATCTCGAGATATTATATGTACGGTGAAAGCTGTATCATATAAATCGATCACAAGAGTCTCAAATATCTGTTAACTCAGAAGGAGTTGAATTTTAGACAGTGTGGATGAGTTAAACTGCTTACGGACTATGACTGTACTATAAAGTACCATCTTGATAAGGCTAATGTGGTGGCCGAAGCCCTTAGCCAGCGAACGATGTTTGAGTTGCAAGTGTTGTTTGCCTGATTGAGCTTGTTTGACTACAGGAGTCTACTAGCTGAGTTACAAGTTAAACCAACTTGGATTGAGCAGATTCGAGTTAAACAGTTGGATGACGAGTTTCTAACTCAGCGTTTATGTTAGGTTGAGTCTGGGGAAGCGTCTGAATTTGGTTTAAACAGTGATAGGGTTCTGTGCTTCAAAGGTCGGGTTTGTGTGCCTAAGTACCATAGGTTACAATAGTCGATTCTGCAAGAAACGCATAATAGCCATTATGCTATGCATCGTGGTGGCTTGGGTTGAAATGGGAAGTGGCTACTTTCCTTTCTCATTATCTGACATGTCAGAAAATTTAGGCTGAACATTAGTTACCTTTGGGTAACTATTCTGAAAAGACTAAAAGCTCGAGCTATGGACGAAGTTATCTAATAAAATGACCCACTTGCAATATAACTATTGCATTGAAAGATCTTGAATGTGAACCACTTGACAGATATATGCTGCGCCCAAAACCAAAAAACACCGGATGGATAAAATGCTCGAGGATGAAAATGGGGAAATGTCTACAATACCTGGGTTGAATCAGATACAATTTGAAGGATTTTGTGGGTTCATGGATCGGGGCTTAACAGAAGAACTTTATAAGTTTCCAAAAATTGAAGGGTCAATATCAGCAATGCAGTTCATCCGACGATAAACCTAATTCGAATTAATTATAGAGCTATGACACAATCAAACCCGAACGAAAAAAATGTTAAATTGAATCATGCTAGTCTCTACTGGGGTTATTACTCATTTTTGTACTTGCTGTTTTATTTTCTAATTAATTCTTCAATTAAGATAAAAAATTAGTAGAATACTAAATAATAGTAGGAATTCTCTTATCCCATTTGGAAGGATTGTATCTCATAATTATCTATGACTGTTTATGTCTTTTGCATGACCACTTGATAAAATGCAGATGTTAAGATTCCCCTATGGAAGTGGGAGCATGTGACAATGGATTTTGTTAACGAATTTCCTCCGACACCCACTAAGAAAGATTCGATTTGGGTCATCGTTGATAGGCTAATCAAGTCTGCCCACTTCCTTCCAGTTAGAACCGATTATTCGCTACAGAAGCTAGCTAAACTTTATGTTCCAAGATTGTAAGGTTACACGAAGTTCTGGTTTTGATTATATTAGATAGGGATTTGCATTTTACCTCCTGGTTCTAGAAGAAATTTCATATGGTTTTGGGTACTAGACTGGACTTCAGTACTACGTATCATCCTCAGTTCGATAGACAATTTGAGTAAGTTATTCAGATATTAGAAGATCTGCTTCGGAGTTGTGTGATTGACTTCAGCGGCAGTTGGGAGGATCACCTGCCTCTAGCTGAATTTGCGTAAAACAACAGTTACCAATCTAGCATTCAGATGGCACCTTACGAGGCTTGTATGGCAGTAAGTGTCGTACTCCCTTGTGTTGGACCGAGTTAGGTGAACGATGGGTTTTGGGTCCTGAGTTGGTGCCTAAAACTGAGAATACAATTAAACTAATCTAGGATCGTCTGAAAGCTACTTCAGGTCGACGGAAGTCATATGCTTACTTAAAAAGAAGGTTATTGAGTACTCTGTGGGCAAACAAGTGTTTTTGAAGGTGTCGTCGTGGAAAAAGGTCCTCCGGTTCGGACGTAAAGGCAAGTTAAGTCTGAGATTAGAGGTGTGTATAGGCCGGGCTACCCGGCCCTGTCCGAAGGCCCACCCGAAAAATGGGAGTGTTCGGGTAAAAATATAGGCCCGAAATATGGGTTTGGGCAAAAAAACGAGGCCCGCTTAGAAAACGGGCTGGGGTCGGGTAAATTTTTTTTAGCCCAGGCCCAGTTTGGGTTGGCCCGAATTATATACTAAATATATATATTTTTTATTTTTAATCATATTTACATTTTAATTTTAATTTTAATATAATAACTTTTTATTATATTTTCAATTTGTGTATTGTTTTAAGAATTATTTTAATATCATTTTTTATTTGTTTCTTGTTTTAATATTTATTTTAAATGTATTTGATTATTTATTATATTTTAAAATTTTTTATTTAATGAAATAAGTTAAAAGAATTAATATGGGCTGGGCTCGGGCTTAATAATTTTATTTCGGGCCAGGCTTGGAGAAATTTTTAGGCCCATATTTCGGGCTGGGTCAGGCCCGGACCTAGAAAATAGGCCTAAAATTTTGTCTAGGCCGGCCTGAACCAGGCTCGGCCCGGCCCATGCGCACCTCTATCCGAGATTCATCGGACCTTATTGTATTCTGAAACGGGTGGGACTGGTTACTTATCAACTTGAGCAAGACATGTTTCATGTCTCAATGTTATAGAAATATCGATCCAACCCTTCTTGCATAGTTCCTGTAGAGGAAATAGAGGTGAGACCTGATCTGACTTTCGAGGAGGAATCGGTTCAGATTCTAGAGCAGGACGTTAAAGTCATGTGAAGGAAGACTATACCTTTGGTAAAAGTTTTCTGGAGGAATCATGGTACTGATTAAGCCACCTGAGAACCTGAAGATTCGATACGCCAACAATATCCACATCTATTTGAATCAGGTAAAAATTTTGAGGCCGAAATTTTCTCTTAGGGGGAGAGAGTTGTAACATCTCTAAGTCTTTTCATTGAATCTATGCCTGGTTCTTTGGTTGTGTGTTTTGTATGCTCACTTGAAATCTGAGGTTCAAGTTGCTTAAATTTTGGAGTTTTGTTAAGTTCTTTACTTGAACCCTTAGTTTAGAATTCTTTGTTTAAATTTAATTTGGTGACTTCTTGTGACAAGAATGAGCCCGCTGGTTCACTAGTTAAGCATCTGCCTATTCTTTAATTTCGTGTTCAAGTCACAGTGTATGTGACAAGGATTATATTTTTGCACTTTACTACAAAAACTAAAATTTAAATGTTACTTCCTCTTATTATTAACTTAGAAGTTTTTCCTTTTCCTTTTTTTTATTTCTTATTCCTTTCCAAAGACTTGTTTTTCTTTTTATGATTACGTTTTTAGTAATTTTTCTTTTTGGTTTTGTCTGTCTTGTACAATTGCTGCATCAAATTGTGTCTTACTTGTGCTGGTAGGCTTTAAGGTAAGTTGCATTGTTAGTCTTTATTGTACTGCGTTATTGTGCGATTTTAGATTTTTCTAAAATCTCGAAGATTGTTAATCTTTTTGTGCATTTTATTCTGGTGCGCTAGGGAAGACTCAAGAGACATCTAACATCTCTTGTTTTACTTAGGAATTTACTGTGCACTGGGATTTCGCGGTAAGTAAACTCTTGCTCGTTTCGTGTAGAGAGTCGACGGTTTTGACGAAATTTGATCGTCAATGCTTGTGTGTTTTGAAAATGTAATGTTGAAGTGAGTGTTTGGAACTTATTTTAGGTTTGGAATTTCAATTGAGTGTTTCCACAACGTCGGGTAACAGGTGGGTATCGAAACCCCTTCTTCTTTTTTACATTTTCCTCTGTAAAAAACAAAGTTGTCGACGGCACATGGGCATGTGTGCAGGCTATGTGGGTCACACGGCCATGTGACAGTTCGTGTGGTGGACCTTGTAATTCTTTAAATTTGAATTTTGGGTCACATAGGTGTGTGCTCGACCGTGTGTGAGAAGTGAGGTGCAAGGGTCACACGGGCCAGACACACGGGCGTGTGTCTAGGTCGTGTAACTCCCTGCGTTAAGATTTGGAGTCATATGGGAATGCATCCGGGCTATGTGACTCACTGATTTAGGATTGGAGTCACATGAGCAAGCTCCACAGACATGCGTCTAGGCCGTATAACTCTCTGAATTCAAATTTAGAGTCACATGGACATGGGACACAGGCGTGCGCCGAGCTGTGTGCACTACACGAGTCTGTGCCCAGGCCGTGTGACTCACTGGTTTATTAAATAAGGCACACGAGTGACCACACGGCCATGTGCTAGGCCGTGTGGAGTGAGTCGGGTTACCATTTGAGCGTGTGAGCCCAAATCGCCATCTTCAGTAATGCCGTAATTATTGTTTGGGGCGAGTGTAGATTACTTATAAGATATTTATCATTGTCTTGAACTGTATGATCTGCTGTATTGTGATTGTAGACTGGTTTCACTTATACTTTGTTCTACTGGAATGTGTGATTGTGTCTGCATCTGAATTATACATTGATATATGTTATATGTTCTGTATTTGCATGGGACGAGAGTTATGAATCGAAGTAAGTATTCTGTAATGAACTGGTGGTCAAACCACCAATGATATTGTCTGATTTGGCAGTGAGACTGTAAACATTGTGGCATGTCACATCGACACTATGAAATGTGTAGGGATGGATGGGTATTAATACCTATTGGTGTGTAGGGTGGTTGGAGATGTTGTGTAGCGGATGGAATAGGAAATTGCATCTGAATCTGTATTGTATGACATGTGCACCTAATCATATCTGTCTTATACATATATCTATACTCATATGTTACATATCAGTTCTGAGTGTATGGATCCATTTGAGGTTGTACATCTGATTGAGGAAACTGAATTGTTATCTGAATAATCAATGATATCTAAATTGTTACTACTTGAATGAATTTCAGGGAACTCTCAGGATTAAGTGGCCAGCTGACGTGGGACTCGGTCATCTATCGAAATTAAATATGTATGCGAACATATGGTTTAATTTAGTATTTTTAAACTTCTAGGATTTAACTATGTTTCAGATATTGGATACTTTTATAACTTAACAATAATGTAATACTCGCTTTAATTACGACTGTGTTCTGGTAAGATAACGTGACATTCTAAGCTTAGCCTTCCTGTCTAGGCTGGGTTTAGTATGTTATAGCTTAAATCAGAGGAGGAATAGACCCTGTTTAAGAGTAGATCTAGTGTAATTGAGTGGAGTTGCATGGAATCCTGGAAATAGGATAACATAAATCTATCGGATTAAAGTCAAATCTAATAGAGGAATAGATTAACCCTTCTTCATCTGAAACAGTAATCATATGGAGTTGCTCTCATGGGTTAGTCTCGGTGTTACTAGGCAAGCTACCATGTGGTCTTTCTGAGATCAGCTTAGCAAGTTGACCTACTTGATTCTCAAGCCCTTGAATTGATGCTTGTTGATTTTTAAGCGTTGTTTCTGTGTTTTGGAAACGTGTTTCTGACACTGAGATGAATTTCATTAGCATCTCCTCAAGATTCCGCTTATTTTCCTGCTGGTAAGGTGGTTGAAAGCCTGGAGGGGTTGTGGTCTTTGATTGCCTTGACCACCCTAAGAGAAGTTGGGATGGTTCCTCTAACCTGCATTGTAAGTATTACTATAGAGGTTATTCTTAGGTCTAGAATTATTACCCATACAGTTGACTTGTTCGTTCGTAGTGCTAGGGTCGTAGGCTATGCATTCTGGATTATTCATTCCTCCTCCACTTATGTCACACTTCATCACCGAATATACCTGCATAGAGACACATAAACCATCAATCTTTTTATTTAAGAGCTCTACCTGGTTTGATAACATGGTGACCGTATCGAGGTTGAAAACACCAGCGGCTTTTGTCGGCTTTGTCCTCATGACTTACCACTGATAGTTATTCAGTGACATCTCCTCTATGAACTCATAAGCCTCCTTAGGTGTTTTATTATTTAGGGTACCGCCAGTGGCTACATCGATCAATTGTCTAGTTAAAGGGTTCAAACCATTATAGAAAGTCTAAACCTGTAACTATAAAGGCAACCTATGGTAAGGGCACCTTCTCAATAAATCCTTATACCTCTCCCAAGCATCATATAGGGTTTCTAAGTCCATTTGCACAAAGGAAGAGATATCATTCCCCAACTTTGCCATCTTGGCCGGTGAAAAGTATTTCAATAAAAACTTCTCAGTCATTTGATCCCAAGTAGTGATGGACCCTCGTGGTAAGGAGTTCAACCACCGCTTAGCCTTATTTCTCAACGAGAAGGGGAATAATCATAAGTGAATTACGTCGTCAGAAATGCCTTTTATCTTGAAAGTATCACAGAACCCTAAGAAATTGGCCAAATGAGTATTTGGGTCTTCATCCTGCAAACCATCAAACTGAACAAACTATTGAATCATTTGTATAATGTTAGGTTTCAGTTCAAAATTATTTGCAGCAATGGCAGGTCTAACAATACTTGATTCAGCCCCAGTGAGAATGGGCTTAGCATAATCGTACATAGTACGAGGAGCAGGATACTGATTTATAGGATTCACGGCAACCACAGGAGGTAGTGGATTATTCCGATTTTTAGCTATCTCCTCAGTAATATTGGTATCGTCCTCGTGCTCTTCCTCTATATACTGTAGACTTCTGCTTATTTCTCTATGATTACTACAAGCTGTGCTTTCAATTTCACTGTAAAAAAGTAGAGGTCCTGACGGGTTTCTTCTAGTCATAAACTATAAGAACCTGCCAGAAGCAAACAAAAGAAAAATTAGTAATTAAAAATAAAACTAAAATAAAATGCAATAAAATAAAAATGGCTAAGTTAATAAAAATCAAGCGTTCCTAATATCTTAGTCCCTGACAATAGCGCCAAAAACTTAACGATCATTTTATGGTTCATTAAACTAGACTACGATCACGACAAAGGCAAGCGCACCTATCAAATGGTAGTACAGCTATGGCGAGTCCAGAATATCGTATCCACAAGGACAAAAAGTACTAGTATTAACTATCTTTCTATTATTCAGCCTAGAATAAAAGGGATTTGTTTTAATCTAAATTTAACTAAACTAGTTAACTAATGAACGCGACAAAGAATGAAGAAAATAATCAAACGAACAAATGATAAAGACAATACCCAAGGAAGAATCCTCCTAGACTTCGCATATTATTCTGTCTCTGAATCAAACGATTTATTCACTTGTCTTGTTCCGTAGAAATCCCTAAATTATGTTAATATCTCTTTCGAGACTAAGAACAACTGACTCTAAGTTGATTAATTGAAATCTCTTTCTAATTAAAACCCCTATCGTCGCATTAACTCGATCTATGGATTTCCCCATTAGATTTGACTCTAATCCGGCAGATTTATGTCATCTTATTTCTAGGATTGCATGTAGGTCCACTTAATTATGCTAGATCTACTCTTAAACAAGGACTTTTGCTCTACTAAACAAGCACATCAAACTTGGATTAATATCCTGAAAACATTAAAACAGGATTAAGAACACATAATTAAGAACAAGAACAAGTACTTATCATGTAATTCAGATAATTAAATAATAAGTTCCATCGCAGGTTTCATCCTCCCTAGGTATTTAAGGAGTTTAGTTCATAATGTAAAAGGAAAGCATCTCAAATTTAGAAAAACAACAAGACATAAAAACCCAAATAAACTTTAAGAGAAATTTGAATGGAGATCTTCAATCTTGTAATGGATCGGCTTTTGAGATGATTCCAATGGCTTCTTTCGGGTAATTTCAGCATTTTACTCTGTGTGTCCTTAGGTCTTCTTCTAATGTGTTTATATAGACTTTAGAATACTCAGAAACCCTAAAAATTGGTTTTCTTCGCGTGTTTGGGAAATCAGAACTGATAACGACACGGGCTGCTACATTGGCATGTGGCTAGCCCATGTGGCTCACACGGGCATATGCTCTGCCCGTGTGGAAATGGTCTTGGCAATGTGGATCTTTAAATCAGCCCATTTTGTCCAATTTTGGCCCGTTTTCTGCTCCTTTTGTTCCCCTATGCTCTCCTGAATATAAAACATGAAATTAAAGGATTAAGAGCATCAAATTCACTAAATTAAATAATAAATCATCCAAAAACATGCTAAGCATGGGATTAAAATGTGTTACTTTTATGGTTTATCAACTATTAATTGATAGGTGCACTTGCATTATTCAGATTTAGTTAGTTTCGTAGATATTAAGTTTTTGGCGCCGTTGTTAGGGATTAAAATATTAGAAAAACTTTATTTCTATTAATTTAGCCATTTTTATTTTTATTTTAATATTTTTATTTTAAATTTAATCGTTACATTTTAATTTTTTTTATTCTTACAGATTCTTTTAGTTTATGACTAGAAGTAACCCGTTAGAACTAATAATTTTTTATAGTGAGATTGAAAGAACTGCTCGCAGAAATAGTAGAGAGGTTAGTCAAGCAAGGCCAGGTGAACAAATTTTAATAGACAATCAAGAGGAAAATGATATTACTATGGAGATGGAAGATAATCAAAATAACCACGAACCTCCTATAGTTCCTATTCCTCGAACTATGTATGATTATGTTAAGCCTACTTTGATTGGGGCTGAATCGAGTATCGTCAGACTGACTATTGCTGCAAACAATTTTGAGTTGAAGCTGAACACATTTAGATGGTACAGTAGTATGTTCAGTTTGATGGGCTGTAAGATGAAGATCTGAATGCTCATTTGGCTAGCTTTTTAGAGATTTACGACACATTCAAGATTAATGGTGTTACTGATGATGTCATACGCTTATGGTTGTTCCTATCCTCTTTGAGGAGCAAGGCAAAACAGTGGTTGAATTCACTTCTACGGGGTTCTATCATGACTTGGGATCAGATGACTAAGAAGTTTTTGTTGAAGTACTTCCCATCGGATAAAACAACTAAGTTGAGGAACGATATCTCTTCTTTTTCTCAAATTGAGTTGAAGACATTATATGATACATGATAGAGATATAAAGATCTTTTGAGAAGGTGCCCTAATCATGGGTTACCTTTGTGGTTACAAGGTTAAACCTTTTACAAGGGTTTGAATCCCTCGACTAGGTAACTAGTTGATGCAACAACAGGAGAAACATTAAATAATAAAGCACCTGAGGTAGCTTAAGAGTTTATTGAGGAGATGACATTGAAAAACTATCAACAGAAAGTCGTGAGAACAAAATTGATTAAAGCAGTTGGTGTTTTTAATATAAACGCAGTTGCTATGTTGGCAAGTCAGATGGAAGCACTGCCTAAATAGATTGATGGTTTAAGTTGCAATAACACGATGAATCCAATAATGCAATGTGATGCAACTGCAGCGGGGATAATTAATCCAGAATGTTTACCCTTCCATTCTAACATAGAGCATGAACAAGTCAACTTTATAGGTAATAATTCTAGGCGTCAAAATAACACTTATAGCAATAACTATAATCTAGGATGAAGGAATCATCCAAATTTATCTTGGGGTGGTCAAGGTAATTAAAGGTTACAACCTCCTTCAGGTTTTCAACAACCTTATCAGTAAGAAAAGACGCCAAGCCTTAAGGAGATGTTAGCTAAATTTATTTCGGTGTCCAAAACTAGATTCCAGAACACTATGGTAGCTCTGAAAAATCTGCAAACATCGATTCAAAGGCTTGAAAATTAGATGAGACAGCTTGCTAAACTAGTTTTGGAGAGACATCAAGGTAGCTTACCTAGCAACACTTAAACTAACCTAAAGGAGCAAATCCACACAATCACTGTTCAAAGTGTGGAAGGGTTAGTCAAGTTAGAAAAGAAGCTGAATTTAGATGCTATTAAGAAAAATGATAGGGTTGAGGAAAGTAAGAAAGAGCATAATCTGGTGGTTAGAGAATACAAACCACAAATTTAATATCTGATAGCATTAAAAAAAGATCACATAAACGAACAATATGGTAAATTTCTTGAACTTTAGAAAAAATTGCATATTAACTTACCTTTTGTTAAAGCCCTTTCGCAGATGCCAAAGTATGCAAAATTTTTAAAGGAGCTGTTAACAAATAAAAGGAAGTTAGACGACTTGTCAACTATGGAGCTCAATGAGAATTGCTCGGCCATTCTCCGAAACAAACTACCTGATTGCAATCGTAACCAACTAAAAATTTAACAAAGGCAAATGCACCTATCAATTAATAGTATAGCTACAGTGAGCAAATATATCGTCCCCATGAAGACTAAAAGTACTAGTAATTATCGTCTTTCTATTATTTAACCAATAAGTTGGAGTGATTGATTAAAACTAAAATTAATTAAGATAATTAACTAAACAACACAACAAAGAACAAATCAGAAAATAATCGAGTAAACAACCAAGAAGCGAAACAATACCCAGAAAAGAAATCCCTAAATTATGCAATTATTCACCTAGTCTTCGTCTGTCACTATCAATATATATTACGCAATTTCTCCACTTAGTATCTTGATCCGTAGAAATCCTTAAATTATGCTAATATCTCTTTTCAAGACTAAGAACAACTGACTCTAGGTTGATTAATTGAAATTTCTTTCTAATTAAAATCTGTATTAGCACATTAACTCGATCTATGTATCCCTCTATCAGATTTGATTCTAATCTGGTAGATTTATGTTGTCCTATTTCTAGGATTGCATGCAACTCCACTCAATTATGTTAGATCTACTCTTAAACAGTGTCTATTCCTTTGATTCAAGCACATCAAACATAGATTAATAATCTAGAAATACCAAACCAAAAATTAAGTACACATAATTAAGAACAAGATCCAAGTTTTTATTGCATAAAACAGAAATCAAAAGCCAAAATTTATCATAGGGTTCATCTCCCCTAGGTATTTAGAAAATTAGTTCATAATTGCAAATAATGACATCTTAAAGACAATATAACCACAAGAAATAAAGAACTCATAATAAACTTCAAAGAAATCAAAAGGAGGTCTTTAATATTGATGGAAATTTGCTTTAGAGTCGGCTTTAATGGTGTTTTCCGAGTTAATTTCTTGAATATTCTCTGATGGCTTACTCCCTTATTATTATATTTGGTATATATAGGTCTTAGAATGCCTAGAAAACCTAAAAATTGTGTTTTTTTTTACATGTTTGGAGTGTGATTCATGAAATCCACACGATCTGGCACATGGCCATATGGCAGCCTATGTGGCTCACACGCCTGTGTACCCAGCCCGTGTGGCTCCTGAAACTTGCTTCGATTTTTTTATTTTCACTCCTTTTGCTCCCAAATGCTCTACTTAGTATAAAAATATGAATTTAAAGGATTAAGAGCATAAAATTCACCATTTTACATCGAATAAAAATCCAAAAACGCATTAAGAATGAGGCTAAAATATGTTACTTTTGACATTTATCAAATATCCCCACACTTAGGCAATTGCTTGTTCTTAAGCAAAATTCACAACCTACATTTAAGTTAACTTTCTCTATTTGTCATTTTCATCAACAATGCTTCAAGATAATTCGTAAATAATCATGCATTGGAAATTCAACTGAAAGGACACTAAAGACTCAATTAGTCCAAGCTAAAATTTTTAAAGCACAAAAGCATATGTGTCTCCCTTTATCTAAATAATTACCTTAAATTCAAAATCAACAAGAATTGATATCCTCACTAAAGATTCACTCAAAGCACTCAAAGTGTTTAATTTTCAAACAATATGCACTCAACAGTTGAATGAGAAATGCTAATACCATAAGCTTGCTTGAAAATCAAATCCCTACCACTATAAAATGAGATGACACACTAATCAAGAGGTTTTTAAAGGGTTGTAACGGGGCTTAGGTTAAGGGTATGGAAAAGTCCAAAAAATTCGGTTATAATCGAGATCGAATTAATAAGTTACCAAACTAGAAACACAATCAGTTGCTAAATTAAAGAAATATTAAACTAACTTTTCAAGCTCAATCAAATTTTTTTTTTCATTTTTCATTTTTTTCCATTTCATTTTTATAGAGAACAAAAATAAAAGTTAGCAATTCAAATAATGAAACATAGTTGGGCAACAAACCAAATCAAATATCGACAAAAAATGAGTTAATAAAAAGGATGATTTTACAACATACATATGGGTTATGGGTTAATAAAAATGGGGTAGACAAAAAAATATGTTAGGATCAAAGGAGTTTATTAGGGGTTAATTCAATAGATAAACTTTTTACAGGTTAAACGAGTTAAATCCTAAGTGTCTCTATCATCTCATTATATCAAATCAATAATGTGCTCTCGACATGCATAATCGAAGCAAGTTCTAGAATAACAAATCAAGTTGACATACTCACAACCAAAAATAAAATGAGCACGGAATAAAATATATGCTCTATAGGCTCAAAAGCTCACAAAAAATTATAGTTTTGATGTCAAACTTGCAATTTCAAAATTTCAAGATAATAATTCAATCTAGGGAGACAACATAAAATATTTATTTTTGAAAAATAATTTATCATGCTTGACTCTCTCGTGCCTTAAAGTATAAATCAACTAATGCACAAATATCCACAAATAAATCCAAAACAACATCAACAAAAACTTCAAATTAAAAAAAAAAACTAACTTTAATGGAGGCTATGAGAAAATTAGTTAAACACAACAAATAATTTAGAGATTTTATGAAAAATATACAAACAACCTCCCCACACTTAAGATGTACATTGTCCCCAATGTACAAACAGATAAAATCATAGAATAAACACAATATCAAAAGAGAGGGAGAGAACTAAAACTGCCCTAAATTTGGACAAAATCGCTAAAATTGTGAAATCGATACATTTGCATCGCATTGCATCACTGGATTCACCTGCTTAGAAAAATTTAAACCATCAATTTTGTTACCAAGAGCTTCAACCTGATTTGCCAACATAGAAACTGCATCAATTTCAAAAACTCTGGCTGCCTTGACAGGTTTTACTCTTATAACTTGCCACTGATAATTATTCAATGCAATCTCCTGAATGAATTCTGAGTTGCCTCAGGTCTTTTGTTGTTCAATGTTCCTCTAGCTGCTGCATCAATCATCTGTCTAGTCGAGGGATTCAAACCATTGTAAAAAGTTTGAACCTGGAGCCACAAATTTAGTCCATGGTGAGGACACCTTCTCAACAAATCTTTAAATCTCTCTCATGCATCATAAAGAGTTTTAATATCAAACTGATCAAAAGAGGAGATTTCATTCCTCAACTTAGTTGTTTTTGTCGGTGGAAAATATTTTAACAAAAAAATTTTTAGTCATTTGCCCCTAAATAATGATAGAACCTCGTGGCAATGAATTTAACCACTATTTTGCCTTGCTCCTTAATAAGAATGGTAACAACTGTAAGCGTATGGCATATCACTAACGCCATTGATCTTGAAAGTGTCACAAATCTCTAGAAAGTTGGCCAAATGAGCATTCAAATCTTTATCTTGTAAACAATCAAACTGAACATATTGTTTCATCATCTGAATTGTATTCGGCTTGATCTCAAAATTGTTTGCATTAACAGTTGGTCTTACAATACTCTATTCAGCCTCAATCAGAGTGGGCTTAGCATAATCATACTTAGTTTGAGGGGCAAGACGTGCAGGAGGTAGCTAATTATTTTGATTAATTATCGCCTATCTCTACAGTAATATCCTTTTCCTCTTGATCGTCTACTATATTCTGTCGACTTTGCATTGCTTCTCTAACCTCTCTTCGATTTCTGCGAACAGTCTTTTCAATCTTGCTATTAAAAATTAATGGATCCAACGGGTTTTTTCTAGTCATAAACCAAAAGAACCTACCAGAAGAAAACTCACAAAAAATTAGAATGTAAAAATGAAATTAAAAACAAAAATATTAAAATAAAGAATGGTTAAATTAATAGAAATAAAATTTTCCTAATATTTTAGTCCCCGACAACGGTGCTAAAAACTTGATTGCAGCCGTAAACCAAGTAAAAAATCGACAAAAGCAAGTGCACCTATCAATTAATAGTATAGCTACGGTGAGCAAAGATATCATCTTTGAAGACTAAAAGTACTAGTAATTATCGTCTTTCTATTATTTAACCGATAAATTGAAGTAATTGGTTAAAACTAAAATTAATTAAATAAAGAACACGACAAAGAACAAATCGAAAAATAATCGAATGAACAACTAAGAAGCGAAACAATACCTAGGAAATAACTCACCTAGTCTTCATCTGTCATTATCAATCTATATTACACAATCTCTCCACTTAGTATCTTGATCCGTAGAAATCCTTAAATTATGCTAATATCTCTCTTCAAGACAAAGAGCAATTGACTCTAATTGAAATTTCTTTCTAATTAAAATCCCTATTATCACATTACCTCGATCTATGGATCCCCTACTAGATTTGACTCTAATTAGTATATTTATGCCGTCCTATTTTTAGGATTGCATGCAACCCCACTCAATTATGCTAGATATACTCATAAACAGGGTTTATTCTTCTGATTCAAGCACATCAAACGTGAATTAATAATCTAGAAATACCAAACCAAAAATTAAACACACATAATTGAGAATAAGATCCAAGTATTTATTGTGTAAAATAGAAATCAGAAGACAAAATTCACCATAGGGTTCATCTTCCCTAGGTATTTAGAAAATTAGTTCATAATCTCAAATAAAGATATCTCAAACCACAAGATATAAAGAACTCATAATAAACTGCAAAGAAATCAAAAGGAAGTCTTCAATATTGATGGAAATATGCTTTAGAGTCGACTTCAATGGTGTTTTCCAAGTTGATTTCTTGAATATTCTCTGACGGTTTACTTCCCTCTTCTTATATTTGGTATATAGAGGTATTAGAATGCCTGAAAAACCTAAAAATTGCATTTTTGTACGTGTTTGGAGTGCGATTCACGAAATTCACACAGTTTGGCACATGGTCGTGTGGCAGCCTATATGGCTCACACGGCCATATGCCCAGCCCGTGTGGAAGGGTCCAGTTGTGTGGCTCCTGAAACTTGCTCTGATTTTCGCTCATTTTTCACTCCTTTTGCTCCCAAATGCTCTCCTAAGTATAGAAACATGATTTTAAAGGACCTTCTACTTTCTATTTATACTGAAATTTCACAAAAAAGTTACATTTTATTCACTTTAGTTTCTAAGTGTACAACAAACAATTAAATGTTACAATTTAGTCCTTTTATAATCTAAGCTTAAAATCTATCAATTTCTCACCAACTTCTTCAAGAAATCAACAGTGACAACTTTTAGAAACTTTAACAGTGTTACAAATTGGTAAATAAGCTAGCTAAACCAAGCTCTCATGATCTTAAAAACATAAAAAAAAAATAGAAGGAAAGGAGTAAGATTTACCAACTAAATTGTGATCAAATGCTAACAAGCTTCCAACGGTTTTCTTCCTTTCAATTTCAACAAGATGAAGAAGATGAAATAATGGTTGTTCAAGCTTTCCCACTAACTTAGTACATATAGTTTAATTAGTATTTAATTGTCCTTAGTTTATTAACTTAATTAATTACTATCACATTTTAGTGCATAATCCATCCTCATCCACTATCACATATTATAAAATGGTTTAATTACCATTTTGGACCTTTGGCTAATTGTAATTTAAATCCCTAAGTGTTTGGCCAATTAAAAACCTATAGCAATTGGACTTCTATAATTTAGTCCCTGTACCTTAATTAAGTAATTAATAGACAAAATTGATGAGCCAATCATTAATAAAATTTTATACTAATCTCGTAAATATTCATATTTAATATTTACTGAATCCATTTATGAAAATGAGGTTCCAAAATCACATTTTTCGATACCATTGAAAATAGGGTTGTTACATCGTGATTGGGTCTTGAGGGAAACTAAGACTATCTCTATCATGGACATTGAATTGGGTTGCACCGCTCATATCACTTCCATTGTTAGCAAACAACAATGCCATGAATCACATTAGATACATAAGTGTGAAACTTTGTTACCAATTGTTGCTACCTATAGTTGATGTTTACTGACTAACAAAACATTTAATGGAAGTGCTTGATTGTAGTGGCCATTACGACTTAGCACTACAAAAATTGTGCAAACAAAAACACAAAGAACACCAAGATTTGTTTACATGGTTTGGTTTCCCTATATTTACGGAGCTTAGCTTGATGAGTAATTCCACTATATTTAATCCACAATAAAACAAGTGAATCACACTCTACCACTCCTCAAGTATAGAGATCTCACTTTTGTACCTAAACATTAGAACACTCAACTCCAAATCCTTCCATTAAGAACTTAGGCAGTAAACACTCAATGTTTACAAATCAGATTGCACTCTCACACAAAATATTTCCACAATGAACAAATACAAGTGCTCTCAATATGCTCTATTACATAACCTAGACAAACCTCATAGCATATATCAATTTTGGCTTGCTAACAAAGAATCTAATTGAATACAATGCGACTCATTGAAAATAACTATTACAATATAAACATGTAAAGCACAATATGTTGAAGATATGATCATATAAAATCAACAGCACAATCCCGATCAAATATTCACATAAAAAGGGTTGTCTTGATTCACTTGAATCCAATCCTATTTTCAATAACCACAGATTGGATTCCATAAATGGATTATAATATCTCTAAAATATCAACACATTCACTGGTCCAAAATTTTTCTTTATTAAATTTTTAACTCAAATATGGCAAGTAACTTCATTACCTCAATAATAGTTTGCAGTTAACACTATGCCACTCAACCTGTTCAACACAACTTGCCTCAACAAAAACCATAATATTTCCTAAACCCCAAATATTTGTTACTTATCTAATTATAT
This sequence comes from Gossypium anomalum, assembly GCA_025698475.1. Lineage (NCBI taxonomy): Eukaryota > Viridiplantae > Streptophyta > Magnoliopsida > Malvales > Malvaceae > Gossypium > Gossypium anomalum. The sequence goes on from CM046961.1 coordinate 88,344,471, forward strand.
ATACTAACAAATTTCTTGCTTAAATTCCAAATAATTTGTGACCTAACATATTTACAACACATATATTAACTAAAGAAAATATTTTTAAAACATCATACCCAAAAATCTTTACAACCATAAAACCTTCTACTTGAGTTTAAATCAACCCACGAAATGTCTCGTAGAGCTAATTTCTTGTAATGATATCTTATTTCTTTCCCATCAAATAGCATCCCTTCGCAATTTTGTCACAAAAATTTCCTTTCAACAAGTATCCATACAATCAAAGAGGTTAGAGAATTCAAAAACTAAAAGAGAAAGAACTCTACTTCGAGGCTAGGGTTTTTAAACACTAAAGATATTCTTTGAATTTTGGGGTTTTCAATTTAGGGGATGGGGATTTCAAATACTTAACGCTAAATAATTTGGAAAAATTGGGATATTAGGTTTTTATTTTGGAAAAGTTGTTTATTTTTTTATTTTTTCTTATTTACACGTGGAATAAAACACTCGGTGTGCCACATCAGTAAGTTAATAAGAGGTTAATTTTTTTCGTCCATTTTAGGGCACTTTAACAAACAACATCAATTGAAGAGTTAAAAAGATGAAAAATTAAATGAATGAATAATATAATTTTTTTTTCAAAACTGAAAAACTAAAAAAAAATAATTAAAAAAATCCAATCTGAAAATGTTCACAACTTGAAAAATAATTGAAATAATTTTAATATTAAAAAAAAGTATTCAGTCAACTGTAAAATAACTAAGTTAAAATAACTACATGTAATTCTTAAATACAAATTTTATTTTCTTTAAAAAAAATTCAATTTTTATTTTGATTGCACTAAATTAAAACTAAAAATAAATGTTAAAATTCTAATTTACTCTTAATTTTCTTTTTAGTGAATTACAATAATAGGGTAAAACTTGAACAACAAGCACAATTAATGTGACTTGAACCTTTTATTCAACTCAACATACACTTTCTTTTTTTTTTTTTTTTGAGAATTCCCGTGTTTGCTTGAGAGGGAGTTAAGAGGAGAAGTAGATATTATGTAGACCATAATTGATGAAACAATTAACTATTATTTTATTTGAACAGGTAAACTTAAAATATTAAAGATTATAATGAATTGATTTTGAATTTCATTACAGACAAATATTTATCTAAATTTTTAAAAAGACAAAATTACTATTAAAATAATATATATTGCTTTGCAAAATATAAAGGGTTTTTGGTAACTTTACGATTGAGTTAGTATTAGGTTGATGGGTGACACCAACTCAACTCAATCTTTACACGTTGCATTTTTAGTTTTTTATTTAAACATTTCATATGAAAATAGTAAGAGACCAAAAACACTAATAAATTTTTTTATTAAAAGAGAACTTTAAAGTAATTTTTTAACTAAGTTGATAGTGAGTTGGCTTTTGACATTATCTCAACAAAACATTTTATATAAGTATAGACATATTTTGATTGAATTGCAGGAAAAAAATAAGAAGATCATTTTAAAAGAGATCAAAAATGAATCATAAATTATTTAAAAACAACGAAATACAAACTTACCAATTTTATAAAAAGAAAAGGTCAATAACTAAATGATAAATCAACCAATTTTATTAACTCCAGAATCACTACCTACCCTCCCTACTAAATTGGTATGATTGTATAGAATAATTACAATCCAAGAGTTGATATGAAAAGCTTTGAAGAAGTCGACATCTAGTTAATTAGTACGATGTCTTGTTAGAATTTTAAATAGTATCTAATATAAAATTAGAACCGTAAACCAGGATTTGTCATGTCAAATCATCAAGAACAAACTAGATGCAGAAGCGTACCTGAATCCATGAATTTCTTAAAGTTTTACTCGATCTTGGGGATTTGATCTTCCAAATTAGCACACAAGAAATTCAGAGAATATCTGCTCTCTCTTTCCTAATGATGGGATATTAGAAAAGATATCTTGTGTATAATTTGGGGACCATAACCCTAATATTTATAACCTTGGCATATTAGTTCTAATCAAATTCTAATTAGCCCATCATTAATTAGAATTTGATTAGAAGAGTATCTACACATATTTGACCCATACTTTATTTAATAATTAAAAGCCCAATAAAATTCTAACCAAATTAGATCACTTTTAATTTGGGCTAACCTATCATGATAGTAAATAATAACATGTAATTATCCTTATTATATATGTGATGTCCAAATTTTCTAACAATCTCCCACTTTGACCACATATATATACTGATTACTTTATAATTACATGTCATTATATAACCTTATGAACTCAAAATTTTACTATCATATCCAAAAGGTATTCTGAACAATCTCATCCATTAATTATGTTAACATAGAACCAAGGCGACTTTCGTTACATATATCGTAACTAAATCCATCCATGATCACGTATATTAACACAACCAAATGACATAGATCAAGTATGGATGTGTAGCATGGAAATTACATGCAATATGATCTAAACATGTCTATTTCCAATTGGTCCTCTTTAGTGAGATCAAACCTTACCAAAATCAGAGTGTGAATAAACCAAATAAACTTTATTTTTGCAGAAAATAAACTTAATATCTTTAAACTGAAAATGTGTCTATAACATAAAAGCATTTAAAAAATACAAACTCCCACTAAAACCAAATATCCTTTACATGACATTACACCCATATGAGCAATGTGCTCTTATAAAACCTTAGGGGTAGTTCCTTAGTAAACAGATCCGCAATCATGGAGTTTTTCCTCATATGCTTTATAGACACCTAACAACTCTGAAGTTTTACTTTAACAACCAGGAACTTAAAGTCTATGTGTTTTGACTTTGATGTGCTCTTGTTGTTATTGGAATAAAAGACTACAATTTGTTTTCACAATTTGCACCTTAGTGACAAAATCTTGTATCCACATTCCATCAAAATCGGAGTCTATATACCTGATGATCTCTAACTGATTAGACCTCCGATATGTGAGCATGTAATCTTTTGTTCTTTAAAAATACCTTATAACCCTTTTGGATGCTATCTAATGGTCCAAACCAAAGTTGCTTAAAATATGTGCCTAACATCTCTATAATATACACAATATTCCAATGTATACAAACCTGAATGTACATTAGATTTTCCATTGCTAAAATGTAAAAAAAAAAAAATCTAATGCATTTTTGTAATCTCAAAATCATTCTTAGGGCATTGATTGAGATTATACTTATTATTGACAAGCAGTATGTCATTAACATATAAAACCAAATATAGAACCTTACTCCCACTAAACTTATGGTATATACGATTATCAATAAAATTCATCTCTAAATTGAATAAGATAATCATTTGGTAAATTTTGTAATATTATTGACGAGAAGTTTGCTTAAGCCCATAGATGAAGTTCTTTGCAAATCTTTAACTTTGCATCATTAGACACAAAGCTTTCTAATTGCACCATATAGATGTATGATTAATATTACCATTGAGAAACCATTAACTTAATATTCATCTGATGTAGCTTAATGTCAAAATATTCCACTAAAGCCATTATAACCCTTTCTCTAGTGGACTTTTTTAATGACATTCATTTTTGAGGTTGTTGAGTTTGTTCTTCTGGAACAATTACCTTATCTTGAATAGGGAGTTGTTTAACATTGTCTTATTGAGGTTCTAGATTCACTTCTTAATCAATGGTAGGTATGATAACCTAAACATCATCAAAAGTGATAGTAGGAACTGAGTTAAAATTCAATTCCTCCTTAAAAACAATGTATCTAACCTTATTTCTCCCTCCAAACTCAACATCCTAAAAGAATGTTGCAATTCTCATCTCAAAAAAATATTCCTAATTGTGGGATCGTAAAATTCATAGCCCTTAGATCGCTCAGTATTTCCTTGACCCTTATACGTTATTGACATCAAAGAAGTTAGAAATGATGTCATTTCAACCTTATCGTTTTTAGCAAAACATTTTTCAATTTCTTCAAGGAAACCTTGGCCTGAGTAATCTTTTCAAATTCGATGCCCTTAAAGGCTTCTAAAATGTTGTGCTTCATGATCATCAGACTCATGTAATTTGAACGATTTCACCTCTCAAAATCCCTTTTAACATAGAGGGTGCTTTCCGCAGTGAGAGGTAGGTTTATGTCCATACAACCAAGCGCTATAAGTAAGTGCCCTTTCCATTCCTTAAAATTAGTCCCATTAAGCATGGGTATAAAATTTATATTAGCAGATATTGTGGCAGTAGAATATGAATTAACTGAATATAGAACAAAAAATAAATAAAAAGCTCACATCAATATTCATAAGTAAACAATAAATTCAGGATAATGGCTAATCCCATCTCAAGATACCAAACACAACATTAATATCAAGTCTTTGGATAGTAATATTAACAGTAAGCGGTACTCTTGTTGTAGCAATCAAACATTGACAATAAACTATGTCAAACAATAAATTAATCTTTGGACTAACTTATTGCTCATATAAAATACCTTATAATTGTCACACATTTATCACCACAGATGTCGTTGTAATTCTACCAAATATTAACTTACCTTTGGGTCAATTAATAAACGCATGAATCACAAAAATATATAATTATCTTAATATTTCAAATAAACTAATCTACACAAAAGACGTCACTTTGACGACATTTTGTTTCAACTAATTTATTTAAAATATTAGACATCCTTAATTAAAAGCCAAAATTTGAATTTATTTGTTTCAAAATATTTACCTTAATTTCATCTTTCAGACAAATTAAAAGATGATAATATATATTTATATATATTTATCCCAAAACAATATACAGTGATATTGGCAAATATAATAATAGCTGAATAAATCAAAATAACCTTACCTAAGACTTTAAATTTAAACTAAAATAATTTGAATAAAGGAAAACCTCATATCAAGATATCGGACACTCCATTAATATTTCATCTTTGGACAAAATATTAACTTGTAAGTGATATCTTGGTGGAGTAATCAAACATTGGCAATAAAATATGTCGAATAATAAATCTTCCTTTGGGCCAATTTATTACTCACATGTAAAACCGAATAACCGTCACATATTTATCACCATAGTTGCACATGTAATATTATTAACCTTCATTTGGGCCAATCAATATTAACATAACTTAAGTTACATGCACACAAACTTTTATATTTTAAAACAAAATAATTTATACAAAAAAATCACTTTGGTGACTTTTTGCTTCAATTAAGTTATTTTAAAATATATATAAACATACCAATATTCAAATTTAAATTTCCCCAATAGTCAAATGTCAAAATAATTTTTTTATTACTTTATAGACTCTGAAATAACCCAAAATAAAGTTATTTTAATAATGCAATAAAAAACCGAAAACCTTAATTTTTTGACTATTTCTTTCTCTTTTTTTTTTGTTCCAAAATCATATATGTCAAAACCAAACAGAAATAATGTAGTGGTTCAAAGTCAAATAATTAACAAGCACATATATTCATAATTTAGGCATGGATAAAAACACCAAAGCAATTCACGCATATACATGTATTCATAATCAAATAGAAAAACTTACCCTTAATTTACCATGTAAATCCAAAGTTGTATTTATGATTAAACAGATATTTACATAAATACTTGAAAAATATTTTCAAGCCAATAAATCTCAAAAAACAAAATCATAATAGTTGGTATATCCCACAATTCATACAATAAACCATATCATCATAATTTAACCAAATATTTGGAACCATAAGATGCCAAAACCTAAGACTATAGAACCAAATTTAAAACCAAAATATTTAAATATGTATATAGTTGACACGAATTTGCACCAAAGCACCCATAAAATTGAATATATAACCATAACAAAAAAAAAAAAAAAAAATTCAATGATATCCATCAAAACTTAATTTCACCAATTAAACTATAAAAGATATCTTATAAATTCATATCCACCATATTTAAAAAAATAATCCCAAATATTTTAATTTTGGTATATATGAATTGAATTCAATGGTGAGTATAATTCATCATAAATAAAGATAAAGGATAATGATTCCATATATATTCAACTACTAATAGAAAATTTAAAACAAATAGTGTGAAAAACCAAAATTTATAAAATAATTGTGTAAAAAGAAGAGAAAGAAATCTCACAAATCAATTTTTATCAATTGGTTATAAATAAATAAATAAACCTTCATCTTTCGAATAGCATATGCAAATATTAAACTAGATTATATTTATAAAACCTTAAAACTTAATCAAAACCTAAAAATTTATCAAGAATCTCAAAGATTCAACCTAAAAATGAATTAATCCAAAATTAATAAAGAATCAATTCATTCTTAATGATTCAACATGACAAAGCTCGGATGCCAATTGTTAGAATTTTAAATAGCATCTAATACAAAATTAGAACTGTAAACCAGGATCTATCATGTCAAATCATCAAGAATAAATCAAGAATAAAACTAGATGCGGAAGCGTACCTAAATCTATGAATTTCTTGAAGTTTTACTCGATCCTCGAGATTTGATCTTCCAAATTAGAACACAAAAAATTCAGAGAATATCTACTCTCTTTTTCCTAATGATGGGATATTAGAAAAGATATCTTGTTTATAATTTAGGGACCATAACCCTAATATTTATAACCTTGGCATATTAGTTCTAATCAAATTCTAATTAGCCCATCATTAATTAGAATTTGATTAGAAGAGTATCTACACATATTTGACATATACTTTATTTAATAATTAAAAGCCCAATAAAATTCTAATCAAATTAGATCACTTTTAATTTAGGCTAACCTATCATGATAGTAAATAATAACATATAATTATCCTTATTATATATGTGATGTCTAAATTTTCCAACATGTCTACTATCCCATCTCCAATCAAACTCATTGATGCATCCTATCATACTCATTCATGCATCCTATCATACATTGTATTTAATTATTACAGTGTCACTATCCTATCTCCCATCCAACGAATTGATGCATCCTATCGTACAGCGCAGGCAAATTTGAAGTCTTCAGTTCTTCCTCATTTACTTAAGACTTCTTTGACAATGATCGCTATCCATCGTTTAACATTCTTTCAATCCAGGATCGTAGTTTTCGGTGGAGTTCAATCATTGAGTTTGAATTTAGAAGAAAAAAAATTAAAATTGAAATTAAAATAAATTATATTATTTAAGAGTATTTTAATTTTAATTTTAAAATTTTAATAAAATTATGTATATATGAAAACTAAATACATACCAATTGAGTTAGTAAACTTTTTAATTTATCATTCAACTAAAATTTTATTTTATTATTATTTTTATATTTAAATACCTCCATCAATTATATATATTAATGAAGTCATTGCTTGATATTGTGTCACAAATTAACTCGATATTAACTTAGAATTGATGACAATGTCATGAAAAATAATTGTGTTCAATTAGTAATTTTAATATGATGTAGTCATGTGTTTAAATTTCGTTTTACTTATAATTTAGTGTAATTTTTATTTTAATGTAGTACATATATAATATGTTATTATCAATTAATTTTAAATTATACATTTTATTATTTATTATATATTATTTTTAAATATTAATCTATTTTTTTTATACATTTTAAAAAAATTACGTCACTAACAAGTGTCATAGTTCTTAGACTTACAATTTAGCATTTTGACTATTGTAATGTTGCGTGTCTCGGTGATTAATAAATTAATTTATACTAACGTCTACTAATTTAAGCACACTTGTAATTACCTCCTTAATTATTTTGATTTATTTTCAATTTTTGTCCCTCTATTATGTTAATTGTTTTTGCTTGATAATAAAAAAAGTGATAGCATTTTAATATGTTATATTACATAAATAGTTTCTCTAAATTAAATAAGTTAATAATTTTATTTAATTATAAAACGTGTTTAATAATGAAAATATTTTCATTCACATCCACGGGTGAAATTAGAGGTTGAGGACGACTCTAATTCCCTCTAAAATAGAAAATTTTCTATTTAGACTCTTTAAAAATTTTAAAAATTTAAATTAGTAAAGGTAAAATTATAATTTTCCCCTAAAAATGATAAAAATATGATTTAGTTCTTTAAAAATTATAAAGATATAAGTTATTAAATTGATGAAATTGTATTTTTACAATTATAAAATTACAATTTAATTTCAACCTCCTCTAAAAATAATTTCTGACTTCACCTCTATTCACATCATATTTAAAATTTTTGACAATTCAACCGAAATGCCATTTTGGGTTTCGCTATATTGTTATAGTCAATTGACCTTTATGAAACTACTTTGATTTTTAAAGTTTAATTACTTAAAATTTGATTACAAATTTAGATACATTTAAATTATTTTTAATTAGTATGGTTTGTAACTAGATTTGGCTATGGTTCGGGCCGGTCCACTCGAAAAATGAAAGGATTTGAAAAAAATATAAGCTTAAAAAATGGGTTTAGAAAAAAAATAAGACATGTTTTCAAAATAGGACAAGTCTCGGGTAAGTTTTTTTTTTACCTAAGCTCGGTTTGACCCGAATTTGTAAAAAAATTGTTTCTATATTTTTATTGTTTGCCGCTTTCCCCCATTATTTTACTATTATTTCACTATTATATTGCTACTATTTATTGTTATTGTTTGGATATTGTTTAATGAATGTTTTATTATTAATTTTGTTATTATTTTAGAGGTATTTGCTTGCTAAATTATATTATTTTAGTGTTATTTAAGTATTTTTTTATTTTTCCATTTGTTGGGAACGTTTATTTTAATGTTTTACTGTATTATATTTTTTAAATTTAATTTTATATAAAAATAATATAAAAAATTTATTACTAGCGGGTCAAGCCGGACTCGAATTTTAATATTTTTATCTAGATTGAATTTCGATAAAATTTTAGGCTCATGTTTCGGGCCAGACCAGGCCTAGAAAATAGACCTATTTTTTTACTTGACCGAGTCCGAATCCAACCCATGAATAATATTTGCAACCAAATATTGTAAAGTTATAAATAAAGATTTAATTGCAGTTTAAAAAGCCTTTTAAATTATATTAAAATATGAATATTTTTAATGTTAATAAATTATGATACCATTATATTTTGATGATAAAAAATCTAATAATTATAAATATTTACTTACTTTTAAAAATATATTTGAAATTCAATTTTTTGAGGTCATATTTAATAATATTTTGATATTTTTAATGTTAAATAAATTAAAATAATACTATAATATTTTTCAATACAATAATAATTATAAATATATACTTAAAGCTTTTTTAGAAAAATTGTTAATCGGAATTTTATTCTTTTACAAGTTTATTAAAGATATGAATAAGAATCTAATATTTTTAATATTAGCACAAAAACTCGTGCATCGCAAACAATTAAAGAAATTATTTGGGCGACATAATTATTTTTGTGACTGTGACAAGTAGGTAAATTTATTGCTTGATACATCATCATCATTTATATTAAAATGGACCTCATATATTGTTAAAAATAATGGATAAATTATTTGATTTATTATACTTCAAGTATTTTAATATTTTACAATTATAATATTAATTCACCTTAAATGTCTAAGCTTAAAAAAAAAAAAGAACTTTACAAGATTAATTACACATAGCTATAGAAAATATTTTATTTGCGAAATATTATGTATAAATTTCTTTACCATGTTTTACAGCAAAAGTATAAAAATTATAAAATGATTTAATATATTTTAATCAATACCTATCAAAAACTTTTAATTGTTGTAATAAAATATATTATATTCCATAAAAAGAATTTAAGTTTAAATCTTAAAAATAAAATTATTACGCTTCAAAAAAAAATTAATTTACATGAAGGGTGAAAAAAATAAAGAAAAAAGGACAAATTCATGTTCGTGTTGTAGGTATGAAAAGATTTTTGATTTACATGGCTACAGTGGAACTTGAATGCACCTTATATATACTACCATCCCCTACACATGCAAAGCATCTCTGCCTCGTACTAGTAAAAAGATCCCGTTCCAAAGCCATTTGCAGCTAGCCATCCGAACTAGTTCACCAAACGATGGCTTCTAAACCAGGAATTCTCACTGATTGGCCATGGAAGCCTCTTGGAAGCTTTAAGGTAAGATGGTCTCCTTCCTTCACTTTTTTATTATTCTAAACCAGGGATTCTCCCATGCGCTTATACATTGTGTTGTTGGATATATTTACAGTACATAATCCTGGCTCCTTGGATTACGGAGAGCATATACTCGGTTATAGTTAAGGATGCAAAGCAGTGGGATGTTTTCAACCTTGCAATACTCCCACTCATGTTATGGAGAATGTTGCACAGCCAGCTTTGGATTAGCCTTTCTCGTTATCGAACTGCCAAAGGCACCAACAGGATTGTGGACAAGGGTATCGAATTTGACCAAGTTGACAGGGAAAGGAACTGGTAATATGAGTTACATTTGCTTCTGAAAATTAATTAATTTTAAAAGTGGGTATTAATATTTATTAACCATGAACATTGCAGGGATGATCAAATATTGTTCAATGCAGTCCTGTTTTACTTGGTAAACAAATACTTTCCAGGAGGTTCTCACTCACCCGTATGGAGACTGGATGGTGTGATTATAACCATGTTGCTCCATGCCGGCCCTGTGGAGTTCCTTTACTACTGGTTGCATAGAGCTCTGCACCATCATTATCTTTACTCCCGCTACCATTCTCATCACCATTCTTCCATTGTCACTGAGCCTATTACTTGTAAGCACCTCTGCCTCTGCTCGCTGAATCCACTTTGCAAACTTAATTATTCGTTAAAATGATATTATATAAAATATTTTTCATTGTTTCGTAAATTTTATTCAAATAAATTTTTAAAAGATATTTTCAAAAGCAACATAAACTATATTAGTTATAAATTTGACAACTGAAATTTATCTTATAATAACTATATTATCTTAATAAACATAATAATAATAATAATCAATCTCTAATTAAAACTTAAATGCATAGTGATACATTCAAGCTAAAAGGGATAACTAAATCTTCATATTTATACTATTAAAATATTAATATTTTACATTATAAAATATTTATTGCTAAATGTTTTTAAATTATAAATTATATTTATTATTAAAATATTAATATAAAATATTTTCAGGAATATTATTTAAAATTTTAATTTTTTATTAGAAAGAATATTTGATGCAGGTACATAAGTTTTATGTATCAGAAGTGAATAATAACATGACACATCATCATCAAATAAAATAAAAAAAATAGTAAAAGACTTATAAAAAATTCTAAAAACTTTATTTAAACATAATTAAATAAATGTTAAAACACTAAAGATGAGATCCTAAATACGAGAGTTATTAATATTTATTTGTAATAGTTACATTTAATGCTTAATTAAGTTTAAATGAAATTATCGATATTTATTTACAAGTCTTTCATTTCTTTGTTTAATTTAATGATGATGTGTCATGTTATTATTCATTGATAATATATAAAAGTTATGCGTATCAAATATTATTCTTTATTATTATTAATATTAAAACTTATTAAGAAAAATGATTGTAATATTAAATAATTTTATTAAATTAATAACTTATATTAATTATATTAAAAAGGCATTTTTCATTCTCCAAACTACTTTACAAACATACAAAAGAAGAGCAAACACACCCATAAATATGATGTCGGTACTGCTGGGACACCCTCGAACCGTGATCATATCAACTCTTTCTACGTTCTAAGATGAGATCAAGAATATATATGGTGCGGTCGTTGAGAGCAAAAAATATCTTATCCTTATAAAATATTGGAAATAAATAAAAAAAGATAGTATAAAGGAAGTAGGGTCAAATCCTCAAGGATCGGACTTGCACAATTGCCTGTTCCTTGAAATTCTGGTCAAAATCATGCCCAAAAAAACCTGCATACCTGAAAAAGAAATAAAAAAATAGAATTAAAAGTTTTGATATGAAAAAATAAATAAAAACAAAATTAAAAGTTTTGATTGAGATTTCAAAAATTAAAAATAATAGAAATAAATAGAGTTGAGGAAAAGGTGTTCTTATAGAGAGATTCCAGCCTTCGGTTGTCTCGATCCACCTTGGATTCAATCCTTAACTTTTAAGTGATCCTTCTCAAACAGAATAAGCTAGTTATAGTGGAAGAGGACGCCTACGATTACCAGCTCCAAGAATTTAGAGTTACAATTGAGCAGAACCTGACTCTAGCCAACAATCGCTTCTGCGGGATCATCTTATGCTAGAAAGACTAAATTTAGGGGGGAGAGTGTTTACAGCAAAAGATAGATGAAATTTGTTTTACTTCATCTCCTATTTATAATACTAAGAAACCTAGCCTATTCCTAATTAAATTCTAAAAGATAAATATAAATAAATAAAGATAATTAATGATAAATAAAAATAAATCCTAAAATTAAATCTAAATAATAATCTTTAATAATTATCCTAATATAATTAAATATTAAATAGAGTCTTGTGCTATAAAATCTCTTCTTTTGCACTTTTGCCCTTATGTCTTCCATACTTGCATTTTTGGCACCACCTTTTTTGTTATGTCGCATGTTGGCCCATTTTATCTTCAATTTTTCACTTTTTACCCTTAAATTTCCTTTTACCTTCAATTTAGTCCCTGAAAGATAAAAGACCATAAATAGCTCAAATTAGTAGGGTCATACTCAAAATAAGCATGCAATTAGCACATAAAAATATGTCGTTCTAAAGTATTATCTATATAAAAATATAAATAATATAGAATTTGTTAAGAAAAGTAGGAAATAATTAAGGAATGTGCGTGTTGCAGCTGTGATACATCCATTTGCAGAGCACATAGCATACTATGCCCTGTTCTCAATGCCATTGTTGACAACGATGCTAACTGGAACTGGATCCATGATCTCCTTTGCTGCCTACGTCACTTACATCGACTTCATGAACAATATGGGGCATTGCAACTTCGAGCTCATTCCCGACTGGGTCTTCTCTATTTCCCCCCCCCCCCTCAAGTACCTCATGTACACTCCATCGTAAGTCCTCTCTCTTAATGAAAACTACAAGCACGTAATGTGGAATTAATGGAAATAAAAAAGCAATTGACCAAATTCTCCCAACGGCTTTCATTCTTAAGCCTTAGCTAACCAAGTTTGACTGACATGACAAGATAATGGGAAGAACGTAGACATTTTATGTTAGGGTTAATCTAGTTTTCCGACCCCAAAGGTTTTACATTCGGACTCAATATTTTCTTAATTTAGGTTAGTATTTAAATTTTACAATTATTTTTACGTTTGCGTTTGAATTAGAGAATTATTTTTACATTTGGATTTAATTTTTTTTCATTCTTGAACTTAGTAATTGTTGTCATATTAGTGCATGAACATCTTTTATTAAACTTTTTTTGGTTTAATGCACACTTTAGCCCTTGAAATATACAGTTTTCCCCACTTTAGTTTTAAAGTGTTTTTGGTCCATTTCAATCCCTAATTTTATCAAATGTTCTCATTGTAGTCCTTTAAACAATAAAAACTAAGAACGGGTATATTCAGTAAATCATACACTTTAATATTAATTTTTAAAAAAAATTTTAAAAATTTTTAAAAATTTTACTAAATTTTATAATTTTTTATATTTTATAACTTTTTTCTAATTTTGAATTTTTTTCAATTTTTGTAATTATTTTGCAATTTTTAAAGATTTTAAGGCTTTTTCAAATGATGACATCATTGTGATGTCATTATATGATATGTGGCAACATATGATTGGTTGGTCGATTTTTTTAAAGTCCAAAGGACCAAATTAAGAATGTTTGGTAATGTTAGGGACTAAACTAGGAACGTCTGATAACATTAAGGATTGAAGTGGACCAAAAAAAATTTTTAAGGACCATTGTGGAAAAAACGGTATACTTCATAGACTAAATTGAGCATTAAGCTTTTTTCTTCAAGGAAATATTATGAACTAACTTGGTAAAAAAAAAAAAAAGTCTCAATACAAAAACAATTGTTAAGTTTAAAGAATAACTTGAACAAAACAAATTTCAAACTTTATTTAAAAATAATTGTCTAATTAAAAAACTAACTTTGACCAAAATTAAAGTTTATACTCTGATAAGAAAATATTTTTCAAATTTAAATCTCAAATAATACATTAACCTTTTTACGTTGTTGATTAAATTACCAGAGTAAGATTGCACGAGACAATTATCTTACATGTTATTTTTCATTTAAATTATGTTAAGATGATTAAATTCTTAAAAAGGTAAATTGTTTTTTAATTCAAAATTTATGTTAACCTTTAATCATTTAATAAATAAATATTTTTTTAGAAATTTGATTATGTAATCCTTTATGATAATTCATTTCCCTTCTTTCTTGATAATAGCACTGATTGCTATAGATGCAGTTACATCATTAAATCCATAGCATGTAGCAAAGCATGCATAATATAACAGTATTTAAGTGTCTACTTAGTGCTTGTGATATGACAGAGATAAATAATGGTAAATTTTGGTTGATTATTTGGGCAGGTTTCACTCGCTGCACCACACGCAATTCAGAACTAATTATTCATTATTTATGCCAATCTACGATTACATGTATGGTACAGTGGATAAAAATTTGGACACCTTATATAAAAATTCGATCAAAAGAAAAGAGGAATCACCCAGCGTGGTGCATCTAACGCACCTAACAACACCTGAGTCAATCTATCATCTCCGCCTTGGATTTGCCTACTTGGCCTCTAAACCACACTCATCAGTTTGGTACTTGTGGTTGCTCTGGCCTGTTACATTATGGTCCATGGTGCTTACCAAGATTTATCGTCGAACTTTTGTTGTTGAAAGGAACCGCTTCGATCAGGTCAGATTACAGACATGGGCTATACCCAGGTACAGGGTACAGGTACGGAAGCTTTATTAGTGCTGCTGCGACTAGGTGCATCTGCAAATACAAAACATGTATATAATATATATGTATGGATGTATAGTCATTAACAGTGCTGTAATTAATTTCCAGTATTGCTTGAAAAGGCAAAAGGAATCCATCAATAACATGATCGAGGAAGCCGTATTAGAGGCTGAGGAAAAAGGTGCTAGTGTGTTGAGTCTAGGCCTTATGAATCAGGCAAGTTTTCCCCCCTCTTCCCATAATCAGTCACTATGCTTGCAGGAAAATTACATTAAAAAAAGGTAAAAATCATTTTTAACGGAAAAGATAAAGTATGATGCTAACGTGAACACTATGTAGGGTGAAGAGCTAAACGGATATGGTGAAGTGTATGTGAAGAAGCATCCCCAGCTGAAGGTGAAGTTAGTGGATGGGAGTAGCTTGGCAGTTGCAGTTCTCCTAAATAGCATACCAAAGGGAACAACCCAAGTACTCCTTAGAGGCAACTTGACTAAAGTTGCTTTTGCAGTCACCTTTGCCCTGTGCCAGAAGGGCATTCAGGTACTATCCCATTCCATTGCTTACTTATTAATTAGCTAGCCACATAAACTGGCAGTGGTAAGCTCTCAAATTCTCAGCTATGTCTAAATTTTCTCTAAGGAAATTTGAAGCTCTAACTCAATTCTTGCATTGTTTCCGTAATCATTTTCCTCTTTTGTGATATCATAATCTTTAATTTTAATTCATTGTAGGTCATTGTATTGCGTGAGGATGAATACGAGAAGCTTGACAAATCATTTGGCACCAAGTCTGAGGATAACTTGGTTATCTCAAAGAGTTATAGCTCTTGCAAGGTAATTCAGTCTCATGCCTCAAGCCTAGGTCTTTCCAAATAAAAATATTTGAAATGGCTAGTAAGTGAAGATGAATTATTGATACGTTGCAGGTATGGTTAGTGGGAGATGACTTGACCGAAGAAGAGCAAAGAAAGGCAACTGAAGGAACATTGTTTATTCCCTTTTCACAATTCCCACCAAAAAAATTGCGTAAAGACTGTTTCTATCACACCACGCCAGCCATGCAGACTCCGATGACCCTTGAGAATGTGGATTCTTGCGAGGTAAACTAGCTCCATGATTGATGCTCATTCTTGCATACATTTGATATATTTATATATATATATATATCTGAAATTAATTAAAAGCTTATTAAAAGCTTCCGTATTTTTTGTTCTACTTTGTTAAAATATATGCATTAAAGAGTAACAATATGAACGCATTTAACAGAACTGGTTGCCAAGGAGAGTGATGAGCGTATGGCGCATAGCTGGGATACTGCATGCTTTGGAAGGATGGGAAGAACATGAATGTGGTTACACCATGTGTAACATTGAAAAAGTTTGGGAAGCATGCCTCAAGCACGGATTTCAATCTCTGAGGGTCCCGATTCAATCAAAATCCTAGAAGATATTTAGCAATTTAACTATCTACTTGATGTCTATGCCTTTTTATGTATAAGCATTTACCTATACTATTATCCTTATCCTGGATTCACGATTTAAGCCTCTATCGAGTTAAAGTTTCTTCTCCAATGTCTCCATAGTACGTATGAGGAGTTTTTAGAGAAATATATAATGCATATTTATATTTCCTTTAAATTTTAATTTTGTTGGTGTAGAGCACCGGACAGATCAAGAATTGTCTTGCTCCATTATTGATTATATAATTTACTTTATTGTTAATTTTGTTGGCCTACCAACATCATTAATAGCTATAGATAAGATGTTTAGAGGCCCTTCATGACTACTTTAAGACTTATATCATTTCCAAAACCAGCAAATATTTTTTTCAATATTCTTCAAAATAGTTTATAACTTGCAAGCAGAGGGGCGAATCTAGGGGCTAGAATGGTCTTGGCATCCCCCAAATGGAATTTTTCATTTTGATGCGTGAAAATTTTTAAAATTTTAAATTAATAAAAGTAAAATTATACTTTGACCCCCCTCTAAAATGATAAAATTTTAATTTAGTCTTTTAAAATTTGTATTTTTACTATCGTAAAAATTACAATTTAATTTCGACTCCTAAAAAAATATTTTGACTTCGCCCCTACTCGCAAGCATACCAATTTATTATTCAAAAAATAATACAATGAAAATATATTCAAAGAGAAATATTTTGAAGATGGATTCTCAAAAGTCAATGAAATATTAGTAGTAAAACATGTCACCTATTTTAGGAATTAACAATTCCACTATCTATTTAGTTTATCATCTCTAACTTAATCCAAATTAATTCGAGTGATGAAATAATACAAGATGATTGGCATGCTACGTGGTTGTGAGCTCCAATTTAGTGCTCTCAAGTTAAACTAATGTAGGAATCTAAAGCTTGATAAGCTCTCAGATTTCCTAGCCTAACACCCCCTTAATCGTAGCCCTTTCTTATTCCCTAGTTGGACTTGTTGGTGTTTGAAACAAAACTTAAGCAAGCAGAGTTGAAAGCTTGGGTGACAAGCCTCGTGACTTGGTGAAGAAACAAAAGCAGAAATTTGCTTAAGAACAAGAGCAGAATTGAAAGCAAGAAAAATGGAGCATAAAAGTTGAATGAAATCTGATGATTTTTCATTAAGAAGAAACATTGGCATATAGCCATTATTGTTGAGTTTTTCACACAGGAAGAACAACAAATCTATTTTACCCGGGTAAAATATGAACAACTTGTTGAAACTGGAGCAACAAAGTAATATACCTGGGTAAAGTATGTGTTAAGTTTCGATCAAATGATCAATGAAACAAAACAAAGAAATTTTGTGTTTGAAAGCTCAAAACAGAAGCAAGAACGGATGAACAAATATGAGAGAACAAGTTGGCTATACTTGTTACTTCATTCATTAAAAAAATTATACACAAGTAGATGGGTTACATAGAAAGAAAACAAAGCTTGCTTGTGCAAGTATCTAAGCTAGTAAAATCAGCATAATGACATCCTAAAATGACTGCTAAATCAGCTAAGAACATAATTAATCTTAGCTGAACATTACATAAAAAGATAACAAACAAACTATTAAAAGTCAACTATTACAAAAATGGTTTTTCAACCGGATTACACCATGGACATTTCAATGCCTCAGCTGGACTACTTGGTCACTTGCATGCTCGTGCATGATTGCATGGTAGCATGCATGTTGCTGCTGAAGTTGCCACCTTTGAACACTCCTCCTTGGCTACAAGGCAGCAAACTCCAATCTCTTTCCTTAAACACTCGAACCTTCTAGCAGCCAATGGCTTGATCAAAACATCAGCAAGCTGATCCCTCGAACAACAATGTACCAAGTAGATTTCTTTTGCAAGTTCAGCTTCTCTCACAAAGTGATACCTGATCTTGAAATGTTTTGTTTTGCCATGGAATACAGGGTTCTTGGCAATAGCAACAGCAGACTGGTTGTCAACATTGATTTCAGTTGCTTCCATCTGTCTAGCATTTAAGTCATCCAGCAACTTTCTAAGCCAAATAACTTGGTTAACAGCGGTAACAGCTGTAATATACTCAGCCTCTGCGGTGGATTGAGCTACTGTTTGTTGCTTCTTTGAACTCCAACTGAAAACACTTGATCCTAGACTGAAGAAGTAGCCTGATGTGCTCTTCATGTCATCAACTGAACCAGCCTAGTCACTATCTGAATAACCAAAAGTTTCAGCTCCTTTGACCTTCCAAACTTCACACCAAAATTCAAAGTCCCTTTGACATATCTTAGGACCCTCTTTGCTACTTTAAAATGTGCAACATTGCAGCAGTGCATGAACCTTGAGAGTAAGCCAACAGCATATAGGATGTCTGGCCTTGTTACTGATAGGTAAAGCAAGCAACCAACCAAACTCCTGTACCCCCTTTCATCAACTCGATCGTGCTCACTTGTGCTTGACAGCTTCTCTCCTAGTGCAACTGGTGTGCTAGCAGGCTTGCACTTTGACATGCTGAATTTGTTTAGAACTTTCAATGCAAAGGCTTGCTGGCTTATAAAAATTCCTTGTTCTCCCTGATTTACCTCCATACCAAGAAAGTATGTCATCAGACCAAGATCAGTCATCTCAAAAAAGTCTTGCATCTGCTTCTTAAAGTCTTCAATCAGCTCATCTTTGCTGCCAGTGACTAGCAGGTCATCAACATATAATGACACAATCAGCAGTGTCTCCTTTTCATCCTTTTTGACATAAAGAGTGGGCTCACTTATGCTTTTGGTGAACCCGAGCCTTGACAAGTAGGCATCAATTCTATCATACCAGGCTCTTGGAGCCTGTTTCAAGCCATACAAGGCCTTCTTAAGCCTATAGACTTTATGTTCCTCACCAGAGACCTCAAACCCTTCAGGCTACTCAATGAAGATTTCTTCTTTGAGAAATCCATTTAAAAAAGCTGATTTCACATCTAATTGGTGCACTTTCCATCAAGTTTACAGTGCCAAGGCAAATAGCAGCCTTATGGTATCCAACCTTGCAACAGGTGCAAAGGTTTCAAAGAAATTGACCTCTTGATGCTGACTGTAGCCCTTCACAACCAACCTGGCCTTGTGTTTGTTCAGAGACCCATCTAAATTTGTCTTGGTTCTAAACACCCATTTAACACAAATGACTTTTCTATTTTCTGGCCTATTGACCAGCTCCCAAGTGTCATTCTTCTGAATCATCTTCAGTTCAGCCTCCATAGCCTCTTGCCAAAGCATTTCTCTTTTCTGACTTCAAAGATAGCAGGGATGGCTCAACTATGGTCATGGCACACCTTTCATAGATATCTGCCAAAGTTCTAGTGCCTCAAATAGGTGCATCATCTTAGTCATCTTCAGCTTCAGCTTCAATTTCAGTAGACTGCAGGTCAGGACTATTTTGATCTTCCTCAAGTAGGCTTGCATTAGTTCCATCCCATTTCCAATACCCTTCTTCATTGAACTTTACATCTCTGCTCACAATAATCTTCTTGGTCAATGGATCAAAGATCCTATAACCTTTCTTCACACTGCTGTAGCCTACAAACACCCCTAGCATGGACCTTTTTTCAAGCTTAGTCCTTTTCTCTGCTAGAACCAGTGCATAGCACAAACAACCAAATACCCTCAGGTGTGACATTGTTGGTTTTTGTCCAAACCAGGCTTCAAAGGTGTTTTTCCTTTCACTGCATTAGTTGGAAGTCTGTTTAGCAAGTAAACTGAAGTGTTTACTGCCTCAGCCTAAAAATTGTTAGGCATTTTAGCCTCAAACAAAAGGCACCTAGCCATATCAAGAACTGTTCTATTCTTCCTTTCACAGACACCATTTTGCTGTGGTGTGTAGATGGTTGTCAGCTGATGAAGAATTCCAGCATCATCACATATCTTTTGGAACCTTTGAGACACATACTCAGTCCCATTATCTGACCTTAAGCATTTCAGCTTACAGTTGGCTTGGTTTTTAGCCAAAGCTTTGAATTTGCAAAAGAAGTCAGCAACATCTGACTTTTGCTTCAAAAAAGTTACCCAACAGAACCTAGTGAAATCATCAATAAAGAGTGCAAAGTACCTGTTCCCATTTGGGGAAGTGGTCTTTATGGGTCCACAAATGTCTGTATGAACCAACTGGAGCCTCTCTTGAGCTCTCCATGCTTTGTTGGTGGGAAAGGGCACTCTGGTCTGCTCGCCAAGCTGACAAACTTCACACACATCCTTCTTTGGCTCAATGCAGGACATGTCTTCAACCAGACTCATTTTGTACAGTAGGCCAAGTGACTTGTAGTTCACATGGCCTAGCCTCCTATGCCACAAACTTGACTCATCAGCCTGAGCCACATGTGTCTTTGGCTCTAGCTGATTTACATCCAAAGTGAAACTTCGATCACTCATGGCTACTGTTACTAACACTTGGTCAACAACATCTTTGATCACACACACCTTGTCTTCAAAAATGAGAGAATACCCCTTCTCCAGTAGCTGACCAACACTCAACAAATTTTGGTCAATGTCAGGTACATAAAGAACCTCAGAAATAGTTTTGTTACCTGACTTTGTGCCGATCACAGCCTTGCCTTTGCCTTTGGCCTCTATGAGCTCACCATTCCCTACTCTGACTTTGGTCACAAAGGTGGTGTCTAGCTCCTTGAACATGCTTCTGTTTGAAGCCATGTGATGAGTACACCCACTATCAATCAACCACATCTTGCTAACCTTGCTCGAGCTTGTAAAACAAGAAGCTGTGAAGACATGCTCTTCCTGTGCTTTAACATCTTCAGTAGTTTGAGCTTGATTCTGATGGTGCAGCTTGTGGTTTTGGTTTGTTTTTACACACCTTTTCAATGTGTCCAAGTTGTTTGCACCCTCTGCACTGAATGTCAGGCTTGTACCAACAGTATTTTTCAAGGTGATTGGTCTTCTTACAATGAGCACAAGGTGGAAACTTTCTTTTGGTGGCTTCCTTCTTGCCTTTGTCCTTCTTTTCTGTCCAAGGCTTCTTGCCTTTGAAGTTGGAGCTCGAGTTTAAGCCTTCTCTCGCCTCCGGCACCGAAAGGCTCCTCGAATCTCTCTTCCATTCTGTTTGCTCTTCTTTGCTCTTGTGCATAGAGAGCATTTATCAAATCTATCAATGGACTAGTTGATAGGTCCCTCGAGTCCTTCAGTGAAGAGATCTTTGATTCATACTTCTCTGGCAGGGTTGTTATGACTTTTTCAACTACCCTCTGGTCACTGAAATCATTCCTAAGCAATCTTATATTGTTGACAGTGGCCATTATCCTGTCAGCATACTGCTTGACAGTCTCTGACTCCTTTATCCTCAGATTCTCGAAGTCCCTTCTCAGGTTTATTAGTTGCTGTTGCCTAGTCTTCTCAGATCCTTGAAACTTCTCCTTGAATTTGTCCCATGCCTGCTTTGGACTGTCACAGGCCATTATCCTTGTGAAGATCAAATCTGAAACTCCACTTTGAAGGCATGACATGGCCTTGTACTTCTTTGCACAGTCTTCATTATACTGCCTGATCTGAGCAATGGTCGGGTTTGCTCTTAGGGGAGGTGGCTCAGTGTCATTTTGGACCATATTCCACAGGTCATGTACCTGTAGATATGTCCTCATTTTCACAGCCCAGATGTTGTAATTTTCACCAGCAAAAACAGGTGGTGGTGGTGGTGAGAAGCTCATACTTGCAGCAACTAAAAAACAGACCAACAATAAAAGCTCCTGCTTCTTTTTTTCAAACACGAGTCAGCCAAAAACTGTGCACAACCAAGGCCCTCAAAGACAACAGGCTCTTGATACCATTTGTTGAGTTTTTCACACAGGGAGAATAACAAATCTATTTTTCCCGGGTAAAATATGAACAATTGGTTGAAACTGGAGCAACAAAGTAATATACCTGGGTAAAGTATGTGTTAAGTTTCGATCAAATGATCAATGAAACAAAACAAAGAAATTTTGTGTTTGAAAGCTCAAAACAGAAGCAAGAACGGATGAACAAATATGAGAGAACAAGTTGGCTATACTTATTACTTCATTCATTAAAAAAATTATACATAAGTAGATGTGTTACATAGAAAGAAAACAAAGCTTGCTTGTGCAAGTATCTAAGCTGTAAAATCAGCACAATGACATCCTAAAATGACTGCTAAATCAGTTAAGAACATAATTAATCTTAGCTGAACATTACATAAAAAGATAACAAACAAACTATTAAAAGTCAACTATTACAAAAATGGTTTTTCAACCGGACTACACCATGGACATTTCAATGCCTCAGCTGGACTACTTGGTCACTTGCATGCTCGTGCATGATTGCATGGTAGCATGCATGTTGCTGCTGAAGTTGCCACCTTTGAACAATTACATATACCAGACATAAGCTGGTCATTAAAAGCCAAATTCATCTAAACATCTACCTAACTCCACTAAAATACATTGAAACTTGGTAAATTAACTTGTGCAACAAAACAAAGCTGATTTTTAACTCAATCACTACCTAATTACATCAATCATAAAACAAAAATAGTTCCAAATGAACTAGAATACATTACATTAACTAAAATGACAAAATAGAACAACAAAATGAACTGCAGCACTTGGCTCGTTAGCTTCTGGTCTTGGCCTGATCTTCTTGGTCTGCTTGCTGGTGCATGTGCTGCATGCAAGGCCACTTTCTAACAGGATTAACCTAGAGGTTGTCAGATTTATGAGCTATTAAATGCATTAAATCATGGGATTAATATGTACGGCATAATTTTTTTATGACATGTTGACTTTGACTTTGGCAATTTTAAAGAAATTAAAAAGAAAAGGTTTGGCCATTATCACCCTTTGTCGCTTACCAGCAATGAAGAAAAGAGAAGAAATTCTTCCTTCTGCTATTTTGTTTATCTCACTTGAATCAAGTAGAAAATCTTACTTTTACCATCAATTTTTTCTTTTTGATTTCAAGTGGGTTAGTAAGAGAAAGTTCAAAGTTAACAACCCACTTTCACTAGGGTTGGAAAATTTGATTTTGGGTTGGAACCCATAAATCGAGTCACTCTGAGAGTAGACTGGAAGGTTTTTAGAAGTGGGTACGGGTAATTAGTCTTAATTAAAATTAAAGAGATTTAAATTAGAAGATTAAGTAATCAAGGCTTAAGGAGTTAGAGAGGTTAATGTGTGAATATAAAAAAATATGCTTTTGAGCAAGGAAGGTCCTTATGTAGTAATTGACAAACACATTATTTTCATACAAAGGGAATTCTCTCAAAACCTTTCTTGCAACTTTTGATATTTCCATCCAGATTTCATCATTGATGAGTGAATTTTACTAAATTCTTTTCATATTTACAAGACTTAGAAATCACGTCTTATGTTTTTTCATTTTTCACATTTTTGGGGACTTTCTAAGTTTTTGAGAAGAGACTTTGATTTATGCATGTTATTATTATTATTTTTAGATTAGATTCTTTATAAAAAAGAGTTTAGAATGGGATGAGTTAGTCAAGGGACATGTTGGAATGAAGTTTTGAGTTGTGATTGCTGAGTGCTTAGGAGATTATAGAGGGAGGTGGTGTTAGGATTTGAGTTTTTAGGAAGTTTTGGATAATTAGGGTTTCCCAATACATATTTCTATTGAAAGAATTGATTTTGAACAGGAGAATTTTGAGTTATGGGAAACTCAAATCATAAAGCGTTAGGAAGACATTTTTAGGTGAGATGCATTTTATGTTTGATTTTAGATAATCATTTCTATTCAACTATGTTCTACTAACTTTGTTTTAATGTTTAGATAATGTTTGAAGCCAAGGAGATGGCGAGTCTTCTAAGGCCAAGGGAAAAAGGAAAATTGCTCATACAAATATCACGATATAAACTACTTATGTGATTAAGCTTGGATTTTGTAGTTTATGTATTGCTACTGGTTTATGAGTTGATTTTATTTTGGAAGTGATGCAAAATATGTAAGTTATAAGAATGTATGCATATGGAATAATGTGTTGATGGATTGATTTTAAACGTGTACTATTAAATGATGAATTATGTATATAAAGGTGATGAGATATGTTTCTTAAAATATATTAATCTAAAATGCTGTGACATTTTACATTCAACTTGGTTGCCAGATTTGAATGCGTGATGTCACATTAAATTGTCGGAGCAACTTAAACTGTATTAAATCAATTACAAAATAATTAAAACAAATAATCATGATGTAATTAAAAACATTTTCAATCTCGAATATAATGATACATTATAGATGTCAAACAACTTCACTTAACTTATTCCGAGATTTTTTAAGATCAATTACGGAGTCAAGACATGAATCCAAACTCAACTATCAAAATTCAACAAAGTGACTCTAGACATTGAGGGTCATTAGACATGCTTGATTTTAATGCACATAGCATAGCAGTTAAATTGTTGGTGTTGTTATCTGAAAAACTATAATATTGATTAGGATTGCATAAGTTTTTGTTTTACTTGTTTCTTAGTTATTTGTTGTTGTTTTTAGCATAATTTAAAAATATCAAAATTTCTTTTATGTTTTTTAGTGTTTGTATGGTGCTCGTGTTTCATTGAATTTAGTCTATTAGTATTTTCTATTGAAAATGTATTGGAATATCCAGCATGTGAATATTGGTTGATTATAGTTAAATTGGGTTATTTGAAGTAGATTGTTTAGTTCACTAGCGTTAAATTGCCTAATAGTTTAGGGTGATTGTTCTAATGATAAATTGGATGAATGGTTGTAGATAATGAGTGCTTGAATTACATATGTGGTTCATTTGTTTAAATGTTGAACATTATGGAATTGTATGATGTGAAATGTTTAAAGGTCATCTAAGATATTGCATATATAATTATTAAATTTGGTGCCTTAAGTGTAGTATTTTCGTTTAAGTACACTTGTAATTTATTCGAACAAATTGGTTAATAAAATTATTCATAAATTACATTAATATTTTGTATATTGCCCTTACATGGTTTTTGCACGAAAAGAAAAATAGAGGCAAATGTTGCTCGTTGGTTGTCTAAATGTTTAACTAATACTAAGCGATATTACATGGTTGGATCGTAGTATGGAAAGACAACTTGTATTAGTAAAAGAACCTAAACATGCCCTTAGTCTAATAAAAAATAAGCAAATTAATTAAAAGTCTAATATGTCGTCTATCAAGTCCAATTGGGGAGATGTCTTGTCTTGGGCATCGAAGCAAATGAATTCCAGAAGATAGAGACATTGATGTGACTGACTGGACTAACAGTACATCAGACAAGACCCAAGCAGAATAGATCCTAAATCTGTTTATCGATTTATTCACTTGTAACGTTTATAGTGTGACATATCTAAATCTTGAGTGGATGGTGGGCTATGTGTGTGTGACTCATACACTTTGATGTAAGTAAAAGGCTGAGTTTAAATAGATAAGGAATCGAAAACTGGTGTGTTGGGTGTATGACTTCTGTAGTATGTAGTGTCATTTACAATAGTAGAATTCACAACCCAAAACATGGTTAAGTGATATCCTCTTATTGGTATTACATGGTTGATGAAAAGTAAACATGGTCATGAGTCATCCGTCTTTGTGAGGGATGACTTGATCGATCTAGGTGTGTGATTGAAAGTAATACGATGATATCTTTCTTTAAGTATCTTGATATCCCTTATATATGCATTGATTTGTGACTTATCTATACTTTGGGACTGACATTTCTTAATAATTTTTAATGCATCACCTTCCACTGTTACCTCCGACCATCCCCTTTCCCAACCCATTTGAGTTGCTCAGACACACACAAGGCTTCAATAGTGAAACACGAAGAAACCCTGTTATGGATCTTTGAATAAGAGAATAGGACATGACCCTTGGCATTTCGTGCAACTATCTTGAAGCTGACTAAAATCTACGACTATCGTACGCTCTATCAAAGTTAACTTTAACATTTGACCCAGAAGGACCCCCCCATTTCACCGCTTGTAAACCTTGTGTAAGTCCCCTAATATCTGCTCCTTCTAATTCAATACAATAATGGGTAATAAACTGAGCAATATCTCATCCCATTTTGATTTTCTGATCATGAACTCTATTATTTTTGTCACTCTAGATGGCCCACAACTCAACACAAACTGTTCACCTTTGTTGACCTAAACATCCTTCAAAAGCCCAGGTGCCAATCCTTAAACTCCAAATCTGGTTTATTCACAAATATTGAAATCCTAGTGCTAACCAAACATTGACAGTAATAGGACAATCTCTAAATAAATGATCTATACTTTCAGCACCCCCTCCGCACCGGGGACAAGTTACGTCAAAGACCAGCCTATTAACTTGCATGTTTACAAGATTAGGAATGAAATTCCAAGAAATCTACCACAATATAATTTTAATTTTAGAAGGGAGGTTTAGACCCTATAGGTGTTTATAGAAGTTCTTATAGTTGGTCTGTAAAATAAAAGTATTAAAATTACCAGGGAAATTTTGTAATAGTTTATAGGCACTATGGACTGAAAACTCACCCGAGGCATCACCACTCCACACAATCATATCATCATGGACTTCCATCACCAAAAGAATACGAAGGATTTTGGCTATATCAACTTCTGGGAAAGTATTGACTACCAACTCCTTATTCCATATTCTAGTGTTAACATTTATTAATTCTGTCACACTGAAATTTTGCATGCATAGAATAAAAAAAGATAATCTATAATTGGTAGCCCCCAAGAACCAAGCATCCTCATTGATTGAAATTTTTGTGCCTAAACCTTCCCTCTAGCACAGCCTCTCACACAAGACTCTTTTCGCCTCAAATGCTTTTCCACGTATAGGAAGTCATATTACCTAAATTGGTATTAATAAAATTGGTATGAGGAAAATATTTAGCTTTAAGAACCTGACAAATTAATGAATCAGGAGACTGAATGAGCCTCTACCCTTGTTTCACCAAGAGTGCCACATTAAAATGACCCATATTTCGAAATCCCATCCCTCCATCTTCTTTCAACCAGCACATATGCTTCCATTCACGCCAGTGTATCCCCTTCCAACCATACCATTTCTGCCACCAAACCCGTGCCATTACACTTTCAATTTCCCCACAAAATGACTTAGGGAGAAAAAACATGCTAAAGCATTGGATGGAATTGCTTGTAAAACTTATTTGATGAAAACTTCTTTGCCATCCTGAGACACTACTTTTGTACTCCACCCTTCAATACGTATTTTAACCCGGTCATTCAGATTCTGGAACGATTCCTTCTTTCTTCTCCCCACCAAATTTGGGAGTCCTAAATATTTCTCAAGATTTAGAGAATAACGTATTCCCATCATTCCTGAAACTCTCACCATATCCCACCCCAAAGTATTTGAACTAAAAAAGATTGTGGATTTATTATAATTAACACACTGTCTTGAGTAATTCAAGTACTCTTTAAGAATGTCGTTCATGATTTTTTCACCTCTATCAGTCATATCGCAAAATAAGATACGATCGTCAACAAAAAGCAAGTGCGATATTTGAGGACCCCTCCTACTCACCTTGGCTCTATGCAACAAACCCCTACCCATAGCAACTCTCATCTATGCCAAAAGCCCTTCACTACACATGAGGAAGAGAAAAGGGCTAAGTGGATCACCCTGACGAAGACCCCTTGTTGGTCAGAACACTGTCTCACTACTTCCATTAACATTAATCGAGTATGAAACCGAAGAAATACATTTCATAATAAGATCCACCCAACCTTTATCAAAACCCATACAAAGTATCATTTCTTTGAGAAAACCCCATTCCACCTAATCATATGCTTTCTGCATGTCCAACTTCAGAGCCATAAAACCTCTTTTCCCCCATTCGTTTCTACCAAAATGTATGCAAGATCTCATAGGCTAGAAGCACGTTATCAAAAATCAAGTGCCCAAGTACGAATGCACTTTGTGCCTTATCAATGCAATTTCTAATAACAACCTAAAGACGATTCGCTAGAACTTTCGCTACCATTTTATAGATGACCATGCATAAACTAGTAGGTCTGAAGTTCACAAGATTAGTAGGATTTGAAACCTTAGGAAGATTGAAAATATTAGTAAGATTTTCTTGTTCAAAATCTATATCATTGTTTAAAATATTTAGGCTGAACTTAGTAACATCACTTTCGACGACATGCCAGTACCTCTGGAAGAATAATACTAGGAAACTATCAATTCCTGATGCCTTGGTTGGACCGATACTCTTTACTACCACATATACTTCCTTTTTTGTGTATTTGGACCTCAAAATGGCATTCATATCTAGAAAAATACTCGAATCCACTCCAGACAAAATGAAAGAAGGTTCTGCAATCCCTTCCGATGAAAATAAAATTTGAAAATACCTAGTTGCAATTTCCTTTATACTTTCTTCATCATTAACCTCCCTACAATCCTCACATTCCAACCTATTGATGATATTTATACGTTTGAGGAAAGAAGTAAATTTATGAAAGAAAGTTGTATTTTTATCACCCAAACGTAACCAGTTAGCTCAAGCCTTCTATTCCCAATAGGCCTCATCTTTATCAATTTCCTAATTAAGTTGGATCTTAGTATTAATAAGATCGGCCAAATTGTCATCATACTTGTCCAACTCAATTAACTTTTCTAGTTTACTCGTCAGATTTTGTTTCACACCTTCCCTTCGCTCTTTAATGCCTTTCTCCTATACCTGTAGTCCATTCCACAAATCTTCTTGTTTTTTAAAGATTGATCCTAAAGAAGAATCCCATATCCTTTTAATTTGTCCTTCTAATGATTCTTCCAATGTCCACTAGGCTTCAAACTTGAATCTCAACTCCCCTTGCATATTTTGCCTATTATCCGTACTCAACATTAGCGAATAATGATCCGAGAAAGAAGGGGGTAAATGTTGGATTTGACCATTTAGGGATAAAGACAGCCAGTTATTATTACCAACCCTCTATTTAATCTCTTCCTTATATTTGTCTTCTGTAAATTTCCTCTTTCCGATGTAAACCACAGCCTTAAATAACCCAAATCCACTAGCTGACACTCTCCTAGAACATTTCGAAAAGCCTCCATTCTCTTCTCCTTTCTTGGTATACCTCCAAGTTTCTCAAAGGAGTACATGATTTCAGTAAAATCACCGCACACAACCCAAGGAAAATTTTAATCTTGCCCTAATCACTGAAGTAACTGCCACAAATCATTTCTATCATTAGCATAAGACGATCCATAAAACCCAGTAAATCTATATTTTTTTACCACAAAATCAATCGGCACCAATACATCAATATGATTTTTAGAGAAACTTCTTAAACTGATTGCTATGCTACTTTTCCATGCCAAGCAAACTCCACTTTTTGTACTTCCGCCCCAACTTCAATCCCACATATAAAGTCGCACCTCCTTCGTATTTCTTCCATGTCTACCATAAACTTTTGTCTCTATTAAGAAGACCATCTGAGGAATAGATTACCTTAAGACATGCTGAAGCCTTTGAACATCCCGTTGGCTCCCCAAACCACGGATATTTCAATATATGGTTTTCATTGCGTTCAGTTGGCATGCCTTTGGTAGTTATCAACCCTTGTTATGAAGGAGAAAAATGAAGCTCTGGATTAACCATTACTAAATGATAAGCCATAAAAGTAACATATTTTTAATCCCATTCTTGATGCGTTTTTGGATGATTTATTATGTAAATTAGTGAATTTGATGTCCCTAATCCTTTAAGTTCATGTTTTTATACTTAGGTGAGCATAGGGGAGTGAATGGAGCAAAAAACAAGCCAAAATTAGACAAAAAGAGTTGTTTTCAAGATCCACACAGCCTAGGCATTTCCATACGGGCTGGGCACATGCCAATGTGAGCCACACAGGTTGGCTACACACCCATGTGCCAACCTGTGTTGATTTTGTACCTTATTTCCCTTTTACGCTGAAAAACCCAATTTTTAGGGTTTCTAAGCATTCTAAGGTCTATAAATACCAATTAGAAGAAGACATAAGGGAGGACTCATAGAAGATAAAAGAAAACACTCGAAGAACACCATCGGAGCCAACTCAGAAGCAAATCTCTGATAAACCGTAATTTATACATATTTATAACCCATGCTTAATGCATCTTACGAATGATTTCTCCTTAGATTTGGTAAATTCAATGCTCCTAATGCCTTAATTTCATGTTTTATTCTCAGGTAAGTATAGGAGAATGAAAGGAACGAGAAACGGGCCAAAAACGGAGAAAATGGGCCAAAGCACAAAATCAACACGGCTTGGACCTCTTCACACGGCCAGATCACACGGCCGTGTCAATTTGGCAGAATTGAAGCACGATTCACATTGGTATAACACACGGCCGTGTATCTCGAACACGGCCTGAAGTTATCGCATACGGGCGTGTCCCTACTGAGCCCAAGTTGAGTCCAATTTGGAAAAGGCCACTTTTGAGGGTTCTAAGGCATTCCAAAGCCTATAAATATACCCTAAAAGAGGAAAAAAAAAGGGAGACAGAGAATAGGGAGTAAGGAATTACTCCAAGGAATTCGATTGATCCATCTCAGAAGCCGGAGCCACTACTAAGACTGAAGATCTCTCCTCAATTTCCCCCTCAGGAGTTTTGGGTTTTTTTTATGTTTTGTAATCATTATTATTCTAAGATGTTTCCTTGTTTAGTTATGAACTAAACCCCTAAATACCTACGGGGGATGAAACCTATGACGAAACCTTGTTATTATTTCTGAATCGTATGATAAATATTTGACTTGTTCTTAATTATATGTTCTTAACTCTTGTTTTGGTATTCCAGGATATCACTTCAAGTTATTAGTCTTAGTTGGAGGAAGAATAGACCCTGGCTAAGAGTAACTTTGTCGTAATTAAGTGGAGTTGATTACGCGCCTAGAGATAGGGTGACAAGATTTTGCCGAATTAGGGTGAAACCTAATAAGGGAATCCATAGATTGAGTTAATGCAACCTTAGGGTGTTAATTAGAGATAACTCTCGGTTATTCAACCTAGGGATTAGACATTGTTAGTCTCAGAGGGATAATAATATACATTAGGGATTTCTACGGAACAAGTTAAATGAATAAATCATCCGGTTTGGAGCTAGAATAACAAGTAAAAGTCTAGGTGGATTTTTCCTTAGGTATTGTCTCAATCAATCATTTTCCCCAAAAGTAATTTCCCAAATTCTATTTTCTGCAAGTTCTTAGTTTAATTTAGTTAGTTAAAACAAAGTCTCTTTTCTTTGATTAAATAAGAAGAAGACAGTCATTACTAGTACTCCTAGTCCTGTGGGTTCGACAATCCGGTGTTGCTAAAGCTATACTACTGTTTGATAAGTACACTTGCCTACGTCGTGATAATAGTTAGTTTCAAGAACGATTCATTATAAATTTATAAAACTTATCACAGGAAAATCACGATCAAGTTTTTGGCGCCGTTGTCGGGGACTAATATATTAGGAACGCTCAATTTTTATTACTTTAGCCATTTATTTTCTTGCAATTTAACTTTAATTTTTATTTTACTAATTTTCTTTCTTTTTCTCCTGGCAGGTTCTTATAATTTATGACTAGAAGAAACCCGTCAGGACCATTACTTTTTGACGAGAAAATTGATCGTATAGCTCATAGAAACTGACAAGAAATCAGGTGCAACTTAAGATACACAGGGGAAGAGCAAGAGGACGATATCTCAACTACAATCGAGGAGATGGCTGAAAATCAAGATAATCCGCTACCTCGAGCCATACCCGCTGAATTAGCAAATCAGAATCCTGCTCCTCGTACTATGTATGATTATGCTAAACCTAATTTTACAGGAACTGAGTCAAGTATAGTTAGGCCTGCTATTGCTGCAAATAATTTTGAACTGAAACCTAACATGATTCAGATGATACAACAATTTGTTTAGTTTGATGGTTTGCAGGATGAGAACCCCAACATTCACTTAGCAAATTTCCTAGAACTGTGCGACACTTTCAAAATTAATGGCGTTTCTGATGATGCCATTCGGCTTCGGTTATTCCCCTTTTCACTGAGAAAAAAAGCTAAACAGTGGTTGAACTCACTACCACGAGGGCCCATTACCACTTGGGAACAAATGACCGAAAATTTTTTATTAAAATATTTTCCACCGCAAAAAAAAATAAGTTATGTAATGATGATATCTCTTCTTTTGTGCAGATGGATTTAAAAACTCTTTACGATGCATGGGAGAGATACAAGGACCTTTTGTGAAGGTGCCCACACCATGGACTACCTCTATGGCTACAAGTTCAAACGTTCTACAACGGTGTGAACCCTTCGACAAGACAAATGATTGATGCAGCTGCTAGTGGGACCATCAATAACAAAACACCTGAAGAGGCTTATGAATTTATTGAAGAGATGCGACTGAATAACTATCAGTGGTAAGTCATGAGGACTAAGCCAACGAAAACAGCAGGCGTTTATAACGTCGATTCGATCACTATGTTGTCAAATCAGCTAGAACTTCTGAATAAGAAAATTGATGGTTTACTTGGTTCTACACAGGTACATCCAACGATGAGGTGTGACTCAAGTGGAGGAGGTGTGCTTACAGAATACCCACTATTCAATCCTACAACTAAAGAGGAACAAGTCAACTATATGGGTAACAATAATTTTAGATCTCAAAATAACTCATATAGTAATACTTATAATGCAGGTTGGAAGAACCGCCCAAATTTCTCTTGAGGCAGTCAAGGAAATAAAAAGCCACAAAATCGTCAAGGTTTTCAACAGCCACCTTATCAACAGGACAAGAAACCGAACCTTGAGGAGATGCTATCAAAATTCATCTTAGTGTCAGAAAATCATTTCCAGAATACCAAGACCGCACTCAAAAATCAACAAGCATTAATTCAAGGACTCGAAACTCAGATAGGTCAGTTATCCAAATTAATTTCTGAATGACCACAAGGTAGCTTGCCAAGTAATACTGAACCAAACTCAAGGGAACATTTCAATGCAATTGATGCTCAAGAATGATGCATTGAGCCTGAGCCAGAATAAAGGCAAGAAAAGGTGGAGAACAAAGGTGATGGTGAGGTAAGTCATAATAAAACGGTGAATGTAGAATACAAACCTCGTGTGCCATACCCTAATGGAACAAGGAAAAACCGCTCAGATGAACAATTCGGTAAATTCCTTAAACTTTTGAAAAAATTACATATCAACTTACCGTTTATTGAAGCTCTGTCACAGATGCCAAATGCAATGAAATTTTTAAGAGAGCTTTTAGCAAAAAAGTGGAAGTTGGACGAAGAATCGCATGTAGAGCTAAACATAGTTTGCTCAGCTATTCTACAAAATAAGCTATCCAACAAATTGAAAGATCTAGAGAGTTTTACAATTCCTTGCTTAATTAGTAGTTTAGATGTGAATACCCTTACAAAATGTTTAAGCAACTGGGTCTTGGGAAACCTAAACAAACTAGGATGATCATTCAATTGGCAGATTAAACAATAAGATTTCCTAGGCGTATCATTGAAGATATACTAGTGAAAGTGGATAAATTCATATTTCCCATTGATTTCGTTGTTTTAGACATAGAGGAGGTGACCAACACCCCTTTGATTTTAGGGAGGCCCTTTTTAGCAACTACTAAAATAATTATTGATGTTGGCACAGGTGAACTTACACTTCGTGTGGGAGACGAAACGATCACCCTTCAAGCTCGTAATTCTAGCATCACATCGAACATAGAAGGTAATGTTCCATACCATCCTACTAAAACTGATGATATGACATAATGCACTATGCAGAAATTAAGTTTGAAAGAAGTTCACGAGCCATGTTCCAGTAACAACAATAGAGGATCCATTCATGAAGAACGAAGGCTATAGATAGAGGAGCTAGATGAATGGCGAGCACATAAAGCGAGAACACCCGATAAATCAAAACTACGCCAAAACAAGCTCGATACCTCTCCAAATCAACTTAAGGTTGGAGATCAAGTTTTATTAGATGCTGCAGAGCCTCACATTGTCACTCCTAACCCGAATGAAGAAACCCCTCTTACGGTACTTAGTATTTTCCCATTCGGTATAGTGGAGGTAAATCATCCCAAGTTCGGCACTTTCAAGGTAAACAATTCCCGGCTAAAGCTTTATTTTGATAAGAATGATAGTGGGAATGAGGAGTACGAACTCCTTAAACCACCTTGACCATTCAATGGAGAGGTAAGTCGAGCTTAGCCTATAAATAAGGGCTTCTCGAGAGGCAACCAGAGCACTAATTGCACTAACTTCTTTAAATTTTAGTGTTTAACACTTGCCATGACTAACAGAGCTCTTGAAAACAGGTTTACTACAGGGACACGGCCAAGCACACGGGCGTGTGTAAGACCGTGTGGAAACAGGGTAAGATTTCCCAAAACACGGGCAACGATAAATCACCACGACTGTGCAATATGACCATGGGCGAACCTGCCAAAACAACACGGGCGTGCCACACGCTCGTGCTTGAGGACCGTGGTCAAAACTGAGAAACTAGCACGGGCGTGCAACACGCCCGTGTCTAACACCCTTGGGTGAACCTGTCAAATTAACACGGGCGTAGGGATTGCATACACGGGCGTAGGAGAAGCGAACAAGGTAAAACACGGTCGTGTGACACAACCGTGTTAAACAACACGCCCAAGAAACACAGGCGTGTGTCAAATTTTTGACGCGCCAAAAAGGGGAAAAACGCAAAACACACGGCCTGAAATTGGGACACACGGGCTTGTCCCCTGGCCGTGTGCCCCAAAATCTATAAATACCCTGCACTATTTATTGTCTTCACCACTCAAAAACCTTAACCCTAGCCGCTGCAAGTCCACACGGCCTCCACGCCAAGCCCGTGCGCCGCCTCTAACTTCATTTTGACGCATTTTCTCCTCTTTATAGCGTTTGTTTACTTCTTCCTTTTCTATTTCATTGATTTTTAGGCCTAGTTATCATGATAATATGCAAGTTATTTACTTTATTTCTATATTTTTCATCATTTAAATATCACACCCATCATTTAGTTTAAGTTCTTACATGCATTTTTTACTTTATTCATTTAGTTAGAAATAAAAAATTCATGATCAAGAGTAGTTAAAATTTTTTCATGCATTTTATGTTCATGAGGGTTGTTAGGAAAGTTTCATTCTTTTGTCATTTACATGCCATTCATATGCTTATCCACATGTCCTCACATTGATAAATGTCACGAAATTGTGCTGTTAAAAGAAATTGGGTTGGTTATGCTTGGTTCATATTTTGGCTGAAATTATGTGTTCAAAGTTATAGATTTTCAATTTATATACCTATTGTTATTTCTTTTTTTTTTTTCTCTTCAATTGTATAGGTTTACAATGTCGTCCTCACGAGGCAAGAAAACTGTCGTTCCCGCTTCCAAGAAAAGGAAAGGAGCGTCATCTTCCGCAGACCCTACCGCGAAAATTTGCCATCTATTCCTCCAGTTTCCCAACGGACCTCAAGAGGAACTATATCAGATACTACGGGCCCGACCCTTAGCAGCGAGCCGCTGCATAGACTGGGCTGCTATCGAACAAGTCCAGTTAGCTAACGCGATCTGGGCTCTTCTTACCACCGACCCTTGGGAGCAATTCTTTGGGATTATCGAGCCAACGTACCTCGAGCTCACAATAGAACTGTGTTCAACGTTCCATCTTCAAACCGTCATGACCAACTACGACGATCCCGGTACAGTCCAGTTTCGCTTAGGCTGATTAGTCCGCCAGCTAAGCGTTCCCGAGTTTGGTACTGCATTGGGTCTTTATACCGAGGAGTTCAGAGAAGAGAATGACTTACATGCTCTTAACCGTCATATCCATCGTTCTCCCTCACGGTGTTGGGACGCCCTCATCCCACGTTCGGCCACTTACGACCCTAGTCGCACAAAGGCATTATCCCTCCCTCCTTCCCTAAGGTACCTTCATTCTCTCTTATCTCACACTTTGATAGGACGGAGGGAGAGCACCTACATCGTCACTACCCACGACGTCTATTATTTATGGTGTATGTCCAATGGGCACATCATCGACCTTTCCTACTTCATCACCCTTGCGATACGCCACCAGATGGAGCGACTTCGGAGAGGGGTCATCTCCATTGGCCCCTACGTGACTCGGCTAGCGCGACACTTTGGACTCCTCAACACCGCGGCCCAAGCATCATCCTTGACCCTTATTGGCCAGATGTCTCCACAAGGCATCTCGAGTATGATGAGCATGAGGATGATCGAGAGGCACCGAGGAACCTACCCTCCCCAATATCGTCTCGCTCAATCCACCGAGGAGAAGGTTCCCGAGGACATTACTGATGATGTCCCTACCCAACACGAGGACCCACTTCCCTACCCACCACCACCTTCTCGGCCAGTTCATGCGGTAGCTTCATACACTGACATCTCTGAGCGCCTTAACAGATTCGAGCAACAATGTTTTCAAAGATTTGACAACATTGATGCTACTCTACAGCAGATTTGTCAGCACCTCCACATCTCATCGCCAGTCCCACCTCGCGAACCATCCAGCGATAAAGATGTTTAGAAATTCTTATTTTTCTTATTTTATTTTTATTTTTATTTTCATTTAAGACAACTTTTTCTTTTTATTTTTTATTATTATTAGGATTTATAATATTTATCTAACAATTTTTACTCTCGGCTAATCTTTTACGAGTAAATCATTCTTCCTAATATCCCCTAAACGGTTCCTGCTTTTATCACAGCTATCACAGAGCTCTAAAACAAAAAATCATTTAGGAACTTCAGACTTCAATGGAAAAAGTTCTCCACAACTGCCATGCCCTGCTCAATGATGAGATATAATATTCTTGTGGCACAGCACTATGGTACCCAACCTCTACCACCACCGGAGTATCCTCCTCCACCTCCATAACTCCATACTAGGGAACTCATTCATTCCAACACTCAGGAAGTTTCAATTCTCTCCCTCTCTTATGATTTTATATTTTCCCATATATCTAACCTTGTACATTGAGGACAATGTACATCTTAAGTGTAGGGGGGTAATTATTTCATTATCTAAAAATCCCTGAATTGTGCTTTGTTCTCTTGTGAATCTCTCATATCATGTTTAAGATGATTTTTGATTGATTGTTAATTTGATTGATATATCTTGAATTAAAACATAGGCATTCATGCATTGTTTGTCAAACTTTAAGACACTAGAAAATCAAGCGTGATAAGTTGATTTTTAAGAATTTAAAATTTTAGGTTGTTTCCCCATATTTAGGTATTATATTGAATTGAATCGCATAGATGTAAACATCAAAAAGCCATAATTTTTTGTGAGATTTTTTAGCCTTTTGAGCATCTATAAATTCTTTCATACTCACTTTTATTATTGCTTTGAGTGTGCCAATATTGAATTGTTATTCTAGAACTTGCCTAATTATGCATGTTAAGACGACACCATTTGATTTGATATATCAAGATGATAGAGGCACTTAGGATTAACCCACTCATGCCATGAAAAGCCTACCTCCACGATTAACACTTAGTAAACCCCTTTGAGCCTAACAAGCCATTCCTTGTACTACCCTCAATATTAACCCATAACCCATTATTGTTCAAATCCCCTAAATTAATTTGATCCCTATTTTTGTCGAAAGTTGATTTGAATAAATTGCTTAACTATGTCTTGTTATTAATAGTAATCTATGATATTTGACTTGTCCTTAAAAAAAAAACCATGTATACAATTAATAGTTATCTTTTGCTTGTAAATCACATTCCATAGTCAAAGAAGAAAGTTTTGTTGTACGCAAGTGATGATTTAATATTTTTCTAGTTAAGTAATTTTTCAAGTCAAATCTCAATTCTAACCCTTTATTTCAGCTTGTGACCACACCCCCTAACTAAGCCTCGTTGCAACCCTTTAAAGACCTTTAGATTGATGTATCATCTCGATTTATAGTGGTGGAGATTTGATTTTTATGCAAGCCTATGGTAATAACTTTTCATATTGACTGATGAGTGCTAATTTCATTGTCCTTAAACACTTCGAGTGATTTGAGTGAATCTTTAGTGAGGATGTTAAACTCTGTGAGGTTCCGAATCAATGATAACTACTTAGATGAGGGGAGATACCTAAGTTTTTCATAATTAAAATACTCAATTTAGAATGTTTGAAGCTCTAATGCTCTTTTAGTTGAATTCTCAATGTATGATTACTTATGAGATGATTTGAGATAATATTGATCAGAATTATAAGTTGAGAAAAAGGAAATTTTAACTGTAATCCGAGGATTTTGCTTGAGGACAAGCAAACACTTAAGTGTGGGGGTATTTGATAAACCGTAATTTATACATATTTATAACCCATGCTTAACGCATCTTATGAATGATTTCTCCTTAGATTTGGTGAATTTGATGCTCCTAATGCCTTAATTTCATGTTTTGTTCTCAGGTAAACATAGGAGAATGAAAGGAACGAGAAATGGGCCAAAAATAGAGAAAATGGGCTAAAGCACGAAATCAACACGGCCTAGACCTCTTCACACGGGCAGATCACACGGTCGTGTCAATTTGGCAGAATTGAAGCACGATTCACATTGGTATAACACACGACCGTGTACCTTGAACACGGCCTGAAGTTATCGCACACGGGCCTGTCAGACGGGCGTGTCCCTACCGAGCCCAAGTTGAGTCCAATTCGGAAAAGGCCACTTTTGAGGGTTCTAAGGCATTCCAAAGCCTATAAATATACCCTAGAAGAGGAAGAAAAGGGAGACAGAGAATAGGGAGTAAGGAATTACTCCAAGGAATTCGATTGATCCATCTCAGAAGCCAGAGCCACTATCAAGACTGAAGATCTCTCCTCAATTTCCCCCTCAGGAGTTTTGGGTTTTCTTTATGTTTTGTAATCATTATTATTCTGAGATGTTTCCTTGTTTAGTTATGAACTAAACCCCTAAATACCTATGGTGGATGAAACCTATGACGAAACCTTATTATTTCTGAATCGTATGATAAATATTTGACTTGTTCTTAATTATGTGTTCTTAACTCTTGTTTTGGTATTCCAGGATATCACTTCAAGTTACTACTCTTAGTTGGAGGAGGAATAGACCCTGGCTAAGAGTAACTTTGTCGTAATTAAGCGGAGTTGATTACGTGCCTAGAGATAGGGTGACAAGATTTTGCCGAATTAGGGTGAAACCTAATAAGGGAATCCATAGATCGAGTTAATGCAACCGTAGGGTGTTAATTAGAGATAACTCTCAGTTATTCAACCTAGGGATTAGACATTGTTAGTCTCGAGAAGGATAATAATATACATTAGGGATTTCTACGGAACAAGTTAAATGAATAAATCGTCCGGTTCGAAGCTAGAATAACAAGTAAAAGTCTAGGTGGATTTTTCCTTAGGTATTGTCTCAATCAATCGTTTTCCCCAAAAGTAATTTCCCAAATTCTATTTTCTGCAAGTTCTTAGTTTAATTTAGTTAGTTAAAACAAAATCTCTTTTCTTCAGTTAAATAATAAGAAGACAGTCATTACTAGTACTCCTAGTCCTTTGGGTTCGACAATCCGGTGTTGCTAAAGCTATACTACTGTTTGATAAGTACACTTGCCTACGTCGTGATAATAGTTAGTTTCAAGAACGATTCATTATAAATTTATAAAACTTATACAGGAAAATCACGATCAACATCTTTCAAGATTGACTATCTCTTTTTAACTTCTTTAGAAGTTTTATTGAATTTCTTTATGTCTTATGGTTTTTCTGACTTTGAGATGTTTTCATTCGGGATTATGAACTAAATTCTCTAGATACTTAAGGAAGATGAAACCTATGATGAATCTTATTATTTGATTTCTGATTTACATGATAAATACTTGATTCTTTTTCTCAATTATGCATGCTTATTTCTTGTTTTAATATTTCTGGAATATTAATTCATGTTTAATGTGCTTATTTTAGTGGAGCAAAAGTCCTTGTTTAAGAGTAGATCTAGCATAATTGAGTGGAGTTACATGCAACCCTAGAAATAAGACGACATAAATCTACCAGATTAGAGTCAAATCTAATAGGGAAATCCATAGATCGAGTTAGTGCGATAATATAGGTTTTAGTTAGAAAGAGATTTCAATTAATCAACCTAGAGTCAGTTGTTTTTACTCTCGAAAGAGATATTAACATAATTTATGGATTTCTACGGATCAAGACACCAGCATATAAATCGTTTAATTCAGATTTGGAATAATAGGTGAAGTCTAGGTGGATTCTTTTCTAGGTATTGTCTTTCTCATTAGTTATATTCTATTTTTTCCTATTTCATTCTCCGTTGTGTTCTTAGTTAAATTAGATTAGTAAATTTAGATTAAAAAGAATCACTCCAATTTATCAGTTAAATAATAGAAAAATGGAAATTACTAGTACTTTTAGTCCTCATGGATACGATATTCCCTACTCACCATAGCTATACTATTGTTCGATTGGTGCGCTTGCCTTTGTCGTAATTATAATTAGTTTAGCGACATCACTAAATCATTAGAATTGAGACAAAATGGGTCTTGTGTTGCAACTCTGGCATTTTTATTGCCCTTCCCATTTGAGATTTCCAAAGCAAACTCATGTGTCCTGACTAAGTCAAAACTCTTTTTCCCCATTACACAAATAGTCTGATTAGAAATTGTCGTGCCACCATTTTCCAATCTCTTCCAACTATTTTTCTTGGGCTTTTGAGACAATTCCGCTTTTAGGTTTGCCAATCCACCATGTTCCATTGGCCACGAATCAACATTCCTACTTAATGGGATACTAAAATCCCCAAAATCCTTAGAATTCTAAACTAGATTAGTTACTTCCAAAACTATCGAAATCTCTACTAATTCTCTTTTCTCCTCCATCTAACTGTTCCCCACTAGAATCCTACTGGCCGTAAATACCTTCTTAGCCAATCCCTCTGCCTTATTCATCCTATCCACTTCTCCCACATAGGAGCATTGTGAATTTGATTTCTTTAATGATAACTCAAATTCCAAATATTGTTTTCCCATCAAATTTGATTCGACTTTAAGCGCCAATGAATATAGATATTCATTGTCCGATTCATACCTTTCACTTATTAGAATCCTATCTCACTCATTTAATCCATGCTCCATTTGGGTAGCTTCTCATACTTGAAAGAAAGCCATTGTTTCTCTTGATTACTAGTTGAAACAAAGATCCCCCACATAATGGTTTATGCGCATCCAATTGAACTCTTAATCGGCAAAATTCCCCTATCACATCTAATCGAAGCACCCCACCAAAAGTAGACCTGATTGCATGCATGAGATTTTTTTATCACGTTCCAGTAGACACATCCCAATTTTTATCCAATATGGAGATAGAACAAGTTTGATCTTACTCTATTTAATAGGATTAACCAAGCGATAACAAATGATAAGTTGCCTACGAAAGAACCAAGGTCGTCCATCAAAAATCGACTCCAAATCTTCATCTTTTCCAAAAAAAAAATCAAAAACAAATTCTGACCAGCCACTTGGATCTCAAACATTTTCTTTGTCTTCCAAATATTCTTTAATTGGGCACAAAAACTATTTGGATTATAAGATTTCTTCGTCCAAATAGTACAGATCAATGTCGGATCTTACTCGACACCACCAGCGAGCTCTTAACAGTCAACTGAATAAGTTCTTCCTCCAAGAGGGAGATCTCATCCCTCCTCATAACCTTAGAAAGTCATTACCCTACTCTAACCCAATCACAACAGTCACTGTATCTCTAGACACTTAGAAAGAACACTCTTGACTTTCTTCAAATTTATATATATAGTTAATTTAAAACAAATAATACATATTTTATTATAATTTTTAAATTTAATGAAATAATTAAAATTAAAATTTTTTAAAATTTAAATATTAAGATAAATAATATATATCTCAGATAATTAAATAATATTTATGTTTATGACAATTTTATATTTTTTATTCTTACATAAAAAAGGTAAAATTTTCAGAACTTATCTCACTATTCCAAAATTAACATAATATTTAAAATTTTATTTTTTAATTTTTTTAAAAAATAATAATTATCCATGCCAAATATTACATAAGATTTAAAATTTTATTTATTTAAAATTGTTAGAAAAATGATAATTATCCATTTGTCCGTTAAGTAACCTGTTTGCTTTAGGTCTTAGACCTTGTAATATATATGATGTATATGATTCATTAAAAAATAAATTATTAGAGTTATTTCCAAAGGTTTAAATTAAAAAAAATAAAAAGAGGAAATAAAATTATATAAATAAAAAGCAAGGATATAATAGGAAAGGAAAACTTCAGATGATTGATAGTAGGAAAATCACTTAAGGTTGGGTTTGGATGGCCGATGGGGTGCAATGCGTTTAAC
This sequence comes from Gossypium anomalum, assembly GCA_025698475.1. Taxonomy (NCBI): domain Eukaryota; kingdom Viridiplantae; phylum Streptophyta; class Magnoliopsida; order Malvales; family Malvaceae; genus Gossypium; species Gossypium anomalum. Next base: position 88,387,264 of record CM046961.1, read on the forward strand.
TTACTTTTCATCTCACGCTACAGTATCTAATATCACCGCCACTACTATTTTTACACTAACCACATGTACGCACCGCCCATTCAAACTCAACGTAAAACTCTATTACTCAAAAGGAAGCTCTAGTACGTTTGAAATCAAAGCAAGGGTAAATGTTTCTTGATTTCTACCCTTGTAGGGTGTTTTGAAATCTAAAGTTATACTTTTTATTAAAAAAAAATTACATGTATTAGGGTTTATCAATATAATATTAATTAATCAAAAGTTCGTCTTGAAGTGTTTTATACGTTTTAATTTTAAGGTAAACAACAATGAAAGTCACCCTAAAATAACGAATTTTTATTTTGATCACTCTAATTTTTTTTTAATTTATTCATTGCCATTAGAATAATTTCTTAAAATGGTCGCTCAACCATTATCTCATTAATGGGATGTTGACTAGACCTACCACGTCAGCATTTTTGTATTTTGTTTTGAAAATTATAAAATGAATTTTTTTTTCATTTAGCCCCTTTTAAAATTACATTTTTCTTTTTCTCTTCTCCTCCCTCTTGTCGTCTTTTACTTCATTGCTTGTCACCTCTTTCAGCCGAAGCAATCGTCACCACTTCCTTTTATTTATTTTCTTAATCTTCTCTTCCATCCCTTTTCTTGTTTGCCCTTAGAAAGGTTGGTCTTTTCTCTGTCTCTCTCTCACTCTCTCTCTCTCTCTCTCTATATATATATATATATATATATATATATCTTATTATCCTTCCATGGCTAACCCCTTAAGAACTAGCCAATGTCTCCCCCACCTGCAAAACTCTTCATCGAGTCACCCACTCAATCACTCTCAACTGCTCCCTCGACGCTTTAAAATCTTTTAAAACCTTCTTGTTCCTTTTCACAACACTTTTAAGCCTATTTCTTCTACACCCTTTATCAACTCAACCCTCCTTCTTCTTCCTTAAATCGCCAATTTTGAAGAACCAATTTCTCGCAAAGTTTGGTCCTTTCCAAGTTGAGCTCATCGGATGCTAAAATGGGTTTTGCTTATGACCCTTTTCATGTGATTCAACCTTGCAGATTACAAACATTGTCAAAGGCAACCGTCGTCTCCAAGTGGTTGTCCTCGAAGACAAAAGGGTATTGGAAACCATTGTGAAAGTAGTCAACATGTTGATCATGACAAGGTTCTTAGTCGTTTCAAATATTGTTTATCCAGATGGCTTGTCATGGTTGACAATCATCACCACTCCAAAGTAAGCCATTGTTTCATGAAGGATTTCCACGTGGATGCCATGTAAACAAAGTTAATAAAAGTCAAAATAGTGTAATCACTTGAATTTTATTAATAGATATATATATATATCTATATAGTAGTAGTTAGGTATGAATTAAATTTCTAAACGATAATATCTCATAATAATATCATATTAGGAATTAAATTGTGAAGATATAATATCTTATCATAAAATCAAATTACTAAAAGATAATATCTTATAATGATATCTTATTAGGAATTAAATGGTTAAAAGATAGAATCTTATTATAAATCAAATTGCGTATCCTATTATATATATAGTAGCAAACCATACATTAGTATTCTCAAATACATTTTTATATTTTCATACACTTGTTATAGAATTTTTAGGTGGTTTCAATCCTACTCGCAAATTGAAGTCTCTCTTTCTCTGTTTTTCTCTACATTGGTTCTCTTTTCTAAACTATGGGCAAAAATGTGGTTTCTAACGAAGAAGGTGATACCGTTTTAACTGCCTTTAATTCGGGGGGGTTGCTAACAAATCATTATATTTTCTTACAGCTTTTTTTATTTTGATTTTAGGGGTTCAGTTCGTGAAGAGGAGTTGGAACCTGACGAAGATGGAGAGCCCATTGAGGGAGACATACTCCATGACCGCGACCCTAATGATGTCGGCGAAGAAGACAGTATAACTTGTTTCTGATATCTAATTTCTCCCTTTAATATTTGGATTTTCTTTTAGTTCTAAGTTTGATTTTTTTGTTTAAATTTTTAGAGAAACAATGAGAATGAAAATAAAATTAGGGCTGAATACCATGATGGGTGTTATATTTTTTCTCATTTGGGAGGGAGGGTGTTCTTCAGTTTCGTCTGGGTTCGTAAATTTGTTGTAGTTATTTGAATATTTATTTTTTGTTTGAACAGATCAGGGGCAAGATAAGTATGAGAATGATGGATTCATAGTTGATACGGAGGATGAAGAGGTAGATGAAGCTAAAGAGAGGGAAGTTAGCGATGAGGAGAGGCAGAAAAAGAAAAAAGAAAAAGAGAAATAAGACGTGAGTATTTTTCTCCATTGATGCTATGTTACTACTACATTTTCTGTAAAATGAAGATTAAATATTATTAGTATTTTATTTTTCTTAGTTTAAGAAAGCTTCATATCATTCTATTAGTTAGAGAGGGTAGTTTAACTAATTTCTGATGATTTTTATAACAATGTCTTTAGGGAAGCTGAGAACCTTGATGAATATGACTATGAGCTCCTCTGAGAGAATGATGTTAATGTACCAAAGGTTTTTAGATTTGTGTCCCTATCCCGAAGAAATAATAAATTATGATTGTTAATTTTTATGAGTGAAATTTTGTAACACCCCTCACCTGTATTCAACGTCGAGACAGGGTTACGGAGAATTACCGAACTTATAAAACAAATAAACATTCACTTTGCATACATTTTCACATTTCATGCAATTATCATTCAATCTCAATCAAAATGTCCCTAATACGAGCGTATGAGGCCCTAAGCATGCATTCGGGGTGGTTCAGGACTAAACCGATAGCTTTAGCAACTTTTGAAGAACTTAAGAATTTTTTCTCAAAACATGGGACGCACGCATGTGTGTCTCACATGGCCAACAAACACGCATGGCCAACAAACGCGCATGTGTCATAGGCCATGTGGACATTTGAAATAGGAGCACATGGCCGTGTCCCAACCTATGTTTGACCCCGTGTAGCTCTCTGACTTGGGTCACACGGCGAACACACAAGCCTGTGTGGCTAGCCCGTGTGCCCTAAAATGACCATACACGCCTGTGTGCCATGCTAGGCTGTGCCAATCTATAGGGTATACTGACTTATGCCACACGGCCAAGTCACATGCCTGTGTGTGGAGCCATGTGGAGCATACAGACTTGATTTTGATTCAACTCTAGGGGACATACGGCCGTGTAACACAACCGTGTGTCACACACGACTGAGACACATGCCCATGTCTCTGCCCTTGTGGACAAAAATAGGCTATTTACCAAGCCATTTTGCCACCCAACTTGCACAAGCCTATACCAAACCAAAATACACTACTCATGGCATAAAAATAGACATTTAAACCAACCAATTCAAGCCTAAATCATGCACATTCTATACCACCATCTCTAGTACACACAAGTCACAAAATAGACCATACCACTTATACCAAATTCACACATACACAATTAACTCACTATGCACTTTCAAACATGCATCAATATGCTCAATTCACAAGCATATATTTTCTTTAATTTCTACCATTTACCACAACATCTATTATCAATAAGCATCACAAGGCCAAACTTAGCTACATAAATTAAACCATATGCACACCTTTATACACATAACCATACCAACCAACATTAAGCCAACTCAAATGGCAAAAAAAAAAAAAAAACCAAACTTAGAACATTTACAAGCCAATTCAAATGGCTAAATACATTAACAAAACATATGCCAAAAATGGCCAAAGTCCCTATACATGCCATATTCTCAAAACATAAGCTTAAAAGTACCAAATCGATAGTTGGATAGTGTGATGAAATCTCTGACGATCCCCGAATCCGAGCTAACTTTGAAATCACTATAAAACATGGAAAAATAAACAAAGTAAGCTATATAGCTTAGTAAGCTCGTATGAAATAAACTAAATCCTAACATAAATATACAAATCATCAAATCGAACATATCAACATGTAGTTCATTTAACTAACAAGCCTTTCACATTTTCAATTATAATATTATGAATGAACTTCACAACTTCTTCGATTTAATCTTATATGGTTCATGTACATACCTGTACCATTTCGTATCAATCTGATACACAACCACGTCTTTCATTTACTCGTTGAACCATTCGGAATACTACCGGATACATGGGAAACTTGTAGCCAAAGTGCCACATATATAGCCGAAGCTATCTCAATCTCATATCACATATACTGCTCACAATAAAGCTATCAACGGGCCTGCTCACACAAGTTGTAGGTCGAGACGTAGCTACACGATGCTGCTCACACAAGCTATCAAGTAACCACAACACATGCCATTATACTCAGCCACTAGTAGGATGTATAGGACCAGCACCCGGATCACATAATCACAATAATCCCCTAATGACATGTCACTAGTATCCTAACCTATTCCTAAGGTTCAACCGGGATTTCAAATGCCGAATCATCGTCGAATCATTTTCGAACATATCCGTAGTCCCGTAATCACAGTTTATACAATATTAAAGCATTTAAAATACATTTATAATGAAATTTATTACATACGAACTTACCTCGAATGTAAAAACGACGAAACTGGTCGATTAGTCGAGATCTTTGTTTTTCCCTCGATCTAGATCCAAGTTTCACTTTTCTTGATCTATAAGTAATCAAAATTAACTTATTTAATTATCTCTCTATTCAATTTAGTCCAAAATTCACTTTAAAACATTTTTACATATTTTCCCTTAATGTTTCAAAACTTTTACAATTTAGTCTTATTTCATAAAAACACAATTTCATGCAATTCAACCATAACCCATGCTAGAAAAATTTCAATTAGGTCCCTAGCAGCTCATATTTTTCATTTATTTCAATTTTAACCATAAAGTTTTCACATTTCACAATTTAACCCTTAATTTGCATTTTCAATAAAAATCACTTAACAGAACTTATATAACTATCACCAAACATTCATAATCTATCACTAAACATAAAAATACTCATGTATTCATCAATGGAAACATTTAAAAGCTTTAAAAAATTTTCAAAATAATCTCTAAGCTAGCTAGAAAGAATGTAGGTTTGTTGATATAATTATTAATTTTCTAACTTTTTATTACCTTGATCTCTCTTAACATAAGTCGATTGGCTTCTCATTTGTTTTTGTAGATTTCTAAGGAAAGCACTAGCAGTCCTTTAATGGATGAAGAGAGCAACTGGATGCATAAACAGCTAACAAGTGGTGAGAAACTAAGTCGAGCAAAGCCTCTGTTAATCAATTCTTGCAACTGTGCTTTCAACTCTTTTAATTCAGTAGGAGCCATTCTATAGGGTGCTATAGATATCAGTGTTGTCCCCGGAACAAGATCTATAGGGAACTCCACTTCTCTAACCGGTGGTAAACCAGGTAATTCCGCTAAAAATACATTAGGAAATTCACAAACAATCGACATTGATTGGATCTTTGACTCAGATACTTTAGTATCTAACACATATGCAAGATAAGCATCTTATCCCTTTCTGACATATTTCTGTGTTGATATTACTGAAATCACATTAGATAACCCATCCAGTTTATCAGATTCAACATAAAGTAACTCACCATTCTAACATTTCAAGACAATGTATTTCTTTTTACAATTCACCACTGCATCATGTTGAGTTAACTAGTCCATTCCCAAAATCATATTAAATTCATCAAATGTAATAGCATTAAATCAGACAAGAAATAATAACTTTTTACCATCAACGGATAATTTTTACAAACTTTATCAACCATAACATACTGGCCTAGGGGGTTTGAAACTTTGACCACAAATTCAGTGAATTCAATAGGTAAATTTTTAACAGACACTAAATTTGTGCATATATATATGAATGTGTTGAACCAGGATCAATCAAAGCAGTAATATCAGTATCAGATAGAGAAAACGTACCAGTAATGACGTCTGGTGTAGAAGCATCCTCTCTAGCACGAATAGCATATGTCCTTACCGATGCTTGTGCCTCAGATTTAACTGTTGTATTCCTTGTAGTACCTCGGCTAACACTGACATTGTCAGGGTGACGAGGTGATCTGCCTCTCGAGGCAAGATTACTCGGCTTCAAATTTTGATCAGTATCTTTTGCAATCCTTTCCGGGCAATCTTTAAGGATATGATCAAGAGAACCACATCGGTAACAGGCTCCACTTCTCAAATGACATTCCCCAAAATGAAATTTGTTACAATATTTACATTTCGATTTGGGATTGCCGACACTTTTAACATTGGTTATAGATGGAGACGAGGATCTCGGATTAGAGCGTTGAGAGCCTCACTCTTGCCCGGAATATCCCATAAAGGTGGTAGAATGATCATGTTATTTCTTTGATTTCTTTGAAGCATATGATTGTGATTTACCCATAAATCTTTTTAGAAATCCAAGCTTCTTTCTCCGCTTGTTTCATTTCTTTACTTAATTCTTCGGCTTTGTGTGTTCAATCAGCTAACACCACAAATTCTCTCAATTCAAGGATTTCAATCAATAACTTGATATCTTCATTTAAACCCTCTTCAAAACATTTGAGCATATCAGCCTCAGTCGAGACCCATTCTCCAGCATACTTACTTAACCGAACAAATTCCTGCTTATATTCGGATATAGTCATGTTTTCCTATTTGAGCTCTAAAAATTATTTCTTTTTCTAATCTAGAAACCTTTGATTGATGTACTTATTTCTGAATTTAGTTTGGAAAAATTCTTATGCAACATTTTCTCTCGGTACCACAGAAGTTATGGTGTTCCACTAATGATAAACTGTGTCTTTCAATAACAGTACTGTACATTTCAAACACTCAGTTGGTGTACACGATAATTTATCTAAAACCCAAATGGTATTTTCCAACCAAAACTCAACCCTCTCAGGATCATCATCAGTAGTAGACCTAAATTCTTCTTCCCCATACTTACAGATTTTATCTACCGGAGGCTTACCGATTTTAACATGTTTAGTACCTTATGGCATTTCTGGAACCGGTTGATGAGTAGGTAGGAGAGGTTGTTGTATAGCAGGATTTGTTCTCAAGTATTCAATGAACCACTCGTTCATCATTTAAAAGAAGGCTTCTTTTGCCTCCTCACCTCGGCCCTCAGATACGGGCCTTTGATTGTCACTCGTGATAAGTTTTAAAATTTATATATGATCATACCTAAACTAACTATTATCACGACGAAGGCAAGCGCACCTATCGAATAGCAGTATAGTTTTAGCAAGATCGGATGTCGAATCCAAAGGAACTAAAAGTACTAGTATTAACTTTCTTTTTATTATCTAGCCTAAGAATAATGGGGGTTTTAATTAACTAATTATCTAATCTAAGAATGCACAGAAAATAGGTTTAGGGAAAATACTTTTTAGAAAATTTAATTGATTTAAGACAATACCCAAGTAAAAATCCACCTAGACTTCACTTGTTATTTGACTCTGAATGGGACGATTTATTAATTCAACTTGTTCCGTAGAAATCCTTAAGTTATGTTATTATCCCTATTCAAGACTAATAACGTCTAACCTTAGGTTGAATAATTGAAATCTCTTTCTAATTAACACCCTAAGGTTGCATTAACTCGATCTATGGATCTCCTTATTAGGTTTCACCCTAATTCGGTAAAATCTTGTCACCCTATCTCTAGGCGTACAATCAACTCCGCTTAATTGAGATGATACATCAATCAAAAGGTCTTTAGAGGGTTGTAACGAGGCTTTGTTAGGGGGTGTAGTCACAAGCTAAAAGAGAAGGTTAGAATCGAGATTAAATTGAAAAATTACTTAACTAGAAAAATATTTAATCATCACTTGCGTACAAAAGAGCTTTTTCTCAGATTATGGAATTTAAACACTCAAGCTTTAAAAATACGACTTACTGCTAATAGATATGTATTATTATTATTTTTAGAACAAGTTAAATAACATAGACTAACTATTAAGAACAAGACCTAGCTAAGCAATTTATTCAAATCAAATCTCGACAAAAAATAGGGATCAAATTAATTGAGGGGATTTCAACAACAATGAGTTATAGGTTAATATTAAAGGTAAATCAAGGAATGGGATGTTATGTTCAAAGGGGTTTACTAAGGGTTAATTATGAAGGTAGGCTTTTCATGGCATGAATGGGTTTATCCTAAGTGCCTCTATCATCTTGACATATCAAATCAAATGGTGTTTGACATGCATAATCAAACAAGTTTTAGAATAACAATTCGATATTGACGCACTCAAAGCAATAATAAAAGTGAGCATGAAAGAAATAATAAATGCGTTAAAGGCTCAAAATCTCACAAAAATTATGGCTTTTTGATGTTTAAACATGTAGATTTCAATTCAAGATAATACTTAAACTTGGGAAAACAAACTAAAATTTTAAATTCTCAAAAATCAACTTATCATGCTTAATTCTCTAATGTCTTAAAGTTTAAATAATCAATGCATGAATGCCTATGTTTTAATCCAAGATATATCAATAAAAATCATAAATTAATCAAAATTCATTCTAAAAATTATATGAGAGATATACAAGAAAACAAGACAAAATTCAGGGATTTTTCTGATAGTGATATATTTTACCCCCTACACTTAAGATGTACATTGCCCTCAATATACAAAGATAGAGTTAGTGGCAATTATAGATATAAGATCATAAGATAGTGAGAGAAATGAAATTTCCTGAATGTTAACTGAATGAGCTCCTTAGGTTAGAGTTATGTAGAGTGGAGGAGAATACTCCGGTGGTGGTAGAGGCTGGGTTTCACAAGTGGCAGTCGGGGAGAAGCATTCAAGTTCCTAAGTAATAGAGAGCTTTGGAGCTCTTTATAACTATGATAGAATCATGAAATTTTAGGAATATAAAGGAATAAGATTACTCATGAAGATATACTTGCAGATATAAAGTACTTAATAATTGAAAAAAATCCTAAAAATTGGAATAAAATAGTTTTAAAGAAAGCTAAAATTAGAAAAATAGGTATTTAGGGCACACGGTCGTGGGGCACACCCGTGCGCCTTTTATTTAGCCCGTGTTCTTCGTGGGTTTCAAATTTTGGGCGTGTGGGTGACCACGGCCATGTCGCACGGCCGTGTCTTACTTCGTTTGCTTCTTCCACACCCGTGTATGTAGGCCCATGCCCGTGTTAATTTGACAGGTTTGACCACGGGTGCTAGGCACGGGCGTGTCACACGCCCGTGCTATTTTCTCAGGTTCAACCACGATTCTAAAACACGAGCGTGTTACATACCCTTGTTGTTTTGGCAGGATTGCTCACCGCCATGTCGCATAGCCATGGCCATTTATCGTATCCCGTATTGGGGAAAAATCTTTGCCCTATTTTCACACGGTATACAACACGCCTGTGTGTCTGGCCATGTGGGTGTGGAAAACCTATATTCAAGAGCTTAGTTAGTAGGTTAGGTGTTAAATACTAAAATTTAAAAAAGTTAATACCGTTAGTGCTCGGGTTGCCTCCCAAGAAGCGATTATTTATAGTCTAAGCTCGACTTACCTCTCCATTGGATGGTCATGGTGGTTCGAGGAGTTTACACTCCTCATTCCTACTATCAATATCATTAAAATAAGGTTTTAGACGAGTAATATTTACCTTAAACGAGCCAAATTACCTCGACTGTATCGTATGGGAAGATAGTAAGTACTGTAAGAGAATTTTCTTCATTCGGTTCAACAGTGGTAATGCGAGGTTCTGCGGCATCTAATAATACCTTATCTCCAACCTTAAGTTGATTTTGTGAGGTGTTGAGCTCGTCCTGGCGTATTTTTGGTTTATCGTGTTTTCTCGATTTATGTGTCTGCCATTCATCTAGCTCCTCTATTTGTAGCCTTCGTTCTTCATGGATAGGTCCTTTATTGTTACTTGAACATGACTCATGTATGTCCTTCGAGCTTATTTCCTGTAAAGTAGGTTGCAACATATGGTCAGTTTTAGTAGAATGGTTTATACAATCACCTTTAATTTTCGAAGTGTTGCCAGAATTGCAAGCTTGAAGAGTGGTTGTTTCATCCCTCACACGAAGTGTGAGTTCACCTGTTCCAACGTCAATAATTGTTCTAGCAGTTGCTAAAAAGGGCTTTCCTAAAATCAAAGGAGTGTTGTTATCCTTCTCTATGTCTAGAACAACGAAATCAACTGGGAATATAAATTTGTCAATTTTAACTAGTACATCTTCAATAATACCCCTAGGAAATCTAATAGTTTTATCTGCTAATTGAATGCTCATCCTAGTTTGTTTGGGTTTCCCAAGACCTAGTTTTTTAAATATTTTGTAAGGCATGACGTTGATGCTAGCCCCTAAATCAGCTAATGCATTTTTGACATCTAAGCTACCAATTAAGCAAGAAATTGTAAACCCCTGGATCTTTTAATTTATTGGGTAGTTTATTCTGTAGAATTGCTGAGCAAACTGCGTTTAGCTCCACATGCGACGCCTCGTCCAACTTTCGCTTATTTGTTAAGAGCTCCTTTAAAAACTTTATTGCGTCCGGCATCTACGAGAGAGCTTCAATAAACAGTAAGTTGATACATAATTTCTTTAAAAGTTTAAGGAATTTACCAAATTGTTCGTCTGAGCGGTCTTTCCTTGTCGCATTGGGGTATGGTACACGAGGTTTATATTCTACACTTACCATTTTTTTCTCATTGTGACCTACCTCAACTTTACTTACCATAATTCCTTGCCTCAGTTCTGGCTCAGGCTCAACCAATCCTTCTTCACCTTAAACATTAATCACGTTGAGTTGTTCCCTCGGGTTAGGTTCAGTATTACTTGGCAAGCTACCTTGTGGTCGTTCGGAAATTAGTTTGGACAGCTGGCCTATCTGAGTTTCGAGCCCTTGGATAGACGCTTGTTGATTCTTAAGGGCTGTCTCGGTATTTTGGAAACGAGTTTCTGACACCGCGATGAATTTGGATAGCATCTCCTCAAGGTTCAGTTTCTTTTCCTATTAATAAGGTGGTTGTTGAAAACCTGGAGGATTTTTTGGCCTTTGATTTCCTTGACCACCCCATGAGAAATTTGGGTGGTTCCTTCAACCTACATTATCGGTATTACTATATGAGTTATTTCGAGGTCTAAAGTTATTGTTACTCATATGGTGGACTTGTTCCTCTTCGGTTGTAGGATTGAAGGGTTGATAATCGGTATGTATGCCTCCTCCACTTGAATCACACATCATCACTGGATGCACCTGCATAGAACCAAGTAAACCATCAATCTTTTTATTTAGAATCTCCACCTGATTTGATAACATATTAACCGCATCGACGTTATAAACGCCAGCTGCTGCATCAATCATCTGTCTTGTCGAGGGGTTCACACCATTGTAAAATGTTTGAACTTATAGCCATAGAGGTAACCCATGGTGAGGGCACCTTCACAATAGGTCCTTGTATCTCTCCCATGCATCGTAGAGTGTTTCCAAATCCATCTGCACAAAAGAAGAGATATCATTACGTAATTTAGCTGTTTTAGTTGGAGAAAAATACTTTAATAAAAAAATTTTGGTCATTTGCTCCCAAGTAGTGATTGACCTCATGGAAACGAGTTTAACCACTATTTAGCTTTGTTTCTCAATGAAAAAGAGAATAACCAAAGACGAATGGCATCGTCAGAAACGCCATTGATTTTAAATGTAACACCCTAATTTTGGGCCTAGTCAGAATAGTGATGTCGGGACCACAAATTCGAGATAGAAATAATTATTTTATGATTATTTTGAGGTCTATGATATGATTGCATGATTGTGCGAAAATTTCGTGAAGAAATTCTATGCATAAAGTGCTTAATTTGAAGCTAGGGACTAAATTGAATAAGTTGCAAAACTTGCATTCTAGAAGTTTCTAGTATGAAATTGCTTTAAAATATTAATTAGGAGGTCTTAAATAGCAATTTGACCATTTCTAAGTTATGGACAAAAATTGGACATGGATGGAATTTTTGAAAGTTCAGTAAGTAAGGCATTTTGGTCATTTGGATATTAAATGAAATAAAATGGGAAAAATCAAGCAAAATCCATTCATCTTCTTCATGTTGCTGCCGAATTTTACTTGCTACCATAGCTAGGGTTTCTTCAACTTCTAAGCTCAATAGTAAGTGCATTCAAGCCCCGCTTTTAATGTTCTTTACATTTTTAAATCCTCGTAGCTCTGGTTTACCTATTTCTCCCAATATTTTGAGCTAGGGTTTATATTTAAAAATTTACCCATGGATGATATGCATGAATTTTGATGTTTTATGGTAGAATATGAAGTTTGAGATTGTGTTAAACAACTTTTGCTAAGTGATTTTTCAGTAAACGAGTAAAACAAGCATAATCGGTAAAAATATCTATTGTTCATAACTATGTGTTAGAGTGAGAATTTGATGCTGCCATAGAAGGGAAAAATGATCAGTATGTCATAAAACACAAGAAAATAGGATGAAGTTTAATTTTCGAGTCTTGAGGCAAAAGTGTAAATATGCAAAAGTTTAGGGGTCAAAATGCAAATTTGTAAAAATATGATTTTTGGACCCGTATGAATAATGTGACTAATTATTAGGCTAAATGTGATATTATAGATGAAGGAAATCAAGATTCGGGCTTAAATCGGGAAAACACAAAGTTATGGACTAAAATAGTAAATTGCCGTTTCTGAATCGAGGTAAGTTCGTACGTTAATAATAATGCAATACCATGCATGAATTGTAATTCTCTATTGATATGGCATAAATTGTATGATTTAATATGTTTAAGAGAAGTTGATGGATGGTATGTATATATATAAAACAAAAATGTAATGCTAGTTGTGTCATGTGAAATTGAATGGAAAATTATTGTTACATGAATTAAACGTTATGGTGCCAAGTTTATGAATTGCTTTTAAAATATGTCTATGGTACATGAAGTGCATTGAATTATCATACATAAATGTGATTTTTATGATTATGGATATTATGAGCAATTGTAAGTTCATATGATTTTTAATAATGCAATGTGTAATTTAATGTTATTGCCTTGATATTAAACGAGATGTAAGTTTATATGTAAGTGATACATCAATTTTACTTGTATTATGACATTTTATAATAATATTGGAAATATGTTTGTTGATAATTACTTGATTGGAGAAATTGTTGGAAAAGAGAGAGAAATCCCAATTGAACCTTCGGAAAGATTGGATGATGCAGATGGTATGTAGCTAGGTCACATGTATGGTGCTAAGTGCACATCATGTGTACAAGAGAGCTACGAGACATTATGATGTAGCTAGGTCGCATGGGTGATACTATGTGTACACCATGTAGACAAGAGAGCTACGGGATATATGTAGCTAGGTCGCATGCGTGGTTCCAGGTGAAGGACACCATGTAGACAAGAGAGCTACGAGATAAACTGGCTAGGTCACATGGGTGGTACTAAGTGTTCACCATGTGTACAAGAGAGCCAAACTTTATGATGGGTGGAGCTATGTGCGGAAACCACCAAGTATCGAGGATTGATCCGAAGTGTTCAACGGGAGACTTATTATGTACTGCTTTGTGAGTTTTGTGATGAATAAGTGCAGGAACTTGGTTATGTGAATAATGTGTTCATTAAGTGATCGGATTGTGGTAAGGTTATAAACAAGTAAGTTATACATGAGGATGATTTTATGGTGACCTTATAATCATGGGCCTATACTTGCGATGTATGAAATGTGGTGAAAATGATTTGTGATATGTATGTTAAAATGAGGTTAATACAAAGAAAGTGTAAAAGAGTGAATTAGCAATAAAATTGTCTTGGATAGCAGCAGTTGCGTGACTTTGAAAATTCACTAAAAATTGTGGAAGTTGAATAAAAATGCAAATGATATATGAAAATAAAGCTTAATGAGTCTATTTTCACATAAAAGAAACAGAGGAAGAAAAGAATTCTATATTGTGTGATATTTGAATTATTGTGAAACAGAGTCTGAATGAATTTGAGATCCCCTATTCTGAATTTAGAAATTCACCATAAATTGTAAAAAACTTATTAAGAGTCATAACTTATATGTATGGATTCCTTATTGAGTCTATTTTTAAGGGAAACAAACTTCATGGTCGTTGGAATTCTGTACAGGGAGAAATTTGGTTCATATTACACAGAGGTCAGAGTAGTTGTACTCTGAAACAGGGGAGAATTTAACTAATAAACTGTACTAATTGGCTAAACCAAAAATTCTGAAAATTTTATGGGAGAAATATATATGAATCTAGTTTCAAATAAAATTAACAAAACTAAATTTGGAGTTTTTTAGCTTCAGATATGAATGATTTAGTAACTGTAACTCAATAACACAGCTTAACCTGAATATGTGTAATTGTACAATTATAGTGTTTTATCTTGAAAAGCATGGTAGTAATTGCTTATTATTTTCATATGAACTTACTAAGCGTAAAGCTTACCCATCCTCTCCATTTCTTTAGTATTGACAGGTCGGCTCGGGGTTGGAGATCGTCGGAGGCAAAATCACACTATCAAACTAGCATTTTTGGGAGAATTAATTCAAATATTAGAAATATCAAGTGAGTGGCATGTATAGGAAGTTTGTTTCATGTCATGTATTATTATTATGATTTGTCTTAGGTATTGGCCTACATTGAGCTTTTGTATATGGCCATGAGATGTGGTCTTTATTCATTGTGGTTTGTAAGTTTAAATTTTGGGCAGAACTTGGTGACCCGATTTTATATGTTTGTGAATGTTTAAGTCCGGTAACGCCTCGAACCCTGTCCCGGAGTCGGATACGGGTAAGGGGTGTTACATTTAGTGGTATTAGAGCTATGGTTTAGTCGGTTCTCGGACTAACCTAGCATGTGAAAAAGTCTAGCTATATATGCCACGGATCTATGATAGTGTGATGTCTTCCGACGCATATGAGAACCATCTTGTTTAGACAGAGGTACTCTCCAACCGAGCTGCACCGACCATGTTTAACGTGATGCAAGGGCAATTGAGTAAATTATGATTATAATAAGTTTAGATTCAGAAAGGTACGAATAAAGGTTTATAATATTTTAATACGAATAAAAATGTCATTGTCCTGGTTGGACGTTGAATGTTGATGAATGTCAATGATATTTTTTTATGAGATAAAGGATTATAATGAAATGAAATTATCTATGTTAAATTGTTTGGATTGAATTATATGATTGTAAGGATATGTATATAATGATGCACGAAATGAAAGTTGTGACTATGATGCAAATAACTATGTTTGTTTGGCCCTTATACGATGTCATGAGTATGATTTGTTTGAGTAAATGAATGGGTAAGTAAAGCTATCCAGAAAACATAGAATGCATGTATAAGTATACTTGTCTAAATAGCATAACTGGAAAATTTGGTGTAAACCAATATGATTGATGCATTACCTGAATGAATGACATGATTTTGACGATGTTGCTATGATGATGAAAGTTGTGTTATATGTGTATGTATAAGAAAGACGAGTCAGAGGCCCTATAACCCCTCCCTCTTATTGAAGTGGTGCTTATGATTGAATTTCATGAGATCCATACTGAATAAGTTCCCGCTTGAAAATTCAAAGAGAGTTCAGTGATAGAATAATTATAAGTATAATTAGAGATTAAGAATGAATTGATAAGTAAAGACAGAGCTAGAAAAGTATCAGGTTGCCATAAATATTATTGGAATTATACACTGTTCCAGTTAGAGAAGAAATTTACTTTGGTAAATCGAATTACTCAGGTACAAGGTCGAGAAAAGTGTAAATCAAAATTTATTCAGAACTGGTCTTCTTTAGCGAAAGGTCTAATATGAAATTTGTGATGACAGAACTAGTTGTGGGAAATAATATTTGAAATCAAATATCTCGAATGTGACAATTACGGCTGGACAAATTTTGGCATTAGGATTTTTTTAAATTTCCGTGTAAAGATTTGCCAACAGTAAAGACATAAGTGATAAAAGTGCTAGTCTCAATCGATATGGTGGATTACTTCTCTCAAATAAGTCAATTATAATTAATGACTTCAATTGAGATATTTTGGTTACTTGAACTAATGCAATTGAGATGGTTTTAGTTAGTGTAATGAATGAATAGTAAAAGATTACTGGAAATGTCATTCACTGGTGATTAAGATCGACTCGAGTGTTCAATCAGTGTGAATTATTTATTTGAAATATTTCATGTGACAATTATGTCAGGATTATTTTTCTCAAGTCTAATAATAGAATTTCATTTGCATACGGATAAAAGCAAATATTACGAACGAGAAGTGTATATCTCTTAAAAAAAATTATATCAGTAAAAACCACTACGAATGATGAGGTTTTCGTTTGAAAGCTGAAAAGTTTATTACATGTTGGTAAAGTTTGAACAGATGAGAATATTGTTAACTGGAATATCTGAGCTGGACTAGTCTGTATTAAGTAAAGACTTCCTGATTTTTTTTAGTAATGTACTGTTGTATGAATTGTGATGTGTTTCAAGACAATAAGGTAATGTGATAGTATAGAGCATTCGATGCCACAGAGAATCTAAATTGTTAATGGGGTTAAAGCCGAGCATCGGGATCTACCGAATTATCTTTGCCGAGATTGATATTAGGATGGAAATGAGAAATTAAAGAGATGTATTGGAGGCACTTTGCTGAGTTAAGGTACTTTATTATTGAGTATGAGATTGAGGAATCTAAGTGAAGACCACTTTTTCGGTAAGATTTTCGGGGACGAAAATCCCTAAAGGGGGGAAAAGTTGTAACACCCTGATTTTGGGCCTAGTCGGAATAGTGATGTCGGGACCACAAATTTGAGATAGAAATAATTATTTTATAATTATTTTGAGGTCTATGATATGATTGCATGATTGTGTGAAAATTTCGTGAAGAAATTCTATGCATAAAGTGCTTAATTTGAAGTTAGGGACTAAATTGAATAAGTTGCAAAACTTGCATTCTAGAAGTTTCTAGTATGAAATTGCTTTAAAATATTAACTAGAGGTCTTAAATAGCAATTTAACCAATTTCTAAGTTATGGACAAAAATTGGACATGGATGGAATTTTTGAAAGTTTAGTAAGTAAGGGCATTTTGGTCATTTGGATATTAAATGAAATAAAATGGGAAAAATCAAGCAAAAATCCATTCATCTTCTTCATGTTGCTGCCGAATTTTACTTGCTACCATAGCTAGGGTTTCTTCAACTTCTAAGCTCAATAGTAAGTGCATTCAAGCCCCGTTTTTAATGTTCTTTACATTTTTTAAATCATCGTAGCTCGGTTTACCTATTTCTCCCAATATTTTGAGCTAGGGTTTATATTTAAAAATTTACCCATGGATGATATGCATGAATTTTGATTTTTTATGGTAGAATATGAAGTTTGAGATTGTGTTAAACAACTTTTGCTAAGTGATTTTTCGTAAAAACAAGTAAAACGGCATAATCGGTAAAAATATCTATTGTTCATAACTATGTGTTAGAGTGAGAATTTGATGTTGCCATATAAGGGTAAAATGATCAATATGTCATAAAACACAAGAAAATAGGATGAAGTTTAATTTTCGAGTCTTGGGGCAAAAGTGCAAATATGCAAAAGTTTAGGGGTCAAAATGCAAATTTGTAAAAATATGATTTTTGGACCCGTATGAATAATGTGACTAATTATTAGGCTAAATGTGATATTATAGATGAAGGAAATCGAGATTCGGGCTTAAATCGGGAAAATACAAGGTTATGGATTAAAATAGTAAATTGCCGTTTCTGAATCGAGGTAAGTTCGTAAGTTAATAATAATGCAATACCATGCATGAATTGTAATTCTCTATTGATATGGCATAAATTGTATGATTTAATATGTTTAAGAGAAGTTGATGGATGGTATGTATATATATAAAACAAAAATGTAATGCTAGTTGTGTCATGTGAAATTGAATGGAAAATTATTGTTACATGAATTAAACGTTATGGTGCCAAGTTTATGAATTGCTTTTAAAATATGTCTATGGTACATGAAGTGCATTGAATTATCATACATAAATGTGATTTTTATGATTATGGATATTATGAGCAATTGTAAGTTCATATGATTTTTAATAATGCAATGTGTAATTTAATGTTATTGCCTTGATATTAAATGAGATGTAAGTTTATATGTAAGTGATACATCAATTTTACTTGTATTATGACATTTTATAATAATATTGGAAATATGTTTGTTGATAATTACTTGATTGGAGAAATTGTTGGAAAAGAGAGAGAAATCCCAGTTGAACCTTCGGAAAGACTGGATGATGCAGATGGTATGTAGCTAGGTCACATGTATGGTGCTAAGTGCACATCATGTGTACAAGAGAGCTATGAGACATTATGATGTAGCTAGGTCGCATGGGTGATACTATGTGTACACCATGTAGACAAGAGAGCTACGGGATATATGTAGCTAGGTCGTATGCGTGGTTCCAGGTGAAGGACACCATGTAGACAAGAGAGCTACGAGATAAACTGGCTAGGTCACATGGGTGGTACTAAGTGTTCACCATGTGTACAAGAGAGCTGAACTTTATGATGGGTGGAGCTATGTGCGGAAACCACCAAGTATCGAGGATTGATCCGAAGTGTTCAACGGGAGACTTATTATGTACTGCTTTGTGAGTTTTGTGATGAATAAGTGCAGGAACTTGGTTATGTGAATAATGTGTTCATTAAGTGATCGGATTGTGGTAAGGTTATAAACAAGTAACTTATACATGAGGATGATTTTATGGTGACCTTGTAATCATGGGCCTATACTTGCGATGTATGAAATGTGGTGAAAATGATTTGTGATATGTATGTTAAAATGAGGTTAATACAAAGAAAGTGTGAAAGAGTGAATTAGCAATAAAATTGTCTTGGACAGCAGCAGTTGCGTGACTTTGAAAATTCACTAAAAATTGTGGAAGTTGAATAAAAATGCAAATGATATATGAAAATAAAGCTTAATGAGTCTATTTTCACATGAAAGAAACATGGGAGGCAAAAGAATTCTATATTGTGTGATATTTGAATTATTGTGAAACAGAGTCTGAATGAATTCGAGATCCCCTATTCTGAGTTTAGAAATTCACCATAAATTGTAAAAAACTTATTAAGAGTCATAACTTACATGTATGGATTACTTATTGAGTCTATTTTTAAGGGAAACAAACTTCATGGTCGTTGGAATTCTGTACAGGGAGAAATTTGGTTCGTATTACACAGAGGTCAGAGTAGTCGTACTCTGAAACAGGGGAGAATTTAACTAATAAACTGTACTAATTGGCTAAACCAAAAATTCTGAAAATTTTATGGGAGAAATATATATGAATCTAGTTTCAAATAAAATTAACGAAACTAAATTTGGAGTTTTTTAGCTTCAGATATGAATGATTTAGTAACTGTAACTCAATAACACAGCTTAACCTGAATATGTGTAATTGTACAATTATAGTGTTTTATCTTGAAAAGCATGGTAGTAATTGCTTATTATTTTCATATGAACTTACTAAGCGTAAAGCTTACCCATCCTCTCCATTTCTTTAGTATTGACAGGTCAGCTCGGGTTTGGAGATCGTCGGAGGCAAAATCACACTATCAAACTAGCATTTTTGGGAGAATTAATTCAAATATTAGAAATATCAAGTGAGTGGCATGTATAGGAAGTTTGTTTCATGTCATGTATTATTATTATGATTTGGCTTAGGTATTGGCCTACATTGAGCTTTTGTATATGGCCATGAGATATGGTCTTTATTCATTGTGGTTTGTAAGTTTAAATTTTGGGCAGAACTTGGTGACCCGATTTTATATGTTTGTGAATGTTTAAGTCCGGTAACGCCTCGAACCCTGTCCCGGAGTCGGATACGGGTAAGCGGTGTTACATTAAATGTGTCATAGAATTCCAAAAAATTTGCCAAGTAAGCGTTGGGATCCTCATCCTACAAACCATCAAACTGAACAAATTGTTGTATCATTTGAATCGTTTTAGGTTTTAGTTCAAAATTATTTGCAGCAATAGCAGGTTTAACTATACTTAACTTAGTTCCTGTTAAATTTGGCTTAGCATAATCATACATAGTGCGTGGAGCTTGATTCTGATTTACTTGATCAGCGACAATCGCAGGACGTAGCGGATTTTCCTGATTTTCAGCCATCTCGTCGGTTGTAGTTGAGACATCGTCTTCTTGCTCTCCCTCTGTGTATCTTAGGCTTTGCCTTATTTATTTTCGATTTCTAAGAGCTGTGCGATCAATTTCTTCATCAAAAAGTAATGGTCCCGACGAGTTTCTTCTAGTCATAAACTATAAGAACCTGCCAGAAGAAAGAAAAAGAAAATTTAGTAACAAAAATTAAAATAAAATTTAAATTGCAGTAAAAGTAAATGGCTAAAGTAATAAAAATCTAGTGTTCCTAATATCTTAGTTCCCCAGCAACGGCGCCAAAAACTTGATTGTCACTCGCGATAAGTTTTAAAATTTATAAATGATCGTACCTAAACTAACTATTATCACGACGAAGGCAAGCGCACCTATTGAATAGCAGCATAGTTTTAGCAAGACCGGATGTCGAACCCAAAGGAACTAAAAGTACTAGTATTAACTTTCTTTTTATTATCTAGCCTAAGAATAATGGAGGTTCAAATTAACTAATCTAAGAATGCACAGAAAATAGGTTTAGGGAAAATACTTTTTAGAAAATTCGATTGATTTAAGACAATACCCAAGGAAAAATCCAACTAGACTTCACTTGTTATTTGACTCTGAATCGGACGATTTATTCATTCAACTTGTTCCGTAGAAATCCCTAAGTTATGTTATTATCCCTATTCAAGACTAATAACGTCTAACCCTAGGTTGAATAATTGAAATCTCTTTCTAATTAACACCCTAAGGTTGCATTAACTCAATCTATGGATCCCCTTATTAGGTTTCACCTTAATCCGGCAAAATCTTGTCACCCTATCTCTAGGCGTGCAATCAACTCCACTTAATTACGAAAAATTTACTCTTAGCCAGGGACTATTTGTCCTCCAAATTAGTGCATTAACTTGAATCAATATCCTGAAATATCGAATCAAGAATTAAGAACACATAATTAAGAACAAGTTAAATATTTATAATACAATTCAGATAATAATAACAAGATTCGTCTTATGTTTCATTCCCCTTTGGTATTTAGGGGATTTAGTTCATAACTAAAAAGGAAAACATCGTAGAATAATAATGAATACAAAACATAAAAAAAACCCAAAACTCCTGAATGGAAATTGAGGAGAGATCTTCAGTCTTGATGATGAATCCGGCTTCTGAGATGGATCAATCAGCTTTCTTCGAGTAATTCCTTACTCCTTACTCTATGTGTCCTCCTTTAGTCCTCCTCTAGGGTGTTTAAATAGGCTTTAGAATGCCTAAAAGCCCTCAAACGAGCCTTTTCCGAATAGAACTAAACTTGGGCTCGACAGGGACATGCCCATGTGACACGCCTGTATGCGTTTTACTTCAAGCCGTAGTCAAGGCTAAGAAATAGACACGCCCGTGTTCAGGTCTCTTCAAGCCGTGTTCAATCCTGTTAGAATGGCACGGGTGTGTGTGATGCCCGTGTGAGGAAGTCCAAGTCGTGTTAATTTCTCACGTCGGCCCATTTTCTCCGTTTTCGGCCCGTTTCTTGTTCTTTTTGCTCTCCTATGCTTACCTAAGTATAAAACATGAAATTAAAGGATTAGGAGCATCAAATTCACCAAATCTAAGGAGAATTCATTCATAAATGTGTTAAGCATGGGATAATAATATGTATAAGTTATGGTTTATCAGCCTTCTACTACTAGATATGACTCGTTGAACGGAAGCTTGAGTAGTGCTCTTAGCTTCTTCGAATTCAGCTCTAGCTTGGTTGGATGACATTACTCTATGAAAAACACATTTAAAATGGTCAGGAGATATCATGCTATCATAATTTATATAATGGCATGTATAGCTAAACTCATACTCGCTACATTAGCCCGAGAATTGACTAAACCGTAACTCTGATACCAATAAATGTAACACCCAAAACCTATATCCGTCACCAGAATAGGGTTACTGAGCATTACCAGAGTTTATAGAATAATTTCATGTAATTCATATCATTTATTGTTCATATCTGAAACTAATTATAATGTCCCTTGAATGAACCCTTGAAGTCGAATTTAAACATTTGAATTGAGTCAGGACTGAATCAGGAGCTCAGAAAATTTTTTTGCGAAATTTTAATTTTTTTCCTAGATGCAAGGCACACATGCCCATGCACTAAGCCATGTGGTCAATTTAATCTTTATAAATTAGGTGCAGGTTTCACATGGCTAAGACACACGCCTGTGTTTTAGGCCATGTATCACACACGGCTGAGACACACGCCTGTGTCTCTGCTTGTGTGCCAAATTTTGATTATTCTGTTTTTCAATTTTAAGATGTAATGGATACACGGCCAAACCACATGATCATGTGCCAGGCCATGTGTCACACACAGTCAAGACACACGCCCATTTGTCTACCCGTGTTGACAAAATAAAGTCATTTCCTAGCTTAATTTCTTACCCAAATTTGGCAACAACCTACATCAACACTTACATACTTATATCAACCAATTCAAAACATAATAATCAACCAAAAACAAGTCTTTTGCATGATTTATTAATTCATTTGTTTAAGTGATTAAACTTACCAATGACACAATTATAACTATAGATTTATGTTATCAAATATACCAATTTAAAACCATTCATCCACCAAACATGACTAGGCTATATATACACCAGCCATTCCAATGGCTAGTTACAACCAAAATATTTTATCATTTTGCCTAACTAGCTTATACATGTCATTATACCATAAAAAGTTTGCTATTTATACCAAAACGGGCTGAAAGATAGTGTGATGATACTCTGACCGATTTCTAACCCTTTTGAGCTTTTGAGCACTATAAAACAGAGGAAAATAAAATCTAGTAAGCATTTAATGCTCAGTAAGTTCGTATAACAAGAAGTAAACTTACCAATTATATTCATTCAAATAAGCATACAATAACATGATTCCCAATAAATTGGTAAATTTGCCTAATCATATTCAATCAAACAAGTATGTTAGTCACTTAATTCACATATACATCAAGTAAGCATAGATGAGCTCATCGTGTTACAAACTTTCAAGTATTTCAGGAGAATTCAAGATATAGTTTATTTAATCTCATAATTTCTCATTTCGGGAATTTATCCATTCAATTATTGAAATTTCTATGAATACTCAAGTAGTACAAAAAAGGTGTACAAATCAGTGATTTGTCAATTCATGTTCAAGGGTACCTATTAGGGCACTTAATCAGATAGCACACTCTCGAGCCACATATCAGAATGTTCATATGAGCCATGTAATAGGACACTTATCGGGGCTAAACATGAAAACTCATAAGAGTTTTAATCAAAGAGCTCATAGAGCTTTACAGGTAACTCCGAAAAGTTATTATCAGAGAACACCGGATAAGGTAACAGAGAGTTCAAGCGAGCCATGTCAAGAACCCCATAAGAGCTTATATCGGGATGATCACGTAAAGTTGCATTTGTGTCCGCATTATATGCTGGATCACAATTGATCAAATCATGTAACAAGACGCTCACACAGAGCTGCGGTAGTGCGCAACACATGCAAAATCACTACTGATCAGGATGCTCAAAGGAACTATATATATATATATTCTATTCTCGAGAGGGCTATAATAGGATTGCTCGTCTAAGCTGTATTTTGTCCGCAACATACGCATGACCACATGTAATATGGGAAATCACGTAAATCCATCGAATTTTATTATTCAAACGGAACTTATCATTTATCGGGTATTATCAAACATGTGACGGATTTCTATACATAAGACATTTATACAATTCACACATATATACAACATTCAATTCAAACATATTAATATACATAATTTAGTTACACGAACTTACCCCGACACTCGTTTATGTAAAAAAATCTACTAATTCGAAAATTTTTCTTTTCCTCGATCTAGCTTCGAATTTGAGTTGTCCAGATCTATATAAATGAATTTAATCATCAATTTAATCCATTTCATGCTCAATTGAATTCAATTTACATCCTAGGCAAAATTACCATTTTACCCCTAAACTTTCTATAAATTCTAATTTTGTCCCTAGGCTCGGAAAATAAAATTCATGCAACTTAATCCTTATTCCAAGCCTAACTGAATTTTACGTGTTACAATAACAGCCCATGAATTTCACAAAAATTAGAATTTTTCCATGGGTTTTACCACTTTTCAATTTAGTCCCTAAATCAAGATTTCATCAAAGTTCTCTTTGTAAAGGTCGTTTATCTATCAACAACCTTTCATTTTCTACCATGAATTTCAAAATTTTAGCATATTCATCCATGGCAAAACTTTTTTACTTTGATAACTTTTCAAATTAATCCCCAAAATAAATAGATTAGACTATTCCGATTTTAAAAATATAAAAATTACTAAAAACGAGACAAGAAAACATACCTAATTAAGCTTGATTAATTTCTTTTCTCTCTCCTAGGGTTTCCATAAAATTTGGGGATGAACATGATAAAAATAAGATGATATTTTCTATTTAATTAGTTATCATCTTTTAATTTTTCTCATTTCCAATTTAGTCTTTTGCCTTTTCTAATTTTTCCATGGATGAACCAAAAATATCTACTAACTTTTCTTTAATGGTCTAATTACCATATAAGGACCTAAATTTTTTTAATTACATAGCTATTTATTCCTTCTAGCTACTAGAATTCAACTTTTACATTTTATGCAATTTGGTCCTTTCCCTAATTTAACACATAATCGGTAAAATTTTTCTTATTAGAATTTTCATATAACATTCCTATCATAATGCAGACCATGCAATAATATTAAAATAAATTTTCTTTTTGACTCGGATTTATGGTCCCGAAACCACAATTCTGATTTCACTGAAAATGAGCTGTTACATTTGGTGTGTAGGGATGGGTGGGTTTTTTTAACCCCACATGGTGTGATGGGATGGTTGGAGTTGTTGTGTAGAGGATAGGGGTAGGATTCTGTATATTTGTTTTGCATATCTGATTCTATTATCTGCATCTGTAAAGGACTTGAGTCTGAATCTGAATCCGACTATATATGTGATTTTTGTATGTATGGCATGTCTATTTCTGTTGGGTTACACACTAAGTTTACGAAAACTCACTTCTATTTTTCTATTCTGTATAGGTAATCCACAGACTTAGGCGGATCGGTGAAGCGGAGTCTCATGGTGACCATAAGTTTGTGAACAGTTCTTAATTAATGGTTTTTGTTTAATTAAGGCCTATTTCTAGGAGTTTTTGTAATTAAGGGACTCTCTGGACTGTTTGGTTTTATTTTGGATTTGGATTTTCGATTTAACTCTGTATTTGCGATGGTTGGTTAAAAATAGGGTTTTTACTAAAACAAAAGTTTTTCTGAAAACAAGAATGGGATTTTCAAATATAACAATTTCTAATACTTCCACTATAAAATATGTTTTGTCAAATGAACTAATTAAATAACGTTTTTAGTGATAGTTATTAATGAATACGAGTTATAAAACTAGGATGATTTATCAAAATGACTCTGTTTTCAAAACCCTTCTTTGTAACATCTCCAAATTCGGCCATAACGTCTAGGCCAGGTTTGGGGTGTTACATTTCCCCTCTTGGAAAAGAGCCTTTCAACCACCGTTGGAAGCAACATTCAAGTGTTCATGAAAGCCTCAGTTCAATAAGAACAAACGAAAAAGGAGGAGAGGAGTAAATTAGTCAAGCTTTAGAGAAACACCGGATTTGATTCTAGTTCCTTATCATTTTATTTTTATTGTTGTTGTTATGAACATGTCTATGAATACTAGTTATGTTGATATGTTTAAGTTAATTAATATGGCTTGTAACACCCTCAACCCGTATCTGTCGCTGGAATAGGGTTAAAAAGTGTTATCAAAAACTTTCGAAACATTTTCAGATAATTTGTACAAGTTACTATTCATTAATCGAAATTATTCGTAACGTCCCTTAAATGGACCCTCGAGGCCCAATACGAGAATTAGGAATGAGTTAGGACTCAATCGGAACCTCTAAGAATTTTTTGCGAAATTACAAAAATTTTCCAAGGTGCAGGGCTCACACGCCCGTGTGACCCTGGGGCACGCTCGTGCTGCAGGTTGTGTTTGACCCCGTGTAACTCTCTAACTTGGACACATGGCCATGCCACACGTCCGTGTGCTAGGCCGTGTGGATAATTAATTCAATTCGAATTAGGTGTAGGTTTCAAATGGCCAAGACACACGCCCGTGTCCTAGGCCGTGTGGCACACACGGCTGAGACACACGCTCGTGTTTCTACTCGTATGCCCAATTCTAAGCATTCTGTTTCTCAAAATTAAGGTGCAGGGGACACACAGCCTAACCACATGCCCATGTTACCAGGCCGTGTGGACAAAATGAAGCCATTCCTAGCTTCATTTCTCACCCAAAATTTCACCTAAGACCTGCACTTAAAACACACAACCAATACCAACCATTCCAAGCATTCAAATCAAGCAATTTCATCATTCTTCAAGCATGTCATTACATATATATGTGTTTATAACTTGCCTTGGATTAACTTAGGAAATGGCATTATTTGACCACATTTACATAACACATCATATGAAAATATATCATCATAACATACTTAATCATACCAAAATAAGCCATTACTAGCCATTCCAATGGCTAGGTTACAAAACATCATTTCCACGTCACTTATGGCCAAGTTATCCTATACATGCCATTATACCAAAATGATTTTACTAAGTATACCCAAAATAGATAGTTGATAGTGTGACGATGCTCCAACGATCTTCAACCTTAATGAGCTTCCGAGTACTACAAGACGGGGGAAAAATAAAGGGAGTAAGCATTACACGCTTAGTAAGTTCGTATAACGGAAACTAGACTTACCAATCCCGTCTATTAAGTCTAAGCATACAACAATATATTTTTCCATCCATTAGCAATATTGCCTAAACACATGCACTCAATCAAACATGTTAGTCACCAAAATCCTCATATCAATCAAGTAAACATAAATAAGCTCATAATGCAATATTCTTTCAAATCACTACCATTTAATCACATACTTCTCATGCCATGTCCAGAGTTTTATGTCCATTGAATCATTGAAATTCCGATGGATGCTCAAGTAGTACACTCCAGGTGTACGATTCATTAATCCATAAATTTTTATTCAAGGGTACCCCTTAAGGCACTTAATTGTGGGACATACTCTCGAGCTATATATTGTATAACAGGATTAGCAGTCCAGGCTAAATCCTTTATATAACATATGCTCAGATGAACTTAATTAGGATTACCAGTCCAGGCTAAACCCTAATCGTAATGTATACTCGAGAGGTATCGTATCAGGATTACCCGTCCAGGCTAAATCCTTTCTATAACAAGGTTAATGGGATTACTCGTCTGAGCTAAATCCTGTCCGCAACAAATGCAGGACCTTATTCATTTCGGGAAAACACATCCACTCATCGGAACTCAATATTCAATCGAGACTTACCCCTTTTTCACCATTACAAGCATGTATTAAGTTTTTCCATAACATTCAAGTAATGCAAATCAATATAAATCACATTACATAAAAATACAACATTCAATTAACATAATTACATGCTCGATTAAGTTACACAAACTTACCTCGACACTTGTTTGCGTTAGTAATCTACTAATCCGAAACATTTTCTTTTCCTCGATCTAACCTCATATTTGTGTTGTCTGGATCTATATAAATAGTTTTAATCGTCAATTTCATACATTTTATTTATGGACTCAATTTACGTCCTAGGCAAAATTACCATTTTACCCCTAACTTTCCCATAAATTTCATTTTCGTCCCTAGGCTCGAAAAATGAAACTTGTGCAAATAACTCCATATTCCAAGCCTAACCAAAGCCCCATTACAAAATTTACAGCAGATGTATGTAAAAAAATTCAGAATTTTTCATCAAATTTTACAACTTTACATTTTAGTCCATAAATCATGTTTTCATCAAAAATCACTTTGCAAAAGTTGTTTATCTATCAATAATCTTTCATTTTCTACCATAAATATCAAATTTTTAGCATATACATCCATGACCCATTTTCCATACTTTATAACTTTTCAAATTAATGCCCTAAATAGAGAGATTAGACTATTCCGGTTTCAAAAATATCAAAATTACTAAAAATGGGACAAGGGAACTTACCCACTTAGGCCTTGAAAGCTTCTTTTCTCTCTCTTAGGGTTTCCATGAAATTTTAAGGTTGAAGATGACAAAATAAGATGATATTTTCTTTTTATCATCTTTTAGTTAATTAACATTTTGCTATTTCCAATTTAGTCATTGCCCTTTTTCTATAATTCCATGGATGAGTCATCAAGAAAATCTACATATTTTTCTTAATGGTCTAATTACCATACAAGGACCTCTAGATTTGAATTTCATAGTTATTTAATTCTTATAGCTACTAGAGTTCAACTTTCTCATTTTATGCGATTCAGTCTTTCTCGTAATTAAACACTTAATCAATAAAATTTTTGTATCAAATTTTTCACACGACTTGTATATCATATTACGGACCATATAATAAAATAAAAATAATTTATATTTTTGGGTCGGATTTGTGGTCCTGAAACCACTGTTCTGATTTCACTGAAAAATGGGCTATTACATGGCTTAAATTTAATTCGTGTTAGGTTGATTGCATTTATTATGGCTTAAATTTAATTCGTGTTAGGTTGATTGCATTTATTCCACTTAAGTTATTAAAATTATGTTTGTGTTGTTATAGGTCTTGGTAAATTGTTTGATTAAGTAAAACCATGATTAAGTTATTCTTGCATTATAATTGTAAGGTAACTAAGGAATTAATTATTGAATCTTGTTGAAATTATAATTAGTTGACACAATACTTAATCAGTGCATGTTTAATCATCTCATGTAGCTGAGGGTTAAATTGGCGACGGTATTAAACGATACATTAGAATTGCATAACTTGCAAGATTATTGTGATTAAACTACTTTAATATAGGTATATATTGTTACCTCACTTAATCTTTTATGTGCTTATGAAGATTGATTAATCGTTTGAATTGCCATTGGAAAATGTTCAAGAGATTAGTTAATTTAATAAGTACGTATGAGCAGTAGTTAGCAAATTACCAAGTTGCCATGA
Source organism: Gossypium anomalum (assembly GCA_025698475.1). NCBI lineage: Eukaryota > Viridiplantae > Streptophyta > Magnoliopsida > Malvales > Malvaceae > Gossypium > Gossypium anomalum. The sequence continues at coordinate 88,416,558 of CM046961.1, forward strand.
ATTTATTCGTATCAACATGAACATGTGTTTAGTAATTCTAAGTTAAGAAATGTAATTAATCTAACACAATTATGTCATCTTGATGAAAATCATCTTTTGAAATCGTGCATTGAAACTTTTATTTTTTTATTTTATTTTACTTAGTTAAATTTTAGTTTTAAACCACTTCCTCAAAATCAAAATATTTTTAATCACCAAAGTTTTTTTAATTGCATTTCATAAATAATTTTCTTAAACAATCTCTGTGGATACAATAACTCGACATTTACTTGTCCCTTTATTACTTATTGCGATTGTGTACACTTGCACATTTCCATCGTTCCAGTGAGCAGCATTGTAAAACAGTTAAAATACTGGATTCTAGCTCAAATGAACGATACCCACTGATTAAGCGAACTAAGCTCACTGTACCGATGATTTTTAATTAAACACTGAAACAATGTTCAGATGATTATTCAACTGAAGAAAGTTGTGATTTTTGGGAATTTCATTGCTTATTTACAAAGTTGATTTATTATGTTTATGTTGTAAAGTTTTATCGGTTAATCAATTGAACTTACTAAGCTTTATACAAGCTTACCTGTATTTGGTTCATTCTTTGTAGATTATGTTTTTGTAGACTTAGAAGATTGGATCAACACAAGAAATCACACTATCTGGAAATCTTTGGTAGACTTTGATTTTGGTTTGGTATATATAGCATGTAATAGGACCCTTTTGGATATGTTGTATTAGTACTTAGTTTGGTGCAAGTTTACACTTTTAGTTTGTGTTATTGTGTTTGAATAACTTATGGAAATATGCATGTTTGACACTAAGTAGAGTTATGGTATAAAATGAAATGGATATAGAGTTTTAATGTGTAAATTTTATCATGTATATGCAACAGTGGAAGTGAAATGCTATGAAATGCATTGTGGTGTCAATGATGACACATTGGTTAGGCACTTAGGTTGATTGTGTTTACATGTTTTGAATGTTATTGAAGGTGTTTAATGGTTTGTAAATCGTATGTTTGAATATGTTTAGTACTTATGCTTATGGATGAAAGAAAGAACATGATTTGTGTTTACACAGCCTAGGACACAGGTTGTCACACGGCCGTGTGTCACAAACGGGCAATCCACAAGGGCGTGTGCTCTGAATGTGTTTCAGTGCAGTATCTACACGGTCTGGCACACGGTCTGGGACATGGCTGAGTGAATTGTTTTGAAAGGTACACGATCTATCACACAGTTGGCCACACGGTCATGCCCTTGCACCACACGGCCATGTGACCCTTGTAGGTGAAATTTTCAACTTTTTCCTTGAACTTTCTAATTTGTTTTGAATTGGTCCCTAATTGTTCCTAAACTAATTTTAGGGCCTCGTAGGCTCATTTTAAAGCCCATAAATGTATGTATTACTCTGATCTGAATTATTATGGAATTTTGTTAATTAAATAGGGAACTTGATGTTATCTGTTATTGATTGTTCTAGATTATATGGTAATACACCATAACCCTAATCTGGTGACTGGTACAGGTTAGGGGTGTTGGGTGTTACAAGTATTGTCAAGTTATCGTACCCAGAGGGACTATGCAAGTGAATATTTATGAAATGTAAAATTTAACAATTTGATGGAGGAAAAACATGTTGATTTGAAGAGGTGTTATAAAAACTAAAAATTAAGTGATTAACTAAGAAAATAAAAAGTAAAATCCCAATGCACGATTTCTAAATATTAATTTAATCAATATGACATAAATGTGTTAAATTAATTGTATTCTTTAACTTAGAATTATATTAAAATCGTGTTCATGTTGTTATGAATAATTTCACAGCAACTCGGTAACTTGCTAACTAATGCACATACTTACCTACTGAAACTCAATAAACTCTTGATCATATCTTTATGTAAATTCAAATGATTAATCGAATTTTAATAAGCAAGTAAAACATTAAGTGAGGTATCAATATATCTCTATATTGAAACAATTTAATCACAATAATCTTGCAAGTTATGCAAGACTAATGTATTGTTTAATTACGTCGCTAATTTAATCCTCAGCTACCTTAGAAGATTAAACATGCATCAATTAAATATTATGTTATTAATTAAAATTTCAATCCATTTAAATAATTTATTTAATTGTTACCTTACAATTAAAATATAAGCATAGCATAAGCATGATTTTATTTAATTGAACAATTTACTGAGACCTAATAACAACACAAACACATTTTTAATAATCTAAGTAGACATAATGCAATTAATCTAACACGAAAGGAATTTAAGTCATTTTAATTAATTGAAGAACAACAAAACAAATATTCATGTTCATGATCAAAACAAAACTAAAACAAAGATCAAGAGAAGGGAACTAGAAAAACAAATCTCGGTGGTTTTCCGAAGCCAAACTAATGCGCTCCTCTCTTCTCTGCTCATTTGGTTGATCTAAGGCCTTTATGAACACTTGATTGTTGCTACTCCAAGAGACGTGCTCTTTTTCAATAGAGGGAACGAAAAAGGAAGAAATTTGGAAAGCAACTAGAAGGGAAAAAGAGAGAAAATGTGTGTAATAGAGATGTGTGAAGTGAGGGATGATAAATGACGAAGTGAGGGTGGGTATTTATACTTGAGATTGTCAGCTCATGTTGGCTAAAAATAGCAGCCAATCCCTTGTCCTATCACTACAGGAAAATAGGGCTTTAGCGACGTTTTTAGCGGCGTTTTTTGATAAAACGCTGCAAAAATTGTAAAACACAGAGCAATAGTGGCGTTTTTGGTAAAATGCCACTAAAAACCAGGGCATTAGCGGCGCTTTTGGTAAAACGCCGCTAAAAACCAGGGCATTAGCGGCTCTTTTGGTAAAACGCGCTAAAAACCAGGGCATTAGCGGCGCTTTTGGTAAAACGCCGCTAAAAACTAGGGCATTAGCGGCGCTTTTGATAAAACGCCGCTAAAAACCAGGGCATTAGCGGAGCTTTTGGTAAAACGCCGCTAAAAGTCATATAACCCCTAAACTCCAAAAAAAATCATAAACACTAATCTATAACCCCTAAAATAATAATTATTAAAATTTATGGTTATACAATATATTAAATATTTTCTTATATAATCGTAAAAGAGATAGTATTGAATTTAAAATATTGAATTAATTATTATTATTATTATTATTATAGTTTAAGGTTTATGGTTTAAGATATATGGTTTAGGGTTTAAGGTTTGTGAGTTAACTATGGCTTAAGATATATGGTTTAGGGTTTAAGGTTTAGGAGTTAAGTAGTATTTGAAGGTTTATGATGAATTATGGGTTTAGGGATTATGATTTAGAGTTTAGGGGTTAGGGTTGGAGTTTAAGGTGTAAGGGTTTGGGGTTAAGGTGTAAGGGTTTATGGTTTAGTGTTTATAAGATAGGGGTTAAAAGGTTAGGGTTTAGATTAATTAGTATTTTTTAATTTATATATTAAACAATTTCTTATATAATTGTAAAAGAGATAATATTAATTTGAATATATTAAACTTATGATTATAGTTTAAATTATTTAAGAGATAATAGATAAACTTTATATATATATTAAATGGTTTAAGATTTAATCTAAAAATATTTTGATATATTAAAAATAATTCAATTCAAATTAATTCCTCTACACTTAATTTATTTAAGTGAAATTTAAACTTAAAATTTAGTCCTTATATTTTAATTTGATTAGTTTTAGTCCCTCTGTTTTTCAAATCGATCAATTTTATCTTTTGTACTTTTCAAAATTTAAAATTTTAGTCATGATCACTCAAATGATAGCAATTATATATGTTTGGTTAAATTCTGCCATTAGTCTTGGTATTGTGCGTAAAGTTGTAGGTTGAGTTCATGTTATCCAATTATATATTATCATGTAATGTTTTAATCAAAAAGTTAATAATATTAACTATTTGGATTAATTAATAATATTATAAAAATATATAGACTAAATGATATTAAAAATTAAAGTATATGCAAAAAAATCTGAAATTTAAATATATTAGAGAGACCAAATTAAAATTTAACCATTTTAGTAAATAATAATAATAATAATAATAATAATAATAATAAAAGAGAAAAAAAAAGAAAGAAAAAATTATTGGGTTGCATACTTAGTGGCGTTTTTTAAAAACGCTGCAAAAAATATGAATTACCGTCGTTTTCATAAAAAACGCCACAAACATCTCTTAATATATTGAAAACGGCGCCGTTTTCTAGAGCCCCAAATTCCCTTTACTTTCCCCAATTCAGATTACCCCCGAATGTCTGGTTTCCCAAACCTTGAATCTCCAACTCCCCTAAAATTTCCCCCAATTCAATATCCTCAAATCGGTTTCCCAAAATCCCCAAATCAAAATACCTTTGATTTTCGCCGAAGTCAACTTTGATTCTCTTTTTTTTTTTTATCTTCATTTTCATTTTCATTTATCATTGAAAGAAAATAAAAGAGGAAAAAAAAGTTCTGATAAACTTGAAGAAGAGATGGCAAAATTGTTGAAGCCAGCGTCCTCCAATGAAGAACTGTACAATGCTTAGAGTTCATCGAAGAGGAGCGAATGAATGCTCATGTCAACGGCGAAGAAGAAGATGAGGAGGAGATTGAAGCTGTTGCTCGTTCCGCCGATGCCTCCGACAAAGATGATGAAGTCGTCTCTGAAGAAAACGCCGATGATGCTGATGACATCATCGTACGGCCCGTTGATCAATCTCTCAGAAGCTTCTAATCATATGGGTCATTTCGTCCAGCTTCTCGTTTTCGTCCATCGCTCTACTCCTGTTCAGGTTTCTTTAATCTCTCTCAGTTCCATTGTACGAGTTTTTCTTTTCTGCAATGAAGTTTTATCTTAATCAGCGAATTCACTTTTAATTTTTTGTGTGTGGGGAAGTGTAAATTGTCCAAAGGCGGAGAAATAATCAGGACAGACATTCAGGTGAGCGATGACACTCAAACCTTTTTCTCCGTATCTTTATAGAAGAAAGAATTGCGGTTTATTGTTGCTGCTGGCGACATCGTTTTATTACGAAGTACTTTTGATTGGTTTAACATCTTAGTCTTTTAGATTATTTTTATATTATTCCGTTTATATTGCGATTATCATATTTGTGCCTTGATTTTAGATGTCAAGATTACAACATTTTGAGATGTTTTCGAGGCCAGAACTGTTGACTGGTCATCTTTACTCCGTCTAGTCCACCCTTACCAGTCCCTTGTTTCAAAGAATGTGTCTGAAATTTTAATTTTAATTTTTTTTGTAATGTTTACTGTTCTTCATCATTATATGATACCATTCCCAAGATACTTGAAAAATACTTCAAAAAAGAATCGAGCATAATAGTTTCAGACACATAGTTGCCTCCAAATCCAAAGAAAACAAGTTTATTGTTTCAGTGCAAATGTTGTTTTATGTATAGATATACATATATTTGTGTGTATTTGTTTAATTATTTATCAATACAAGCTGTTTAACTAAATTGAGCCTTGTGTTCATACTTTGTTGTAGGTGCAATTGAATTAGTAGCAGAATGTAGAATGGGGATTGTGGTTAAAGAAAAGCTTTCCAAGGTTATAGAATGGGTGCAGAGGACTGGATATATTGTTATTGACAACATCGAACCAAATGACCGTCAAGTATGCTTTCCTTTCACATGTATTTGATGTATCATTTAGTCAAGTTTCATGTGTTTCTATTACTTGCTGTTTGAGGAATTTGAAAATAACCCTCTATAACCTTTTCATTATGATATCCAATTTTGGTTACATACTTCGCGTTATGATGTAGTTTGAGATTATGATAAATTGCTCATACTTGAAAAAAAGTGAATGCCCGTCCTATTTTATGCATACCATCATTGAATTTGTTGCTGTTTCTTACTCATTTTAACATTCGGCTGATCACCTGTAGGAAATTAGATAATCATGTCTTTTTGGTCTATACTCTATAGGTTCTTGGATGTTGCTGTTATTTAATCCATGTTTCACTGTCTTCTAAATGTTTTGAGTAATATATATGCTTAATTTTGCTTCATAAAAGGTGACTCTCCAGAAACTGGAAAGTGCCAGAACCGAATAAATTTAGAGAATGTCCCTCACTTTCAGAAGTATTGTGCCTGAATAGTCACCGTAAGGCGATATTTAGTGCTTCTGTTGGTGAAATTTTTCTGCCGATTACTTGGAGGCCCATCGGAGAGTTTGAGAATGAAAATATGTTTATCAGCGGGAGACTATATAGGTCAGCAGACAATAATTTAGTGGAAGATCTTATCTGCACTGGTTGCCGGCTCTGTGGTTCCCCTTTGCATCAAGAGCAAGGGTATGGTAAATATCTTCAAATTTTCTTACATGACTTTTAGTGTTACGAATGGATAGGATATTCAATGTCTTTGTATTCTGAAGCAGGTCTATAGTTGGGACAAATTCAGTTCCACTCTATTGTGAGAAAAGCTCGGATCGCCTTCATGCAGCAAGCTTGATATATAGGCCTTTTATGGTATTGGTTTTTTTTTAATCTTCTTTGGTAATCTTATATCATTGAAATAGTGGAAGCACCTCATTCTTTCTGATGAAATGGTTAAAGATTGTTTCTGTCGAACAAGAATTATTTTATTCTATGCATAATGCATTCCCTGAGCCATCTTCTAAAATTTGAAAATATAGCTTCATCTGCAAATAAAAAAAGGTAAATGTTTGGAATGATGCATGTGACTTGGATAATTTCAGTTTTTGCTATCAGAAGTTGCAAACGGAGTTTGTGGTTTCATTTGTTTTTTCAAGAATCTGAAGTTTGCTGAACATACTAACTCTATTCATATCCTATGCTTTACACTGCTAGAATTAGAAGATGATGTTTCATGGAAGTTCTTACAACTTATTGCTATATCAACAGTAAACATTAGAAACAATGATTACAAGCACTGAATTGAATAACTAAATTAATTCAAATTAACTTGCCCATACTTGTTTTACACAGGTGGGACTTGAACCTGGGCACTCAAAATCCTAGGGCCTCAACTTTGCCATTTCAGCCAAGGATTGCTTGTATGGTAGAAGTTAAAACTGAACTCTAAACCTATATTTGCATTTCATATATTGTGTGTATGCAGTCTATTGGATCTTTTGATGTATTTGTTTCTAGGACTGAGCAATGCTTCCTTTATAGGTCAGTTTCCTGTTTCTTTGTCATGGATGGATGTATTTATTGGAATATGGGACAAAGTAACTTAATACAAAGAAATTTTACATTTGATTTTCTATGCCTTTTAGATCACCTCTAATTTTAAGATTGATTGCAAATGACTAATATTGTGAAATAACACTTACATAATATTTTAATCGTTAATTGTATGTCACTAATGCTTAATTGTTATAATTTTTTACATAAAAGTTTTTTTTTTACTCGAGGCTAAGAAGTTAGCATCACAATATCAAAACGAAGCGGAAAATGTAATTCGGGTATGGAGACGTGCGAAGAAGTAAGGGAGAAAGCTGAAGAAGCACTATCGGCTCAAATGAAATTAACAGCAATGTGGGAAATAAGAGCTCGTCAGAAATGGTGGAGAGAAAAGGTCGCCAAATCTAATGCATTTCCTTATTTCATTTAAGTAACTTCATTATAATGTCTTATTTTATTGATATTTTTATATTTAATCTAGTTTTTATTATTTATTTTAGTTTTGATTCTAAATTTTTATTTTTATTTTAATATTTAAGATAACTTGAGTTCTAACTTTTGGATTTTAATTGTGTTATTAATTTATTATTTTAAGTTCTAAATTTAAATTCATTAATTTTTGTATTTAGTTTTAAAGTTAAAATTTTAATAGAAAATTTTTATATTTATATCATTTAATATTTTGATAATGAATTTTAATTTTTTTATATTTTTCATGACTTTTATAATATTTTATAAAATTTTTTTGAATTTCATGACATTTAGCGGCGTTTTTGAGAAAAGCGCCGCTAAAGATCATGACCTTTAGCGGCGTTTGTGGGAAAAGCGCCGCTAAAGGTCATGACCTTTAGCGGCGTCGGCAATAGCGGTGTTTTTAGCGGCGCTTGGAAAAACGCCCCAAATAGTTTTAGTGGCACTTAAAAGCGCCGCTAAAGGCCTAAAAAAACGCCGCTAAAAGTCAGTTTTGCTGTAGTGTATGGATGTCCATAGTGATAAGATCATAGTGATAAGATATTTTTATTTGAATTTATTAGTCTTGTGTTGGATTCCTATATAATTTTTCATGTATTTTAATTTGAAATATTATATAAAAGTATTAAAGCACAAAAATATCCTAATAATAATATTTAGGCATAATAATTTCTTTGATCTTTCAATTTTATAAAAAAAAATTAACCCACCATTTAATTTTCTCCTTCTTTTAGCCATTGGACTTGCATTATTTGTCAAATCACCCAAAAATAAATGGAAAAGTAGCATTTGTTAACTTTGTTAATGTGACATCCATGTAGAAATCTTTTCTTTTTGGGTAATTTGACAAATAGTGCAAGTTTAAGGGTTAAAAGATATGAAAAAAATAAATAGAGGGCTAAAATGACTTTTTTAAAGTTGAAGGGTCAAATAAGTTATTATGCCTAATTTTAATTACGCTTTAAAATAATAGTATTTTAATAATTTCACAACTAAGTTGGTGTCGAGTTGACTCCTGACATTAACTTTGCAAGTCATTTTATATATAGTATAAGATAGATATACAATTTATGAAGGTAATAAAATGTGTATGATAAAATTAATGGTAAATTACACCAAAGGTGATCCTAAAATAGTGTCGTTTCTATTTTGGTCACTCTAAAATTTTGTTATAAATTTAATCATTATTGTTATCTCACTAACGGGAAACTGACTGGACTTATCATTATCATGTCATCATTTTTATATTTTGTTTTAAGAACGACAAAATGAAAAATTTTCCTTTTAACCCTTTAAAAGTTAAAAAGTTTGCAGAGAAAAAGCTAGTACAAAAACTATAAACCACCTAGTTCATTTATATCAAATCATCCACTAGCATAAACCAAATGAAAAAAATATTTATTATCACTAAAAATCAAATTCACTAGCCACTGAAAACCATTTTATTTAGAAAAAAGAAAACATTAAAAACTAGTAAAAGATTCTTATTCATTTCAAATATTGTTTATTCAGATGGTTTGTTATGGTTCTCAATCATCACCACTCCAAAGTAAGCTATTGTTTCATGAAGGATTTCCACGTGGCCACGTAAACAAAATTAATAAGTGTGAAAATAGTGTAATCACTTGAATTTTATAAATAGACATATATCTATATAGTAGTAGTTAGGTATGAATCAAATTGCTAAAATATAATATCTCATAATAATATCCTATTAGGAATTAAATTGTGAAGATATAATTCTTATCACAAAATCAAATTACCAGAAGATAATATCTTATAATAATATCTTATTAGGAATTAAATGGTTAAAAGATAATATCTTATTAGAAATTAAATTGCGTATCCTATTATATATACTGTATCAAACCATACATTAGTATTTTTAAATACATTTAATATCCTATTAGGAATTAGTGTTTTGAAAATTATAAAAATAAAATTTTGTTCATTTAGTCCCTTTTAAAATTACATTTTTCTTTTTCTCTTTTTCTTCCTCTTGTCTTTTTTTACTTCATTGCTTGTCACCTCTTTCGGCCGAAGCAATCGTCACCACCTCCTTTTATTTATTTTCTTATTCTTCTCTCCCGTCCCTTTTCTTGTTTACCCATATAAAGGTTGGTCTCTTTTCTCTCTCTCTCTCTCTCTCTCTCTCTCTATATATATATATATATATATTTTTTTTTTTATCTTGTTATCCTTCCATGGCTAACCCCTTAAGAACTGGCTAATGTCTCCACCACTTGCAAAACTCTTTATCGAGTCACCCATTCAATCACTCTCAACTGCTCCATCGACGCTTCAAAATCTTTTAAAAACCTTCCTGTCCCCTTTCACAACACTTTTAAGCCTATTTCTTCTACACCCTTTATCAACTCAACCCCTCTTCTTCTTCTTTAAATCGCCAATTTTAGAGAACCAATTTGTCGCAAAGTTTGGTCCTTTCCAAGTTGATCTCATCGAATGCTCAAATGGGTTTTGCTCATAACCCTTTTCATGTGATTCAACCTTGCAAGTTACAAACATTGTCAAAGGTATCGATCGTCTCCAAGTGGTTGGCCTCAAAGACAAAAGGGTATTGGAAACCATTGTCAAAGTAACATGTTGATCATGACAAGGTTCTTAGTCATTTCAAATATTGTTTATCCAAATGGTTTGTCATAGTTGTCAATCATCACTATTCCAAAGTAAGCCATTATTTCATGAAGGATTTTCACGTAGATGTCACGTAAACAACGTTAATAAATGTCAAAATAGAGTAATCACTTAAATTTTATTAAGAATTAAATTGTGAAGATATAACATCTTATTGTAAAATTAAATTACTAAAAGATAATATCTTATAATAATTAAATGGTTAAAAGAGAGTATCTTATTAGAAATCAAATTGCATATCCTACTATTATATATCTATAGTATCAAGCCATATTTTCAAATACATTCTTATAGGGGTGAGCAAAACTCGATTCGACTCGAAAAAATTTAAAAAAACTTCAAATTTCGAGTTAAACGAATCGAGTTATTCGAGTCAACTTGAATTTTTTTTCGAATTTCGAGTTCGAATTGAGTTGAGTTTTCGAATTCGAATAACTCGAATAATTCGAATAACTCGAATAATTCGAATAATTCGAATATCAAACTATAATCTTTTACATTTTTATCCCAAACTCCCAAACCTTTTTACTTTTCCCTCAGAACTTTTACTCCTTCCCACTTTCCCCTCAAAACTTTTACTCCCCTTCCATCCCAACCCTCCAATTTATCAAAATCCATTTCCCACCAAAATTTTACTCTCCCATTTATTTTTTCTCAAAATTTTACTCCCCAAAACCCTCAAAATTTTTTATTTTCCCCCAAAAATTTTTACTTCCTCCCACTTTCCCCCTAAAATTTTTACTTCTTTCCCATCTCACCTCCCATCTACCCCAAACCCATCCCCACTCCCAATTTTTTTAATATTTTCCCTTCGAAATTTTACTCCCCCTATTTGCTTTCCCTCAAACTTTTATTCCCCAAAACTTTTTATTTTTCCCCTAAATTTTTACTTCTCACCCCTTACTCTCAAATAAAAAATCAAAATTATTTTAAAAAACTCACTAACATAAATAGTAATAATTTTATTTATATCTACTATTTATATTATTAAATTAAATTTCACATTTTATATTATTTATATTATTGAATTGTTTAGTCATATTGAATATTTATATTAAAATTGAATTATTAATTATGCTATTAAATATTCATGTTAAAATTTTATATTGATATCAATTTCAAATTTTATCTTTAAAATAATTTTTATTAAAAAATTACATTTTTACATTTAATATATTTTTTAATTAAAAAATACATAGTGACAATAATCTGAAAATAATTGAAACAACTAAGCAAACAAAGAAATTAACCCGTATATAAAAGATTAATAAATAAATTATGAGCTGATAAAAGTTAATAAAAATTTTGATTAAGGTGGACAAATTTAATTACGATAGGTAATATGATTACAAAATTATTTTTTTTTAAAATTTAACTCAAGCAAATATATTCGATTCGATTAAAATTTCATATTTGAAATTAGAATGATAAAATATAGAATTCGATTAATTCATTTGATTCCACTGGATTCGGTCGAAGGATCGCGGCTACATTCTTATATTTTCATATGCTTCTTACAGAATTTTTAGTGGTTTCAATCCCACTCGCAAATTGAATTCTCTCTCTGTCTCTCTGCATTGGTTCTCTTTTCTGAACTATGGGCAAAAATGTGGTCTCTGACGTAGAAGGTGATACCGTTTTAATTTTTTTTTGGAGCTAAGACCAAAGCCCTTAATTCGGGGGGGGGGGGGGTGGCTAACGAATCCTTAAATTTTCTTACAATTTTTTTTTTTGTTTTGATTTTGGGGGTTCAGTTCGTGAAGAGGAGTTGGAGCTCGACGAAGATGGAGAGCCCATTGAGGGAGACACACTCCATGACCGCGACCCTGACGATGACGACGAAGAAGACGGTATAGCTTGTTTCTGATATCCAATTTCCCCCTTCAATATTTGGATTTTTTTTGAGTTCTGAGTTCTGAGTTCGATTTTTTTTATTTAAATTTTTAGAGAAACAATGAGAATGAAAATAAAATTAGGGCTGAATGCCATGATGGGTGTTATGCTTTTTTCCTGTTTTGTCAGTGGTTCATGAATTCATTATAAAATAATTAGGGTTGAATGCCATGATGGGTGTTACAGTTTGCTCATTTGGAAGGGAGGGTGTTCTTCAGTTTCGTCTGGGTTCGTAAATTCGTTGTAGTTATTTGATTATTTATTTTTTGTTTGAACAGATGAGGGGCAAGATGAGTATGAGAATGATGGATTCATAGTTGATGTGGAGGATGAAGAGGTAGATGAAGCTGAAGAGAGGGAAGATAGCGATGAGGAGAGGCAGAAAAAAAAAAAAAGAGAAAGAGAAAGAAGACGTGAGTATTTTTTCTCCATTGATGCTATGTTACTGCTACATTGTCTGTAAAATTAAAGATGAGATATTATTAGTGTTTTATTTTTCTTAGTTTAAGAAAGCTTCATATCATTCTATTAGTTAGAGAGGGTAGTTTAACTAATTTCTGATGATCTTTATATCAATGTTTTCAGGGAAGCTGAGGACCTTGATGAAGATGACTATGAGCTCCTCCGGGAGAATGATGTTAATGTACCAAAGGTTGTTAGATTTGTTTCCCTGTCCCGAAGAAATAATAAATGGTGATTGTTAATTTCTATGAGTGAAATTTTATCTCATTTAAGTTCTTTTAGTTTTAATGAATTAATGTTAGATTTGATCATACTGATTATTTTTGTATAATTTGTTTCCCTGCACAACTGTTTTACCTATATATTTGAGGTTTCTGCTTCACAATTTTTTCCAGGGTGGCAAGAAATTTAAGCGCCTCAAAAAGGCTCGAAGGGATTTAGATGAGGAAGAATATGGGCTTTCTGATGATGAGTTTGATGGAAGCATGAAGGGTGGAGCAACTGCCGAGGAAAAGCTTAAGCGTACCTTATTTGGCGATGATGATGGTTTGTATATTTGGCATAGTTTCCATTATCATTATCATTTGAATTCAGTTTTGAATAGCTGGTTGGTATATGTAATATTTTAGGGCAACCTCTCGAAGATATTACTGAAGATGAACAAATAGAACAGGAAGGGATGGAGATATGGATGAAGAAGATGAAATGGCAGACTTTATTGTAGAAGATGATGTGCCTGGGCCTTCTGTTAGGTACAACCTATTTGCTGTATGAATATGCTGATCCCTTTTATACTTCAATTTTGGGATCTTGAAGTAACTTGTTTTGTAGACGGAAGAAGATGAAGAATAAGAAATCAAGGCATGCATTTGATGTTTCACCATCTGCTTTAAAGGAAGCTCAATACATATTTGGTGGTGTTGATGAACTCCTGCAGCTACGCAAACAGGTATTAGATTATAGTGATCAGAAAGAAAGGAGACTTGAAGATCAATTCAAACCCACTGTTCTTTCTGTGAAGTATATGACGGTAAAGGATGATAAAATTCAGACAATTGATATTCCAGAAGGAATACAGGTTTGTTGATATAGTTGTTAATGTTCTAACTATTTATTACCTTGATCTCTCTTAACATAAGTCGATTGGCTTCTCATTTGTCTTTGTAGATTTCTAAGGAAAGCACTGGCTGTCCTCCAATGGATGAAGAGAGCAACTGGATGCATAAACAGCTAACAAGTGGTGCAGTACAGTTATTTGGTAAAGAAAGGACGGATCTTTCTATAAACAAGGACGACGTCATGAGGAGCGAAGCAGCACACAAGAGCAACCAAGAGAAAGCTCGTAAAGAGAGGGAGATGGGTAAGAAACATTTTAAGCTGAGGTTGATTGTCCATCCGTGCTTCCAAAATATTACCACTGATGAAGCTATTGAGGTATGTTGCGAGTAATCAACTTTTTAAGTTTACCTTTGATTGGTTTTAAGTTCAGCCTTGTCTGTGGTCATATAGTATATTCTATAAGTTCAAAAGAATAAGGCTCCATTTGTTTCACTGATAATGAGTTCCGGAAAATGGTTTATAGAAAATGATTTACTTTTCTGGAAAAGCTAATATTTTCTAGTGTTTGAAATTTTTTGTTGTTTGGTAAATTTCTTAAAAATATTTCATAAAAGTTGTTTTCAATTAAACAAACATACATTTGAGATTTTCTTATTTTTTCAATTAACGATGTCAACAATTGGACTTGATTTTCAAATTTGAAAAGTAAAGGGACTAAATTCTTGGAAAAAAAAAAAAGTACATTGACTAAATTATAAATCTATGAAGTAAATATAGACTTATGACATATTTTAATCTTTATACTACAAAACATTTATTATTAATATATTTATAATTGTAATAAATATTTATTATTAAAATATTAATATTAAATATTTTCAATAATATGTGAATAATATTATTTAAAATTATTATTTTTAAAATTTATTATTAAAATAAAATTGAAATATTAAATAATTTATTAAAATAATAAATTATATTTATAATTTATTATATGACTAAATAGAAATAATTAAATATGTATGTTTAATAATATTGAAAAATATAATATTTTTAAAGATAAAAATAAAATTTATTATCAATACAATAATATTAAGTTTGATTTAAGTTAATTTTTATGTAATAAAATTATCTATAAATGAGCTCTTTTCTGGCTTTTCAAAAGGGTAAGTTATTTTACAGGAAAAATGAGTTATTTTACCTTGATCTGTAAGTCATTTTTTGTTGACTAAACTATTTTTTATGAAACAAACACAGGAAAATGTAGAAAACATTTTTCGTAGAACCTTTTACATTTAAACAAACAGACCCTAATATTTACGTATAATTACCTTGATTTTCAACTGTCAACACTTGCCATAATAATTAAAGCAAGTACATAGGATATCTCAATTGCACTCAATTATTGATATCCATTAATTATAATGATTAATTAAACATATCATATATATAAACTTATAAATAATTACACTAAATCTAATTACCCAACTACTTTTTCGAACAAACCCACACTAATAAAAATAATGAAATCTATTAAACATTTAGCCATTCGTAATTATTAATGTATTAAACATTTAGTTTTAGTTTCTTTTTAGTTGGTGTTGGTTTTCACAAGTTTGATTTTAGTTTTCAACATTAAGAGGTTGGGTTATGTCGTGATTGTTTTTGTGCTTTGCCAATGTAAAGGGATGTTTCGGGGGCCATTGACATCATCAACCAAGCATAGTTGTGAATAATGAAAGTTCATTTTTTTATAAAAAAACATATTTATAATTATTTTACAAGACATTGTTTTTAATAAAAGTGTAAAAGTTTAATTAAAAAAATTTAGTGTCTAGAATTACAAACACAACACAATCATAAATACATGTCTAGATCAAAACTAATAAGCATAAATGAAACTTGAATATGGCTAGTAAAAAACCCAAATGACAACAAACTCTACTCAATTTCCCTGTTCCAACTTCCGATCTGGAAATAATATTATTTCAACCTTAATGCATCTTTCATGTGCAAAATGGATATACAAAATTAGCAAATGATGACTTGATTGTTTGTGATGATGTTGCACATTAGGCAGCTTTTGGATTAATAGCCCTGTTTTGATGAATAAATAAGTAGACCAGTTGCTGTAGCCTGAGGTTTCCAAACATCTAATAATACAATTAATCCCATAGAATATGCAAAATTAACAAATGGTGACTTGATTGTTTGATGATGTTGCACATTTGGCAGCTTGTGTTTGCTTAAGCCATGACATCTTGCTTCCTTCTCAAATATGAAATATCTGCAATCTCATTTTGTTTTGCTTCTTTAAACTAATGGCTGACTGTATACTTGGATTTAATCATATTTTTCTTTTCCTTTGTTGGACAGTCCTTATCTGATAAGGATCCTGGGGAAAGCATTATACGTCCCAGTTCTCATGGTCCTTCTTTTCTAACTTTAAATCTCAAACTTTGTGATGGAGTTTATGCTCACAAAGCTATAGTTGAAGGTGGAAAAGAGCACAAGGACATTACCAGCCTGCTTTGCATTGGGAAGACATTAAAAATTGGGTAAGACACTTTTGAGGATTTGGATGAGGTAAGTCATTCTCTTAATTCTTGTTTTCCTGGGTTTTTCTGATATATGCCTTAAATTTTGCAAGGGATGTGAATAAATTGGAAATAACCACATAGGCATTTTGCTGAATTGGGAGTAGGTTGCAGTAGGAATCTTGTGCACTTGTAAAAACATTGGCTGATCATAAACTGGAAGACAGATTTCAGGGTTAGAACATAGATGCTGTAGAATTGAATGTTGAATGTTTTTTGGTTGTTATCATCATACAAAAAACCTGTTTGTCAATGCCTTAAACCTTGAGGACTTACACTGGAGGATTCTGAACTTTTAATCGACTGTTTTTCTTGAATGGGCAAGAAGTCATGGTTGCCCCTTGATGTGTTTGGCTTTAAAGTTGCATGGATCATCTTAGTAAAAATGAACTAATTGATACTCATTTGTTATCTTTGAATGCAGAAGCCCCCTAAACAAAATTAGGAAGAAACCATTAACATTGAAAATCTGTTTTTTTTTTTGAGTGAATTGTTGTAACATAAAATGATATATTGGGAGGCATAAGAATGCATGTAATGGATGTATTTTGAATGCATTTAAATTGCAGGTAATGGATCGATATGATGATCCCCTTGTGTCTCATCTAAAGGCGATACTGAGTTATCGCAAGTTCAGGAAGGGAACTAAAGTAGAGGCTGATCAGCTTCTAAGGATTGAGAAATCAGAGTATCCTATGAGAATAGTGTATTGCTTTGGCATTTCTCATGAACATCCTGGCACTTTTATTCTTACTTATATACGGAGTTCGATTCCACATCACGAGTATATTGGCTTATATCCCAAGGGATTCAAGTTCTGAAAAAGGATGTATGAGGACATTGATCGTCTGGTTGGTTATTTTCAGAAGCATATTGATGATCGATAGCATGAGTCAGCTCCATCAATTAGATCAGTTGCAGCAATGGTACTAATACGGTGCCCTTGTAACTCTTCTTATACGACGTAAATTATTTTTTATAATATAATTTTTGACCATAACTTTAGAAATTTTTTAGGATTTAAATAATATTTTTTTATTACTTTATAAAATTCACAATTATTTTTGTAATCTAATTTTTTAGAATTTATAATAGAACTTTAGAAATTTGTCATAATCATCCCCAATACTTGTAGGATATAACTTCTATAAAAAGAAATACTTTTTTAAAGTTAAAACATATACGAGTGTTTGGAAAATTATAGGGTAATTAGATTTGGTTGTAATTAGTTGTGTCATTATTCTAATTTTTACATTTTTTTTAAAAATTGAAGAGTGTAAATTGGGTGCTTCAATTACACTTAATTTAGTGAGAATTATCAATTACAATAGTTATTCAAATATATTATCATTCCTGTGTAATTATAAGTAATTATAATAAAATTAAATTATTTAGTGGCTTTTCAAAAGTTACCTTAAAAATATAAACCTAAATATTGAGTTTGTGCAACAGAGCTCCCATTCACTTAAAAAAAAAAAGTATAATTATACAAATGCTTTTAATGTTTCCATCTTTTGACAATTGGACTACTATTCATTTTCTTTTTGAGTAATTTTGCTCTTGATGTTTTAACATCAAGTCACATTGCATTTTTTTTTAATCATAAAAAGTAATAATGTTGATGTGGCATGACTACGTGAAAATTTTTTAATTGATATGGCTAAAATGATGTCATTTTGGGTAAAACGATCCTAATATTTGACATGAAATTAAAAATGAATAAAATAAAATAAGATAAAAGATTAAAACCTCGTTTGAGATTTTAGTTATTCGGGTTGGGGCTTAGTCTTTTTAGTTTTTTGTTATTTTATTCACTTTTAATTTTATGTCAGATATTAGGATGTCATTTTTTGTCCAAAATGATGTTTTATTCATATCAATTAAAAATTTTCATAGCCATGCCATGCCAAGTCTATACTGTTACTTTTTCATTAAAATATAAGCAAGTTGACTTGAAATTGAAATGTTGAAGGCAAATTTGCTAAAAACAAATAGAATATGGGTCAAATTGCTAAAATGTGATACTTGAGACGGTGGTGTGCCCTAACAGAAAAGATTGGTCTCGAAGGCTTGATGATGCTCTATGGGCCTATCAAACTGCTTTTAAGACACCATTAGGAATGACTCCCTATCGGTTAGTTTTTGGAAAGGCATGTCATTTGCCGCTTGAGTTGGAGAATAAAGCTCATTGGACTTTGAAACAATTGAATTTGGATCTTAAGCAAGCTGGTGAGAGAAAGATGTTACAAGTTGATGAGTTGGAAGATTTGAGGTATTTTCATATGAGAATGCCAAGATGTGTAAAGAAAAATATAAGAGATGGCATGATAGTCGTATACAACCTTGTGAATTCAAAGAAGGTCAGAAAATGTTGTTGTTTAATTCAAGGCTAAGGTTATTTCCTGAAAAACTCAAGTCCAGATGGAAAGGACCTTATACCATTTACAAAGTTTATCCATATGGAGCTGTAGAATTGCATGACAACCATGGAGGTACGTTTAAAGTTAATGGTCAACTTCTCAAGCGCTATTGGGTTGGTGAAGTTGAACGGATTAAAATCTCGTTCAAATTATTAGATCCTTAATTTTTCATAAACCTATTTTTTTAATAAAAGTTAGAAATTATTTTATTAAATTAGTACATTTAATTAATTCTGTCTAAGGAGATTAGAACTTAAGCGGGACTGTTGTGATCGCTTCAACCTTTCCTAGGAATTAATTTAATGTAATCATTTGAGAAAAAAATTCTAATTAACTTTGAAATTTTTATTTTTTTAATGTTTATTATGTTTAATAAGGGGGTCAAATTGGCCCAAGTACTAATCAGTTAATTTTATCCTAAGTAGTCTAGTTTGTAAATACAGTTTAGGCTTAAGGCCTAAAACAGCAAAGAGGAGTAATTTACCTCATCAGTGCCGTCCATAGGGTTCACTAAAAAACCCTAATTTTGCTGCAACTTTTCCCTCCATCTATACTTGTCACCCAAGTCACTTAAGTAGCTAAAATTTTGCTACAAGTTTGCCCTAATTCACCACTATATAAACCCCTCTCTGTAACACTCCTAACTCGTATCCGTCTCCGGAATAGGGTTACGAGGTATTACCGATCAGTACACGACATATAGCATTCATTTTCATACATCATTCAATACAATCATATTGTCCCTTATAAGGGCCTATGGGCCTTAAACATGCTTTAGAAGTGGTTCGGGACGAAATCGATAACATACCAAAATTTCAAAAAACTTAGAAATATTTTAATCATACAAGGGTCATACGCCAGTGTGAACAGGCCTTGTGCCTCACATGGCTAATAGACACGCCCGTGTCATAGGCCATATGGAAACAGGGCATACATACTGATTTGTATCACACGGTCGAGGACACGCTCGTGTGCCAAGCCGTGTGAAAATTGGAGAGTATACTGAATTGGGTCACACGGCCAACCACACGCTCGTGTGTCTAGCCCATGTGCCCTTCGAAATGGTCACACATGCCCATGCGTTAGGCCGTATGCCATTTAGGGGGTATATTGACTTATACCACACGGCTAGTCACATGTTCTTGTGTGAGACCTTGTGGAGCATACTGATTTCAATTTAATTTCAACACCAGGGGACACACAGCCATGTACTTTAACTATGTGTCACACATGGCTGGACACATACCCGTGTCTCTGCCCATGTAGACAAAAATAGGCTGTTTGCAAAGCTAGTTTGCCACCATTTTTGCACTTACCTACACAAGCTCATATGGAATCATTTTAAGACACAATTATGCAGCCAAAGTTCATCAACCAATACACAATCATACCAAATCCATTTCAACCATTTCAATACTCAATTCAATGCCATTTACCTATTCAATATCAAACAATTTAACTTGCCTTACTAAACATGATTTACATGTATAATTCACTTAACAAAACATACCATTCCAAAACATATGTAATCACTTCAACTCCATTTATTCATTATAGATCAATTACTAACTTAAATCATACCATTTGCATATTTAGAACCATCATCAAGTTCACCATTATAAGCCAACTCAAATGGCCAAAATACATATTCATTAAACATACCGAAATGACACAAGCCTATACATGCCATATGCCATATATACATGATTTAAAAAGTACCAAAATAGATGATCGATAGTACGATGAGGTCTCTGATGAGTCATGATTCTGAGCTAGCTTCGTAGAACTATAAAACATAGAAACAATTAAACAAAGTAAGCTATAAGCTTAGTAAGTTCGTATGTGAACATGAAATAATCTCAACATTCATTTACAATTCAAAATAGATAATATCATAAACATTTAAGCCATCAATTCATGAACTAACATAAAGTTTATCCATATTATCATTCATCAATTCTCAACTTTCATTAATTCGATACTCGAATGGTTTTCTATACATACCTGTACCGAGACATTTCTATTTCACATCAACACTTTTATCAAACCACTTCGATTTACAAATGCTTACGATACAATTACATTGATTGTCCGATGCCATAGTCCAACTATGGTCTTACACATACTTTGCCAAGGCCCTGCTATGGTCTTTCGTTCACGTGCCATAACCCGGTTATGGTCTTATTATTTGATTGCCATAGCCCAACTATGGTCTTATTTGGCAACTTGCCTTATTCAATCCGTACATCTCATTTAATAGTTCAACATTTATAAAATAGAATAATTACTATCTCAGTTCATCCATCAACTAGATAAATACACATTTAAGTTCAATATTACAAACTTACCTCGTTTACAAAATTGACGGATCGAGTTGACTACTCGATAACCTTGTTTTTCCCCCGATCTAAATTCGAATTCTTTATTTCTTGATCTATATGAATTCAAAATTAACTTATTCAATCACATATTCTTTAAATTTAGTTCAAAAATACACATTTGGGCATTTTTACACGTTAGCCACTAAACTTTCACATTTAATCAATTTAGTCCTTATTTCATAAATACACAAAATTCACATAATTTCTCTAAATCCAAGCTTAGCCAAATTACATATAAGTCCATAACAGCCCAAAACTTTCATTTATTTCACATTTCAACCCCTGAATTTTCATATTTCATAATTTAATCCCTATTTGACATTTTTGTCAAAAATCACTTTACAAAACACGTAAAACTATCATCAAGCTTTCATATTTCAATATTAAACATCAAAGAACTCATAGATTCAACAATGGAAACTCTCACAATCTTTAACAAATTTGAAATTAAAGGTACCGGCTATTTGACACCTTTATTAATTATAACTTAGTAACTAATGTGCCATATTAACCTTAGTAATAAACATATAAAATCACTTAATGGTTGTCCAAAATACTCCACTATCATTTAAAATGGTCTAATTACCATTTAAGGTTATCATACTTAAAAGCCAAAGCTATTTGACACCTTTAGCAAGTAGAATGCAACTTTTGCATTTTACGCGATTTAGTCATTTTTCTCAAATTGACTATTCAAACGATAAAATTATCTCACGAAATTTTCACACATATGAAATAACATGCTGTAAATACCAAAAATAATATTAAAATAATTTTTTGATCTCAGATTTGTGGTTCTGAAACCACTGTTCCGATTTAGCTATAATAAGGTTATTACAACTCTCCCCCTTAGGGGTTTTCGTCCCTGAAAATCTTACCAGTGAATAGGTTCGGATATTGTTTTCTCATAGCATCCTTGAGTTCCCATGTAGCTTCTTCAACCCCATCTCCATGCCATAATATTTTCACTAATGCGATTCTCTTATTTCTTATCTCTTTGATCTCATGAGCTAAAATTTGAATCAGTTCTTCAGCATAAGACATATCAGACTGAATTTCAACCTTGGTTGGGAAAATGATATGTGAAGGGTCAGATTGGTATTTTCAAAGCATCGATACATGAAAAACATTATGTATTTTCTCTAACTCAGATAGAAAAGATAGTCTATATGCTATTGGCCCAATTCGCTCGATAATCTCATACGGTTCGATGAATTGCGGACTCAATTTCCCTTTCCAACCAAATTGTAATATCTTTTTACATAGTGACACTTTCAAGAACACTTTATCCCTGGTCTGGAACTCAATATCTTTCCTTTTTAAGTCTGCGTACGATTTCTATCGATCTGAAGTTGCTTTCAGACTATCGCAAATTACTTTCACTTTTTCTTCAGTCTCTCTGATCAGATCAACCCCGTGAATCTTATTCTCGCTCAGTTCAGCCTAATACAAAGGTGTTTGATTTAAGACCATATAAATCTTCGTATGGTGCCATCTTTATACTCGATTGGAGGTTATTGTTATAAGCAAATTCAATTAGTGGTAGATATTTCTCCCAGCTACCTTCAAACTCAAGAATGCAACATCGCAACATATCATCAAGTATTTGAATAATTCGCTCGGATTGACCATCCGTTTGAGGGTGAAATGCAGTGCTAAAATGCAGCTTTGTACCTAAAGCTTCTTGTAATTTCTTCCAAAATCGCGAAGTGAATCTTGGATCTCTATCCGAAGCAATAGATAACGACACTCTGTGCAATCGAACAATCTTTGAGATATACAACTCAGTCAATTTATCAAGTGAGTAATCCATACGTACAAGAATGAAGTGAGCTGATTTCGTCAATCTGTCAACAACAACCCAAATCGGCTGTAATAGGCTGTAATAAACCTGATACAAAATCCATTGTTACTTTATCCCACTTCCATTCCAGAATCATAATAGGTTGTAATAAACCTGACGGAACTTGATGCTCAACTTTGACTTGCTGACAAATCAAACATTTTGTAAGAAATTCTGAGATATCCCGTTTCATGCCATGCCACCAATAAAACTGTTTTAAATCATTATACATTTTTGTGCTTCCCGGGTGTACTGATAAACAACCACTGTGTGCTTCACTGAGAATATTCTGAATGAGTTCAGAACTTGTTGGTACACATATTCTGTCACGAAACATCAAGCAGTCATCAGGCCCTATTCGAAACTCTGAATCAGGAGTTGACTCACACTGAGCTCGTTTTGCTTGCAAGTCATTATCAAATTTTTGGGCTTCACAAATCTGCTGTAGAAATAACGGTCTTTCAATTCAGGTACCATCGAACCATCGACAGACAAAGCTAATTGCGTGTTCAAAGCTTGTAAAGCGAATGAGGACTTTCGACTCAAAGCATCAGCAACTACGTTTGCTTTTCCCGGATGATAGTCAATCACTAATTCATAATCTTTTAGTAATTCTAACCATTTCTGTTGTCGAAAATTCAAGTCTTTCTGAGTCATCAGATATTTCAAACTTTTGTGGTCAGTATAAATATGACATTTCTCACCAAACAAGTAATGATGCCAAATTTTTAATGCGAATACTATCGCGGCTAATTCTAGATCATGCGTCAGATAGTTCTTTTCCTGAGGCTTCAATTATCTCGAAGCATATGCTACAACTTTGCCTTCTTGCATCAAAACACAACCCAGACCATTTAACGATGCATTACTCAAAACTACAAATACTTTACCCGACTTAGGTTGAACCAACGCTGGTGCCTCTGTCAATAATGCTTTCAACTGTTCAAAGCTCTGCTGACACTTTTCTGACCACTCAAATTTAACATCTTTTTGAAGCAATCTTGTCATCAGAGTAGCAATCATCGAGAAACCTTTCACAAATAATCTATAATAGTTGGCTAGTCCCAGAAAACTACGGGTTTTGGATACATTTCTTAGAGGCTTCCAATCTATAATTGCAGAAATTTTGCTTGGGTCAACTCGAATACCTGCGGCTAAAACTATATGTCCCAGAAAACTAACCTCTCGTAGTCAAACTCACATTTGCTAAACTTTGCAAACAACTGTTTATCTTTTAAAGTGTGTAACACGATTCTCAAATGCTCGGTATGTTCAGATTCATCACGAGAGTAGATTAAAATATCATCAATAAACACAACTACGAATCGATCTAAATACGACCTGAAAATTCAGTTTATCAGGCCCATAAAAATAGTAGGTGCTTTTTTTAGTCCGAATGGCATGACAAGAAATTCGTAGTGTCCGTACCTCGTTCTAAAAGTAGTCTTTGGCACATTGGAGTCTTTAACTTGCAACTGGTAATAACCCGATTTCAAATCAATTTTTGAAAACATTGTTGCCCCTTTTAACTGATCAAACAAATCATCTATTTGCAGTAATGGATATTTGTTCTTGATCGTCACTTTGTTGAGTTACCGGTAATCTATACACATTCTCATTGTGCCATCTTTCTTTTTCACAAATAACACCGGTGCACCCCAGGGAGAGAAACTTGGTCTAGCAAAACCTTTATCCGTCAATTCTTGTAATTGAGCTTTTAATTCTTTTAACTCTGTATGCGCCATTCTGTACGGAGCTATCGATATCGACGTAGTTCCCGGTACTAATTCAATACCAAACTTAACCTTTTTGATAGGTGGTAAACCCAGTAATTCTTCAGGAAACACATATGGATACTCGCATTCAACTGGTATTGATTCAATCTTTCTTTCTGTCACTTTCGTATCAAGTACATAAGCAAGATAAGCTTCACACCCCTTTCTCACAAATCTATGAGCTAACATAGATGAGATCACAACTGACAAACTATTCAGATCATCGGATTCGATTCTAATAGTCTCATCATTCTGACATTTCAATTCAATTGGCTTTCGTCTACAATTCACTATAGCATCATGCGTTGTTAGCCAATCCACACCCAAGATTACATGAAATTTTCGAACGACAACAACATCAGATTGGCCAGAAAACAGAAATCTCGATGCATTAACGGACAATTCTTGCAGACTTTGTCAACCAGAACACATTTGCCTAAGGGGTTTGATACTCTAATCACAAATTCAGTAGACTCTACATGCAAAGTCTTACTGGATGCTAAATTCATACATATATAAGAATGAGTTGATCCTAGATCTATCAATGTAGTCACATTAGTATCATAGAGAGTGAAAGTACCAGTGATAACATCTGGAGATGACGCTTCTTCGCGAGCGCGAATAGCATAGGCTCTGGCTGGTGCTCTGGCAGGTGCTCTAGCATTGGATCTTGCAGCAGTATCTCGTGTCACACCTCTACCACCACTCACATTTCCAACATTATGGAATGGTCTTCCTCTCATAGTAGGGTTGCTCGATCTTACATTCTGAGACTTATCTTTCTCATCTATTTCAGGACAACCCCAAATGAAATGTTCATGTGAGCTATATCTAAAACAGGCTTTATCACTCAATCTACACTCTCCAAAATGTCGTTTTCCATATCTTCTACATTTAGGTTTATTTGATTTAACATTACGCACACTTGCCATTGACACAGCTGGAGTTTTTGAACTCGTAATTTGCTTCCCACAATATCTACTAGAGTATTCCACTAGTGTATTTGATCGGCTAAACAAATCTTGAGATTCCTTTGATGAGGAATGATAAGGCTTACTCATTGATCTTTTTCTCGAGTCTCTAGATTCTGAATCTGCTTTTCTCTTTTCTTTGCTTAGATCCTCCACTTTACAAGCCTTGTCAACTAGAACTACAACTTCTTTCAATTCAAGAATTCCGACTAGTAGTTTTATATCCTTATTCAACCTGTCAACAAACCGTTTACACATAATCTCCTCAGTAGACACCTACTATTGAGCATACTTGCTTAACCTTATGAATTCTCTTTCATACTTAGTGACAGTCATACGGCCTTGTTTTAACTCTAAGAACTCTTTATGTTTTTTATCAAGGAATCGCTGACTTATGTATTTCTTTCGGAACTCTGTCTGAAAGAATTCCCAGGTCACTCGTTCTCTCGATACCACAGACACCAAGGTATTCCACCATTGATATGCAGTGTCTCTCAACAAAGATACAACACATTTGATTCATTTAGGAGTATAAGACAACTCATGGAATGCTCGAATAATATTTTCGTGCCAAAACTTGGCTCTCTTTACATCATCATCAACAGTAGCCCCAAACTCTTCATGTAATACCCCAAACTCGGCCTGGACGTTATGGCCGAATCTGACGTGTCGCACATATTTTAAAAATCCACGTTTCGTTTTATTAGCTAAAAACCGCCTAATGCTGGCTAACCAAAGTGAATGGAGGCTGGGCACCAGGTAGGTATCCGAAACAGAGGAGGTAAGCCATGAAGGCTGCTTAAATACCAAGCTCCCGAATAGATCCAATCCTAGACATGCCCACAACCATTGCCACATTTTGGTAAACGAGTTGTAATCTTCTTCAAGTGGTTATCTTTGTTATACCATTTATGTGTGACATCGTGTTATTTTATAAATAGGTATCATTTTGAAAACACGCCCTAAGTCTAGCCCATTTTATTTGTTATCACCAATTTAAACAACATAATCCGAAAAAGAAAAGAAATAAAGTTAAAGTTAAAATGGCCTTATTACAACCCAAAAATAGATGATAAATAAAGTAACCTTAGTGAAAATCCATTACTTATTCAAAAGCCCAAAACGATCACCGTGGCCACTCAAATCCCCTCCGGCTCAAGTCCCCAAGTCAAGGCTCACCAGAAAGAATAGAAAGAAAGGGGTGAGTTTGGAAACTCAGATGTGCAACAAGCCCCTTTTAGAGCCCAAAACAATATCAACTTACTGGGCCTAAGCCCAAATTTAATTATCACATATACTGGACCGAAGCCTTTTCATTATTCATAACACTGGCCAAGCCTTTTTGCCATATTCATGTCATGTCACTGGCCAAGCCTTTTCATTATTCATATTTCATAATCTTCGGGCCGTAGCCTTTACAGAAATCGGTATGGCCCATAGGCCCATTTCAATATCACATGTAATATTAATGCATGAATGCAAGCCCATTTGGGGAGACTACTCAACCCACCATCCGCTACTCTCCACCCGTATCAACCAAGCTCTCCATGTGGGGAATAACTCAACCCACCCAACCAAACTCTCCACTTGGCGGCATAGATAGTCGCTTATCATATAACCGAGGCCTAGCCTCTTTTAATAACTGGGGCATAAGCCCTTTTAATAACTGGGGCATAAGCCCATTTCGGTAAACTGGGGCATAAGCCCTTTTGCACTTTCTCCATCCATATATAAAACCCAACCCAAATGCATATAATGAATATATCATGTGTATTTCATACATATCATGTGCATATCATATATCAATCATATCAATCAGGCATATCATATCCCATGTATCAAA
This sequence comes from Gossypium anomalum, assembly GCA_025698475.1. Taxonomy (NCBI): domain Eukaryota; kingdom Viridiplantae; phylum Streptophyta; class Magnoliopsida; order Malvales; family Malvaceae; genus Gossypium; species Gossypium anomalum. The sequence goes on from CM046961.1 coordinate 88,444,102, forward strand.
TTTATAAATAAACCCTAGGGGTATAATAATCATTTTTACCTAGGGGCAAAATAGTCAATTTTCATAACATATGGGTAATTTCGTAATTTTACCAAATTTTGTGAGTTTTCCATGTACATTAACTATTAATGATGGTTTCAATGCTTAAACAACAATTTTTAGTCCACCTTAGCAATTTTAGGCTTTTGGGCCTAAACCCCTAATGGGCCCTATGAGTGTCGATTTAGCCCTTTAAGCCCATTTAGCCATTATTCCACTACATTATTAATCGTTTTAACATGCAATTTAACCGATTCCATTTTCTACCAAATTTACCCAAATGGGCGTAAAGCCCATTGGGCCCAATTTTAACCCCTCGGGGCCCAACTTACCGTGAATGCCAAACATCATGCTCTTACCTTTTCCATCGTTCACAATCATTATCTTACAGGATCTAATTAACCGAAGAGTGTTTGCTTGCTCGCAAGTCCTCAAAGTGCCAGATTTTTGACATTTCGACTTTTTCGGCATTCTTCGAAAGTTAAGCTACGAAAGAAGGTTCGTTACACACCTGATTTGCGATATTCCTTGACAAGATGTCCTACACGATTCCTCCTATAATCAACCACTTATAGATCAGCCCACAATAATTAAACCAAAACGAGAACCATTTATTATCAACACTTACACATTCGGCCACCATCCATAATGGCCTTAGACTCCATACCTTTGCTGAAATTGATGACTAGATCTAATCACTCCGATGATCCAAGCTAATCCAAACCGATACTCCAACCTTGCTACTCCTCCAAAGTTGTCTATATCACCAACATATATTCACAATCAAATCCGTCAACCACACAGTCCAATTCAGTCACTTGCCCACAAGGGCAAAACAGTCATTTAACATCCTAAGGGCGAAATGGTAACTTTACCCTACAGGGGTATTTCGGTCACTTTACCCTACAGGGCTTTACGGTCTTTTTACCTAATAAGGGTGTTTTAGTAAATTTACAAACTAAGGGTATTTCAGTAATTTTGTAAACCAATGGTATTTCTATAATTTTTAGAAAGTCAAGGGTATTTTTGTAATTCAGGGGTATTTTGGTAATTTTACAAATTAAGGGTATTTCGGTAATTTCACAAACCAGAAGAATTTACAAACTAGGGTATTTTTTGTAATTCTACAAACTAGGGGGTATTTTGGTAATGTAATTTCACAATCGAGGGTAAAACGGTAATTTTGTAATTCGAGGGTAAAACGGTAAATCTATAAATCGAGGGTAAAATGGTAATTTTATAAATCGAGGGTAAAACGGTAATTTTACAAGTCGAGGGTTTTTCAGTAATTTGGTAAACTAAAGTATTCTAAACAGGGATAACAATACAAATGGGCCTAAAGCCTATTCTAGGCCTAAATGGGCCCACACGCTCGTGTGGCCCTTTTAGCCCAAATCTAGCCACAGATACGAGATTCACCTAGCCTAGTCCAATATTTACTACACAATCAAACAACTTATCCAATTGGGCCCGTAGACCCATTGGCCCACATGGCCCTTTCTTTACCCATCATGCCCGCGAAGTAGCCATCCTACAACTAGAGTAGTGAGAAATACACACCGATGGGAGACTGGAGTTAATGCACGCTCCGAGCACTCTTAGCCGACGCCCAACCCAAACGAGCACGCCATAAAGCGAAAGGGATCAGCCAAGAAAGGTACCTCTACTCTCCTCATGGTTCTCTCTATTTAAAGCCAACTCTCCATCAACTCTTATGTTAGCTTCCCGATGTGGGATCCTCCATCATCGTAGTTTAAATTCAACACCAACTCTTGCCGTCCCAACATAGCAAAATATTCAACCTTTGTGTGCCAAGGGATTCAACCAAAGTCCTCTCACATGCCAACTCACGCCACCACCACTAGGCCATCAACTCATTTGTGTCATAAATCCAAAGACATTAAGCTTTAAAGCGTGCACCTACTTGCTTCCTTCAGATTTATTGAAAAGAAAAACTAAAATATATTGCAAGAGCCAAGACTTGAACCTTGGACCCCTTGCTTCCTCTATGGCGTCACTTCCTTGTCCCCACCTTGCCCACTACACCACACTCATTTTTGTCAGTCATCTTTTCTCCAACAATATTCTTAAGGCCGCCACCTGCCACTACACATTAACGAAATTTACATGCACAACTCATTTTTGTCATCTTTTCTCCAACAATATTCTTAAGGCCTACCTACTACTCGTACCAGGGTTTGATTCACCTTAAACCAAAATTTTTGCTAGAGTCCGAGTTTGAGCCCAAGACTTCTCCAACACTTCTCAGCACACTTAACCACTAAAACAAGCCTTCATTAACGAAATTTACATGCACAACAAAATATTATAAGCTGCCTTCAACCGCTCCCATGCTCAAGGTCCAAAACTTCTAGGCCCCAAAAATCGGAGTGTTACACTTCAACCCCATGCTCACGAATTTTATCCACTGGCGGCTTGCTTAACCTTGTCGAATCTACAAATTGAGGAACAACAGGGATTTGTTGAGGTATAGGCAGGGTTAGAGATTGTTGAGTAACCAGATTAGTGTGAATGTATTGCGTGAACCATTCGTTCATCATCTGGAAAAAGGCTTCTTTAGCCTCACCTCCATGACTACTCGACACGGGTCTAGATTCAATAGGCGCTGTCCCTTGAGTGGGAGCAGGCACATTACTCTCTACATCATTTTTTATAGCTCGTTCGAGATCCATTACTATACGAAAACACAATTTAAGCTGTCAGGAATCATCACACTATCGCAAAGTATATATGGCATGTATAGCTAGACTCTCACACATGCTACGTTAGTCCTCGAATTGACTAAACTGTAGCTCTGATACCAATTAAATGTAACACCCATAACCCGTATCCGTCTCTAGAATAGGGTTACGAGGTATTACCGATCAATACACAGCATATAGCATTCATTCTCATACATCATTCAATACAATCATATTGTTCCTTATATGGGCCTACGGGGACTTAAACATACTTTAGAAGTGGTTTGGGACTAAACTGATAGCATACAAAAATTTTAGAAAACTTAGAAATATTTTAATCATACAAGGGTCACATGCCCGTGTGAACAGGCCTGTGCCTTACACAGCTAATAGACACGCCCGTGCCTTAGGCCATGTGGAAATAGGGCATACATACTGACTTAAATCACATGGCAGAGGACACGTCTGTGTGCCAAGTCGTGAGAAAACTGGAGAGTATACTGACTTGGGTCACACGACCAACCACATGCCTGTGTGTCTAGCCCGTGTGCCCTTCGAAATGGTCACACATGCCTGTGTGCTTGGCCGTGTGCCATTTAGGGAGGTATACTGACTTATACCACACGGCCAGTCACACGCTCATGTGTGAGACCATGTGGAGCATACTAACTTCAATTTAATTTCAACACTAGGGGACACACGGCCTTGTAATTTAACCGTGTGTCGTACACGGCTAAGACACAGGCTCGTGTCTTTGCCCGTGTGGACAAAAATAGGCCATTTGCAAAGCCAATTTACCTCCCTTTTTGTACTTACCTACACAAGCTCATACGGAATCATTTTAAGACACAATTATGCAGGCAAAGTTCCTCAACCAATATACAATCAACCAAATCCATTTCAACCATTTCAATACTCAATTCAATGCCATTTACCTATTCAATATCAAACAATTTAACTTGCCTTACTAAACATAATTTACATGTATAATTAACTTAACAAAACATACCATTCAAAAACATACATAATCACTTCAACTCCGTTCATTCATTATAGATCAATTACTAACTTAAATCATACCATTTTCATATTTAGAACCATCATCAAGTTCACCGTTATAAGCCAACTCAAATGGCCAAAATACATATTCATCAAATATGCCAAAATGACACAAGCCTATATATGCCATATACCATATATACATAATTTCAAAAGTACCAAAATAGATGATTGATAGTGCAATGAGGTCTCTGACGATTCCTAGTTATGAGCTAGCTTTGTAAATTATAAAACATAGAAACAATTAAACAAAGTAAGCTATAAGCTTAGTAAGTTCGTATACGAACATGAGATAATCTCAACATTCATTTACAATTCAAAATAGATAATATCATGAACATCTAAGCCATCAATTCATGAACTAACATAAAGTTTATCCATATTATCATTCATCAGTTCTCAACTTTCATTAATTCGATACTCGAATGGTTTTTTGTACATACCTGTACCGAGACTTTTCTATTTCACATCAACACTTTTATCAAACCACTTTGATTTCAAATGCTTACGATATAATTACATTGATTTTCCGATGCCATAGTCCAACTATGGTCTTACACATACTTTGCCAAGGCCCTGCTGTGGTCTTTCCTTCACATGCCATAACCCGATTATGGTCTTATTATTTGATTGCCATAGCCCAGCTATGGTCTTATTTGACAACTTGCCTTATTCAATCCGTACATCTCATTTAATATTTCAACATTTATCAAATAGAATAATTACTATCTCAATTCATCCATCAACTAGATAAATACACATTTAAGTTCAATTATATGAACTTACCTTGTATACGGAATTGACGGATCGGGTCGGCTACTCGATAACCTTATTTTTCCCCTGATCTAAATCTGAATTCTTTCTTTTTTTATCTATATGAATTGAAAATTAACTTATTCAATCACATATTCTTTCAATTTAGTCCAAAAATACACATTTGGGCATTTTTATACATTAGCCCCTAAACTTTCACATTTAATCAATTTAGTCCCTATTTCATAAATACACAAAATTCACATAATTTCTCTAAACCCAAGCTTAGCCAAATTACATATAAGTCCCTAGTAGCCCAAAAAATTCATTTAATTTACATTTCAACCCCTCAATTTTCATATTTCACAATTTAATCCCTATTTGACATTTTTGTCAAAAATCACTTTACAAAACATGTAAAACTATCATCAAGGTTTCATATTTCAAAATTAAACATCAAAGAACTCATAGATTCAAGAATGGTAACTCTCAAAATCTTTAACATATTCAAAATTAAAGGTACCGGCTAGCTACATTGAGCTGCGATGATCACAAAAACATAGAACTCATCAAAAATCGAGCTAAAATCATACCTCAATCAAGCTATGAATGTGCCAAATGGAAAACCTAATCCCTTGGTTCTCTTCTTCTCTAATTTCGATTCAAAAAGATGATAATGAAGCCAAATTTTTGTTTTTTTATTAATTATAACTTAATAACTAATTTACCATATTAATCTTAGTAATAAACATATAAAATCACTTAATGGTTGTCCAAAATTCTCCACTATCATTTAAAATGGTCTAATTAGAATTTAAGGCCATCATACTTAAAAGCTATTTGACACCTTTTGCAAATAGAATGCAACTTTTGCATTTTACGCGATTTAGTCATTTTTCTCAAATTGACTATTCAGACGATAAAATTAGCTCACGAGATTTTCACACATATGAAATAACATGCAGTAAATACCAAAAATAATATTAAAATAATTTTTTAACCTCAGATTTATGGTTCTGAAACCACTATTCTGATTTGGCTAAAATAGGGCTGTTATACTCTCTACCGCCATTTTATCACAACCTTTCAAACAATTAGCTTAAACCCTAGCCACTCATTGTTTTTCCTCTTAGCTATCAGCCTAAATCCCAAAAATTCTCCCCAAATTCCTTTCTTTGTCGTAAAACCCTAGCTTATTGATGCTGCAAGTCTTTTTTCAGAGCAACCATATCGCTGTCATAAGTCGTGCGCTACTGTAAATCCATTGCTGCTGTAAGCCTATCACCACCATAGACTATAAGTTTCATCTATTTCCAACTTCTTTTCCCTTCTTTTGCCAAAATTTTTCCTATTTGTTTTGGGAAAAATTGCCATGTCTCGTAAAAGAACAAGATCTTCCGAGACCTATACCTAAAATCCTATTGTGATCCAAGACGAGGAAGTGAAAGAAAGGTTTGATTCTATCTTCAAAAATCAACCTATGATGCTGGAAAAAAGTTTCAACTTTGAAAGTAATGATAAGATGGTTGTGTCATTGTCAATTCAGAAGACGATTGATGCCCTCAATTGGAACTATTTTTGTGATGCACGATCATTCCCGAAGAGAAGGTAGTTCAAGAGTTCTATGCGAATTTAACTAAACCGGATGCTACTGAAGTTCTTGTTCGTAAGAAGAAGATACCCCTTACTTCTAAGTCCATTAATGATTTGTTTAACCTACCTGATGTTGAAGAAGATGAGTATTTGGCCATTATGACAAACATAAATTGGGATTTTTTTCAACAAGTGCTTAATGTTGTGACAAATCCGGGATCCCAATAGGTTATAAGAAAGTATGGTAGTCATTCTTGCTGAAGGGAATATCTAAAGTCGTTGGCTGAGGTATGGTTTTACTTTGTTTGATATAGTTTCTTGCCTATCTCACACATTTCCACCATCTCGATGAAGCGAATACTTTTGTTGTATATAATTATGACAGAAAGGTCTATTAATGTTGGGAGGATTATTCTTAAGGAGATCCATGATTATGCTAGAAAGAAGACCGGAAGCGCTTACTTCCCATCATTGATAACTTCACTTTGCTTAAGGGCCCAAGTTAAAACAAAAGCAAACTTGAAGGGCCCATATGTTCAAGGTTGCATCACATCCCATGATCTTGAAAGGTTAATGGAGAATGTCCATGAACTAAACCCAACTGAACTGAGTGAACCAATAGAACTAGAAACTGATGAGTCATCGAAAAAATCTAAAATAGAAGCTAACTCAATTACCAAGACAGAAAAAGTAGAATTTGAGGAAGAACCAAACAATCCAGAATTGATAGAGGAACAGGAAGTTTCTGAGCAAAAAGAAGAGTCAAATGGTAATGAGCCAGTTGAACCAAGATTTGATCCTGAATTGACTATTCCTATGCCCACTTTTTCAAATACTGTGAAGAAATCAGAATTGTCAATTATGATGGATATGATTAAATTTATGCATAACTAATAACATACTTATTGGAAATATGCAAAGATTAGAGATGATTCTGTATGAAATACTTTTAAAAATATCTCTAACCAAAGTGAATGGAGGTCGGGCACGGTGTAGGTATCCTAAACGGAGAGGTGAGCCATGAAGGTCGCTAAGTACCAAGCTCCCGGATAGAACAATCTGAGTTTTGTTCCTAAGTTCCCCCTTGAGCCCAAGTCAGTTATATCTTCGAGTCATAGAAGGAAGATGAGAATGCAAGCAAGGATGAAACATTAAAGGAGGAAGACGAGGAGGATAAGTTAAATAAATAATAAGGGGAATTTCTTGTCTTTAGTTTTTATTTCTTTGTAGGTGTTTATTTTTATTTCCTAGTTTGAATTTTGCTTTCGCATAATAAAATAGCAAGCATGAATGAATAAAATAAGTTCTATGCCTCTTTATTAGGAAAAATAAAGTGATGTTGTAATGTGAATGAACATGTTTAAGATTGGATTGTTGAGAAAGACTTGGTACTTAAGCCGTCTTTATGACTTACCTCTATTTTCTTGCAACCCTACCTGGTGTTCAATTTTCTTTCATTAGTTTGTTTTCGCAATGAGGAGATTACTTCTTTTTAAAGGAAAGCTGGGTAAGGCATTTCACATGAATTTTTAAAGTATGTTTTAATCTTTTTACTTAAGTAAGCTGAAATAAAGGAATATTTAGAGAGAGTTTTTATTCATAAGTTTGTTCAAATGTAAGCATGATTTCTGATTTTATCTAAGTTATTCTTATGTTATCTTGAGTGATGGAATGTTTGTATGTTCTTTAGTCTTATGTAGTATTTGCCATGAAAACTTGATTTCTTTAGAAATAGACATGTATGAAGGTTTAAGTCTTTAGAATTGACTTAGTAACTTTCTTGAGGCAAAATCCTAGGAGGTATAAAAATCTAATACAAAATTACCCTTAATTTTTCATTTTTATTCAATTTAGGCCTTAAACCCAAAACATGCAAATTTACCATTTTTAACTGAAATTCATGTTAGCCAATTTTCCTTTAATCCTATAATAGGCCATATTTTTCCTCATTTCACACAATTTATATTGAATTTTACAATTTCAACAACTTAATCCCTAATCATTAAATTCATCCAAAATCACATAATAAAATACTTACAAATAACAAGTAATACCTCAAATTCATAATTTAACATCTAAAATCACAAGGATTCATCAATGGCAACATTCAAAATGTTTAACAATTCCAAAAACGAAGGTACGGGCAAGTTGGATCTAGTTGCAACGATCTCAAAAACATAAAAATTACGAGAAATGGATAAGAATATTGCCTACATGCAACACTTGAATGTTGGCCGAATGTATCTTGCTTTAAAAATGGAGTTATCATGGTTGAAGAAGAAAGACATAAGCAAAAAAATATGTTTTTGTTTTTGTTTTTATTTTTATTTATTACCTAATTATTTACTTTATTATCATTAAAAATATATCATATAAATTAACAAAATTTAGCCACAAACCGTCTACTAATTTATGATATGGTAAATTTGCCATTTTAGTCCATTTAATTACCTTTCCTAAGTTATTTGACACCTTTAATTAATAAAAATTTAATTTTGCAACTCTTACAATTTAGTCATTTCCAATTAATTAACTAGTTAAACATTAAAATTTCTTAACAAAAATTTAATACGATCTTAATAATACTCTGTAAATATTTGTAAAAATATTTACGGGTTTGTTTATAGAAATGAGGTCCTGATACCTCATTTTCTAAAACCACTTGGCTTTAGGGTCTTACCACTTGAACCTAATTGTTCTTCCATTTAACACAAATCATTAAATCAAAAGTTTATCATTATACTATATATTACTCGTAAATATTAAATAATAATATTAACTCACACGTTAGATTTGTGGCCCTGAAACCATTGTTCTGACACTTCAGAGAAATGGGTTGGTACATACTCCATTTGGCCCCTAAGGTAAATAAAAAACTCTATTTGCACATTTTATCAACTTTAAGAAAACTTTCAAAAGCATATTTAAAACCTAATGAAAATGCTTGCTTTCAAGCTCCTAAAGTGCGAAAATTAGTTTAATTTGCTACACCGAATTATGACAGATCAAACTCCTCGACACTTAAGTCATTACTTATCCTCAAGCAACACAACCAAAAACAAGAAATAGAAGAGACGACCCTTGAGCAAATATATTACAAGTATTGAATTTAGAGCACATGACTAGGTATTTTATATTCACGAATAACTCAAACATGATGAATAAATGATTTACCACTTTTGACATTAAACATTTAAGTTCAGTGCATTACAAAGTATACAAGCATTAAGGGTCCCACCTGTAGGAATCCATCAAAAAATCATACAAGTAATTTGATTATTCGGGCAGAATAAAATTAGTAATTTATGTGATTGTTTAATATAATGTCCATTCATGCATAAGGATATTTAAGTCACATAGGACTTTTCGGCTTGTAATGTTCTAAGGCTTAGAACATGTATGGAATTAAAAAATAGTAAGCATCAAAAGGGTTACAAACATGAATGTAGTTTGACACATTGTATCGATCTTTATTCTTCCCCCTTAGGGACCCTTACTCGCTCACCGCCTTATTTCTCCTTCTCCCACCTTTCTTGGTTCTCCATGTAGGAAATCATAACATGACGCAGTAACTATGGCTAGCCTATGTGTTTTTGTGCACTAATGAACAATTTTTTCTTACTTTCGTGACTTTTTTGACTTTGCCACTTTCTTTTTCAATTCATCTCACTCACGAATGCTTTTTACTTTTCAAGAACTTTTTCTACTCGTATTGATTTTCTTTTTGAATTTTTCTTTTGTTCTGCATTTTTAGGCTAACCTATAGTTCTTATATCACACCAATCTTTCCTATTTCACTCTGTTTTTACAAAATTCACCGTTTTGTATCTATTTAACTCTCAATACGTTGGCCAAACATCTATAGTCATGTAGTGTAGGACCAAAGAAAAAGGACAAATACTGCAACACCCTAAAAGAGGACTAAGGAGTTTTAAGGGTATTTTAAGGATTTTAGTCTTAAAGTGTTCGAAATTTCACGCATGGTATAATAAAGTTGTTTTCGATTATATTTTTTTAGAAAATCAAATCAATTTTTGGAAGTGCCTTGGAAACCCCTTGTAACAGCCCTAATTAGGCCCTAGTCGGAATGTGGTTTCGGGACCACAAAACCGAGTCATAAAAAAATTCACTTTTGACTTAATTGCATATATTTATGTACGATAATATATGTGTGACAAATTAAATACTTTAATTTTAGCTTTAGGCATGAGAAATTGCTTGAAATGACTTAATTGAAAAATTTAGGAAAGATGATAGGCCAATTTGTAAGGCTTAAATGACAATAAAGTGGAAGACATGGAGTTGCATGTCAAATAACCATTTTTATCTTTAGTGGCCGGCCAAACAATGATGCATTCCACTAACTTAAGCTAATTTAGTATATTTAAATTGTAATGAAATAAAATATGGAGAATAAAATGATTAATAAAATAAAAGATGAAAGGGGGAGGTGTTCATCTTCTTCCTTGAGTGAAAACCGAAACCAAAGGGGGGAAAAGTCTAAAACCATTCGGCACTTTGATATTCTTCATAAGGTGAGTTTCTTGATTAAAAATTTAATGGAAATTTGATGTTTTTGGGATGGATGTTAAGCTAGTTAGGCAACCAAAGGTTCAATTTTCTTTTGTTATGTGGTTATATGTGCATTTCGGCCATGGTCTTTACTTGAATTTGAGATTCGTAATGTGATTCTCCTAAATTGTCTATGAATTTTTGGTTGTTGATTTCATGGCAATGGTATATTGAATCCATGATTTGAATCCATGAAAATTTAGTGAGGTTGCATTCGGCAACTTGCTTGAAATTATGAAATGACGTCCAAAATTTGTAATTCATGCTTAAATATTGAAATAGAGTTTACAATTAATAGAACCATGTAATAGTTGAGGATTTTATGTGTTAAACTTGTTGAATGATTAGATGAGTAGTACCTTGGGTATTCGGCCATAGGTGGTCTTGAATGAAATATTGATTTTGGTTGCTAATTTACTTATTAGGAAATAGTTCAATGAAAGCCGAATGAACTATAAGTAGGTTAAGTGCATGCTTTAGTTTAAATAATAAATAGAATTTAGCTAAATTGACTTGAGGTGTTATATGTGTGTGTGTTTGCCGAATCTAAACTTGGTTAGATAGGGTGATTATAATGGACTTTGAAGTGTAGAATTAGGAAATTAAAGAAATACGAGTTTGATAATGTAAATGGATAATAAGGTGAAATTGCCGAAAATGATCTTGAGGCATAGTGAATTTTTTTGAAATAGATAAGAAGCATGTTGGATAGGCATTAAATTGAAGATTTAAATTAAAGTAGGTTTAAGCAAATGCCGAACCAATGTGTATGTATATGAGTAGAGATATAAATTTGGGTTGCGATGATCAAATTGTTTTATTTGTGAAGCGGAGTTGGAGCTCAAGATCAAAGGGAGCCAAGTTCATCAAAAGGAAAGCAAAAGCAATTGAGTAACCGATCGGAGCTGTTCATCCGAGTAAAAAGTAAGTCCTTAAGTAATTTATGTTAGATAGTATAACATAGTATGTATAAATCATTGGGAATAGAATGCTAAATCTTTTATCAAGCTATGGTGATGAGATGACTAAAGATAAAGAATTGCGACCTTTGTGTGTGCGGGGTTAATTAACACCGTGTGTGCGAGTAAAATAATGCACTATGTGTGCGGTTAGACAAAAGCACTATGTGTGCGACTTGCAAATCAAGCACTAAGTATGAGGATGTTGGTTATGAGGTTTTAATTGAAACAAATTATAATGTACTTGAGAACTTAATTTTGGAATTTTGATTTTGGATGGAATGTTTGGATTACGTTTTGAATTTGTGGGTTGTAAATTATGTCTACCTATGATCACACATATGGGTACATATACATATTTGCGGCAATGGTAGTATATGGCAATGGCTATAGTATTTTATTTACGTATAAATAGAATAGTTATGCATGGAGAATTCGATAAGCATGTAACAAAAGCTAAAAGGGTTCGTGTATAACTTAATGTTTCTTTGTGAACATATTGGTTAAATTCGGATATTATCGGGTTAATCATTTAGTTTTTAAATGGTTTATTTATCATAGTGTAAAATTTTCTTAAGACTTCTTGAGTTAATAACTCACTCGATTTGGTTTGTTTTGTTATGTTTTGACATAGATCGACTTATCAAGAAAGGCTTGGGAACCATCACGAAGTCATCACCACTTTGTTGAACCTCTTGGTACTTTTGTTAAAAACTTAGTAGACATTATGGCATGTATAGCTTAGAAATTTTGGGAAGTTCGCAAATCAGACATATATATTGTATTTAAGTCCATGCAAATATGGCTAAAGTTTGTGTATATACATATATGAACCTTAAAATGTTTAGTTTATAAACCCTATAGATAAATCAACTTGAATTAGAATGTTGTACTTATGAGATGCCTTAAATTGTTTTATTCATGTATATGTGTTCACGGTCAAGAGGGGTTAAATTACTACATAATTATAAGGATTTTAGTTAGGTAACAATACTCGTTAAGTTTAGATTCTACTTTTGAAATTTCTATCGAACCTTATCGTTCCCTTGTACAATTAAGCAAAATGTGTTATATGAGCCCATATAAATGATCAACAAAGTCATTTGGGTGTTACATTTTATTGGTATCAGAGCTACGGTTTAGTCGGTTCTAGGACTACCACAGCGTGTACGAGTCTAGCTATACATGCCTTAATGTTAATATATGATAGTGTGATGGCTTTTGACGGTTGAAAATTGTTGTTTTGATTAGTAAATGGAACCCAATTTAGAGAGAGCCTTGGCGGATGATGTTGAAAGTGTAGCGGCTGCTCCTGCGCAAGGAACACCGCCTGATGAACCTCAATCATCTGCAAATAATCAAGATGACGGGCGAAACAAGCCTTCTTTTCAATGATGAACGAATGGGTCGCACAATATGCTCGGACTAACCCGACTGCTCAACCATTTCCGAACTTAAATAATCCGCCTCAGGTTCCTGTCATACCAACGACTATTGATCCTTTGAGGCTGAGTAAACCTCCTGTAGATTTAGTGAGAAAGCGCGGGGCTGAGGAATTTCGAGCTACGACTCACGATGACGCCAAAGAAGTGAGTTACGGCTTGATAACACCATTCGTGTTTTTGAAGAGCTTTCGTGCACACCAGAAGAGTGCCTAAAGTGTGCTATATCCTTAATGCGGGACTCGGCCTACTATTGGTGGAGAACTCTGATTTCTATTATTCCGAAGGAACGTGTTACTTGGGACTTCTTTCAGACAGAATTTCGAAAGAAGTATATCAGTCAACGATTCACTGACTAAAAACGTAAAGAATTTTTGGAGCTCAAACAAGGTCGTTTGACGGTATCTGAGTACGAGCGCGAGTTTGTAAGACTCAGTCGATACGCTCGGGAGTGTGTAGCCGATGAAGTCGCTATGTGTAAAAGATTTGAAGAAGGATTGAATGAAGATTTAAATCTACTGGTGGGTATTTTAGAAATAAAGGAATTTGTAACACTGGTTGAACGAGCATGCAAGGCTGAAGAGCTCGGGAAGGAGAAAAAGAAAGCTGAATCTGAAGCCAGAGACTTTCGTAAAAGAATGGCGGGTAAAACTACTTTCTCGACTCCAAAGAAATTTAGGGACGATCGAGCAAATCAAAGACGGCTACAGAATCTCTATTAGGAGCGCGACAGTTACTGATTCTCGAGTTACTTCGGTTGCTAGTGTTGGTAACAGTCGACAAGAAAAACCCGAATGCACACAATGTGGAAGACGACATGTGGGTGAATGTTGGGGTAAGTCTATTAATCGAGCTTGTTATAGATGCGGATCGCGGGATCATTTTATTCGAGATTGTACGGAACCTGATGAGAAGAATAAGGTACAAGGTACAAGATCGACTGGCGCAACAGCTAGAGGTAGACCATCGAGAAATATCGGAGGAAGAAGTGGCGGTCAGAGAGGGATTTCTGATACTGCGGATCGATCTGAGATTCGTGCTCCTGCCAGAGCCTATGCCATCCGTGCTCGGGAGGAAGCATCTTCTCCTGACGTTATCACTGGTACATTTACTCTCTTTAATACTGATGTCATTGCATTGATTGACCCTGGTTCTACTCATTCATATATATGTGAGACTTTAGTATCCAGTAAGACTCTACCGTCGAGTCTCATCGAGTTAAATAATTCGAGTGTCGAATCCCTTGGGTCGTTACGTACTTGTGGATAAAGTATGTAAGAAATGTCCCTTAGTAGTCCGAGGCTCCTGCTTTCAAATGTTTTGATGCTTTTACCGTTTGATGAATTTGATGTTATCCTTGGTATGGATTGGTTGATTGTTCATGATGCAATCGTGAATTGCAAGAGAAAAAAACTATCGATTTGAGATGCGCAAACGGTGAGATAGTCCGAGTAGAGTCTCATCGATAGGATCGGGTTACCAACGATTATATCCTCGATGTTGGTTCAAAAACATGTGAAAAAGGGTGTGAGGTATATTTGGCATAATGTATTTGGCGACAAAGAGTTAGAAAAGAAACTTGAATCAGTACCAGTGGTCTGTGATTATCCGGATGTCTTTCCTGAGGAATTACCGGGGTTACCACCCATTCGGGAGGTAGAGTTTGGCATTGAACTTGTACCTGGGACTACACCGATTTCTGCAGCTCCGTATCGTATGGCACCAACGGAATTGAAAGAGTTGAAGACGCAGTTGCAAGAGTTAACGGATAGAGGCTTCGCTCGTCCAAGCTCCTCACCTTGGGGTGCACCAGTGTTGTTTGTGAAAAAGAAGGATGGAACAATGCGATTATGCATCGACTATCGTCAATTGAATAAAGCGACAATAAAGAATAAATATCCGCTACCGCGTATTGATGATTTATTCGATCAACTGAAAGGGGCCTCTATATTTTCGAAGATAGATTTGAGATCGGGTTATTATCAGTTGCGAGTTAAAGACTCAGATATACCCAAAACTGCTTTCAGAACGAGATATGGTCACTATGAGTTCTTAGTGATGCCGTTTGGACTTACTAATGCCCCGGCGGTATTTATGGATTTGATGAATCGGATTTTCAGACCATATTTGGATCGATTTGTAGTTGTGTTTATTGATGACATTTTGGTCTATTCAAGAAATGAAACAGAACATGCCGAACACCTGAGATTAGTGTTACGGATTTTGCGGGATAAGCAATTGTATGCTAAGTTCAGTAAGTGTGAGTTCTGGTTGAGAGAAGTTAGTTTTTTTGGGTCATGTGGTGTCTGGCATCGGTATTCGAGTTGATCCGAGTAAAATTACAGCTATACTTAATTGGAAGTCTCCGAGAAATATTACTGAAGTTCAAGTTTTTGGGACTCACGGTTATTACAGACGTTTTGTAAAGGGTTTTTTTTCGACGATAGCCACACCAATGACAAGACTACTTGAAGGATGTTAAGTTTGTTTGGTCGAAAAAATGTCGAGAGAGTTTCGATCAATCAAAACTTATTTAATCAAGCTCCAGTGCTAGTACAACCCGAATCCGGTAAAGAGTTTGTCATCTTCAGTGATGCGTCTTTGCTTGGGCTGGGTTGTGTGTTGATGCAAGAGGGTCGAGTGGTGGCTTATGCGTCAAGACAACTAAAGCCGCATGAGAAGAACTATCCGACTCACGATCTCGAGTTAGCTGCAATTGTTTTCGCTTTAAAAATATGGCGACATTACTTATTTGGTGAGAGGTGTCATGTATACTGGATCACAAAAGCCTCAAATATTTGATGACTCAGAGAGAATTGAATTTGCGACAGAGACGTTGGCTCGAGTTGTTAAAAGACTATGAGCTGGTCATAGACTATCACCCGGGAAAGGCTAACGTAATTGCTGATGCGTTAAGTCGCAAATCACTGTTTACTTTACGAGCAATGAATGTTCACTTGTTCGCTCTATCCGATAGTGCGTTAGTAGCGAAATTAAAGGCTAGACCATCGTGGATTCAACAAATTTGTGAAGCTCAAAAGTCGATGGTGAATTGGTTGCTAAACGAAATGAATGTGCCACGGTATGGAATCGTAATTCCAAATTGACGACGACGATTATTTTAAGGTTCGAAACCGATTGTGTGTTCCAAGAAATTCGTAACTTATCTCGATGATTTTAAATGAAGCTCATAATAGCCGAATGTCGATTCATCCTGGTAGTACGAAAATGTACAATGACCTAAAATGCCAGTTTTGGTGGTCTGGTATGAAACGAGACATTTCCGATTTTGTTTCGAAGTGTTTGGTATGTCAACAAGTGAAGGCGGAACATCAAGTACCTTCAGGATTACTACAGCCGATCATGATACCCGAATGGAAGTGGGATCGAATAACGATGGACTTCGTATCTGGGTTACCCTTATCATCAAGCAAGAAAGATGCGATCTGGGTTATCGTAGATAGATTGACTAAGTCGGCTCATTTTATTTCCGTGCGCATGGATTATTCACTTGATAAACTAGCCGAGTTATATATTTCTCAGATTGTGAAGTTGCACGGAGTACCTGTTTCTATTGTGTCAGATAGAGATCCAAGATTTACATCGCGATTCTGGAAAAAACTACAAGAAGCTTTGGGTACTAAGTTGCATTTTAGCACCGCTTTTCACCCCCAGACTGACGGTCAATCGGAACGGATTATACAAATACTCGAGGATATGTTGAGATGTTGCATCCTTGAATTTGGTGGTTCGTGGGAACAATATTTACCCTTGATTGAATTTGCTTACAACAATAGCTTCCAATCAAGCATTAAAATGGCACCATACGAGGCCTTATATGGTCGAAAATGCCGTACTCCATTGTTTTGGACTGAACTTAGTGAAGGTAAAATCTTCGGAGTTGATTTGGTCAAGGACGCTGAGCAGAAAGTAAAGATAATCAGTGAAAGTTTGAAGGCGGCTTCAGATCGACAGAAGTCGTACGCGGATTTGAAAAGAAAAGAAATTGAATATCGGGTAGGAGACAAGGTATTTCTTAAAGTCTCGCCGTGGAAAAAAAATACTCAGATTTGGACGTAAAGGCAAATTGAGTCCGAGGTTTATCGGACCGCATAAGATATCCGAACGAATTGGACCATCGCATACGGACTAATTTTGCCCCTCGAACTTGAAAAAGATTCACAACGTTTTCCATGTTTCGATGCTTGGCGTTATAGATCCGATCCTTCGCACATAATTAGTCCAGCAGAGGTTGAACTTAAATCCGACTTGAGTTATGAAGAAGAACCGATCCGTATCCTAGCTCGTGAAGTGAAAGAGTTGCGAAACAAAAAGGTTCCTTTAGTAAAGGTGTTATGGCTTAAACACGGGATCGAAGAGGCTACCTGGGAAACCGAGAAGTCTATGAAAGAACGATACCCGAATTTAATCATTGGTAAGATTTTCGGGGACGAAAATTCTTTAAGTGGGGAGAGTTGTAACAGCCCTAATTAGGCCCTAGTCGGAATGTGGTTTCGGGACCACAAAACCGAGTCATAAAAAAATTCACTTTTGACTTAATTGCATATATTTATGTACGATAATATATGTGTGACAAATTAAATACTTTAATTTTAGCTTTAGGCATGAGAAATTGCTTGAAATGACTTAATTGAAAAATTTAGGAAAGATGATAGGCCAATTTGTAAGGCTTAAATGACAATAAAGTGGAAGACATGGAGTTGCATGTCAAATAACCATTTTTATCTTTAGTGGCCGGCCAAACAATGATGCATTCCACTAACTTAAGCTAATTTAGTATATTTAATTTGTAATGAAATAAAATATGGAGAATAAAATGATTAATAAAATAAAAGATGAAAGGGGGAGGTGTTCATCTTCTTCCTTGAGTGAAAACCAAAAACCAAAGGGGGAAAAGTCTAAAACCATTCGGCACTTTGATATTCTTCATAAGGTGAGTTTCTTGATTAAAAATTTAATGGAAATTTGATGTTTTGGGATGGATGTTAAGCTAGTTAGGCAACCAAAGGTTCAATTTTCTTTTGTTATGTGGTTATATGTGCATTTCGACCATGGTCTTTACTTGAATTTGAGATTCAGTAATGTGATTCTCCTAAATTGTCTATGAATTTTTGGTTGTTGATTTCATGGCAATGGTATATTGAATCCATGATTTGAATCCATGAAAATTTAGTGAGGTTGCATTCGGCAACTTGCTTGAAATTATGAAATGACGTCCAAAATTTGTAATTCATGCTTAAATATTGAAATAGAGTTTACAATTAATAGAACCATGTAATAGTTGAGGATTTTATGTGTTAAACTTGTTGAATGATTAGATGAGTAGTACCTTGGGTATTCGGCCATAGGTGGTCTTGAATGAAATATTGATTTTGGTTGCTAATTTACTTATTAGGAAATAGTTCAATGAAAGCCGAATGAACTATAAGTAGGTTAAGTGCATGCTTTAGTTTAAATAATAAATAGAATTTAGCTAAATTGACTTGAGGTGTTATATGTGTGTGTGTTTGCCGAATCTAAACTTGGTTAGATAGGGTGATTATAATGGACTTTGAAGTGTAGAATTAGGAAATTAAAGAAATACGAGTTTGATAATGTAAATGGATAATAAGGTGAAATTGCAGAAAATGATCTTGAGGCATAGTGAATTTTTTGAAATAGATAAGAAGCATGTTGGATAGGCATTAAATTGAAGATTTAAATTAAAGTAGGTTTAAGTAAATGCCGAACCAATGTGTATGTATATGAGTAGAGATATAAATTTGGGTTGCGATGATCAAATTGTTTTATTTGAAGCGGAGTTGGAGCTCAAGATCAAAGGGAGCCAAGTTCATCAAAGGAAAGCAAAAGCAATTGAGTAACCGATCGGAGTTGTTCATCCGAGTAAAAAGTAAGTCCTTAAGTAATTTATGTTAGATAGTATAACATAGTATGTATAAATCATTGGGAATAGAATGCTAAATCTTTTATCAAGCTATGGTGATGAGATGACTAAAGATAAAGAATTACGACCTTTGTGTGTGGGTTAATTGGCACTTGTGTAAAAGTAGTAAAATAATGCACTATGTGTGCGGGTTAGAGACAAAAGCACTATGTGTGCAACTTGCAAATCAAGCACTAAGTACAGGATGTTGGTTATGAGGTTTTAATTGAAACAAATTATAATGTACTTGAGAACTTAATTTTGGAATTTTGATTTTGGATGGAATGTTTGGATTACGTTTTGAATTTGTGGGTTGTAAATTATGTCTACCTATGATCACACATATGGGTACATATACATATTTGCGGCAATGGTAGTATATGGCAATGGCTATAGTATTTTATTTACGTATAAATAGAATAGTTATGCATGGAGAATTCGGTAAGCATGTAACAAAAGCTAAAAGGGTTCGTGTATAACTTAATGTTTCTTTGTGAACATATTGGTTAAATTCGGATATTATCGGGTTAATCATTTAGTTTTTAAATGGTTTATTTATCATAGTGTAAAATTTTCTTAAGACTTACTGAGTTAATAACTCACTCGATTTGGTTTGTTTTGTTATGTTTTGACATAGATCGACTTATCAAGAAAGGCTTGGGAACCATCACGAAGTCATCACCACTTTTGTTGAACCTCTTGGTACTTTTGTTAAAAACTTAGTAGACATTATGGCATGTATAGCTTAGAAATTTTGGGAAGTTCGCAAATCCGACATATATATTGTATTTAAGTCCATGCAAATATGGCTAAAGTTTGTGTATATACATATATGAACCTTAAAATGTTTAGTTTATAAACCCTATAGATAAATCAACTTGAATTAGAATGTTGTACTTATGAGATGCCTTAAATTGTTTTATTCATGTATATGTGTTCACGGTCAAGAGGGGTTAAATTACTACATAATTATAAGGATTTTAGTTAGGTAACAATACTCGTTAAGTTTAGATTCTACTTTTGAAATTTCTATCGAACCTTATCGTTCCCTTGTACAATTAAGCAAAATGTGTTATATGAGCCCATATAAATGATCAACAAAGTCATTTGGGTGTTACATTTTATTGGTATCAGAGCTACGGTTTAGTCGGTTCTAGGACTACCACAGCGTGTACGAGTCTAGCTATACATGCCTTAATGTTAATATATGATAGTGTGATGGCTTTTGACGGTTGAAAATTGTTGTTTTGATTAGTAAATGGAACCCAATTTAGAGAGAGCCTTGGCGGATGATGTTGAAAGTGTAGCGGCTGCTCCTGCGCAAGGAACACCGCCTGATGAACCTCAATCATCTGCAAATAATCAAGATGACGGGGCGAAACAAGCCTTCTTTTCAATGATGAACGAATGGGTCGCACAATATGCTCGGACTAACCCGACTGCTCAACCATTTCCGAACTTAAATAATCCGCCTCAGGTTCCTGTCATACCAACGACTATTGATCCTTTGAGGCTGAGTAAACCTCCTGTAGATTTAGTGAGAAAGCGCGGGGCTGAGGAATTTCGAGCTACAGCTACTGATGACGCTGAAAGGGCTGAGTTCTGGCTTGATAACACCATTCGTGTTTTTGAAGAGCTTTCGTGCACACCAGAAGAGTGCCTAAAGTGTGCTATATCCTTAATGCGGGACTCGGCCTACTATTGGTGGAGAACTCTGATTTCTATTATTCCAAGGAACGCATTACTTGGGACTTCTTTCGCATGCAATTTGAAAGAAGTATATCGATCAACGATTCACCGACTAAAAACGTAAAGAATTTTTGGAGCTCAAACAAGGTCGTTTGACGGTATCTGAGTACGAGCGCGAGTTTGTAAGACTCAGTCGATACGCTCGGGAGTGTGTAGCCGATGAAGTCGCTATGTGTAAAAGATTTGAAGAAGGATTGAATGAAGATTTAAATCTCACGGTGGGTATTTTAGAAATAAAGGAATTTGTAACATCGGTTGAACGAGCATGCATGCAAGGTGAAGAGCTCGGGAAGGAGAAAAAGAAAGTCGAATCTGAAGCCGAGACTTTCGTAAAAAGAATGGCGGGTAAAACTACTTTCTCGACTCCAAAGAAATTTAGGGACGATACGAGCAAATCAAAGACGGCTACAGGAATCTCTATTAGGGAGCGACCGTTAACGGATTCTCGAGTTACTTCGGTTGCTAGTGTTGGTAACAGTCGACAAGAAAAACCCGAATGCACACAATGTGGAAGACGACATGTGGGTGAATGTTGGGGTAAGTCTATTAATCGAGCTTGTTATAGATGCGGATCGCGGGATCATTTTATTCGAGATTGTTAATTGGCACTGTGTGTGTGAGTAAAATAATGCACTATGTGTGCGGTTAGACAAAAGCACTATGTGTGCAGCTTGCAAATCAAGCACTAAGTACAGGATGTTGGTTATGAGGTTTTAATTGAAACAAATTATAATGTACTTGAGAACTTAATTTTGGAATTTTGATTTTGGATGGAATGTTTGGATTACGTTTTGAATTTGTGGGTTGTAAATTATGTCTACCTATGATCACACATATGGGTACATATACATATTTGCGGCAATGGTAGTATATGGCAATGGCTATAGTATTTTATTTACGTATAAATAGAATAGTTATGCATGGAGAATTCGGTAAGCATGTAACAAAAGCTAAAAGGGTTCGTGTATAACTTAATGTTTCTTTGTGAACATATTGGTTAAATTCGGATATTATCGGGTTAATCATTTAGCTTTTAAATGGTTTATTTATCATAGTGTAAAATTTTCTTAAGACTTACTGAGTTAATAAGTCACTCGATTTGGTTTGTTTTGTTATGTTTTGACATAGATCGACTTATCAAGAAAGGCTTGGGAACCATCACGAAGTCATCACCACTTTTGTTGAACCTCTTGGTACTTTTGTTAAAAACTTAGTAGACATTATGGCATGTATAGCTTAGAAATTTTGGGAAGTTCGCAAATCCGACATATATATTGTATTTAAGTCCATGCGAATATGGCTAAAGTTTGTGTATATACATATATGAACCTTAAAATGTTTAGTTTATAAACCCTATAGATAAATCAACTTGAATTAGAATGTTGTACTTATGAGATGCCTTAAATTGTTTTATTCATGTATATGTGTTCACGGTCAAGAGGGGTTAAATTACTACATAATTATAAGGATTTTAGTTAGGTAACAATACTCGTTAAGTTTAGATTCTACTTTTGAAATTTCTATCGAACCTTATCGTTCCCTTGTACAATTAAGCAAAATGTGTTATATGAGCCCATATAAATGATCAACAAAGTCATTTGGGTGTTACACCCCTAATTTTAGAAAAAAATTGATTTGTAACAAAGCTAAACCTGTGAGCATTTATGTTGCAGTTTTGCCAATTTTTAAAATTGAACCTATTTCTTCCCCACCAACATGTTTTCATGTCAGTAATTCACTACTCGTAATGTAACACCCCTAACCCGTATCCATCGCAGGAACAGGATTATAGAGCATTACTGGAACATCCACAAACATTTATAGATAATTCATACAAGTTACTATTTATTAACCGAGATTATTCATAACGTCCTTTAAATGGACCCTCGAGGCCCAATACGAGCATTTGAAATGAGTCGGGACTTAATCGATACCTCTAAGAATTTTTCACGAAATTATAAAAATTTTCCATGGTGCAGGGCTCACATGCCCATGTGAACCTAGGACAGGCCCGTGTTGCAGGCCGTGTTCGAAATAGGTAGCTCTCTGGCTTGCGCCACACAGCCATGCCACACGCCCGTGTGCTAGGCCGTGTGGTTAATTGATTCAATTTGAATTAGGTGCAGGTTTCACACGGCCAAGACAAACGCCCATGTTCTAGGTCGTGTAGCACACACGGCTGAGACACATGCACGTGTGCTCAATTCTGAGCATTCTATTTCTCAAAATTAAGGTGCAAGGGACACATGGCCTGACTACACACCTATGTACTTGGCCGTGTATCATACATGGTCTAGACACAGGCCCATGTGTCTGCTCCTGTGGACAAAATAAAGCCATTTCTAGCTTCATTTCTTACCCAAATTCACACCCATTACTTGCACTTGAAACACACATCCAATACCAACCATTTCAAGCA
Organism: Gossypium anomalum; assembly: GCA_025698475.1. Taxonomy (NCBI): domain Eukaryota; kingdom Viridiplantae; phylum Streptophyta; class Magnoliopsida; order Malvales; family Malvaceae; genus Gossypium; species Gossypium anomalum. The sequence goes on from CM046961.1 coordinate 88,467,333, forward strand.
TTCAAATTAAGCAATTCCATCATTTAACATGGCATATCATTGCAAGCATAAGTGTTTATAAACTTACCTTAATTTAACTTATGCAATAACATTTGATCACATATACTTATCATAACACATGTGTATATATATCATAATAGCCTACTTAGTCATACCAAAATGAACCATTACTAGCCATTCTAATGGCTAGATTACAAACATCATTTCCAAGTCACCTATGGCCAAGTTGTCCTATACATGGCATTATAACAAAATGATTCTACTATATATACTTAAAATAACTAGTTGATAGTGTGACGATGCTCCAATGATCTCTAACCTTTACGAGCTTCCGAGCACTATAAGATAGGTGAAAATAAAAGGAGTAAGCATTACATGCTCAGTAAGTTCGTATAACAGAAACTAAACTTACCAATCTCGTTTATTAAGTCTAAGCATATAATAGCATGTTTTCCATCCATTAGCAATATTGCCTAAACATATGTACTCAATCAAACATGTTAGTCACCAAAATCTTCATATCAATCAAGTAAACATAGATGAGCTCATTATGCAATATTTTTCAAGACATTACCATTTCATCTCATAATTCTCATACCATATCAAGAGTTTTATGTCTGTTGAATTGTTGAAATACCGATGAATGTTCAAGTGGTACACTCGAGGTGTACTATTCATTAATCTGTCAGTTTTTATTCAAGAGTACCCCTTAGGGCACTTAATCGTGGAACACACTCTCGAGCCTCATTTTGTATAACAGGATTACCAGTCCAGGCTAAATCCTTTATATAACGTATGCTCAAAAGAGCTTAATTAGGATTACCAGTCTAGGCTAAACCCTAATCGTAATGTATACTCGAGAGGTTTTGTGTCAGGATTACCCGTCTAGGCCAAATCCTTTCTATAATGAGGTCAATAGGATTACTCATCCGAGCTAAATCCGTCCGCAACAAATACAAGACCTCATTCATTTTGGGAAAGAACATATATTTATCGAAATTCAATATTCAATAGGGACTTAACCCTTTTTCACCATTACAAGCATGTATTAAATTTTCCATCATAGCATACAAGTAATGCACATCAATATAAATCACATTACATATAAAAAAAATTCAATTAACATAATTATATGCTCGATTAAGTTACAAAAACTTACCTCAACACTTGTTCGCGTATTAAATCTACTAATCCAGACCCTTTTCTTTTCCTCGATCTAACCTCAAATTTATGCTGTCTAGATTTATATAAATAGCTTTAATCGTCAATTTCATACATTTTATACTTATTGGGACTCAATTTACGTCCTAGCCAAAATTACCATTTTACCCCTAACTTTATCATAAATTCTATTTTTGTCCCCAAGTTTTGAAAATGAAACTTGTGCAAATTATTCCCTATTCCAAGCCTAACCAAAGCCCCATTACAAAATTTATAGCACATGTATTCATAAAAAATTAGAATTTTTCATCAAATTTTACAACTTTACATTTTAGTCCCTAAATAATGTTTTCATCAAAAATCACTTTGTAAAAGTTGTTTATCTATCAACAACCTTTCATTTTCTTCCATAAATTTCTAATTTTCAGCATATAAATTCATGACCCATTTTCCATGCTTTGATAACTGTTCAAATTGATCCCTCAAATAGATAGATTAAGTTATTCCGGTTTCAAAAATATCAAAAGTACTAAAAATGGAACAAGAAAACTTACCCAATTAGGCCTTAAAAGTTTCTTCTCTCTCTCCTAGGGTTTCCATGTATTTTTAAGGTTAAAGATGACAAAAAAGATTATATTTCTTTTTATCATCTTTTAATTAATTAAATTATTTCAATTTCTAATTTAGTCCTTACCGTTTTTCTATATTTCCATGGATGAGTCAGTAAGAAAATCTACATACTTTTCTTAATGGTCTAATTACCATATAAGAACCTCTAGATTTGAATCCCATAACTAGAATTCAACTTTCACATTTTATGCGATTTAGTCCTTCTCGTAATTAAGCACTTAATCGATAAAAATTTCGTATCAAAATTTTCACACGACATGTCTATAATAATACGGACCATGTAATAAAATAAAAATAAATTTTATTTTTGGGTCAGATTTGTGGTCCCAAAACCTTTGTTCCGATTTCACTAAAAAATAGGCTGTTACATGTAGACACGAGTCATGTGTCATTTGGGAATTTAGTAGTAGCCTAAACCCCTACTCTAAATTTTGAGTGTAAGCTTTCTTGTATCTATATTTCTTTTGTGGTTTATGTGCTTATATGATTAAGAAATTGTACATAGTGATAATATGCTATAACTTGTGATATATGGATATGATAACTATTGTGAAAGTGGAAATGTAGACATGATAAGTATATGTGATATGACAATGATAATGTTTTGTAAAAAGATGCAAATATGCATTGATGGTGCACGGATAGTCGATAAGTGATATGTGGTTGTTTTCGGATATTTTGACTTTATGATCTTGAAACCATTGGATATAGTTGTCATGCCATTGTGAGTACTCACCTATATGTATAGTGAATTTGGGCATTGAGGCCCTAGGACATGTTTGGAGGGATAAGGGAATGTGAGCTAAGCTCCATTTAACAGGACATATGAGGGGAAATAAGGAGAGTGTTAGCTACATGCTTTACTTTTGGGACATGTTTGACTTATGAGTCTATGTGGTGTGATGGAGATCCTTGTATTCATTGTGTGTTGATAGAGCTCACTATATGTTGTCAATCTATTTTATTATATGTAATTGTGTGAAACATGTTTTATGCTTAATGGATATGTGTTATGTGATATGTGCTTGAATGAGTATGCAAAAGTTATGTAAGTGTACTAATAGATAATTCATGAATAGGTAATATATGACATTAGGCATGAGAATATTGTTCTTGTAAATAAATATGGTTGTTTTATGGATGCATGATGACATCTTTGCATAGTGGCTATTTTAATAATTCATTGAGCTTGTTGAAGCTCACCCAGTCCTTTCTTTACCTATTGTAGATTAATTATGTATCGGTATGAGCGGTGTGGCTTCTAGAGAGGTGATCCAAGCCAATTTGGTGTTATTCCGTAGGTTTTATTTATTTATTCACATTTTGGGGAAAAAGGCAATGTAGTAGACTTGTTTAAGGCTGAATTGAATTTTTGTGAATCCTAACTTTGAATAATGATGTTGAATGATTTTATTCTGGATTTAAATGTCTAACCCATGAGCTAAATCTTATTGGGTTGGGGTTATTGGGTGAATTTTTAGTATCCTTAATGCCCATGGTCTGATTTTGAGTAGATTTACTATTTTATTTGATTTGATATTATTTTAAATGCATGTATGTAAGCTCTAGACATAGATGATTGTATGGTATATTCCTAGACTTTATTTAATTTTGACAAGGTTCAATAAGTTGGATTGCAATCAACTGATATAGATGAGTACTTGAAAGAATACTTATAGCACTCTAGACATAGAAGTGATCTATACAGGGAAAGGAAGACTAGTTTGGATATCATTCTTGAAACGTGTAGACATACAAAGACTAAGAATGATAGCTTAAAGTCTAACTCTGGAAAGAAGCTGACTACAGTAGTTAATTTCTGAGCAGTAGAATGGTTAAGATTTTTCCATGACATTATTATGATATAAAAATAAAACCTGAGTAATTCCAACCTTCCCATTCAAAAACTTAAATTCTCTCAACTTTACCTCTGATAAATGCCATGACATTTTAATTGCCATAGCAGTTTAGTCAACATTCACTATTAATATTTCACACATTAGCACTCCTCATTACATTGTTATTTTGTTCATTTTGTTCATTTTGTAATAGTGTAAACAACATAATTCATAGTGATAACTTATATGATTTTCATCTATTCCGATCCTTATGGAGACGATACTCATTCATCACTTTATTACTTGATTCGACGTGTATACTTGCACATTCGCATTACATATTCACACGTGACAAGTTTTTGGCGCTGTTGCCGGGGATAAACAATATTAGTGAAATTTGTTTTGTTATTATCTATTTAATTTTGTTAGTTTTAGGTTTTTTATTTCTTAGTGGTTGTTTTTTAGGATTGTTGCTAGTGCATGAGTAGAAGTATTCTTGCAACTGAAGAGTATTCTTTTGATCAAGAAATTGAGAGTATTCTAAGACGAAGGAGAAATGAATTGCGAGAAATGGAAAGAATTGGAAATGATCTAGGTAGAGAAGAGCTACTATATCCAAATGGAAGGGATGCTGATATTTGTCGTGTAATAAATGATAGAGACAGATCCATTAAGGAACATGTAATGGCAATCTCGGATACTCTGAATCTACGAACTGTTAGGCCACACATTAAAGCTTAGCATTTTGAGTTAAATTCATTGATGTATCAAATGCTACAAAATGTAGGACAGTTTAGTGGGTTACTTATTAAAGATCTAAAGTTGCAACTAAGACTTTTTTTGGAGGTCTATGATTCATTCAGGTAGCAGGGTGTTCTTGAAGATTCCCTGATACTCAAGTTATTTCCTTATTCATTATGAGATCGTGCCAAAACATGGTTAAATACTTTGCCATCAGGAACGGTGGCATCTTGGAATGAACTTTGTCAAAGGTTTCTACTGAGATATAATCCTACGAACATGAATGCCAAATTGAGGAATGATATTACATCTTTTAGGCAATCTGAGGATGAGATATTGTGTGAAGCCTAGGAAAGATTTAATGAATTGATTAGAAAATGCTCGATGCATGGTTTCCAACATTGGACGTAAATGGAAATGTTTTACAATAGATTGAATGCATATACAAGAATGATGGTTGATGCATTTGCCAATGGGACCTTGCTAGATAAATCATATAATGAGACATACGAAATTTTAGAAAGGATAGCTAACAATGATTATTAATATCCAATTACAAGAGTAGGGATTGGCAGAAGAGTTGCTGGAGCTGTGGAGCTTGATGCGATCACTTCATTAACAGCTCAGGTATCATCCTTAACCAATATGATTAAAAAATTGAAAAGACCAGTCGCGGTGCAAGAAATGAAAACAACAGAGTTAGTATGTGTTTGTGAAAGATCATATTTTTTATGAATGCCCATCGAACCCAGCCTCGGTATATTACATGGGAAATTTCAATTGGCACAAGAACCCATATTCCAATACATATAAACCAGGATGGAAACAACATCCCAATGTTGTTTGACAAAATGTCACAAGTGCACCAACCCATACCACGGCAAAATGCTCAGCAAAATTCATCATCATTATCTTCATCTATGGAAGCTCTATTGAAGGAATACATGGCCAAGAACGATGCTGTCATTCAGAGTCAAGCTGATCTTTAAGAGCTCTAGAAAATAAGATGGGGCAAATTGCCAATGCATTAAGCTCAAGATAGCAAGGAGTATTGTCGAGTGATACTGAAGCTTAAGAGCTCAAGGTAAGGAACATTGCAAGGCCATTACACCTAGAAGTGGTACTCAGTTACCTAGAGTTGTCAAGGATACCATTGTTGAAGAAGATAGGTTAGATTTTACATGTAAGAAAAATTCAGAACCAGTAGTGGAGTAGTCTACATTGAGAAGAGCAATAAAAAAATATTGAAGCAGATTCAGCTCGTGTTGCCAATAAGAATGCCATGGCAAAACAATTTCAGCAAGTTGAAAGAAGGCCACCACCATATTTTTCTCAACGATTTCAGAAATCTAAGCAAGATTTTCAATTCAGAAAATTCTTGGATGTTCTGAAACAACTTTATATCAACATACCATTAGTGGAAGTATTGGAGCAAATTTCCAACTACGTAAAGTTCATGAAGGACATATTGTCAAAGAAATGCATATTAGGAGAATTTGAAATTGTTGCATTCACTGAAGCATGCACAGCAGTGTTAATGAACAAATTGCCACCAAAATTGAAGGATCCAAGGAGTTTTACTATACCGTGCTCAATTGGAAATCATTATAAAGGCAAGGCATTATGTGATTTAGGTGCAAGTATAAATTTAATGCCTATATCAGTTTTTCAAAAATTAGGAATGGGGAAGGTGAGACCCACAACTGTATGCTACAGTTAGTTGATAGTTCGTATGCACATTCGGAAGGTAAATTTGAATATGTGTTGGTAAGAGTTGAAAATTTTATTTTTCCAGCAAATTTTATTATTCTAAAATGTGAGGCTGATAAAGATGTACCAATTATTCTTGGTAAACCTTTTCTAGCAACTAGTAGAACATTAATTGATGTAAAAAAAGGTGAATTAACGATGAGAGTTAATGACCAACAAATAACTTTTAACGTTTTTAATGCCATGAAGTGTGCAGATACAGATGAAGAATGTCACACTATTGAGATTATTGACATAGCAGTACAGGAAGAATTTGCAGAATTTTGTCACAACAATGCTAACATTGAAGCAAACTCATTTGAGTTAATTGAAATAGAAATGATTAAAGAATTTGGTGAACTAATGGAAGCTAAGTAAATTGAGAATGGATCAAGGAGAGGTTTTGAATATTTGAATTTATCAAACCATTCCTTTAAACCTCCTCAACCATCCATAAAAGATCATCTTACGTTGGAATTAAAGCCTTTGCTAGTACATTTAAAATACGCCTATTTAGGAGATAACAACATATTTCTTGTAGTTATCTCCACGACATTAGCATTAGATCAAGAGGCTAAATTGTTGGAATTTCTAAAGATATCTAAGAAGGCATTGGGGTGGATAATTACAGATATCAAGGGAGCTAGTCCAGCTATCCGCATGCACAAGATTTTACTGGATGATTGTCTTGGCAATTCTATTGAGCAGCAGAGAAGACTAAACCCCATTATGAAAAAAGTTATCAAAAAAGAGATTATCAAATGGTTGGATGTTGGAATAATATACCCTATTTTTGATAGTTATTGGGTGAACCTTGTTCAATGTGTACTTAAAAAAGGGGGTGTCACTGTGGTAAGCAATGATAACAATGAACTCATTCCCACTCATACTGTCATGGGATAGAGAGTTTGCAAGGACTATCGTAAGCTCAACAAAGAAACAAGGAAGGACCATTTTCCTTTTCCATTCATCGATCAAATGTTAGATAGACTAGAGAGGAAAGCCTTTTATTACTTTTTGAATGGTTACTCGGGGTACAACCAGATGGCCATAGCTTCTTATAACACCTCTAACTCGTATCCGTCATTGGAATAGGGTTACAGAGCATTACTGGACTTATTTCATAATCAATCATACATTTCACATACATTCATCATAACCAAATAAACATCATTCAAAATCAATCACATTGTCCTTAATACGAGCCTACGAGGCCCAAATCATGCCTTAGAAGAGGTTTGGGACTAAACTGATAACTTAGGAAATTTTTGGAAAACTTTAGAAAATTTTACAAAATATAGGGGACAAACGCCCATGTGGCTCGACCGTGTGAGACAAAGACACGCCCGTGTCACAGGCCATGTGGACATTCGAAGTGGGATCACATGGCCATGTCCTAGACCATGTCTGACCCTGTGTAACTCTCTGACTTGGGTCACACGGCCAACCACACGCCCGTGTGCCATTCGAAATGGCCTCACACGCCCGTGTGCCAGGCTATGTCTAGCAGTTACTGGATTACTCTTTGGTTCTTCAGGTTCAGCAAGTTGAGGAGGGTAAAACTTCAGATTTCGAGTTTAATAGTAAGGATGTTCTGTGATTCAAAGGTCATGTTTGTGTGCCAAATAAAACTGAGTTGAGGCAATCTATCCTACGAGAAGCACACTGTAGCCCTTATGCTATCCACCCCGGTGGAAATAAAATGTATCCTGATCATCGGGAGTTGTACTGGTGGCCTGGTTTGAAAAGTGAGGTAACCAAATTTGTATCTCGTTGCTTGACATACCAGCAAGTTAAGGCTAAACACCAGCTTCATTCAGTTTTGCTTCAACTCATTAAGATTTCTCTTTGGACATGGGAGTGGGTAGTGGAATGACGGAAATGTGCAAGTATACACAATCGTATCAAGTAAAAAAGTGAGAAGTAAATGTTGAGTTATCATACCCACAGAGATTGTGAAAGAAAATATTTGTGAAATGCAACTTAAATAATTTGGTGAAAGAAAAGTATTTTGATTTTGAGGAAGTGATTTAAAAATTAAAATTTAACTAAGTAAATTAATTAAAAAAGTAAAAGTTTCAATGCACGATTTCTGAAATGTGTTTTAATCAATATAACGTAAATGTGTTAGATCAATTACATTCTTTAACTTAGAATTACTAAACTCATGCTCATGTTGTTACGAATAATTTCACAGCAACTTGGTAATTTGTTAACTAATGAACATACATACTTATTAAATTAACCAATCTCTTGAACATTTTTCAATGCCAATTTAAACAATTAATCAATCTTCATAAGCATATATAAGATTAAGTGAAGTTACAACATAGTCTTATGTTTAAACAATTTAATCACAATAATCTTGCAAGTTATGCAACGCTAATGTACCATTTAATACCGTCGCTAATTAACCCTCAGCTACCTTAGAAGATTAAACATGCACCAATTAAATATTGTTTCAATTAATTACAATTTCAATACGATTAATAATTTATTCATTTGTTACCTCAAAATTATAATGCAAATCTAACTTAGGCATGATTTTATTTAATTGAACAATGAAAAATTGTAATATATACATATCTGTACCTCGTACTTAGGCATATTTATGGATGATTTTTCCATGGTTTCATTGAATTCGATGCTCCTAATCCTTTAATTTCATGTTTTATACTTCGGTGAGCATAGGAAAGCAAAAGGAGCGAGAAATAGGCCAAAAATAGACCAAATGGGCATAAATCAGTGTTTCACACGGCCTGAGCACTTCCACACGGGTAAACCACACGCCCATTTGAGGCACACGGATAGACCACACGCCCGTGTGTCATGGCCGTGTCGACTAGAAACCAAATCAGAATTACACACGGCTTGAGCACTTACACACGACCTTGTCCCTGTCGAGCCCAAGTCTAGTTTTACTCGGAAAAAGCTAATTTTAGGCTATTTTGGGCATTCCAAAGTCTATATAAACACTCTAGAAGAGGATTGAAGGGACACACAGAGTTGGAGGCAGTAAAAACTCGCGAATAGCCATTGAAATCAGCTTGGGAGCAGGATTGACATCAAGACTGAAGATCTCCATCTAATTTCTTACAAGTTCTTTAGTCTTTTTTATGTTTTGTTGTTTTCTAAATCTTGAGATGTTTTCCATACTTATTATGAACTAAATTCCCTAAATACCTAAGGGAGATAAAACCTAAGACAGATCTTATTATTATTTGAGTTATATGATAAAGACTTATTCTTATTCTTAATTGTGAGTTCTAAATTCTTGTTTTAATATTCCAGGGTATTAATTCAGGTTTTGATGTGCTTATTTAGTGGAGAAAAAGTCCCTGTTTAAGAGTAGATCATTCATAACTAAGCGGAGTTGAATGCAATCCTAGAAATAGGACGACATAAATCTACCGGATTAGAGTCAAATCTAATAAGGGAATCCATAGATCAAGTTAATGCGACAATAGGGGTTTTAATTAGAAAGAGATTTCAATTAATCAACCTAAAGTCAGTTGTTCTTAGTCTCGAGAGAGATATTAACATAAATTAGGGATTTCCACGGATTAAGTTAAGTGAATAAATTGTCTAATTCAAAAGTAATAAGTGAAGTCTAGGTGGATTCTTCCTTGGGTATTATCTTCTCCATCGATTTTTCCTAAAGTATTTTCCAAACTTCAGCTTTGTCGTAATCTTAGTTAATTAGATAGTTAGTTTTAGTTTAAAAACACACTTTAATTCTTAGGCTAGATAATAAAAAGATAGTAATTACTAGTACTTTTAGTCCACGTGGATACGATATTCCCGGTCTCACTACAACTATTCTACTGTTCGATAGGTGCGCTTGCCTTAGTCGAATTTATAGTTAGTTTTGTGATCATCAAGTTTTTGGCGCCGTTGTCGGGTACTAAGATATTAGGAACACTTAATTTTTATTACTTTAGCCATTTTTTATTTTATTTTATTTCAATTTTATTTTATTTTATTTACTAAATTTTATTTTCTTTACTTCTGGCAGGTTTTTATAGTTTATGACTAGAAGAAACCCGTCAGGACCTCTACTTTTTGATAGTGAAATGAGAGCAAATCTCACAGAAACAGAAGAGAAATAAGGCGAAGCCTACAATACATAGAGGAAGAGTAAGAGGACGATATCCATACAAAAACCCAGGAGATGGCTGAAAATCAGAATAATCTACTACCTCCTGTAGTTACAGCAAATCCAGTAGATCAGAATCCTTCTCCTCGTACTATGTATGATTATGATAAACCTACTTTAACAGGAACTGAGTCGAGTATAGTTAGACCTACTGTTGCTGCAAATACTTTTGAACTAAAACCTAACACGATTCAAATGATACAACAGTTTGTTCAGTTTGATGGTTTGCAGGACGAGGATCCAAACACTCATTTAGCAAATTTTCTGGAATTCTGCGACACTTTTAAGATCAATGGTGTTTCTAACGATGTCATTCGCCTTCGGTTGTTCCCATTCTCATTGAGGAACAAAGCTAAACAGTGGTAACAGAGGCGTGCAAAGGTTTCCTCGAGCCGGACAGAGATTGGTCCTCGAGTGAAAAGGTAGAAGGGACCTTGACTGCAAGACCCACCCGTCGAGGAGGGACGAAAGTCTTGAACTCATTACCACGAGGGTCAATCACCACTTGGGAATAAATGACCGAAAAATTTTTACCTAAATATTTTCCGCCTACTAAAATAGCTAAATTACGGATTGATATTTCTTCTTTTGTACAGATGGATTTAGAAACACTCTACGATGCATGGGAGAGATACAAGGACTTATTAAGAAGGTGCCCTCACCATGGGTTACCTCTATGGTTGCAGGTTCAGACTTTTTACAACAGTGTGAACCTCTCGACTAGACGAATAATTGACGCAGCTCCCAGAGGAACTATCAATAACAAAACACCTGAAGAGGCTTATGAGTTCATAGAAGAGATGTCACTGAATAATTAGCAGTGGCAAGTTATAAGAACAAAGCCAACGAAAGCAGCCGGCGTTTTTAAGGTCGATTCAGTTACTATGCTTTCCAATCAAGTAGAACTTTTGAATAGAAAAGTTGATGGTTTACTTGGTTCTACGCAAGTTCATCCAGTAATGCAGTGTGATGCAAGTGGAGGTGGAACAAACAATTCAGAATATCCACCCTATGCCCCAAAATGGAGAATGAGCAATTGAACTATATGGGTAATAATCCTCGACCTTAAAATAATCCTTATAGCAACACTTACAACTCAGGTTGGAGGAACCACCCAAATTTCTCATGGGGAGGCCAAGGAAATCAAAGGCCACAACATTCTCCAGGTTTTCAACAACCACCTTACCAACAAGAGAAGAAACTGAACCTTAGAGAGATGCTCAAAAAATTCATCTCGGTGTCAAAAACTTATTTTTAGAATATCGAAACAGTGCTTAAGAATCAGCAGGCGGCAATTCAAGGGCTTGAAATTCAAATAGGATAGCTTGCTAAGCTGATCTCTGAACGACCATAAGGTAGTCTACGAAGCAACATTGAAACTAACCCAAAGGATCAACTTCATGCCATTACTGTGCACAATGATGAAGGGTTAGTTGCGGATGAACCGAACCTGAGGCAATACCATGTGGTAGATAACAGTAAGGTTGATGTAAGTAAAGAGTATAAACCTCGTGTACCATGCCCTAAGGCGACAAGGAAAGACCACATGGACGATCAATTTGGTAAATTCCTTAAATTATTGAAAAAATTACATATTAACTTACCGTTTATTAAAGCTCTTTCGCAGGTGCCAAACGTAGTTAAATTTTTAAATGAGCTTTTAACAAATAAGTGGAAATTGGATGATGCGTCGCACGTGGAATTGAACGTAGTTTGCTCAGCCATTCTACAGAATAAGCAACCAAACAAATTGAAAGACCCAGGGAGTTTTACAATTCCTTGCTTAATTGGTAGTTTAAATGTTAACCATGCCTTGGCTGATTTAGGGACAAGCATTAATGTCATACCTTATAAAATGTTTAAACAACTAGGTCTTGGGAACCCCAAACAAACTAGGATGAGTATTCAATTGGCAAATAAAACAATTCGATTTCCTAGGGGTATTATTGAAGACATGCTGGTCAAAATTGATAAATTTATATTCCCAGTTGACCTTGTTGTTCTAGACATGGACGAGGACAGTGACGTACCTTTAATTTTAGGAAGGCCCTTTTTAGCAACTGCTAGAACTATCATTAACGTTGGCACAGGTCAATTGATACTTCGTGTTGGCGATGACACAATTACTTTCCAAGCTCATGATTCTGCTAAAATATCTAGTAATCAAGACGATTGTTTAAGTTCTATTAATTTAAATAATGTTACAACTCAAATTTTTGTGCAGGAGTCTCCTAGGAAGGACGTAATGGAGTCTCATGCTAATCCATGCCACAAAAATAGAATGACTCATGAAAAATAGAGGCTTCAGCTCGATGAACTAGACGAATGGCGAACACATGTCAAGGGGAAACAAAAAGCACACGATGAATCAAAACGACACCATGATGAGAGAAGGGATGAAACAACGCAATTTAAGGTCGGGGAAAAAGTATTGTTAGATGATAATGACCTCCGAATTACTACTTTAGAACACAATACAGACAGAGCGACTCCCTTCACTGTAATGAACCTCTTCCCATACGATACAGTCGAGGTAAATCATTCTCAATTTGGCACTTTTAAGGTAAATATTACTCGACTTAAACTTTATGAGGATAATAGAATTAATATTAAGAAAGCAGGGTCTCGACTCCATGATCTGCCTTAATCATGCGAATGAGAGGTAAGTCGAGCTTAGACTCTAAATAAGCACTTCTCGGGAGGCAACCCGAGCACTAACACCACTAGCTAATTTATTTTAGCTATTTTTAGTGTTTTTGTGAAGGCACAGTGACCCACACGGCCTGAACACACGGGCGTGTCCTTAGCCGTGTGGAAATAGGGCTAAAAAGTCCCCAAGTATCGATCCACACGGCCGTGCGACATGGCCATGTGAAGCCCACGGCCTGGACACACGGGCGTATCTTAGGCCGTATGAAATCTGGAGCTAAATTTTCAAATTTATAATTAAGTCAGAGAGCCACATGGGCAAAGCACACGGCCGTGTGTTCAGACACACGGGCATGGGAGAAGCGAAGAACCTGGCAAACGGGCGTGCGACGCGACCGTGTGCACTACACGGCCTGGACACACGGGCGTGTCCTCAGGTCGTGTCACGATTGAGCAATAAAATTTCGCGATAAACGCAGGCTAGACGCGAGCCACACAGGAATGTGACACGGCTATGTGGCCTAACACGGGCTTCACACGACCGTGTCCCCTTTTTAAATCCCCAACCCTATCTCTTTCTTTTTCTTCTTCCCAAAATTTATTTCCCCATCTTCTTTTCCTTTCTTTTCTTCATTCCCCCATCTCTTCCTTCCATTTTATTTTCCTTTAAAACTCCATCACACCCACAAACCCCCATAGCGTACCACACGGCCTCACTAACCACGCCCGTGCCCTTCCCCCACCACCACCATCAGCCCGAACCAGTACTCTGACCAGTAGTTCCGTCCACCGCCGTGCACACCCCGACCACTGTTTTTGGGTTTCCTCTTTTACCCTCAACTGTTTTAGTTATTTATTTTTATTTAGTCCTTTGTTATTTTTTTAGTCATTCTTCCATTTTAATTTTAGTTTATTTTCTTTACTTAGTTCTTTTTCTCCTTATTATTATTGTTATTTTTCATTCTATTTTGTTAGCATTTTTATGATTTTTTTCTTATTATAATTCTCTGTTTTGGTTGCTTTATTTCAATTTGATTTGTATTAGCTTCCATCGGTTCTTGTTTCATTTTTATTCTTTACTTCTTTTTGTTGTTCTTCTATTATTCTATTATTCTAGTCTTTATTAAGATTAGTGTTAGAGAATCTTCTTTTTAGGACTATAGCTTTATTACTTTAGAATTTTATTTTTGTTAACTCATGGTTCAATATTTGGCGATATTTAACTTCATTATTTTGTAGGCCAATAATGACAAACACACGAGGCAAGAAGGTTGCCGTCCCTATTTCAAAAAAGCGGAAGGTTCCTAGCGCAACCTCATCGAGCGCCTCAACCGAAGCTCGCCATCCTCTACTTCAGTTCTCGTCAAACCCACAGAACAACCTGTTTCAGCTTCTATGAGTACGACCATTAGGAGTGGGCAGATGTATTGACTGGCCCGCTTTGAAGTAGGTCCAACTTGCTCACCTCGTTCAATTCCATCTCATACCGCACCATGGGATCGGTTCTTTGCAATCATCGAGTCCACATATTTAGAGCTGACTTTATAGTTTTGCACTGCATTCTATCAACAGCATGTGATGAATACACATTACGAGGCCGGTACTATTATTTTTAGACTTGGGGGACTCATAAGGCATATGAGTGTCCCAGAGTTTGGAGCTGCTTTGGGCCATTACACAGAGGAGTTCATGGACTCCAAGAATTTTTACAGCTTTACCGTCATATACACTACTCGTCATCTTGCTTTTGGACCGACCTTACGGCGAGCATGGTTCTCTATGACGCAAGTCACTCGAAGACGACTTCTCTCCCTCCAGCACTACGCTACATTCATGCCATTTTGGCTCATACTTTGACTGGGAGGAGAGAGAGCACCGGGGTAGTTAGCACCATCGACGCGTATTTCTTATGGAGCATGGCGACTGGCTATGTATTTGACTTGGCATATTTTATTGCCCTCGCCTTTCGCCACCAGACGGATCGCCATAGGAAGGGCCCCATCTGCCTTGGCCCTTACATTCGCTCGACACTTCGGCCTCTTCGACACTCCAGAGATGTCATCAACACTCACACTAGTAGGCCAAATGTCTCCTCAAGGCATATCTAGCATGATCCATATGAGAATGATAGAGCGACGGCGTGGATTCAACCCCCCTCAATATAGACTCGTTCAGACCGATGACTAGGATGAGCTAGAGGACATTACTGATGATGTTCCTCTCCCACACGAAGACCTACCCCCACCACCACCACTATGTTACCGACCTCCTGCTGCCACTTTGACAGACTTATCCGAGCGATTCACTCGCTTTGAGCAGCAATGCTTCGAGTGATTCGATAGCATCGATGCCACTCTCCAACAGATTTGCCACGACCTCCATATCTCTTCTCCAGCGCCACCGGCTCACGACTCTGATGATGAGGACCTTTGAGTCCCTTTATTTTTATTTTTATTTTTATTTAAATTTTATTTTCTCTTATTTACTTTTGAAAACTTATGTTTTATATTTTTAAACCCTGCTTATCTTTATGATTATTATTGAATTATCCCTTAATTATCTTCCACAGTGGTGTTTATTTTCTTATTACTACCTCAGAAACATGCCTTTTATTCGGCTTTCTCTACAATTCTTACTCTCCCTACTACAAGGATCTCATCCAAATATTCAGGGCAGTTTCGCTTCTCCCCCTCTCTTCTGATATTATGCTTATACTGTTATTAACTATCTTTGTACATTAAGGATAATGTACATCTTAAGTGTGGGGAGGTTATCTATGTGATTATCAAAAAATCCCTAAATTTTTCTCAAATAATTTTCTAATATCGTTATTAGAGTAAATTTTGATTGATTTTTATGATTTTTATTGATATATTTTGAATTAAATCATAGGTAATTGTGCATTGATTGTTTAAACTTTAAGACATTAGAGAATCGAATACGATAAGTTGAAATTTTTGAGAATTAAAATTGCTAGGTTGTTTCCCTGAATTGAGGTACTATCTTGAATTTTTGAATTTACAGGATTGACATCAAAGACCCATAAATTTCATGAGATCTTGAGCCTTCTGGAGCATATATCTTTCTTGCTCACTGATTTTTATTGGTTATGAGTGTGTCAACATTGATTTGTTATTCTAGAAATTGCATCGATTATACTGTCGAGACCACACCTTTCACTTGATATACTAAAATGATAAAGGCACTTAGGTTGTAACCCATTTACCCCATAAAAAGCCTACCCTCATAATTAACCCTTAGTGAACCCCTTTGAACTTAACTATTTTTTTTAATTTACCCTAAAATTTTAACCCCTATATCATACTTTTTTATTCATTGAGAATTTTTCCTAATTTATTAAGTCTCTTTTTGTCGAGATTTGATTTGGTTAATTGCCTAACTATTTCCTTTCATTCGAACCTTATAATTTTCTCTTACAATTATGTGCTCTTATTCTAAAAAAAAAAAAACTTACATACATATTGGTAGTATTCTTTGAGCTTAAGTATTTAATTCCATATTCTGAGATGAAGCTCATGTTTATTCAATTGATGTTAGGTACTTTTCCAAGTTAGGCAATTTATCAAGTTAATCTCGATTCTAACCATTTCTCTTTCAGCCTTTATCCACACCTTAATGCAAAGCCCTGTTACAACCCTTCAAAGACCTTTTGATTTGTGTATCATCTCATTTATAGTGGTGGAGACTTGATTTTCGTGTAAGCCTATGGTAATAACTTTTTGTGGTTGAACTTTGAGTGCTTAATTATTGAACTCTAAAACACTTTGAGTGAATAGAGTGAATCTTTAATGAGGATGTCAATCCTTATCAATTTGGAATTAAAGATAATTACTTAGATAAAGGAGGACACCTATAATTTTATGATTAAAATGCTCAGCTTTAACTATTTGAAACTTTAATGTTCTTTTAGTTAAACTCTTAATGTATGAGTACTTGTGAATTATTTCGAACATTATTGATGAGAATTATAAGTTGAGAAAATTTTATTTTAATTGAGTTGAGGATTTTGCTTGAGGACAAGCAAATGCTTAAGTGTGGGGATATTTGATAAACCGTAATATATGCATATTTTTACCCCATACTTAGGCATATTTATGGATGATTTTTCCTTGGTTTCATTGAATTCGATGCTCCTAATATTTTAATTTCATGTTTTATACTTAGGTGAGCATAGGAAAGCGAAAAGAGCGAGAAACGGGCCAAAAACGGACCAAATGGCATAAATCAGTGTTTCACACTTCCTGAGCACTTCTACGTGTGAGGCACATGGACAGACCACACGCCCGTGTTTCATGGTCGTGTTGACTAGAAACCAACTCAGAATTACACACGGCTTGAGCACTTGCACACGGGTGTGGCACTCGGCCTTGTCTCTGTCGAGCCCAAGTCTAGTTCTACTCGGAAAAGGCTAATTTTGGGTTATTTTGGGCATTCCAAAGTCTATATAAACACCCTAGAAGAGGATTGGAGGGACACACAGAGTTGGAGGCAAGAAATACACGCGAATAGCCATCAAAATCAGCTTGGGAGCAGGATTTACATCAAGACTGAAGATCTCCATCTAATTTCCTAGAAGTTCTTTCGGTTTCTTTATGTTTTGTTGTTTTCTAAATCTTGAGATGTTTCCCATACTTATTATGAACTAAATTCCCTAAATACCTAAGGGAGATTAAACCTAAGACGGATATTATTATTATTTGACTTATATGATAAAGACTTATTCTTATTCTTAATTGTGAGTTCTAAATTCTTGTTTTAATATTCCAGGGTATTAATTCAGGCTTTGATGTGCTTATTCAGTGGAGCAAAAGTCTCTGTTTAAGAGTAGATCATTCATAATTAAGTGGAGTTGAATGCAATCCTAGAAATAGGACGAAATAAATTTTCCGGATTAGAGTCAAATCTAATAAGGGAATCCATAGATCGAGTTAATGCGACAATAGGAGTTTTAATTAGGAAGAAATTTCAATTAATCAACCTAAATTCAGTTGTTCTTAGTCTCGAGAGAGATATTAACATAAATTAGGGATTTTCACGGATTAAGTTAAGTGAATAAATTGTCTAATTCAAAAGGAATAAGTGAAGTTTAGGTGGATTCTTCCTTAGGTATTGTCTTCTCCATCGGTTTTTCCTAAAGTATTTTCCAAACTTCATCTTTTTCGTAATCTTAGTTAATTAGATAGTTAGTTTTAGTTTAAAAACACACTTTAATTCTTAGGCTAGATAATAAAAAGATAGTAATTACTAGTACTTTTAGTCCTCGTGGATACGATATTCCCGGTCTCACCACAACTATTCTACTATTCGATAGGTGCGCTTGCCTTAGTCGAATTTATAGTTAGTTTTACTATCATCAAACAACTTACTAAGGCCTATAACAACACAAACATGATTCCAGTAATTTAAGCAAACATAATACAATCAATCCAACACGAATTTAACTTAAGCCATTTTAATTAGAATAAGAAAAACAATACTATAATTATTCATATTCATAATCACAACATAAACAAGAAAATTACAGAGAAGGGAAATATGAAGCAAATCCTGTAACACCCTTAACCCGTATCTGACGTCGAAACAGGGTTACAGAACATTACTGGATTTATAACTCAAACAATCAAACATTTCATATATAATTCTCATTTAAATCTAGAAGCATTCAAATTCATTCATATGGTCCCTAATTCGAGCCCTCGAGGCCCTAAATAGACATTAAAAGTGGTTCAGGACTAAACTGAGGATTCAAGGAATTTTTAGAAAAACATAGAAAATTTTTCAAGTGCAGGGGACACACACCCGTGTGGCCTGGCCATGTGTCTCACACGGCCAAGGGACAAGCCCGTGTCTCAGGCCGTGTGGGCATTTGAAATGGGATCACATGACCGTGTCCCAACTCATGTCTGACCCCATGTAACTCATTAACTTGGGTCACACCGCTAGACCACACGCCCATGTGCTAGGCCGTGTACCCTTCGAAATGGCCTCACACGCCTGTGTGTCAGGCCATGTGAAAATTGAAGGGTATACTAACTTGTGCCACACGACCAAGCCATTCACCCGCATGCTAGGCAGTGTAAAGCTACTGACTTGGCTTCTAAATAAGTATCAAGGGACACACGGCCATGTCACACACGGCTGAGACACATACCCGTTTCTCTACCCGTGTAGACAAAAATAGGCTATTTTCCAAGCCATTTTTCTCACCCAAAGTGGTGCCAACCTATGCTCAACAATGCACATACTACCATGGCATAAATAGGCACTTAAAGCCAATCAATATCAACTTTATATCATACATACTCATCTCAATTTCAACCACTTAGTACCCAAACTCAATTGCAAAAACAAGACATTCATAAAGCAATTATACTCCACATATCATAAGGCCATTTATACACATTTACATAACCAAATACAAACCATATTCATGCCAAATTAAATGGCCAAAACACAATAAAACATATAGGCTACATTAGCCAAAACACCTATACATGCCATTTAACCCAAAATATACAAAATCCAAAGTACCCAAAATGAGAGTTTGATGGTGTGACGCGATCTCCGATAACTTTCGAATTGAGCGAGCTTTCAAATCACTAAAAACACGAAAATTAAAATGGAGTAAGCAATTAAGCTTAGTAAGTTCATATAACTAATAAATAAATCTTACCAATTCATCCATAATTTAGATAAACAAAAATAAAAGCATAAATTAACTCCAATTGGTCCAAAGCCTAACACAATTCACAATCATGTTAGCCATGTATTTATATATCGAATATAAACCGTATCTTGTATTTCACATGAATACCTGTGCTAGTTCGTATCGAACTTGTATAATCTCATATCATCACTGTGCATGTTGAACCATTTGGAATACTATCGAATACTCGGTATCCCGCATGCTAAGTGCCAATACGTGGTCAAAACCACCTCTATCTCATATCTCATATAGATGCTCACTCTCGAGCTATCACTGGGTCTGCTCACACAAGCTATCAGTGAAGATGTAGCTACACGATGCTACTCACAGCTGTAAAGTAACTGCAACACATGCCAAAAACTCAGCCACCGGTAGGATGTACGAGACCAACACCCAAAACACGGTAACCCATAATGACATGTCATTCGTAATAATTCCGTGGGATCCATACTTTGCCGAATCTTTGTCGAATAATTCCGTGGATTCATATCGTCACAAACATAATAATAAAGCATTTAAAACACATCTAATTTAATGCTTATTAACATACGAACTTACCTCGTATTTATACGGAAGAAATTAATCGATTAGTCCACTACTTTGTCTTTGCCTCGATCTAATTCCGAACGTGGCTTTTCTTAATCTAAATCATCAAATTTAACTAATCCAATAATTATTCTATTCAATTTAATCCAATTTCATGTTATGAAAAAATTACCATTTTGCCCTTATACTTTTGACCTTTTTACAAATTAGTCCCCAGGCTCGTAAAATGAAATTCATGCAAATTTCTCTACACTTAAGCCTAGCCGAATTTTATTGGTGCTCATAGCATTCCATAGAATTCAAAATTACACACATTTAACACACAATTTTCACTTTTCTCAATTTAACCCCTAATTCACATTTTCATCAAAACTCGCTTAACAAAAAGTGTTTAACACACAACCAAGTTTCATTTTCTTCCATTAATCTTCATAATCAACTAAAAAGCTCTCATGGAAAAACCCTAGACTTTCAATCATATTGCAAATTAGTCTCCTATTTAGCTAGCTTAAGCTACAACGATCCCGAAAACATAAAAATAAAAAAAAAGGGACAAGGAATCACTTACATGCAAGGGACTTTGTGGCTGAAATTTTTAAGCTTCAAAAACCCTATCTTTTGCTGAAAATTTCGGTGGGTTCATGAATGAAGAAGATGACCAATTTGTTTTATTAATTTTTAACATTAATTGCCATTTTACCTTTTTACCCTTACCTAACTTTAATAATTTCATAAATACCTTGCCATGCATATCCACTAACTCAAATAATGAGTATAATTATCACATAAGGACTTCTAAATTAAGTTATATAGCTATTTATGCGATTTAGTCCTTTTTCACAAATTGAACATATAAACAGTAAAATATCTTAACGAAATTTTTATACCATAATCCTAACATGCTATAGACCGCAAAATAATATTAAAATAAAATTTACGACTTCAAATTTGTGGTCCCAAAACCACTATTCTGATTTCACTAAAAACGGGCCGTTACAAATCTAATATTTATCTAAAGCCAAACTAGTGCACTCATCTTCTTCTCTACTCGTTCTATTGAATCGAAGCTTCCATGAACAATTGAATGTTGCTATTCCAAGGTGGATGAAATGTAACACCCCTAACTCATATCTGTCACCAAAATAGGGTTACAAAACATTACTGTATAAACGTAACCTAAAAATATTCATTTCCAAACATTACAATAATCATAGCATAACTCATTCATACATATGCATATCGTCCCTTATTCGTGCCCTCGAGGCCTTAGAAACACTTTAGAAACAATTCAGGACTAAATCGGGAACATTTAAAACATTGAGGAAAAAGTTAGAAAATTCAATACTGCAAGGGTCACATAGTCGTATTTCAACCTCTCAAAACATAACATAACTTGACCTATTTCATGTCAATATAAACTTACCATTTGTACCATAATTATGACCATTAGAACTTCCACACAAACATACCATTTGGCCACTCAAACATTCACCATAACCTAGTCATATTCACACACATCAACAAGGCACTAAAAGTATCAAGATTACATCAACCAAAATGACATATACATGCCAAAATCATCAACTAACATTCAACTAAACATCAACCATAAGCCCTCCTATACATGCCATTATAACCTTGACCAATACATCAAATCTACCGATATAATCGTTGTATAGTGTGATAGATCTCCGACGAACTTCCAAACCGATCGAACTTCCTATAATTAGTAAGGTAAAGGAAAGTAATTACGTGAGCAAAAAAACATAACATTCCATTTCAATAATAAACTTTATAGGTTAAATATAAACCTATACCAATGCTTCAAGATTTATCAACTACATAACCATCAACTCACAAATGAGTAAGTCTATTAACATCATATATACTTCTCATTAAGTCTATTAACATCATATATACTTCTCATTCCTAACATAATAGGATTTTATAGGACATTTTACACCATTATTAACCTTTTCAAAAACTATGAACTACTTCCTTTACTTACTTTCTATTCCATT
Organism: Gossypium anomalum; assembly: GCA_025698475.1. NCBI lineage: Eukaryota > Viridiplantae > Streptophyta > Magnoliopsida > Malvales > Malvaceae > Gossypium > Gossypium anomalum. The sequence goes on from CM046961.1 coordinate 88,489,551, forward strand.
TACTTAGCATAAACTTAAATAACAAAATTAATTCACTAATTAGTATATTTATTGATGACATAGGTAAATTCATTTGTAGCATTCATAAATTTCTCACATATAAGTACATCATTCAACACATCAATCCCTTTTTCATCATATTACATCTCAATTATGAACTTACCATTTCATTACCTTTTCTTAACTGTTTCATTTGCATAATACAAGACATAAGTATAAACATCAACCACATGATAAACATTTCATTAGAAAATACATATTTTGATTCATACCAACCTTTCATGAACCTAATAATATTTCCATTTGGACACTTACCGTTTCAATGAATAACTTTAAAATTAAACATGATACAATCCAACCGATAGCTTGGCACAAGCCTAAGCATCATCAACAACACATGTTAATGCATCAATTGATAATTCACTTGAATTAACACAAGATTAGTCATTAAACACGAATAACCTCACTTGAAATCATCAATTTCATGAACATAGACATACTTTCATTTAATATTTCCTTTTCATAGTTTTCATGACATAAGTCATTTGTATACTTACAGTTCCTTCTCTTTTCATGCTCGTTGGACCACTTAGAATAATATCGGATACACGGGAAAGCTCACACAAAGTGTGCTAAACATATGGTTGAAACCATTCATTTTCATTTTCCTTTACATCAATGCTCACTCGAGCAATAAAATGGGTCTGCTCACACAAGCTAACGAGTATCTGCAACAAATGCCAAAACTCAGCCATCGGTAGGACATTCAGAACTAGCACCCAAAACATGGTAACCCTAATGACATGTCATTTGTATCCTATATATACTAAGGTTCAAACGGGGCTCGATAATCGTTGAAACGTCGTTAGATTTCCATTATTTCTTTACATGATAAATAGCATAATAACATATATATATATATACATTAATTCATTTACATTAGAACAACACATTAAACATTTAATTTAATCAACATTTAAGTGATTATAGTTCATACAAACTTACCTGGTTAAATTGCAGAAATGTCAAAGTACAAGGGCTATTTGGTAATTTTACCTTTTCTTTGATTTTCTAATCGTTCTTGATCTAAATTAATAATTTCATCAAATTCATTAATTTAGATAGAAAAACAAATTCATTTTATGCAATTTATTCTTTGTTGACATTTTTACAAAATTGCCCCCAACATTTTACTTTTATTCAATTTAGTCCTTGAGCTTAAAACATGCAAATTCACCATTTTTATTGACAAACCAAGCAAACCAAATGTTCATAGCTTCCAATACATCCCATATGTGTAAAAATTTCACATCAAGTCGTTGTATTTTTTTTACTATTTTAACAACTTAATCCATAATCATTAAATTCATCAAAAATCACTTAAAAAATACTTATAAATAACAAATAATACTTCAAATTCATCATTTAACATCTAAAATAACAAAGATTCATTAATGGAAACATTCAAAATCTTTAACAGTTTCAAAAACGAAGGTACGGGCTAGCTAGACCTAATTGCAACGATCTCAAAAACATAAAAATTATTAGAAACAGGTGAAAAATGGCTTGCCATGCAAAGATATAGCCATAGCCGAACCTTGGTTCTTCTTGCCATGGCGTTTCGGTGATGAACAAAACCATTGAAGAAGAAAACATTATGTTTCTTATTTTATTAACCTTTTATACTTTATTTTAATAATAAAAAAACATATAAAACATTAAATTTAAAAGAAATTAAAGCATCAAACCATCCCACTATTTTAAAGATGGTTTATTTATCCATTAAGGCCATCCAATTATAATTCTTTAATCAATTAACACCTTTAAACTAATAGTGTTAACTTTTTTAACTTTTACAATTTAGTCCTTTTTCCTTAATTAAAGATCCAAAAATTAAAATTTCTTAATGAAACTTTAATACAACCTTAATAATACTCTGTAAAAATTTATAAAAATTATTTAAGGCTCGATTTATAGAAACGAGGTCTCGATACCTCTTTTTTTAAAACCACTTGACTTTAGGGTCATACCACTTGAACCTAATTGTTCTTCAATTTTACCAAAAATCATTAAATCAAATTTTATCATTACACTATATATTATTCGTAAATATTAAATAATAATATTTACGAGCTCACACGTCAAATTTGTGGCCTTAAACTACTATTTTGACACATTAAAGAAATGAGTTGTTATATGAAAGCTCTTTTTCAAAATGGAAATCAGCCAGGGAATGAACAAAGGGAAATGGAAAAAAATAAAGAAGAGAAAGTGAGTGAAATAGTGAGACGTGTGGGAATGAATGGTGTGAAATGAAAAGGTGAAAAGGGATATTTATATGTGGGAATGGCTGCTAAAAATAGCAAAGAATTATTAGTTAGTCCCTCTCCTATGACTGGCCATGCATTGAGCAAGTTTGAATGATTCAGATTGCTATATTTTGGTTGGGGTAAAAAGTTAAAGGCACAAAATGTGGAGGGGTTTGAATAGCATTTAGGAGAATCTCAAGGGCTATTTTGCAAGTGTGAAAATCAACTAAAATAAGCTAATTGGGTCAGCTATAAGGAAGACTTGGTCTGCCCTATTCTTGTTGGGCCAGTCATCTTCTATTAAGCACAATTGGGTCACTTTCTTTCTCAGGCTTTATATTAATTTTTAACCCAATTAATTTTGGATAAAAATTAAATATAAAATATGTATAATAATTATTGGACCGTTCTTGGTTGGAAATTTAATTAGCCATGCCCTTTATTCACTTCGTGCAAGAATTTCCCCACCAGTTCAAGACCTTCGAGGTGACTGCTGATCCAATTTTTACCTTTTGTGCAAAACTGTCGAAAATAAACCAAATTTATGAAAATTTATTATACAAATAATTAAAATTGAATATGTTATAAGCTAAGTGAATATTAATTATTTTATAATTAAAGTATGAATTTTGAAAGAATTATTATGAAACTGCATGAATTAAAGCTCAAAATGTGCTGAAAAAGTCTATATATTTTGTGTTTCCAGGTAGCTATGGACTTCGTTAGTGGGTTGCCCTTGACACCTACTAAGAATGATTCTGTTTGGGTCATCGTGGATCGGTTGACCAAGTTTGCTCATCTTCTTTTAGTTCAGGTCAATTATTCTTTGTAGAAGTTAGCAAAACTATACATTTCTATGACGGTTAGACTTTATGGGGTTCCAATATCGATTATCTGTTATAGAGACCATTGATTTTTATCTCAATTTTGGAAGAAACTACATGAGTTTTTGTGTACTCAGTTACACTTCAATTCTGCGTTCCATCCTCAAACATATGGACAAGCTGGGAGGGTCATTCAGGTATTGTAGGATATGCTTCGGAGTTGTGTTAGATTTCAGGGGTAGTTGGGAGGAGTTTCTGCCACTGGCTGAATTTGCTTATAATAATAGCTTTTAGCTCAGTATTCAGATGGAACCTTGTGAGGCTCTATATGGTTGCAAGTGTCGCACTTTATTGTGTTGAAATAAGTTATGTGAAAAGAGGACTATGGGTATAGATTTGGTTTCTGAACCTGAGGGTAAGATCAAATTGACTCAGGATCGTCTTAAGGCAGCTTTTGACAGACATAAGTCTTGTGTGGATCTTAAGAGGAAGGATATAAAGGTTATAGTGGGAGATCAAGTTTTCCTTAAGGTATCTCCGTGGAAGAAGGTTCCTAGATTTGGACATAAGGGCAAGTTGATCCCTAGGCTCATTGGGCCTTATCGGATTTTGAGGCAAGTTAGGCCAGTTTCCTACCAGCTAAAGCTACCTTCGAAATTAGATCGTATAGATGATGTTTTTCACATTGCTATGTTAAGCCGATATCAATCTTATCTATCACACATTGTGCCTATTGAGGAGATTGAGATGAGGCCAGATTTGACATTTGAGGATAAGCAAGTACAGATTCTAGATTGAGAGGTAAAAGTCTTGAGAAAGAATACTATGTTGTTAATTAATGTTTTGTGGCAAAATATGGTATAAAGGAAGCCAATTGTGAACCTGAGGACTCAGTTCAACATCAAACCCACATCTGTTTGAGTCAAGTAAATTTTGAGGCTGAAATTTCTTTTACGGGGGAGAGTTCTAACACCCTAAAAATTTGTGTTATTTAATTGTTAGAGTTTGTCAAGTAATTTAATCTAGATCAGTGGTTAAGTGTTGTGCTTGTTTCTGAGAGGTTCTGGGTTCAAATCATTTCCCCTGAATTTTTGTTATATTTTTTGTCTAAACCCCCATCTTTGAATATCTGGCTTAAAAATTATCTTTGCTCATCTAATGTTAGAAATGACCCTATTGGTTCAGTAGTAAGGCTTCAGCTTACCTAGAGGTTCGGTGTTTGAATCTTGTGTGTACAAAGAGAAAATATTTTTGTTATTATCTGTTTGTAAATTTTGAAAATCTGATAGGGTTTGGATAAATAAGCTTTTATTTTTATTTTTTTCTTTTAAAAAAATATATATATTGTGCATTATCCCCTAAAATTTTCTCCCTCAAACTGTCCATTCATTTTCTCTCTTCCCCCTCCACTTTCTCGTTTGTTTTGTTTCATTCAGTAAGTTTCTATTTTGTTTCTTCCTATTTCTTTTCACTTCAATTTTTGTCAGAAGATTTCCTCTTGTTGTTTCCTCTTCTTTTGTTACGCTCTTCTTTGCTTTTGAGATTTTCCATATCAACGTTTCCTTCTACATTGCTGTGGGTCATGTGTGGTAAGGTTGTGGAATTAAGTTTCGTATTTGCTTTTAACGATTGTCATGTTTTGCATTATGATTTTTTCCATTGTGTGACTATATTTTTAACCATGCGAAATCCTATTTACGTGGTAATGATTAATCCTCCGGAGAACTGAGAAATTTGTTTGGCTACTATTTTCTCGAGGGTAAGTGATCATTTTGTAGTTTAAGGATGAATATCGGTGTTAGGATTGTGTTTTTAGTGTTTGCAATTGAGTTAAGGACTCAGAATTTTGGATTATCATTATCAATTCTCACATTCTTATTTTCAAATTTAGGTATTGGAATTTCGATTGTGGCGTGGGCATCGAAAAATGATGAGGTGTGTAATGAAAAATCTAAAAAATAGCGAACGATGCAAAGTTGAAAAGTGGACTGTTAATGCCATATGACTATGTACCAAACCGTGTGGATCACACGAACGTTAGGGCCACACGAGTGTGTGTTAGATCATGTGCCAGGTCATGTAGACCACTTGGGCTAGGCTAGTTAGACTGTGTGGGCCTATTTTCTGAATATTTTTACCTTAGGTCGTATTGATGTGCGATTTATATTTAGTCACTCCGTAGGATTCATACTGTGTAAATAGGACTTAAAAACATGTAATCTTATATTATGCTATTGTATATAATGTGGATAATGTATGTGAAATATGTACATAATCTGAAATGATAAATCTATTAGTATGTTTTGATGTGGAAAGCATGTATGACATATGCATTTGATATTTTTTAGTATGTGCATGTGCATTGGGGTGGGATTTGATATGACGAAGGAAGTGTTGGCAGTTTAATGATCTGTCTTATATGGTGGTTAAAACCACATATCTATTCTGGTTACTTTTTGAACTTGTTTGATTCTAGCAACTAGATTACACTATTCTAAAAAAGTAACATACGCTCACTTATTGGTGTGTGGGGTTAGATGGGTATTTATTACCCTAATTGGTGTGTAGGGATGGACGGAGATGGTGTGTAGCAGATGAGGTAGGATTTGATTCTGTATCTGATTATGCATATAAACTACAATTGCATTCGTATCTATTTGATTATATGTTTCTGATATGCTCATTGAGTCGAGCTACACACTGGGTGATCTACCGTAATTTGATGTAGCAGATTAAACTAATTATCACACTTTAGGAGCTTGAAAAAAGCATTTTCAGTAGGTTTGAATTATGTTTTCTTAAGTTTTTAACAAGTGAATAAAATGTGCACATTTAGTCTTTTATTTACCTTAGGGCCCGAATGAGGTCTAAGGGTGAGCTAAGGCACTTTGTGAATGTACAGAAGACCTTTAGAAGGCATACTAAACAAATACTGGTTGCTACATCATAAAACAAGATGTCCAATTTCGTAACATATAGAACATAGTAAAGAAATACAAGACTGCTTTCAATGTCGCAACACAGCCTAAGGGTGTCGTGACATACCCTTGAAGATATCCCAAGAGGAGTATACTACTGCGGTGTCGTGACAAAGGTTCTGGCATATCGTGACATCAACTCCGGAATGAAAATTAAATATGAAACAAGGGCATTTCGGTCTGTACAATCCAACTTAAAGCTCGAGAACATCAGAGAACCTAGGGTTAAGGACGGCGACCACTTAGAATCCATAAATAGGCTCATTTGACACATGTTATAAGAACCATTCACTTAGTTTAAAATTCTTCCTTTAATTTCAGTATTAATTTTCTCTTTTCTTAGGTTTTAGTTTTATTATATTCTTTGTTTCCTTTCAAGAGATCTGATTTGTGAATACGATCAACTTTTGTGGATTCACATTTATTCTTAATATAAACTAGGCTTTTCTTAAACTCTACACCTCAATTTATTTACCATGTTCTCTTTTTTCATCTATTTCATATTATTTATGAAAGCCATGAGGAACTAATCCTTCTATAAGGGATTAGCGAGTGGAGGTGTGATCATCTATTAACTATTTTGTAGGGTTACTAAATGGATTAGTTGTTTGGGAAAGGAAGAACGTGAAACAAACCTTAGGCCTAACAACCCCGAGAAGTCATCAAGGTGGGAATTAACCCAAAATTGGTTGGCCCATCCATGAACACCTTCAACCCAAACCAGTCTAGACTGTGAAGTCGGAAGATAAGTAGTCTTTGTTGACTTGTTATTTTAGTGGAAGACCAAAAGATCCTACTGGGGTAGCAGCTAGTTGATTGACAAGGAACCCGAGATGACAGTTGACTGAGATTACTGAAGCGAGCTATGCATCCATAATAAGATTTGATTTACTCTACTCTTTAGTCTCTTGAATTTTATCCTTATGTTATTTTGTTATTATTATTCTAAAAACCCTAAAAATAATTTATTTTATGTTTTCGTATTATAACTAAATTTAAAATACTAATTAGATCTTTTAGTGTTTAGATTGAAATTGGTCTAGCACTCGCCTCCCTTGGTACGATCAGCAGAGTACTCACCTACTCTGTTGTAAAAATAATATTACAACTCGACTCATATACTTGTAGATACCGCCTAGTATTTCGATATTTTATTGCAGTATTCATGCTTTGACGTTAATATGTCTGGAAGCAGTCACTAGGCTCGTTAGCTTTGGACTTTTCGAAATTGTATTATTTCAATAAAAAGGAATTAAATGAACTTTATGTTTACTTTGAACTTTTTGGACTTTTAGGCTATAATTGTTTTTTACTTTACCTTTCGTTTTGACTTGCTTTTCCAGATTAAGTAGTATTATATTTTTATCTGCAAAATGGTCTGTTACAACTTAAATCACAGTTTTCAAAACTTTTTAACTAGAAAAATTCCACTGCAAAACAATACATTCACATAAATGTTTTTCCGTAATAAAATAAATGGTTTTAACGGGAATTTTCCTTATAAACTAGAAAAATGATTTATCAAGGTTTTTACTGTTTACTATGCACGAAATTGGTTTTAAATTTTTGGGTTTTAAATAAGTTAATGTAATTCCTCAGAATTCGGTCATAACGTCTAGGCCGAGTATAAAGTGTTATATAAAACATACCAAAAATATATTTTTTATTTATTGATTAAATTTTGCCTAAGAAATATATTATTCTTTAGCCTTGATTATTGAATTTATATGTTGGATAAAAAATTATATATATTGAATATATGTAGGTGAGAATGGATATGATATTTTTTCCTATGAAGTGTTACTAATGATTTATTTTAAATTTTTTTTAGCAAATTTCCCTTCAATATTTCGATTTCGAGTAAAATTGTTTATATTTTAATGAAAAAGTAACAGTATTAACTTGGCATGACTAAAAATTTTTATTTGATATGACTAAAACGATTTTTTTTGGACAAAAAAAAATCCTAATATCTGATATAAAATTAAAAATGAATAAAAAACAAAAGACATAGCCCTAACCCAGATAACTAAAATCTCAAACGATGTTGTTTTAAACTTTTGTCATTTTAATCATTTTTTATTTCATGTCAGATATTAAGAACATTTTACCCAAAATGACATAGTTTTAGCCATATTAATTAAAAAACTTCCACGTAATCATACAACATTAACATTATTACTTTTTATGTTTAAAAAACAAACATTTTGACTTGATATTGGAACATTGAGAGCAAAATTACTCAAAAAAAAAAAAAGATAATAGTTAAATTGCCAAAAGATGTAAATATTAAGAGGATTTTTATAATTATACCTTTTTAAAAACTGGATTGGAGCTTTGTTACACAAACTCAATATTTAGGTTTATTTTTTTTAAGGTAGTGTTTGAAAAATCACCTAATAATTGGATTTAAATGTAATTGCTTGTAATTACATAGGGATAGCATGTTTGTGTAACCATTATAATTGGTGGGTCTCACTGAATCGAGTGTAATTGAAGCACCCTAATTACACTTTCTAATTTTTAGGAAAAAAATGGTAAGAATTGGAGTAATTACAAAGCTGATTACTCCCAAATCAAATTACCCTATAGTTTTCCAAACATCTGTACATGATTTAACTTTAAAAAAGTATTTTTTATACAGGTTCAAGTTATAAAAATTATATTATAAGAATAAACACGTACGAATGTTTGGGATGATTATGAAAATAATTTCTAAAGTTATATTATAAATTCTAAAAAGTTATATTATAAAAATAATTTGTATATTTTATAAAGTTATAACAAAAATATTATCTAAATCTTAAAAAAATTCTGAAGTTATGACCAAAAAGTAAATTATAAAGAATAATTTTCTTGTTATAAGAAGTGTTATAATATACTTATTTATAAAAAGTTATAGTCAAAAAATCTGGACATAACTTTTTTATATGTTCATGCTATATAATATAAAAGAAAAGTGCTAAAAATAATCTTCTAAAATTATGAATATATATATATATATATATATATATATATATTTATATATTATCTATAAGAAGTGTATTATGAAAGCTATTTTACACTTTATAAAACTTTGTTTTATAAAAGTTATATATTATAAATTTTATATTATTTTTAACTTAATTTATATATAAAAAGAAATTTAAGATAACATAATTTTTTTCTCTAAATTAAGTTTACGTAAGTTTTTTTTTATAATTAAAGCTATAAAATGTTTGCACTGTGAATTCCAAATTTTATGTGGTAGATCTAATTATTCAAACAAAAAAAAAAAGCTTTTTTGCACCATATAATGGGGTACAGGACTATTTAAGATAATTGAACCAGACATAAGTACTTAAGACGTCTCATAAACTTTTAATTTGAATCATTCAAAGCTTCGAAATTGATTGAGAAGACATATTGTTCTAAAAAAGATTTCTCATATTAACATCACTTCAATGAAACATAAAAAAATAAAAACAAATTTGGATCGTACGTATTAGCATGTTGCATACTTCATAACTTTATTCGTAGGTGGAATTGGAATAATTCATACTTTGAAGAGTACATGGAAAAAGAATATATTCATAATATTAATGATACATATTCAGATTCAAATGATTAATAACTCTATCAAGAACATATGTTGACAATGAGCATATGTTAAATGTTAAATCAACAAATATGAAATGTTATAGCAATTAGATAAAATTGCATACAAAGGAATTACAATTAGTTGTAATTACAAGAGAATGCAATTATTGTAATTACTACTTTAATAATTACACTTTCATTAAATTATATTGTGTTGTCCAAATACATTTTAAATCTTTTCAAATATAAAGGATAACTCAACTCTCAAATAAATTTAATATTTGTATATATAATAAATAACTAAAAATATTTATATAAATTAAGTAATAAAATAAGAATAACTAATATTATAAATATCTAAACCCTTACCATCTTACCAATTTTAGCTTCCCCTTCTACTACTTGCTCCTGATGAGATAAGTCTGCCATCTTGATTTTTTATTTTTGGGCTTCATCTTCGCTTAATTCTTGTTTAGATTATTGGTTTTTTTTTTTTTTTTTTTTTTTGAGCTCAAGGTGGAGCAAGTTTTTAAGTTCAAAACTTTTTATTTTGAATTCTTTTGTTTAATTCAGAAATTATGTAAAATTTATATATTATATCAAAGTTTATGAATTTTTTTTTGGACCAAAAATTTTATTAAGAACACAAAAAATAAAATATTTATAGTGCTAATTAATTCTTAAACTAGATAGAAATTAAATTTTAATTATTTATTTTAAAAAAATTAAAATTCACGTATCGAATTATATATTAAATCAATATTTATATCTCCAAAAAAAATTATATATAATTTTTGAGATTTAAATAAATTATAAACTTTACTTAATTGTCCCTAAGCCATTCCTCTCTCATTCAAGAGATAACTTTTATGAATAGTTATAAATAAGGGCGGATAACTTTTATGCATAGTGTTGTGCTGAATTGCTTGATTATTTTTTTTTTTTTTACTTGTAATTTTGCATTCAATTAGTAGACATTCTTTGTAAGTGAAGTTTTGGGTAAGTAGTTGTAACAAGTTGAGGTTAATTATTAGGGTTGCAATTACTTCTTTGTATAAGGATATATTAGGTTTTAGCCAATATGTGCTCCTTCATCATCAGTCATTGTCTAATCTTTAGCTCTCTGTGATTTTTTGTTTACTTGGATTCTTGATTGATTTGAATGTAAGTTTATTTGGTGAGGGGATAATATTGTTGGGTTTGTCAAGAATAAGGTCATGGTAGTGGTAAATGTGTTAGTAGATGAAATGAAGATGATGGGTGGTGGTGGAGGGTTTTGATAGTTAACAGATGGTATGAGTCTATGGGTTTTTATGGCTTTCGACTTCCTACTTTTTTCACTGCCAATTCAATTTCCTGATACTTTAAAAAAAAATAGAGAAGGTAGGAAAATAGATAAAGAAGTAGAAAATAAAATAAAAATAAAAAAGAAAGTTAAAAGCATAAAAGAAAAAAATTAAATTACTCAAAACGAAAAAATATGGAGACCAATTGTATAATTTATCTTAAATTTTTTGTTTGAAATTATAATTTAATATGCCACGTCAGCTTACCATTATACCGTTAACGGTAATTAACGGCACAGTGACTACAATGTTACAACGTGATAATATAAATAACTAAAACGTAACATTTCAAACATAAGTGACTAAAATATAACCTAAAATAAATAAAAAGTGACCATTACTTGATAATCTAATATTACTTATTTTGCAGCTGTTATTTAAAGCTTGTTTCGCTTGACGAATAAAATGGCTAATACAAATAGATTCCTCCTCATTTTCTTTTATTAAATCTTTTAAACGTGGATTGCTTACATTTTTCTAATATTTAGATTATAATATTACATATTTAACCTCTACGTGCTATAATTACATGTCATATATAAAGAAAAATACAAATAACATCCCTACTCTTACTTCAAATTATCAAACAATAAAAAAAATATGAAAGCAACATATTACAAGAAGAATGAAGAAAAATTGGAACATTCAATGTTGAAACCAAAACTCCATCTCTATGCCTACTTGATTTAAAGTAATAATAAATATATACACTACACAATATGCAGTACTAATAAGATTTGATTTATATTAGCAAGAATGAATAGGAAGCCTACACGCAAAGCTAAAGATGCCGCTTAAAAACTAAGCCCTAAAACCCATGGCTTGGTGAAGGGGAAAAACAAAATTTCTGAGGGTTTCACCAACCACCAGAATTACTGCTCCTGGGAGCAGATCTCCAGCCACGGCCACCGCCACTGCTGCCCCAACCACTGCCACTGTCACTGCCTTTTACACTTTCAGTTCCAGAAGCACCCCCAACCACCAGGAACCAACCACCAGGGAAAGCTTCTGTACCTGGAGAATTTTGAACTTTAGCTCCGAGGAAACTGCTCCAAACACCATCATCCCCTTTCTTGCTGCTACCTGAATCCCTTTTGGGGGTATCATCATAAGATGAATCTTGCCCAATGTTACGCCCCCGGTTGCTGTTATACGAGCCTACATGAAACAACCAAATTGATCACAAATTAGAGAAAACTTGAATGTACAGGAATGCGTACAAATAAAAGGGAGCAACATTCTAGATAGCTTAATTCAAAGTTTTTCTAATGTACAGGCAATTATTACTAATTTTCTCACACAACGAATGAACTTCATTTATTTACTGCAAGAAAATGATAAAATTTCAACAAAAGCTAAATAATTAGTCAAAACTAAAAAGAAGTATATACTGAAACATGTAGTCAAACGGTTCGGAATCAGGCTGGCTTTTCCATTGTCAAACAAACTTCGGCAGTTCACATTCAGAAGACTAATAGAACTAATGGAGAATTCGAAAATGTAAGGATGTCATACTAAAGTGGTACTCCATAAACAGAGATGCATTTAATAGATATTTTAGACACAAACAATAACTGGTTATTTCAATGTTTACCTGTTCTACAACCTGGAGTGGAATATTGACCCCTGTCATGGGAATGCCCTTTCCAACCACCTATAGATCCCCCAGAAGAGCCACCAGCAACAGGGCACCGCATTCGTACCATTGCTGCAACTGATCTAATTGATGGAGCTGACTCATGCGGTGGATCGTCAATATGCTTCTGAAAATAAGCAACCAGACGATCAATGTCCTCGAACATCCTTTTTCTGAACTTGAATCCCTTAGGATATAATCCAATATGCTCGTGATGTGGATTCGAACTCCGTATATAAGTAAGAATAAAAGTACCAGGATGATGATGAGAAATGCCAAAGCAATACACTATTCTATTAGGATACTCTGATTTCTCAATCCTTAGAAGCTGATCAACCTCTACTTTAGTTCCCTTCCTGAACTTGCGATAACTCAGCATCGCCTTCAGATGAGACACAAGGGGGTCAATGTATCGATCCATTACCTGTAATTTAAATGCATTCAAAAGACATCCATTACATGGATTCCTATGCCTCAGCAATATATCATTTTATGTTACAACAAATTATTAAAAAAAAAAAAAAAAAAATTTTCAATGTTAATGGTTTCTTCCTAATTTTGCATTCAAGGATAATAAATGAGTATCAATTATTTCATTTTTATTAAGATGATCCATACAGCTTTAAAGCCAAACACATCAAGGGGCAACCATGACTTCTTGCCCATACAAGAAGAACAGTCAATTAAAAGTTCAGAATCTTCCAGTGTAAGTCCTCAAGGTTAAAGGCATTGGCAAACAGGCTTTTTGTACAATGATAACAACCAAAAAACAATCAACATTCAGTTCTTCAGCATCTATGTTCTAACCTTGAAATCTGTCTTCTAGTTTATGATCAGTCATTGTTTCTACGAGTGCACAAGATTCCTAATGCAACCTAACTCCCAATTCAGCAAAATGCATATGTGGTTATTTCCAATTTATTCACATCCTTTGCAAAGTTTAAGGCATATATCAGGAAAACAAGAATTAAGAGAACAACTTACCTCATCCAAATCCTCAAAAGTGTCTTCGCCGATTTTCAATGTCTTCCCAATGCGGAGCAGACTGGTAACATCCTTGTGTTCGTTTCCACCTTCAACTATATCTTTGTGAGCATAAACTCCATCATAAACTTTGAGAGTTAAAGTTAGAAAACAAGGTCCACGAGAGCTGGGGCAGATAATGCTTTCTCCAGGATCCTTATCGGATAAATACTGTCCAACACAAGAAAAGAAAAACATGATTAAATCCAAATATATAGTCAGTCATTAGTTTAAAGAAGTAAAACAAAATGAGATTGCAGATATTTCATATTTGAGAAGGAAGCAAGATGTCATGACTTTAAGCAACCACAAGCAGCCTTGGATGATAAATGCAACCAAAGCTGCCAAATGTGCAACATCATCAAACAATCAAGTCATCATTTGTTAATTTTGTATATTCTATGGGATTAATTGTATTATTAGATGTCTGGATACCTCAGGTTACAGCAACTGGTCTACTTATTTACCATTACATATTCATCAAAACAGGGTTATTAATCCAACAGCTGCCTAATGTGCAACATCATCCATCGTTTGTTAATTTTGTATATTCTTTCTGCACACGAAAGATGCATTAAGGTTGAAATAATATTGCCAGATTGGAACTGGGAACAAGGAAACTGAGAAGAGTTTATATTTTTTTGTTTGAACTTATAGAATATACTATATGACCACAGACAAGGCTGAACTTAAAATTAATTCAACCCAATCAAAGGTAAACTTAAAAAGTTCATTACTCGTAACATACCTCAATAGCTTCATCATCAGTAATATTTTGGAAGCGCGGATGGACAATCATCCTTGGCTTAAAATGTTTCTTGGCCATCTCCCTCTCTTTACGAGCTTTCTCTTGGTCACTCTGTATGCTGTTTCGGTCCTCATGATAGTAAGGGTCAAGGTTCTGGACATGCTGGTGTCGATTGCTTCTCATATCACTGTCTTTACAAACCAGGAACACCTGATACCTATTCTTTTGAATTGATTTGATCTTGCAGGTCAGGATGTCACCTTCATGCAGCCTATCTGACAACTCGACAATATCTCTCGAGTCATCTGCATAGTCTTCTTTCATAATCATCCCAGTCAATCCAGATTCAAGTGCACAAATAGCCCGTCCACCTTGCACTCTGCGAACTGTTGCTTGCACAATCCGTCCTTCCGCCAGGGTATCCTCAGTTTCACCCGAAATCATGTAGAACTCCTCATCTTGACTTGGTTCTTTATATGGTTTCCGCCAATCCTGAAAGCCCTGAATTAATTCCCTTCTTATATCATAAAAGGTTTCCCTCTTATTCCCGTGCTTCTTGCTTTCTAGATAGTTATCAAGACGAAGGCATTTTAACAAACTTGGTCGGTCCCTAACATGTTCTATTGCCATTTCCAGTGCATCATCTTCATCATTGTCACCTTTAAAATCCTCATCGTAAACATCTTTGGCCAATTCCTGGGCAACAAGATAAGATTCAGGATGTATTCTAGTGTCATCCAATAAATCAATGAACTGGCTGCTATTGGCAGCAAGCCCACTCCGACGGACACGTAGAAAGGCTACCGCATTGACAAAAACCTTCTTACCAAGTCCATGGACTTGCAAAAAGTCTTTTCGGCAGAAAATTGTTCCAACTCTTAGTAATGACCTCTGCAGTAATGCTGCCTTCCTACTCCCAAGACCAGAAATGAATTGCAGAGGAGCAAACAACCATTCATGGCTTGCAGCCAAATTAAAATCAAGGCCAACCTGGTTTGCAACATCAACCAAAACCTGTTCAATCATGCCATACTTCTCATCTGCTGTTAGAAAGTTCTCCATAGGATTAAGCTTCCAAGACAGTATTTCCTTCTCAGAGCCACACAGAGTTGCAACCATTGCCAGAGGATTTTGAAGATAACACCCGAGAGCAACAGCCCGTTTAACAACGCTTGACAATATTTATAATGGACAAGATCATCAAAAAATCAAGATGGATAGAAACTTGCATACCTAACAACAATTCAAAAACTACAGGCAGAATTTTGCGAATGAAGATCTATTCACCTGATTTGCCAGGTAACTGATCCGCTGAAATCCGAGAATTTTCATAGAGACGGGGTAGAGACTCATCGCCATATACAATGTTCAGCTCATCCATTTCACGCCCAACATCTCTAGGATTTTCCTCCACCATCTTAAAAATAACCTGGTAAAGAAGACGTAAACTACATAAGCAGCACATAGCATGAAGAACAGACCATTTAAGAAGCATAACTTATTGAACACTGAAAATTCATTTGTTGCAAAAAATGACATTGTACTTGATATCAGAATATTATCGGATAACAATGGAATACACTAAATAAACACAAGGAATAAAAGGACCAACTATACAAGACAATAAAAAATTGAGAACCCAATGACTTCATAAACAATTACAGTTCCATTAGACATCATAGTTAATCAGGATGCTTGAAGCAAGTATTTCAGCAAGTAAATTGGGTCCTTTTAAGAGGACGAGTACAGAAATTTGTTCTTGATAACATGTGGGTCTTTTTATGAGGACAAGTACAAAAATTTTATTCTTGATAACATGCGGGACACGTGATCAGAATACTGAAGTAAGATTTACCTTTAGACGGTTACCAAAAAAAAAAAAAGATTTACAATTAGAAGATAAGAAATTCACTGAAAGGGACTTAAATGACAATAGGCCTTAACAAAGTGAGACACATCTCAAACAAAGATCTGCAAACTTAGAAGTGGTAGAGACATGCTAAACTAATATTTTTCTAAAAGAACAACAAAAAGAAATTAACCAAGAAAAACAAAACTAAAACATAAAGCTAAAGGACACTATTTTAGATAAATGGAAAAGAAAAACTACAACTCAACAATGATAAGCCTACCTCATAAATATCATCTTTCAAGCGGGTACAAGACAAATTCACAGCACCGAGAACAACATGATGTGGTTGATGATCAGTCATAAACTTAAAAACACGCTGCTGATCATTTTTCTTGCGTTGCTGGTCATTAGCATTTTGAGACCGTAATGTAAGAGAACCAGTGTAAAGCACATCAAGCACCTCTCCAGATGAATCGAACATCACAAAAGTAGTTGCAGGCTTCCCAGGGCCCCAACAGCATGCCATGACACGTGGTCCAGCTTCCTCGTCAGAAATAATATCATTTTCCTTCTTTTGATAAGGCCCCACGGAAACTTTATTCCACAAATCCTTGCCATATTCCAAAAGTAACCAGTTCTTAGCTCCACTAGCCAACGAGGATCTTGCTTCTTTCTCCATCGATGGCAAAAGGAAACCAAAAAGAGCATCATTCAGTATCTGCTTTCTCTGTTCATTCCATTGTTGAGCAGATTTACTAACACCATTACTGAGATATCTTTCGTTACATTCTTTAATCAAATCATCCATAAATTTTTCTGGCAGCTTAAAAGTTACTTGAAGAAGCTTCTCCTCTTCAGCCTTCTGGATTAGAAGCCACTGTGCATCCTCAAATTTGCACAATGGTTTTTCCCGCAGCCACTTAATACCAGTAAACTGATGGAAAGAATCTATGGCTATTTTTCCATCAGGTGTGGGACTGGTTGATACTACAGCATTCTCCATATAGATATTTCGAACGTATTTCTTGACAGATGGCTCACAACTTATCTCAAGTGCCGCCTAGGGGAAAAAGCAATAAATAAGTAGACATGACAAAACTAGGTTGTTATGGTCGACAGTAGTACTTATTTTCTCATAAGAACACTGTATACCATATGTCTGGCTCCTTTGAGGACGGATTGTGGAGTCTCAAACATTGCACATGTAAAGTTTGAAGCCATCTCTTCTGGTGTCTCCTTAGGATCTTCCAACTCATCAACAGGCTACAATCAAAGAATGAGCATTAGATCTCAATTGAATATAAGAGAACTTACCCAAGCACACTTACCAACTTTTCAAGAGATAGCTGAGATCCTAGTTGCTGAGCACTATATCCAAACTTGCTTGCAACCTCCCAGAGACCAGCTTTGTAGCAAATACTATATTGTGATCTCCTCTTGGGCCTCTTATATTGACCTTCACCTACACCAACCACCCCTGGTGGGAAATGCAAGTTAAACTTGGCATCAACATCATCAACTTCCCTTTCTGACTCTGCATCCTTGAGATCTTTAAGAATTGACTCAAAAAGTTGTTGGTTCAAGTTAAGTCTTGTCTCATCACATATCCGACGAGATTCTTCTTCAAATCGCTTACTATAATGTGACTGAAGGCCATTCTTCCTCTTGTCAAGAAGCAGCCATTTTCGGTCCAGATCCCGAATTGCCCAAAGTACCTAAAAAGAAGCATAGTATCCATTATTAACATGAATAAACTTCTGAATTTGATTAATAAATTTTTGATTAGTTACCTTGTGCCACTTTATTGTAGGTTTTTTAACAGAATTTTCCTGATCAACATCATCAACCTCATGTGGCTCAGGATCTTGCAGCAGACTTAGGCACTGCTCCTTGCGAAACATCGCAATAAAGGGAATCTGAAAGAAAGAATGCATGAATACTAAGAAAAATGAAACCAATGCAACAGCAGCCATGTATCAATCAAATCAGTAAGTCATACATCTAACTTCTGGACATGTGTTAGGTCCAAAAACCTCATGATGTCATCCTTGTTTATAGAAAGATCCGTTCTTTCTTTACCAAATAACGGTACTGCACCACTTGTAAGCTGTTTATGCATCCAGTTGCTTTCATCTACTATGCTCTGTTCATCCGTTGGAGAACTTCCAGTGCTTTTCTCAGAAATCTACAAAAACAAATGTGAAGCCAATCAACTTATTTTAAGAGAGATCAAGGAAATAAATAGTTAGAACATTAATAACAATATCAACAAACCTGCATTCTTTCTGGAATATCAATCATCCGAATTTCATCATCCTTTACCGTCATTTACTTTTCAGAAAGAACAGTGGGTTCGAATTGATTTTCAAGTCTCCTTTCTTTCTGATCACTATAATCTAATCCCTGTTTGCGTAGCTGCAGGAGTTCATCAACATCACCAAATATATCTTGAGCTTCCTTTAAAGCAGATGAAGAAACATCAAATGCATGCCTTGATTTCTTATTCTTCATCTTCTTCCATCTACAAAACAAGTTACTTCAAGAGATTTCCAAAATTAAAGTATAAAAGGGATCTGCATATTCATGCAGTACATAGGTTGTACCTAACAGAAGCCCCAGGCACATCATCTTCTTCTACAATAAAGTCTGCCATTTCATCTTCTTCACCCATATCTCCATCCTCTTCCTCTTCTATTTGTTCTTCATCTTCAGGAATATCTTCAAGAGGTTGCCCTAAAATATTACATATACCAACCAGTTATTCAAAACTGAATTCAAACGATAACAATAATGGATACTATGCTAAATATACAAACCATCATCATCGCCAAATAAGGTACGCTTAAGCTTTTCCTCAGCAGTTGCTCCACCCTTTATGCTTCCATCAAACTCATCATCATAGAGCCCATATCGTTCCTCACCTAAATCCCTTTGAGCCTTTATTAGCCGCTTAAATTTCTTGCTACCCTGGAAAAATTTGTGAAGCAGAAAGCTCAAATATATAGGTAAAACAGTTGAGCTGGGAAACAAATTATACAAAAATAACCAGTATGATCAAATCTAACATTAATACAGCAAAACTAAAAGATCTTAAATGAGATAAAATTTCACTATAGAACTTAACAATAATCATTTTTTTATTTCTTCTGGGAAGGGAAACAAATCTAACCACCTTTGGTACATTAACGTCATTCTCCCGGAGGAGCTCATAGTCATCTTCATCAAGGTCCTCAGCTTCCCTTAAAACATTGATATAAACATCATCAGAAATTAGCTAAACTACCCTATCTGACTAATAGAATGATATGAAGCTTTCTTAAACTAAAAAAGTGAAATACTAATAATATCTCATCTTCATTTTACAGAAAATGTAGCAGTAACATAGCATCAATGGAGAAAAAATACTCACTTCTTCTTTCCTTTTTTCTTTTTTTTCCGCCTCTCCTCATCGCTATCTTCCCTCTCTTCAGCTTCATCTACCTCTTCATCCTCCACATCATCAACTATGAATCCAAAATTCTCATACTCATCTTGCCACTCATCTGTTCAGACCAAAA
The DNA here is from genome assembly GCA_025698475.1 of Gossypium anomalum. NCBI lineage: Eukaryota > Viridiplantae > Streptophyta > Magnoliopsida > Malvales > Malvaceae > Gossypium > Gossypium anomalum. The sequence goes on from CM046961.1 coordinate 88,509,403, forward strand.
ATAAATAATCAAATAACTACAACGAATTTATGAACCCGGACAAAACTGAATAACACCCTCCCGCCCAAATGAGCAAAATGTAACACCCATCATGGCATTCAACCCCAATTATTTTATAATGAATTCATTAACCACTGACAAAACAGGAAAAAAAATAACACCCATCATTGCGTTCAGCCCTAATTTTATTTTCATTCTCATTGTTTGTCTAAAAATTAAAATAAAAAAACCGAACTCAGAAACTCAAAAAAAAAAAAAAAATCCCCAATATTGAAAGGAGAAATTGGATATCAGAAACAAGCTATACCGTCTTCGTCGTCGTCGTCGTCGTCAGGGTTGCGGTCATTGAATGTGTCTCCCTCAATGGGCTCTCCATCTTCGTCGAGTTCCAACTCCTCTGCACGAATTGAACCCCCAAAACCAAAACCAAAAAAAAAAAAAAAAAGAAATTGTAAGAAAATTTAAGGATTCGTTAGCCAAAAAAAAACCGAATTAAGGGCGTTGGTTTTAGCTCGAAAAAAAAAAACGGTATCACCTTCTTCGTCAGAGACCACATTTTTGCCCATAGTTCAGAAAAGAGAACCAGTGCAGAGAAAAATAGAGAAAGAGAGACTTCAATTTGCGAGTGGGATTGAAACCACCTACAACGGTTCTGCTTTCTGTTACGTGGAGAGATCTGAGAGAGAAATTTGATAGAAAAGAAAGGAAGAAAGAGAAAACAGAGATCAGAAAAGAATCTAGGAGAAGGTCAATTCATTGATCGAAAGTTTGTTTTTCTCATGTACAACCGCCCCCTTTTCTAGCTGAAATGAAAAGTAACTAACAGCTAACAGATTCAGCAACTGATAATACAGCTGTCAAAACTCACCGTTTGAAGACGAGCAAAACGCACTGTGTAACTAAGGGTGAGTTTGGATGGGCGGTGCGTTTACTTGCGGTTAGTGTAAAAACAGCGGTGGCGGTGAGATTAGATCTTCAGAACGATCTCAGTGGCGTGAGACACAAAAATAAGCTAAACGTCTCGCAAAGTTAATACCTGCTGCGTCCCAAACTCACCTTAAAGAACCCCGTTTCACTATTTGATTAAACCCACCGTTTTTGCTATAACAATCATTCCTACCCATTATTTCTGCAGCAGACGTAACAGAAACATAAATTCTGGGCAACATTACCTATATATACCGGGAAAAAAATCATTTAAGAAACAAGGTTTTTTTCCCTGTACGAGGCGATTTCACTTTGGTAAATTGTTTTTTTTTTTGTTGTAGTTTGAAATCAAAAGTTTGTAAATTTATCTTTTCCCATGTCTAAGATAAACATTGTTATAGTTGTAATGAATATTTGAATTTGCGGTGGTAATGTGGAACTAAGTGACTTACGACTTACATTTGACATGTGAGCATGGAGCCATCAACCAAGAAGTTGGATTGCATTGTTTCAATTTTACAAAGGTTATGCTATCAAAGGATAAAGCATAAATAGTTGATAATGATTATACGGGTGGCAACGAGTTTTTCATCATCAGGGGAGGATGCTATACACAACAGAAACAGAAGTACGAGGAAAAAAACATAGTGACATTTAGTATAATCAAGTAATTTGTTTTATCCATATACACCGAATTACTTGATTATAGTAAAACGCCACTACGTTTTTCTTCCTTGTATTTATGTTCCTATGGTGAGAATAGCTTCTTCCTTTGATGATGAACTATTTTATAATCTCACCAAATAAACTCACATTCCTATGGTGTATATAAATAAACTATTTTATAATAATATCTTAAGAATAATATAATTATTCTTAAATGGTCCTTAGTCGAGTCTTATTGTGCAAGTGTGTAAGTGTTCGTTTTTCTGAAAGCTTCATCCAACCTTGTTGACCAATCTTTGTTGCTGGGATTGAAAACTTTCTCCAAAATTTGCTTAATTTCTCTGTTAGAGATTTCAGCTTGTCCATTTGTCTAAGGGTGATATCAGTGGCAATTTTATGCTTAACTCTATATATGTTCAGAGAGTTGGCAACTAATTTGCAATCAAAGTGTGAACCTTCATCAGTAATTAGAGAATGGGGGGTACAAACCTGGTAAAAATATTTTTATGAAGGAATTGCAGGACTGATTTGGCATCATTTGCAGGTAAAGCCACAGCTTCAACCCACTTGGAGACGTAGTCCACAACAACAAGGATATAGATATTAACCCAAGATGGTGGAAATGAACCATGAAATAAATTCCCCATACATCAAACAGTTCCACCTCCAAGATATTTTGCAGTGGCATTTCATGTCTCCATGATAAATTACCAGTTCTTTGACAGCGATCACATGCTTGACAGAATTCGTGAGCATCTTTAAACATGGTGGGCTAATAAAAACCAAATTGAAGAACCTTTGTAGTAGTTCGCATGCCTCCAAAACGTCCTCCATATGGTGTTGAATGACAGTGATATAGAATATTGTGAATTTTATCATCCAGAATACACTTCCAAATTATCTATTCTGCACACTGCTTGAATAAAAATGGCTCATCCCAGTAATACTGCTTAACATTATGAAGGAATTTCCTTCATCCTTGATTATTGAGCTCAGGTGGTAGCAATCCACTAACCAGAAAATTAACAATATCAACATACCGAGGCAATGCCATGGCCACTAACAATTGCTCATATAGGAATTTATCTTTAATCATCTGACTAGCACAATCTTCATTCCCTACTTCCAGTCATGACAAGTGATTAGCCACTTGATTTTCTGTGCCTTTCTTATCTCTAATCTCCAGATCAAATTTCGGCAATAGCAGTATCTGTAACAACTTGTCTTTCAGTGGTGACGGGATAATGGTTTCGGGACCACAATTTTTTATCGTGTCAACTCATAAATATTATTTATAGAATATTTAGGGAGTCATTAGAGTCATATTAAAATTTGGTTAAGAAATTTTAATGTTTAGATAGTTAATTAAAGAAAAAGAACTAAATTGTAAAAGGTTTAAAACTTGTTAATTATTACAATTAGATGATTTAATAGTTTAATTATCACAAGAAAGAGGACCTACATAGTAATTAAACCCTTGTTATTAATTGTTGGATGGTTTAAGGATAAAATTGGGTTAAAATGTATGTTTATATTAAGGGTAAATTTGTACTTTAATAAATTAAACTTAAGTAAAATAATGGTAAAAAGATTATCATCTTCTTTAGTTGAAATTATCACATAAAAACCAAGTTGGGAAACCTCCATTGAAGGCTTTGAAGCTTTGACAATGTTAATGCTTGCATGTAAGTGAGTTTTTCAATCGTTTTTCTTAAATTTTATGTTTTTGAGATCGTTGTAACTAGGACCAACTAACTCGTACCTTCGTTTTTGAATCTATTAAAAATTTTAGAATTTGTCACTGATGAATCTTGGTTGTTTTTGATAATAAGTATGGGTTTGAAGCTTTGATTGTGGTATTTGGTTGTTGTAAGAAGAATTTTTTATTAATTTCTTATTTAAGGATTAAATTGTTAAAATGTCAAAATTTCAAGGTTTGATGGTGATTTAGAAGTATAATTATAATTAGGATTGTTTAAGGGCCTAAATTATTTGACTGTAATTTTTAACTTTAGAAAATGGTTAATTTGATTATTTACGGGTTAGAAGACTAAATTACAAAAGTTGTAAAAGTTTAGGAAAAATGTGTAATTAATGAAAAGTTAAGGGTCATATGTGATGGTTGCTAAACTAACTAAAAATTCGACTAAGGCAAGCGCACCTATCGAACAGTAGTATAGTTATAGTAAGACCAGAAATATTGTATCCACAAGGACTAAAAGTACTAGTAATTACTATCTTTTTATTATCTAGCCTAATAATTAAAGGAATGTTTTAACTAAGACTAATTATCTAATTAACTAAAATTGCGACAGAGATTAAAGTTGGAAAATACTTTTGGAAAACCGATGGAGAAGACAATACCTAAGGAAGAATCCACCTAGACTTCACTTATTACCTTTGAATTAGACGATTTATTCACTTGACTTAATCCGTAGGAATCCCTGACTTATGTTAATATCTCTTTCAAGACTAAGAACAACTGACTCTAGGTTGATTAATTGAAATCTCTTTCAAATTAAAACCCCTATTATCGCATTAACTCGATCTATGGATTCCCTTATTGGATTTGACTCTAATCCGACAGATTTATGTCATCCTATCTCTAGGATTGCATGCAACTCCGCTTAATTATGAATGATCTACTCTTAAACAAGGACTTTTGCTACACTGAATAAGCACATCAAAACCTGAATTAATATCCTAGAATATTAAAGTAAGGATTAAAACTCACAATTAAGAATAAGAACAAGTATTTATCATATAATTCAAATAGTAATAATATTCGTCTTAGGTTTCATCTCCCTTAGGTATTTAGGGAGTTTAGTTCATACTAATAGAGGAAAACATCTCAAAGTTGGGAAAACAACAAAACATAAAGAAACCCAAAGAATTTCTAAGGAAATTGAATGGAGATCTTCAGTCTTGAAGTAGGTCTTGCTTCCGAGCTGATTCCGATGGCTATCATTGAGTATTTTCTACCTTCTACTCTGCGTCCCCCTCTAATCCTCTTCTAGGTGTTTATATAGACTTTAGAATGCCTCCAGACCCTCAAAATTAGCCTTTTCCGAGTAGAATTAGACTTGGGCTCGACAGGGACACGACTATGTACCACGCCCGTGTGAAGGTGCTTAGGCTGTGTACAATTCTAACTTGGTTTAATGTCGACACGGCCATGGCACACTGGAGTGTGGCCTACTCATGTGTCACACACAGGCGTGTAGATTGCCCGTGTGGAAGTGCCTAGGCCATGTGAAACACTGAATTAGGCCCAATTTGTTTCTTTTTTTGCCCGTTTCTTGCTCTTTTTGCTATCCTAAGCTCTCCTGAGTATAAAACATGAAATTAAAGGATTAGGAGCATCAAATTCATCAAATCTTATGATAATTCATCCAAAAACATGCCAAGCATGGTATAAAAATATGTATATATTATGGTTTATCAATATGCATTGAAATGAAATGTGAAATGTGTATAAGATTAATATATTGTATTTAATTATTATATAGATCAAGACTTGAATAAAAAAGACAATAACCAAGGAAAAGGGAAACTAGCGGATTAACCCCTGCATGTTGGCCAAAAATTAAATCGTAGGTAAGTTCATAGTATTTCAATACGTAAATAATATTCTACTTGTAATATTATATTATTGTTCTTTAGTTAATATGTTTTTAGATAATTATTGCTTGAATGCACATATATGCTCCTGTTTATACTTTGGTACCCCTGAATACAGATACATGCCCCTGGCTGTACTTCGGTACTCTTGAAGGCATATACATGCTCTTGATTTTATTCTAGTATCTTTGAGAATATTATATCGTTACATCATCTCACCATTTGTATTCTTGTATATAAATTAAATTGTAACAGCCCGATTTTAGCTAAATCAGAACAGTGATACCACAAATCCAAAGTCAAAAAAATTTTTTAATATTATTTTTGGTGTTTATAGCATGTGAATATGTATGTGTGAAAATTTAGTGTGCTAATTTTATCGTTTAAGTGGTTAATTTGAGAAAAAGACTAAATCACGTAAAATGCAGAAGTTGCATTCTATAAGTTAAAAGTGTTTAATTTCCATGGCTTGTTAAATGAAAGGCCCTTATGTTGTAAATGGACCATCAATTGTGTAGTGGACATAAATGACCATTCATTATGTGTTATTATATGTTGATATTAAAGGTAAATAAGGTAAATTGGTTAATAAGATATAACAGTTAAAACAAATAATAAAATTATTGGTTTTCATCATCTTTCAACCGAAATTACAAGAATAAAAAAGCCACCAACAAGCTTGCTAGGGTTTGACCATGTTGATGCTCAATTGAAGGTCCATTTTTGTTCTGTTTTTGATGATTTCTATGTTTTTGTGATCGTTGCTTTGAGTACTAGCTAGCCTGTGCCTTAATTTTTGAGTTTGCTGGTGATTTTGTAAAATGATATTGATGATAGCTTGATGTTTTTGAATGTTAATGATGAAATATGAAAGCTTAGTGTTTGATATACATGTTTTGTAAAGTGATTTTGAGTAAAAATGCATATTAGGGATTAATTTGTGAAAAGATAAAAATATGTCATTAAATGTGTGAAATGTTGAAAAATATGGGCTGCTAGGGACCTATACAAAATTCGACTAGCATGGGTTGTCTTTAAATTTCATGAATTTGTGTTTTTGTGAAATAAGGACTAAATTGTAATAAATGTGAAAGTTTAGGCCTAACGTGAAAATTAGCTTAAAATGTGTTTGTGGATGAAATTGATTGAGTTGGTGATTAAATGGATTGATTTTAAATATATATAAATCAAGAACGAAAAAAATTAGACTTAGATCGAGGCAAGAACAAAGTATTCGATTAATCGGCTAGTTTCGTTATTTCTACGACCAAGGTAAGTTCATATGCAAATAAATTTCTTTAAATTTAATTATATGTGTTAATTTTTCGTTGAATTGTTATGAATGTTGAACGAACAATTACGAGCAAGAATTGACAGAGTTACGACATCCGAAAGTCCTGTACGAACTTTAGGAATAGTATAGGATACGAATGTCATGACATTAGGTTAGAGAGATGTGATTACATGTAAGACCATGTCTGGGACATTGGCATTGTATTGAGATTACGTGTAAGACCATGTCAGGGACATTGACATCATTAATCGATTTTATGTAATACCCTGTTTGGGACAGTGGCATCGATATGTGATAACATGTAAGACCATATCTGGGATATGGCATTGTACGAGCTTATGTGATTTTTGAGTATCCTTAAAGATTCCAAATGGTTCAATGGGCAAAGAAAAGTCAAGAAAGAATGTGTGAATGAGTTAAATGACTTAGGTACATACGAGATTTATACGAGTATTGAAAAGGGAAGTATTTGATGAAATTACATGTAAATTTGAATAAGTATTCATTGAGAAAGGTTTGAATATATATGTGTGTGTGTGTGTGTTTACTTGTATTTTGCCTATTGATAGAAATGATGTGATTCATGTGATGACTTTATTTATATATGGATTACTAAGCTTTTAAAGCTTACTATGTTTATTTTTCACTATTTTAAAGATTATCGAAGCTAGCTCGGACTCGGGGATCGTTAGGAAACGTCATCATACTATCGATCACCTCGTTGGTACTTTTGGAGCTTTGTATATATGGTATATGGCATGTATAGGCTAGTGTCATCTCGATATGTTTTGAGTTATGATACTAGCCATGAGATTTGGCTTGTAAATGATGGTGTGTATGGTCATTTAAGTTGGCTTAAATTATATGTTTGATAAGTGATATATGTGATGTATATAATGCCTTGTGTTTTGGCATTGTTTGCCATGGTTGTTGATATGACTAAATGGTTGCTCATTTGGTTAGTTATTAATACTTAAGGAATGGTATATTATGGTATGATTTGTAGATGATGAATTGATATGTTTGAAAGGCATGATTTAGTTGATAGAAAGGTGATAAAAATACATTTAGAAGTTATGTAAGTTTTGATGATTTTGGTATAATGATTTGGTATGTTTTGGTTATTGATTTGAGTAGTAAAATGGTTGATTATAAAATGGCATGATATGTGTATGGAATAGCATGTTTTGGTTGCTTATATATGTATTGAAATGGTACCAATTTGGTTGTAATGTGTGCATGAGAGAAGGGTGGCAAATTGGCTTTACAAATGGCTTATTTTTGTCCACACGAGTAGAGACACGGGCGTGTGTCTCAGTCGTGTGCGACACACAGTCATGTTACACGGCCGTGTGTCCCCTGTGGTACCCTTTCGAATTAAGTTAGTATACCCTACAGGTTTGGCATGGCCAAGACACATGGGCATGTCTATTGGCCGTGTGTGACACACAGGCTGGCACATGGGCGTGTGGTCGGCCGTGTGACCCAAGTTAGTAACCCCTCCAGTTTTCCCATGGCCATGGCATACGGCCGTGTCTCCGGCCATGTAGTGCAAGTCAAAATGTATTCCCTGTTTTCACACGGCCTGTGACACAGGTGTGTCTGTTGGCCGTGTGAGGCACACGACTTGTTCACACGGGCGTGTGACCCCTGAATATTTGAAAATTTTATAAGTTTCCCAAAGTTTACAAATGTTACCTATTTAGTCCCGAATCACTTCTAAGCATGTTTTAAGGTCTCGTAGAGCCTTATAAGGGACAATGTGAATGGATTTTGATTATGAATGTATAAATGTATGATTTATGTTGTGGTTGATCGGTAATGCGTTGTAACCTTATTCTGGCTACGAATACGGGTTAGAGGTGTTACATAAATAATATGTGAACCGTGTCTAATTGTATATAGATTAAACGTTATACTATGTCCTTACTAAGCTATGTAAGCTTATAGGTTTTTGTGCATTGTTTTGTAGATAATCATTGTTAACCTTCTGGAAGGATCAACCAATCAGCTTTCACTATCCATCTAAGTTGGTAGTTTTTGTATCTTTTGGGTAGTGGTATGTATATATAGATAAATATGTGGTTTTGCAATGTTGATAGATGTAGTTCATGAATGAGAAGTGTGTTTTGCTTAGGTTATATTTTGTATTGATTAAACAAGTATACATATATATGCTTAGATGAACACCTTGATGTTTAGTTGTTAAATGAAGTGGTTTTAATCATAGTGAAATGTTTATTTGCTTAATGTCATATAAATAAGGTCTTTTGATCATTTTTTAGACTAAATGTTTAGTACATATATATGGTACCTTTAAATGACATATTGGTTGGATGAAATAGGTTGATTGGTTTGGCATGTTTAGGTGTGTTGAATTAGTGCCAAAGTCTTTTGAATATGTGCATAATTGGAGTGGTGGAATAGGTATGGTTTGGTATTAAAATGGTACGATTTTTGGGTCAAATTTGTGCACATAGCTTGGGACAGGGGATGTCATATGGCTTGGTGACACGGCCGTCTGTCAATTTTGAATTCCTAGTGTTTTAAGTCAATGAGTTACTCGGCTTGGCACACGGTTGTATGTGGCAAGCTAGAGAGCTACATGGCCTACAACATTGCTGTGTTACCCTACTCAGTGAGTTACATGGGTGAGAACATAGGTTGGGACATGGTCATGTATCCCTTGTTCGATTTACATGGCTTGGGCTATGTCACACGGCCGTGTAACCCCTGTTTTCACATTTTTGCAACTTTTTCTTAAAACCTTTGATTTTTTTCAAATCAATCCCTAATTGTCTCTAAACTATCTATAGGGCTTCAAAGGCCCGATTTAAGGCCTAAATTGCATATTTTGATAGGTTCTTAATGAGTTTTCATTAATTAATATTGCATGACATCTATATAAATTGTTTGGAATTTCTTGGTAATATTTTGAAACCCTAATCCAATAACGAAGATGGGTTAGGGGTGTTACAATATCCATCGAATTAACTTGGGCTTGGTGTAACAGCCCGATTTTGGGCCTAGTTAAAATAGTGGTTTTAGAACCACTATTTCGGGGCCAGAGAAATTATTTTTAATGATATTTTATGTGTTATAGCATGATCATATGAGTGCATGAAAATTTTGGTGAAATAATTTTTGCGATTTCATGCTTAATTGCGAAAAAGGACTAAATCGCGTAAAGGACAGAAGTTTTGTTTTGCTAGCTAAAGGTGTCAAATAGCTATAGAATATTAAATTAGGGTCTTCATTGAGTAAGTAGACCATAAATATGTTAGTGGCTGATCAAGAGACAAAAAAAGGTTGAAAAGTCAAAGTTGGTGTGCATTAGGTGACTTTTTTGGTAATAAAATAAAACAAAAAGAAAAAAATGTTGTCATCTTTTCATATTCATTCTTCCCCACCGAAAATACCAGCAAAGAGGGGGCTTTTGAAAGCTCAAAAATTTCAGCAACTTATATCCCTTACAAGTAAGTGATTTAGATGCCTATTTTTTTATAATTTTTGTACTTTTGGAACCCTTGTAGCATGAACTACCTAATGGGGGGACTATTTTGTGAAATGGTTGATAGTCTAGCGATTTTCCATGAAAGGATTTATGTTGTTTGCTGAATTTTTATGGAAGAAAATGAGTCTTGGTTGTATAATAAATAACTTTTGTGAAAGGATTTTCATGGAAAACACCTAAAAGGGTCATTTTGTAAAAGTTATAAAATAGGTTGTAATTGTGTGAAATAGTGGAAATTTGGGGTTGTCATAAGAGTAATAATTGGTCGTTAGGCTTGGCTAATAAGGAAATTCGATAAAAATTGATTTTCGGGCCTAAGGGTAAAATGATCATTTTGCCAAAAATGTGAATTTTGATTGTTCAAATTTATTTAGTGATTAAATGAGTGAATTTCATAATATTAGATCAAGAAAATCGAGATTTGGGCTTAAATTTAGAAACTAAATGGTTAAAGTCAAAAAGAGAATAATTAGTCGAAACTGCATTTGAGGTAAGTCTGTGTGATTAAATGAGCATGATATTTATGCCATTGTACTTGAAAATCTATCTTGTCATGATTGTGTTAAAGTTTATGCTGATGATATTGTATATGAGAAAGTGATGTCAAATGTAAATAACATTTATGTGTTGATTGAATGCTTGGAGATTTGATGGAATATGATATTCCATTGAAACGAGTAAGTTGTATGTAAATAATACAACTACATTGCTATTATATGTGTTTAAATTGATATAGCATGAATTGCTTGGTTGTGGAAATGATTATGTATGATGAATATTGAAATAGTTGAATTCCCATTTGAACCTTAAGAAACAATTCAGATATTCATGCCATGACATTCACGTTATTTGTGTGCCAGTGTAAGACATGTCTAGGACATGCATCGGCCACATTATGAGACCTAGTGTAAGACCATGTCTTGGACATGGCATTGGTATTGAGACGAGATGTAATAGCCTAAATTTCAGTGGGTCGGAACCAGTGATTCGAGATCACTAAATCCGATAAACAAGTTTTAAAATTTAATAAATAAATACATATGAGTCAAGTGTGATGAAAATGGAATTTTTGGATTAGCGGATTTTGTGATTTAAAAAGAAATTAATAAGTAAATTGGGTCTAAACCGAGGTGTCAAGACCTCAAGTTCATAAATCAAGCCATAAATATTTTTAGAAATATTTACAGAGTGTCATTGAGTTGGTATTAAAATTTCGTTCGAAAATTTTAACGTTCGGATAGTCAATTGGCTAAAAAGGACTAAATTGAAAAAAATACAAAACTGGTTAAATGATAATTGAAAAGCTTAGGGGATTACTAAGAAGGGTTTTAAAAGGCAATTAGACCCAAAATGTTTTGGGCTGGACGACAAGGGGAATGAAATCAGCAGGAAAATTGATGAATTAAGGGCAAAATTGAAATATTGCAAAATTTACTTAATAAAGCTAGGACTAAAGTGGAATTATCTAGAATTTTTTTTATTTTTCTGCATTCTCATCAGCAAAAACACCATATAAGGGTTTTCTTAAGCTTTTTTTTTTTTTCATATTTTTACTGCGAGTAAGTTCAATTCTTGATTATTTCTTGAAATTTTTGTGTTTATGTGACTTTTACAACTAGGTCCACTTGTTGAATTCATTAGTTTGATTCTATGAAAGAAATTGAAAGTTGCTATAAATATGTGTTGGAAGTATAAGATGATTTAGCATGGAATTAGAGCTTTACATTGTTTATATGCTGATTTTATAGAAAGAATTGAATAGAAAGTGAATGTCTGAGACCAAATTGTAAAAGAGTTAGAAGTTAAGGTTTTATGTGGAAATTCTGAATTTCAATAGTTGTGAAGTAACTTCCAATTTATAGGTAAAGTATTAATTTTGGAAAATTATCTTAATTGAGGGGTTAATTGAGCAAGGATTGAATTGTATGAATTGTGAAATTTGGGGCAAAATCAAAATCAACATTTGCACTAAAACAGTTTTAGACAGCAGCAGTCAAACTTTGAAAAATCACCAAAAATTGTAAAAATTTAATTAGAGAATAAATAAAATATGAAATTAAATCTTATTGAGCCTAGTTTCTTATAGAAGAAACGGTGAAAGCAATGGAATTGTAAATAATTAGATATAATAAATTTTGTGAGACATGGTCAGAATGATTTTGGTTCCCCTGTTTTGAATTTGGAAAATCATAACAAATTGGAGAAAAATGATTAGGAGCTTAAATTTATATTTTTAAAATACTGAATGAGTCTATTTTCAAGAGAAACAAATGAGAACATTATCCGAATCCTGTATGAGGAAATAATTAATCTTTAGTGAAGAAGGGTCAGAACTGTTAGACAGCAGAATAGGGGTAACTTTAAAGAATAAACTGTACTTATAGGCTAAACCAAAAATTCTGAAAATCTTATGGTAAGAAGATATGTGAGTCTAGTTTTATGAAAAATTAGCGGATCTTTATTTGGAGTTATGTAGCTCAAAATAAAAATAATTTAGTGACTATGACATGGATGGAAAACATTAAATATACATAAGTAAATAGTGAAATTACAGATAATGTTACTTATAAGTGGGTTATAAACATGAAAGATGTAAAATAGAATGAAGGTGAATTCAGTACTGATAAGTGAATGATTTTACAATGATAGATCGATAACCCGAAGCAAATCGAGGAAAAGAGAAAGTAGCTGATTAGTACCTGAATTTTCACAAATTTTACAAATCGACCCGGGTAAGTTCATATGGTTGAATTTTCATAATTATTTGCTAAACTAGGAATGGTTAAATGTATTATTTTATATATATTTGTTATTGAATCATGAATATTGTAATAATATGAAAATCGAAGCAAAAGTTCAAATTTAGCAAAACGCAGGATTGAGTACTGTTGTTCAGTGAATAATGATGAAGTGACGGATGAAACCATGATTATATCATGGCAAAGTGCAAGTGTTCAAGTGTAAGACCATAGCTAAGCTATGGCAATATGACAAAGTGTTCAAGTGAAAAATGTGAAAGTGCAAGTCCATAGTTGAACTATGGCAAAGTGATAAAGTGTGCCAAACATGGCAAAGTGATAAAGTGTGCCAAATATGACAAAGTGAAATATGACAATAAGTGAACAACGTACTCAAATCCGTATGACGTTCTCTAATTTGACAAGTGTTGGTAAGTGATAGTTGAAGCTAAATGCTAGAATATGATTGGATATTTGATGTTTTAAAATTGAGCTCATTGAAATGAATTCATCATGTGAAATTGTGGTTGACAGGTGAACTTAGTAATTGTGTATATTGTATAAATGTATGAATGTTTGGTAAGATTTATGTTTTATACCAATGAACTTACTAAGCTTCTATAAGCTTACTTGAGTGTATTTAATGTCTCTTGTAGATTGACGTGAAAATACATGGAGGATCGGATCAATATTAAGGATCACACTATCCAGATTATCCCCGATAGTTTTTGTAAATTTTCCTTTTTAATTTATATGGCATGTATATGGTTTGATGATTATATAAATGCTAAAACTTGATTAATGAATATGTATTGAAGTAAAGAGTGATGAATATGCTAAATGGTATAATTATAATAAAAGTATTATTTGGTATCAAATTGGTTGAAATGGATTGACTAGTTTGGATTGGTTTCGATTTTAAAAATTGCAGGGAAGGTTGAATATTTATAAAGGGGTTATATTGAGCTTATAAAAAAAATTGGTATTTTGTGAAAATTTTTCTATGGTTTCGGTTTAATTTCAGTTTGGTCCCGAAGTATGTTTTGGACTTTGGAGGCGCATTTAAAGGACGTTATGACATATTTCAGTAAATGAACAGTATTTAATTTGTATTAACTGAAAATTAATTCGGTAAATTTCAGTGATACCTCGTACCCTATTTCGGCGACGAGTAAGGTAAAGAGTGTTACATTTAGTGGTATCAGAGCCTGGTTTAGCCGGTTCTCGAAACATGTATTATGTGTAAAGTGTTTAGAAATACATGCCATATAAATCTATGATAGTGTGATGTGTATGATCCGATCTAATCTTTGTTATTTTTATAGATACTCTCCGATTATAAAGATGTCAGATAGACCTGAACGTACTGAATATGAAGAAGCTAACAGTAGAGTGCAGACCTCTGAACAAGAAACAAGTAGTGATATTTCAATTTCCTTGATGCGAGAACGAGAACTTAAAAATATGATTTATTGGGTTATGAATTAGGGGTATAGAGAGACGATACAAGAAAGAAGTCAGGCTCAACCACCTCCTCCCCCTACTGTACCACCTATGACACCCCTGGTTGCCCCTCTACCTCCTCTAACAACTGGAGCTAATAAACGTTTTCCGATTGAAAAGCTCAGGAAGATTGGAGCTGAGGAATTTCGAAGGAGATCAAATGATGACCCTGTAAATGCTGAGTATTGGCTACAAGAAGTATATAACTGGTGGGAAACTGTGGAAGCTGTAGTACCTGTAAAGAAGCTTACTTGGGATTTTTTTCAGAATGAGTTCAAAAAGAAATATGTCAAAATAAGATATCTAGACAAGAAGAAAAAAGAATTTCTTAACTTGCGACAGGGAAACTGAATAGTGGCTGAATATGAAAGAGAATTTATGTATCTTAGTAAATATGCTCGGGATATCGTGCCGACTGAAGAGAAGATGTGTATCAGATTTGAAGAAGGGTTAAACGATGAAATCAAAATAGTGGTTGGAGGCTTAAAGATACGAGAGTTTGTTACTTTATTAGATCGAGCTCAAAAGATAGAGGAAGTATATAATAGTAAAATACAACGAGAAAGAATAAGTAGAGAATCTTACAAGCGAAGCTCCTCCAAATCATTTTTAACATTTCCAGTTAAAAAGTTCAGAGATGAATCTAGTTTACCTACTTCAACTCCGAAAAGATCAAGTAAAAGTAGGACAACTCAATGAAATGTGGGAGCAATCAATAAACCTATTGCTAGTGCCAGTAGTGTGCAAAACGTTCCCAGACTGAGATGCAGGTATTATGGTAAGCTTCATCTTGATGAATGTTGGAGCAAGATAGGGGCTTGTTATAAATGTGGCGGTACCGATCATCTCATTTAGGATTGTCCTCAATTGATGAAGGAAGAAAGAGAACAAAGAGAAAAGCAAGAAATTACTTCTCCAACAAGTAAACGCTTCGGTCAAAGTAGTGCTATAAGAACTACTCGTCCAGAAAAGAGGGATTCTATAGCCCGATCTGAAACTAGAGTACCTGCATGCACGTATGCCATTTGAGCAAGAGAGGAAGCTTATGCTCCTGATGTGATAGCTGATACTTTCTATCTCTTTAATGATTCTGTGTATGCTTTAATTGACCCTTGATCTACACATTCATATATTTGTACTGCATTAGCAGCAGAAAAGAAATTGTCTGTTGAGTCCACTAATTTTGATATACAAGTCACTAATCCATTAGGTCAAAATGTGATAGTTAATTTGATATGTCATAATTGTCCACTGAAAGTGAAAGGCTATGAATTCCACGATGATTTGATGTTGTTACCCTTTCGGGAATTTGATATTATTCTGGGGATAGACTGGTTAATGAAACATGATGCGGTAGAAAATTTTCGTGAAAAACAGATCAGTTTGAAATGTCAAACAGGGGATGTAATCTCAGTTGGGTCTGAAAATATGGGTGATACAGTCAAAATTATTTCAACTCTCCCTGCTCAGAGGTTGATACGCAAATGCAACGAAGCATTCTTGGCTTATATTCTTGATACTCAGAGTTCCGATTTAAAGCTCGAACAAGTGCCAGTGGTGAATGAATTTCCTAATGTATTTCTTAAAGAGTTACCCGGTTTACCACCTAATAGAGAAGTTGAATTTGTAATTGATGTGATTCCTGAAACAGCTCCTATCTTAGTGACACCGTACATAATGGCTACAGCTGAATTAAAAGAGTTGAAGATGCAGTTGCAGGAGTTATTAGATAAAGGGTTTATCAGACCGAGTATGTCTCCCTGGGGTGCACCTGTCTTGTTTGTGAAAAAGAAGGACAGTTCTTTAAGACTGTGTATAGATTATAGGCAGTTGAATAAGATAATGGTAAAGAGTAAATATTCTTTGCCTCGTTTTAATGATCTATTTGATCAGTTGAAAGGTGCTGCAGTATTTTCCAAGACAGACCTTCGATCCGGGTATTATCAGTTGAAAGTTAAAGAGTGTGATGTGCCGAAAACTGCTTTCAGAACTCGATATGGTCACTATGAGTTTTTGGTAATGCCTTTTGGGTTAACCAATGCTCCTGCAACTTTTATGGATTTGATGAATTAAATTTTTCAGCCATATTTGGATAGATTCGTGGTTGTGTTCATTGACGAGATATTGATTTATTCAAAGACAGAGTCTGAACATGTACAACATTTAAGGATTGTATTACAGATTTTACGAGAGAAACAGTTGTATGCGAAATTCAGCAGATGTGAATTTTGGCTCCATAAAGTTACGTTTTTGGGTTATATTGTATCAGCTGATGGAATCAGAGTGGATCCAACTAAGGTAGTGGCAGTGGTAAATTGGAAAGTTTCCAAGAGTGTTATTGAAGTACGGAGTTTTCTAGGATTGGCAGGTTATTATCGCCGATTTGTCAAAGATTTCTCAATGATTACCTTACAGTTGACTCGATTACTACAAAAGGAGGTTGAATTTATATAGTCAGACGAATGTGAACAGAGTTTCGATCAGTTGAAAAAGATGTTGATAGAGGCTCCAGTGTTGACTCAACCAGAATCGAGTGTACCATTTGTGGTATATAGTGATGCGTCTGTACTTATGCAGTCAGGCAAAGTAATAGCATATACTTCTCAGCAACTAAAACCGCACGAGAAGAATTATCCTACACATGATTTGGAATTGCCAGCGATCGTGTTTGTTTTGAAGATATGGAGACACTATTTATATGGTGAGAAATGTTATGTATATACAGATCATAAAAGTCTAAAGTATTTGATGACCCAAAAGGAGCTAAATTTGAGACAGAGACGGTGGTTAGAGTTACTTAAAGATTATGATCTTGTTATCTATTACCACCCGGGAAAAGCTAATGTGGTTGCATATGCACTTAGTCAAAAATCATCATTGTTTGCACTTTGAGCAATGAATGCCCATTTGTCTGTTAATAAAGATGGTTCTGTGCTAGCAGAGTTAAAGACAAAACCTGTGTTCTTTTAACGGATTCGGGAGTTACAAGATTAAGACCCAAAATTGATGTTGAAATGATAGATGGTTCAAGATGAGTTAAGCTCAGAATACTCCATTGATGAAAATGGCATGTTATATTATCGTAATAGAATATGTGTTCCCAATAACTTAGACTTGAAAAATGATATCTTATCAGAGGCTCACAGTAGTATGTATTCTATTCATCCGGGCAGTACAAAAATGTATTGTGATTTAAAAAGGATGTATTGGTGGCCTAGAATGAAATGGGAAATTGTTGCAAAATGTCTAATTTGTCAGCAGATTAAAGCGGAACATCAAGTGCCAACGGGTTTGTTACAACCTGTTATGATTCCTGAATGGAAATGGGAACACATTACGATGGATTTTGTATTAGGATTGCTTGTGACTCCGAGAAAGAAAGATTCAATTTGGGTAATTGTGGATAGATTAACTAAGTCAGCGCATTTTATCCCGGTTAGAACAGACTATTCACTTGAGAGATTAACAGAGCTATATATGTCAGAGATTGTGAGATTACACGAAGTTCCAACCTCTATTATTTCGGATCGGGATCCGAAATTTACATCGAGGTTTTGGAAAAAACTACAAGAAACTTTGGACACAAAGTTGAATTTCAGTACATCTTTCCATCCTCAGACCGATGGGCAATCAGAACGAGTAATTTAGATTTTAGAAAACATGTTGAGATGTTGTGTACTCGATTGGTGATAGTTGGGAAAGGTATTTACCTTTAGCTAAATTTGCTTATAATAATAGCTATCAGTCTAGTATCAAAATGGCACTATTTGAAGCCTTGTATGGCAGAAAATGTAAGACTCCCTTATATTGGTTTGAATTGAGTGAACCCAAGTTAGTGGGAGTTGATTTGATCTGAGAAACTAAAGAAAAAGTTTGGATTATCCGGGATAGTTTAAAAGCTGCTTCAGATCGTCAGAAGTCATATGCAGATTTAAAAAGAAGAGATATAGAATTTGTAGTGGGTGATCAAGTATTTTTAAAATTTTCACCGTGGAAGAAAGTATTACGATTTGGCAGAAAAGGAAAATTGAGTCCAAGATTCATAGGACCATATGAGATTGTGGAAAGAATAGGTCCAATGGCCTATCGGTTAGCTTTGCCTCCAGAACTTGAAAAGATTCATAATGTGTTTCACGTGTCTATGTTGAGAAGATATAGATCAGATCCTTCACATGTGATTCCACATACTGAAATTGAGCTTCAACCAGATATGACATATTCAGAAGAACCAGTAAAGATTTTAACTAGAGAAGTTAAAAAAATTGCGGAATAAGCGGGTACCGCTGATAAAATTGTTGTGGCATCGGCATGTTATGGAAGAAGCAACTTGGAAAATAGAAGAATCAATGAGGTCATAGTATTCAAACCTATTTTTAGGTAACAAATTTCGAGGAAGAAATTTCCTAAAAAGGGGGGAGAGTTGTAACAGCCTAAATTTCAGTGGTGTCGGAACCAGTGATTCAAGACCACTAAATTCGATAAACAAGTTTTAAAATTTAATAAATAAATACATATGAGTCAAGTGTGATGAAAAGGGAATTTTTGGATTAGTAGATTTTGTGATTTAAAAAGAAATTAATAAGTAAATTGGGTCTAAACTGAGGTATCGAGACCTCAAGTTCATAAACCGAGCCATAAATATTTTTAGAAATGTTTATGGAGTGTCATTGAGTTGGTATTAAAATTTCGTTAGAAAATTTTAACGTTCGGATAGTCAATTGGTTAGAAAGGACTACATTGAAAAAAATGCAAAACTGGTTAAATGATGATTGAAAAGCTTAGGTGATTATTAAGAAGGGTTTTAAAAGGCAATTAGACCCAAAATGTTTTGGGTTGGATGGCAAGGGGCATGAAATCAGCAGGAAAATTGATGAATTAAGGGCAAAATTGGAATATTGTAAAATTTACTTAATAAAGCTAGGACTAAAGTGGAATTATCTAGATTTCTCTTTATTTTTCTACATTCTCATCAGCAAAAACACCATACAAGGGTTTTCTTAAGCTTTTTTTTTTCATATTTTTACTGAAAGTAAGTTCAATTCTTGATTATTTCTTGAAATTTTTGTGTTTTTGTGACTTTTACAACTAGGTCCACTTGTTGAATTCATTAGTTTTTGATTCTATGAAAGAAATTGAAAGTTTCTATGAATATGTTTTGGAAGTTTATGATTCTTTAGCATGGAATTAGAGCTTTACATTGTTTATATGTTGATTTTATTGAAAGAATTGAATAGAAAGTGAATGTTTGAAACCTAATTGTAAAAGAGTTAGAAGTTAGGGTTTTATGTGGAAATTTTGAATTTCAATAGTTGTGAAATAACTTCTAATTTCTAGGTAAAGTATTAATTTTAAAAAATTATCTTAATTGAGGGGTTAATTGAGCAAGGACTGAATCGTATGAACTGTAAAATTTGGAGAAAAATTCAAAATCAACATTTGCACTAAAACAGTTTTGGACAGCAGCAGTAGTCTAATTTTGAAAAATCACTAAAAATTTTAGAAATCAAAATATAGAATGAATAAAATATAAAATTAAATCTTATTGAGTCTAGTTTCTTATAGAAGAAATGATGAAAGCAATGGAATTGTAAATCATGAGATATAATAAATTTTGTGAGACATGGTCAGAATGATTTTGGGTTCCCCTGTTTTGAATTTGGAAAATTATAACAAATTGGAGAAAAATAATTAGGAGCTTAAATTTATATTTTTAAAATATCTAATTAGTCTATTTTCAAGAGAAATAAACGGGAACATCATCCGAATCCTGTATGAGGAGATAATTAATTTTTAGTGAAGAAGGGTCGAAACTGTCAGATAGCAAAACGGGGGTAACTTTAAAGAATAAACTATATTTATTAGCTAAACCAAAAATTCTGAAAATTTTATGGTAAGAATATATGTGAGTCTAGTTTTAGGAAAAATTAGCGGATCTTAATTTGGATTTCTTTAGCTCAAAATAAAAATAATTTAGTGAGTATGACACGGATGGACAACATTGAATAGACATAAGTAAATAGTGAAATTACAGATAATGTTACTTATAAGTGGGTTATAAACATTAAGGATGTGAAATAGAATGAAGGTAATTCCGTACTGATAAGTGAATGATTTTACAATGATAGATCGAGAACCCGAAGCAAATCAAGGAAAAGAGAAAGTAGTTTATTAGTACCTGAATTTTCACAAATTTTGCAAATCGACCCTGGTAAGTTCATATAGTTGAATTTTCATAATTATTTGCTAAACTAAGAATGGTTAAATGTATTATTATATATATATATATATATTTGTTATTAAATCATGAATATTGTAATAATATGAAAATCGAAGCAAAAGTTCAAATTTAGCAGAACGCAGGATTGAGTACTGTTGTTCAGTGAATAGTGAGGAATTGACGGATGAAACCATGATTATATCATGGCAAAGTGCAAGTGTTCAAGTGTAAGACCATAGCTAAGCTATGGCAATACGACAAAGTGTTCAAGTGAAAAATGTGAAAGTGCAAGTCCATTGTTGAACTATGGCAAATTGATAATGTGTGCCAAACATGGCAAAGTGATAAAGTGTGCCAAATATGGCAAAGTGAAATGTTACAATAAGTGAACAACGTACTCAAATCCATATGACGTTCTCTAATTTGACAAGTGTTGGTAAGTGATAGTTAAAGCTAAATGCTGGAATGTGATTGGATATTTGATGTTTTAAAATTGAGCTCATTGAAATGAATTCATCATGTGAAATTGTGGTTGATATTCATCATGTGAAATTGTGGTTGATAGGTGAACTTAGTAATTGTGTATATTGTATAAATGTATGAATGTTTGGTAAGATTTATGTTTTATGCCAATGAACCTACTAAAGTTTTATAAGCTTACTTGAGTATATTCAATGTCTCTTGTAAATTGACGTGAAAATATACGGAGGATCAAATCAATTTTAAGGATCACACTATCCAGATTATCCCCGATAGTTTTTGTAAATTTTCCTTTTTAATTTATATGGCATGTATATGGTTTGATGATTATATAAATGCTAAAACTTGATTAATGAATATATATTGAAGTAAAGAGTGATGAATATGCTAAATGGTATAATTATAATAAAAGTATGATTTGGTATCAAATTGGTTGAAATGGATTGACTGGTTTTGATTGGTTTCGATTTTAAAAATTGCAGGGAAGGTTGAATATTTATAAAGGGGTTATATTGAGCTTATAAAAAAAATTGGGATTTTGCAAAAAATTTCTTATGGTTTCGGTTAAATTCCGGTTTGGTCCCGAAGTATGTTTTGGACTTTGGAGGCGTATCTAAAGGACGTTATGACATATTTCGATAAATGAACAGTATTTAATTCGTAATAACTAAAAATTAATTCGATAAATTTTGGTTATGCCTCGTACCCTGTTTCGGCGACTAATAAGGTAAGGAGTGTTACACGAGAACTAGTGTAAGACCATGTCTGGGACATGGCTTCGGCCTCGTTTTCGATAGTCAGTGTAAGACCATGTTTGGGACATGGCATCGACTTGATGGATGAGCTAGTGTAAGACCATGTTTGGGACATGGCATCGGCATTATACCCTATGTTTGAGGCTTAGTGAATATCCAATAGCTTTCCGAATGGTTCAACGGTGAGAGTTACGGTTTAAGCTAAATGAGAAAGGTTATGACCATATTGTGAGTGGTACAGGTACTTACATGAAATTGATGAGATATGAATTCAATTCATGTTATATGATTAGTAAGAAATGAATATGAGCATGTTGAGTAACACAGGTATGTATGCCAAGCTCATGAGAAATGATTTCAGTTTATGATACACATTTAGTGAAGATTTAAATAGGTAATTCATGCTTATAAGAATGATTTTGTAATGACCTTGTGATTATAGGTTTATACTTATGATGTATGAATATGTAACCTTACCAATGTGGTGAAAATGAATTAATATGGTGTAATAAACGTAGTATTGTTAATTTACAATAAAATAGTTTTGGACAGTAGCCATAGTCCAAATTTAAAAATCCACCAAAAATAGAAGAATTTGAGTTAGAGATTGAATAGAATATGGAATTGAAGCTTATCGAGTATAGTTTCACATAGAAGAAATATGTAAGCAAAAGAGTTTCAGATTATGAAATATTTTAATTGTTGTGAGATAGAGTCAGAATGACTTCGAAATCCCCTGTTCTGATTTGAGAAAATAATTGAAAATTGTAAAAAAATATTTATGAGTTATAATTTATATTATTAGAATTCTTAATGAGTCTATTTTAAAGATAAATATACGGGAACATCATCCGAGTCCCTATTATGAGATAATTAATTTTTAGTGAAGAGGGTTCAGAATTGTCAGACAACAAAAAATGGTAAGTTTAAGGAATAAACTTTACTAATTGGCTAAACCAAAAATTCTGAAAATTTTATGGTAAGAAGATATGTGAGTCTAGTTTTAGGTAAAATTAACAGAACTTAATTTAGAGTTCCGTAGCTCCAGATATAAATAATTTAGTGACTATGACTTGAGAAAACAGCTTGACTGGAATATGAGTAAAAATGCAAATAGGGTTGTATTACCATGAGAAGCAAGTTGATAAATTGCTTATTATTTTCATATGGTCTTACTAAGTTATAAAGATTACTCTCTTCCTTTCCTTTACTTTAGTGTTTTTAGGTTAGCTCGGGGTTGGAGATCGTCAGAGGCAGCATCACACTATCAAGTCGCTACCTTTGGAATAATGAAGCATACATTAGAAATTTCAAGTGAGTGGCATGTATAGGGATCTAGTTGATTGACATGTATTATTTTACCTTGGCCAAATGTGTTGGTTTATATTGAGTTATATGTATATGGCCATGAGATGTGGCTCATATTGATTTTAGCTTGTAAGCCTAGCTATTCATGTCATGTCTAATGTTTATAAGGTGGTTATGTTTGTTTGCCATGCATGGTTAGTAATATGACATGTGTGTTGGACGTATGCTTTATGACCAATTGAGGTGGTTATAGGCATGTAGTAATCGCATGTTATAAACACAACGTGATAATGATTGAACTTGAGTGCTTGATGGATAAGTTGGTAACTATAGTATAATGGTAAAAGTGGTCATCAAAATGATAAGTCTTATGAATGTGAAATAAGGAATCTAGACTTGGTATTGCATTAGTAGATGCATTACTTGTAAGAGGACATGTTAATGTTAAGGATATGTCTTAATAAAGAGTGTTTAATCACTAAAATGATGCCATGATTTGCAATTTTGATGTGCATAAGGTTGTAAGAGATTATGGGTAACATGAAGGCTTGGAAAATAGCCTAAGTGTTGGCCATACGGGCTGAGACACGACTGTGTGTCTCAATCGTGTGAGGGACATGGCCTGGAGACATGGGCATGTGGCCCGAGCGTGTGGTTCGATGTGCATGCTGACATCATAAATAGAGAGTTACACGGCCTGAGGACACGGGAGTGTCCCTATGTCCACATGGGCGTGTGACCCTGTTTCATGGGAAAATTTTTTAAGTTTTCCTGAAACTTCTCAAAGTTCTCGGTTTAGTCCTGAGTCGACTATGATGAATGTTTTGGGCTTCGTAGACCCGAATAAGGGACGACATGCATGTGTTTGAAAGGTTTTGAATTAAAAGAGATTTTATGGCCCGATTTTTGCATGAATGTGTACGTTTAAGTTCGGTAATACCTCGTACCCTGTTCCTGCGTCAGACGTGGGTAAGGGGTGTTACACTTGGCATCTTTTTTCGTCACCAAATACATAATAGTAGAGCGGCCTGTGTAAACTATGACTTTGGTGCCTACTAAATAAGCTCTGAATTTGTAAAAGGCAAATACCACAACTAACAATTCTTTCTCCGTGGTGGTATAGTTGAGCTGGGAATCTATCAAAGCACAGCTGGCAACATATATGACATGAAATACCTTAGCTTTTCTTTGCCCCAAAACTGCTACTATAGCAAAATTAGTTGCATCACACATAGGTTTAAATGGCAAGGTCCAATCTAGTGTAGTGATAATTGGTGTTGTAATTAGTCGCTTCTTTAATTCTTTAAACGCTTGTAAGCATAGCTCATCAAAATTAAAAGGTTTGTTTTGTTCCAACAATGTAATAGACATTTTGATATCTTGGAAAAATCTTTGATAAATCGACGATAAAATCTAGTATGACTGAGGAAGCTTTAGATACCTTTTACTGAAGTGGGTAGTGGTAATTTTTTGATAACTTCAATCTTTGCTCTGTCAACGACAATTCCTCGCTATGAAATTTTGTGGCCCAAAGCAATACCTTCAGAAACCATAAAGTGGATTTTTCCCAATTTAGCACAAGATTAGTTTCTTGAAATCAGAAAAGAACTAACTCTAAATTTTTTAAATAGTTTTCGAAAGTGTCATCAAACACCAAAAAATCATCCATGAATACTTCTAAGAATTTCTCCATCATGTCGGAAAATATTGCCATCATGCAAAGCTGGAATGTAGGGGCATTGCATAACCCAAACGACATTCTTTTGAAAGAAAATGTTCTATAAGGACAGATGAATGTTGAGCTTCCAATAATCCATACAAACCCTCCAACACGTGACCCCTCTAATCGAGTGGGGATGAGTTTGTTGTTATCATTGCTGACTAAGGTGACCCCTCCTTTCTTAGGTACACACTGAACAGGGCTCACCCAAAAACTATCAAAAATTGGGTATATAATTCCAGCATCCAACCATTTAATAATTTCCTTTTTAACAACTTCCTTCATAATAGGATTCAATCTCCTTTATTGCTCAATATATTTTCCATTACAATCTTCTAGTATTATCTTGTGCATGCAGATTGCTGAACTAATTCCTTTAATATCTGCAATCGACCATCCTAAGGCTTTCTTAGATTTCTTCAAGACTTTCAATAATTGCACCTTCTGATCTATGTGAGCTCAGTAGAGATAACTACTGGTAGTGTGTTATTATCTCCCAAGTAAGCATACTTCAAATGTACCAGTAATGGCTTCAAATCCAGCACAGGGGGATCTTCTATAGATGATCGAGGAGGGTTGAAAGAACGATCTGACACGTTTAATGATTCAAAGCTCCTATTGGATCCATTTCCAATTTGCTGAGTTTTTATCAGTTCTCTAAACTCTTCAGTTAATTCTGTTTCATTTGATTCAAAAGAGTCAGCATCAGAATTGTTGTGATAAGGTTCTGCAAATTTTTCCTGAATTACAACTGTCAACAATTTCAACAGCTTGACATTCTTCGTCTAGATCTGCACACTTTAGAGTGTCAAACACATTAAAGGTTAACTGTTAATCATTAATTCTCATAGTTAATTCACCTTTCTAGACATCAATCAGTGTTCTACCAGATGTTAAGAAAGGCCTTTCTAGTATGATTGGTACCTCCTTATCAACTTCACATTCCAGAACAATAAAATCTATTAGAAAAATGAACTTGTCAACTCTTACCAGCACATATTTGATTTTAACTTCTAGATGTAAATAAGACCTATCAGCTAGTTATAGTGTGATAGTTGTAGGTCTCGCCTTCCCTATCCCAAGCTTCCTGAAAACAAACATAGGCATTAGATTGATACCTGCACCTAAATTGCATAATGCTTTTCCTACATAATGATTTCCAATAGAGCAAGGTATAGTGAAACTCCCTGGGTCCTTTAGTTTTGGTGGTAATTTGTTCTTCAACATTGTTGTGCACCTTTCAGTGAGTGCAACAATTTCAAACTCCCCTAACCTTCTCTTCTTAGATAGGATATCTTTCACGAATTTCACATAGTTAGGCATTTGTTCTAATGCTTCTACCAAAGATATATTGATATGTAATTGCTTTAGGACCTCCAGAAATTTCTTGAATTGAGCATCTTGCTTAGATTTTTGGAAACATTGAGGAAAAGATGGTGGTGTCCTTCCTTCCATTTGTTGAGATTGTTTTGCTGTGACATTTGTATTGGCTCTATAAGATGAACCTGCTTCTGTATACTTCTGGTTCCTCTTATCTTTTGTAGTCTACTCCACTACTGATTCAAAGGTTTTTGCATTTGTAACTTTTGAACTTTCTTCTTCAATAAGGGTATCATTAACAACTTCTGGCAATGGAGTACCACTCCAGAGTGTAATGGCCTTGCATTGTTCCTTTTCTTGAGTTCGAGAACTTTCAGTGTCACTAGGTAATGCTCCTTGCTATCTGGAATTTAATGTAGTGGAAATTTGCCTCACTTGATTCTCCAAAGCCCTTAAACATGTAGCTTGACTCTGAATAATTGTATCGTTCTTAGCCATATACTCCTTTAATAGAGCTTCCATAGATGATGTTGAAGATGATGAACTTTGTTGTGCATTTTTCCACGGCATGGGTTGACTATACCTAGGTGGTATAGCTACCACATTCTGTCAATTAACATTGTTGGCATTTCCCATTCCTTGATTACTCCAATTGAAATTAGGATGTTGTCTCCACCCCGGATTGTATGTGTTGGAGTAGGGATTATTGTTGTTACGATTAAAATTCCCCATGTAATACACGGAAGCTGGGTTTGATAGGCATTCATAAAAAAATATGAACTTCTCCACAGTATACACATGCTAATTCAACTGCCTTCATTTCCTGCATTGCAAATGGTCTTTTCAGAATTTTGATCATATTCGTTAAAGATGATACCTGAGCTGTTAAAGATGTAATTGCGTCAAGTTCCATTGCTCCAGCAACTCTTCTGCCAGGCCCAACTCTGGTACTGGGGTATTGATAATCATTATTTGCTATCCTCTCTAGGATTTCATATGTTTCATTATAGGATTTGTCAAGTAACGTCCCATTAGCAGATACGCCAACCACCATTCGTGTATGAACATTTAATCCATTTTAAAACATTTTCATTTTTGTCTAATGCTGGAAACCATGTACCGGGCATTTTCTAAGTAGCTTCTTGAAACGCTTCCATGCTTCAAACAATGTTTCATCCTCAGATTGCCTAAACGATGCAACGTCATTCCTCAGCTTGGCATTTATGTTTGGAGGATTATATCTAAGAAGAAATCTCTAACACGGTTCATTTCAAGATACCAAGGTACTTGACGGTAATGCATTTAACCATGTTCTGGCACGATCTCGCAATGAATAAGGGAACAACTTTAATCTAAGGGCATCTTCAGGAACACCCTACTGCCTGAAAGAGTCGCAGACTTCCAGAAAAAGTCTTAAGTGCAATCGTGGATCTTTAGTAGGTAACCCACTAAACTACCCTACAATTTGCAACATTTGAAACATTACTAGCTTTACTGCAAAATGTTGAGCTTAAATGTGTGACCTAGCAATTTCTGAATTCAGATTGTCCAAGATTGGCACTACATGTTCTCTGATAGGTCTGTCTCTGTCATCTATAATTCGAGGAATATCAGCATTCCTTTCATTCTGAAGTACTAGATCTGTAGCACCCCTAACACGTATCCATTGCTGGAACAGGGTTACGGAGCATTACTAGAATTTTTCAGAATATTTTTAGATAATTCATAACAATTACTATTCATTAACTGAGATCATTCATAATGTCCCTTAAATAGACCCTCGAGGCCCAATACGGGCATTAGAATCAAGTCGGGACTGAATCGAAAACTCAGGGAATTTTTCACGAAATTCCAAAATTTTCCAAGGTGCAGGGCTCACTCGCCCCGTGTGGTCCAAGGGACACGCCTGTGCTTCAACCTGTGTCTTACCCCGTGTAACTCTTTGACTTGCACACACGGCCATGCTATACGCCCGTTTGCTAGGCTATGTAGCACACACAACTAAGACACACGCCCGTGTCTCTGCCCGTGTGCTAAATTCTAAGCATTCTGTTTCTAATATTTTAGGGTGTAGGGGACACATGGCTATACCACACACCCATGCGCATGGCCGTGTGTTACACATGGTCTAGACACACGCCTGTGTGGACAAAATAAAGCCATTCCTAGCTTCATTTCTCACCCAAACTTTTCCATAATCCTACACCATATCTTGCATTCATAACCCAACAAATCCAAGCATTTTATTCAAGTTAATTCTATCATTTAACATGATATATCATCACATACAAATACTAACCATTTCAAGCATTCAAATCAAGCATATTCCATCCATCATCATGGCATATCATTTCATGCATACATGTTTACAATCTTGCCTTAGTTATGTCCTCATGTTAGACATAATTTGATCAACTAGTTAACATATATGTGGCTAACATAATAGAACATTACTATTATATCAAAACAATCATTACTAGCCATTCCAATGGCTAGATTACAAGCATAATTTACGTTTACATGCCAATATGGCCAAAATATCCTATACATGCCATTACAACCATAATTGCTTTACCATATAATACCGACATGGCCGATGGATAGTGTGAGTGATCTCCTCCAAGCTTCTAATCCAACGAACTTCTGATTACTTTAAAACAGGGGAAAATAAAACAAAGTAAGCATAAAATGCTTAGTTAGTTCGTATAACATGGTACTTAACTTACCATTCATCCTATTGGAGGTAACTATGTAAGGCATATTCAACCATTTTGATCTCAAGCCCTACACACATCCTCATTGCACTTGTTAGTCATATATTCCATAGTAACATCAAGACATGTATGGGCTCAAAAACAATCAAGTTCCCATGCACATATGCTTTCCACAACATGTATTCATTTAACATGTATAGACCATATCTTATTATTACAAGTATAGTAGTTCGTTTCGAGTTCAGATCATTTCATTTCAGGACTTTACTCATTTTATTCAAGTATTAAGGTCACACAAGTAGTAGTGCATTCAAGGTGTACGGGTCTATGATCAAGGATGAACATTCTCATCAAGTAATTTCCATATCATATGTATCATTCCATGTCAATTTTTTTTTAAATTCATCTTTGCCCTTTTTAGAACTTTACCCGTTAATTTATTCAAAATATCGATAGATACACAGGTAGTGCACTCGAGGTGTACGAATCAGAATCCATCAATTCGTGTCTAATGGTGCCCATAAGGTACAATTTCAGAGAGTTCACTCTCGAGCCACATATATAAAAACAACAGGATTACCAGTCCAGGCTAAATCCTTTTGATGACATATGCTCTAAAGAGCTTGATCTGGATTACCCGTTCGGGCTAAATCCAATCCATAACATATGCTCGAGAGGACTTATATCAGGATTACTCGTCCGGGCTAAATCTTTTTTGTAATGAAGTCATTATGATTACTCGTCCAAGCTAAATCCATGCTAGAACAAATGCAGGACCTTATTCATTTTGGCAATTACATTTATACATCGATTTTTATTTATTCAAACGTGATTTAACATTTTCAAGCATTTTCTAGTATGTGATTATTTCATACATCTAAAACATCCATATAATTCAAATGATCACATTCCACATCCATTCCAAGCATAAAAGCAACATTTCCATCGTTTACCCTTTTAACATCTATCAGGGCATTATCAATTAATTTAAAATTTTTATTTATCGGGCTTGATCGGATATGCAATCTTTTATCGGATATGCAATCCTTTCACATATATATGACATTTATACAATTTACATAATCACGATGTAACACTCCTAACCCGTATCCGCTGCCAGAATAGGGTTTCGGAGCATTACTACCATTTGCAGATCACTAAAAAAATTTTTACTTAAATATTTACCAATTCAATGCATCAATAAATATATTACCATTCAATCAATGGCTTGGCACTTGCCCAAGCATCAACAATCAACACTTGTTAGTGTACTTACACATATTTCATATAAATTCTTATTTTCTCAATATGTCATATTTGAATTTAATACTGCCTTTAACTTACATATTTTCCTTATGTTAACATATAAAAGATAATTTCATATGTACATGTCATGATACATATCATTCTCTTACCGTTTCTTTAATAACATATATCATTTATTTTATTATATCATCATTTTATGCACCATCATTTCCTTATATCTTAGGTATATTTATTTCGGTAATAGTTCGTATTAAACTTAACATAATTTAAACTCCATGTACCTATACTTATTTCATTTATCTATCTTATTAATTATTTCATACAACTATTTTGTACATTTATTTCCATATGACTAATTCCTGTAAACATTTCACATTACCATTTTGTATAACCATTTCATTTAACCATTTGTTATATTACCTGAATATTAGTTGTTCAACGAGATATCTTGGCGTTTCTCTTCCACGATCTTATTTATCTTCGACATGATGCCATAGTGTCTTCCAACTATGGTCTTACTCATTTTCTGTCATGTTGCCATGGTATCTTTCAACCATGGTCTTCTTCGTTTCCCGTCATGTTGCCATGGTATCTTTCAACCATGGTCTTACACATTTCATGTCACGTTGCCATGGTATCTTTCAACCATGGTCTTACACATTTCATCTCAAAGTTGCCATGGTATCTTTCAACCATGGTCTTACACATTTCATGTCACGTTGCTATGGTATCTTTCAACCATGGTCTTACACATTTCATCTCAAAGTTGCCATGGTATCTTTCAACCATGGTCTTACACATTTCATGTCACGTTGCTATGGTATCTTTCAACCATGGTCTTACACGTTTCATCTCGGAGTTGCCATGGTATCTTTCAACCATGGTCTTACACATTTCATATCAGTTGCCATGGTATCTTTCAACCATGGTCTTACACGTTTCATATCGAGAGCACACTCTCGCTGAACCTCATCCTTACAGTGGGATTACCACCGAGGCTAAATCACAGTAATATAAACTCATAGAGTATTGTCGGGATTACCACCAGCTAAATCCCCGCAACGACAATTACTCTAATGAGCTTGGATCCAATTACACCCCAGCTAAATTGAGACCCTAATTGGATTACCCTTCCGGGCTAAATCCATTTTCCACATATTCTTCTGAGAGGCTATATCGGATAGGATCACCCGTCCGGCTAGATCCTTTTTACCAATCAATTCCTTTCGTCGAGATCCATCGATTTTCCCTTTCATTCAACCGGGATTTCTTCCCCTTTATATCAAATATATCAATGTTTCATCAATTTTCATACAATGAACATTCAAATCATATTCACATCAATAACATACATTTCAAGTATTTAAGAATATAATTCAAGTTACATGAACTTACCTCATTGCTTGTTTGTGTTTATAATTTCATTGATCCGATATCTTTTCTTTTTCACGATCGAGTCTCATATTTGAGTCGCCCGGATCTCTTTTAAATAAATTGATCATCATTTTCATTCATTTCATATTCTAATGCATTTAATTAATGCTCTAAGCAAAATTACTATTTTGCCCTAACCTTTAATTAATGACGATTTCATCCTTAGGGTCAGAAAATAAAATTCTTGCGATTTAGTCCTTATTTCCAACTATTATTCTTATATATATTGATAACAGTCCATGAATTCTATAAAATATCAAAAATTTCCATAATTTCAACACTTTTCAATTTAATCCCTAAAACATGTTTTCCCAGATCTTGAACTAAATTGATAATTTCGTTAAATTTTACTAATTTAAATAATAAAATAATCTATTTCATGCAATTTAGTCATTTCGACATTTTACAAAATTGCCCATAAAGTTTTACTTTTATTCAATTTAGTCCCCGAGCCTAAAACATGCAAATTAGCCATGCTAGATGAATATTCATACATATTTTCCTCCTCCTCCTCTCCATTCCACATCCTTAATTTATATAACATGCAACAAGTAACATTATCAATAATTTCACTATTTACTTATATGTACATTCAAAACTGTCCATTTGCGTCATAGTCACTAAATTATTTATATATTAAGCTACAGAACTCGAAATTAAGATCCGTTAATTTTCCCTGAAACTAGACTCATATACCTTCTTACCATAAAAATTTCATAATTTTTGGTTGGGCCAATTAATACAGTTTATTCATTAAAGTCTCCCTGCTCATGTTGTCCGATGATTCCGACCCTTCTTCACTAAAAATTAATTATCTTCTTGTACAGGATTCGAATGATGTCCTCGTTTGTTTCTATTGAAAATAGACTCATTCAGGATTCTAGCCCATAATTATTTTTACCCAATTTTTGATGATTTTCCAAAGTCAGAACAGGGGAACTCGAAATTATTCTGACCTTGTCTCACAAAAGTTATTATATCCCATGATTTACAATTCCATTGCTTACATAATTTCTTTTATAAGAAACTAGACTCAATAAGCTTTAATTTCATATTTTAGTCATCCTCTAATTCGATTTATATAATTTTTGGTGATTTTTCAAAGTTAGACTACTGCTGCTGTCTAAAAGCAGTTTTAGTGCAAAATGTTGATTTCCATTTTGCCCCAAATTTCACAATTCATACAATTCACCCTCTTGCTCAATTAACCCCTCAATTAAGACAATTTTCTCAATTAATACTTTTTCTAGACATTATAAGTTATTTCATAACTATTGAAATTCAGGATTTCCATATGGAACTCTAACTTCAAACTCTTTTACAATTAGGTCCCAAACATTCACTTTCTATTCAATTCTTTCAATAAAATCAGCATATAAATAATTTAAATCTCTAATTCCATGCCAAATCATCATATACTTCCAGAACATATTCATATCAACTTTCAATTTCTTTCATAGAATCAAAACTAATGAATTCAACAAGTGGACCTAGTTGTAAAAGTCACAAAAACATAAAAATTTCAAGGAGAAAGAAAGAATTAAACTTACATGAAGCTAGATTATGAAAACCAGCTTGAACCCTCCTCCATGGCTATTTTCCAGCTGATGAATATGAAGAGAAATGAAGAGAATTCGGATATTCCAATTTAGTCCCATTTTTATTTAGCCAATTTTGGCAATTTTCCAATTTTGCCCTTATTTCATCCATTTCTTGATTTTTCTAAGCTATTGCCGCCCAAAATATCTCCTTTAGGATTATTTTCACTTTAGGTCCTTCCTCATTTGACAATTGAGCTATTTAATCCTCTAGCAACTTTTACACCCTTTTCAATTTAGTCCTTTTTATTTAATTAACCACCCAAACGTCAAAATTTTCTATCTAAATTTTAATACTACCTCACCAACACTCCATAAATATTTCTAAAAATATTTATGGCTCGATTTATGAAGTCGAGGTCTCGATACCTCACTCTCGACCCAATTTACCTAATTAATTCTTTTAAATCACCAAATTCACTAATTCAAAAATGCTTTTATATTCGCATTTGACTCATAGGTATTAATTTATTAAATTTTTAACTCACCCGTTGAATTTGGTGATCTCAAATCTCTATTCCCGATACCACTAAAAATTAGGCTGTTACAATATCTCTAGCATCATTATTACTTTCTAGATTTCTCTCTCTTCCAATTGACCATTTTGCCCTTCATTATCTTTTAAAATTCCATCATTGAGTCATCATTTAATTTGGTAAAATTGCAATTTAGTCCCTTATAGTTCTTCATCTATTCAATTTGGTCCTAATTCATCCATTTTCCTTAGTTTCTAGATCATTCCACTCCTAAAATATTTACACTATTGGTCCTTCAACTTTTTCATATTTACACTTTAATCCTTTAAATTTTGAGTATTTACTCTTGGGCCACAAAACTTTTCTCACTTTTACAATTTAGTCATTTCTTGAATTAATATATCATAATATACTTCTCAATATTGACATAACTCAAAATTTCTCTTTTGTCACTTTATTTCCTTATTTTACTATATTATGATAATATTTTATCAGTAAAAATTTTGGGATATTACATTTCTCTCCCCTTAAAATAAATTTCGTCCTCAAAAATTTCCTTGTTTTCTTTTGATCATGAATTTCATTATCTCTATAATTCTATAGTTTCTTTCTGCACATATTTACCTATTAACTCATTCTCGCCCATCAGTATTATCAATTGTTCAACCATTTAGCTTTTTTTTTTTTTTTTAATACTTTCCACTTCCAACTTAATCAATATAAATCTCATGACTTTCATTGCTTATAATTGTATTAGTAAAGAGTATAGATCGTAAAGCCTCATAATTTAATTGTCATGTATTTACTCATATAACATTTATCATTCTCGTGTACCATAAAATATTTATCCGTATTTTTACGAGTTCTCGCTTCATCATAACTAACATTTTTACTCAGAGATAATCCTTTACCTCAGTGAATGAAAATTGTTTACTTTTTCTTAGCAGAGGCCCATGAGTCTAGATAGAGCACTTGGATATACGGGACTTATACAGAGGTGCATTATTGTGCACTATTAAACAGAGAACACCAAGTACTATACAGAGAGTATGAATGTGTTGAATGTGCTAATAATCGAGAGAGCATACCGAGAGGTCCCTTAATATCCTAGTAATTCTAATCTTGTCTACTTGGGCAAATTATTTCATGCACGCATATCACTTTTACACCTTTCGCATAATGCTTTTACATGCTTTACAATTTAATCCTTGTACCAATAATCCGTTTATTTATGTCTTCTCTACCTTTAATACATGTAATATTTTTCAAAATTCACTATTCATTCATAGTTTGCTAATAATCCTTATCATGTACTTCATATACCACTTTTATATATTTTGTAATTTAGTCATCAACACAATATTTCGTTTAACAATATAATTTACTTTTAATAATACACATAACATTCATCATCGACATGTATTTATTCATACCTTTAAGAATTCCGATTCATTCTAATCAACTTTTTACTCATATACCGGTATCGTTTTTAGCATTATCGAATTATCTTGGGTTAGAAAGCATATCATTTTATAAACAAATCTCATCGAGTCGGAGATATCATACTATCACATATTATAATGACATGTGTTTTTAGACTTCACATATACTACGTTTGGTCCGAGAACCGACTAAACCGTAGCTCGATACCACTAAATGTAACACTCCTAACCCGTATCCATTTGCCGCGAATAGGGTTTCGAGCATTACTACCATTTGCGGATCACTAAAAAATTTTTACTTAAATATTTACCAATTCAATGCATCAATAAATATATTACCATTCAATCAATGGCTTGGCACTTGCCCAAGCATCAACAATCAACACTTGTTAGTGTACTTACACATATTTCATATAAATTCTTATTTTCTCAATATGTCATATTTGAATTTAATACTCGCCTTAACTTACATATTTTCCTTATGTTAACATATAAAAGATAATTTCATATGTACATGTCATGATACATATCATTCTCTTACCGTTTCTTTAATAACATATATCATTTATTTTATTATATCATCATTTTATGCACCATCATTTCCTTATATCTTAGGTATATTTATTTCGGTAATAGTTCGTATTAAACTTAACATAATTTAAACTCCATGTACCTATACTTATTTCATTTATCTATCTTATTAATTATTTCATACAACTATTTTGTACATTTATTTCCATATGACTAATTCCTGTAAACATTTCACATTACCATTTTGTATAACCATTTCATTTAACCATTTGTTATATTACTCGAATATTAGTTGTTCAATGAGATATCTTGGCGTTTCTCTTCCACGATCTTATTTATCTTCGACATGATGCCATAGTGTCTTTCAACTATGGTCTTACTCATTTTCTCTCATCATGTTGCCATGGTATCTTTCAACCATGGTCTTCTTCGTTTCCCGTCATGTTGCCATGGTATCTTTCAACCATGGTCTTACACATTTCATGTCACGCTTGCCATGGTATCTTTCAACCATGGTCTTACACATTTCATCTCGGTTGCCATGGTATCTTTCAACCATGGTCTTACACATTTCATGTCACGTTGCTATGGTATCTTTCAACCATGGTCTTACACATTTCATCAGTTGCCATGGTATCTTTCAACCATGGTCTTACACATTTCATGTCACGTTGCTATGGTATCTTTCAACCATGGTCTTACACGTTTCATATCACTTGCCATGGTATCTTTCAACCATGGTCTTACACATTTCATATCAGTTGCCATGGTATCTTTCAACCATGGTCTTACACGCTTCATATCGAGAGAGCACTCCATGAACCTCATCCTTACAAAGTGGGATTACCAGTCAGCTAAATCCTGTAATATAAACTCATAGAGTATTGTCGGGAT
The DNA here is from genome assembly GCA_025698475.1 of Gossypium anomalum. NCBI lineage: Eukaryota > Viridiplantae > Streptophyta > Magnoliopsida > Malvales > Malvaceae > Gossypium > Gossypium anomalum. The sequence continues at coordinate 88,545,821 of CM046961.1, forward strand.
TACCACCCAAAGCTAAATCCACAAACGATTAATTACTCTAATGAGCTTGGATCTGAATTACAGTCGAGGCTAAATTCGGACCTAATTCGGATTACCCTTCCGGGCTAAATCCATTTTCCACATATTCTTCTTCGGAGGGCTATATCGGATAGGATCACCCGTCAAGCTAGATCCTTTTTACCGTCAATTCCTTTTCGAGAGATCCATCGAATTTTCCTTTCATTCAACCGGGATTTCTTCCCTTTATATCAAATATATCAATGTTTCATCAATTTTCATACAATGAACATTCAAATCATATTCACATCAATAACATACATTTCAAGTATTTAAGAATATAATTCAAGTTACATGAACTTACCTCATTGCTTGTTTGTTTGTTTATAATTTCATTGATCCGATATCTTTTCTTTTTCACGATCGAGTCTCATATTTGAGTCGCCTGGATCTCTTTTAAATAAATTGATCATCATTTTCATTCATTTCATATTCTAATGCATTTAATTAATGCTCTAAGCAAAATTACTATTTTGCCCCTAACCTTTAATTAATGACGATTTCATCCTTAGGGTCGGAAAATAAAATTCTTGCGATTTAGTCCTTATTTCCAACTATTATTCTTATATATATTGATAACAGTCCATGAATTCTATAAAATATCAAAAATTTCATAATTTCAACACTTTTCAATTTAATCCCTAAAACATGTTTTCCCAGATCTTGAACTAAATTGATAATTTCAATTAAATTTTACTAATTTAAATAATAAAATAATCTATTTCATGCAATTTAGTCATTTCTCTACATTTTTACAAAATTGCCCATAAAGTTTTACTTTTATTCAATTTAGTCCCCAGAGCCTAAAACATGCAAATTAGCCATGCTAGATGAATATTCATACATATTTTCCTCCTCCTCCTCTCCATTCCACATCCTTAATTTATATAACATGCAACAAGTAACATTATCAATAATTTCACTATTTACTTATATGTACATTCAAAACTGTCCATTTGCGTCATAGTCACTAAATTATTTATATATTAAGCTACAGAACTCGAAATTAAGATCCGTTAATTTTCCTGAAACTAGACTCATATACCTTCTTACCATAAAAATTTCATAATTTTTGGTTGGGCCAATTAATACAGTTTATTCATTAAAGTCTCCCTGTTTCTGTTGTCCGACAGCTCAATTCTTCTTCACTAAAAATTAATTATCTTCTTGTACCAGATTTCGATGATGTCCTCGTTTGTTTCTATTGAAAATAGACTCATTCAGATTCTAGCCCATAATTATTTTTACCCAATTTTTGATGATTTTCCAAAGTCGAAACAGGGGAACTCAAATTATTCTGACCTTGTCTCACAAAAGTTATTATATCCCATGATTTACAATTCCATTGCTTACATAATTTCTTTTATAAGAAACTAGACTCAATAAGCTTTAATTTCATATTTTAGTCATCCTCTAATTCGATTTATATAATTTTTGGTGATTTTTCAAAGTTAGACTACTGCTGCTGTCTAAAATAGTTTTAGTGCAAAATGTTGATTTCCATTTTGCCCCAAATTTCACAATTCATACAATTCACTCCTTGCTCAATTAACCCCTCAATTAAGACAATTTTCTCAATTAATACTTTTTCTAGACATTATAAGTTATTTCATAACTATTGAAATTCAGGATTTCCATATGGAACTCTAACTTCAAACTCTTTTACAATTAGGTCCCAAACATTCACTTTCTATTCAATTCTTTCAATAAAATCAGCATATAAATAATTTAAATCTCTAATTCCATGCCAAATCATCATATACTTCCAGAACATATTCATATCAACTTTCAATTTCTTTCATAGAATCAAAAACTAATGAATTCAACAAGTGGACCTAGTTGTAAAAGTCACAAAAACATAAAAATTTCAAGGAGAAAGAAAGAATTAAACTTACATGAAGCTAGATTATGAAAACCAGCTTGAACCCTCCTCCATGGCTATTTTCCAGCTGATGAATATGAAGAGAAATGAAGAGAATTCCAGATATTCCAATTTAGTCCCATTTTTATTTAGCCAATTTTGGCAATTTTCCAATTTTGCCCTTATTTCATCCATTTCTTGATTTTTCTAAGCTATTGCCGCCCAAAATATCTCCTTTAGGATTATTTTCACTTTAGGTCCTTCCTCATTTGACAATTGAGCTATTTAATCCTCTAGCAACTTTTACACCCTTTTCAATTTAGTCCTTTTTATTTAATTAACCACCCAAACGTCAAAATTTTCTATCTAAATTTTAATACTACCTCACCAACACTCCATAAATATTTCTAAAAATATTTATGGCTCGATTTATGAAGTCGAGGTCTCGATACTTCTCTCTCGACCCAATTTACCTAATTAATTCTTTTAAATCACCAAATTCACTAATTCAAAATGCTTTTATATTCGCATTTGACTCATAGGTATTAATTTATTAAATTTTTAACTCACCCGTTGAATTTGGTGATCTCAAATCTCTATTCCCGATACCACTAAAAATTAGGTCATTAAATATCTCTAGCATCATTATTACTTTCTAGATTTCTCTCTTCCAATTGACCATTTTGCCCTTCATTATCTTTTTAAAATTCCATCATTGAGTCATCATTTAATTTGGTAAAATTGCAATTTAGTCCCTTATAGTTCTTCATCTATTCAATTTGGTCCTAATTCATCCATTTTCCTTAGTTTCTAGATCATTCCACTCCTAAAATATTTACACTATTGGTCCTTCAACTTTTTCATATTTACACTTTAATCCTTTAAATTTTGAGTATTTACTCTTGGGCCACAAAACTTTTCTCACTTTTACAATTTAGTCATTTCTTGAATTAATATATCATAATATACTTCTCAATATTGACATAACTCAAAATTTCTCTTTTTGTCACTTTATTTCCTTATTTTACTATATTACTGATAATATTTTACTGTAAAAATTTTGGGATATTACACACGATCAAAAGAAGCATGTAAGTAAACATAATTTAGTTACACAAACTTACCTCGACAAAGGTTCGTGTACGAACATCTACTAATCCGACATTTTCCTCTTTTTCCTCGTTCTAACTCCGAATTTGTTCTATCCGGATCTATATGAGTAAATTTTACATCAATTTCACACATCTCACATTTGTTTGGACTCAATTTACTTCCTAGGCAAAATTATCGTTTTACCCCTAACTTTTCTATAAATTACCATTTTGTCCCTGGGCTCGGAAAATGAAATTCATGAAATCCGACCCTCTACCCAAGCCTAGCTGAAATATACATACAACTTTTACAGCACATACTTTCACAAATTTTAGCATTTTCCATGGATTTTCACCATTTTTCATTTTAGTCCCTTAATCAAGTTTTCATTAAAAATCACTTTGTAAAAGTTGTTTATCTATTATCAATCTTTCATTTTCTACCATAAATTTCAAATTTCCAGCATATACATCCTTGACCCAATTTTTATACCTTGATGACCCAATTTTTATACATTGATAACTTTTCAAATTGATCCCCCCAAATAGATAGTTTAGGCTATTCTAGTTTCGGCTATTCTAGTTTCAAAAATATCAAAATTACTAAAAATGGGATAAGGAAACTCACCCAATTTGGCCATGAAAGTTTCTTCTCTCTCTCCTAGGGTTTCCATGTCTTATTTTGGGGAAGAAGATGAGAAAATATGATTTTTATTTTCTTTTCAACTTTTTAATTAACTAAGTTAGTTGAATTCCAATTTAGTCCTTGCCCTTTTTCTAAATTTACATGGATGAGTCACCAAAATATCTACATACTTTAATTAATGGTCTAAATAAGGACCTCAAGTTTTGAATTCCATAACTATTTGATCCTTCTAACTACTAGAATCCAACTTTTGCATTTTATGCGATTTAGTCCTTCTCGTAATTAAGCACATAATCGGTAAAATTTTCTTATCAAAATTAACACATGACATTTTTATCATATTATGGACCATAAAATAAAATAAAAATAAATTTTATTTTAAGCTCAGATTTGTGGTCCCAAAACCACTTTCTGATTTCACCAAAAAATGGATTGTTACAAGATATTCTCTAACTAGATCATTTCTAATTCGCTCTATTTCTTGCAATTCTTTTCATCTTTGCTTTAATGTCCTTAAAATTTCTGGATCAAAACAATATTATGTATTCTCCTGAACACTTCTACTCATGCACTAGCACAAATAAAAATAAAAAAATAAAAAAACTAATTAACTACACTAACAAAAGTAAAAGAACTAATAACAAACAACTTTTCATCAATGTTGCCGATCCCCGACAACCACACCAAAAATTTGTTGCATGTAAATAAATGATGCAAATGTGCAAGTATACACTTCGTTCAAGTAATAAAATAAATTATAAAACATCAACTCAATAAAACATAAAATAAAAATAAAATAAAAAACAAGCTTGAGTCGTACGTATTAGCATGTTGGATACTTCATAACTTTGTTCATATGTAGAATTGAGATGATCTACACTTCAAAGTAGAGGTGTTCATGGTCACACTTACCTACCACCAAGGCTCAAAACTCCTTGAAATGTGGGAGGGTTTGGGCAAAAATGTAGGCCCGAAAAATTAGCTTGGACAAAAAATAAGGCTCGTTTAAAAAAGGGCCGACCTCGGGTAAGGTATTTTTAGCCTGGGCTTGACCCGGCCTTGCCCGAATTCACTAAAGGACAAAAAAAATCTACATTTTTTTTATTTTTGAATGTTATTTTCTTGTTGTTTTCTCCCAATTTTGCTACCATTTAACTATTATATTGCTACTTTTTTGTTGTTACTTTTTTTCTTTATTATTTTAGAGGCATTTATTTGTTAAGTTGCATCTATCTTAGTGTTACTTAAGTCTACATATTTTTTAAAATTTATTTTCAATTTGTTGGGAAATATTTATTTTGATGTTTTTAGTATTTTTGATGTATTATATATATTTAAAAATAATATAAAAAATTAATATGGGCGGGCCGGGCCAGGTCCGGATTTTAATATTTTTATCCGGGTCGGGCTTGGGCAAAATTTTAGGCCCGTTTTTTTGGCCCGGCAACACCCCTACTTCAAAGGAGTACAAAGAAAAAAACATCTTGATAATATTAATGATACATATTCATATTCAAATGATGAATAACTCTATCAAGGAACAAATAAAGACAATAAATCTATTAAATGTTAAAGAGGAAATAAACTAACAAATATGAAATGCTAGTAAAAATAAATTTGCATATGACATAAAGAATTATAATTCATTGTAATTTGAGTTCAAGGTCGAGCAATTTGTTAAGTAAATTTTTTTATTTTGAACTATTTTGTTTAATTCAACAATTATGTATGAATCTATATATTGTATCAAAGTTCATGAATTTTTTTTCAAACAAGAATTTTATTAACACAAAAAAGTAAAAACTTTATAGTGCCAATGAATTCTGAAAACTAGATGGAAATCAAATTTTAATATATTTAACTTTAAAAAATTAAAATTCACATATGTTGAATCAATATTCATATATCTTGAAAGTGTTTATATATAATTTTTGAGAAGAAATATGCAAGCAGACGATCAATGTCCTTGAACATCCTATTTTTGAACTTGAATCCCTTGGGATATAAGCCAATATACTCGTGATGTGGATTCGAACTCCGTAGATAAGTAAGAATAAAAGTGCCAGGACGTTCATGAGAAATGCAAAAGAAATACACTATTCCCGTAGGATACCGTGATTTCTCAATCCTTAGAAGCTCATCAACCTCTACATTAGTTCCCTTCCTGAACTTGCTATAACTCAGCATCGCCTTTAGATGAGACACAGGGGGGTCAACATATCGATCCATTACCTGCAATTTAAATGCATTCAAAAGACATCCATTACAAGCATTCTTATGCCTCACAACATATCATTTTATATTACAACAATTCATTCAAAAAAAAAAAAAAAAGAACAGATTTTCAATGTTAATGGTTTCTTCCTAATTTTGTTTAGGGGGCTTCTCCATTCAAAGATAATAAATGAGTATCAATTAGTTCATTTTTACTAAGATGATCCATGCAGCTTTAAAACCAAACACACCAAGGGGCAACCATGACTTCTTGCCCATGCAAGAAAAACAGTCTATTAGAAGTTCAGAATCCTCCAGTGTAAGTCCTCAAGGTTCACGGCATTGACAAACAGGTTTTTTTTATGATGATAACAACCAAAGAACATTCAACATTCAACATTCAATTCTTCAGCATCTATGTTCTAACCCTGAAATCTGTCTTCCAGTTTATGATCAGCCATTGTTTCAGCAAGTGCATAAGATTCCTACTGCAACCTAACTCCCAATTCAGCAAAATGCATATGTGGTTATTTCCAATTTATTCATCCTTTGCAAAGTTTAAGGCATATATCAGGAAAACAAGAACTAAGAGAACAACTTACCTCATCCAAATCCTCAAAAGTGTCTTCTCCGATTTTCAATGTCCTCCCAATGCGGAGCAGACTGGTAACATCCTTGTGTTCTTTTCCACCTTCAACTATATCTTTGTGAGCATAAACTCCATCATAAATTTTGAGAGTTAAAGTTAGAAAAGAAGGCCCACGAGAACTAGGACGGATAATGCTTTCCCCGGGATTCTTATCAGATAAATACTGTCCAGCACAAGAAAAGAAAAACATGATTAAATCCAAATATAGTCAGTCATTAGTTTAAAGAAGCAAAACAAAATGAGATTGCAGATATTTCATATTTGAGAAGGAAGCAAGAAGGTGTCATGGCTTTAAGCAACCATAAGGCAGTCTTGGATAATAAATGCATCCAAAAGCTGCCAAATGTACAACATCATCACAAACAATCAAGTCATCATTTGTTAATTTTGTATATTCTATGGGATTAATTGTATTATTAGATGTTTGGTTACCTCAGGTACAGCAACTGGTCTACTTATTTTTTCATCAAAATAGGGTTATTAATCCAAAAGCTTCCTAATGTGCAACATCATCACAAACAATCAAGTCATCATTTGTTAATTTTGTATATTCTTTTTGCACATGAAAGATGCATTAAGGTTGAAATAATATTATTGCCAGATAGGAAGTTGGAACAGGGAAACTGAGAAGAGTTTATATTTATTCTTTTGAACTTATAGAATATTCTATATGACAACAGACAAGGCTGAACTTAAAATTAATTCAACTCAATCAAAGGTAAACTTAAAAAGTTCATTACTCGCAACATACCTCAATAGCTTCATCAGCGGTAATATTTTGGAAGCGTGGATGGACAATCATCCTTGGCTTAAAATGTTTCTTGGCCATCTCCCTCTCTGTACAAGCTTTCTCTTGGTCACTCTGTATGCTGCTTTGCTCCTCATTGTAGTAAGGGTCAAGGTTCTGGACATGCTGGTGGTGTTTGCTTCTCATCTCACTGTCTTTACAAACCAGGAATACCTGATAAGTATTCTTTTGAATTGATTTGATCTTGCAGGTCAGGATGTCACCTTCATGCAGCCTATCTGACAACTCGACAATATCTCTCGTGTCATCTGCATAGTCTTCTTTCATAATCATCCCAGTCAATCCAGATTCAAGTGTGCAAATAGCCTGTCCACCTTGCACTCTGCGAACTGTTGCTTGCACAATCCGGCCTTCTGCCAGGGTATCCTCAGTTTCACCCGAAATCATGTAGAACTCCTCATCTTGACTTGGTTCTTTATATGGTTTCCGCCAATCCTGAAAGCCCTGAATTAATTCCCTTCTTATATCATAAAAGGTCTCCTTCTTATTCCCGCGCTTCTTTCTTTCTAGATAGTTATCAAAACAAAGGCTTTTTAACAAACTTGGTCGGTCCCTAACATGTTCTATTGCCATTTCCAATGCATCATCTTCATCATTGTCACCTTTAAAATCCTCATTGTAAACATCTTTGGCCAATTCCTGGGCAACAAGATAAGATTCTGGATGTATTCTAGTGTCATCCAACAAATCAATGAACTGGCTGCTATTGGCAGCAAGCCCACTCCGACGGACACGTAGAAAGGCTACCGCATTGACAAAAACCTTCTTACCAAGTCCATGGGCTTGCGAAAAGTCTTTTCGATTGAAAATTGTTCCAACTCTTACTAATGACCTCTGCAGTGATTCTGCCTTTCTACTCCCAAGACCAGAAATGAATTGCAGAGGAGCAAACAACCATTCATGGCTTGCAGCCAAATTAACATCAAGGCCAACCTGGTTTGTGACATCAACCAAAACCTGTTCAATCATGCCATACTTCTTATCTGCTGTTAGAAAGTTCTCCATAGGATTAAGCTTCCAAGACAATATTTCCTTCTGAGGGCCACATAGAGTTGAAGCCATTGCCAGTGGATTTTGAAGATAACGCCCGAGAGCAACAGCCCGTTTAACAATGCCTGACAATATTATAATGGAGAAGATCATTAATAAATCAAGATGGATAGAAACTTGCATACCTAACAACAATTCAAAAACTACAGGCAGAATTTTGGGAATGGAGATCTATTCACCTGATGTGCCAGGTAACTGATCCATTGAAACCCGAGAATTTTCATAGAGACGGGGTAGAGACTCATCGCCATATATAATGCTCAGCTCATCCATTCCATGCCCAACATCTTTAGGATTTTCATCCACCATCTTAAAAATAATCTGGTAAAGAAGACATAAACTACATAAGCAGCACATAGCATGAAGAACAGACCATTTAAGAAGCATAACTTATTGAACACTGTAAATTCATTTGTTCTGCAAAAAATGACATTATACTTGATATCAAAATACGATCTGATGACAATGGAATATACTAAATAAGCACAAGGAATAAAAGGACCAACCATATAAGACAATTAAACATTGAGAACCCAACGATTTCATAAACAATTACTGTTCCATTAGATATCATAGTTAATCAGGATGCTTGAAGCAAGTATTTCAGCAAGTAATTTGAGTCCTTTCAAGAGGACAAGTACAGAAATTTGTTCTTGATAACATGTGGGTCCTTTTATGAGGACAAGTACGGAAATTTTGTTCTTGATAACATGCAGGACACGTGATCAGAATACTGAAGCAAGATTTACCTTTAGACGGTTCCCAAAAAAAAAAAAAAAGATTTTACCATTAGAAGATAAGAAATTCACTGAAAGGGACTTAAAGGACAATAGGCCTTAACAAAGTGAGACACATCTCAGACAAAGATCTGCAAACTTAGAAATGGTAGAGACATGCTGAACTAATATTTTGCTAAAATAACAACAAAAAGAAATTAACCAAGAAAAAAAAAACTAAAAAGTAAAGCTAAAGGACACTATTTTAGATAAATGGAAAAGAAAGCTTACATCTCAACAATGATAAGCCTACCTCATAAATATCATCTTTCAAGCGGGTACAAGACAAATCCACAGCTCCAAGAACAACAACATGTGGTTGATGATCAGTCATAAACTTCAAAACATGCTGCTGATCATTTTTCTTGCGTTGCTGGTCATTAACATTTTGAGACCGTAATGTAAGAGAACCAGTGTAAAGCACATCAAGCACCTCTCCAGATGAATCTAACATCACAAAAGTAGTTGCAGGCATCCCAGGGCCCCAACAGCATGCCATGACACGTGGTGCAGCTTCCTCATCAGAATTAATGTCATTTTCCTTCTTTTGATAAGGCCCCACGGAAACTTTATTCCACAAATCCTTGCCATATTCCAAAAGTAACCAGTTCTTAGCTCCACTAGCCAACGAGGATCTTGCTTTTTTCTCCATCGATGGCAAAAGGAAACCAAAAAGAGCATTATTCAGTATCTGCTTTCTCTGTTCATTCCATTGTTGAGCAGATTTACTAATGCCATTACTGAGATATCTTTCGTTACATTCTTTAATCAAGTCATCCATAAATTTTTCTGGCAGCTTAAAAGTTACTTGAAGAAGCTTCTCCTCTTCAGCCTTCTGGATTAGAAGCCACTGTGCATCCTCAAATTTGCTCAATGGTTTTTCCCGCAGCCACTTAACACCAGCAAATTGATGGAAAGAATCTATGGCTATTTTTCCATCAGGTGTTGGACTGGTTGATACTACAGCATTCTCCATATAGATATTACAAACATATTTCATGAAAGATGGCTCAGAACTTATCTCAAGCGCCGCCTAGAGGAAAAAACAATAAATAATTAGACATGATACAACAAGGTTGTTATGGTCAACAGTAGTACTTATTTGCTCATAAGAACACTGTATACCATATGTCTGGCTCCTTTGAGGACGGATTGTGGAATCCCAAACATTGCACATGTAAAGTTTGAAGCCATCTCTTCTGGTGTCTCCTTAGGATCTTCCAACTCATCAAGAGGCTACAATCAAAGAATGAACATTAAATCTCAATAGAATATAACAGAAATTACCCAAGCACACTTACCAACTTTTCAAGAGATAGCTGAGATCCAAGTTGCTGAGCACTGTATCCAAACTTGCTTGCAACCTCCCAGAGACCAGCCTTATAGCAAATACTATATTTTGATCTCCTCTTGGGCCACTTATATTGACCTACATCTACACCAACCTCCCCTGGTGGGAAATGCAAGTTAAACTTGACATCAATATCATCAACTTCCCTTTCTGACTCTGCATCCTTGAGATCTTTAAGAACTGACTCAAAAAGTTGTTGTTTCAAGTTAAATCTTGTCTCATCATATAGCTGACGAGATTCTTCTTCAAATCGCTTACTATAATGTGACTGAAGGCCACTCTTCCTCTTATGAAGAAGCAGCCATTTCCGGTCCAGATCCCAAATTGCCCAAAGTACCTAAAAAGAAGCGTAGTATTAACAGGAATAAACTTCTGAACTTGATTAGATACACACAAAAAAAAAAAAAATAATAATAATAATTTGATACCTTGTGCCACTTTATTGTAGGTTTTTTATCAGATTTTTCCTGATCAAGATCATCAACTTCATGTGGCTCAGGATCTTGCAGCAGACTTAGGCACTGCTCCTTGCGATACATCGCAATAAAGGGAATCTGAAAGAAAGAATGCATGAATACTAACAAAAACGAAACCATGCAACAGCAGTCATGTATCAATCAAATAAGTAAGTCGTACATCTAACTTCTGGACATGTGTTGGGTCCAAAAACCTCATGATGTCATCCTTGTTTATAGAAAGATCCGTCCTTTCTTTACCAAATAACGGTACTGCACCACTTGTAAGCTGTTTATGCATCCAGTTGCTCTCTTCTATTATGCTCTCTTCATCCGTTGGAGGACTTCCAGTGCTTTCCTCAGAAATCTAGAAAAACAAATGTGAAGCCAACCGACCGACTTAAGTTAAGAGAGATCAAGGAAATAAATAGTTAGAACATTAATAACTGTGAAAAAAATAAAATAAAATAAAAATAAAGAATACAAAATTTGGAAACCCTTTCGGGAAAAAACCACGGGCAGAGGAGAAGAAAATTCACTATGTCGAAAATTTGAATCAATACAAAAAGAATAGACTATGTCTATTTATAGGCTTGTAAAGCCATATTCTAGTAGGATTGAAACACCTTATCCTAGTAAATATAAAATAGATGGAGTTTAATAAGGTTTAAAAAACCTTATTCTAAAATAAAATAAAAGAAGTCTAGTTCTATATGGATTTTACTTTTATTTTATTTTCCATCGTATTTTATTTAAATAAGAATTAGGGTCACTTAATTCTAACAATCTCCACCTTGACACAAATTCTCAATGAACAAGTTCTTAATTGCGAACAAGTTCTCCACCTCTTCCATAAAACCCCTTAAGGGTTTAACTTCAACAATGAACACCAACCAAGTCTAAGCAATGCTCAAACTTGGTTATAGGAAGTGACTTGGTCATCATATCTCAGGATTTTCATGAGTACTAATTTTGCTCACAACAATATCACCACGAGCAATAATATCACGAACAAAATGATACCGAACATCAATGTGTTTTGTTCTCTCATGAAACATTTGATCTTTTGTAAGAAAGATGGCACTCATCATCACAAAATATCTGGTTTGACTAAAGAGTCCTTTCACCAAATAGCTTCTTTACAAGCCTCAATGAATCGCCATGTACTCACTTCAAGTGGTAGACAAAGCGATCGTAGTTTGCAAAGTGGCTTTCCAACTTATTGCACAACCTCCGATTGTAAAGACGTAACTCGTGAGAGATCTTCTTCTATCAAGGTCTCCAAAGAAAATCAAGATCAACATACCCAATAACTCCATCTTCGCTTCTTCCAAATCGTAAGCAAACATCGAGAGTACCTGTAAGTATCTTAAAATCCATCAATCGCTTTCCGTTGTTCTTTACCGGATTCGCCATATATCCGCTAATCGCATCGATCGCATATATGATAAATCCGACGTGAACAAACCATAGCATACATGAGAGATCCCACTTTGCACTAGAGTATGGAACATGTGACATGTACTCAATCTCATCATCCGATTGTGGAGACAAAGCCGATGAAAGTCTAAAATGGTCGCTAAAGGAGTACTAACAGCTTAGCACTCCGCATATTGAACTCGCAAAGAAGTTTCTCAATGTACCCTTCCGACTTAGGTACAATTTACTTGTTTTTCTATCTCTAAGAATCTCCATACCAAGTATCTTCTTTGTTGGTCCCAAATCTTTCATCTCAAATTCTTCACTTAGTTGGGCTTTGACCTTTCTTATCTCTCCTTTGTCTTTTGTTGCTATCAACATGTCATCAACGTAAAGAAGTAGATACACAAAAGAACCATCATTGTTTTTCTTAAAGTAAACACAATCACAAAACTACTTCTTTTGAAATCGTGAGAAGTCATAAAGGAATCAAACCTCTTGTACCATCGCTTTGGTGGATCTGCTTTCAAACCGTAAAGGGACTTTTTTCAAGCAAACAAATCCTCTTTTTTCTCAAATCAGAAACCCTCTCGGTTGTTGCATGTAAATATCTTCCTCAAGTTCTCCATGCAAAATGCGCTTTTTACATCTAATCGCTCAAGCTCTAAATCATGCATGGCCACAATACCAAGCAAAGCTCGAATCGAACTATGCTTCACAACCGGGGAGAACACATCTGTGAAGTCCACTCTCGAACTTGATCAGAATCCTTTGCAACAAGCCTTGCTTTATATTTAGGTTCTTCAACTCCTGAGTCCCTTCTTTCTTTTAAACACCCATTTACAACGAATGCTTCTTACCTTTAGGAAGTTTCACAAGATCCCATGTTTTGTTTTTGTGGAGTGATTCCATCTCCTCTTGCATAGCAAACATCCATTTTTCTCGAGTCTTCACAAATAATCGCTCTCGAATAATTTGATGGCTCTTGATTCGCATCTATATCTTCACCACATTTAAAGCATAAGCAACTAGATCACCTCAAAGATACTTCTTTGGAGGTTTAATTTCTCTTTTAGTTCTGCTTTTGGCGATAGAGTATTGAGGCGAAGAAGCAACTCTATTCTCAATTTTTGTAATTGACTTGAGGAGTCGACTCAGATTAACTGATGCTCCACCTACTTTTGATTTTCTTTATTGGAAGAGTCTTTAAGAGATAAGTTAGGAAGCATAGCAGCTTTCATCAAAACAACATCTCTGCTAATCACAACTTTCCTATTTTCAGACACCATAACTTATACCCTTTTACACCAAATTTTTATAACCAAGAAAAACACATTTAATGGATCTCGGTTCCAATTTTCCATTATTAACATGAGCATACGCAGGACACCCAAAGATCTTTAAATCGTAATAATTAGCGGATTACTGCACCATACCTCTTGTGGAGTCTTTTCTCAATGGCAACGGATGGAGATCGGTTGATCAAAAACATGCAATGAGGTCGCTTACGCAAAACGACTTCCGTAAGTTGGCATCCGACAACATACATCGAACCTTCTCCATGATCGCTCGCTCATTCGCTCGCAACGCCGCTTTTGTCGTGGAGTATGACGAATCGTCAAGTGTCTCACGATCCTTCGACTTGCACAATCTATTAAACTCATCGAAACGTAACTCTAAGCCATTGTCCGCATGCGAGGTATTTTATCTGCTTTCCGTCTGCTTTTCAATCATAATTTTCCAAGACTTAAATGCGAAAAACACATCGCTTTTTCTTTTCGTGAAGAACGCCCAAACTTTTCTAGAAAAATCATCAATAAAGGTTAGCATATAATTAGCTCCACCTCTCGAAGGCACTCGATGGTCCCCACAGATCGTAATGAATATACTCAACGCTTCCTTCGTGTTATGGATTCCTCTAGTGAATCGAACTCTCTTTGCTTCCCAAAACACAAAGGCTCACAGAAATTCGGTTTGCAAATTCCTTGCCCATCAAGAAGTCCTCTTTTGCTCAATTCTACCATGCCATTCTCACTCATATGCCCTAGGCGCATATGCCAAAGTTTAGTAATATCATCATCCGACAAGGAAGAGGAAGCGACAATTGTGCATCACCAATGTGAGATAGAACCCCTCGCAAACATATAACTTGGCGCTTTTTCTTTGCCCTTTCATCACAACAAGGACCCTTTGAAATCTTTAAAACCCCACTTTCACTGTGTATCTGCACTTTTAAATCAAGAGTACTCAATGAAATTAAATTTCTTTTCAATTCTGAACATACCGTGACGTCACTAAGTGTTCTCGACAACTCCATCAAACATCTTAACTTTAATTGTTCCAACACCGCGATCTTACACGAAGCATTATTTCCCATCAAAACAACACCTTCGACATTTCGTTTCGTAAGTTGTAAACCAATCCCGATTGGGACTCATATGGAAGGTGCAAACTGAATCAAGTATCCACTCCTCACTTACTTTAGAATCATTGATGTGCGACTAGAAGTTCACCATCGCTGTAGTCTTCTACAACATCGCCTTCACCGTAATTTTCTCGTTGTTTTCCTTTTGATTCGCAGCCTCCTTTTAATCTTATTTTGTAGCTTATAGCACTCGAGATTTAATGTGCCCTTTCTTCTTACAGTGGTTACAAGTTTTACCTCTATTTGAAGACTTGATCTACCCTTAGATTTACCACGATGATTTCTTTCCTGTGTCCTACCACGATCATCATCAATGATTCGATCTTGTCTCCCACGAACAATGAGACCCTCTCCCCGAGAGTCGTTTTAACCACAAGATGTTTCATCTTATCATACGAGGTTAAAGAATCATAAACCTCATCAACCGTGAGAGACTCGCGCTATATAAAAATCGTGTCTCTAAAGGTTGAATAAGACGGAGGCAACGAATGCAGTAGAATCAACCCTAGATCTTCCTTATCATACCAACCTCCATGGCCTCCAAGTTTGAGAGAATTTCTTTAAACACATTAAGTGTTCGTGTATGCACGCACCTTCCTCCAAACGATGAGCATAAAGACGCCGCTTCATATGCAACTTGCTTGTTAGAGTTTTCACATACATATTTGTTCTAGCCTCTTCCATAATGCAATGGCGGCTCTTCTCTTTCATCACATCCTCGCAAAATTTCATTGGACAAATGCGTATGCAATTGTGTTAATGCCTTTCGATCCTTACGCTTCTTCTCTTCATCTCATAATGTCGAAGGCATCTTATCTATCCCTAGCAGGCATCCTCCAGATCCATCTCACATAAGAACCGCTTGCATCTTAATCGCCACAACGCAAATCTGGTGTTGCGATCCAACAACGGAATTTCATATTTCAAAGATGCCATTACTGTGATCGAGATGAACAACCCGGAAGCTCGGATACCAATTGTGAAAAAAATAAAATAAAATAAAAATAAAGAACACAAAATTTTACGTGAAACCCTTTCGGAAAAAACCACGGGCGGAGGAGAAGAAAATTCACTATGTCGAAAATTTGAATCAATACAAAAAGAATAGACTATGTCTATTTATAGGCTTGTAAAGCCATATTCTAGTAGGATTGAAACACCTTATCCTAGTAAATATAAAATAGATGGAGTTTAATAAGGTTTAAAAAACCTTATTCTAAAATAAAATGAAAGAAGTCTAGTTCTATATGGATTTTACTTTTATTTTATTTTCCATCGTATTTTATTTAAATAAGAATTAGGGTCACTTAATTCTAACAATAACTATATCAACAAACCTGAATTCTTTCTGGAATATCAATCATCTGAATTTTATCATCCTTCACCAGTTCAAATTGATCTTCAAGCCTCTTTTCTTTCTGATCACTATAATCTAATCCCTGTTTGCGTAGCTGCAGGAGTTCTTCAACATTGCCAACTATATCTTGAGCTTCCTTTAAAGCAGATGATGAAACATCAAATGCATGCCTTGATTTCTTACTCTTCGTCGTCTTCCATCTACAAAACAAGTTACTTCAAGAGACTTCCAAAATTAAAATATAAAGGGATCGGCATATTCATGCAGTACATAGGTTGTACCTAACAGAAGCCCCAGGCATATCGTCTTCTTCTACAATTAAGTCTGCCATTTCATCTTCTTCACCCATATCTCCATCCTCTTCCTCTTCTATTTGTTCTTCATCTTCAGGAATACCTTCGAGAGGTTGCCCTAAAATATTACATATACCAACCAGTTATTCAAAACCAAATTCAAATGATAATGATAATGGATACCATGCTTAATATACAAACCATCATCATCAACATCAAACTCATCATCAGAGAACCCATATCGTTCCTCATCAAAATCCCTTTGAGCCTTTTTTAGCCGTTTAAATTTCTTGCTACCCTGGAAAAAATTTTGAAGCAAAAACCTCAAATATATAGTGTAGCGACATAAAAATTTTGGTTTCGGGTCGCTAAATTGTGGCGATTTATTAGAAAATTGGAAATTGAAATTTGGTTTTAAAAATAAACCGAGAGTCGCCACCGATCTTTTTTCTAGGTGTGATCGGACACCTATTAGATCTTTCTTTTAAAAAAAACAAATAAAAAGCTAGGTTTACGTTAAAATCCAGAGAAAAATTAGGGTTCGGGAGTCGGTTACGCGCGAGGAAGGTATTAGCACCCTCGCCACGCTCAAAATTGGTATCTTATAAATACATGTTGTCTTGATTTTCAAAAATACGAGTTTAACGTACACTTTAGTTGTGATCCGATTAAGAAGACGTGAAATTTTAATTTTATTTCGGTTTTTTTTGAGAAGGGTATATCGTTCTAACACGAGTCGATCGACATTCACCCAACATAGTGATGAACTCGACGACTTAATGTTAAATTGATATATTGCCTTGATTATTGAAATTAATTAGGAAGACAAGAATATGATTTTTTTGAAAAAATGTAAAACAAAGTTGATGTGAAATGAGGATAAATAAGTGGAAGAGCCATAAACATGTTTGAAACTAATACCGAATATCACAATAATATTGAAGGAGAACACTAATAATGTATACAAGATTAAATGTAATTATAGTATCAAATACGAGAAAACAATAAATATATGTATATATATATATATATATATATATATATATATAAAATGATATTAAGAGTATGTACGTGATGCATGTGAGAAAAAATATATACGTAGTATAGAAAAATATATACATAATATGATAAAAATTACATTGTGTATAATGTATTAATAATAATAATGGTAATAATGAAAAACATTACATAAATATATAATATATAATATTTAAACGCATATACATAATATATACATAATACGAAACAAAATAAATATATTAAAACATATACATGATAAAACATAATGTGATATTCATGATTAATAAAATGATATACACGACATAATATTAATTACATGGGCGTAATATGAAGTATAATATGTGAATATACATTAAAAAAAGTATGTATATATGATACAAATATATTAGCGAATAATAATATCAAGATTAATAACAAAAATAATGTATAAATGTATACGTGTACATATTAAAGATATATAATAAGTGTTGATAATATAGAAGTAAAATATAACAAAATATACATGATAGAATATTTGTATATATATAAAACATATATTAAGGCTAATAATAAAACAACTATATGAACATGTAAAATATATACAAGTATTGACTAAAACTACAAATGTCTAAATAATAGTAAAATACGTTAATAATAATAATAATATAAAAAAAGGTAAATAGAATAGTGAATAATATGTATAATGAAAGGGTGAAAATAATTCCAAAACCCTCATTAATCTTCAAAAAGGATTAAATTCAAATAAACATGAAGTATTGGGGCCAATCTTTAAAATTAATAAAGGGAAAGGGACAGATTCGAACGCTACGAGCAAATAGGAAGGATCTAAGGAGAAAATAGTCCCATTTCACCAAACGACGTCGCTTGGTCATTTCTCCTTCATAATCGCTGAGGGATTGAATTAAAACAGAATTAAAAATACGGGGCCAAATTTAAAAATGTGAAAGACTGATTAAATCCGGCGAAATTGCGGAGGGACTGAAAAACAATTTTACCTCGCTTTAAAAACGCTACGGATCTTAGGCCTCGGTCGGGTCCATTCGGGTTGCGCCTAAACGGCGCTGCTTTCAGATTTTTAAAGTGGGCACCAAAACGGTGCTGCTTTAGTAGGCTATATAAAGCCCGGAAATTTCTAAAAATTCATTTCAAAGAAATTGAGAGAAAAAAAGTGAGAGAGAAGGAAGGGGGCGATTCTCGCCAGGAACAGTCGCTAACGCCAGCCGCCACAGTCATGCCCCACCGCTCACGGTGGCGAGAGTTTCAAAAAAAGGTAAAATTTTCTTTTTTTTTTTTTTCTATATGTTTGTATTTAATATATATGTTGTTTTAAAATAGGTGAAAATCGTATACGACAGAACGGATTCAAAAAAGGAAAAAATAAAAATAAAGAGAAATAGGGGTAAACCTTTTGGCTTAGTCTCCGATTTGATCTGCTTTGGCTGCGTTTTTTGAGTTCTTTTTTCTAATATTGCTTATTATTTTCTCAAAAATCCTCTCTCATATGGTTTGCATTTGGCCCTTTTATAGCCATTTGATTTTCTTTTGCTTTATGTCAATTCCCATTTAATGCTTGCGCAGGAACGCAAGTTGATGACGATGGGCGGTCTGCAGCCTTTTCACGAGGCGTCGAGAGCGTGTAGTTGGTGGCCGATCGGTATGGGGTCAAAGCAGGCGGCGATAAAGTGATTTTAGGGTTTTTAGTTCTTTTTTTTCTTTTGTTATGGCAGTTAATGGTTTTAGGTTGGGCTAGGGTTTTAATTAGTTTAGTTTGGGTTTAAGGTTTTCAATGTATAGGTTTTAAGGGTTTGGGCTTTTTTTGTAATGGGTTTAGGTAACCCAAAATTGGCTCTGCATAAATTGCCTCTCTTTGCTCATTGCCGTGTAACTGGAATAGAGCAAAGACACAAAGAAAGGCCAATTTTGCTCTGTCTTGTGAGTCTTGACTTCATTGGTGCTCTTCTTGTCTTGTTCAGGTAGGCTCTATCCAATCCACTGTGTCTTGTAGCTTTGGTTCAATCCACAGTATCTCCTAACATATGCCTTGCAGAGTTCGATCCTCTCCAATGTAACTTCGAGGATATGAAGTTTGTGGCTTTGATCTGCTCCACTTGTAGCTTTAGAAAGATAAAATCC
This sequence comes from Gossypium anomalum, assembly GCA_025698475.1. NCBI lineage: Eukaryota > Viridiplantae > Streptophyta > Magnoliopsida > Malvales > Malvaceae > Gossypium > Gossypium anomalum. The sequence continues at coordinate 88,565,426 of CM046961.1, forward strand.
ACCACTTCAATCTGCTCTCCTATCACTTCAGTGGGATGGGATTTGTGATCTTCTCTTCTGCAACTCTAAAAGGCAAGCTTTGACATCTTCAATCAGCTCCACTGCAACTCCAGGGGACAGGACTTGCAACTTTGACTTGCTTCACTGCAACTTCAGGGAGGCCAAATCTGGTGTCTTTAATCAATTCCAATCTTTATTCTTTACTCAAACAGGATCTTGAGCTCGACTCATTTCTCGCAACATAAGTTGATTCTTTAAAAATAAACATTAAAAACAGAAATTGGAAATACCTTAGCATGTGAACTGAGGCTCAACTCATTTCTCGCACTATGGGTTGATTTTTGAATCATAGAAATTAAAAGCAGAAATTTAAAGACTCAACTCACCTCTCGCAATATGAGTTGATAGTTGAAAAACAGAAATTAAAAGGCTCAACTCACCTCTCGCAATATGAGTTGACCTTTGAAAAATAGAAATTAAAAGGCTCAACTCACCTCTCGCAATATGAGTTGACCTTTGAAAAACATAAATTGAGGACAGAAATTTAAAATACCTCAGCTTGCCCTGAGGCTCAACTCATTTCTCGCAATATGAGTTGATTTTGGAACATAAATTGAAATTACCTCAACGTGTCTTGAGGCTCAACTCACCTCTCGCATTATGAGTTGATTTTTGACAAACAGAAATTGAAAAGACCTCAGTGTGACCTGAGGTTTGACTCACCTCTCGCAGTATGAGTCAATTTTTGAAAAGCATAAATTGAAATTACCTCAGCGTGCCCCGAGGCTTGACTCACCTCTCGCAATATGAGTCAATTTTTGAAACATAAACTAAAAATACCTCCGTGTGTGGCCTAAGGCTCAACTCACCTCTCGCAATATGAGTTGATTTTTCGAAAAGCAGAATTTGAAAAGCAGAAATTGAAAATACCTCAGTGTGTGGCCTAAGGCTCAACTCACCTCTCGCAATATGAGTTGATTTTTGAGACATAGAAGTTAAAAGCAGAAATTAAAAGGGTTCAACTCACTTCTCAAATATGAGTTGATAATTTGCAAAGTGGATTTTGAAAACAGAATTAAAGGCTCAACTCACCTCTCTAATATGAGTTGATCTTTGAAAAACATAAATTGAAATTACCTCAACGTGTCTTGAGGCTCAACTCACCTCTCGCAATATGAGTTGATTTTCTTGAAAAACATGAATTAAAACATCAAAACCAAAACCTGTCCTTTGGTAGAACTCGTGTGTCTTTTCACTTGATTCAATGTGACTCTCATTCCGCATTTCTTGCTCACTGGAGTACCAGTATATACTATGCATGTTGTTATCATGATATGCACATGTTTGTCTTAAATGCTTTCATGCCTACATGATTATGCAAAGGTGCTCTTAAGCATGTTTGTCGTTTGTCCTTTTAGCCACGATTGTTGAGGATCTGCATTCATTACTTCGCTCTTGACTTTCTCTTTAAGCCATGTACTCGCTTTTAGGCTTTACAAGTAATCAACGCTTTCTCGATATCACTCTTTAGCCCCCGGTTGAACTTTATTCTTGCTTTGACGCTCTTGTGTTTACCAAATTTTCAAACAGTAATGCTTAACATTTCTTTTGTTTAGAGCATGTCATTTCACCATTTATCATGTAAATAAACACATAATGAGATGCATGAAACAAAAGGTCAAGTAGGGGACAAAATGATATCTCGTATTCATTTATTTCAAGTGTGGCAAACAAAGGAAGTTAACCAATGAGAGTAAAAATGTCAAAAAGAAAGAAAAGATCATATTCAATCTGATACAAATGCTCAAGATATTCAACACATGAACTCGCCCACGCTCTCAATCAGAATCTTTCGAGTCCGCTCTCTTGCATAGAAGATTTTGAGCTTTGAGATGCTTCAAATATCGTAGTCTCACTGCTTGTCGTATGGTTTAAAACATCTTGCCTTGTAAGTTTAATGTTTGCTTCATTAGAATGCCCTCTCGGTTTTCATCCTAATCTTTTTGTTTAATCAAAGCGCCTTTTTCGGTTTTCGCTCTGATCCTCTCTTTTTTTTTTTTTTTTTTAAGATGCCCTTTTCGAGTTTTCATCTTGATCTTTCTTTTCAAGCATAGTACTTCTTCCCCGCATCTGAGTTCACTGGATTCGGTAGCTCCTTACCATCCATCTCGGTAAGGATCAAAGCTCCTCCTGAGAATGCCTTCTTTACGACGTATGGTCCTTCCCAATTTGGTGCCCATTTTCCTCGCAGATCTTTTTGTATCGGGAGAATCTTTCTCAGCACGAGTTCTCCTTCATGGAATTCTCTTGGTCGTATCTTCTTGTCATGGGCCGCGATCATTCTCTTTTGGTACATCTGCCTGTGACAAATTGCTCTTAGACGTTTTTCTTCGATGAGGTTCAACTGATCATATCGAGCTCGAACCCATTCTGCTTCTTCTAACCTTGATTCCATTAAGACTCGCAGAGAGGGGATCTCAACCTCGATAGGAAGCACAGCTTCCATTCCATAGACTAGAGAGAAAGGAGTTGCTCCTCAGTAGATGTTCGCATTGCAGATGTGCGGTATGCAAACAAAGCAAATGGAAGTTTCTCGTGCAATCTTTATACGTCTCTATCATTTTCCCAATGATCCTCTTAATATTCTTGTTAGTCGCTTCAATGTTGGCTGCTCATCTTTGGGCGATAGGGCGAAGAGTTATGATGCTTTATTTGGAACTCGCCGCACACTTCTTTCATCATCTTATTGTTCAGATTCGTGGCATTATCTCAAATGATTCTTTCGTAAGCCATACCGCAAATGATCTCCTTTTTCAAAAACTCCGCAAATCGCAAATTCTTGTCACATTGGCAAATGAAGCGGCTTCTATCCATTTTGTGAAGTAATCGATGACCACAAAGATGAATCGATGTCCGCTTGATGCCTTTGGAGAGATTGGCCCTATAACGCCCATGCCCCACATAGCAAAAGGCCACGGAGAGGTCATGACATGAAGAGAGAGAAGGGGCCACATGAATTTTATCGCCAGAGATTTGGCATTTGTGACATTTTCTGGCAAAATTGATGCAGTCACTTTCCATTGTCAGCCAATAATAACCGAGTCTTATGATCTTTCTGGCCATATTGAAACCATTGGCATGTGTTCCACAGGTTCCCTCATGGACCTCTTTGAGTATTTTTCTGGCTTCAACATCATCCACACATCTCAAGAGCATCCGATCTTTTCCTCTTTGTATAGGATGTCCCCACCAAGAACAAATCCAAATTGCCATTCTTCCGATTGTTCTTTTGTCGCCTCGTTCGCTTGTTCAGATACCTTTGATTCTTGACATATTCTAATACATCGTGGAACCATGGACGTCCATCTGCTTCTTTCTTGATGCTACAACAATGTGCAGGGACCTCGTATATGCTCATTTTGAGGGGCATTATTTCTGCTTCTTTACTTGCTTTGAACATTGAAGCCAAAGTGGCTGTGGCATCACCCACTTGGTTTTCTTCTCGTGGGAAATAGTGAAAAGTTACCTCTTTGAATTCTTTGATCAATTCAAACACTAAATCATTGCATTTTAATCAATTTTGGATCCTCACTTCCCACTCTCCACGGATTTGGTAAATCACTGTAGCCGAGTCTCCGTGACACCTCTAGGATTTTGATGTCTCGATCAATAGCCGCACGAAGCCCCATGATACAAGCCTCATATTCTCGATATTATTGGTACAAAAGAAGTTCACTCTTGCAAAGGAACGGATAATGATTCCTCTCTCGTGATATCGTGATCGCTCCGATTCCATGCCGCAGCATTCGACTCACCATCAAAACACATCTTCCATGATTTCCCTTTTGAGGACTCGATTCCATTTCGTGATACACATTAAATCTTCGTCCGGGAAATCGAATCTTAACGGCTCATATTCTTCTCGCTGCTCGAGTTGCTAGAAAGTCACCTATTGCGCTTCCTTTTATTGACTTCGACTTACATAGGCAATGTCATATTCGAAAGGAGAATCGCCATCGCCATCCTTCCCGATAGTGCCACGATTCCATCATGTATTTTATCGGGTCTAGTTTTGAAATTAGCCATGTCGTATGGTACAACATGTATTGTCCGAGTCTCCGAGCTACCCAAACTAGAGCGCAACAGAACTTTTCAATGGACGAATACTTTGCCTCATATTCAGTGAACTTTTTACTGAGGTAGTAGATCGCCTTTTCTTTCTTTCCCGTCTCGTCATGTTGCCCCAAAGACGCGAAACCCATTGAATTTTCGAACACGGTCAAATACAATATCAATGGTCTCCCCGGAGTTGGCGGTACTAGCACTGGAGGATTAGACAAATATTGCTTTATCTTATCAAAGGCCACCTGGCATTCCTCATTCCAATCTCTCGGGTTATGTTTTCAAGAAGCCGAAAGATTGGGTCGCATTGGTTGGTAAGTTGAGCGATAAATCGGGCGATATAGTTTAATCTCCCTAAGAATCCTCTAACTTCCTTTTGCGTGCGTGGGGTGGTAACTCTTGAATGGCTCTTATTTTATCCGATCGACCTCGATACCTCTTTCATCGACAATGAAGCCTAGCAACTTCCCCGAGGTAGCCCCAACGTACATTTAGCCGGGATTGAGCTTTAACTCGAACTTCCTCACTGTCGAACAACTTCTTCAAGTTCACTACATGTTCTTCTTCCCTGGATTTAGCAATCATATCGTCGACGAGACCTCTATTTCTTTATGCATCATGTCATGGAATAATGTCACCATGGCCCTCTCGATATGTTGCCCCGCATTCTTTAACCCGAATGGCATCACCTTGTAGCGAACGCTCCCACATTGTTATGAAGGTGGTTTTCCATGTCTTCAGGGCCATCTTGATCCGATTATACCCCGAGAATCCATCCATGAAAGAAAACAATGAATGCTTTGGCCGTGTTGTCCACCAACGTATCAATATGTGGCAAGGGAAAATTATCTTTTGGGCTTGCTCGATTCAGTCACTAGTAATCCACACACATTCGTGATTTTTGCCATCTTTCTTTGGTACCGGACTATATTGGCCACCCATTCGATATTTGGAGGCTTGTAGGAAACCAAAGATCAAATTGCTTCTTGACTTCCTCTTTTATTTTCAGCAGCATTTCGGGTCTCATTTGTCTTAATTTTTGCTGGATGGGCTTGCATTCTGGCTTTAACGGGAGCTTATGGACCACTAAATCTTCATCTAGCCCTGGCATGTCCTGGTATGACCATGCGAAAACATCTTTGTACTCGCGAAGTAGAGCGATCAAATTATGCCTGGTGCTCTCTGAAATAGAAGTCCCAATCTTCACTTCTTGTTTCCTTTCTTCAGTGCCCAAATTTATTGTCTCCACGGATTCTTCATGAGGCAAAATCTGTTTATCCTCTTATTCCACCATTCTTAACAATTCAGGAGACGAGACGTAATCTTCAACATTTTCTTCGGCTTCAAATTCCCTAAACAAACAAATTTCTCAAAATCAATTTCAAGACTCAGAACTTGGGTTTGTTCATGTCATCGATATCCGAGCACCAAAGTTGAATGGAAAAGGAAGCTATAGAGGGGTAGCTAAGTATTGGAATCAACAAAGGAATGTTATGGTATGGAATGTGGCAAATGTGAATATGGGCTATGAAATGAGAAAATGATTATGAAATTAGCGATAATGCGAAAAAGTCGTGACAAAATGCATCTTCATTGATATTCATTTAAATGATAAAGAGCGAATGCACGCTCTTACAAAAGAATTTTATTATATTTAAAGACATAATAGAAAGTTAATGTTTGGCATTACTCTGAAGACTTATAAACTACAAGAAGCTCCTCGGAAGTCCAATTGTTCAACATGAAACCAGAGGGCAAAGGCGTATCCTCGAGACATCTTTACTTGTACCACCCCTTTGTCAATGACATTTATAATCGACATTCCGAAAACCCCTTTCAATTATCCTCATCATGTTTTGTGGATCGTCTTGTCTGTGGTATATCATTCCCGCAGACGTAAATGTTTTTGACAAAGGAGGGTATTCTATGGGCTCCCATTCTGTTCTCGGCCCAAAGTTCTTGCAATCCTCCTTTCCCGATCTTTCTTCCACTGTCTTCTTCTTTGACGCATGTCAGTCCGAATCCCAAACCGTGACGAGCCTTGTGCTGCCGCACCGGCTTTAAAGCCCTAACTATTCCTTGCGATGTCCGCCTAAACCTCTTCTTGCTCGAGCTCCTCTTCCTATGGTCAACTTGACACCCATTCTGGTATTTCTCGACAGTTTTGGCACTGGAATTCTGTTTCCCTCAGCAACAAAAGTGGCATTGACGAATTCGAGGGATCGGAAGGAACACTCCACTGCGTCTTTGCTTACTTCAAGATATGGTGCATCTGCAGAGATAGATGCGACGATGTATTCTTCTCCCTCAACCGTGACCAGACAGCCATCCATGATAAATTTCATTTTTTGGTGGAGGGATGATGGGACCGCTCCAGCAGAATGGATCCAGGGTCTCCCCAAAAGACAGTTGTACGATGGCGTAATATCCATGACTTGGAACTCGACATCATAAATGTAAGGGCCCACTTCTAGAGGGATCTCAATCTTTCCCATAACTTCACGCCTCGTCCCGTCGAATGCCCTCATCATGGAATGACAGGGCCTTAAGTAGGACAAATCCATCAGTATTCGAAAGTGTGGCCAATGGCATAACATTTAATGTCGACCCATTATCGATGAGTACGCGTTCGGTATTATGTAGCCCTTGCAATGGTCGTGATGTGCAATGCTTTCACCGATCCTCTACCGCTTAGCGGTATCTCATCATCACTAAAAGAGATGAAATTGTCCGCATTCAAATTGTTTACCCACCTATCAAGCTTTTCAACGGATATGTTATTGGCCACATAAGCTTGATTTAACACCTTCAATAAAGCATTCCGGTGTGGCTCAAATTTAACAGTGAGAGATAAAACGAGATTCGCTACCGGTCGCTTACTCAATTGTTCCACCACACTATACTCACTCGTGCTTGATAAACTTCAAGAATTCTTGAGCTTCTTCCTCATTCACAAAGCTTTTTAGTTTCTTGCACGGTGGAATTTCTTGCTCGACTTCAACTTGCATCATCGCTTTCCCTTTTGCTTCAAATCGCTACTTTTCTTTGCCGGTTCAATTCCTTTAGAATAGCATCTCCCATCAGCGGTGAAGTGACCCACTTCCCCACGCGCTTCAAATTGCGGCTTCGTGATTTCACTTTCAGTGTTACGATGTTGACATCGTATTTCCAAGGTACCGCCTTGTTATTTTTGTAAGGAAAAGGAGATGGTATTTTAATGATCATCTTTGGTTTCACCGGCTCCTTTTTCGCGTCATAGTAAATCACCAATGGCCGATCAGCGCTATAAGGGGGACCTGATGATTGATTGTCAGAGGCACATATTTCTCCACTATCGGCCTCTTCAGCTTTACAAAAAATACTGATCTCCTTGTTATCCATCATACTTTGCAATAATCTTCTGAATTCATCACAGGACTGAATGTCGTGTCCTTCGATACCATGAAACGCGCAAAAACTGTGACTCTTTGCATTCCTTCCTTCGAATACTCCGTTAAAACGACAAAGCAACCCTTTTTCAACTAGTACCTCCCAGATTCTCTGCAGAGGTGTTCTCACTTCAGAAACCCATCTTTTACTTTGTTGTTTATCCTCCTCTCCCACTGTGCTCACATTACCTTCGGTGTGGTTTGGGAATGGATTCCCAGCAGTACCGCCAGTACCATCAAATCGCAAAATGCCCGCATCGATGAGCCCTTGAACTCTCCTTTTGAAAGCAAGACAATTCTCGGTAGAATGCCCCTGGTTCCCCGCGTGATATGCACAACTAGCATTTGGATCGTACCATTTCGGGTATGGAGGCTTAAGGGGTGCCATGTAATGAGGGGAAATTAGTTGTTTCTCCAAAAGTTTTGGGTACAATTCCCCATATGACACAGGGATGGGAGTAAACTGCGGTCTCTCGGAATTTGGCCTTGTTGGTCTTGGTTCATTTCTGGGTTGGTTTTGAACGGGTGCAGTGTTTTGTGAAAAAGTGGTGACGGGTTTTTGGTTATTTATGGCGTATACGGGGTAGGAGGGAGGTGGTGTTTGGTAGTAAGGGGTTTGAGGAGGACAATGGAAATTTGAAGGTGAATAATGTCGGGGTCGAGGTTGGTTAGGATATGAATTGGGAATGTAACGACTTCCAGTTCCCACCATGTGGGCCTCTGGCTCTTTTTTCCTTATGGGAGCTGCTTTTCTTGAGCCTTCTGATCCTTCCATTCTACCGCTCTTAATGGCGTTCTCTATGAGCTCCCCAGATATTACGATATCCCAGAAACTCCTTCGTGGCACTTCCCACTAGTTTGTCATAAAACGGCGCCTTTAAGGTGTTGGTAAAGAGAATGGTTATCTCCGCTTTTGTTAGTGGGGGGTTCCACTTGGGCCGGGACGCTCTCCATCTCTCGCGCATACTTGTCTAAAGGTCTCTCGACGGCTTTTTCTCCATCATTTGTAAGGTCATCCGGTCCGCACCATGTCCGATACATGCTTATATTGCTCGCAGTAATGCGTATGCCAAGTCTTTCCGTGATCTAATCTTTTCCGTCATCGAGTTGGTTGGTTGTACCAACGGAGGGTCGACCCGCTTAGACTGCCTTGGAAGCAATGTATAAGTAACTTATCATCGCTCACGTAACTAGTCCATCTTTCGACGAACATGATGAGATGTGCTTTTGGGCACCTAGTCCCATCATACTTCTCAAAATCAGTGCCTTGAACTTCTGAGGCAAAATTAGATCGTGCACGAGGTCGAGTTCCTTGGCACCTAGGGCGGAGAAAGACCTCGGTGCCCTCTATTGCTTTGAGTCTTTCCTCCGCACTCCTATATTTCGCGTCATGGTTATCCAATTTCAATTTGGCTACTTCATGGGTCGTCCGGATCCGAACTAGGGGATAAGCAGGATCGCCCCGGGTTCGACGCGAATATTCCTTGCCCCAAATTAGTGGGTGGAGCAGTGGCATAGGTCGATGTTCCAAGCCCGTGGGTTCTCCTTGAGCATACCCTCTCTCGTGTTTGTATATGCGGGTGGTGGAGTGAATCCCGAGGATAGAGTGGATCCCGATCGTGGTGAATTCTCGATTGAGGTTCCATAACATCGGGTTCTGCATGGGTCCCTTTCCCTGACCAAAGTTGTCATCATTTCCATAATTTTGGCCATCCGATCTCTTTGCTCAAGTGAATCCTCTCGAGATCTTACCATTAGATCTCTCGCCTCTTGTTGCGATTTAGCCATTTGCTCTTGTAATTCCTTTTGAGCCCTTTCCATCCTTTCGATTCTCTCATTGAACTCAAACTTCCATTGCCCTAGTTTGTCGACGCTGCTCAGTATAAATGTCGTGATTCCAGTCTTGAAGTCTTGCAATCATGGATTATATGGCTCTTTTAGTTTCGTGGATAATTATGGTGATATGTATATGCGATGAATGAATGAATGAGTGTATGAATGAATGAATGTCCAAAGAAATAAATGATGCATAAATGTTAGTTATGAGTAAATATGCAAGAATTTGGTGTTGATTTCAAGATAGCCCCATATGTAGGCATTTCATTCATCGTAAGAGTACGTTACAAAAAGTTTTCATTTTTTCCAACATTACACAAATTTCCTAGCCACATTGCCTTGCTTCTTCACTTGCTCTAAAAACTCGATATACTCGATCTTTGGCTCTGAGGAATTGGAAACCGAGAACTTCTGGCTTCATCCGATAATTGAACAACTTGCATAGCCGCTTGACGAATTTCATTGATCAAGAAGTTGAGTTGCATTTCTTTTTCTTGGAGAGTTCCTTCAGACGCGCGCAGCATGTCCCTATCAGATCATCATTCTTTTCTTCTAGAGCCTTCGTGAGGTTATCTAATTGTTGTTGACGAGAGATTGTAGCATATTTTCTAAATCTCGTACTCTCCTTTTAATTCTTGATGTTCAGATCGCTATTCGCGACTCTGCATTCACCATTTCGTACTCGACATTCTTCCTTCTCAACTCTATTACAACGCATGCGCCTTTTCCTCTCTCTCTCTTTGCTTTTCCCTTCCAAAACTCCATTCCTCCTTTGATGTTGCTAATTTCTTCTTTCCACTCAGCTGTTGACTTGCCCAATCCACTATTCTTTATAGTGCTTCTTAATTTCTTGTTTTCCAAATGAAGGTCCCTTAAGTCGTTTCTCACGATCTCGGCCTCCCTTTGTACTTTTTCAGTTCTGGACCTTTCAACTTGAGCTTCAATCTTCAACTGATAGTTTTCTTCTTGAAGGGTACTGAGGTCCCTAGACATCTTAGCTTTTTCTCGCTCGAATTCTTGTCTAGCGATGTCCAACTCGGACGGCATTTCCTCCAAAAAGGGGTTCTGGGCAGTGCAATTTGTTGATGAGATTTGCTGACTACTTACCCTTTGCTTTCTCCATATGTCATAGTCTTGGGTAAGGGTATCAGCATACAAGGCTAATTCCATGAAATGAATTTCATTCCAAGACTTTGCAATATCTCGAACTCTCTTCATATATCCTCACCCGCAAAGCTTAACTCGACTGTGCCAACCCTCCAGCCATGTATAAATTGTCGCGAAGAAAATTGCCTTTGGACTAATAGCGGAGCGTATCCAACTCCTCCCCATAACCCGAGTAAAGGTACCCAATCTTGGCCTCCACATTTGTATAGCAGGACTGAAGGACGGATCCAGGGTGCTCTCCACGTTATATCCTCGGCGCGAAGATTCTGAAAGACTGATACCCAATGTTGCTCGGTGACTTCTCTCGGCCATTCTTTCTTGAGGTAAGCTTCTAGCGGGGCGAATGTTTTTGAAAACATGTGGAATGGAGTGCGCTCTACTTTCCAAAAATGACTCAAAATCCAAACATTGAGCAGCTGTGCACACCCGATAAATCGTCCCTTTCCTACCCTTCGACAAGTACTCAAGGACCTGAATGTCTCGGCTAAAATAGTCGGGACAGGGTTGACTCCTTGTTTTAACCTTTCGAAGAAATCAAACACTGCAACCTCAATATGTCTGAGAACTCTCGGGAAAATGACCAAACCGTAAATGGCCAAGGCGAATAAATTAACTCTCTTCAATATGTCCGGATGACTTAGAACCAATTCTCGTAGGCTAGACCATGGAATGCAAACGGTTTCATTCTTCTTTTTTATTTGTTTTTCAGCCTGCATCAGTCATGTCTATCACCTTACTAACTTTTTCTAAAGGTCAAGGGCTTAGGCTCCTTCACGTATATCTTGCCGAATTGCACATTATCGATGCGGAGTAAAGCAAAGATACTCTTCTATGGTTGAGTCATGTCCTCTTGATTGAATGTAAAGCACCGATAAGTCGGGTCCCGAGATCGAACCATGGCTTGAATCAACTGCTCGCCTCTACACGAATGGTGATCAAGTGAGCTATATCTCCATACCTTTCGGTGAAAATGCCCCTAGTGTCCAATCCCATTGGTTCCAAACTCGCACCAAATCCTCAAGGTTATTTTGGCGGACATTCACAGCTTGTATGTTCGGGCAAATTGGCAACACTCCCTTCCACTAGGTCAGTCCCCTTTTCTCTCTCGAGTTTTTAGAGACCAGTCTCGAACCACGGCATTCTTCTCGATTATTTGTGTAATTGACTCCTCCATCGTAAAACCCGTTCTTTGGCAACTATCCTTTAATTAACACCTTCCTAATGTGATGCCTATGATGCATGATGAAAATAAAAATAAAAACAAACAAACTTGGTTAGCAACACAACAAATATATTTTGAGAAACAAATTAAACTACTCAACCCAATTCTTTTACATAGACAGTGTAAATGAAAGGCAAAAAGCATTTCCCCGTGTACTTATTTTGGTGGCTATAAGCGGACAGAGGTTCGGTATGGCTCTAATTGGATGGCTCGTATGGTTCATTATATGCGGGTTTTGGTTCTAGATAGGTACTCGAATTGTTCGTACCATCGTCTACTAAAACTAGTACGAAACCTCGGTCATAGCCCATCACAGGCTCACGAGTTCAACTCGAGGGATTACATTTACTTATGCCTATGCGGAGGGACAAGTTAACTCACGAAAGCATAAGTCATATGTAATCCGAAAGTATTCACTAGCCTGTGCGGAGGGACGAGTTAACTCACGAAGGCGTAGCGCGCTTTTTTCACTTAAACGGACGGAGCCCTGTATAGAGCTCATGTTATGCAAATTGCAAGTGCACGGTGTGTGTGGGGAGAAACTCATGAACATTTTATTTAAAAACTAAACAAAAAATAACCATAAAATTTAAAGCTGAAAAACAAAAGGGCAAAAACGAGTTAGAAAAATATTTACAACATGACGCAAATGCATGAAATTTTGAAAACGAGATTTCGGATCACGACCAAATATTTACTTGAACAAGGAAATTTAAAAATTTTGACAAAACGTGTTTAATTCGACTCGACTCTCAAAGTCCTGTCCCCCAGTGGAGTCGCCAAATGTATGTGGACGTAAAAATTTTGGTTTCGGTCGCTAAATTGTGGCGATTTATTAGAAAATTGGAAATTGAAATTTGGTTTTAAAATAAACCGAGTCGCCACCGATCTTTTTCTAGGTGTGATCGGACACCTATTAGATCTTTCTTTTAAAAAAACAAATAAAAAGCTAGGTTTACGTTAAAATCCGTAGAAAAATTAGGTTCGAGAGTCGATTCGCGCGAGGAAGGTATTAGCACCCTCGCGACGCCCAAAATTGGTATCTTATAAATACATGTTGTCTTGATTTTCAAAAATACGAGTTTAACGTACACTTTAGTTGTGATCCGATTAAAAAGACGTGAAATTTTAATTTTATTTCGGTTTTTTTTTAGAAGGGTATATCGTTCTAACACGAGTCGATCGACATTCACCCAACATAGCGATGAACTCGACGACTTAATGTTAAATTGATATATTGCCTTGATTATTGAAATTAATTAGGAAGACAAGAATATGATTTTTTTGAAAAAATGTAAAACAAAGTTGATGTGAAATGAGGATAAATAAGTGGAAGAGCCATAAACATGTTTGAAACTAATACCGAATATCACAATAATATTGAAGGAGAACACTAATAATGTATACAAGATTAAATGTAATTATAGTATCAAATACGAGAAAACAATAAATATATGTATATATATATATATATATATATATATATATATATAAAATGATATTAAGAGTATGTACGTGATGCATGTGAGAAAAAATATATACGTAGTATAGAAAAATATATACATAATATGATAAAAATTACATTGTGTATACGTATTAATAATAATAATGGTAATAATGAAAAACATTACATAAATATATAATATATAATATTTAAACGCATATACATAATATATACATAATACGAAACAAAATAAATATATTAAAACATATACATGATAAAACATAATGTGATATTCATGATTAATAAAATGATATACACGACATAATATTAATTACATGGGCGTAATATGAAGTATAATATGTGAATATACATTAAAAAAAGTATGTATATATGATACAAATATATTAGCAGAATAATAATATCAAGATTAATAACAAAAATAATGTATAAATGTATACGTGTACATATTAAAGATATATAATAAGTGTTGATAATATAGAAGTAAAATATAACAAAATATACATGATAGAATATTTGTATATATATAAAACATATATTAAGGCTAATAATAAAACAACTATATGAACATGTAAAATATATACAAGTATTGACTAAAACTACAAATGTCTAAATAATAGTAAAATACGTTAATAATAATAATAATATAAAAAAGGTAAATAGAATAGTGAATAATATGTATAATGAAAGGGTGAAAATAATTCCAAAACCCTCATTAATCTTCAAAAAAGGATTAAATTCGAAATAAGCATGAAGTATTGGGGCCAATCTTTAAAATTAATAAAGGGGAAAGGGACAGATTCGAACGCGCGAGCAAATAGGAAGGATCTAAGGAGAAAATAGTCCCATTTCACCAAACGACGTCGTTCGGTCATTTCTCCTTCATACTGCCAGGGGATTGAATTAAAATAGAATTAAAAATACGGGGCCAAATTTAAAAATGTGGAAAGACCTGATTAAATCCGATGAAATTGCGGAGGGACTGAAAAAACAATTTTACCCTGCTTGTGAAAACGCGCGGATCTTAGGCCTCGGGTCGGGTCCAATTCGGGTTGCGCCTAAACGGCACCGTTTCTGTACTTTAAAGTGGGCACCAAAACGGTGCCGCTTTCGATGAGCTATAAAAGCCTGGAAATTTCTAAAAAATTCATTTCAGCAGCTGAGGAGAAAAAAAAAGTGAGAGAGAAGGGAAGGGGCGATTCTCGGCCAGGAACCGCAGCCACGAACGCCGTGGCGCCATTGCCGCGCCACCGCCACTGGTGGTTTGAGTTTCAAAAAAGGTAAAATTTTCTCTTTTTTTTTTTATTTTCTATATGTTTGTATTTAATATATATGTTGTTTTAAAATAGGGTGAAAATCGTGTATACGAACGGATTCAAAAAAAGGAAAAAAATAAAAATAAAGAGAAATAGGGGTAAACCTTTGGCTTAGTCTCTGATTTGATCTGTTTTGGCTGCGGTTTTTGAGTTCTTTTTTTCTAATATTGCTTATTATTTTCTCAAAAAAATCCCCTCTGTACATGGTTTGCATTTGGCCCTTTTTATAGCCATTTGATTTTCTTTTGCTTTATGTCAATTCCTGTTTAATGCTTGCAGGAACGCAAGTTGGATGACGATGGGGCGGTGCTGTAGCTTCGTCAGAGGCGTCAGAGAGCAGGTAGTTGGTGGCCGACTGGTATGGGGCTGGGGGCAGAGGCGGCATAAGCTGATTTTAGGGTTTTTAGTTCTTTTTTTCTTTTGTTATGGCTGTTAATGGTTTTGGGTTGGGCTAGGGTTTTAATTAGTTTAGTTTGGGTTTAAGGTTTTGAATGTATAGGTTTTAAGGGTTTGGGCTTTTTTTGTAATGGGTTTAGGTAACCCAAAATTGGCCTGTACATATAGGTAAAACAGTTGTGCAGTGAAACAAATCAGACAAAAATAATCAGTATGATTAAATCTAACATTAATTCAGCAAAACTAAAAGAACTTAAATGTGATAAAATTTCACTCAGAACTTAACAATCATCATTTTTTATTTCTTCTGGGAAGGGAAACAAATGTAACAACCTTTGGTACATTAACGTCATTCTCCCGAAGGAGCTCATAGTCATCTTCATCTAGGTCCTCAGCTTCCCTGTACACATTGATATATACATCATCAGAAATTAGCTAAACTAGCCTCTCTGACTAATAGAATGATATAAAGCTTTCTTAAACTAAAAAAAAATAAAATACTAATAATATCTCATCTTCATTTTACAGACAATGTAGCAGTAACGTAGCATCAAAGGAGGAAAAAAACTCACTTCTTCTTTCTCTTTTTCCTTTTTTTCCGCCTCTCCTCATCGCTATCTTCCCTCTCTTCAGCTTCATCTACCACATCAACTATGAATCCATCATTCTCATACTCATCTTGCCCCTCATCTGTTCAAACCAAAAATAAATAATCAAATAACTCCAACGAATTCATGAACCCAGACAAAACCGAAGAACACCCTGCCGCCCAAATGAGCAAAATGTAACGCCCATCTTCGTCGAGTCCCAACTCCTCTGCACGAATTGAACACCCAAAACCAAAAAAAAAAAAAAAAAAAAATTCAAGGCTTTGGTTTTAGCTAAAAAAAACCAAAAAAATTATAACGGTATCACCTTCTTCGCAAGAAACCATATTTTTGCCCATAGTTCAGAGAAAAACAGAGAAAAAGTGTAATCAACTTGGGATTGCAGAGAAGAAATGGAAGCAGGATTTAATAAAAGGGAAAGAAATATTATTAGATTCTACTAATTGTAGTACAATAACAGTAAATTACCGTACAATAGCAGAATACAGCAGCAACCAACTCGAAGGAGGAGGTGAGGAAGTTAGAAAATTGTTTGACAAATTTGGTATTGGATGATTACGGTTATGCTTGCGGACGTGTACTAGGTGACAACAAAATAAACAACCGGGTGGTCGTTTTTTGCTGGCGTCAGCTTCTCCTCGGACCATGTGGTTGTTCATGTGGCTCGCTTGGGTTGGTGGTATTCATGTAGTAGGTTGGGTTACAACATTGCCCCCGTGGTTCGAAAGACACCCTGTGCTCAAGGTTGCAATTTAGAAAAGCTTTCAAGAGATGCGCGTTGTCTTCCCAAGTAGCTGCTTCTGATGGGAAAGTAGTCCCACTAAATAAGCAATTGGTCAACCTAGTGACCAGAATGCTCCATGACATAATGGGCTAAAACTTTCAGTGGCTGCAAGATGAATGTGTTGGCTGAGTCAACCAAATGTAAGGGAGTGACTTGTAGTTCTAGAACACCGGAGCATTTGCGAAGAAGGGAGATATGGAAGATGGGGCGGACGCGAGCAGTGTCATGTATATCCAGCATGTATGAAACTTCTTACAAGGATATAGATTTAGGTCCCTTATATTATATTATGGTAATAGTAATCTAATTTTAACTTTATCTAATGAAGAAGAAGAAACTTATTCAGAAGAATCATCTTCTACTATTAAAAAAATAAAAAATTTAAAAAGCAAAAAAGAAAATCTATAACTCAACAAAAATATAATTTTCGATCCTATAAAGAACTTATAGAACATTGGAAAAGAAGATTTACTAATAGTAAAGATAAAAATAAAAGAGTAGAATATTTAAAATTAATAGAAGAACTTTATGAAAAACATAAAGATCTATTTGCTATGTTTAATTATCATTATATGTAGAAAGTAGTAGTTCTAATAATTCTGATAATCAAGAAGATTTAAAAGTTACTAGTTATAAATCTGATGAAGAACATGCTTCAACAGATGAGGAAGAAAATATAGAAATACCAGAACCTATGGAAATTGATAATACAGATCCTTATGGTAAAAGAAAAATAGAATCAG
This sequence comes from Gossypium anomalum, assembly GCA_025698475.1. NCBI lineage: Eukaryota > Viridiplantae > Streptophyta > Magnoliopsida > Malvales > Malvaceae > Gossypium > Gossypium anomalum. The sequence goes on from CM046961.1 coordinate 88,582,510, forward strand.
ATATTCAAAAAGATGATTATCTGAGAGTTTTAGACAAAGATTTTGAAACAGTAGATAATACAACTAGGATTTTTGGTAATCAAACCGAAGATATAGCTACTAATGAAGTCAAAACAGAATACACAGGTGAATCTTTTAATCAACAACCTAGTCAAACTATACCTATACCACATAGGATAGATGACTTAAATAACAGAAACGTAGCCCAATGAGAAATATATTTAGATTTAACTAATATTCAAATTGCAGATTATGAAAAAATATAGATGATTGGGCACAGTCAATGACAATTGTTGTAAACAACAATAGTACTTGGTCAAAAGAAAAATTCTTAAATTATTTTGTAGGAACTTTTCAAGGTGATGTTTTGCAATTTTTAAGAAGATGGGAGGAATCTGATATAGGAAAAATCCAAAAAGGACAATTAATTAATCAGATAGGTACCCCTAAAGATCTTTTAAAAGGATTAACAAATATTCTAAAAATAGAATTTTGTGGCTATTTTGATAAAAAAGATCAAGATAGTATAGCTAGTTATGTCTTGTCAAAAATAAAGTTATGTGATGTACAGGCCCAAATTCGTCCTGGCCCAACAGGCCCAAAAACCTAAAACCCAAGCCTAAAATACACAACCCAAATCAGAAACAAACAAACAAAAAAACCTAAAGACTACCTGAAGGCGCCAGTACCTAGGCCGGCATGCCTACCGCCGATCGTTGCCCACACACGCCACCGCCGCACTCCTCCGACACCTGCAGAAGCCAAATTAACACGCAAAAGGAAATAATCTCAAAGCAGAGTAGAGTAGCAAAGGTAGCAGAAAAAAAAAAAGCCAGAGCATGTATCAATTTCGACTATATAGCCAGACAAAAAAAATGTAATTTAGATACAACAAGAAAGAAACAACCAAAAACAGATTCAAAAAATTTGAGAGGTGTTCATCATTTTTCTATTTTCGTTCATTTCACTCCCTTTCTTCACAAATCGGTTTTGATACAAACTGAAAAAGGGGGATTTTTGAAAAGAAAGAAAACTCAATCTTCAAAATACAAAAACCCCATAGAAATCAAAATAAAAAAAAGAAAACAAAAAGGTGATTTTCATTTCTTCTCTTCGGGCTTTTTATTTTATTTATTCATTTATTTTATTTTCATTTTGATACAAAAATAAGAAGAAAAAAGAAGGGGGTTTTCTTATCTGCTGTTGGTATCGATCTAGTGAAAGTTTACTTCCCATGTCCAAAGGTTGACGGATTCTTGTGGATCTAGTTGAAACCGGGACGGTGGTGGAGGTGCATTAGGCGCCGATGAAGCCCACGGGATTGAGAGAGGAGTGTTTTGAGAGAAGATTTTGAGTTTTTTTTTTCTTTTTTGTTTTTTGACAGAATAATCGGTCAAATGAGTGCATGAGGGCAAAAATTCAGTTTATATGTATGTTTAAAACGCTGTATGGGTTATTTTTGAAATCGGTCCTCCCACTTTTTCGATCTGTTTCAATTGGGCCCTTTTTTTTGTTCCTTCTTTTTCTTTTAATTTTGGCTCAGAACTCTGCTTGTATCCCATTTCAGTCCCGCGTAAAACATGGCATTTAAGAGCATAGGGATATTTTCCCTTTCGGACCCTCTGTTTCACTTGCGTGTTACAGTTTGGTCCCCTACTTCATTATATATATATATATTTTTTTTGTTTTTTAAATTCCTTTAAACTTTTAGTCAAGCCTTTTTATTCCATGCATTAGTCCATTTATTTACTTATTTGTTTAGTTATTCATTATTCTTTTATTTTATTTGTTTAAACATTTACTTTCTTATTCATATATTATCATTTTATTTATTTTTAATCCTTGCATATATTTATTTACTATGTTTTATTTTATTTATGCTCCTATTATTATTATTACCTTATTATCCATTATTTTATTATCACTGCTCGCTTATTTATCATTATTTTTTTGTATATTAAAGAAAAATATATTAGATTGTCTATATATATATATATATATATATATATATAATACCTATTATTATTATTATTATTATTATTATTATTATTATTATTATTATTATTATTCATATATCTGTTTTTATCCTTCTTATATAAGTATGTTAAATTATTTTGGTACTTTTACTTTATGTAATCATTATTTTGAAACTTATTTATATTACATTATTTTAACATTTTATGTAATATTTGATTTAAATAATTTTTTAATATACACTTGTACATAAATTATTTTAATTGAGCTTTCTATTGGTACTTATTATTTCCGGATTCACTCCATTTTCTATGTATTGAGCTATTTTTAATAACTTTACTTTGATGTTATAAAATCATCACTTGAAAGTTCTTTTCCATGTTATATTATTTTAATATTCTATGTAATACACCATCCAAATGTTTTTATATATATTTGTATATATATGATTCGTGGTAAAAATCAGTTTGATCTTATGTACATATTTAATTCCATGTTATTTCTCTTAATATAGTTGCTTTTAAATTATTTATATACATTACATATTTTTTTAAACCTATTAGGTATATAATCTATTTCCTACTATTATGTTTTACTATATATATTTACTATCCCTTCAAATTTTGTGTATTATTTAAAATTTCCTTTATTGTGTATATTGTCAATTTTAAATGAATGAATTTTGTTAAAACATTTTGCATATTATCTGATTCAAATGTCTTCATTTTAGAACACATATTTTAATAATTATGTATATATATCTAGTTTGTTTTTGCGAATAGTTTTAAATTCATCATTTCATATATTATTTATTTATTTATTTTATATATATTATTTGTTTTAAACCTTTTCTTTACTTCAATTGGTTTCATTTATTATTTATTTGAAATCTTGTTATATTATTTATTTTTATATTATTTTAATTCATTTGGCTTTGATTATTTATGTTGGTATTTAAATAATGTATGATATATGTGTTTTTATTTTCATATTATTTCATGTATTGTTATTTTATGTTTCTATCTTAATTTTATCTATCTATGTTTGACAACTTGTTATAGTTTTATTCTGATTTGTTTCTCTAATTAGCTACACTTTAGTTTTCATTTTGATTATTATTGTGTGAATGTTAACTCCTTTTTTTATACTATTTCCGTTCATTAATAGAGTTCGTTACCCATGTATATATTTCCATGTTTATTCGACTTTCATTCGCAATTGTCGCATTGTAGTTTTCAACTTATTAATCCAAGATCAATAATCTCACTTTATTTTAAGTCAAATTAAGGTATTTTGAGTCGATTTTATAAAACAAAGGCAATGCTTGATATTTGGAAATTCGGGAAATAGTGCCCTATCGTGCTGGGTTTCGATTTTTCATTTGTTCAAAATAATCAAGTATTCCTTAAGAACTTCACTCGTATTTTCTAAATTCTAAACAAGGCAATGTTCGATACTTAGAAATTCGGGAAAACGTGCCTTACCTTACTGGGTTTCAATTTTCTAGTTTAACCAAATAATCGAACATCCTTTTAAAATTAAAATGCATGGGCTTTAAAAATCAAAAGGTCGGCTTACTCTCGAGGGTTTAAAGTGTTGTGTCCTAACATGTTGGATATGACATTTTATTACTTCGAGACGAGAAGACCTCTAACATCTGCATCGATTTATCTAAACATATTTGCAAAATTAACGTTAATAAAAAGAGGAATCGTTTCCTAAATTCTTTCCGAGTTTTTAAATTTCGACATTAAGACATTAATTAATCAATTAGGTATCAATTTTGGGCATTACGAGGGTGCTAATCCTTCCTCGTACGTAACCGACTCCCGAACCCGTTTTCTCAAATTGCGTAGACCAAAATCGTTGTTTAGGTAAATCGAAATTTTTTTACTAAAAATGACCAAATTTTCAGGTGATCTGATCACACCTAAACAAAAAAAATTGGTGGCGACTCTCATATTCATTTTTGTTTTCAAACCAAAGTCGATTCCCCGTTTTTCAAAAAAATAGTTTCGACATGTGATATAAGATATTTAGAAGAATTTTCTAAAAAATTTCTTCATGAATATCAAAAGCTTAAAAACGAAAATATAGAATTTTGGAAAAACCAATATTTTCATAAATTACCCCCACCATGGGATGAAATATGTATAAAAAAATATGTGTCCTATTTAGATAAACATAGTAAGGAAGCAGGAATAGCAAAAGAAAATATAGATTCTATAGGTAATAGGATAAATTTTGCAAAAGAAAGAATAACTTTACATTGTTTACAAACTAAAGCTGCTAAACAAGTAAAAAATAAATTAAGTTATAGTCATTGCACAAAAATTTTAGAAAATGAATGGGAATTTGGATGTAAAACAATACGCCCTAATACTTATAAAAAACATAAAAAGAAAAATAGGAAATATAAATTTGTTAGATGGAAGCCAGGAAATAAAAAATATACTGGTAATAATAATAAGAAAAAGAAAAAATTTATTAGAAGAAAATCTTCTAAAAAATCTAAAAAACAAATATGTAAATGTTTTATATGTGATGAAGAAGGTCATATAACAACAAATTGTCCTAACAAAGGCAAAAATGCTAAAAAGATGATTAAAAGTCTTGAAGAACAAGATTTAGAAATATGTTATGAAGAGGAAATAAATCATGAAGAAATATTATATGAACTAATATCAGAAATAGATTCTGATTCAGATGAAGAAGAATATATATTTATGTTTAATGTAGGAAATAGTTCTAAAAATCAATTAGAAGAAATTCCTCAAAAAGAACAACAGGATATTAAATTAGGAAATTTAATTGGAGAAGAAAAAGACTTTTCTGATGAAATGATAGAAAAAATTAATAAAAATCATGTTTCTAAAGAAGAAATATATAAAATATCTAAGTTTAAAATTTGGAGTCAAAGACATATAGAAAAAATTAGTGGTAATACTGTTGCTAAAGATACTAGAGGAGGATTAACAGAAATCCCATTATTTACTAAAGATAAAATCATGAGGATTAAAAAGAAATATCCTCAGGTTAGATATATACATTTAGGAATAATTATGATAACAATTAGAACTTTATTTAGAAGAGGTCATGATATACCTATAATAGCAGTATTATTAGATAAAAGATTTGAAAATCCAATAAAAGCACTTATTGGAGGTATTCAGTCTAATTTACATAATGGAGTAATAGGATTTAAAGTAAAACCAAATTATTTTATATCTATTACAGATCCTTTAATAGAAGAATGTTTATGCTTAAGAATTCAGACAAAAAATTCTGAAATTAAGGATTTAGCAGAAGACCTAGCAATAAGTTGGACTTCTATTAATGAATATACCAACACGGTAGAAGTAGAAATTAAAGAAATTAATAATAAAATAATTGAGTTATTTGAGCCTAATAAATTTACTATAGAAATTCAGCCAAAATTATTACATTTAAAAGATTTATCAATACCAAGAGATTGGATGATTGATAGAATAAGTGGAGCCAGTACTTCAAAATCAGTAAGTACAATTGAATATGTGTCATCAGGAGATAGACTATATTTTAAAAATAATGCTTAATAAATACGAATGACAATTTAGTTTTACCCTCTAATACTCAAACAGAAGAAGATGAGGATAATATAAGTACAAATGCAACACCAATAGGTATGAAAACAGTTCAAATACCTATTTTCCCTACAGAACCTAGTAGAAATTCTAGAAACACTAGAATGGAAGAAATACAATCTGCTACTATTATTCAACAAATGAAAATGGGAAAAAATGATATCATTACATTTTCAAATTTTCAACCAAGAAAATATTACACATATATAGAAATTACATTTCAATTTAGAGAATATAAAACATATTCTTTACATGCTTTGTTAGATACAGGAGCTACCACCTGTAGTTGCAGAGAAAATGCAATACCTGTAGAAAAATGGGACTTAATGAAAAATCCAATAAGAGCCATAGGAATAGATGGTAAAGAAACCATAATTCAATTTAAGGCTAGAAATATACCAATTTACATAAATAATGTAAGATTTATAATTCCTAAAATATTATGTTTCCCTGAAATGCATGGAGATATATTATTAGGAAATAATTTTATATATCATCATTTACCATTTTCTATAGATAGAAATTTAGTGATATTATCAACAGAAAAAACTTCTGTAGAAATACCTTTAGTAGAAAATCACAAATTTGTGTGTGATAAAAAATTTACACCACAAAGAAAAGAACAAATTAAACAAATTGAAACAAATCATTGGTTGTTTAAAATTTTAGAAAATAATTTTAGTGAAGAACCATTAAAACTATGGGAAAATAGTCCAAGATATTGCGAGATAAAATTAAAAAATCCTAATAAAATTATTAGAATCAAACCCATGATCTATACTAAACAAGATATAGATGAATTTGATATACAAATTAAGGAATTATTGGAAAAAGGATTAATAGAAAAAACTAATAGTCCACACTCAAGTCTAGCTTTTATGGTAAGAAACCATGCTGAAATAAAAAGAGGAAAAGCTAGAATGGTAATTAATTATAAAAGACTAAACCAAAATACTATATTTGATGGATACTTTATACCAAGAAAAGATGTTTTGATTAATCAAGCTAAACAAGCAAAATATTTTAGTAAATTTGATTGTAAATCAGGATTTTGGCAAATAATGCTAACTGATGAATCTAACCCATTAACAGCTTTTAGTGTACCTAATGGACATTATCAATGGAAAGTAATGCCATTTGGATTATGTAATGCACCTCAAATCTTCCAAAAATGGATGGATTCTATATTTAATAAATATAAAAAATTTTGTGTAGTTTATATAGATGATATTTTAATATTTTCAGAAACACTGGAAAAACATAGAAAACATTTAAATATTATCTCTCAAGAATTCATAAAACATGGAATTATTTTGAGTCCTAAGAAAATAGAACTAGAAAGAACAGAAATAGAGAATTTTTAGGTTTAAATTTATCTGCTGTTGGTCTTAAACTACAAGATCATATTATAATTAAAATAAAAGAATTTCCTGAAGAAATTAAAGATCAAAAACAACTTCAACAATTTTTAGGAATAGTTAATTATGGAAGAAACTTCTTTCCTAACTTATCTCAAAAAATAGGTAACTTATATGAAAAATTAAAAAAAGGCAAAACTTTTAGCTGGTCTAAAGAAGACTCAGAAATTATTAAAAATATAAAATCAGAAATAAATTATACCCCAAAAGTCTATTTACCAAAACAAGGTGATAGATTAATTTTAGAAACTGATGCATTACAAAATTATTGGGGATGTATTTTAAAAGCTAAAACATCAAAAAATGAAGAACTAATATGTGGATATAGTTCCGGAAAATTTAAACCAAATGAAAATAATTATGCGATATATGAAAAAGAGTTATTAGCATTAAAAAAGCAATAAAAACCTTTCTTATATATCTAGCATCTGAAAATTTTATTATCAAAACTGACAATCAGGCAGTTAAACAATTTCTTACTAATAATGGTTTAGAAAATGTACCTAGAAGAATTAGATGGTACAATGAATTATTTAGTTTTAATTTTGAAGTTTTATATGTTAAAGGAGCTGACAATATTATTACTGATTATCTTAGCAGGCCTTATGGATAAAGGTAAAAAACCTCTAGAACAAGTTGGAGAATGGACTACAGTCCATAAAAAGCCCAACAAAGGGAAGCAAACAAATCCTAATCAAGGATTTACTCCGATATTAACATCATACTATCCTAATCAAGGATATTATGTTCCTTATCCAATGGTAAGACAACCAATTGGATCTCCTTCATTTTATGCATCAAAAATGGTAAGTCAATACCCACCATGAACAATAAGTCAGTACCCTTGGTTTCAGGATCCGAATTCAGCATATCAAGCTAGTTATTATGAAGTCATAAAAGGAGCAGAAAATTTGTTGAAACAACAACAAATCTTTCCTGAAATAAAAGATTTCTATAACCCAGGTTTACCAATAAATTTATATAACCTTATTAATGAAATATGGAAAACCCATATTACAGAATAAAGAGCAAACTTTAGAAGAGCTCCTACAAAACTCTCCCAATTTTAGTTGAAAAAACAACTAAAGAAAATGAAGCACATGATTTGCTACTAAAATTTATTTTATATAGAGATTGGGAAGAACTCGAAATAGAGTTTATAAGTATCAATGAGATAAATAATCTTATTGATATATTTCAATATTTTATTCATAAAGGAACAAATAGTCCCATTATGAATAAAATGTTTAGAATATGTTTATATAATAAATCTAAGAAAATATTGCCATTTGAAATTTTTGAAAAAATTAACAGAGCAATCTGCAACCAGCAGGCTCAATTTAAAAAAGTCTTTTCTGAATACTTTTTACAATCTTTTGTTTATATAAATGAATTAGGAGAAGAATTTCCTACTATAAAATTTAGACTAGATCATGAACCATTTGATATAAACAATATTGAATGGGGATTTGTTAGAGAAATTGTAGTACAAAATTTCTCTTTTCACTTATTAAAAAATTTTCCTGCTATTATAAAAGCTATATTATCACTTTTAGTATATCAAGATGATTTTTATTACTATTTTTATATCCAAATAAGTAGTCTTATTGGTACTGCTGAAAAAGAGTGATTTTATCAACCATATCAAATTTGGATCATTCAACAAATGATTGATACTCCTTATTTATCAGCAGCCAAAGAAGATAAAAAACACTTGACCAAAACCATTGACAAGTGTTACAACAACCCAAAATATTTTCAAATCCAAGCCAGAATTGATTTAATGTCAACAACTCGACATATACTTCAAGATCAAACATATAAACTATCTACTGATGGAAGAAGAATAGTGGCTGATAAAAATAGTCTAATCCAGAAATCAAGAGTTGAAGAATCTATACATCTGCTAAAGAAAATAGAAGATATGGAAATAGATGATTTTCCTTCAGAAATAATTGAGGAAATCAAAAACACGTGGGAAACTTGGAATTCACCAAGGCTATCACCAGAATCCTTACACCTGGACGAAATTGAAACGTGGAACCTGGACAACATCCAAGAAGGATAAAGACAAAACAAAAACCACGTGGAAAGTCAAGAAGACTTTCAAGCAGATTTTTAAGATCGGCAGTAAATAAAAATTCAAGGCATCCATGTACGGACAAAGATATGACAAGACAACTAACTACATACGTGGAGGCAACAATAAATTCATCCTTATCAGAAACACTGTTCGGGATTAAAGAAGAAATCAAATAGAGTTTAGAAATTTTGCTATAAATAGGAATGTAAAGAGCCTAAACGAGGCATCGAAAAAAAAGCTTAGAAATCTTTTCTTTTACTTTCAGTATTTTCTCTCTATAAACAATCTTTCCTTGTAACAATCTTTCCTTTACTTTCAATATTTTTGGAAGATTTGAGGTGCATTACATAATCCAATGGTATTACTTTCCATTGATAATGTCCATTAGGTGCACTAAAAGCTGTTAATGGTTTAGATTCATCAGTTAGCATTATTTACCAAAATCCTGATTTACAATCAAATTTACTAAAATATTTTGCTTGTTTAGCTTGATTAATCAAAACATCTTTTCTTGGTATAAAGTATCCATCAAATATAGTATTTTGGTTTAGTTTTTTATAATTAATTATCATTCTAGCTTTTCCTCTTTTTATTTCAGCATGGTTTCTTACCATAAAAGCTAGACTTGAGTGTGGACTATTAGTTTTTTCTATTAATCCTTTTTCCAATAATTCCTTAATTTGTATATCAAATTCATCTATATCTTGTTTAGTATAGATCATGGGTTTGATTCTAATAATTTTATTAGGATTTTTTAATTTTATCTCACAATATCTTGGACTATTTTCCCATAGTTTTAATGGTTCTTCACTAAAATTATTTTCTAAAATTTTAAACAACCAATGATTTGTTTCAATTTGTTCTTTTCTTTGTGGTGTAAATTTTTTATCACACACAAATTTGTGATTTTCTACTAAAGGTATTTCTACAGAAGTTTTTTCTGTTGATAATATCACTAAATTTCTATCTATAGAAAACGGTAAATGATGATATATAAAATTATTTCCTAATAATATATCTCCATGCATTTCAGGGAAACATAATATTTTAGGAATTATAAATCTTACATTATTTATGTAAATTGGTATATTTCTAGCCTTAAATTGAATTATGGTTTCTTTACCATCTATTCCTATGGCTCTTATTGGATTTTTCATTAATTCCCATTTTTCTACAGGTATTGCATTTTCTCTGCAACTACTGGTGGTAGCTCCTGTATCTAACAAAGCATGTAAAGAATATGTTTTTTATTCTCTAAATTGAAATGTAATTTCTATATATGTGTAATATTTTCTTGGTTGAAAATTTGAAAATGTAATGATATCATTTTTTCCCATTTTCATTTGTTGAATAATAGTAGCAGATTGTATTTCTTCCATTCTAGTATTTCTAGAATTTCTACTAGGTTCTGTAGGAAAAATAGGTATTTGAACTGTTTTCATACCTATTGGTGTTGAATTTGTACTTATATTATCCTCACCTTCTTCTGTTTGAGTATTAGAGGGTAAAACTAAATTGTCATTCGTATTTGTTATAGCATTATTTTTAAAATATAGTCTATCTCCTGATGACATATATTCAATTGTATTTACTGGTTTTGAAGTACTGGCTCCACTTATTCTATCAATCATCCAATCTCTTGGTATTGATAAATCTTTTAAATGTAATAATTTTGGCTGAATTTCTGTAGTAAATTTATTAGGCTCAAATAACTCAATTATTTTATTATTAATTTCTTTAATTTCTACTTCTGCCGTGTTGGTATATTCATTAATAGAAGTCCAACTTATTGCTAGGTCTTCTACTAAATCCTTAATTTCAGAATTTTTTGTCTGAATTCTTAAGCATAAACATTCTTCTATTAAAGGATCTGTAATAGATATAAAATAATTTGGTTTTACTTTAAATCCTATTACTCCATTATGTAAATTAGACTGAATACCTCCAATAAGTGCTTTTATTGGATTTTCAAATTCGTTTATCTAATAATACTGCTATTATAGGTATATCATGACCTCTTCTAAATAAAGCTCTAATTATTATCATAATTATTCCTAAATGTATATATCTAACCTGAGGATATTTCTTTTTAATCCTCATGATTTATCTTTAGTAAATAATGGGATTTCTGTTAATCCTCCTCTAGTATCTTTAGCAACAGTATTACCACTAATTTTTTCTATATGTCTTTGACTCCAAATTTTAAACTTAGATATTTTATATATTTCTTCTTTAGAAATATGATTTTTATTAATTTTTTCAATCATTTCATCAGAAAAGTCTTTTTCTTCTCCAATTAAATTTCCTAATTTAATATCCTATTGTTCTTTTTGAGGAATTTCTTCTAATTGATTTTTAAAACTACTTCCTACATTAAACATAAATATATATTCTTCTTCATCCAATCGTAAATGCTTTCGATATTAGTTCATATAATATTTCTTCAGGATTTATTTCCTCTTCATAACATATTTCTAAATCTTGTTCTTCAAGACTTTTAATCATCTTTTTAGCATTTTTGCCTTTGTTAGGACAATTTGTTGCTATATGACCTTCTTCATCACATATAAAACATTTACATATTTGTTTTTTAGATTTTTTAGAAGTTTTTCTTCTAATAAATTTTTTCTTTTTCTTATTATTATTACCAGTATATTTTTTATTTCCTGGCTTCCATCTAACAAATTTATATTTCCTAATTTTCTTTTTATGTTTTTTATAAGTATTAGGGCGTATTGTTTTACATCCAAATTCCCATTCATTTTCTAAAATTTTCGTGCAATGACTATAACTTAATTTATTTTTTACTTGTTTAGCAGCTTTAGTTTGTAAACAATGTAAAGTTATTCTTTCTTTTCAAAATTTATCCTATTACCTATAGAATCTATATTTTCTTTTGCTATTCCTGCTTCCTTACTATGTTTATCTAAATAGGACACATATTTTTTTATACATATTTCATCCCATGGTGGGGGTAATTTATGAAAATATTAGTTTTTCCAAAATTCTATATTTTCGTTTTTAAGCTTTTGATATTCATGAAGAAATTTTTTAGAAAATTCTTCTAAATATCTTATATCACATAACTTTATTTTTGACAAGACATAACTAGCTATACTATATTGATCTTTTTTATCAAAATAGCCACAAAATTCTATTTTTAGAATATTTGTTAATCCTTTTAAAAGATCTTTAGGGGTACCTATCTGATTAATTAATTGTCCTTTTTGGGTTTTTCATATATCAGATTCCTCCCATCTTCTTAAAAATTGCAAAACATCACATTGAAAAGTTCCTACAAAATAATTTAAGAACTTTTCTTTTGACCAAGTACTGTTGTTGTTTACAATAATTGTCATTGACTGTGCCCAATCATCTATAGTTTTTTCATAGTCTGCAATTTGAATATTAGTTAAATCTAAATATATTCCTCCTTGGGCTACATTTCTTTTATTTAAGTCATCTATCCTATGTGGTATAGGTATAGTTTGACTAGGTTGTTGATTAGAAGATTCACCTGTGTATTCAGTTTTGACTTCATTAGTAGCTATATCTTCAGTTTGATTACCAAAAATCCTAGTTGTATTATCTACTGTTTCAAAATCTTTGTCTACAACTCTCAGATAATCCTCTTTTTGAATATCTGATTCTATTTTTCTTTTACCATAAGGATCTGTATTATCAATTTCCATAGGTTCTGGTATTTCTATATTTTCTTCCTCATCTGTTGAAGTATTTTCTTCATCAGATTTATAACTAGTAACTTTTAAATCTTCTTGATTATCAGAATTACTAGAACTACTACTTTCTGTAGAGTCATAATTTAACATATAATGATAATTAAACATAGCAAATAGATCTTTATGTTTTTCATAAAGTTCTTCTATTAATTTTAAATATCCTACTCTTTCATTTTTATCTTTACTATTAGTAAATCTTCTTTTCCAATGTTCTATAAGTTCTTTATAGGATCGGAAATCATATTTTTGTTGAGTTATAGATTTTCTTTTTTGCTTTTCAGATTTTTTATTTCTTTTAATAGTAGAAGATGATTCTTCTGAAGAAGTTTCTTCTTCTTCATCAGATAAAGTTAAAATTATATTACTATTACCATAATATAAAGGACCTAAATCTATATCCGACTCTATATTATTATTAATAACTTGTTCTAATTTATTATTAACTTCTGACAATATTTCTTTAGATTTGTTGTTCAAATCTAATTCCTTAATATCTCCTAGATTTTTTACTTTTTCTTCTATATTACTGACCTTATTATATATTTTGTTAAAATATATAGAGGTTATATCTATTAAACTATTAAACCCTTTACTAAGGGCCGAAATATTATTTTCTTGTTTAGACTCTATATGCATAACATGACTGTAGGTTTTATCTTTATATAAACAATCTGTTTCTTCCATGTTATTTATCTTTGGTACCTAAAACCTTCTGTTATTATTATGTCTTAAACTCAAAGGCCTTACGTCTCTCCTCTGGACTTAAACAGGCAAAATTAAGACCAAATAACAGATATATGGGTTTTAAGATAAATAACCCCAGAATTAACGTAATTGTAGATTAAAGATAAGAACTTACAGTGGATATTTTGATATAGATTTTCCAAGAACCGTTACTCTGGGGACCTCTGATACCAGTTACGAGAAAAGGAAGATTGTTATTTTCGACTGAGGACTTTGAATGGACAAAAGAATCAGCGGTCGAGTTTGTGGTGGCGATTGAGGTCAGTCACCGATCTAAAATTGCAGGTCATGGTGGTGTTTATCGGCTTCTGCTTTCATGTGGTGTTAGGCTTTCAACAAGTTATGTTTGAGCTGGGCTAGGAGAGCATCTCGGTCCAACATAAACTGGTCGACGACAAAAGAACTGGCAGAGCCCTGAATGTATTGAGGAAGGGTTGGTGGTGGGCGACCGTAGAGAGCTTGAAATGGCGTCATACTAGCGGCAGTGTGGTAAGCTGTGTTGTACCAATATTTGGCCTAGGGTAACGTGGTCACCCAGGTAGCAGGAGTATAGGCAACGAAAAAATGGAGATACATTTCTAAGCACTTGTTGAGTGCTTCCGTTTTGTCATCCATCTGGGATGGTAAGGGGTGCTGATGGATAACTCTGTTCCTTAAGAGTCAGTACAACTCTTGCTAGAAAGTGTACATGAATTGTGAATCGCGATCAGTGACAATGGAACGGGGAATTCTGTTGAGGTAGATAATTTCCAAGATAAACACTGTGTAATAGCCCATTTTTTCCCGGCCCATTTCAGTATTTAAAATAATAAACCCCAAAAAATAAAAATAAAACAAAGTCCAAGTCCAGTACAAAATTACAAACATATAATTTGGCCTAATCAGAATGGCCCATTACATGAAAAGATAATCTTTAAGGATATGCAGTCTTAGATATGATATGCAATCTTAGATGTGATATGGAATCTTAGATGTGATGCAATCTTAGATATGATATGATATGATATGATATACAATCTTGAAGATATGATTTTGTAATCTTGGAGATTTAATTTGTAGATATCCTTTAATCTTAACCGTTGATGTAATTGATCTGTACTGTTGGATTTGGGGAGGCTCAACTATAAATAGAGGCCTCTCCCTTCATTGTAAAACACTTGATTTTTGGGAAGCAATAAAAATTCTTGAGATCATTCACTCAAATTTCTCTCCCTCTTGCGTTCTTACTCTCTGTGGTTTGTTCTTATTTTATTCTTCGTCTATCTTAGTTTTTCAACCTTTTTTATTTTAATTTCTTCATTTTTCAAATATGTATATTTATTCCTATCTTTTATACATTTGATTATGTATTTTATATGTTATAATATTTAACCTTTTTATTTAGTTTATTTTCAAATATATATTTTCTATGCATGTATATATATTATATTATCATTTCATGTATTTTGAACTATTGCATTATATTTTTATAATTTGTAAATGTTTTATTTATTCATTTTTTTAGTGTATGTCATTTATCTTATTTGTGCATAGTTTCATTTTTTTATATGCTATGTTTAATTATTTCTATTATGTGCTATTTTATGATATATATTGTTGTATAATTTTTATATGTATTATGTTTTTCTTTTAGTTTGCTCATGTTTTTATTTGTTTATTATCTTATATTTACCCAAGTATGATTTTTTTATTAAACGTATGTTCATGTTATTTAGTTTTGTCTTAATGATATTATTTATGTTTGTATGGAAATGTTAGAATATTTTGTACATCTATGCTTCATGATGCATTAATATGTCATCCTAAAACGTCATTTAAAATAATATTCTAAGGTTTTAAAAAAAAAAAATAAAAAGCAATGCTTGATGTTTGGAAACTTCGAGAAAGGTAGTGCCCTAACTTACTGGGTTGCGACTTTTCTCGTTGAATTCGAGTAGTCAAAGCACCCTTCTAAGTGATTTTGAGTTTTCAAAACTTAAATAATTATTTTGAGATTTCAAAACATAGTGTCCTAACTTACTGGATATGGCATTTTGTTGTCTCGAGATAGAAATTTTCGAAAGACGAGCTTAGTTTCGAAGGTTTTAAAATGTTGCGTCCTAACTTACTGGATGTGATGTTTTGACTCTTTTGAAATAAGTGAGCCTTAATTTTCAAAATTGAGACATTCTAATTAAAAGAGGTTTGCATCTTAAAATTTTCAAATTTTCGACATTAAGGACACTTGATAATCAATTAGGTACCAATTTTTAGGCGTTAAGAGGGTTCTAACCCTTCCTTGTACGTAACCGACTCCCGAATCTGTTTTCTCGACTTTCGTAGACCAAAATTAATGTTTTAAAACAAAACATTTTATAAGGTGATCCAATCACACCTAAAAAGATTGGTGGCGACTCCCGTTTTCGTTTTTCTTATAGTCGATTCCCATTTTCTAAAACTCGATTTAAAAATGGTTTCGATAGCTTGGCGTCTCCACTGGGGACTAATAAGAGAGTCAAGCCGTGTAATTGATTATCTCTTGTCTTAATGTCGGAAATTAAAAATTTTAAAATTTAATCCTCTTTGCATTACATGTGTTTATATTATTGCATGTGTTGCTATATTCTAATACGCATTGCATTTGCATGACCGTTGTGGTCACACCCTTAAGTGGGAGTGAGAAGCTACGCCTTCGTGAGGTTTTCGCCTCCGTGCAGGATAGTGGATCACTTTCGGGATACATCCGTACCTATGGTTTCGTGAGATTTTCATCTCCGTGTAGCCATAGGGAAATGTGTCCCCCTGAACTGAACTCGATTCGAATGAGCCTATAATGGGTAAGGATTGAGGAATCTGCTGGTTCAGGTACCTTAACTTTAGAATTAAACCACATATAGAAGGACCGTAAGAGCTCAACCTAGATAGAATTATACCGTAATTATTACCCTTGCAGGTTATCTTTGAGTTTATTGTTATCATGTGATACTAACTATCTCCTTTCTTTTGTTGCATATCATTTCGCATTTAAAAGGTATCGATTTTCAGTCAGTTTCTAAGTTAGAGAGTTTTATTATGGAGAACGGACTTCTTGATAGAGTGGAAGACAACGCTAACGTCCATATATGGTCAGAGCAAACTCAGTTAGTAAAGGAAAATAGTCTAGCCATGGGATATGTGTCAGAGCTGTCAGACTACATTCGTATCACACAGGATAATCAGCATGAGTTAAAGGAAATATGGTATCAATGGGGTAGCGAAGCCAAGTAGTTGTTCTACAACAACCATGGGGACTTGCAGTACTTGCTTAACTTGGGAATAGACGAGAATTTGTTTCGGGCCATCACTCAGTATTGGAATCTTGTATACAGTTGCTTTACGTTTGGAAAAGCCGATTTGGTACCCGTGGTAGAGGAATATTCGATTTTGTGGCAAGTTGATAAAGTTTACTCAAGGGCTGACTGTATTCCAACTTTTTTGAGGAAGTTGATGAACGTCATGGGGAGAGGGAGTGAGCTAAAATGGAAAGAGCAGGAGGGAAAAGGGGCAGTCTTGGAATTCCTGCCTCTTCTGCCACTAGTGCGTCTTAATGTTGTTTCCAATCAAAGTAGAATTGGATACGAGGAAGATTGTTCGACACCCTATGACAAGGCGTTCTACAAGAACTAAAGGGCAGAAGGTAATGTACTCACCAATCATTTCAAGGTGAACAAGAAGAGTACTAATGGACATTTCCACCATTACAACATTTCTCTTTCATATGAAGATGGTCGATGGTAAGAGTGTTGAAAGGAAAGTGATTGACAGAATGCATGGACCTACAAATGTGAGTTGGATGGAAAGAATTATGCCTATGATGGTAAAAGGCTTATTTATTATAGGACCAAACAACAAGCATGAGTTCACTATGTTGCACTTATCAGAGACAATGGAAATGCAAGCCTTGATGGTCTATCAAAATAGACGCAAAAGAATGAGATTAAAGAAGACCATATCATTTAAAGACCTTTAAAGTAGATATTAACTATGCTGAGAAGATACCCATGTAAGCATTTCAAAATGCTTTGCGTGGACAGGAATCTGAAAGCTCTCAAGAAACACTAAAAGTGCTGGATATCATTTTAAGGCAGCATGTTAAGCAGGAATGCCTACTTGTTTGCCAATCTTTCTTTCAAGATAATCAGAGCAACTTCACAGACGTTGGAAGAGATGTCCATAGAAGTAGGGATTATCTCATGAGTGAAACCATAGCTCAAATTCGGGATGGTAGTAGATCAGTTACGGACCATGAAGGTACAAGCTAATACATTGAGCATGAAATACAAGCTACAGTCAGATCATTGTCAAGAGTTAGCTTTGTTGAGTTAAAACTTTAGGCCATAGGACAAAGGCGCATTTGTAATCCATTTATATGTAAAGATATTCTTTTTCTAAATAAAGTTTTCTAAATGAGATTGAATTGAGATCGATACCTTTTGCATCATGCATTTGCATCTCATAGCATTTCATTGCATCATTTGCATTCAAAATTTTAAAAAGACCCTAATTAGTTAAAGTTATTAAAAATAGAAAGAAAAAGAGAGAGAGAGAAGAGGGTCACGGCTAAGTGAAAAAGAAGTTGAATGGGAATTAACGACGTTCCCTTACATATCCCCGACTTTTGTGTCAGGAGGGATAGCTTACCCGGAGAAGGGGGTGTTTGGAAATGAAAATCATCCCATCAATGTCAAGGGACTGAACAAAGAAACCTTGAGGGCATTCGCCCTTATGAACTGGGAAGTTCTTTAAACAATTGGACTGCAGAAGAACTTCCTGTAATCTTTAGGAATTTTACGGAGTAATAATCTAAACACTCTTGTTGCTCTAAAGCCTAGGAGTAATGAGATTTCTTTTGAGAAATGGGCTCATGTTCAGACATTTTTATTTTCAATAAAACATACTTTTATTATTTATCCGAGTAAATATTCTTTCATTCTAATTCTTTTGACCTTTGACATTTTTTATAAATTTTCATTTCATGTAAATAGTCATTCTTGAATTCATTTATTCCTTGTATATTCTTTTGTGTGCCTATCATAGATCCCTAGATATCAATGACACGGGCAATGATACTACAGATTCAGAGTTCTTTTTGAGTGCGATATGTGTTTAGAGGAATCTCAGTACTTTGAAGGTGACAGAAATTGTGACTTGTTTCTGAATTTGTTGAAAATGGTTTTTACCCCAT
Source organism: Gossypium anomalum (assembly GCA_025698475.1). Classification (NCBI taxonomy): domain Eukaryota; kingdom Viridiplantae; phylum Streptophyta; class Magnoliopsida; order Malvales; family Malvaceae; genus Gossypium; species Gossypium anomalum. The sequence goes on from CM046961.1 coordinate 88,601,295, forward strand.
GAAGTGGTAGTAGGAAATATAGCCTTAGAGGAAGGAAAGATTACGAAATTGGAATTAGCTGAGGAGACAAAACAAGACCTTGTTAAGACTATTATGGGAATTCAAAAATGTGATCCAAAGACGCATGCAGGAGGATTTGCAATTTCCAGGATAAACATGAGGTTTTGGGGCACTGTTAGTCCACCATGGAAAGGGATCGCATCAGTTGTACAATGAATGCCAAATTTAAAAGAGTCAAGACTTATGGGGCATGTATGTTATGGGCCCGAGCTTGTCAAAAGTTTCAAGCTGATAATGACTCATCTTTGTGGACGTTAACTACTCCATTAAGAGAAGGAGATAGCTTCATATGCCAATATTACAAAGTCAAAAGTCATCCATTTCAAAAAAAAAAAAAAGATTATATATAACTGCACAATGCCAAAAGTTTGCAGTCTTTTCAAAGATAATGCGCCATACCACAGTACAACAAAGGTTGCCAAAAGAAAAGAAAAAGAAGAAAAATATAAATTACAAAAGATGACCGAGACTAGTAAAAATTGGCATAAGAAACTACCGCCTACTCTCTATGCTTATGCTAGGGCAAACACCTTCAATTCCAGTTGTTTCAAAGGTTCCAACCATCATCCTTGGAATGGGTGCATTGTTTGGCTTTCCTGAGCAGTCTGATGTGCCGTCAATAGCTGCGATGGTTAGCTCCAGGCGGTGGCCATTGATTTCCAGCTATGGGGCATCAGGCCATACACAGTCTCTGAAGCTTAAAATGATAGATTCTTTCTTCAAAACCAGTTTCTGACAAAGTTGATGACGGTATCATGAAGGAAGCTCTCTTAGACTTCTATACAAGTTCAGGGAAAAATAAACCTGATCAAATCATTATTTTCAGGGATAGGGTTAGCGGGTCTCAATTCAATCAAGTTTTGATCAAGTTATTGAGGCTTACAACTTCCTTGACGAGAAGCGGAACCCTAAAGATTGTGGTTATTGTTGTACGAAAACCATCATACCAAGTTTTTTCAAGGATCTCTCCGACAATGTGCTACATGGTACTGTCATTGACAACAAAGTATGCCATCCAAAGAACAATGATTTTTACCTTGGTACCTATGCTGGAATGATTGGAATCACGAGGCAGACCCACTATCATTTTCTCTTAGACCAGGTTGGGTTTTCGGCTGATGATCTGCAAGAGTCTGTTCATTCTCTATCCTATATGTATCAAAGGAGCACCACAGCCATATTTGTTGTAGCTCCTATTTGCTACGCTCATTGGGCAGCTTCACAGTTGGGGGCAATTTATGAAGATTAGGGATGCTTTAGAAACATCATCGAGTTATGGTGGGATGTATGCTCCGGGAGTAACCTCTGTACCTTAGCTTTCCAGGTTGAAGGATAAAGTCAGCAACTTCATTCTTATCTGCTGAGAATCATTGAACCATCTTTTTGTAGGGTTTGACAAACAACAGTCAGGACTGCTGTTGGGGCAATCCTTTTCTCATGGGCTTATAAATCAAGATTTTTCCTCCAAGCTTTTGATGGAGTCAAGAATTGAATACCTCTAGTGAACTTGAAAGTATTCATCCCAAGCAAATGTACCAAGAATGGATGACACAGACTTATAACAAAGAAGGTTCGTCCAAAAGAATTTCATAAAGGAAACCTTGTGCTGAAAAAGATCCTTCCATACAAAAGGATGCTGAATTGAGAAGGGCCATATGTTGCGAAGAGGGCTTTCTCTAGAGGTGCACTGATTTTGACAAGAAATGGATAGGAAGAATTTATCTCGATCCAGTTGAATTCGGACTCGGTCAAGGAGTACTTTGTCCAAGGAGAAGGGAAGCCAAGGTGAAAACCCGCAAATGGCACTTTGGGACTTCTATTTCAAAAAAAAAAAGGAAAAAAGAAAATAAAAAGAAAAAAAGAAAAAAAAAAAGAAAAAAAGAAAAAGAAAAAATGGAGAGACCAAGGTGAAAACCCGCAAAGGGCACCTTGAGACCAAAGGGGTTTTGAGTTGGAAACCCGAAAGGGCAGCTCAAATTTGGAAAGTCATGCAGTGACCTTGCTATACCGGATTTGACGAAAAGTGAAGTATGTAACATATCGAGGCATCAATGAATTACTTTGGATCTTTTAAACACATGTTGAACTCAAGAAAGTCTTCATGGAGCTGGTGTATAGTCATTCAAGCGGCGATATCTAGGGCATCTGATTTTTGTCTTATTTACTATCTTTGTATTCTTTTTCTTCGCAAAGATATGTTCTCAGGTTAATCTTTTTGCATTTCTTCCAATAATTTGTCCAAATCTAATTATCCTCAGGATCAATTTATTTTTCTCCCATCATTCATAAAGCATGTTGCATTGAAATAATGATAGATGAACTAAAATATCTTCACAAACGAAGTTTTACATATTACTCTGAAAATTTCTAGATAATACAAGAAACTAAAACAAGACAATTGTTTAAGGAATTCTTATATGTATGGGTTGGAGATACTCGAGAGATTTTCTTCTTCTGTCTAAAAGGTGGTTGAACGTTTTAAGCAATATTGATTTTAAGAAAGGATCATTTCATAAACATCTTCAGTGGGTCGTAACATTCGGGGAATGGTACGGTAGACCAAATTAATAGAGAAGATTCGAGGCATACGAGCAGAGTATGATTGATATGTCGAGAAGAACGAGGTGGAAAGCTCGATAGATGAATGAGTGATGACGTCTGAAATAGGAGTTATTTTCATAAACATTTTGCATCATAATATGTCTAATTAGGAGCATTTGATTCATTTCGATCATGGCATCTTAATTATTTGGCATAATCATAAATTCTAGGAAATCAATTCTACAGGTGGATTCCTCAGTGGACAATGTAGCAAGATTGATTGAAAATTACAAAATTCAGCGCCTTAATCCCCTAAGCAGTAGGGTAATAGGTTAAATTTACAGATCTTATCTCCCTAAGCAGTAGTGGAGCAGATCAAAGAGTAACAGGTTCGCAGATCTTATCTCCCTAAGCAGTAGCGGAGCATATCAATGACGACTCGCCTTAATCCCCTAAGCAGTAGGGTAACAGGTTAAATTTGCAGATCTTATCTCCCTAAGCAGTAGTGGAGCAGATCGAAGACCCACCTTAATCCCCTAAGCAGTAGGGTAACAAGTTAAATTTGCAGATCTTATCTCCCTAAGCAGTAGTGGAGTAGATCGAAGACCCGCCTTAATCCCCTAAGTAGTAGGGTAACAGGTTAAATTTGCAGATCTTATCTCCCTAACTAGTAGTGGAGCAGATCGAAGAGTAACAGGCTCACAGATCTTATCTCCCTAAGCAGTAGCGGAGCAAATCGATGACGACTCGCCTTAATCCCCTAAGCAGTAGGGTAACAGGTTAAATTTGCAGATCTTATCTCCCTAAACAATAGTGGAGCAGATCGAAGACCCGCCTTAATCCCCTAAGCAGTAGGGTAACAGGTTAAATTTGCAGATCTTATCTCCCTAAGCAGTAGTGGAGTAGATCGAAGACCCGGCTTAATCCCCTAAGCAGTAGGGTAATAGGTTAAATTTGTAGATCTTATCTCTCTAAGCAGTAGTGGAGCAAATCGAAGACTCACCTTAATCCCCTAAGCAGTAGGGTAACAGGTTAAATTTTCAGATCTTATCCCTAAGCAGTAGCGGAGCAGATCGAAGACGATGCACTTTAACCCCTAAGTAGTAGGGTAATAGACCAAAGCATAGCAGATCTGGCCTTCACGTGTTTACACTGAAGCAGATCCAAGATAATAGATCTGGCATCTTCATTTCGACGGAGAGTAGATACATAGCAGATCTAACCTTCAGATGAGTTTACTGAAGTAGATCCAAGATGATTTGGCATCCTTGTGTTGTCGTGAACAAATTGAAGAAGCGATTTAGCGCCTCTGTGTTCGGCGAGAGAGCGATCAAAGATAGCGATATCGCCTTCTTGAGTTGCGAAGAAGCGATTGAAGCCACAAGAAGAAGATCAAGGATCAAGAACTCAAGACTCAGCGAGCCCGGGCAAAATTGGTCCTTTTATAGTCTTTGCTCTATTCCTGTTACACAACAATGAGCAAAGAGGGGCAGCTGTAATAGCCCATTTTTGCCCGGCCCATTTCAATATTTAAAATAATAAACCCCAAAAAATAAAAATAAAACAAAGTCTAAGTCCAAAGATAAAAATTACAAACATATAATTTGGCCCAATCGGAATGGCCCATTACATGAAAAGATAATCTTTAAGGATATGCAATCTTAGATATGATATGCAATCTTAGATGTGATATGGAATCTTAGATATGATACAATCTTAGATATGATATGATATGATATGCAATCTTGAAGATATGATTTTGTAATCTTGGAGATTTAATTTGTAGATATCCTTTAATATTAACCGTTGATGTAATTGATCTGTACCATTAGATTTGGTGAGGCTCAACTATAAATAGAGTCCTCTCCCTTCATTGTAAAACACTTGAGTTTTGGGAGCAATAAAAATTCTTGAGAGCATTCACTCAAATTTCTCTCCTCTTGCGTTCTTACTCTCTGTGGTTTGTTCTTATTTTATTCTTCGTCTATCTTAGTTTTTTAACCTTTTTTATTTTAATTTCTTCATTTTTCAAATATGTATATTTATTCCTATCTTTTATACATTTGATTATATATTTTATATATTATAATATTTAACCTTTTTATATAGTTTATTTTCAAATATATATTTTCTATGCATGTATATATATTATATTATCATTTCATGTATTTTGAACTATTGCATTATATTTTTATAATTTGTAAATTTTTATTTATTCATTTTTTTAGTGTATGTCATTTATCTTATTTGTGCATAGTTTCATTTTTTTTATATGCTATGTTTAATTATTTCTATTATGTGCTATTTTATGATATATATTGTTGTATAATTTTTACATGTATTATGTTTTTCTTTTAGTTTACTCATGTTTTTATTTGTTTATTATCTTATATTTACCCAAGTATGATTTTTTTATTAAACGTATGTTCATGTTATTTAGTTTTGTCTTAATGATATTATTTATGTTTGTATGGAAATGTTAGAATATTTTGTACATCTATGCTTCATGATGCATTAATATGTCATCCTAAAACGTCATTTAAAATAATATTCCAAGGTTTTTAAAAAAATAAAAGGCAATGCTTGATGTTTGGAAACTTCGAGAAAGGTAGTGCCCTAACTTACTGGGTTGCGACTTTTCTCGTTGAATTCGAGTAGTCAAAGCACCCTTCTAAGTGATTTTGAGTTTTCAAAACTTAAATAATTATTTCGAGATTTCAAAACATAGTGTCCTAACTTACTGGATATGGCGTTTTGTTGTTTCGAGATAGAAATTTTTGAAAGACGAGCTTAGTTTCGAAGGTTTTAAAATGTTACGTCCTAACTTATTGGATGTGATGTTTTGACTCTTTTGAAATAAGTGAGCCTTAATTTTCAAAATTGAGACATTCTAATTAAAAGAGGTTTGCATCTTAAAATTTTCAAATTTCCGACATTAAAGACACTTGATAATCAATTAGGTACCAATTTTTGGGCGTTACGAGGGTGCTAACCCTTCCTCGTACATAACCGACTCCCGAATCCATTTTCTCGAATTTCGTAGACCAAAATTAATGTTTTAAAACAAAACATTTTATAAGGTGATCCAATCACACCTAAAAAGATTGGTGGCGACTCCGGTTTTCGTTTTTCTTAAAGTTGATTCCCATTTTCCAAAACTCGATTTAAAAATAGTTTCGACACACTACGACTATAGTTTCAAAATTGACCGGGAAGGGCAATGAAGTGTCCATGCTTAAAAGATGATTGATGACCACCATAATGACTGATTTCCCCTTTGAGGGTGGAAGACTGGTAATGAAATCCATGGAGACATCCTCAAAAACCAATTTTAGGATTGGCAAGGGTTGAAGCAAGTCGGGAGGTGAAAGAAATGAATCTTTCATTTGTTGACAGGTTTGGCAGTTCCTAACAAACGATGAAAAGTCTGTATGACACCGGCACGGCCGCTTATTAGGGAGGAGTGAAATTCCCATACCAATTGAGGACAAAGGGGGGAATCTGCCAGAAGCATAAGACAATCATAAAACTATAGGATCACTGGTACGTCCCGTGGCACAGCGAAAAAATTATTTCAGCGATCATCAACTATGGATCCATGTACGAGGAGCGAATTAGGTTGAAAGAAGACTAAAAAATATACCTTTTGAAATTGGAAAGCGACATGTAAGGTTGTGGATTGGATCCTTTTCGGAGATGTCAAGTCCAAGCCATAACAATAACGTTTCAGCATCTACATTATCCACGCGAGTTAAAGACTCAGATGTGCTGAAAACCGCATTCAGGACTAGGTATGGACATTATGAATTTCTTGTATTACCGTATGGTTTAACTAATGCACCTATAGTATTTATGGATTTGATGAACAAAATCTTCAGATCGTATTAAGGAGATGAGACAGAGCATGCTGAGCATTTGAGAATTGTTTTGCAAACTTTGCGCGAAAAACAATTGTTTGCTAAGTTTAGCAAATGTGAGTTTTAGCTTCGAAAAGTCAGATTTTTGGGACATGTTGTATTGGCCAAGGGCATTAGAGTTGATTCGAGTAAAATTTCAGTTGTCGTGGATCGGAAGCCTCCGAGAAATGTGTCTAAGGTCAGAAGTTTTCTAGGTTTAGCCAGATATTAAAAAAGATTCGTCAAGGGATTCTCAATGATTGCTACACCGTTGATGAAGTTATTGCAAAAATATGTTAAGTTTGAGTGGTCCGAGAAATGCCAGCAAAGCTTCGATCAGTTGAAAGCATTGTTAACCGAGGCATCAGTGTTAGTTCAGCCAGAATCGAGTTAAAGAATTTATGATTTATAGTGATGCTTCGTTAAAAGGATTGGGTTGTGTTTTAATGTAAGAGGGTAAAGGAATAGCTTATGCTTCTAGACAGTTGAAACTGCACAAAAAGTATTATCCAATGCATGATTTAGAACTGGCAGCGATTGTGTTTGCTTTGAAGATTTAATGACACCATTTGTACGAAGAAAAATGTCATATCTCATAAAAGTTTGAAATACTTAATGTCATAGAAAGATTTGAATTTAAGACAGCGTAGATGGCTTGAGTTATTGAAAGATTATGATTTGATCATTGATTATAATCTGGGAAAGGCTAATGTTGTTGCTGATGCTTTAAGTAGAAAGTCTTTATTTGCTTTGCGAGCTTTGAACACGCGGTTGACGTTGATTGATGATGGTTCAATTTTAGCTTAGTTGAAAACTAGACCTACGTTTTTGCAATAGATTTGTGAAGCTTAGAAAAATGATGATATGTTGAGAGCTAAATGGAAACAGATTGAGACGACTCCTGATTTAGACTTTCAGATTGGTTCCAATTATAGTTTGTATTTTAAAGGCAGAATTTGCATTCCGAGAAATTTTGATCTTGTCTAGAAGATTTTACAGGAAATTCACAGTAGTAGCTTGTCTATTCATCCTAGTAGCAATAAAATTTACAGTGATTAGAAACAAATGTATTAGTGGCCAAATCACAACACATTGATTTCTTATCATTGCTAAGTCATTTACTACCATAAACCTTCAAGAAAAACATCCAAAACTCCATAGATTCCATCATCTTCTTCAAACGTTGGGTTTCTAGATTTTCATTAAAACTCGTTCGTTCTTTAAGCAAAGGTAATCATTCATGTATTCATAAGTTTTTAATGCTATTTAGACTCTAAACCTGAATTATTAGCCCTCGAATTGCATGTTTCAAATTAAAGTTGAAAATCGAGCCATTAATGGTGGATTTTAGAATTTTGCATAAAAAACTTTGTTCCAAAGTATTTTTTAACTAGTTTTAGGTTTTTAAACTTATCTTAAAGTTTCGTTAATGATTTCTCATGTTTTAATGAATTTTATGAAAATTGCATAAAAAATGTTAAAAAATGTTGATACCATAAATTGAGTCGATTTGTCTAGTTTGAAGGTTGCGAAATAGGTGTAGATGATTAAGTAGATGAACAAAACAGGTTTTACGCAAAAAGGTTGAGTATAGATTGAGATATTGGTATATAAAGTGTGTTATGTTAATAGTTTAAGTTACATGGGGACTTAGCTTAAAGCTTGTGTTTTAGTTAGTTTGAGTGAATATTTGGTTGATATTTGACTATGGTTATTGTGTGATTATATGTGTTAAGCTTTGGATTCATTAGAGATTGCTACGAGCTAGAGAACGTTAGTTGAACTTTCAGTTTTCGACAAAAGCGTAAAGTGGTGAGTGTATGGAATTGTTACTCATCGTGTGATAGTTGGGAATTTAGATGTAGCCTAAACCTCTACTCTAAATTCTGAGTGTAAGTATTTTTAAACTATACTAGTCTTGTGGTTATGTAGTTATGTAATATGAATGATATGTGATGTGTGGATATGGCGCTTAATGTGTAAAGTGCAATTATATACATACAATAAATGTGTAATTTACATGTTAGATGACTATGTTAGTGTTTTGTAAAAGATGCTAATATGCAATGTTGGTGTACGGTTAATCAGTAAGTAATATGTGATACTTTTCAGATATCTTGGCCTTGTGATCTTGGGACCATTTAATATAGCTGGCATGTCATAGGACTGTGGGTACTCACTTATATGTATAGAGATTTTGGGCATTGAGGCCCTGGGACATGTTTGGAGGGATAAGGGAATGTGAGCTAAGCTCCATTCAACAAGACATGTGAGGGGAAATAAGGAGAGTGTTAGCTATACACTTCACTTTTGGGACTTGTTTGACTCTACAAGTCTATATGACGTAAGGAGATTCGTGTATCTAATGTGTGATGATAGAGCTCACTACATGTTTCATAGTCTAAGTGCCATTTTATCTCATTTCATTTTATCTTGTTTTATCTTATCTTATATTGTATAACCATGTGGAATATGTTCTATGCTTGAATGATTATGTGTATGTGCTATGAAAAGACTCTTAGACTATGTATGTTTTAATACTAGATGGTGCTAGACTTAAGAGTGTACTATTTGTGAATGAATGACTAATTGTGTTGCATAATGACATGTTTATGCTGTGGTTATTCTTGCATTCACTGAGCTTGCAAAAGCTTACCCCCTTATTTCAACATTTGCAGATTAGGGTTGCTGGTGTAGGCGATGTGGTTTTCAAGGGAGTGATCCAAGGAAGTCTGGTGAATCTTTGTAGGTGTTTTATTATTCTTATTTGCTTTGGGGAGATAGGCAATGTGGTAGGTTCTATTTGAGTTGTTGGCTTTTGGACCTTTAAGCTTGCTTATGTGGACTTCATGTTATTAATATGTTAGAATACTTAACCACTGATGTTAGCTTGATGACAATTGTTCGGAATTGGTTTTGGTGTTTTATGCTATCGATTAAGCCGTATGAATGATTATTGAACTTAGTACTTGATGCATGTTGATTAGGACCTATTTATGATGAGTTAATTGCATTCCTATGTTGTATTTTTAGCTCCAGTAGTAGAGATATCGATATTGGGCTTTAAAAATTGATACCTCTGTGAATTAAAATGTAGAGGAAACAAAATAGAGATTTTGTATCGATACCATTTCCCGAATATCGATACTCGGGGAAGAAATATCGATACTTGGTTCGAAGGTACATATAATTTTCTACAGATGGGTTTTTAATTGAGAAATAGAATGCTTAATTGGTATCGTTTTCCAAATGGTATCAATACCACTATAGGAAAATATCGATACTTGATTATCAGTATCGATACCTACGGACACTTTTATGAAAATTTTCTAATTGGCCCTTATGCATGATTTTGGCTGTTCGTTTGATCGATTAACAAAAGATTTGTATGTAATATTGATACTTAATCATTTGGACGTATTAAAACTTGATTGACTTAACAAAAGACGTTCAATTTACTTGAATCTAGCTTTCTGTTTAACGTAAATAAGATGAGACGGTGGTTTGGCATCCCATATTCAGGCTTAGCGACCAGGCCAAGATAGGGTGTTACAGTTTGATAAGCCCATAGAGCATCGTCCAACTTTTTCGCCTAGTCCTTTTGATTTGGGTCCGTTGTTTTTTCTAGTATTTGCTTGATTTCTCGTTTAGACATTTCAACTTGTGCCTTAGCCTGAAGGTGATATGTCATTGTCATCCGATGCCTGATGTTGTACTTGGCAAGTGTGGCTTCAAATTGCTTACTACAAAAATGAGATCCTCCACTGCTAACTAATGCGTGAGGTGTTTTGAATCTAGCAAAAATGTTTTTCCTTAAAAAATGGGCAACTAATTTTATGTCATTAGTGGGAAGTGTAACGGCTTCATCCCATTTAGAGACGAAATCAACAGTAAAAAAAATGTATTGATTACCAAACAAACTAGGAAAGGGTCCTACGAAATTAATCCCCCAAACATCATAAATTTCTACTTCAATGATCCTATATGTGGCATTTCATCTCTATTTGAGATGCTCTCCGTTCGTTGGCATCTATCATACCCTTGAACAAATTCATATACATCTCTATTCATAGTCGGCCAAAAAAATCCTGATTGTAATACTTTTTGGGCCGTCCTTTTTCCTCTGAAATGTCCACCACATGGAGAAGTATGACACCCCTTTAAAATATCCTAGATTTCCTCTTTTAGTACGCATTGTGGGACTAACTGATTGGCACATTGCCGAGATACATACGGATCCTCCCAAATATAATTCATTGACTCATGTATGATCCATTTCTTTTGTTGCCAAGAAATTTTTGGCGGAAAAATGCCTTTTGCAATATAATTAACGTAATCTGCATACCATCGCATTCATGTTCTTTGTTGATGTGTATGTACTCTAAATAACTGTTCATCTGTAAAAGTGTCTCTAATCTCTTCAACGGATTTGGTTAAACAACTATTTTCAATCCTGGATAAATGGTCTGTGATTTGATTTTTTGTTCCTTTCCTATCCATTATCCATAAATTGTACTCTTGGAGTAGAAATACCCATCTCATTAATCAAGTTTTTGTTTCCTTCTTCTTCATGACGTATTTCAATGCGGAGTGGTTTGTGTAGACATAAACTTTGTTTGTCATTAAATAGGGTCAAAATTTTTGCAAGCAAAAACCACTACCAACATTTCTTTTTCAGTTGTGGCATAATTGTATTATGCTGAATTGAGTGTCTTACTTGCATAATGAATTGCTCCAAATAGAATATTCCTTTCTTTAACCCAGAACTGCACCTATTGCATAATCACTAGCGTCACACATAATGATAAAGGGTTTTGACCAATTTGGGGTAATAATTATTGGAGTCGAAATGAGTTTATTTTTAATTACCTTGAAAGTGGTGATGCAATCCTGATAAAAAATTAAAGGGGTGTCTATTTGCAACAATATATTCAATGGTTTGGAAATATTTGTGAAATCCTTAATAAGCCTCCTATAAAGCCCAGTATGTCTCAAAAAATTTCGGATGCCCTTTACATTCATTGGGTAAGGAAAATTTCATATAAGTTCAATTTTAGCTTTATCAACCTCTAAACCTTGTCGAGAAATTTGATGTCCCAAAACTAACCCTTCTTTGACCATAAAATGGCATTTTCCTAATTGAGTACCAAGTTAGTCTCTTCGCACCTCTGTAACACTCTATCGAGGTTTTGTAGACAATCTTGAAATGAATCTCCATAGACAGAAAAGTCATCCATAAATATATCCAGTGCCTTTTCTACCATATTTGCAAAAATTGTTGTCATACATCTCATAAAGGTTGCTGGAGTGTTACACAATCCAAATGACATTCTTTTGAATGCAAAAGTTCTAAAAGGGCATGTAAATTTTATTTTTTCTAATCATTGAAATGTATAGAGATCTAGTGGTATCCTGAATATCCATATAGGAAACAATAATATTCTTTGCCTACTAATCGATCAAGCATTTGGTCAATAAAAGATTGTGGAAAATGATTCTTCTTTGTCGCATCATTTAGCTTTCAATAATCAATGCATACTCACCACCCGGTGACTATTTTTGTAGGGATTAACTCATTCTTATTATTCTCTACCACAGTCAAGCCTCCTTTATTTGGTACACATTGTGTTGGGCTAACCCACTCACTGTCAGAAATGGCATATACAACACTTGCATCCAACCATTTTAGTAGTTCCTTCTTTACAACTTCTTTCATGGTGGGATTGAGTCTTCGTTGAACATCTACTACTGGATTTTTCCCTTATTCTAATATGATTTTATGTTGATAAAATGCAGGGTTGATTTCTTTAATGTCTGTAATAGTCCACCCTATTTCCTTCCTATGTTGCTTTAGAATAGCCAGAAGAGCTTCTTCATGTACGCCACTTAACCCTGAAGCGATTATTACGGGCAATGTATTCTTTTCTCCTTAGTACCCATACTTCAATTACTCAAGTAGTGGTTTCAACTCTAGCTCAGAGGGTTTCACAATGATTGGTATCGTTTTTGTAGACTTAGGTATTAGTTGATCGAGTGGTTCCTTACTTTGATGCACCAATCTAATTTAGACACTAAACATTCATCGGCACGTTCAGCATCCTCCTGTTCTTCTGCCCTTGCCTCATAGTCATTAGATTCCATTGATTCGACTTGGCTATAGTTTTGATTCATGTTGTTAACCTGCTCCATTCTACGAACTTTCAATTCGCATCCATCCTCCCAAAGTATTTCATTTGAACAAGATTTTTCCAGGATTTCTATGACATCCTTCAAAGTTTTTTTCCAAATATTTCATCTAGCCGTAATATCCATTTGTTTTTTTTTTTGTGCCTATTTTCATTGTTTAATCCATCGTAGAAATGCTGAATTTGTACCACAAAATGTATACCCCCACCTAATGTGGATCAAAGAATTTCTTTTTCCCAGGCTTGCCCTAAAGTTTCCATAGTTTTTTCCTGAAATAAAATAATTGGGTGTAACTTTGCATTATCTTTGGCATAGGGAGCATACACTGTAAAAATAAATGCATGAACTCCTTCCATGTAGTTATAGTATTGGGTAGAAGTGATTCCACCCATAATTTTGCTTCTCCCTCTAATGCGAATGGGATCAAGAGTAGTCTAATGATGTCCAGTGATACTCTCATATAAGCAACAGTACTACAAACATTTCAAATTGTTGTAAGAAATCAATAGGGTTTTTTATTCTAGCATTAGCAAATTTAACATTATTAGTAATAAATGTTAGTAATGACGACTTAATTCAAAGTTAACATTGTGAATATTAGGACGAACAATACTTTGTTGTAACCACTTTAAATAAAAAAATCCCAAAGTATCTACCGTTATTATTTTCTATAAAGATTAAAGAAAGCAGTTAATGTGAGTAAAACAAATGGAAAAGAAATGTAACTATACCTCACCTATTTCCTAACTATTCTGTAAAGTGCAAATTAAAATCAATCAATGACGTTGCCTCTCTGACAATGGCACCAACAACTTGACCACCTTCGGACATACTAACATCCAGAGTGTAATTATGACTTCCACAAGTGCACGGGTCGGGTTGTAATATAGTTACAACAAGGTATATGGGTACTCCGAGGATCATATCCAAGGGAGATGTAGCACTAGGCAACTTTAATTGCACTACAAGATCTAATTAATACTTTAGTTGAGTTATAGCATGAAACATGAATAATGCTTTTTAGGGGTTTTAATAAATAATAAATAAAAACACTAAACAACTATAAATAAAGAAGTAATTTGAAAACACAGTTTGAAGAGTTACTAGATCTGAATATGGGAGATCAACTCGTTTCGGCATGTTTCATCAACTGTTGCTTTGGGCCTTTCATCAGTTAACTAGTCATTACCCTAGTAGGATCTTCTGATCTTCCGCTAAGGCAATGAGTTGACAGTGACTACTTATCTTCTGACCTCGCAGTATAAGCCAGCTCATGGGCCATACCAATTTTTGGTTAATTCTCACCTTGATGACTTCCTAGGGTTTAGTTCACATTCTTCCTTTCTTGAACAACCAATCCATTGGAAAACCCTACACAATAGTTAAATCATCATGCTTCCACTCACTAATCCCCCATGGAGGGATTAGTTCCTTGTAACACCCCAAACCCGGCCCAGACGTTACGGCCGAATTCAGCGTGTCACATGGAAATGTTACTAAAGAAGTTATGTTTTATCCAAAAATCTCTCTTAGGGTTTAAATAATGTTTTTATTTTAAGTTTAAGTGAATGGAAGCTGTGCACCAGGTAGGAAACTAGAAAAGAGGAGGTGAGTCTATTGGACTGCTTAAATACCAAGCTCTTCATGGATCCAATCCTAGACATGCACACATCCATTGCCACACTTTAAGCATATTACTTGTCCATGAACAACAAATTAAGTTTAAGTCTATTTAAAATATTTATTTCCTTTGAAAACATTAACATTGCGGAAGCTTTGCTCGGTTATCATGATATTTTGAAAATAAAAAACTTTTATAAAACGCGCCCTAGAGCTAACCAATTTAATAATCCCAAAATAATAATAAAAAGAGCGGCCTTATTACAACTTTAACCAAAATAAAAATAATCAAAAATAAAATGCGAAACTTATTTAAAAACAACCAGAAATTTAATCTTCATGGCCACTCTGAATCCCGCCCAGCTCCAAGTCCACCAACTAGGGCTCACCTGCAAGGATGGAAGAGAGAAGGGTGAGTTTGGAAACTCAGTGTGTACGGAAACCTATCTAAAGCCCAAGTTAGCTCAAACCCATTGGGCCTAAGCCCCATTCAGATAACAGTGGGTACCAGGCCGAAGCCCTTTTCAGAATACCGTAAACTAGGCCTTCGCCCCTTTTTAGATAATAATGTGGCCCATAGGCCCAATTCCAGAACAGAACAGATATATTCGTGTATGCAAGCCCAACCCAGCCTATAGCCAACCGCTATACTCCATCCGTACCAGCCCTACACTCCATGTGGGGAATATCTCAATCCACCCAGCCTTACACTCCACAGTTGCAGCATTGCTGCTCAATTTGAGGCGAAGCCTCCAGTACGTGGACAAGCCACTTTCAGTACTTCTTTCATCAATATCCCAGTCCCATGCATCAGATAATAACAATAACATGGTATGCAGTAAACAATAACAGTAAAATCATGCATTCTGGTCAACCTGTTTATCGGTTTTAAGCAGTTTTGATTCCACAGTCTAACAGAACATATTTATTGCTCATTTTTTTATTATCATACTCGTATGAACCTGTAAGCCCATTGGGCCCAGTTTTAGCCTATCGAGGCCCAATTACCGAAGTACACAAAATTTCACATACGACTAACTTACCACTTTGCGATTCCAAATTTAATAATTTCTAAACGTCTTGGGAGCACTCGCACACTCACAAATCCACGGAATTTTGGCATTTCGGCTTTTGCCGAATTGAACTATGAAAGGGTGTTCAATACACACCTGATTCACGATGACTGCTACTGAGATCCCTTACGATGTCCTACAATGGATTACCACAATTTTTAGATTGCAAACCACAACACTAATCCCATTATTCACTTACCCATATTCGAACCATGCCCCTAAAGCCTTTAAAATCTTACCTTTTTGCCGAAGACCGATGACTAGATCCAAGTCTGGTTGCTCCAAAGATCCAAGCCTTCGATCCAACACTCAAGAAGACACTAATCACTAAAAGAAATCATCGGTTAAAGACCCTTAAAGCCCTATGCCCAAATCGACAGCCTCCCTAGATTTTAGGGACTTCAACTTTTTCTAACTTGTAAAATAAGACTAGATCTGAAGTGATGAGAACTTACCACTTCTTCCTCTTTGGTTTCTAGGCAGGTTTGATGCAGATCTATCCTCTAAACGATGGGAGAACTCGAATCTAGGAGATCTGAAGTTTTGGCTATAAGCCCCTAAATCTGTGGTATTTCGGCTTTTTAAGTGATGGAGAAGATGACGATTTGAGGCTATAACCTTGAAGTAATGTTACCAACAGATACTAAGGGTTTAGAGAAGATGAATGTTGATCAAAAGAAACAAAAATACTGAAGGATTTTGGCTTTGGAGAAATCAGCACAAGTAGTGTGTTTTCGGGATTTCAGCTTTTTAACGGCAATCAGCTATGAAGGTTTAGTGGAGGATAGGATTGGCAGAGGAGGTGAATAAGGTGATCAAAAGGTTTCGGCTAGAAGAAGAAGCATAAAGGAAGAGAAAACATGGAGGAAAAAGAGAGGAAGAAAATTCGGCACCAATGAGAAGGGACTTGCGTTTTCAGCTTTTGTGAGAACTCAGAAAGGATGAAAGAAAGCTTTCAGGTGGCTAACCCTAATCCTCCACGACAGAAAAAGAAAAGAACCTAACCCTAATATCAACTAAAGCAATTGGCCCAACCTCCCTAAGACCCTTGCGAAAATTCTCTTGAGTGATCACATGCCTAAAATTAAAAAGTAACAAAATACCTACCTTACAACTTGAACCCTGGACCTCCAATTCCTTCCCAGGTGCCATTTATTTAGGAGCTTAGTGGTGCCACCTTGCCACTTTACCAAGGCCTTATTTGTGTCATAATTTACGAAGTTCTTCTTAAAAGCCCACTTAACCAAGTCTCCTATTTACTTAAAATCCAACCTTGATATTTTACCGCGTTTAACTTAGGCTTGGGCATTCTAAAGGCCCACTAACACATTTAAACACAATTCCAATATTCAGAACACCAAAATTTCAAAATTTACAACAAATCACAAAAACCCAAAAAATCCTAAAAATTAGGGAGTTACAACTCTACCCCCTTAAAGAAATTTTGGCCTCGAAATTTACCTGATCCAAATAAATGAGGGTATTACTGACGCATAGTCTCTTCTGACTCCCAAGTAGCCTCTTCCCTTCCATGATTGCGCCACAGTACCTTTACCAACGGAACCAACTTCCTTCTTAAAACTTTAACCTCTTGATCTAAAATTTGCACGGGTTCCTCCTCAAAGGTCAAATCAGTCTTTACTTCAATCTCCTCCACCGACATAACATGTGAAGGATCCGATCGATATCGTCTCAACATAGACACATGAAAAACGTCATGGATTCTGTCCAATTCCAGTGGTAACTGTAACTGATATGCTACTGGCCTTACCCATTTAAGAACCCAATAAGGCCCTATAAACCGCGGACTCAGTTTGCCTTTCTTGCCGAACCTCAAGATCCTCTTCCAAGGTGAAACCTTCAAGAAAACCATATCCCCAATAGCGAACTCAATCTCTTTGCTCTTTATATCGGCATACGACTTCTGTCTATCAAATGCCTCCTTTAATTGATCTCTTATCAACTTAATCTTACTTTCAGTATCTGCCACTAATTCCGGTCCAAGCACTTGTCGTTCACCCAACTCTGTCCAACATGTAGGCGTACGACATCTTCGCCCATAAAGTGCCTCATATGGAGCCATCTGAATACTTGTTTGATAGCTGTTGTTGTATGCAAACTCTGCCAATGGCAAGTAGTCCTCCCAACTACCACGAAAATCAATAATACAACCTCTTAACATATCCTCCAAAACTTGGATAACCCTTTCCGACTGTCCACCTGTCTGAGGGTGAAAAGTAGTACTGAAATCCAACCGTGTACCCAACGCCTCCTGCAACTTTTGCCAGAACCGAGATGTAAACCTAGGGTCTCGATCAGAAATAATCGACACTAGCACCCCATACAGTCGCACTACATCCGCCACATATAACTTGGCCAACTTTTGCAGTAAGTAATCAGTACGAACAGGTATGAAATGGGCAGATTTCGTTAACCTATCCACAACTACCCACATAGAATCTTTCTTGGTGGGTGTCAAAGGTAGCCCACTCACAAAGTCCATAGTTACTCTCTCCCACTTCCATAGTGGAATTTTCACCGGTTGCAGTAATCCAGAAGGCAATTGGTGATCGGCCTTAACTTGCTGGCACGTTAGACATTTCCCAACAAATTCAGTCACCTCTCGTTTTAGTCCAGGCCACTAGTACACCTCTCGCAGGTCTCGATATGACTTATTCCCTCCAAGATGCATGGCACAGGGTCCACCATGAGCCTCTTTTAGAATTAACCGCCTCAATTTAGGGTCTTTCGGAATACAAACTCTTCCACGAAAGTACAGAACTCCGTTAGTATTCAGTCCAAAATCCTCATTCTCACTATTCTTAACTTGCCGAAACCGAAGAACTTCAACTATTTTTCTTTAATCTGCTCAGTCCAAGTAGGCCTCACTTGCAATTCTGCCAACAGACTTCCATTGTCGAATAGACTCAAACATGCAAACAAGGCTCTCAAATCAGTAACAACCCTTCGACTTAACGCATCAGCCACCACGTTAGCCTTACTTGGGTGGTACTCAATGAACAGTCGTAATCCTTAAACAACTCTACCCATCTTCGTTGCGTAGGGTTTAACTCCTTCTAAGTCAACAGATACTTTAGGCTCTTATGGTCTGTGTATATGATACACTTTTCTCCATATAAGTAATGTCTCCAGATTTTTAATGCAAAAATCACTGCTGCTAGCTCTAAATCGTGCGTAGGGTAGTTCGTTTCATGAGGCTTAAGCTGTCGTGAAGCATAAGCAACCACCTTAACCTCTTGCATCAGTATGCATCCTAACCCCACATTTAACGCATCACTGTACACAGTGAAGTCCTTCCCAGACTCCTGTTGTAACGCCTTGATTTTCGGGATTTTTTTGAGTTTTTGTGATTTTTGGTAAATTTTGAAATTTTGGTGTTCTGAATATTGAAATTGTGTTTAAATGTGTTAGTGGGCCTTTAGAATGCCCAAGCCTAAGTTAAACGCAGTTAAATATCAATGTTGGATTTTAAGTAAATAGGAGACTTGGTTAAGTGGGCTTTTAAGAAGAACTTCGTAAATTATGACACAAATAAGGCCTTGGTAAAGTGGCAAGGTGGCGCCACTAAGCTCCTAAATAAATGGCACCGGGGAAGGAATTGGAGGTCCTGGGTTCAAGTTGTAAGGTAGGCATATTGTTACTTTTTAATTTTAGACATGTGCTGGGCATGTGATCACTCAAGAGAATTTCGACAAGGGCCTTAGGGAGGTTGGGCTGATTGCTTTAGTTGATATTAGGGTTAGGTTCTTTTCTTTTTTTGTCTTGGAGGATTAGGGTTAGCCACCTGAAAGCTTTCTTCCATCCTTTCTGAGTTCTCACAAAAGTCGAAAACGCAAGTCCCTTCTCATTGGTGCCGAATTTTCTTCCTCTCTTTTTCCTCCATGTTTTCTCTTCCTTTATGCTTCTTCATCTAGCTGAAACCTTTTGATCACCTTATTCACCTCCTCTGCCAATCCCATCCTCCACTAAACCTTCATAGCCGATCGCCGTTAAAAAGTTAAAATCCCGAAAACTCACTACTTGTGCCGATTTCTCCAAAGCCAAAATCCTTCAGTATTTTTGTTCCTTTTGATCAACATTCATCTTCTCTAAACCCTTAGTATCTGTCGGCAACATTACTTCAAGGTTATAGCCTCAAATTGTCATCTTCTTCATCACTTAAAAAGCTGAAATACCATAGATTTAGGGGCTTATAGCCGAAACTTCAGATCTCCTGGATTCGAGTTCTACCATCGTTTAGAGGATAGATCTATATCAGATCTATGTAGAAACCAAAGAGGAATAAGTGGTAAGTGCTCATCACTTCAGATCTAGTCTTATTTTACAAGTTAGAAAAAGCCAAAGTCCCTAAAATTTAGGGAGGCTGTCGATTTGAGCATAGGGCTTTAAGGGTCTTTAACCGATGATTTCTTTTGGTGATTAGTGTCTTCTTGAGTGTTGGATCGAAGGCTTGGATCTTTGGAGCAACCAGACTTGGATCTAGTCATCGGTCTTCGGCAAAAAGGTAAGATTTTAAAGGCTTTAGGGGCATGGTTCAAATATGGGTAAGTGAATAATGGGATTAGTGTTGTGGTTTGCAATCTAAAAATTGTGGTAATCCATTATAGGACAATGTAAGGGATCTCAGTAGTAGTCGTCGTGAATCAGGTGTGTATCGAACACCCTTTCATAGTTCAATTCGGCAAAAGCCGAAATGCCGAAATTCTAGCATTTCATGGATTTGTAAGTGTGCAAGTGCTCACAAGACGTGTAGAAATTATTAAATCTGGAATCACAAAGTGGTAAGTTAGTCGTATGTGAAATTTCGTGTATGTCGGTAATTGGGCCTCGATAGGCTAAAACTGGGCCCAATGGGCTTACAGGTCCATACGGGTAAGATAATAAAAAAATGAGCAATAAATATGTTCTGTTAGACTGTGGAATCAAAACTGCTTAAAATCGATAAATAGGTTGACCAGAATGCATGATTTGATTGTTATTGTTTACTGCATACCATGTTATTGTTATTATCTGATGCATGGGACTGAGATATTGATGAAGGAAGTACTGAAAGTGGCTTGTCCACGTACTGGAGGCTTCACCTCAAATTGAGCAGCAATGCTGCAACTGTGGAGTATAGAAATTGGGTGGGTTGAGATATTCCCCACATAGAGTGTAGGGCTGGTACGGGTGGAGTGTAGCGGTTGGCTATAGGCTGGGTTGGGCTTGCATACATGAATATATCTATTCTGTTCTGGAATTGGGCCTATGGGCCACACTGTTATCTGAAAAGGGGCGAAGGCCCTGTTTACGGTATTCTGAAAAGGGCTTCGGCCCGGTACCCACTGTTATCTGAATAGGGCTTAGGCCCAATGGGCTTGAGCTGACTTGGGCTTTGGATGGGTTTCCGTACACACTGAGTTTCCAAACTTACCCCACTCTCTTCCATCCTTGCAGGTGAGCCCTAGTTGGTGGACTTGGAGCTGGGCGGGATTTAGAGTGGCCACGAAGATTAAATTTCTGGTTTTTTTAAAATAAGTTTCGTATTTTATTTTTGATTATTTTTATTTTGGTTAAAGTTGTAATAAGGCCGCTCTTTTTATTAATATTTTGGGATTATTAAATTGGTTAGCTCTAGGGCGCGTTTTATAAAAGTTACTTATTTTCAAAATATCACGATAACCGAGCAAAGCTTCCGCAACATTAATGTTTTCAAAGGAAATAAATATTTTAAATAGACTTAAACTTAATTTGTTGTTCGTGGACTTAAACTTAATTTGTTTTTCGTGGACAAGTAATTTGCTTAAAGTGTGGCAATGGATATGTGCATGTCTAGGATTGGATCCATGAAGAGCTTGGTATTTAAGCCGTCCAATAGACTCACCTCCTCTTTTCTAGTTTCGTACCTGGTGCACAGCTTCCATTCACTTAAACTTGAAACAAAAACATTCTTTGAACCCTAAGAGAGATTTTTGGATAAAACATAACTTCTTTAGTAACATTTCCATGTGACACGCTGAATTTGGCCGTAACGTCTGGGCCGAGTTTGGGGTGTTACATTCCTCATGGTTTCATAAGCAATATAATCTCAATATAAAAAATAAACATAATTAACAAATTTAAATTATAGAGAATAAGAAAATCCCTGATTTGTATTAAGATATGGAAATAATTTCCCAAGCATCTATGTGCATCTACAAATCATGTCTTCGAAGAATAAAAGAGCAAGACGAAATAACTCAAACCTAAGAAAGAAAATAACTAAAATCTAAATCTAAGAGAAGAAAGGATTGTCTAATGAATTGGTATGTCAAAACTGAGTGCTAGAGGGGCCTATTTATAGCCTTCTGATGGTCGTCATCCTTAGCCTTAGGTCAGCTATTGTTCTTAGGTTTGATTTTGTATTATGAAGACCAAAACACCCCTCACTCAGTGTAATCTCGCTTCCAAGAGTCCATGTCGCAACATTCAGGTCCTGTGCTGTGACATAGTAAGTAGTGTACACCTTCAAGTCTATTCTAAGGGGTTTATCGCGACACCCTTATGTGAGGTCACGACCACGAATGCAGCTTCAAGATTCTTCGGTTCTGGTCTTTATGTTACAACATCCGTAGTCTCATGTCGTGACATAGTGATAACTCTTAGTATAAATCATCTTCTAATGGTCTCCTACAAACTCACCAAGTAGATTAGGCAACCTTTTGGCCTAAATCGGCCCTAAGGTCAATAAAAGACAAATTTTTTACTTTTTACACATTTTATTAACTTAATGAAAAGCTATAAAATCCTAACAAATCCTAACAGTAATGCTTAATTACAAGCTCATAAAGTGTGAAAACTAGTTTAATCTTCTAGGTCGAATTACGGTAGATCACATTGTAATAGCCCGCTTTTGGTCAAATAGGAGCAGTGGTTTTGGAACCATAAATCTGAGGTCAAAATATTTATTTGATTATTATTTTAGAGTTTACAGCATGATTGAGTGATTGTGTGAAAATTTTGTTAAGAAATTGTATCGTTTGAATGCTTATTTCGATAAAAAAGACTAAATCGCGTAAAGCTTAAAAATTAAGTTCTAATAGCTAAAGGTGTCTAATAGCTATAAAATCTTAAAGTTAAGGTCCTTATGTTTTAATTACACCATTATTAGTTTGAGTGGACAAATATGGGCAAGTATTAAATGATCTTTAAGTTATATAACAAAGGTTAAAATAGTAATTAATAAATAAAGGTTAATTTAGTTAAAACAAAACATAATTTTAAGCCATTCATCTTCTTATTGCCAAAATTTAAGGAGGAAGAAATCCATTTTAGGGCTTAAATCATTTGGCTACTTCAAGGTTCAATTGTAAGCATGTTTTTGCTCGGTTTTTAATGATTTCTATGTTTTTGTGATCGTTGCATCTAGTTCTAGCTAGCCTAGGGACTATTTTGCAAAACTGTTAAAGATTTTGAATGATTCCATTGATGAATATGTATGAGTTTTTAAGTTTCTTGATAGATTTTGAATGTTTGTTGATAGTATACAAGTTTTGTTAAGTGATTTTTAGTGAAAATGCAAAATAGGGATTAAATTGAGAAATTTGTAAAATTAGTGGTTAAAATGTGAAATAAAGAAAGACAAAAATACAAAAAAAAAGTTAAAAAGTAAAAAAAAAAAGGTACTGACATGGCAGATCCGGTGGCGCCATTAATTTGGCTCTACAAGAAAAATGGGTAATTTTTTTTAAGTCCTCCTATGTTTTCAAAAATTTTAGTATTTCCCTAGTATTTATACAGGTGGCCCCATTCTACTTGGCTCCACTAAAAAATTAATTTTTTATGCTCCCTGCTGACGTGGCAAGTTGGTGGCGCCATTTAATTTAGCTCCACCAATTTTTACTGTAGATTTCAGGTCATTTTTGTGTTTAATTAAAAAAGTGGGTCACTTTGGTACATGATTAAAATTAAAAGGTTATTTTGATAAAAAGGCCTCAAATTAGTCAATTTAATCCACAAGCACATATTTGAGAATTTTTACACTTTAGCCCCTTAAGTTCCACATTTTTACAATTTAGTCCCTATTTCATAAATACACAAAATTCACAAAATTCATAAGACCATGCTTGGCCGAATTACCCTTATACCCTAAGTAGCCCATATCTTTCATTTATTTCACATTTCAACCCCTCAATTTATAAATTTCTCAATTTAATCCCTAATA
This sequence comes from Gossypium anomalum, assembly GCA_025698475.1. Classification (NCBI taxonomy): domain Eukaryota; kingdom Viridiplantae; phylum Streptophyta; class Magnoliopsida; order Malvales; family Malvaceae; genus Gossypium; species Gossypium anomalum. Next base: position 88,624,874 of record CM046961.1, read on the forward strand.
TACATTTTTACTCACAATCACTTTACAAAACATAAATATCTATTACTAAGCTTTCATAATTCATCATAAAACATTCAAAAACACTTGAATTCATCAATGGAAACTTTCAAAACATTAAGCAATTTTGCAAATTAGTCCCTGGGCTAGCTAGTACTTGATACAACGATCTGAAAAACGTAAAAATTATCAAAAACTTAGCAAAGAACATACCTTAATCAAAGAATATGCTAGCCGAATATCAAAGACCTAAAATAAATTCTTTTTCTTTCTAAATTTTGGTTAAGGATGATTATAAATAAGATGAAAATTCTTTTTTTTTTTTTGTTTATTAATTACATTAATGCATAGTTTACTATTTTACCCTTGGTTATTAAACCATTTAATCAACAAATATAAGGCCATTAATGTCCATTAACCTTACCAATGGCATAATAACATTATAAGGACCTTTTTTTTAATAAACCATAGCAAATAGACACTCTTAACTTATAGCATGCTACTTTTGCATTTTACGCGATTTAGTCCTTTCATCAAATTAAGCAGTCAAACACTAAAATCATTTCACGAAATTTTCACACATACATATTCACATAATATAAATGCAAAAAATAATATTAAAATATTTTTTTAAGCTTAGATTTATGGTTGTAAAATCACTATTCTGATTTAGCTAAAATTGGGCTGTTACATGAATTGTGATTATGTGGTTACGAACGAGTTTGGAAATGATTCAAAAATGATTCGATAGTTGGAATCCTGGTTTAACTTAGGAATATTTTAGGATGCTAGTGACATGTCATTAGGGATACTTTGAGTTGGCTTTGGGCAATGATTTAGCACTTTGGGTGCGAGATAAACCGATTTGGCTTTAGGCCATGATATTAGTACTTCGAAGATAAGTTACCTTGATTTGGCTTCGGGCCATGGTATAGGTACTTATCATGTGAGACCCTTGAGTATCCAACTTCTATTTCGAATGGTTCAACGGGTAAACGTAAGATGAAAATGTGTTTGAGATTTGTACAAGATGGTACAGGAATGTGCATAAACTATTTTAGCATTGAATCGAAGAAATGATGATTAAAGTATATAGTTTTGGGAATGAGTGTTTGAAAGGTTTGTTAGTTGTTATAATCTACATGTTGTGTATCCAAATTATTGAATTGTATTTGTGAGATTGCATTGAGTTATTTCATACGATCTTACTAAGCTATAAAGCTTACGTTGTTTATTTTTCTATGTTTTATAGTGATTTCAAAGCTAGCTTGGATTTGGGGATCGTTGGAGATCATTTCACACTATCTACCTATCTCTTGGTATCTATAAACTTTGGTATTTTGAGTATATAGCATGTATAGGTATTTTGAGTCATTTTGATTATGGGTTGATAAAGATTTAGGTTATTTGTAATGAATTGTAATGAAATATGTTTTGGTTTGTAATTATGGCCATGAGTGTTGGTTTAAATTGGTGGATTTGGTTACGTGCATATATTGTTGAGATGGTAATTGTTAAATGGTGAATGTTGATATTGGTAATGTTAGTTGCTAGTGAACTAAAGTAAAGAATGCATGTTTTTGAGTGGCTATATTGATGATTTAAGGTTAAGAGATTTTGGTATAAGTGAATTGGTATATTTAACTACTTGTGTGTATTAAAAAATATGGTATAGAATATGCATGAATCATGTTTTAAATTGGTTCGTTTAAATGCCTATCTATGTTTTGAGATGGTGCAAATCGGTGTCTTATAGGTACATTCATAATTGGGTGGCAAATTGGCTTAGTAAATAACCTATTTTTGTCCACACAAGCAGAGACACGGGCGTGTGCCTCAGTTGTGTGCGACACATGGTTATATTACATGGCCGTGTGTCCCCTGGTGTGGTTTTAAAAATCAAGTCAGTATGTTTCACACGGCCCCACACACGGGCGTATGACTTGGCCGTGTGGCATCAGTCAGTATACCCTACGGGTTTGGCACAGCCTAGCACACGGCCTGGCACATGGGCATGTATGGCCATTTTTAGGTCACACGGGCATGTGTGTTGGTCGTGTGACCCAAGTTAGAGAGTTACACGGGGTTGGACATGGGCTGGGACACAGCCATGTACTCCTATTTCGAATGTCCACACGGCCTGTGACACGGGCGTTTTTGGTGGCCGTGTGAGACATATGGCCTGTCCACGGGCGTGTGTCCCTTGTATTGAGGAAAATTTTCAAAGTTTTATGAAATTTTAATAAGTTAATGGTTTAGTCCCAAACCACTCCCAAAGCATGTTTAGGGCCTCGTAGGCTCGTATTAGGGACAAATTGATTGAGATTAATGATGAATGCTTGAATTGAGAAAATGTATACTGAATGGATGTTTAATTGTTTTTGTAAGTTCGGTAATGCTCTGTAACCCTATTCTGGCATTGAATACCAGTGAGGGGTGTTACACACATGTTCACAGCATAAACAAGAAAATTAAAGAGAAGGGAACTAGGAAGCAAATCCTGATATTTCTCCAAAGCCAGACTAGTGTGCTTATCTCCTTCTCTGTTTATTCTGTGGAACCAAGGTCTATATAAACACTTGAATGTTGTTACTCAAATATGGATGGAGGCTCTTTTTCAATAAGTGAAATTGAAAAGGAATTGGGATAAGGGAAATGGAAAAACAAAGAAAGGAATGGAAGAGAGAAAGTGAGAGATGTGTGGAAATGAATGGGATGTGAGGGATGTCAAATGAGGAAGGGAAAAGGGGTATTTATAGGTGGTAATGGCTTCTAAAAATAGCAAATAATTATCAGCCACTCGTATTCCCTTGGTCAGCTATGCATTGAGCAAGTTTGAATCGTTCAAACTTGTTATTTTAAGCTTGAGGTAAATAGTGAAAGGCATGCAAAGTAGAGGGGTTTGAACGGAATTTAAGGAAACTTCAAGGGCTATTTTGGGATTAATAAAACCAGCTAAATAGGCTAATTGGATCAGCTATAGGGACAGTTTGGGGCTGCCAATTTGCCTTGTCGATCAGTCCTCTTTACTTAGCACAGCTCGGCCTATTTTCTTCTTCAGACTTTATATTAATTTTTAACCCAATTAATTTTAAACCAACTTTGTGAAAATTTTTTATAAAACTAATTAAAATTTAATATGTTAATAATTTGAGTTAAATTTAATTATTTTATAATTAAAGTATGAGTTTCGATAAAAATTACTACAAAACTACACAAACTAGAGTTCAAAAGGTGCTGAAAAAAGTCTATAAATTTTTGTGTTTCCACGCCCCTAAACTTAATTCATTGATCATCCCAAGCAATGCACAAATTGTAAAAAGAACTTGCTAAAAATCACCTTTGAAAAGTTTTGAAAATATTCGTCCCGTAATTATGAGTTTAGTATAATTATGCTCAAGAACAAGAATTTTGAGATTATGCAAGTCAAGTATACACATTGTTCGTATTAATCTCAATTATCATTATTATAGCAAGAATAGACAAAATGTTTTCTCCATAAAGATATGTTAAATTGTAACATCCCGAAATAGGGCCTAAACGGAACAGTGGTTGCGAAACCATAAATTTGAGGTAGAAAAATTTATTTTATTATTATTATTTTGAGGTTCATGATATGATTGCATGATTGTGTGAAAATTTCGTGATGAAATTCTATGCATAAAGTGCTTAAGTTGAGATTAGGGACTAAATCGAATAATTTACAAAACTTGCATTCTAGAAGTTTTTAGTATGAAATTACTTTGGAATATTAATTAGGAGGGTTTAAATAACAATTTGATCAATTTCTAAGTTCATGGACAAAATAGGACATGGATGGAATTTTTGAAAGTTTAATAAGGAAGGGCATTTTGGTCATTTGGATATTAAATGAAATAAAAAGGGAAAAATAACACAAAATTCATTATCTTCTTCATTAGCATGAAATTTCAAGGGTTCTCCATAGCTAGGGTTTGTTTCAAGCTTTCAAGCTCCATAGTAAGTGATTCCAAGCCCCGTTTTTAATGTTCTTTACGCTTTTGAGTCCCTGTAGCTCGATAAAGCTTATGCTAGCAATAATTTAAGTTAGGGTTCATATTTGGAAAAATACCCATAGGTGAAAAGTGTTTATTTTGATGTTTTATGATAGAATATGAGGTCTTAGATTATGTTAGACAACTTGTGCTACTCGGTTTTAGGTAAAAATGAGTAAAAGGGCTTAATCGATAAAAATACCTAATAGTCATAAGTATATGTTAGAGTGAGAATTTGATTTTGCTATCGAAGGAATCACATTGGTATAGTTAGACGTTTCGTTTTGTGTATGGCATGTATAGGAACTTGGTTTCTTTTGATATGATATAATCAATGAATGATGTGTAAATATTGCTAATGATTAGCTAATAGAATGGCTGATTATATACATGTTTAATAGTATATATGATTAAGTAGTAACTAACACATGAAAACTATGAAAAATGTGAAAGTAACTTAAAAATGGATTCAAGTATCAGAAATAACGTGACTTTGAAAAATAACTAAAAATCGTAGAGACATGGTTTGATGGTGAATAATATATGAAATTAAAGCTCATTGTGTCTATTTTCATATGGAATAGGCAAAACAGTAAAGGTTTTTGTATTTTATAAGATATCCGAGTTTTAGTGAAATAGGGCGGGCGATTTACGGATCCCTGTTTCAACTTTAAAAATTCACCATAAATTTTACAAAAATAATTAGGTGGTGTACTTTATATGGTTAGTAGAAACAAACGGTATAGTCATATGAATTTTTTACAGGGAGAAAAGTGGTTCATAGTAAGTAGAGGTCAGTGCAGTCGAATTCTGAAATAGGGGTAACTTTAACTAATAAACTGTACTAATTGGCTAAGTCAAAAATTCTAGAAAACAATTAGTAGATAGATATATGAGTCTAGTTTCAGGAAAAATTTTGTGGATCTTAATTTCGAGTTTTGAAACTCGAGAAGTTAATTTTTAAGCAACCATGACGCAGAAAAACAGTTTATTCCGAAAATTAAAATAAGTGGTTTAGAGTAGTTTAAAAGGTAAGATAAGTTTAGTAACACCTCAAGCTTGACTCCGATGACGGTTTTGGGCGTGGGGGCGTTACATTTATTGGTATCAGAGCAGGCTTAGTCGGTTCTTGGAACAGTTAGTGTGAGTAAAAGTCTAGCTATACATGCCATACCTGTATTTTGATAGTGTGACAACTCCTGACGATTTTTAAATATTTTGTTTTATAGTAATGGATCCCGAGCGAGTTGGTGATGATGATGTAGAAAGTAATGCGCCTGCTCCCGCGGAAGGGGTAGCGCCATTTGAGAATAGGCCAGTAACAGTTGATCAGGGAGGAGTGACTTGAGAAGCTCTCTTCTAAGCTTTGAATAATTGGTTTGCCAAGTTCGTTCGTACGAATCCTGCAGTTAGACCTCCACCCCCTCATGATTCTCAGGCTACCCATGTAGCTCAAGCTCCCCTAGTCACAGGTACAGTGATAAGAGAAAAGCCACCAGTTGATAGAACCAGGAAACAAGGGGCAGAAAAGTTCCGAGCAACAAAAGATGATGATGCAGAAAGAGCAGAATTTTGGTTAGAAAATACTATCAGAGTCTTTGACAAATTATCTTGTACACCCGAGGAATGTATGAAATGTGTAGTATCACTTCTTAGAGACTCAGCCTACCACTGGTGGAAGACACTTGTATCGATTGTACCAAAGGAGAGGGTCACTTGGGATTTCTTTCAGGAGGAATTTCGTAAAAAGTACATCAGTCAGAGGTTTATTGACCAGAAGAGAAAGGAATTCCTGGAATTGAAACAAGGTAATATGACGGTGACCGATTATGAGCGCGAATTTGTCAGGCTTAGTAAATATGCTCGAGAATGTGTGTCCACAGAGGCTATCATGTGTAAAAGGTTTGAGGATGGGTTAAATGATAATATCCGACTGTCAGTGGGTGTACTAGAAATAAAAGAGTTCGTTATTTTAGTTGAGAGAGCCTGTAAGCGAGAGGAGTCATGAAAAAGAAAAGGCAAAGTTGAGAGCAGAGACACAAGATACAAAGAAGAGACAGATGAGCAGGTCATTCCAGGCTACATCCAAAAGGCCAAAGGAGTTTTTTACCAGATCTAGTTTCTCAGCCGGGTATTCTAGTCAAAATAGAGGCAGCAGATTTAAGGATCCGAAGGCTCAGACCACCTCGACTGCGACTGTAGGTAATGTTGAACAGGGTAGATCAGGGTATCCACTATGTGGTAGAATTCATTATGGTCCTTGTCAGGCAGGCGAAAATGTTTGTTATAAATGTGGTGCTCCAGATCATTTTGTACGAGAATGTCCAGAGGTGGCTAACCGAGAGGTAACACAGAGTGCTAGATCCGGAAATGCTCCTACTAGAGGCAGATCACCGAGGCAACCGGGAGTAGGAGCAAGTAACAGAGGTACCTCAAGAGATTCGGCTGTGAGACTAGACGTTAGAGCCCCTGCAAGGACTTATGCTATCCGTGCTCGCGAAAAGGCATCCTTCCCCGATGTGATTACGGGTACATTTTCTCTACATGCTATTAATGTCATTGCTTTGATTGATCCGGGTTCAACTCATTCATATGTTTGCAAGAAATTAATGCCTAGTATAAGTATGCCTATAGAATCTACAGAATTTGTGATTAAATTATCGAATCCATTAGGCAAGCATGTATTAGTAGATAAAGTATGTAGAAATTGTCCTTTGATGACTAGAGGCTACTGTTTTCCGGCCGATCTCATGCTATTGCCATTTGATGAGTTTGATGTGATTCTTGGTATGGATTGGTTGACTACACATGATGTGATAGTGAATTGTGAAAAGAAATTCATTGAGTTGAAGTGTGAAAATGGTGAAATTCTTCGGGTTAATTCAGAAGAGTTAGATAGTTCATTTCCCATAATTTCTGTTATGTTGCTCAGAAATGTTTGAGAAAAGGGTATGAAGCTTATCTTACTTTTTTGTTGAACACTAAAGATCCAGAATTGAAAATTGAATCAGTGACTGTGGTATGTGAGTTTCCCGATGTGTTTCTGGAAGAACTACCAAGTTTACCTCCTGTTAGAGAAGTTGAGTTTGGTATTGAGTTGATTCCAGGTACCACGCCCATTTCTATTGCTCCTTATAGAATGGCTCCATTGGAATTGAAAGAATTGAAAGTTCAGTTGCAGGAATTAACAGATAAAGGCTTTGTAAGACCCAGTAGTTCACCATGGGGTGCACTAGTGCTATTTGTGAAAAAGAAAGACGGATCGATGAGATTGTGCATAGATTATCGGTAACTTAACAAGGTAACAGTAAAGAACAAGTATCCATTGCCTAGAATTGATGATCTGTTTGATCAATTGAAGGGAGCTACTGTGTTCTCCAAGATAGATTTGAGATCCGGATACTATCAGTTGTGAGTTAAAGAGTCAGATGTCCTGAAGACTGCTTTTCGGACTAGGTATGGTCATTATGAGTTCCTTGTGATGCCATTTGGCTTGACTAATGCTCCTGCCATTTTCATGGACTTAATGAACCGAATTTTCAGACCGTACTTGGATAAGTTTGTAGTTGTGTTCATTGATGATATCTTGATTTATTCTCATGATGAGATTGAGCATGCAGAGCATTTGAGAACAATTTTACAGATTCTGAGAGATAATTAGTTGTATGCCAAGTTCAGCAAAAGTGAGTTCTGGTTACGAGAAGTTGGTTTTCTTGGACATATTGTCTCAGGTGAAGGTATTAAGGTTGATTCGGGCAAGATTTCAATCATTGTTGCTTGGAAGCCTTCTAGAAATGTATCAGAAGTTAGAAGTTTTCTTGGTCTTGCCGGATATTATAGACGATTTGTAGAGGGATTTTCCATGATAGCTACCCCGCTGATAAGATTGCTGCGAAAGGATGTCAAGTTTGAATGGACTGAGAAGTGTCAACAGAGTTTTGACAAGTTAAAAACATTGTTGACTAAAGCTCCTGTTTTAGTACAACCTGAACCAGGTAAGGAGTTTGTGATTTACAGTGATGGATCCATGAATGGACTTGGTTGTGTACTTATGCAGGAAGGGAAAGTAATTGCTTATGCCTCTAGACAGCTAAAGCCACATGAGAAGAACTATCCGACACATGATTTAGAGCTAGCTGCCATTATTTTTGCGTTGAAGATTTGGAGACATCATTTGTACGGTGAGAAGTGCCACATATTCACTGATCACAAAAGTTTGAAATATTTGATGACTCAAAAAGATTTGAATTTGAGGCAAAGAAGATGGTTAAAGTTGATTAAAGATTATGAGCTAGTGATCGATTATCACCCAGGTAAGGCAAACGTTGTTGCTGATGCTTTGAGTAGGAAATCTTTATTTGCATTAAGAGCTTTGAACACTAATCTAGCCTTATCAGATGATGGTTTTATCTTAGCTGAGTTGAGAGCTAAACCGATGTTTCTTGAAGAAATTTGTGAAGCTCAAAAAAATGACAGTGAGTTGTTAGCCAAAAGAAATCAGTGTGAGTCGGATATAGAGTCAGATTTTCATATCAGTTCTGACAGTTGTTTGATGTTCCGAGACAGGGTATGCATACCGAAGAATGATGAGCTTATTTGAAAGATTTTACAGGAAGCACATAGTAGTTCTTTGTCTATTCATCCAGGTAGTACAAAGATGTATAATGATTTGAAGAAAATGTACTGGTGGGTAGGAATGAAAAGGGACATTTCAGAGTTTGTTTCTATATGCTTGATTTGTCAGCAGGTAAAAGCCGAACATTAGGTACCTTTAGGTTTATTGCGACTGTGCTAGTCCTCGACGAGTGGAAATGGGATCAAGTTACTATGGATTTTGTGACAGGATTGCCGTTTACAGAAAAAGAAAGATGCAATATAGGTTGTGATTGATAAGTTAACGAAGTCGGCTCATTTTATCCCGATTCGTATGGATTATTCACTTGACAAGTTGGCCGAGTTGTATATTTTTCGTAGATAGTCGACTACACGGGTACCATTATCAGTCATTTGAGACAGAGATCCAAGATTTACTTCATGGTTTTGGAAGAAATTACGAAAGGCTTTGGGCACAAAGTTGAGTTTTAGTCTGACTTTCCATCCTCAAACCGATGGTCACTCGAGAGAGTTATTCGGTACTTGAAGATATGCTTAGATCATTGTCTTTGGAATTTCAAGGCGATTGGGAAAAATATTTACCATTAGTAGAGTTTGCCTACAATAATAGTTATCAATCGAGTTTGAAGATGGCACCTTATGAAGCTTTGTATGGACGTAAATGTCGCACACCTTTGTATTGGACAGAGCTTAAGGAAAATCAAATTTATGGGGTTGATCTAGTTAAGGAAATGAAGAGAAAGTAAAAATCATCGAGATTGCTTGAAAGCGACTTGATGCACAAAAGTCGTATGCAGATTTGAAAAGAAAAGAGATTGAGTATCAAGTTGGTGACAAAGTTTTTTGAAAGTATCCCCGTGGAAGAAAGTTCTCGATTTGGCAAGAAAGGCAAACTAAGTCCACGTTTTATTGGACCGTTTGAAGTGATTGAGAGAGTTGGACCATTAGCATATCGGTTAGCTTTGCCGATTGAGTTAGAGAAGATTCATAATGTATTTCATGTGTCTCGTATACGTCGTTATCGCTCGTTGATCCGTCACATGTGATTTCTCGATTGCAGGTTGAGATTCACCGGACATGACTTACGGTGAAGAACCAATAAAGATTCTAGCTCGAGAGGTAAAGCAATTAAGGAACAAAAGTATTGCACTTGTGAAAGTACTATGGAATAGACATGGGGTAGACGAGGGTACATGGGAACCCGAAGAGGCTATGCGAAAACAGTATCCAAGTCTCTTCACAGGTAAGATTTTTGGGGACAAAAATCCCTAAAGGGGGGAGAAAATGTAACATCCCGAAATAGGGCCTAAACGGAACAGTGGTTGTGAAACCATAAATTCGAGGTAGAAAAATTTATTTTATTATTATTATTTTGAGGTTCATGATATGATTGCATGATTGTGTGAAAATTTCGTGATGAAATTCTATGCATAAAGTGCTTAAGTTGATATTAGGGACTAAATCGAATAATTTGCAAAAATTGCATTCTAGAAGTTTTTAGTATGAAATTGCTTTGGAATATTAATTAGGAGGGTTTAAATAACAATTTGATCAATTTCTAAGTTCATGGACAAAATAGGACATGGATGGGATTTTTGAAAGTTTAATAAGGAAGGGCATTTTGGTCATTTGGATATTAAATGAAATAAAAAGGGAAAAATAACACAAAATTCATCATCTTCTTCATTAGCACGAAATTTCAAGGGTTCTCCATAGCTAGGGTTTGTTTCAAGCTTTCAAGCTTCATAGTAAGTGATTCCAAGCCCCATTTTTAATGTTCTTTACGTTTTCGAAGTCCCGGTAGCTCGATAAAGCTTATGTTAGCAATAATTTAAGCTAGGGTTCATATTTGGAAAAATACCCATAGGTGAAAAGTGTTTATTTTGATGTTTTATGATAAAATATGAGGTCTTAGATTATGTTAGACAACTTGTGCTACTCGGTTTTAGGTAAAAACGAGTAAAAGGGCTTAATCGGTAAAAATACCTAATAGTCATAAGTATATGTTAGAGTGAGAATTTGATTTTACTATCGAAGGAATCACATTGGTATAGTTAGACGTTTCGTTTTGTGTATGGCATGTATAGGAACTTGGTTTCTTTTGATATGATATAATCAATGAATGATATGTAAATACTTACTAATGATTAGCTAATAGAATGGCTGATGATATACATGTTTAATAGTATATAGGATTAAGTAGTAACTATCACATGAAAACTATGAAAAATGTGAAAGTAACTTAAAAACGGATTCAAGTATCATAAATAACGTGACTTTGAAAAATAACTAAAAATCGTAGAGACATGGTTTGATGGTGAATAATATATGAAATTAAAGCTCATTGTGTCTATTTTCATATGGAATAAGCAAAACAGGTAAAGGTTTTGTATTTTATAAGATATCTGAGTTTTAGTGAAATAGGGCCAGAGCGATTTCTGGATCCCCTGTTTCAACTTTAGAAATTCACCATAAATTTTACAAAAATAATTAGGTGGTGTACTTTATATGGTTAGTAGAAACAAACGGTATAGTCATATGAATTTTTTACAGGGAGAAAAGTGGTTCGTAGTAAGTAGAGTGAGGTCAAGGTCAAATTAAAACAGGGTAACTTTAACTAATAAACTGTACTAATTGGCTAAGTCAAAAATTCTAGAAAACAATTAGTTGATAGACATATGAGTCTAGTTTCAGGAAAAATTTACGGATCTTAATTTTGAGTTTTGAAACTCGAGAAATGAATTTTTAAGCAACCATGACGTAGAAAAACAGTTTATTCCGAAAATTAAAATAAGTGGTTTAGAGTTGTTTAAAAGGTAAGATAAGTTTAGTAGCACCTCAAGCTTGACTCCGGTGACGGTTTCGGGCGTGGGGGCGTTACATAAATTCCTATCAATTTGATTTTTATTCCCTCATTTAATACTAAACTGCAATCACTAAGTTTAATTTATGCCTTCATATGTTAAACATAGCAATTTCTCTCTACTAATATGGGTAGCATAAAAATCCGAATCAATAGGTCTTTTAAATAAGTTGTAAGGCGGCTAGGCTAGGGGTAGCTAAAAGATAGATAAACTTAAGCTAAAAACCCTAGACTTAGCTTGCATTGGACCTTCAGAATAAATTCCTTCAATTCTAGTTTTATTTGTGAAAAAGAAAGACGGAACTATGGGACTGTGTATTGATTATCGCTAGTTGAACAAGGTGACTATAAAGAATTAATACCCGTTGCCACAGATTGATAATTTGTTCGATCAATTGAAAGGGGCTTCAGTGTTTTCGAAGATAGATTTGAGATAGGGTTATTATCAGTTGCGAGTCAGAGACTCCGATGTGCCAAAAACTACTTTTCGAATGAGGTACGGACATTATGAGTTTCTAGTTATGCCATTTGGACTTAGTAATGCACCTGCAGTTTCTATAGATTTGATGAATCGGATATTCAGGCAGTATTTAGAGCGGTTTGTGGTCGTGTTTATTGATGATATACTGATTTACTCTCATAATGAAACCGAACATGCCGAGCATTTGAGACTTGTGTTACAGACTTTGCGAGAAAAATAGTTGTATGCAAAGTTTAGTAAATGCGAGTTCTGGTTACACGAAGTTAGCTTTCTGGGACATGTTGTTTTAGCATCAGATATTCTGTAACACCCTGAATTTGGGCCTAAAAGTTTTGGGCCTTGAGCATGGGAGCGGTTGAAGGCAGCTTTTAATATTTTGTTGTGCATGTAAATTTTGTTAATGAAGGCTTGTTTTAGTGGTTAAATGTGCTGAGAAGTGTTGGAGAAGTCTTGGGTTCAATCCTGGACTCTAGCAAAAATTTTGGTTTAAGGTGAATCAAACCCTGGGTGTAGTAGGTAAGCCTTAAGAATATTGTTGGAGAAAAGATGACACAAAAATGAGTGTGGTGTAGTGTGGCAAGGTGGCGACACTTAGGGACAACGAAGTGACGTCATAGAGGAAGCAAGGGGTCCAAGGTTCAAGTCTTGGCTCTTGCAATATATTTTGGTTTTTCTTTTCAATAAATCGAGAAGCAAGTAGGTGCACTTTAAAGTTTAATGTGTTGGATTTATGACAAAAACAAGTTGATGGCCTAGTGGTGGTGGGTGAGTTGGCATGTGGGAAGACTTTGGTTCGAATCCTTGCACACGCAAAGGTTGATTATTTTGCTATGTTGGGACTGGCAAGAGTTGGTGTTGGTTTTAAACTCGTGATGGAGGATCCCACATCGGGAAGCTAACATAAGAGTAGATGGAGAGTTGGCTTTAAATAGAGAGAACCATGAGGAGAGTAAAGGTACCTTTCTTAGCTGATCCCTTTCGCTTTATGGCGTGCTCTTTTGGGTTGGGCGTCACTAAGAGTGCTCGAGCACGGATTAATCTAGTCTCCTATCGTGTGTGTATTTCTCACTACTCTAGTCAGAGGATGGCTACTTCGGGCGCGATGGGCGCGAAAAGGGGCCATGTGGGCCCAATGGGCCTCTACGGCTCAATTGGATAAGTTGTTTGATTGTGTAGCAAATATTGGACTAGGCTAGGTGAATTGCATACCTGTGGCTAGGTTTGGGCTTTAGGGCCATTCGTATTGTTATCCATGTTTAGAATACTTTAGTTTACCAATTCTTTGAAATGCCCTCGATTTACTGAATGCTCGTTTTAACCTTGATTTATAGAATTCTTTGCTTTATCCTCGATTTACAGAATTATCGTTTTACCCTCGATTTATAGAATTACCGTTTTACCCTCGATTTATAGAATTATTGTTTTACCCTCAATTTACAAAATTATCGTTTTACCCTTGACTTACAGAATTACTGTTTTACCCTCGATTTATTAAGTTACTGAAATACCATTGGTTTACAAAATACCCTCGATTATGAAAATTACCAAAATACCCCTAATTTGTAAAAATACCAAAATACCCTTGTAGGGTAGAATTACCGAGATACCCTTGTGGGGTAAAATTACCATTTTGCCCCTAGGGTGTTAAATGACTGTTTTGCCCTTGTGGGCAAGAGACTAACTTGGACTGTGTGGTTGACGGATTTGATTGTGAATATATGTTGGTGATATGATTGACTTGACTGTGACTGTTTGATTCAAATATGGGCATGATATTCGGATTCTGTATGTTGTATGCCATGACATGTGTATCTGTTGCATGGGATATGGGTTATATTGATGGAGGAAGTGTTCTGGTGGCTATGCCACAAATATCTGTTTCTGGTGGCTATGCCACAAATATCTGTTCTGGTGGCTCTGCCACAATATCTGTATCTGGTGACTCTGTCACAATATCTGTTGACCGATCGATGGCTGAGTGCCGATCATGTTACCGAAGGCTATGTGCCGTTATTGTGGGCTCGTATTGATATTGTGGGCTTCGTGCTAATTATAGACCCGTTATCGATGGCTCTGTGCCAACCTAAATATGGCTTTGTGCCATCTTGACTATGGCTTCGTGCCAAACGTATTTACCTATGGCTATGTGCCTAACATATTTGTTGACGACTCTGTGTCGATCATATGTATCTGAAGGTCGTGCGCCGCTTATATTATCATCATCGATGGCTATGTGCCGAAGTTATTACAGTTATCGATGGCTTTGTGCCATGTATTACGTTAAGTGGCTTTGCCACATTATTCGATTCAGTGGCTATGCCACAAATATTTGTATCTAGTGACTCTGTCACAATATCTGCTCAGCGCAATCTTTGCAACCGTGGAGTGTAGGGTGGGTGGGTTGAGCTATTCCCACATGGAGTGTAGGGTTGGTGCGGGGTTGTATACTGGTTTGGATTGGGTTGGGATTGCATTCACATTCGATTCTCATTACGATCACGATTCTGATTCGTCACCTAACTCGATTCTCGATTCGATTCTCACACTGATTCTGATTCTCATTTTGATTTTAGCTCGATAATGTTTCTTATTCTCAGAATGGGCAAGGCCCAATTGATACTGAAATCGTAATTAGAAATCAGGGGCGACTTTTAATTCTTTTATATGACTGATTGTTCCTTTTATATAGCAGGATTTCACATCGAGTTTTCGTAAACTCACCCCGCTTATTAATCTTTCGGTAATTTCCAAACCTTAGACGGATCGGAGCTGTGAGGGACTCGGAGGAGCTACACACACCGCTTTAAGTTATAGTTTTGATTATTGCTTTAAAAATGTTTTCATGTGAGTTGTAGTAAAGTTTATTGTAATTTTCTGGATTTCTAATTTGAAGTTTTATTTCTAATTGCTAGTATTAGAACACGGTTTTCCAAAGCAATTCTTCGTTTTCAAAACATCACGTATCCGCAATTGTTTTAAATTAAGCTTCCATAGAATCGCCAAGATTTTTGCAAAGTTGTTAAGAATTATATTCACTAAGGTTTTCTAACAAGGTTTAAAAAGGGTATAAGTTTTTAATTATTAAGAAGGGTTTTAATGGAAACATGGTTTTCGAAAAACCCTTAATGTGACACGCCAGATTCGAGCCAAACTTTCAGCCGGGTTTGGGGTGTTACATTTAGTGTAATATCGAGCCAGTTACAACAACTCATACTGTGGATTGGGTTTTCAAAGGTTGAATTTGAGAAAATTATTTTCAACCACGTGGTCTATTTGAAGTATTTCTCTTAAAAGTGCTGCACACCGAGTCTCGTGCACGATCCATAAGTCTTTTGAATACTTTTGTCTGTTTAGAAATTGAAATCATCAGATTCCTTAGATATTGGTCCGAATTTAAATTTGGTATTTATTTTATGTGGATGTGATGTTTGGATATAAAAATTGTATATATGTGTGATAAATATGTATCCCTTGATGAATAAGTGTTGTATGTCCGAGATGTTTCAAGTTCTAGTTGAAGTGTGATAGTGATAGTAGGATCAGAGTGCGCAGCGGTAGCGTAGTGGGGTTGATGTTACACGACTACCCTGTTAGATGGAAATTTTGGGGACAAAATTTCTTTAAGGGAGGTAGAGTTGTAACACCACAATTTGGGCCTAAAAGTTTTGGGCCTTGAGCATGGGAGCGGTTGAAGCGACTTTTAATATTTTGTTGTGCATGTAAATTTCGTTAATGAAGGCTTGTTTTAGTGGTTAAATGTCTTTGAGAAGTGTTGGAGAAGTCTTGGGTTCAATCTGACTCTAGCAAAAATTTTGGTTTAAGGTGAATCAAACCCTGGGTGTAGTAGGTAAGCCTTAAGAATATTGTTGGAGAAAAGATGACACAAAAATGAGTGTGGTGTAGTGGCAAGGTGGCGACACTTAGGGGACAACGAAGTGACGTCATAGAGGAAGCAAGGGGTCCAAGGTTCAAGTCTTGGCTCTTGCAATATATTTTGGTTTTTCTTTTCAATAAATCAGGAAGCAAGTAGGTGCACTTTAAAGTTTAATGTGTTGGATTTATGACAAAAACAAGTTGATGGCCTAGTGGTGGTGGCGTGAGTTGGCATGTGGGAAGACTTTGGTTCGAATCCCTTGGTACGCAAAGGTTGATTATTTTGCTATGTTGGGACGGCAAGAGTTGGTGTTGGATTTAAACTCTAGTGATGGAGGGATCCCACATCGGGAAGCTAACATAAGAGTAGATGGAGAGCTGGCTTTAAATAGAGAGAACCATGAGGAGAGTAAAGGTACCTTTCTTAGCTGATCCCTTTCGCTTTATGGCGTGCTCGTTTGGGTTGGGCGTCAGCTAAGAGTGCTCGGAGCACGGATTAATCTAGTCTCCTATCAGGTGTGTATTTCTCACTACTCTAGCTGTAGGATGGCTACTTCGGGCCGCGATGGGCCGAAAGGGGCCATGTGGGCCCAATGGGCCTACGGGCTCAATTGGATAAGTTGTTTGATTGTGTAGCAAATATTGGACTAGGCTAGGTGAATTGCATACCTGTGGCTAGGTTTGGGCTTTAGGGCCATTCGTATTGTTATCCATGTTTAGAATACTTTAGTTTACCAATTACTGAAATGCCCTCGATTTACAGAATTATCGTTTTAACCTTGATTTATAGAATTACTGTTTTATCCTCGATTTACAGAATTATCGTTTTACCCTCGATTTATAGAATTACCGTTTTACCCTCGATTTATAGAATTATTGTTTTACCCTCAATTTACAAAATTATCGTTTTACCCTTGACTTACGTAGTTCTTGTTTTACCTCGATTTATTAAGTTCTGAAATACCATTGGTTTACAAAATACCCTCGATTATGAAAATTACCAAAATACCCCTAATTTGTAAAAATACCAAAATACCCTTGTAGGGTAGAATTACCGAGATACCCTTGTGGGGTAAAATTACCATTTTGCCCCTAGGGTGTTAAATGACTGTTTTGCCCTTGTGGGCAAGAGACTAACTTGGACTGTGTGGTTGACGGATTTGATTGTGAATATATGTTGGTGATATGATTGACTTGATGTGGATCGTTTGATTCAAATATGGGCATGATATTCGGATTACAGTATGTTGTATGCCATGACATGTGTATCATTGCATGGGATATGGGTTATATTGATGGAGGAAGTGTTCGTGGCTATGCCACAAATATCTGCTTTCGTGGCTATGCCACAAATATCTCTGGTGGCTCTGCCACAATATCTGTATCTGGTGACTCTGTCACAATATCTGTTGACCGATCGATGGCTGAGTGCCAATCATGTTACCGAAGGCTATGTGCCGTTATTGTGGGCTCGTATTGATATTGTGGGCTTCATGCTAATTATAGACCCGTTATCGATGGCTCTGTGCCAACCTAAATATGGCTTTGTGCCATCTTGACTATGGCTTCGTGCCAAACGTATTTACCTGTGGCTATGTGCCTAACATATTTGTTGACGACTCAGTATCGATCATAATTCTCGGAAAGGCATGTGTGCGCTTATATTCTCGCATCGCGATGGCTATGTGCCGAGTTATTACGATTATCGATGGCTTTGTGCCATGTATTACGTTAAGTGGCTTTGCCACATTATCGATTCTGTGGCTATGCCACAAATATTTGTATCTAGTGACTCTGTCACAATATTCGCTACAGCGGCAATCTTTGCAATCATGGAGTGTAGAAATGGGTGGGTTGAGCTATTCCCACATGGAGTGTAGGGTTGATGCGGGGTTGTATCACGGTTGGATTGGGTTGGGATTGCATTCACATTCGATTACATTGACATCGATTCTCGATTCTGTCACCTAACTCGATTCGATTACGATTACACACTGATTCGATTCTCATTTTGATTTTAGCTCGATAATGTTTCTTATTACAGTAATGGGCTAAGGCCCAATTGATCTGAAAGCTGTAAGTAGAAGTTCAGGGGGACTTTTAATTCTTTTATATGATTTATTCCTTTTTTATATAGCGAGGATTTCACACGAGTTTTTAAACTCACCCGTTTATTAACCTTTCGGGTAATTTCCATCCTTAGACGGATCGGAGCTCGTGAGGACTCGGAGGGAGCTACACACACTTATTTAAGTTATAGTTTTGATTATTGCTTTAAAAATGTTTTCATGTGAGTTGTAGTAAAGTTGTTTTAATTTTCTGGATTTCTAATTTGAAGTTTTATTTCTAATTGCTAGTATTAGAACACGGTTTTCCAAAGCAATTCTTCGTTTTCAAAACGTCACGTATCCGCAATTGTTTTAAATTAAGCTTCCATAGCTCGCCAAGATTTTTACAAAGTTGTTAAGAATTATATTCACTAAGGTTTTCTAACAAGGTTTAAAAAGGGTATAAGTTTTTAATTATTAAGAAGGGTTTTTAATGAAAACATCGTTTTCGAAAAACACCTTAATGTGACACGCCAGATTCGAGCCAAACTTCCAGGCCGGGTTTGGGGTGTTACATATTCGGGTTGATCCGAGTAAGATTTCAGCTATACTCGATTAGAAACCTCCGAGAAACGTTTCTGAAGTCAGAAGTTTTTTGGGACTTGCTAGTTACTATAGATGATCTGTGAAAGGTTTCTCTATGATTGCAACTCCGATGACGAAGCTGCTACACAAAGATGTCAAATTCGAGTGGTCAGAAAAGTGCCAGAAAAGTTTTGATCAGTTGAAAACTCTTTTAACCGAAGCTCCGGTGTTAGTTCAGCTAGAATCGGGTAAAGAATTTGTTATTTATAGTGATGCATCTTTAAATGGTTTAGGTTGTGTTTTAATGCAGGAACACAAATTTATAGCTTATGCCTCGAGACAGTTAAAATCGCATGAAAAGAACTATCCAACACACGATCTAGAATTGGCAGCTATTGTGTTTGCATTGAAGATATGGCGCCATTATTTGTTCGGGGAGAAATGTTATGTTTATTCTGATCATAAAAGTTTAAAGTACTTAATGACTTAGAAATATCTAATTTGAGACAACGTCGATGGTTAGAATTATTAAAAGACTACGGACTTGTCATTGACTATCACCCAGGAAAGGCTAATGTTGTTGCTAATGCTTTAAGCCGAAAATCACTATTTGCTTTGCATGCAATGAATGCGCATATGACTATGTCTGATGATGGTGTGATATTAGCTGAGTTAAAAGCCAAGCCGTTATTTATTCAACAAATTTGTGATGCCCAGAAGGTTGATAACGATTTAATAATGAAACGGGTTCAATGTGATTCAAATGTAGATTCAGTGTTTCGAGTTGATGCTGATGACTGTTTGAGATTCAGGAACCGAATATGTGTTCCAAGAAATACAGAGTTGATTCAGATAATCTTGAATAAAGCTCACAATAGTCGATTATCTGTTCATCCGGGTAGTACGAAGATGTATAATGATCTGAAACAACATTATTGGCGGCAAGGTATGAAACAAGAGATTTCTGACTTTGTATCGAAATGTTTAATCTGTCAGCAAGTAAAAGCCAAGCATTAGGTACCTTCTGGGTTGCTGCAGCTGATTATGATACCTGAATGGAAATAGGATAGGGTCACGATGGATTTTGTATCTGGTTTACTGTTGACATCGAGCAAGAAAGATGCATCTGGGTTATTGTTGATAGATTGACCAAATCTGCTCACTTTGCTCTGGTTTGTGCAGATTACTCACTTGATAAACTGGCTGAATTGTATGTTTCTCAGATCGTGAGGTTACATGGTGTGCCTATATCTATTGTTTCAGAGAGAGATCTGAGGTTTACATCGCGGTTTTGGAAGAAACTGCAAGATGTATTAGGTACTAAGCTATATTTTAGCATTGCTTTCATCCTCAGACAGACGGTCAGTCCCAGCGAATTATTCAGATACTTGAGGATATGTTGAGATGTTGCATTCTCGAGTTTGAAGGTACGTGTGAACGATACCTACCTCTAATTGAATTTGTATACAATAATAACTTTCAATCGAGTATCAAAATGGCACCTTATGAAGATTTGTACGGTCGTAAATATCGTACACCTTTGTGCTGGACTGAGCTCAGTGAAAATAAGATACACGAGGTCGATTTGATCAAAGAAACCAAACAGAAAGTAAAAGTAATTCGTGAAAGTTTGAAAGCAACATCAGATCATTAGAAATCGTATACAGATTTGAAACGTGAAGACATAGAGTTTCAGATTGGGGAT
Organism: Gossypium anomalum; assembly: GCA_025698475.1. Lineage (NCBI taxonomy): Eukaryota > Viridiplantae > Streptophyta > Magnoliopsida > Malvales > Malvaceae > Gossypium > Gossypium anomalum. The sequence continues at coordinate 88,645,053 of CM046961.1, forward strand.
AGAGTGTTTTTGAAAGTTTCACCGTGGAAGAAAATACTCAGATTCGATCGTAAAGGCAAATTGAGTCCAAGATTTATTGGGCAGTATGAGATTATCGAGCGGATAGGGCCGATTGCGTATAGACTGTTGTTACCACCTAAGCTAGAAAATATTCACAATGTATTTCATGTCTCGATGCTTCGTAGATATTGATTCGACCATTCACACGTGATTAGTCCGATTGAAGCATAGATTAAAGAACTGATTCGTATACTGGCTCGTGAAATTAAAGAATTAAGAAATAAGAAAATTCCATTGGTTAAATTACTGTGGCATAAACACAGAGATGAGGAAGCAACGTGGGAGCCAGAGGCTATAATGAAAGAGCGTTATCCGAACCTATTCACCGGTAAGATTTTCGGGGACGAAAATCCCTGAGGGGGAGAGTTGTAATAGTCTGATTTAGACCCTAATCGAAATGATGGTTTTGGGACCATGAATCTGAGTCAAAAAATATTTAAATATTATTTTTCATGTTTAATATATGTGAATTAGGATGTGTGAAAGTTTTGTATGAAAATTTGATTGTTTGTGTGCTTAATTAAATAAAAGGGCTTAATCGCGTAAAATGAAAATTTGATAGTTAAAAGCATAAGGGCCAAATTGTTGATGGCTTTGTAAGTTGAAGTATTTAAGTGGTAATTTGACCATGTTTAATTAGATGGACGGTAGTGACCATGTATTATGATGGTTTTATATTAGTTAATAAAGGTTAAATTTGTAATTGAATTAAAAGGTTATTATATTACAAAACATAAAAAAAATTAAAAGCCATGGTTCTTTTATCTTTGCATGACCGAAACTAGTAGAATAAAAAGAAAAGAAAAGAGTTAGGCATTCAGCTACTTCTCAAGCTAAATCAATGTATGTTTTTACTTCTCTTTTTGATAATTTTTACGTTTTTTAGATCGTTGCTTCGAATACTACTCGACCCATGCTTGAATTTTTTATTTTGGTGAATATTTTGTGTTATTACATTGATGAATATTTGTGTTTAGTGATGTTTGATGATGAAATATCAAAAATATGGTTTAGATTAACAAGTTCTGTATTGAATTTTTTGATGATTTTGAGTTAATAGGACTAAATTGCAAAAATAATAAATTGAAGGACTAAAATGCAAAATAAATGAAATATATGGACTAGTATGAGTATGTTGAAAACTCAGCTCGACTATGTTGTTGTGAGATTTGGTGTATTTTGTGTTTTGTGCAATTTGAACTAAACTATAAAAGTATGAAATATCAGGGGTAAAATGGTAATTTGTCATTTATGTGTTGTTGGATTAAATTGAATGAAATTTTATTTAAATGAGGTTAATTTGAAATTATATAGATCGAGAACAAAGGAAATCGGACTTGGATCGGGGAAAAATAAAAATAGTCGAATAGCCGATTCGTAACGTCCGTCGATATCCGAGGTAAGTTTTTAAGTAATTAAACATGGTTTATTTTGAACATAAAATGATTTACTATGATGATTCAAAATTTATAATAGATTAGAATGTTAGCCGAATGAGAATTATCACTGAATCAATGTGATTGAGTTGTAATTTGAATGATATCAAAATCTCTGAAAGTGTGTATGTGTTACATGGAATATTATATGATTCGATAAATGAAATGTTGTGGAAAAATTTTATGTTTGTGATATTCGGGCCTTGAGCTTAGCAAGCCTTGTGCTGGTGACTTTAATCGAGCTTTGTGCCTAGCAGGCTTAGTGCCGGTGAATAAATATCAAACTTTGAGTCTAGCAGTCTTTGTGCCGGTGTGAAATTCAGGTTTATACCTAGCAGGTTTTATACCAGTGATTTGCTTTCAAGTCTATGATTATAAGAGTTCAAGTTATTGTGGATATTGAGCAAGTGTAATAGAGCTAAATGACATTATCTATGTTCGACCACATAGGTAAGTATATGTAGGCTTATATTGAACTTGATTATTTGATTACATGTGAATTATATTGAATTTATATATATTCGGTTTTATGTGAAGTTATTTTGAATATGCATAATCGGCCATTTGTGATGTTTTATTGAAGTTGAACTATAGGTTGCATGTGATGTTTTATTTAACTTCTATATTCGGCCATACATGTAAGTATCTATGTGATGATATATTTGATGTTGTATAATCGGTTATATAAGAAATATTTATGTGGTGATATGTATTTGATATTGAACATTCAGCCAAGGTATCTTATTTTGTAAAAGTATAATATTATTGATATAATTTGTTTAGTTTGAATGTTTTGATTATTCATTGAGTTGTTTAATTTGCTTAAGGCTTACTAAGCTAAGTTAGCTTACTCTGTGTGTTTTTTGTTGCTCTTTTTTATAGATTTTGGTTGTAAGTTACGAGCTCGGGGATCGTTATTGAAGTCATCCATACTATCGTCGACTTTCGGTACTTTTAAAAGTTTATTTTCAAACTTTTGGCATGAATAGGTTGATACGTATTTTGTTCAACCTTGAATATGTATAACTTTAGCCATGCGAAAATGGCTTAATTTTCATGATAGATTGGTTCATACTTGGATATGGTTTGAGCTTAATTTTAGTTGATGTGTTATAAATTATGTGAATGAAGTATGTGATATATGTGGTATGTTTGAAAATGGTTTATTGATGTTAGTAAATTTGAAAGTGGATTGATGTAATGATCATCTCATATATATAAATTTCATGATATAATTACTTGTTTCGGTTTAGGTTTTTGTTTTGGGTAAAATATATTTGGATAATGAGTTTAGAAAATGTTATACATAATTTCATGTGCAAATGTATAAGTACTATAATTAGTTATAAGTTTATTAATGGTGAATTATTGGGATTTTATTATTTAATAATGCTTGTAAGTGAGACATTGATAAATGACCATTTGAATAGTGATTTTATGTAATAGTACACTATGAGCATTATATGCATTTTTGCAAAATTGATAATTATGTGTATGTATATACATGTACTTTGATTGTTAATTTGAATGATGGTTTGGGTATATAATGAAAGTATATGCGTATGTTTATATTTGTTTATGAAAATTGATTATTTGAAAGGTATAGATTCGGTTGAATTTTGGGGTATGATTTGTAAATGAAATATGATAAATAAAGTATGTTTAATATTTAATTAGCCATGTGCTTAACATATTTATGAGTATGACTTGTATGAATATGTGAATGTTTGGAATTTTGTTTTTGTTCAGTAATGCCTCGTAACCCTAGTCTAGGGACGGATACAGGTTAGGGTGTTACATTTTATTGGTACTCTTTCGTACATCTATTTCTCTTGAGTACATATGCTCTCTTTTTTCGAGCATATTACTGTATGTACTATGATTTTTGAGCATTTTGATACTTCTTCTCAACTCCCCGAACTTATTTTCAGAAAATATTCTAAATCGCTTGAGCTTAGTGATAAACCGTAATTTATACATATTATTATCCCATGCTTAACACATTTATGAATGATTTCTCCTTAGATTTGGTGAATTTGATGCTCTTAATCCTTTAATTTCATGTATTATACTTAGGTGAGCATAGGAGAGCAAAAAGAACAAGAAACGGGCCAAAAACGGAGAAAATTGGCTGACGTGGGAAAACAACACGGCCTGGACTTCCTCACACCGGTAGCACACAAGCCCATGCCATTCTAGCAGGCTCGAACACGGCCTAAAACAACCTCAACACGGGCATGTTGATCTCTCAACCTTGACCACGGCCTGAAGTAATCGCACATGGGCATGTCCCTGTCGAGCCCAAGTTAAGTTCCATTCGGAAAAAGGCGATTTGGAGGGCTTTTAGGCATTCTAAAGCCTATTTAAAGATCCTAGAGAAGGATTAAAAGGAGAGACATAGAGGAGGAAGGAAGGAATTACACAAAGAAAGTCGATTGATCCATCTCAGAAGCCGGATTATTCATCAAGACTGAAGATCTCCCCTCAATTTCCCTTCAGGAGTTTTGGATTTTCCTTATGTTTTGTATTCATTATTCTTCTGAGATGTTTTCCTTTTTAGTTATGAACTAAACCCCCTAAATACCTAAGAGGAATGAAACCTAAGATGAATCTTGTTATTATTATCTGAATTGTATGATAAATATTTAACTTGTTCTTAATTATGTGTTCTTAATTCTTGCTTCGGTATTTCAGGATATTGATTCAAGTTAATGCGCTTATTCAGAGGATGAATAATCCCTGTCTAAGAGTAAATTTGTCATAATTAAGCGGAGTTGATTGCACGCCTAAAGATAGGGTGACAAGATTTTTCCGGATTAGGGTGAAACCTAATAAGGGGATCCATAGATCAAGTTAATGCAACTTTAGGGTGTTAATTAGAAAGAGATTTCAATTATTCGATCTAGGGTTAGACGTTATTAGTCTTGAATAGGGATAATAACATAACTTAGGGATTTCTACGGAACAAGTTGAATGAATAAATCGTCCGATTCAGAGTCGAATAACAAGTGAAGTCTAGGTGGATTTTTCCTTGGGTATTGCCTTAATCAATTGAATTTTCTAAAAAGTAATTCCCCAAATGTATTTTCTGTGCATTCTTAGATTAGCTAATTAGTTAATTAAAACCCCCATTATTCTTAGGCTAGATAATAAAAAGAAAGTTAATACTAGTACTTTTAGTTCCTTCGGGTTCGACATCTGGTCTTGCTAAAACTATGCTGCTATTCGATAGGTGCGCTTGCCTTTGTCGTGATAATAGTTAGTTTAGGTACGATCATTTATAAATTTTAAAACTTATCGCGAGTGACAACCAAGTTTTTGGCGCCGTTACCGGGGAACTAAGATATTAGGAACACTTGATTTTTATTACTTTATCCATTTACTTTTATTGCAATTTTAATTTTGCTTTGATTTTTGTTACTAAAATTTCTTTTGCTTTCTTCTGGCAGGTTCTTATAGTTTATGACTAGAAAAAACCCGTCAGGACCACTAATTTTTGATAAAGAAATCGATCGCCCAGCTCGTAGAAACCAAAGAGAAATAAGGCAAAGTCTAAGATACACAGAGGAAGAGCAAGAGGACGATATCCCAATTACAACCTAGGAGATGGCTGAAAATCAGGAAAATCTGGTACCTCTTGCGATTGCTGCTGACCCAGTAAATCATAATCCTACTCGTCGTACTATGTATGATAATGCTAAACCTACTCTAATAGGAACTGAATCGAGTATAGTTAGGCCTGCTATTGTTGCAAATAATTTTGAACTGAAACCTAACACAATTCAAATGATACAGCAGTTTATTCAGTTTGATGGTTTGCAGGATGAAAACCCAAATACTCATTTAGCGAATTTTCTAGAGTTTTGCGACACATTCAAGATCAATGGAGTTTCTGATGATGCCATTCTCCTTCGGTTATTTCCCTTTTCACTAAGGAACAAGGCTAAACAGTGGTTGAACTTGTTACCATGAGGATCAATCACTACTTGGGAACAAATGATCGAAAGGTTCTTACTAAAATACTTTCCACCTGCTAAAACAGATAAATTAAGGAATGATGTCTCTTCTTTTGTGTAGATGGATTTAGAAACATTTTATGATGCATGAGAGAGATACAAGGACCTACCACGGTGCCCTCACCATGGGTTACCTCTATGGCTGCAAGTTCAAACATTTTATAATGGAGTGAACCCCTCGACAAGATAAATGATTGATGCAGCAACTGGTGGAACCATCAACAACAAAACGCCTGAAGCAACTTATGAATTTATCGAGGAGATGTCACTGAATAACTATCAGTGGCAAGTCATGAGGACTAAGCCAACCAAAACAGTAGGCGCTTATAACGTCGATGCAGTTACTATGCTGTCAAATCAGGTAGAACTCTTAAATAAAAGATTAATGATTTACTTGGTTCTACGCAGGTACATCCAGTGGTGAGGTGTGATTCAAGTGGAGGAGGCATTCACACATAATATCAACCCTTCAATCCTACAACCAAAGAGGAACAAGTCCATTATATGGGTAATAATAACTCTAGACCTCAAAATAACCCGTACAGTAATACTTACAATGCAGGTTGGAGGAACCACCCAAATTTCTCATGGGGTGGTCAAGGAAATCAAAGGCCACAAAATCTTCCGGGTTTTCAACAACCACCTTATCAATAGGAAAAGAAACCGAACCTTGAGGAGATGTTGTCCAAATTCATCGCGGTGTCAGAAATTCATTTCCAGAATACCGAGACAGCACTTAAAAATCAACAAGCATCGATCCAAGGGCTCAAAACTCAGATAGGCCAGCTGTCCAAATTAATTTCTGAATGACAACAAGGTAGCTTGCCAAGTAATACTAAACCTAACCCAAGGGAATAGCTCAATATGATTAACGTTAGCAATGAGGAAGGATTAGTTGCATCTGAACCAGAAACAAAGCAAGAAGCTGTGGAAAGTAAAGGTAAAGGTAAAGTAGATCACAATGAACAGAAACCTGGTAAGTGTAGAATATAAGCCTCGTGTGCCATACCCTAATGCGACAAGAAAAGACCGCTCAGATGAACAATTTGGTAAATTCTTTAAACTTTTAAAGAAATTACATATTAACTTACCGTTTATTGAAGCTCTTTCACAGATTCCGAATGCAATGAAGTTCTTAAAAGAGCTTCTAGCAAATAAGCGGAAGTTAGATGAAGCGTCGCATGTGGAGTTGAACGCAATCTGCTTAGCTATTTTACAAAATAAGCTACCCAATAAACTAAAAGATCTAGGGAGTTTTACAATTCCTTATTTAATTGGTAGTTTAGATGTGAACAATGCGTTAGCTGATTTAGAGGCTAGTATCAATGTCATGCCTCATAAAATGTTTAAGCAACTAGGTCTTGGGAAACCCAAACAAACTAGGATGAGCATTCAATTAGCAGGTAAAACTATCAAATTTCCTAGGGGTATTGTTGAAGATGTACTCGTTAAAATTGACAAATTTATATTCCCGGTGGACTTCGTTGTTCTAGACATAGAGGAGGATAGTAACGTTCCTATAATTTTAGGAAGGCCTTTTTTAGCGAATGCTAGAACAATTATTGATGTTGGCACATGCGAACTCACACTTCGTATGGGAGACGAAACAATCACCCTACAAGCTCTCAATTCGAGCTACACGTCAAAAGTTGAAGGTGGTTGTATAAATCATTCTACTAAAACTAACCATATGTTACAACCTACTTTGTAGGAAATAAGTTCGAAGGACATACATGAGCCATGTTCAAGTAACAACAAAGGACCTATCCATGAAGAAGGAAGGCTACAAATCGAGGAGTTAGATGAATGGCAGACACATAAAGCGAAAACACGCCATGATGGGCTAAATTTTTCCAAAAATCAACTTAAGGTTGGAGACAAAATACTATTAGATGCCGCAGATCCTCGTATTACCCCTTTTGAACTGAATGGAGCAAACCCTCTTACGGTACTTAACATTTTCCCATACAGTACAGTTGAGGTAAATCATTCCAAATTTGACACTTTTAATGTAAATATTACTCGTTTAAAACCTTATTTTGATAAAAATGATAGCAAGAGTGAGGAGTGTAAACTCCTCGAACCACTATGACCGCATGAAATCAAGGTAAGTCGAGCTTAGACTATAAATAAGCGCTTCTCGGGAGGCAACCCGAGCACTAACAGTATTAACTACTTTAAATTCTAGTGTTTAATACCTAACTTACTAACGGAGCTCTTGAATATAGGTTTTCCACACTCACACGGCCAGGCACACGGGCGTTCTGTAGACCGTGTGAAAACAGGGCAAAAATTTTTCCCCAAAACACGGGATGCGATAAGTTGCCACAGCCATGCGACATGGCCGTGGGCGATCCTGCCAAAATAACACAGGCGTACGACACGCCGTACCCCTCAACCGTGGTTGACACTGTCAAACTAACACGGGTGTGGGCTTACACACACGGGCGTGGGAAAAACGAACGAAACGAGAAACAGCCGTGTGCACCAACACACCCAAAATTTGAAATCCACAAAAAACACGGGCTAAATAAAAGGCACACGAGCGTGCCCCATGGCCGTGTGCCCCAAACACCTATATTTCTATTTTTATTTTTCTTTAAGACTATTTCATTTCATTTTTTTTTGGATTTTTATAATTATTCAATACTTTGTATTCAATTATTTATTCATGAGTAATCTTATCCCTCTTTATTCATTAAAAGAGCTCCAAAGCTCACTATCACTTAGGAACTTCAAACTCTACTGGAAAAGGTTCTCCACGAATGCCATGCCTTGCTCGACCATGATTATAACCACCACGAGATATAATATTCTATTGGCATAGCACTTGCGAAACACAACCTCTACCACCACCGGAGTATCCTCCTCCACTTTGCATAACTCCAAACTAGGGAGTTTATTCATTTAACATTCAGGAAGTGTCACTTCTCTCCTTATCTTATGAACTTATATCTATAATTGCCACTAACTTTATCTTTGTACATTGAGGGCAATGTACATCTTAAGTGTGGGGGGTAAATTATATCAATATCAGAAAAATCCCTAAATTTTGTCTTGTTCTCTTGGAAATCTCTCATACCATTTTTAGAATAAATTTTGATTAATTTATGATTTTTATTGATATATCTTGAATTAAAACGTAGGCATTCATGCATTGACTATTTAAGCTCTAAGACATTAGAGAATCAAGCATGATAAGTTGATTTTTGAGAATTTAAAAATTTAGGTTGTTTTCTCCAAGTTTAGGTATTACCTTGAATTGAAATCCATAGGTTTGAACATCAAAAAGCCATAATTTTTGTGAGATTCTGAGCCTTTAAAGCATCTATTATTTCTTTCATACTCACTTTTATTATTGCTTGAGTGCGTTAATATCGAATTGTTATTCTAGAACTTGCTTGATTATGCATGTCAAGACCACACCATTTAATTTGATATGTCAAGATGATAGAGGCACTTAGGATTAACCCACTCATGCCATGAAAAGCCTACCTTCACAATTAACCCTTAGTAAACCCCTTTGAGCCTAACATCCTATTCATTTATTTACCTTCAATATTAACCCATAACTCATTATTGTCGAGATCTGTTTTAAATAAATTTCTTAACTATGTCTTATTCTTGATATTTAGTCTATGTTATTTAATGTATTCTTAAAGAAAACGAAAAAATACATATCTATTTATTAGCAGTAAGTCGTATTTTTGAAGCTTGACTGTTTTAATTTCGTATTCTGAGAAGAAGCTCTTTTGTATGCAATTGAAAATTAAATATTTTTCTAGTTAAGTAAATTTTCAATTCAATCTCGATTCTAACACTCTATTTCAGCTTGTGACTACACCCCCTAACCAAGCCTCGTTACAACCCTCTAAAGACCTTTTGATTGATGTATCATCTCAATTTATAGTGGTGGAGATTTGATTTTCATGCAAGCCTATGGTAATAACTTTTCATATTGACTGTTGAGTGCTAATTTCGTTGTCCTTAAACACTTCAAGTGATTTGAGTGAATCTTTAGTGAGGATGTTAAACTCTATGAGATTTCGAATCAATGATGATTACTTAGATGAGTAGAGATGCCTATGTTTTTCATGATAAAATTCTTAACTTGGAATGTTTGAAACTTTAATGTTCTTCTAGCTACATTCTCAATGTATGATTACTTATGGATTAGTTTGAGATATTATTGATAGGAATTATAAGTTGAGAAAAAGGAATTCTTAATTGTGAATTGAGGATTTTGCTTGAGGACAAGCAAACGCTTAAGTATGGGGGTATTTGATAAACTGTAATTTATACATATTATTATCCCATGCTTAACACATTTATGAATGGTTTCTCCTTAGATTTGGTGAATTTGATGCTCCTAATCCTTTAATTTCATGTTTTATACTTAGGTGAGCATAGGAAAGCAAAAAGAACAAGAAACGGGCAAAATCAGAGAAAATAGGCCGACGTGGGAAAACAACACAGCTTGGACTTCCTCACACGGGTAGCACACACGCCCGTGCCATTCTCGCAGGCTTGAACATGACCTAAAACAACCTCAATACGAGCGTGTTAATCTCTCAGCCTTGACCACGGCCTGAAGTAATCGTACACGGGTGTGTCCCTGTCGAGCCCAAGTTAAGTTCTATTCGAAAAAGGGCGATTTGGAGGGCTTTTAGGCATTCTAAAGCCTATTTAAAGACCCTAGAGGAGGATTAAAAAGAGAGACACAGAGGAGGAAGGAAGGAATTACTCGAAAAAAGTCGATTGATCCATCTCAGAAGTCAGATTATTCATCAAGACTGAAGATCTCCCCTCAATTTCCCTTCAGGAGTTTTGGATTTTCTTTATGTTTTGCATTCATTATTCTTCTGAGATGTTTTCCTTTTTAGTTATGAACTAAACCCCCTAAATACCTAAGAGGAATGAAACCTAAGATGAATCTTGTTATTAATATCTTAATTGTATGATAAATATTTAACTTGTTCTTAATTATGTGTTCTTAATTCTTGTTTCGGTATTTCAGGATATTGATTCAAGTTAATGCGCATATTCGGAGGATGAATAGTCCCTGTCTAAGAGTAAATTTGTCATAATTAAGATTGCACGCCTAGAGATAGGATGAAACCTAATATGGGGATCCATAGGTCGAGTTAATGCAACCTTAGGGTGTTAATTAGAAAGAGATTTCAATTATTCAGTCTAGGGTTAGACGTTATTAGTCTTGAATAGGGATAATAACATAACTTAGGGATTTTTACAGAACAAGTTGAATGAATAAATCGTCCGATTCAGAGTCAAATAACAAGTGAAGTCTAGGTGAATTTTTCCTTTGGTATTGCCTTAATCAATCGAATTTTCTAAAAAGTAATTCCCCAAATCTATTTTCTATGCATTCTTAGATTAGTTAATTAAAACCCCCATTATTCTTAGGCTAGATAATAAAAAGATAGTTAATACTAGTACTCTTAGTTCCTTTGGGTTCCACATCCGGTCTTGCTAAAACTATACTGCTATTCGGTAGGCGCGCTTGCCTTCGTTGTGATAATAGTTAGTTTAGGTATGATCATTTATAAATTTTAAAACGTATCACGAGTGACAATCACTTAGTGTTTGGGACAATTTAGAGATAATTATGAGAGACGGGATGGCTTATTATTGCAAGGTTCAAATAAAATCAGGTCATATAGTCTCAAAGCTGGGTTTCAAAAGATGATATTCATTAAAGTTAGCTTGAAAGGCTCAAACGGTCCAAACAAAAGTTTGCCTAAATCATTTTCAAAATTTCATGCTACCTAGGATTTCTCCTCAAGAAATTACTAAGCCAATTCTAAAGACTTAAACTTTTATGCATGCCTAGCTCTCATAAGGAATTAAAAATTTTATGGTATGATTTACATACTTTATTAAGAATACATTTATGTCATAATTCAACTAACATAATAATTATTGAAATAATATAACTTTATTCATACTAAATTTTAGCATAATTCACAAAAATTTAAAATTTTGACCAAAATGTAACTTAATCATAATTATAAGAAAAATATATTCTGAAAAAAACTAATTTCAATTTTTGGTCCCCCTACTTAAGATGAACAATGTCTCCATTGTTAAAACAATAGAGAAAACAAAAATATAGAAATGAATAGATATTGTATACCAGGTAGAATTATAGAAAGAGGAAGTGAGTCAAATTTGACTGTTTAAATATCAAGCTCTTCCTAGATCCAATCCTAGACATGTACATATCTATCGCCACACTCTTTTTTTGCAAATTGTTCATTTTTATTTATGATTTCTCCTCTTATTTTATTATGTGAAAAGTAGAACTATCCTAAAAGAACCTAAGCATAAAGACTTACTTTATCCTAAGAAATCAAATTAAAATAAAGTAAAGACAATATCTCGCCCCTTTTTATTTATTTGTAGACCCCTTAGAATCCGACTCATCTTTTTCTTCATCGTCCTTATTTTTGCTTGAATTGCCTTGTACCTTCCTTGATATTCGAGTCCATAACTTCAATATAAAGTTCAGAAATTCAGGCACAAAAACAAATCGGTCATGAAATATTTTCGTAAGAGCGCTTCTCATTAAGTCGTCCCTTATTTTTTAATATCTCCAATAAGTTTGTTGCTACCACTGCATATGTTGCATCATGCCCATCAACTTTGACAACTCATCATGAAGATCTGGGTGGGGCAAACGAGTTCTAAATGCTGAGGTAGCCATGCCAAATTCAAACATTGGTTCAATTGGTTCTTGCATATCAAGAATTTCAACTAGTTGCATTGGTCCTATCTCTGTAGGATCTTCTTCTTCTTCTTCTTTTTTCTTTTACTTCTACACTTGATTCAACTTTCTGTTACAGAACAAAATTTCTTGCTACTCAGAAAAAATCTCAATCTATGATTGTGCCTTGGCTATACCCTGTCTTCTTTACATTTGCAAGAATTTTAGCTTTTAAGCACAAAACTATTATCACAAAAGGAAAGAATGTTGGCCCAGAATTTCTAGTGGCACAATTCCGAATTTCCCTTAGAATGATTTTTCTCACACTAATAGTCTTTGTTGTCATAATTGAGTATAGTAAGATCATTCATTTTAATGAAATTGTTGCCCCATGTGAGATAAGCATAAGGCTGAGCTGAATAAAATAAAACCATACCTTTGCTAATGGTGTCAAATATTCTCTACGAAGAGTGTGAGTTCCATGCTTTGACATAGTCCATTTAGAACCCAGAAGTATAAGTTCCTTGCGAATTTCTTGCGGTTTCTTAGCCTCAGTCTTTTCCATTAAGAAAGAATATTCATCATCTTTGAAATAAGGTAAATTAAAGAATTCATTAATAGTGTTTGAGTTTATCAATACCTTAATTCCTTGGGCAGAGGCTTCTGTTAATTCATTGGAGGTCAGCTTTGCATAAAATTCATGAATTAACTCTTCATCTATACTAGGTCTTTTCTCACAAAATACTTCACAATTTAAAGCTTCAGCAACTTGTCAAATGCTCGCCATGAAATTAGTATAGTTTCTTTTTTTTTCAATGTAATTTTTTTTCTGGGAGCATTTGTTGATTTTTGAAGGTGCTTCCATATCTCGCTTTGGCTTATTCATAATGGAATTTGTTTTGTGATTCTTCAAATTGGACAGAGGCATGAGTTCTTTTATGAGACATGATTTAACTTGAACATAAGACGGAAACAAATATTTTCTCAAAAATTCAATTCGCCTAAAATATTATTAATTCAAATAATTAAATCAAATTAAAATTTAGGAGAAAATTTTCTTACCACCTTTGTATAAAAATTAAGAACTCAATAAAATAAATAGTTTATGAAGCTAAAGATGTCGATTTAGGATTGGTTGAAGGGCGATTGGTTGGTGAATCTAGGAGGTGCAGTGCTTATGGAGGAGGGTGACTAGATTGTCGCTTAAGGTTGTAGTAAATTACAATGAAGGTGTAGTGTGTGCGAAACAAGGGAACGTGCAGTTGATGCAGGGGTGCGCCTGGCTTGAAGCAAGGAGTAACAACAGTGCGTGAGGACTATGTGGCAACAATGATGTGCTGGGGTTAGAATGTGAAGACTAGTACGCACAAGGACAGCAAGGTGTGCGAACGGTAGGGTGCGTAATTAGCAGGGTGCATGAGTAGTAGGATGTACGATCAAGGTCGTGCAAGCTGGTGCACAAGGGGTCGATTGTGCTTGTGATGGTGGCTGCTTTGTAATAGACCGTTTTCAGTGAAATCAGAATAGTGGTTTTGGGACCAAAAATATGATGTGAAAATATTTATTTTATTATTATTTTAATGTCTATAGCATGTTAGTAGAGTCATATAAAAATTTCGTTAAGAAATTTTATCGTTTGCATGCTTAATTCGATAAAACAGACTAAATTGCAAAAGGTGAGAAACTTGAGTTCTATAGGCTAAAGGTACTAAATAGCTATAGAATTAATGTGTAAGAGTCCTTATGTGGTACTTAAGCCATTTTAATTGTGAGTGGACATTTATGTGCATGATTAAGTGAATTTAATGATAAATAACAAAGGTTAAAGGTGTAATTTAATAAATAAAGTAAATTAAATTAAACTAAAACAAGGTATCATCTTCCTATTCTCATCCCAGCCAAATTGTTAACCTAAAAACACCATGGGAAGAGCTTGAAACATTTGTCCATCTTTCTCCCTTGCATGTAAGTGATTTTTGATCCCATTTTTAATGATTTTTATATTTTTGGAGTCGTTATAGCTTAATTTAGCTAGCCCAGGGACTAATTTGCAAAACTGTTAAAAGGTTAGGGTTTTTCCATGAATGTATACATGTTTTTTGTGATGTTTGTTAGAAGAAAATGAACTTTTGTTGTTAGATAAATAATTTTTTTAAAGTGATTTTTGATAAATTTGTCAATTAGGGATTAAATTGAAAAATGAGAACTATTCGTGGTATAATTTATGAAATAATGAAATATACGGGCTGCTATGAGCTTATATGAAATTTGGCTAGGCTTGGATAGGGATGAAATTGCATGAATTTCATTTTACAAGCTTAAGGACTAAATTGTAAAGAAGTTGAAACATTAGGGGCAGAAGCATAATTTTTTAAAAATGTGAATTTGGATTTAATTGAATAGAATTGCTATTGAGTTGATTGAATTTATTCATTTAGATCAAGATATGCCTCGTACGGCTTTAGGTCGAGGCAAAGAGAAAGCTTCAGATTAATTGACTTCGTTTCTACATTTTATGATTGAGGTAAGTTTGTATGTTTAAATAGTGTTTTAAATTATGTTTTCAATGCTATTATTTTATAATATCAAATTGTGTCTTGGTGGAAAATTCCCACGGCGTATCGATGATCATCAACCAATGAAAAAGGATAGCTTCAGCTATTGAATTATGAAAAGGGATAGCTTCGGCTATCGAATCATGAATGGGGATGGTAACGACCATCAAATTGTGAAAAGGGATAGCTTCGACTATCGAATTATGAAAAGGGCTAGCTTTGACTATCGAACTATGAAAAGGGATGGTGACAACCATCGTGATTTTACTTCGTGTGAGCTTCAGTAAGAATTTTTTATGCAATTTACTTTGTTACTATGTAAGGTAGGAAACATGTGGATGCTTTATGGTGGGAAGTATGGATTCATATGTTTTAAACTTAAGAAAGTTATTTTATCATATGTTGATATTGAATTTATGTGACGAAGCATTAATTTGGATTTATAGTGATGCTTAGGCTTGTGACAAGCTTGTGTTAGATTTGATCCATATTTCTTTTAAGTTTAAGTTTATAATGGCTAAGTTATGCTTGTGTTTGGATATGCTTGATGTCATGTGAATTGAGGTGCCTTAAGGCATATTGATTGTATGAATTTGTACCATATTGTTTAAGCTTGATTATTGGAATGACGAAAATATGCAAGTGTACACAATCGCAACAAGTAATAAAGTGACAAGTAAATGTCGAGTTATCGTACCCACAAGGACTATGAAAAGAATTATTTATGAATGCAATTTAAAACACTTTGGTGAAGAAAAGTATTTTGATTTGAGGAGGTGATTAAAAACTAAGATTTTTAACTAAGTAAAATAAATAAAGAGAAAATAAAAGTTTCAATGCACGATTTCAAAAGATGATTTAATCAAGATGACATAATTGTATTAGATTAATTACATTTCTTAACTTAGAATTTTTAAACTCATGTTCATGTTGTTACGAATAAATTCACGACAACTCGGTAATTTGCTAACTTATGAACATACTTACCAAAATCCATTTATCTCTTGACTATATATCTATGTCAATTCAACCGATTAAACAAATTTTAATAAGCAAATGTGTTAATGCACATACATACCTATGAAATTAAAATAATCTCTAGTACATATCTCTATGCCAATTCAAACAATTGATTCAATCTCATAAGCACATAAAAGATTACATGAGGTAACAATGTATTTCTACCTTGAAACAATTTAATCACAACAATATTGCAAGATATGCAAGGCTAATGTATCGTTAGATACTTTCAGTTACCTTAGATGATTAAATATGCACTGATTAAGTATCGTGTCAATTAATTACAATTTCAGTCCGTTTAAATAATTAACTCATTAGTTACCTTACAATTGCAATGTAAGAATAACTTAGTCATGGTTTTACTTAATCAAACATCTTACCGAGGCCTATAACAACACAAACACAATTTTAATAACTCAAGTTGACGAAATGCAATCAACCTAACACAAATTAAATTTAAGCCATATTAATTAAATTAAACATATCAACATCACAAATATTCATAGTCTTGTTCATCATAACAACAACAAAATTAAAAAGATAGGAAACAAGAATCAAATTCTATGTTTTCTCTGTGGCTTGACTAGTTTGCTCCACTCCTCCTTCTCTGCTTGTTCTTGTCGAACCGAGGCTTCTATGAACACTTGAATGCTTCTCCAAATGATAGTTGATTGACTCTTTTTCAAGAGGTGAAATTGGGAAAGGAATAGGGGAAGAAAATGAAGAACAATGGAAGGGAATGAAGAGAGAAAAATGAGAGAGAAGTGAAAACATAAGAAGGGTTGAGATGTGTTTGAAGTGAGCAGCCAAATAGGGTATTTATAGGTTGATAAGGCTGCTAAAAATAGCCAAAATCAGCAGCCAAAGACTCCCCCCATGGCCGGCCACACATGTGGCATGTTTGAAGATTTCAAACATGCTATTTTTAAGTAGGGGCAAATTTTGAAAGGCATGAATAGTGGACGGGTTTGAATGCAATTTGAAGGAGTCTTAAAGGGCCATTTTTCACGTCAAATAATCATCTAAACAAGTTGATTGGGTCAGCATGTAGGACGATTTTGGGCTGCCCAGTGCTCGGTTAGATTGGTTTTCTCGGTTCAGCTCAAATAAACCACTTTTCATAATTAATTAATAATAATTTATTTAACCCAAATTAAATTGGATTAAAATTAAAATTAATTATATTATGAATTAATATACATAAATTGGGCCTTCTTAGGTTGAAAAATTAATTTGCCTCAATGCTTCCAAAATCTCTTCTAGGTTTTGTGCTTCTAGCAGTGTCTGCTGAGCTAATTTTCTGCCTTTGTGCAAATCTGTCGAAAATGATCAAAATCAATCAAAATTTATTATAAAAGTAATTAAAATTCAACATGTTAATAATTTAATTACAATTTAATTATTTTATAATTATTATATATTTTTCGACAAGAATTTTATCAAAACTGCATGAATTTGAGTTAAAAAGGGCATGAAAAAGTGTGTATATTTTCACGTTTCCACACCCCCGAACATAATTCACTGCTTGTCCTGAGTAATGCACAAATTGAAAAGAATTTCTCGGAAACACCTTTGAAAAATTCCTTAGAACAACATTTTTCTTAAAATTATGAATTTAGCATGTTTATGCTCAAGAACAAGAATTTTGATAATTATGCTACTTAAGTATACATATCATTCAAATTAATCTCAATAACTATTATGATAGCAAAAATAGAATAAATGATTTCTCAATGAAAACATGTAAATCCCTACTAATTTGATTTTATTCCCTTATTTAAGATTAAGCTACAATCATCAAGTTTAATTTATGCGTTCATATGTTAAACATAGCAATTTCTCTCCACTAATATAGGTAACATAGAAACTTGAATCAATAGGTCTTTTAAATAGGTTGAAACGTGGCTAGGCTAGGGGTAGGTAAAAGATAGATAAATTTAGGCTAAAAACCCTAGACTCAGCTTGAATCGAACCTTCAAAATAATTACCTTCAATACACCAACTTATTTTGCTTTCACATGCTCTTTTGTACATCTATTTCTTTCGAGTACATATGCTCTCTTTTTTTTCTTTTTTTTTTCACGAGCATTTTGTTGTATGTACTACAATTTTTTTGAGCATTTGATACTTCTTTTCAACTCCCCCAAACTTGTTTCAAAGAATATTTTGAATAGTACCGAGTCTAGTGTTTGGGACAATTTAAAGATAATTAAAAGGAAAGTGATGGCTAAATATTGCAAAGGTTCAAATAAAATTAGGCCATATAGTCTCAAAGTTGGGTTTCAAGGAATAAAAATTCATCAAGGTTGGCTTGAAATGTAACACCCCCATACCCGGTTCGACCCAAGGAACCTGATATAGGAATATTACATTTGGTGCCAAAGTGATTTTGGCTAATCACTAATATATTTGAACATTAAAAATAAATTTTTATAATTTATATATTAGTCTCTACTACTTGGAACACACTTGATCTTTCTACGTACATGTCATTCTATTCAAAATTTTGAAACATACACTCTTGACACTTGGAGATGTGATGAGATGGATGCTCATAAACTCAATTACAACTTTTCAAAATCACCGTACCTAATCTGGGCACGGAAAACAAAATCGTACGTTGAGTAAAAACTCAATGGTATTTCTATAATCTAAATATTTAAAAAATAATATAATATAATATAATAGGAACAATTAAATTATAATGACATATTTATATCTAGTATCATAACTATCATTTTTCATTTATTAAACAATATCCTAATTCACATAATTGTTATATAAATGATTATTCACATATCAACTATATTTATTCGTACACAATGGCATCAATCATGCAATACTCAATTCATGAATACATCATTTCATACCATACTCAATTCATGAGTATGTAACTCATATATTCCACGTATTGCTGACATATTTCACATTCTATTTTCAATTCACTATACCACTTCCACTTCTCATAGCATGCCATTTCAATATCAATTATAGAACTTTATTATTTATTTGCCCCTATTAACACCGACTCGGACACGGACGGAAACACGGATCCGACCAAAACACACCAGTTTGGCACCCAGTGCCTCATCGAATAATTTGAAGTAATAAGTTGACACTCATTTACCATAAATATTGAATTAAAATATAACAATTAATAATTAGATTCGGATTATGGAAATACAAACGAGAAATTCTGAGCTATTCCACGTCGACTTTATCTTTACCCTTTTTAGTCAAGGATTCTGGTACGATGTTAGATACGGAATTAAAACAATTAAAAATCATCAATACAACACAACACAATTCAATTTCATATTGAATATTGAATATTTAAATTTTTACTCAAATATTGCGTAATTTCCAGTTTAGTCCCTAAATCGAGACTAACTTTATTTCTTCACAATTAATCTTATATTTTCATACAAAATCTACTTTAAACTAAATTTAACTCCCTAATTCACTTAAATCCATAAATTTTGAAATTTTCACAATTACCCCAGCTTTTACAACTTTTACAATTTAGTCCATTAATTATTTAACCATATCAACTAATTTTTCTCAATTAATACTTTATCCAAATATTCTAGGCCATCATACAACCTTTAATAAAACAAAAATTTAATACCAAACCCTAATATTTGAACTATTTTCACAATTTGATATTAACATCAATATTTAACAAAATCACTTTATATTATCATCTTACAACAAAATTAATGCTCTAAACCCACTCGATATTAATAATTTCTTTCAATACATTAATTTAGACATGCAATTTGGTCATTTTTGACATTTTTTATAAAATTACACTTAAAATTTTACTTTTATTCAATTTAGTCCATGAGCCTAAAACATGCAAATTGGCCATTTTTAATGAAAACCCATGCTAGTGAATATTCATATATTTTTATCCTCCTCCTTTCCATTCCACATCATTAATGTATATAATATGCTTATATGTAACATTATCTATAATTTCACTATTTACTTATATGTTCATTCAAAGCTATCCACTTGAGTCATAGTCACTAAATTATTTATATCTTGAGCTACAAATTTCTAAATTAAGAACCGCTTGATGTTTTTGAAATTAGACTCACATATCATTCTACCATAAAAATTTCAGAATTTATAATTTAGCCAATAAGTACAGTAAAATCTTCAAATTTATCCCTGTTCTGCTATTTGATAGCTTTGACCTTTCTTTACTAAAAATTAATTATCTCTTAGTACGGGGTTTGGATGATGTTTTTGTTTTTTTTTCTTGAAAATAGATTCATTGAGAATTTAAAAATATAAATTTAAACCCCTATGTATTTTTTTAAAATTTTTGATGATTTTTCAAAGTCAGAACAGGGGAACTCAAAATCATTCTAACCTTGTCTCGCAAAAAATTATTATATCTCATAATTTTAAATTCCATTGTTTACACCATTTCTTCTATGAAAAACTAGACTCAATAGAATTTAATTTCATATTTTATTCGACCTCTAATTTGATTTACACAATTTTTGATGATTTTTCAAATTTGAACCATTGCTGCTGTCTAGAAACTATTTTAATGCTAATTTACTCTTTCATGGTTCTTTTTATTAACTTTCATTTAGACATACATAATCATTATACTTTTAATTATTGTCCAATTTAATCCTTAAAACTCACTTATCATCAACTTTTATTATAACTTCTCTTATTTCAATTATAAATTTCACAAGTTTACAATTTAATTCCTAATATCTTGAAAATTCATTATTTACTATAATTTTACTTTTTATATCATCACACTTCATTTGTATTCTCTTTCAAACATTCAAATTCACATAACCTATTTAGTTTACTTTACAATTTATTCTATTTTTCTACTATTTCAATATACCATTTTAATTTCCATACATAATATTAGCACATTCAGAACTCATTCAACTAATTTAGCATACTCTATACTTGATTAAAATTAAATAAAGTAAATTTCTTGAAGTAATTACCTTGCTCTTTAATTTCCTCACTTTTTTCCACCATTTTCTCCACTTTCACTTCCAATTTCTCTCTTCCAAGATGATATTTTATGTAACGCCCCAAAAATTGGGCCTAGAAGAGTTGGGCTTTGAGTCTGTGATTTGGATAGAAGAAATCCTGAATATTGAGAAGTTTTAAATATTACTAGTGTTTAAAAATATATATATATATATATTGATAAAATATTTCTGTTATTATTACTGATATTTTTATGAAAATTATAATTATTAGATACAAATATATTTATAAAATTATTGTTGTTAATTTAGTGTTTAAATTAAATTATTATTAGAAAATTTTACTGTATTCATTTTTATTGATTTATGGAAATTATAATTATTATTATTAGGAAAAAATATATATATTATTGTATTTGAAATTTTCATTGTTATGGTTATTATTATTATTTAAAAATATAGAAGATATTATTATTAATGTGGTGTTTAAATTTAGTTTTTAAATAAATTTAGAAGTATTTAAAGTGTGGGAAAAATCTTGGTTCGATCCAAGACTTTAGCAAAGAAATTAGTTTTTTTCTTCTTAGGGGAACTGGGCAATAAGGGTTTAATAATAAAGTAGGCTAAACGAGGCAAAAAGGAAACCTTGGTCCAGCAGCAGTGGCGCTGGGAGGTTGTAGGAGTGCCTGGGTTCAAGGCACGGTGCGCTCATAAGTTGCTTTTTATTTTAAAAGCCAGGTTGAGCTAAGGTAAAACTTAAGTACAGTTGCGACCGAGTTATGCCACTAAGAGGCTTGTGGCGCAGCGGCAGCAGTGCGTTAGGAGTCCCAGGGTGGCTCGGGTTCAAGTCCAGGCGCATATATGTTCTGTTTTATTTTTAAAAGAACTCAGGACGTTAGCAGGTAAGGTTTAAAGGTAAACGCGACGCTATTATATCAAACAAGGAGGCCCGTCCCCAAAGGTCAACGAGCAGTGTGTTGGGCACCACTGAGGTCCCGTGTGTTCCGTCGGATTGAAACCCCCAGCAGCAAGGTGCAAGGTGGGTCAGCCAAGCGGAGGACTCCTGCTGTTGTTTGCACAAGGAGAGTTTGAATTAAATTCAAACTATGTTGTTGGCTATAAAGAAGGAGATAGGCACGAGATTTAAATTGGGATTATTCTTAGCCAATTAGCCGAATCTGTTTCTTTTTATTTTCAATTGATTTTTATTTTGCTCATTCACTTTTCACAAAATCTTCTCCCTTATTCTTAATTTATTTATTCCTTTGATTTTCTTTCCCAATTAGCCGAATCTTAATCTCTTCTCTTTTGATAACCTCTTCTATTTTTGTAACCCTTTCTTCTTTGATTTTCTTTTTGAAAACCAAAATAAGCATACCTCAGAATGAGTTTTAGAAACCGAAACTAGATCCTTTGTTGTTAATTTTCTCTTGGTTCAAACTCCTTCTTCCTTCCATTATTTTTAAGACTATAGCCGATTGCCTCAAATCCCGAAATCCTGAAAACTTGATTCCTCTTGTACCGATTTCCTTAGCCAATTCTCTTATTTTTCTCATCATATTTGGCCGATTCTCTCATCCTCTAAACCCCAAGTTTTTGTCGACAGTACCACAGTAAAACCCTCATATTTTATCTTTCTCTACACTATTGCAAAAAAAAAGCCGAAAATCCCACTCTATCCTAGGGACATAGCTGAATACTGAGATCACTGAAGGCTCGACTTTTGTTATCATTTGAGGGCTTAGAACTGCATCAGAATCGAGTAGGAATTAAGGGGAATCGTTGACTGAAGGAATCGTGGTAAGTCCTTCCAACCTAGTCTTTATTTCGTATTTTAGAAAAAGTCGAAACCCCTAAAGGTTAGGGAGGTTGTCGATTTGGACCTGTAGCCCTAAAGGGTTGTGATAACTGTTTTATCTTGATGATAGTGTGATCTAGAGGCTGCTGATTAAGGGCTTGGACAAGGGGAACAAGTGGATCTAAATCTAGTCGCTAACTTCGGCAAAGGTAAGATTGTTAGTGCCTAAGGTGTTATTGGCCGAATAAGGTAAGGGATTAATATGTAGTTCGTTTCAGTAGTTAGATTAACGTGGTAGTAATATAATTGTAGGCAGTTCGTATGTGGATCTCGTCAACAGGTGTGTAAACGACACCCGCTCATAGACTAGATCGGCAAAAGCCGAAAAGCCGAAAAGCTGGCATTTATGAACTTGCGAGCGTGCGAGCGCTTGCGAGGTGGTTTGGTTGTTAATTTTGGTAATCGCAAGCAGTATGATTGTAGAGTGTGCAATTTCGTGCACTTCGATATATTTGGGCTTAATGGGCCGAAAAAGAGTTAGCGGGCCAACGGGCCCAATTCGATAAAAACGCTCGGTAAGTGCTTCTGTTAATGTGTTAATGGTTATAATATGTATGTAAACTCTAGAATAGTAAATTTTACTGAAATACCCCTAAGTATGAAAATTACCATTTTACCCTAGGTGCAAAATGACCGTTATACCCCTAGGGTTAATTTTGACTGAAATACATGATATTCTGATTATGTTTGTTGTATGCCATGACATGTACATCTGTTGCATAGGGTTGGGTTTTGTTATGGAGGAAGAACCCGTTCTGGTGGCTATGCCACATATTCTAATATAAGCAGCTTTGCTGCGGATTATAGTTAGTGCCGCAACCGGTGCTAACACTGTAAGTGTAGGGATGGCGTGGGTGATTTATTCCCCACAAGAAGTGTAGGGATGGACGGAGGCAAGTGCAGGGTTGGATGGGTTTATCATGCATTAATCATATGAGACTATATTGAAATGGGCTCAACTATGTCAATATGGGCAAGGCCCAATATATCTCGATTTTTAATAGGGCTACGGCCCAGATTGATACTGATATGGGCTAGGCCCAGTATACTCTGTTACTGTAAGGGGCTATGGCCCAGATTAATATTGATATGGGCTAAGGCCCAGTTAACTTTGATTTCTGAATAGGGCTTAGGCCCAGTAAAGCTTGAACTGATTTGGGCTCTGGTTGGGATACTTTACACACCGAGTTTTCCAAACTCACCCCCCTTTTTCCCATCTTTGCAGGGGAGCCTTAGATCGATGGACTTGGAGCTGGGCGGGATTCAGAGTGGCCACGAAGATTAAGTTTTGTTTTCTTTAAAATAAGTTTCGCATTTATTATTTTGATTATTTTTATTCTGGTTAAAGTTGTAATAAGGCCGCTCTTTTTATTATTTTTAATATTTTGGGTTATTAAATTGGTTAGCTTTATGGCGCATTTTATAAAAGTTACTTATTTTTAAAATATCACGATAACCGAGCAAAGCTTCCGCAACGTAAATGTTTTCAAAGGAAATAAATATTTTAAATAGACTTAAACTTAATTTGTTGTTCGTGGACAAGTAATAAGCTTAAAGTGTGGCAATGGATGTGTGCATGTCTAGGATTGGATCATGGAAGAGCTAGGTACTTAAGCAGTCTAATTGACTCACCTCCTCTTTTCTTGAATCCTACCTAGTGCGTAGTATCCATTCACTTTAAGCCATGACAAAGAAGGTTTGATTTTTTCGATACTTAACTGTTTTTTTAAAATAACATGTTTCTGCTACTACAAAGGTTTACAAGTTTTCAAAGTTTCCCATAAGATTTTACAAGGTTGTTAACAATGCTTTGATTATTACACTGAATCACGTTTTGAAAAAAAATAAGGCTAAGGTTTTATTCAAGTTTAAACGGTAAAAGTTTCTAAACATCAAGAAGGGTTTTCAATGAAAACATGGTTTTCGAAAAACACTTCAATGTGACACGCCGGATTCGATCGTAACGTCTGGGCCGAGTTTGGGGTGTGACATTTTAGCTCTCTAGTGTCTCTACTTCACTTTTTCTTTTAGGTGGTTATGAAAATTTTCAAAGAATTTGAGAGAAAAAGTGGGATTTCATAGTAAAGGACCACATAGTAAAGAAAAGAAAATTTCTTTTCTTTCTCTTCTTCTCATGTTGTAGCATGGAAAGATGAAAAGAATTCTTCATCTTTCTTTGCTTATATACTAAATATAATAATAATATAAAAAATCAAGTCAAAATATTAATAAACTATTATTTATTTATTTAATTTTAATCTAAAATATCACCAACATCATCATTGCTCTTCAAAATTATCTTCCTTGATTAAATGACCATTTTGCCCTTTATGATCCTTTAAAATTTCATCCTTGAGTCATCACTTAATTTGGTAAAATTATGATTTAGTCCCTCATATTTCTTCACCTATTCAATTTGGTCCTAATTCATCCATTTTCCTTAGTTTCTATATCATTCCACCCTTAAAATATTTTCACTATTGGTCCTTCAATTTTTTCATTTTTACACTTTAACTTCAAATTTTGAGTATACTCTTGGGCCACAAAACTTTTCTCACTTTTGCGATTTAGTCCTTTCTTGGAGTTAATATATCATAATATACTTTCCATTGTTGACATAACACAAAATTTCTCTTTTTATCTCTTTATTTTCTTATTTTACTATATCAAGGATAATATCTTACTTTTTTACTGTAGTAATTTTTGAGGTATTACATGAAAGGCTCAAACGGTCCAAACAAAAGTTGCCTAAATCATTTTTAACATTTCATGCTTCCTAGGATTTCGCCTCAAGAAATTACTAAGTCAATTTTAGAGACTTCAACTTTCATGCATGCGTAGTTTTCCTAAGGAACTAAAATTCTATGGTATTATTTACACACTTTATTAGGAGTACATTTGTGTCATGCTTCAGCTAACAACAATTATTGGAATAATAGAACTTTATTCATACTGAAGTTTAGCATACTTAACAAATTTTCAAATTTTTGACCAAAATATAACCTAATCATAATTAAAAGAAATAATTATTCTAAAAGGAAATAATTTCAATTTTTTGGTCATTCCTAATTAAAATGAACAATGTCCCCATCGTTAAAAACAATAGAGAAAATGAAAATATAGAAGTGAATTGTAACACCCCAAACTCGGCCTGGACGTTATGGCTGAATCTGACGTGTCACACATAGTTTAAAAATCTGTGTTTTGTTTTATTATCTAAAAATCGACTATTGATGGCTAACCAGAGTGAATGGAGGCTGAGCACCAGGTAGGTAACCGAAACAGAGGAGGTGAGCCATGAAGGCTACTTAAGTACCAAGCTCTTATTTGGATCCAATCCTAGACATGCCCACAACCATTGCCACACTTTGGTAAACTGGTTGAAATTTCCTTAAAGTGGTTATCTTTGTTATACCCATTATGTGCGTCGTTGTGTTACTTTGAAAACAGGTATCACTTTGAAAACGCGTCCTAAGTCTAGCCCATTTTGATTATTATCAGAAAATATAGAGTTATTTTAAAGATAATCCCAAATAAATAGTTAAAATGGCCTTATTACAACCCAAATATAAATAATATTAAAAGTAAAGATAAACTAAAAGAAAAACCGTTTATTCGTTGAAAAGTCCAAACGTGATCATCATGGCCACCCCAAATCCCCTCCGACTCCAAGTCCTCATATCAAGGCTCACCTACAAAGAAACTTAGTGTGCAACAAGCCCCCTTCAGAGCCCAAGTCAATATCAGCCTACTGGGCCTAAGCCCAATTCGCCACCACATATCTGGGCCGAAGCCTTTATTTGTTCATATACTGGGCCAAAGCCTTTATTTGTTCATATACTGGGCCAAAGCCTTTTCATTATTCATATCACCGGGCCGAAGCCTTTTTCTGTAAACAGTATGGCCCATAGGCCCATTTCAACATCACATGTAACATTCATGCAAGAATGCAAACCCATTTGGGGAGACTACTCAACCCACCATCCGCTACTCTCCACCCGTACCAACCAAGCTCTCCATGTGGGGAATAACTCAACCCACCCAACCAAACTCTCCACTGGCAGCATAGCTGCTTTATCATATAACTGGAGGCCTAGCCTCTTTAAATAACTGGGGCAAAAGCCCTTTTCGGTAAACTGGGGCAAAGCCCTTTTTCACCTCCTCCATCCATATAAAAACCCAACCCAATGCATTTATGAATACATCATGTGCATATCATACTTATTATGTGCATATCATACATATCATGTGCATATCATACATGTCATGTGCATATCGTACATATCATGTGCATATCATATCAATCATGTATATTAAAATCTTATATATCAAATTCGTAACTAAACCCTAAGGGTATAATGGTCATTTTTACCTAGGGGCAAAATAGTCATTTTCATATGATAAAGGTAATTTCATAATTTTACCAAGTATTAGGGTTTTCCATGTTCATTAACAGTTACTATCAATACATAGGTTTTATACCGCGATTCTAGCCCATTTTTAGCGAAACCGTGTTATTGAGCCAAAACCCCTAATGGGCCTACATAGCCGATTTAGTCATCTAGGCCCATTTATCCTATATTCCATAATAGTATTATCAGTCTCAACGTGCAATTTAAAAAAGTTTTCATTTCCTACCGAATTTACCCAAATGGGCCCGAAAGCCCACTGGGCCCGATTTTAACCCCTCGAGGCCCAACTTACCGTAAATGCCAAACATCATGCTCTTACCTTTTCCAACGTTCACGATCATCGTTATAGAGGATCTAATTAACCGATGAGCGTTTGCTTGCTCACAAGTCCTTAAAATGCCAGAATTTTGGCATTTCGGCTTTTCGGCATTTATTGAGTTAAGCTACAAAAGAAGGTTCATAACACACCTGTTTGGCGATATTCCTCGACGAGATCTCCTACACGATTTCTCCTATAATCAACCGTTAATAAATCAGCTTCCATTAATTAAACCAAAACGAGAACCATCTATTATCAACACTTACACATTCGCCACCATCCATAATGGCCTTAGACTCCATACCTTTGTCGAAATTGATGACTAGATCTAATCACTCGATGATCCAAGCTAATCCAAACCGATACTCCAAACCTTGTCGCTCCTCCAAAGTTGTCTATATCACCAACATACATTCACAATCAAATCACAACCACACAAATCAAAGTCACCACTTGCCTCAAGGGCAAAATAGTCATTTAACACCCTAAGGGCAAAATGGTAATTTTACCCACAAGGGTATCTCGGTAATTCTACCCTACAGAGGTATTTTAGTAATTCTAACCTACAGGGGTATTTCGGTAATTCTACCCTACAGGGGTATTTTGGTAATTTTACAAACCAAGGGTATTTTGGTAATTTTGCAAACCAGGGCTATTTTGGTAATTTTACAAACCAAGGGTATTTTGGTAATTTTGTAAATTGAGGGTAAAACGGTAATTCTATAAATCGGGGGCACTTTGGTAATTTTACAAGTCGAGGGTATTTTAGTAATTTGGTGAACTAAAGTATTCTAAACAAGGATAACAATACGAATGGGACTAAAGCCCTCTCTCTACCCAATGGGCCCACACATGCTCGTGTGGCCCTTTTAGCCCAAATCTAGCCACAGATACGAGATTCACCTAGCCTAGTCCAATATTTACTACACAATCAAATAACTTATCCAATTGGGCCCGTAGGCCCATTGGGCCCACATGGCCCCTTTCGGCCCATCGCGGCTCGAAGTAGCCATCTTACAGCTAGAGTAGTGAGAAATACACACCTGATAGGAGACTGGAGTTAATCCACGCTCTGAGCACTCTTAGCCGATGCCCAACCCAAACGAGCACGCCATAAAGCGAAAGGGATCAGCCAAGAAAGGTACCTTTACTCTCCTCATGGTTCTCTCTATTTAAAGCCAGCTTCACATCCACTCTTATGTTAGCTTTCCGATGTGGGATCCCTCCATCATCAGAGTTTAAATTCAACACTAACTCTTGCCTTTGTTAGCAAAATAAATGCTCTTTGCTTGCCATGAGTTTCAACCCTGGACCTCCTTGCTAACTCCATGACGCCACATTCTCGCCTCTTATGTGGCGCTACTTTTTGCCACTAGACCACAAGGCTTTTTGTGTCACAACTTCTCCAACAATATTCTTAAGGCCTACCTACTACACCTGGGTTTGATTCACCTTAAACCAAAATTTTTGCTAGAGTCCGTGTTTGAACCCAAGACTTCTCCAACACTTCTCAAAGACACTTAACCACTAAAACAAGCCTTCATTAATGAAATTTACATACACAATGAAATATTATAAACTGCCTTCAACTGCTCCCATGCTCAAGGCCCAAAACTTCTAGGCCCAAATTTAGGGTGTTACATGAATAGATACTGTACACTAGGTAGGATTCCAGAAAAAGGAGGTAAGTTAAGTTTGACTGCTTAAATACCAAGCTCTCTCTAGATCCAATCCTACACATGTATATATCTATTGCCACACTTTGTACTTTGCAACTTGTTCATTTTTATTTATGATTTGCACCTCTTTTTTTATTATGCGAAAAACAAAAATCCTAATGGAACCTAATCCTAATACGTTAAATAACCTAGGAAAGAAAATGAAATAAATTAAAGATCCCCCTTTTTTATTTATTTGCAGATCCCTTAGAATTTGACTCATCTTTTTTTGTCCTCGACATTGGAGTCCATGGTTTGAGTATAAAGTCTGGAAATTCAGGCACAAAAACAAACGTGTTATGAAATATATATTTTAAATGCATCTCTATTGAGCCATCCTGTATTTTTTAGTATCTCCAGTAATCTTGCTGCTCAACTACATGTGTTGTAGCATAGCCATTATACCAAACTGTTCACTTCGTGGAATGGTGCTAGATAAAGGGACTCTCAGCGTCGAACTTAGGAAATCTATTAAAAGTGGTTTCAGTTTTGGACAAGTGGGTGAGTAGTTGAGGCTAAGGTTTAGAGTTGAAGAGGGTGGCGATTTTAAGGATAGTTTAGGTGCGGTAGTTGGTGACTTCGAATGAAGGTGTTTGGGGTGGTGATTTAGGGAGCTAAGGGCTGCAACATTAAGGGGTTAAGTAAGATGCACTATTAGGCTACTTGGGAGTAAATGTGGAGCAAGGTAAGGGCTATAGGTTTGTCCGAAAAATGGTTGAATATTTCCCTTCCTAGTAGTGTCTTAAGCCCAATGGCAGCTCCTTTTTTGATCCTAAGCTCCTGTAGTGAAAGTAAACTAAAAAAAAATCAAAGAAATTAGTGCTTGGCTTAAAAGTTAACCCTTTATTTAACAAAACAAATACTTAAATTCTTTGGTCTACTAAGAAGAATATTTTTTTGAAAAATTACATTAAATTAAACTCCCAGGAAAGATTGGAGGGGTCACGAATGGTCCTGCTTAAGTCCCAATCTCCTAGACAAAGTTTTAATTAATGTAATGACCCAAAGAAAATTTTATCTAAGTCTACCATTTTATTCAAGTGATAAAAAAACTAAAAATATAAAACAACAATATATAAAGTGAAGAGAACTCCCTCCATTTTATTCAGGATCGTCATTGACCATGGTGGTGTCAAATGACCATTTATCATACCAACCATAACCATGTAGGAAGAAATCATATTCTTTCCCATAAAATCTATCCAACATCTTATTAGGAAAAGAAAATCTGAAATGATCTTCCTAGTGGCCTTGTTTAACTTCTTCTAATTCCTACAAATCCTCCAACTCGTGACTCGAATATATTAAATAACTCATCCAGTACCCTTCTTGTGCCTTTTCAAAATCACAAGTACCTCTTCTTCTTGATCTTTGGTGAACTCAACTGAAATAATGACAGGTAAAGTCGAAGACAGACCCAAATAGTCATATTTCAAATGAGGAAACAAAATCTTCAATTTCAATTTAGCTGGCTCTTCAATCAACGACTTTGGTTGTGTATACTCTTGAGATGATAACTCTAATGATTCGAGTGGAACTTCTTGAGTGAATTCCTTCGAATTAGCTTCTAACCAAGCCAAACATTCCTTGTCTTCATCATCACTTAGTGAATCCTCCAGTAGAATATGTTCTAACAGATCGTCCAAAGAATTGAGCTCCAATTTTTAAAAGCCAACCATTCCATCTTGGAAATAGCAGAGCAATCTTCAACTATATCTGGGGATTTAGCAGCACCGAAGTCATTAAAAGTCACCTCTTCATCAATGATTTCTTTCAACCGAGTATCATTTTGCTACTGTTGGAATCGTTGAGGATATGGCAGTGCTGGAATCTTAGCTTTAACTGGACAACTCTTCTGTGGAAATTTTTCTGTATCTGACAAGGGTGTTAGGTAATCAGAACTAACTAGTTTAGAGTTTACGTCATCAAGGATCACCGTATTTGACTTTTTTGGAACAAGAGTTTCAACACTCAGTTGAACTTCCTCTTTGCCTTGAGCTACAATAGGCTTATCTTTTACCTCAACAGCTTTGGGTTCCCATGTTTTCCCACTTTGTAAAGTGACTGTTTTGCAATCCTCTTTGCCCAAGCTTCTCAGATTTTCTGTATCACTCGGCCAAATACCTTGAATTCTTCAATGTTGCTGCTTGGCTTTGGCTTAGTTCAACATTCTTCGCTATGTACTCCTTCAACAAATTCTCAAGATTACTTGAAGATTCAGATGGTGTGAGTTGTTACACTTGTTGAGAATATTTTGGCGAATAATTTGGTCAATATGACATAGAAGAGTTGCTATGGTCCACCCATTGATTACTCCATGGAGAAATTGGATAATTCTACCATAAAGAGTTGTAAGAATTTAACTGTGGACCATTCCAATTTTGATTTCCCATGTAATATTTTGACTCTTGATTCGATGGGCAATTTTTAAAGAAATGGCCATCTTCACAATATTCACAAGAAATATTCTTGAACTGGTTCGGTTGCTGACCTGTTAGATTACCATTAAAACCATTAACAGTTATGTTCTTAATCATCGTAGACATAGAGGATACCTGGGCTACCAAAGAAGTAAGCGCATCAACTTCATGTGTTCTTGCTACTCGTCTTCTTAAGGCTTCTCGGTTGGTTGGCCACGAATAGTTATTGCTAGCAATTCTTTCAATAGTCTCGTAAGCATCGTTATAAGACTTAGAAAGAATGGCCCCATTTGTCGAAGCATCTACCATAATTCTAGTATGAATATTGAGACTAATATAGAAAGTCTCCATTTGAATGTAGCAAGGAATGTCGTGATGAGGGCACTTTCGTAGTAACTCCTTGAATCGTTCCCATGCCTCATATAAAGATTCTTTGTCAAGTTGCTGAAATGAAGTGATTTCATTTCGGATCTTGGTGGTTAAAGATGAAGGGAAATATTTCATTAGGAAACGTTCAACCAAATCTTGCCATGTAGTTATAGAACTAGACGTTAGGGAGTTCAACCACGCTCGTGCTCTATATCTTAAAGAGAATGGAAATAATCTCAGTCTCAAGGCATCCTCGGTCACCCTGACTAGTTGAAATGAGTCACTCACTTCCATGAATAGTCGAATGGCACAGTTTTTGTCATCGACAACAATGATCGGATTGTGAGTATTATAAGTGAATGTTCCTTACGGATTTTGATTTGTATTTTCGAAATTATCTCTTTGGTCCTTCTTTGGTCCGCTTGTCTTCTCCTTTGTAAGAAAGTCATTTCAATTTCAGGGTCTATGGAGATTAAAAACTAAGATTTTTAACTAAGTAAAATAAATAAAGAGAAAATAAAAGTTTCAATGCGCAATTTCAAAAGATGGTTTAATCAAGATGACATAATTGTGTTAGATTAATTAGATTTATTAACTTCAAATTTTTAAACTCATGTTCATGTTGTTACGAATAAATTCATGGCAACTCGGTAATTTGCTAACTTATGAATATACTTAATAAAAAATCCATTTATCTCTTGACTATATCTCTATGTCAATTCAACCGATTAAACAAATGTTAATAAGCAAATGTGTTAATGCACATACATACCTATGAAATTAAAATAATATCTTGTACATATCTCTATGCCAATCCAAACAATTAAGTCAATCTCATAAGCACATAAAAGATTACGTGAGGTAACAATGTATTTCTACCTTGAAACAGTTTAATCACAATAATCTTGCAAGTTATGCAAGGCTAATATATCGTTAAATACCGTTGCTAATTTAACCCTCAACTACCTTAGATGATTAAACATGCATTGATTAAGTATCATGTCAATTAATTACAATTTCAATCTGTTTAAATAATGAATTCATTAGTTACCTTACAATTGCAATGCAATAATAACTTAGTCATGGTTTTACTTAATCAAACATCTTACCGAGGCCTACAATAACACAAACACAATTTTAATAACTCAAGTAGACGAAATGCAATCAACCTAACACAAATTAAACTTAAGCCATATTAATTAAATTAAACATATCAACATCACAAATATTCATAGTCATGTTCATCATAAAAACAACAAAATTAAAAGGATAGGGAACAAGAATCAAATCCGGTGTTTTCTCTAGGGCTTGACTAGTTTGCTCCACTCCTCCTTCTCTGCTTGTTCTTGTCGAACCGAGGCTTCTACGAAGACTTGAATAGTGCTCCAAATGGTGGTGGATTGACTCTTTTTCAAGAGGTGAAACTGACATGGGAATAGGGGAAGAAAATGAAGAACAATGGAAGGGAATGAAGAGAGAAAAATGAGAGAGAAGTGAAAAGATGAGAAGGGTTGAAATGTGTTTGAAGTGAGCAGCAAAATGGGGTATATATATTTTGAGAAGGCTGCTAAAAATAGCCAAAATTTGCAGCCAAATACTCCCCCATGGTCGGCCACACATGTGGCATGTTTGAAGATTTCAAACATGCTGTTTTTAGGTAAGGGCAAATCTTAAAAGACATGAATAGTGGAGGGGTTTGAATGAAATTTGAAGGAGTCTTCAAGGGCCATTTTGCAAGCCAAACAAGCTGATTGGGTCAGCATGTAGGACGATTTTGGGCTGCCCAGTGCTCGGTTGTATTGGTTTTCTCGGTTCAGCTCAACTGGGCCACTTTTCATAATTAATTAATAATAATTTATTTAACCCAAATTAAATTGGATTAAAATTAAAATTAGTTATATTATGAATTAATAGACATAATTTGGACTGTCTTAGGCTTAAAAATTAATTAGCCTCGATGTTTCAAAAATCGCTTTTCAGTTTTGTGCTTCTAGCAGTGTCTGCCACCGAGCCAATTTTTGGCCTTTGTGCAAATCTGTCGAAAATGATCAAAATTAATCAAAATTTATATTAAAATTAATTAAAATTTAACATGTTAATAATTTAATTACAATTTAATTATTTTATAATTATTTTATATTTTTTCGACAAGAATTTTATCGAAACTGCATAAATTTGAGTTAAAAAGGGCATGAAAAAGTGTGTATATTTTCGTGTTTCCAATTATGCATATTTTAGGTACATTTTGGAGGCTCAAAACGGATGTATTTGTTTTACATGAGTGTGCATAATTTGGGTGAAGGAAATGGCTTGAAAATGGTCTATTTCTTGTCCACACGGCCTAAGACATAGGCGTGTGTGACACACGACCATGCAATACGGCCTTGTGTCCCCTGTAGGTCAAACGGTTGTAAGTCAGGCTGTTACAAGGCCTAGCACACGGCCTAGCACACGGGTGTGTGAGGCCATTTTGAGAGTTAGATGGCCTGACACACGGGCCTATGTCTTGGCCATGTGACCCAAGTCAAAGAGTTACACGGGCAAGGACACGGGCTGGGACATTGCCTTATGTCCCTACTTTGAATGTCCACACGGCCTAAGACACGGGCATGTGTCTCAGCTATGTGAGTTACACGGCCTAGCCACACCACCGTGTGATCCCTGCAGTATGAAAATTTTTAAGTTTTTCAAAAAAAATTCTATGTTTCTGATTTAGTTCCCAATTCATTTCTAATGTGTTTTTAGGGCTCGA
This sequence comes from Gossypium anomalum, assembly GCA_025698475.1. Taxonomy (NCBI): domain Eukaryota; kingdom Viridiplantae; phylum Streptophyta; class Magnoliopsida; order Malvales; family Malvaceae; genus Gossypium; species Gossypium anomalum. Next base: position 88,679,688 of record CM046961.1, read on the forward strand.
GGGCTTGAATAAGGGACTATATGTTTATGTTTGAATGGGGTATGATATGATTCTTGAAATGTTTAAGTTTTAAATTTTCAGTAATGCTTCGTAACCCTATTTCGGTGATGAATATGGGTTAGGGGAGTTACTTGATTGTAACTCGCGATAAGTTTTAAAATTTATAAATGATCGTACCTAAACTAACTATTATCATGACGAAGGTAAGTGCACCTATCGAATAGCAGTATAGTTTTAGCAAGATTGGATGTCGAACCTTAAGGAACTAAAAGTATTAGTATTAACTTTCTTTTTATTATCTAGCCTAAGAATAATGGGGGTTTTAATTAACTAATTAACTAATCTAAGAATGCACAGAAAATACATTTGGGGAATTACTTTTTAGAAAATTTGATTGATTAAGGCAATACCCAAGGAAAAATCCACCTAGACTTCACTTGTTATTTGACTCTGAATCGGACGATTTATTCATTCAACTTGTTCCGTAGAAATCCTTAAGTTATGTTATTATCCCTATTCAAGTCTAATAACGTCTAACCCTAGATTGAATAATTGAAATCTCTTTCTAATTAACACCCTACGGTTGCATTAACTCGAACTATGGATCCTCTTATTAGGTTTCACCCTAATCCGGCAAAATGTTGTCACCTTATCTCTAGGCGTGCAATCAACTCCGCTTAATTATGACAAATTTACTCTTAGACAGGGACTATTCATCCTCCAAATAAGCGCATTAACTTGAATCAATATCCTGAAATACCGAAGCAAGAATTAAGAACACATAATTAAGAACAAGTTAATTATTTATCATACAATTCAGATAATAATAACAAGATTAGTCTTAGGTTTCATTCCCCTTGGGTATTTAGGGGGTTTAGTTCATAACTAAAAAGCAAAACATCTCAGAAGAATAATGAATGCAAAACATAAAGAAAATCTAAAACTCCTAAAGGGAAATTGAGGGGAGATCTTCAGTCTTGATGAATATTCCGGCTTCTGAGATGGATCAATTGACTTTCTTCAAGTAATTCCTTCCTTCCTTCCTCCTCTGTGTGTCCTCCTTTAATCCTCCTCTAGGGTGTTTAAATAGGCTTCAGAATGCCTAAAAGCCCTCCAAATCGCCCTTTTCCGAATAGAACTTAACTTAGGCTCGACAGGGATACGCCCGTATGACACGCCCGTATGCGATTACCTCAAGACGTGGTCAAGGTTGAGAAATCAACACGCCCATGTTGAGGTTATTTTAGGTCATGTTCAAGCCTGCTAGAATGGCACGGGCATGTGTGCTACCCGTGTGAGGAAGTCCAGGCCATGTTGTTTTCCCATGTCAGCCCATTTTCTTCGTTTTTGGCCCGTTTCTTGTTCTTTTTGCTCTCCTATGCTCATCTAAGTATAAAACATGAAATTAAAGGATTAGGATCATCAAATTCACCAAATCTAAGGAGAAATCATTCATAAATGTGTTAAGCATGGGATAATAATATGTATAAATTACGGTTTATCATACATGTTGGGTGTGCGGTTGTTGGTAGGTGTTGAGGGCAATTGTAGATGATAGTAGATGGGTGGATGGTGTTTAAGAATGGTAAGGGTGCATGGGAAGAAAGTATTTAAAGTATGGAATTGGGGAAATTTAACTCAAACTAATAGAAGAAATAATAATAATACTATAACTCCTAATCTTATGTAAACATAATATCAATTAATATATAATATAAAGTATGTTAACATATTACTTGACATTATGCTTTTTTATTAGAAATAAAACTCTTAAATAAAATATTAAACAATTCTAATCTTATACAAAGTTAATAAAAGTTAATATATATATATTATATAAAATATAATTATATATTAGTTGTTATCATCTTATTTACTAAAAATTAAAAATATTTATTTTACCTGTTTAAAAATATTTACAGAAAAAGACAGCTAATTTCAATATTTACAAAAAGAATAACTAAATTTCGCAAATATTTCAATCAAATACCTGGAATTAAAGATAATTTTAAAACTGAGCTGCAAACTAAAACTTGAATCAAAATTGATCCTTTTATTTAACAAATTAAAATTTTATTTTGTCACTTAGGAAATAATTTCTCGGAAGATTATGTTAGAATTAATTCCCAAGAAAGATTGGAGAGGTCACAAGCGGTCTCACTTAAGTTCCAATCTCCTAGATGAAACTTATTTAAACATATTAATCCAGAAAATATAGCCTAAGTCATTTATTCAAAAGAAAAATGAGAAAAATTATGCATCCGCTAAAATGAAGGAGGATTTATCCCGCTCAATTTGATCCCCCCAGTAATGTTTTAAACGCTGTGCATTAACTCAAAAATTACCTCCCTTACCATGAAGTTCAACAACTCCATATGGAAAAACTTGGTGAATAGTGAATGATCGGACCAACATGATTTTAACTTACCTGGAATGTAACACCCCAAACCCGGCCTAGACGTTATGGCCGGATCCGACGTGCCACATCGAAGCGTTCAAAACATTTTATGTTGTTGATCTAGAAAAACTTACTTAGTGTTTAAAAGATAATTTCGTTATAGGTTAAAGTGAATGGAAGCTGTGCACTAGGTAGGAAACCGGAAAAGAAGAGGTGAGTCTATCGGACTGCTTAAGTACCAAGCTCCTTTCGGATCCAATCCTAGACATGCACATCGCCATTGCCACACCTTAACGTCATGTATATTTTCAGGAAACCAATTTGATTAAGTCCTTTTTAGGAAAAGTGATTAATTTTGGAAAACATTTTCATTGCGGAAGCTTTGCTTGTTGTCGTGTTACTTTGAAAATAAGTAACTTTTATAAAATGCACCCTAAAGCTATCCAATTTCAGCGATTAAGATAATATCATATCTATTCTAGAAAAAAAAACATATTAAAACAATTAAATAATTAGAGCGGCCTTATTACATTTAAAAACCCAAAACCTTAAACATAAATAAAAGGATGTCCAGTTCACCTGAAGAAAAATCAAATTTGCAAAACGTGTGGCCACTCCGAATCCCTCACAGCTCCAAGCCCACTATAGTTGGGGATTACTTGCGTGGATGAAAATAAAGGGGTGAGTTTGGGGAAACTCAGTATGTAAATTAACCCAACCAGAGCCCAAATCAGTTCAACCTTTACTGGGCCTAAGCCCTATTCAGAAATCAGTGTTAACTTGGCCTTAGCCCATATCAATATTAATTTGGGCCATAGCCCCTTACAGTATCAGTTATATTGGGCCTAGCCCATATCAGTATAAGTCTGGGCCGTAGCCCTATTACAAGTCAAGATATATTGGGCGTTGCCCATATCAACACAGTTGGGCCCATTTTAATACAGTTGGCCCATAACAAAACAGTCTCATATGATTAATACATGTTAACCCCATCCAACCCTGCACTTGCCTCTGTCCATCCCTACACTTCCTGTGGGGAATAAATCACCCACGCCATCCCTACACTTATAGTGTTAGCACCGGTTACGGCACTAACTATAATCCGCAGCAAAGCTGCTTATATCAGAATATGTGGCACAGCCACCAGAACGGGTTCTTCCTCCATAAAAAAACCCAACCCCATGCAGTATGACATGTATGCAGAATATATATAATTAACAAGGCATGCTTCAGAAAGACAGTCAAACTATAGCGTAATAACAGTTATTTACCCTCGAGGGGCGTAATCGTAAACTTACCCCTTTTAGGGGTATTACGGTAATTCTACCTTACAGAGGTATTTTAGTAATTTTATCAATCTTTTTAGGGTTTCATGCTCAATATAGTTATTAACGTATTAACAGAACACTTACCGAGCGTTTTTACTGAATTGGGCCCGTTGGCCCACTAACCCGTTTTCGGCCCATTAAGCCCAAATATACCGAAGTGCACGAAATTGCGCACTCTGCAATCATACCACTTGCGATTACCAAAATTAACAACCAAACCACCTCACAAGCGCTCACACGCTCGCAAGTTTACACATGCCGGCTTTTCGGCTTTTCGGCTTTTCGACTTTTGCCGATCTAGTCTATGAGTGGGTGTCATTTACACACCTGTTTCGTGACGACTGCTACTGAGATCCTTTATGATGTCCTACAATGGATTTCCACAATTCTTAGATTGCAAACCACAACAACTAATCCCAATATTCACTTACCCATATTCGAACCATGTCCCTAAAAGCCTTTAAAATCTTACCTTTTTACCGAAAACCAATGGCTAGATCCAAATCTGATTGCTCCAAAGATCCAAGCCTTCGATCCAACACTCAAGAAGACACTAATCATTAAAAGAATTCATTGGTTAAAGACCCTTAAGGCCCTATGCCCAAATCGATAGCCTCCCTAGATTTTAGGGACTTCGGCTTTTTCTAACTTGTAAAATAAGACTAGATCTGAAGTGATGAGCACTTACCACTTATTTTTCTTTGATTTCTACGCAGATCTGATGCAGATCTATCCTCTAAACGATGGTAGAACTTGAATCCAGGAGATCTGAAGTTTCGGCTATAAGCCCCTAAATCTATGGTATTTCGGCTTTTTAAGTGATGAAGAAGATGATGATTTGAGGCTATAACCTTGAAGTAATATTGTCGACAGATATTAAGGGTTTAGATAAGATGAATGTTGATCAAACGGAACAAAAATACTGAAGGATTTGGCTTTGGAGAAATCGGCACAAGTAGTGAGATTTCAGGATTTCGACTTTTTAATGGCGATCGGCGATAAAGGTTTAGTGGAGGATGGGATCGGCAGAGGAGGTGAATAAGGTGATCAAAAGGTTTCGGCTAGAAGGAGAAGCATAAAGGAAGAGAAAACATGGAGGAAAAGAGAAGAAGAAAATTCAGCACAATGAGAAAAAAAACTTGTGTTTTCGGCTTTTGTGAGAATTCAGAAAAGTTGAAAGAAAGCTTTCAGGTGGCTAACCCTAATTCTCTAGGATAGAAAAAGAAAAGAACCTAACCCTAATATCAACTAAAGCAATCGGCCCAACCTCCCTAAGGCCCTTGCCGAAATTCTCCTGAGTGATCACATGCCCAGTCTTGCCCAATTTATTTATAAGGCCTACTGCCCAGATTCTCTCTATGAGGCAAAAGTTAAACCAATTTTTTTCCTAGATTTTAAACACCAAAACAACAATATTTTTATAAATATATATATTTTTCCTATCTAATAATAATAATTATAATAATAATAATTTTATAAATATATCTAATAATAAAAATTTCAAATATCAATAATACAGTAAATAATAATAATAATTTTCATAAAAATTTTTCAAACATACATACAGTAATATTTTTCTAATAATAATAATTTTATCTCATAATACTAATTAAAATTTCATAAAAATTTAAAATATCCGTAATAATAAATATAGTAAAAATTTTCTAGTGGTAATTTAATTCAAATTTTTTTTCTTAAACAATAATATTTAAAACTTCTTAATTATTCAGGTTTTCTTCTATCCGAATCCCAGACTCAAAACCCAATACTTCCAAGCCCAAAAATCGGGGCGTTACAACTCTACTCCCTTTAAAGAAATTTCGTCCTCGAAATTTCAAACTATCAACTAACTGTATTACTCAAGTCAAACCACTATGCTTCTGCTGCGCACTCTAATTAAAAATAATTCTTAGTACGACCCAGAACATCTAATTACCAAAGTAAAGAAACATTTATCAAGCACGCATACAACTCGTAACACTCACTTAAATAGAATAAGCTTGGCAATCCCGAGCTCGATGCTCTTGGACCCACATCTAAAGCATGCTCCTGTCTTCCTATGGCATTCACCTGAATGACGCCCGTTGCAGTTCTTGTAGGTTGGAAAGTTTGGTCGTGTCTTAACATGTTTCACAGAACGAGGCCCTATTCTCTGAGAACTAGGATCCTTCCTTTTCTTACACTCGAAGTACCCTACTTGAAGTGTTTCCCTAATTTCCTTAATTTTGGTATCCAATACTTCCTCTACCACTTTCCTTACTAACTCGACCAGTGCCTCAGTACTAAGCTCCGAGTTACCGCTACCCGAAGTTGGCAGACTTTGCTTACCCTCAGAATCCATATCAACACTCTACATTATCAGCATGCATAACAATAACTACCAAAATCTCGATTCAAAAATTCTATGTTTTATGCAGAGATAGTATTTTAAAGTTTTTATTTTCACAGAATCATAGCCTAGCTATAGTCTCGGTATTCTAGGGTTAGTATTACCCTAGCTATAATGCCATGATGTGGTCTCAGTTCTATCTACCGTAATATCTTAATACAGAGTAGTATGAGTAACAGAAATACTTACAAACTTGGTGCCGGGGATTCAGTGTGCCACTCCTTCAGAAATCAAAAATTCAAATTTATTCTTTTTGAAAACAAAATTTAAAATAATTTTCTAACATTTCCACAAAATCGATTTCAATGTTTTTCCATGGAACTAGATTTCAAAATTTTATAAAAACGTTTGGACCCGATCCACAGCTGAGTTGTTGTAACCGGGCTCTGATACCACTAAATGTAACACCCTAAACCTAGCCTAGACGTTATGGCCGGATCCGACGTGCCACATCGAAGCGTTCAAAACATTTTATGTTGTTGATCTAGAAAAACTTACTTAGTGTTTAAAAGATAATTTCGTTATAGGTTAAAGTGAATAGAAGCTGTGCACCAGGTAGGAAACCGAAAAAGAGGAGGTGAGTCTATCGGATTGCTTAAGTACCAAGCTCCCTTCGGATCCAATCCTAGACATGCACACCGCCATTGCCACACCTTAACGTCATGTATATTTTCAGGAAACCAATTTGATTAAGTCCTTTTTAGGAAAAGTGATTAATTTTGGAAAACATTTTCATTGCGGAAGCTTTTCTTGTTGTCGTGTTACTTTGAAAATAAGTAACTTTTATAAAACGCACCCTAAAGCTATCCAATTTCAGCGATTAAGATAATATCATATCTATTCTAGAAAAAAAACATATTAAAACAATTAAATAATTAGAGCGGCCTTATTACATTTAAACACCCAAAACCTTAAACGTAAATAAAAGGATGTCCAGTTCACCAGAAGAAAAATCAAATTTGCAGAACGTGTGGCCACTCCGAATCCCTCACAGCTCCAAGCCCACTATAGTTGGGGATTACCTGCGTGGATGAAAATAAAGGGGTGAGTTTGGGGAAACTCAGTATGTAAATTAACCCAACCAGAGCCCAAATCAGTTCAACCTTTACTGGGCCTAAGCCCTATTCAGAAATCAGTGTTAACTGGGCCTTAGCCCATATCAATATTAATCTGGGCCATAGCCTCTTACAGTATCAGAGTAAATTAGGCCTAGCCCATATCAGTATCAGTCTGGGCCGTAGCCCTATTACAAGTCGAGATATATTGGGCGTTGCCCATATCAACACAGTTGGGCCCATTTCAATACAGTTGGCCCATAACAAAACAGTCTCATATGATTAATGCATGTTAACCCCATCCAACCCTGCACTTGCCTCCGTCTATCCCTACACTTCACTTCCCGTGGAGAATAAATCACCCACGCCATCCCTACACTTTACAAAGTGTTAGCACCATTGCGCGGTACTAACTATAATCTGCAAAGAAAGTCGCTTATATCGAATATGTGGCACAGCCACCAGAACGGGTTCTTCCTCCATAACAAAACCCAACCCCATGCAGTATGACATGTATGCAGAATATATATAATTAACAAGGCATGCTTCAGAAAGATAGTCAAATTATAGCGTAATAACAGTTATTTACCCTCGAGGGGCGTAATCGTAAACTTACCCCTTTTAGGGGTATTACGATAATTCTACCTTACAGAGGTATTTTAGTAATTTTATCAATCTTTTTAGGGTTTCATGCTCAATACAGTTATTAACGTATTAACAGAACACTTACCGAGCATTTTTATCGAATTAGGCCCGTTGGCCCACTAACCTGTTTTCGGCCCATTAAGCCCAAATATACCGAAGTGCACGAAATTACGCACTCTGCAATCATACCACTTGCGATTACCAAAATTAACAACCAAACCACCTCACAAGCGCTCGCACGCTCGCAAGTTCACACATGCCGGCTTTTCGACTTTTCAGCTTTTGCCGATCTAGTCTATGAGTGGGTGTCGTTTACACACCTGTTTCGTGACGACTGCTACTGAGATCCTTTACGATGTCCTACAATGGATTTCTGCAATTCTTAGGTTGCAAACCACAACAACTAATCCCAATATTCACTTACCCATATTCGAACCATGTCCCTAAAAGCCTTTAAAATCTTACCTTTTTGCCGAAAACCAATGGCTAGATCCAAATCTGATTGCTCCAAAGATCCAAGCCTTCGATCCAACACTCAAGAAGACACTAATAATCAAAAGAATTCATCGGTTAAAGACCCTTAAGGCCCTATGCCCAAATCGACAGCCTCCTTAGATTTTAGGGACTTCGGCTTTTTCTAACTTGTAAAATAAGACTAGATCTGAAGTGATGAGCACTTACCACTTATTCCTCTTTGATTTCTACATAGATCTGATGCAGATATATCCTCTACACAATGGTAGAACTCGAATCCAGGAGATCTGAAGTTTCGGCTATAAGCCCCTAAATCTATGGTATTTCGGCTTTTTAAGTGATGAAGAAGATGATGATTTGAGGCTATAACCTTGAAGTAATATTTCTGACAGATATTAAGGGTTTAGATAAGATGAATGTTGATCAAACGGAATAAAAATACTGAAGGATTTGGCTTTGGAGAAATCGGCACAAGTAGTGAGATTTCAGGATTTTGGCTTTTTAATGGCGATCGGCGATGAAGGTTTAGTAGAGGATGGGATCGGCAGAGGAGGTGAATAAGGTGATCAGAAGGTTTCAGCTAGAAGGAGAAGCATAAAGGAAGAGAAAACATGGAGGAAAAGAGAAGAAGAAAATTCGGCACAATGAGAAAAAAACTTGTGTTTTCGGCTTTTGTGAGAATTCAGAAAAGATGAAAGAAAGCTTTCTGTGTGCTAACCCTAATTCTCCAGATAGAAAAAGAAAAGAACCTGACCCTAATATCAACTAAAGCAATCAGCCCAACCTCCCTAAGGCCCTTGCCTAAATTCTCCTAAGTGATCACATGCCCAGTCTTGCCCAAATTATTTATAAGGCCTACTGCCCAGATTCTCTCTATGAGGCAAAAATTAAAACAATTTTTTTCCTAGATTTTAAACACCAAAACAACAATACTTTTATAAATATATATATATTTTTCCTATCTAATAATAATAATTATAATAATAATAATTTTATAAATATATCTAATAATAAAAATTTCAAATATCAATAATACAGTAAATAATAATAATAATTTTCATAAAAAATTTTCAAACATACATACAGTAATATTTTTCTAATAATAATAATTTTATCTCATAATACTAATTAAAATTTCATAAAAATTTAAAATATCTGTAATAATAAATATAGTAAAAAATTTCTAGTGGTAATTTAATTCAATTTTTTTTTCTTAAACAATAATATTTAAAACTTCTTAATTATTCAGGTTTTCTTCTATCTGAATCCCAGACTCAAAACCCAATACTTCCAAGCCCAAAAATCGGGGCGTTACATGGAAAAAACTTTAATCTGGAATTAAACAACATAATTTTCTAACCTGCTTCAAATTCTCGGACTCGAATGTGCTCTTCATGCCATATTTTTAATCTCTCCTTGAAAAATTTTGCATTTTCATATGAGAACATTCAGAATTATTCTAACTTGTTTAGTTGAAGCATCTATTTCTCTTTAGCAAGCTTGAGATCCAAGTTGAGCTGTTGAGAGACCAGTAAGTTTTATGTTCTAACTCCAAGGGCAAATGATAGGCTTTCCCAAAAACCAACCGATAAGGAGACACCCCTAAAGGCTTTTTGTATGTTGTCCTATAAACTCATAATGCATCATCCAGTCTCTTAGACCAATCTTTTCGGTTTGGACAAACTACATTCTCGAGTGTACCTTTTATTTCCTTATTTTCCATTTCAGCTAGAAATTTTATGCCCTAATACAATACCTTCTTAAACCATGAAGTGACATTTCTCCCAGTTAAGCACAAGGTTTGTTTCCTCACATCTTATTAAAACTCATTTTAAATTTTTAAGGCAAAGATGGAAAGAGTTACCGAATACTGAGAAGTCATCCATAAATACCTCCATGATGTCTTCTACGAGTTCATCAAAAATGGCTATCATACAGCGCTAAAAAGTGGCAGGCACATTACATAATCCAAAAGGCATTCTACGATAAGCAAACGTACTGTATGGACATGTAAATGTCATCTTTTCTTGATCTTTAGGAGCTATTAGGATTTGAAAATAACCAGGGAGTCTATCTGAAAAACAGTAGTACATATGTCCTGATAATCTTTCCAACATTTGGTCAATGAATGGCAGGGGAAAGTGATATTTTCTCGTGGCATCATTCAGCTTTCTATAGTCAATGCAAACTCTCCAACCTATGGCTGTCCTTGTTAGGATTAATTCATTCTTCTCATTGGCTATAACTGTAATAGCCCTAATGTGACCCTAGTCGGAAAGTGGTTTCGGGACCACAAAACCGAGTCATAAAAATAATTAACTGTTATTTTCTATGTTTATTATGCATGAACATACATATGTGAAAATTTCATACTTTAATTTTGTCAATTGTATATGAAATTATTAAATAGGACTTATGTGAGAAGAATGAAATGTGATAGGCAAATTTTTAAGATGGTATTTAATGAAGGTGTTAAAAGGAAGGGTTTTGCATGTCAATTTAACCATTTTGTTGTTAGTGGCCGGCCATGTTGTAAGTTAGTATAAAATATATATAATTTATTTTAGCATATTCCATTATTAAATGGCTTTAAAATATAAAATAATAATAGTTAAAGTAAGGAAATGGGTGAAAGAAACAAAGTCTTTATTCTTGTTTCTTGTTGGCCGATTCTAAGAGGAAAAAAAGAGCAACCATTCGGTGATTCCAAGCCATAAATAAGGTGAGAAATTCATGTTAGCTTATGGATTTTTAGCATATTTTAAGTTAGATATTAAGTTCATTACATAGCCCATGACGAAATTTTTAGTTTTATGGTGTCTTGAGCATTCGGCCATGGGGGAAAATGGTAGAAGATAGATTGATGTTTTAAGGGTTTGATAGAGTTTAAGCTAGTCAATACTTAATTTTGGTATTTATATGTGAAAGGGATGAACTTGAAATTTTTTGAATTTCATGAATAAATCTTTTGGTTTGTCTTAGTATTAAGTTGAAGGGAATGCCTTGGGTGCTTGAATGTACTAACTAGATATTGTTTTATATATATATATCTCAATAGGTTCGGCTTTGTGAATGAGTATAGGGGATTAAACCTTGAATGATGTTATGTATAAGTTTCGGCTATAAATCTTTGTGTTTAATTTCTTTATATGTTGATGTTCAAATTGAAAAAGGGATGTTAGTTATGTTATAACATTTGCTTAATAATGAAAGGACATGAGCTTAAAGCTTGAGTAGCATTCGGTATTAGAGTAAGTTAAAATTCGTTAGAAAATGACTTCCAAGTTAGTGAATTATGAGTTAAGAAAGGGATTTAGGTCATATATATATGTATGCGTGTTTATATTGAATTAAGAGGTTGTGTTAGCCAATTGAGGGTTTCAACTATAATATTAAAATAAATTAGTGAATATGTATGATTGTACTAAACTCTCTACTTGAATTCGGTTAGGTATAGTCATGGAATGAGCTCATTAGGGATAATACCTTATAAGTGAAAGTAGTTTTAATTAACTGAATGTGTTATGCATATGTTAAAATAAATAATAAATGTGTAGTACTTGTATGGCAATTGTATAAATATGAGGCATTGAAGTTAACCTATAAGACCGAATTGGGTAATTAAATTATTAATGTGTATGCATTTTGGTTTTGTGTAGCTTAACATATGAGATGAGTATATGTTAGTTAACAACCGTACTTAAAGTGATGTGTTATAAATAATTAGGTATATGGTTGGATTCATATTTAAAAATAAGGGTTAAGTACTTTAAATTTATATTTGATGTTCAAAATGATTAAATCAATTTATTTGTTAAAAAAATTAAGCTCAAGAGTAAAGGGGAACTAAATCGGATAAAGGAAAGGAGAAAGCAGTCGAGTAGCCGAACCGTAACTATTCAAACATACTCGAGGTAAGTTTTAAGTATCTTCCTATAGTATATGATTAATGATGCTATTATAAGAGATTAGTATGTAAGTTCGGATAGTTACATTTAGCACATCTTGATAATGTCTTGATATGAGAATAGTAACCGTACTATGCTTAATTGATTCCTTGATGTAGTTGTTTGACGAATAAATTATGCTTCAAACTTATAGCAAAATAATTATATAATTGGTGCATGGTATATCACTATTCAAATGAGTAAATAAACCAAGTAAATTTTGAAATGCTATGTGAATTGAATTCATTGTACATAAGTATGTATGGTGCTCATGGAAGGAATATAACCGGACTTATAGTCCACAGGCTTTGTGCTGGCATTAGATATCCGGACTTCATGTCCGCAGGCTATGTGCTGGAATTATATCCGGACTTCGCGTCCGCAGGCTATGTGCTGGAATTATATCCGGACTTCGCGTCCGCAGGCTATGTGCTGGAATTATATTCGGACTTCGTGTCCGCAGGCTATGTGCTAGAATTACATTCGGACTTCAGGTCCGCAGGCCATGTGCGGAAATTATGACCGGGCTTAAAGTCCCGAAGGTTTTGTGCTAGTGATTTGGACTCGGGTTTTAACCTAGTAGGCCTAACGTCAGTGAGTTGAGTAAAGTTATGAATTAAGTGTTCGAGGCAACTGCCATTAGTTATGTATTATACAATATGAAGATCAGGTATGAATTTGATGTGCCTAAGTGAACCAATCTCTATATTCAAGTGATTTTATCAAGGAATCAAATATGTATGTGTGTGAATAGATATATGTATAGATGATTACCGAATCTATGAATATGAAAATGACCATTTCAGACGATGTTTAATTTTTATATGAAAGTTTATGACTAAATTGATTATATAAACCATATTGATGATCGAAACTCAGGTGGTAAATTTCTTGGTGTTGGCTCATATATATATATATATATATACATATGTGTTTTCGGCAAGTAGTATAAAGTTGATCTTGAGTTTGGTATTTCGTAATATTGATATACATGTCAAGTTGTATCTGTTGATTTACTTAAGACTTACTAAGCATCAATATGCTTACTTTGTTGCCTTGATTATTTGTTTTATAGATTCTGTTCGTTAGCTATCGTCCTCGGGAGTTTTGAAGTCGAAGTTATCCACACTATCTAAGTCCTTCCGGTACTCTTGTAACTGAACTTGTTAATGGCATGTATAGGACTGACTTTTGTTAGTAATTAAGTATCTTTTGGTATTGTATATTCGTATAGCCATGCGAAAATGGCTTGTTAAGTTATTATACTTATTTCATATAGTTAACGTGTATGTGTGGCTGATATTCAAGTGATGTTTTAAATGTTTTTTGATAAGAATGAACTTAGCAATTATTCCATAAGTGTTAACTGAAATTTCATGCTCCTTTGTAATATTTCTTAATCCCCCGGCGACGGGTTCGGGTTAGGGATGTTACAATAACAGTCATACCTCCTTTCTTAGGAACAACCTACACTGGACTTACCCAAGAACTGTCAGAAATAGGATAAATAATTCTAGCATCTAGGAGTTTAATTACCTCAGCTTTAACAGCTTCTTTCATGTTGGGGTTCAGTCGTCTTTGAGCTTGCACACATGGCTTATAGTCATTCTCCATTAAAATTTTATTGGTGCAAAAAGAAGGACTGATCCCTTTAATGTTAGAAATTTTCCAACCTATAGCCCTTTTATGCTCTCTTAATACTTGGAGTAATTCTTCTTTCTCCTTGGGTTGCAAGTTAGAAGCAATAATAACTGGTAATGTAGAATTATTTCTATGGAATGCGTATTCAAAGTGATTTGGCAATTGTTTAAGTTCTAGCTTAGGAGGTTCTTCAATAGAGGGTTTTGCTTAAAGTTCATTGTTTGCCTTAATACCCTCATATTTCACTTGCCTTGGGAAAGGTTTATTAGAGTTTATTTTAGCTTTTATCTGACCTATCTCAGAGTCATCATCATCTACCTCCTCTCTTTGAGCAAGATACAGTTACAACGTGTCCTTATGTACGATTTCCTGAAAAGAATCTTGAGTAGCATGATCAATAGAGTCAACAAAATAACATGAGTCATCCTGTTCCCTAGACAATCTCATGGCATCATAAATTTTAAAAATAACCTCCTTGTCACCTACTCTAAGCACAAGTTTACCATCACCCACATCAATAACAGCCCTAGTAATGGCTAAAAAGGGACAACCTAAGATTAAAGGCACTTCAACATCTTCATCCATGTCAAGCACAACGAAATTAATAGGGAATATACATTTATCTACTTTTACAAGTACGTCTTTTATAATACCCCTAGGATATTTAACAGATCTGTCAGCTAGTTGAATACTCATCTTAGTGGGTTTAGGTTCCCCAAGACCAAGTTGTTTAAACATTTTATACGGCATTAAATTAATGATAGCGCCTAAACAGCTAGTGCCTTCTCAATATTCAAACTACCAATTAAGCAGGGAATAGTAAAACTTCCTGGGTCTTTCAGTTTGGTTGGTAATTTATTTTGGAGTATGGTCGAGTACTCCTTGTTAAATTCCACTGTAGATAAGTCCTCAAACTTCCTTTTATTTGTTAGAAGCTCTTTTAAAAATTTTGCATATGTGGGCATTTGCAAGATAGCTTCAAAAAAAGGTAAATTAATATGTAATTGTTTAAAAAGTTCGAGAAATTTTTTGAATTGTGCATCCATGCGGTCTTTCTTCAACTTTGTTGGGTATGGGATTGGTCGTTTATATTCCCTCAACACTGGTTTTTCATTGTTTTCAGGTTTTTCCTCCTCACCTTCTTTTCTGTTAGCTTCTGTTTGCAGCTTCTTCTTAGATTTAGCTA
The DNA here is from genome assembly GCA_025698475.1 of Gossypium anomalum. Classification (NCBI taxonomy): domain Eukaryota; kingdom Viridiplantae; phylum Streptophyta; class Magnoliopsida; order Malvales; family Malvaceae; genus Gossypium; species Gossypium anomalum. The sequence goes on from CM046961.1 coordinate 88,694,751, forward strand.
GCACCTTCCCACTCATTAATGTAACTGCTTTCCCATGCTCTTTTGGATTGGGTTCAATATTGCTAGGTAGGCTCCCTGGTGGTCTTTCTGAAATCATCTTAGCCAGCTATCCAATTTGATTCTTGAGCCCTTCGATCGATGCTTGCTGATTTTTAAGTGCAGTTTCAGTAGTCTGAAAATGGGTTTCCACTATTGAAATAAATTTTGTCATCATTTCCTCAAGTTTTGGCTTTTTCTCTTACTGGTAAGGTTGTTGTTGGAAGCTTGGAGGGGGTGGTGGTCTCTGATTCACTTGGCCTCCCCATGAGAAATTTGGGTGGTTCCTCCAACTTGCATTGTAAGTATTACTATAAGGATTATTTTGAGGTCGAGAACTATTACCCATATAATTTAATTGCTCATTTTCCATGTTGTGGCCATAGGATGGGTATTCTAAATTACTCGTTCGACCTCCACTTGCATCGCATTGCATTACTAGGTGAACTTGTGAAGATCCAAGTAAACCATCAATTTTTCTAATCAAAAGTTCTACCTGATTAGAGAGCATAGTGACCGAATCGACGTTAAAAATACCAGCTGCTTTCGTCAGCTTTGTCCTCATGACTTGCCACTGATAATTATTTAGTGACATCTCTTCTATAAATTCATAAGCCTCTTCAGGTGTCTTATTATTGATAGTTCCACCAGCAGTTGCGTCAATCATCTTTCTAGTTGAAGGATTCAGGCCGTTGTGAAAAGTTTGAACCTGTAGCCAATATGGTAACCCATGGTGAGGGCACCTTCTCAATAGATCCTTGTATGTCTCCCATGCATCATAGAGTTTTTCTAAATCCATCTGCACAAAAGAAGAAATATCATTCCTTAGTTTAGCTGTTTTAGCCGACGAAAAGTATTTAAGCAAAAATTTTTCAGTCATTTGTTCCCAAGTGGTGATTGATCCTCGTGGTAACGAGTTCAACCACTATTTAGCCTTATTCTTCAAAGAAAAGGGAAACAATCGAAGGTGAATGGCATCGTCAGAAATGTCATTGATCTTAAAAGTGTCGCAGAATTCCAGAAAATTTGCTAAATAAGTGCTTGGATCCTCGTCCTACAAACCATCAAACTGAACAAACTAGTGTATCATTTGAATCGTGTTAAGTTTCAGTTCAAATTTATTTGCAGCAATAGCAGGCCTAACTATACTCGATTCAGTTCCTGTTAAATTGGGTTTAACATAATCATACATAGTACGAGGAGTAGGATTCTGTTCTACTGGATTTGCCGCAACTACAGGAGGTAGCGGATTATTCTAATTTTCAGCCATCTCCTTGGTTGTAGTATGGATATTGTCCTCTTGCTCCTCCTCTATTTATTGTAGGCTTCGCCTTATTTCTCTTCGGTTTCTGCGAGCTAATCTCTCAATTTCACTATCAAAGAGTAGAGGTCCTGACGAGTTTTTTCTAGTCATAAACTATAAAAACCTGCTAGAAGTAAAGAAAGTAAAGTTTAATAAATAAAAACAAAAAATAAAATAAAAATGGCTAAAGTAATAAAAATTAAGTGTTCCTAATATCTTAGTTCCCTGGCAACGGCGCCAAAAACTTGATGTGGGTGATAAGTTTTTATATTTATGATTGATCGTACTTGAAAACTAACTATTATCACGATAAAGGCAAGCGCACCTATCGAACAGTAGTATAGATTATAGCAAGATGGAATGTCGAACCCATAGGAACTAAAAGTACTAGTATTAACCTTCTTTTTATTATCTAGCCTAAAAATAAGGGGATTTGCTTTATCTAAACTAATTAACTAAACTAAGAATGAACAGGAAGTAAACTGGGGAAATACTCTTGAGAAAACTGATTGATTTAGACAATACCTAAGGAAGAATCCACCTAGACTTCACTTATTATTTGACTCTGAACTAGACGATTTATTCACTTGACTCGATCCACAGAAATCCCTAATTTATATAATTATCTCTCTCAAGACTAACAACGTCTAACCCTCGGTTGATTAATTGAAATCTCTTTCTAACTAAAACCCCTAGTGTTGCATTAACTCGATCTATAAATTCCCTTATTAGGTTTGACCCTAATCCGGCAGATTTATGTCGCCCTATGTTTAGGGGTGCAATCAACTCCACTTAATCATGCTAGATCTACTCATAGATAGGGACTTTTGCTCCTCTGAATAAGCACATCAATACTTGAATCAATATCCTAGATTTTTAAAACAAGAATTAAGAACGCATGATTAAGAACAAATCAAGTATTTATCATATAATTTAGAAAATAGTAACAAGATCCGTCTTAGGTTTCATCCCCTTTAGGTATTTAGGGGATTTAGTTCATATATGTAAAAGAAAACATCTTAGAAGAATAATAATAACAAAACATAAAGAAATCCAAAAACCCTTGAAGGAAATTAAAGGGAGATCTTCAGTCTTAAAAGAGAATCTGGCTTCTGAGATGGATCAATCGGCTTTCTTCGAGTAATTCCTTGCCTCCCACTCCGTGTGTTCCTCTAGGTTCCTCCTCTAGGGTGTTTATATAGGCTTTAGAATGTTTCAAAACTCTCAAAAGTGACATTTTCCGAGTAGAACTAAACTTGGGCTCGATAGGGACACGTCCGTGTGGGGTGGCTTTGGCCGTGTTAAAGTCTGCTAAATAGAGACGGGCGTATGGTCTACCCGTGTGAGGAAGTCTAGGCCGTGTTGATTTCCCACGTTGACTCATTTTCTCCATTTTTGGCCCGTTTCTCACTCTTTTTACTCTACTATGCTCACCTAGGTATAAATCATGAAATTAAAGGATTAGGAGCAACTGATAATTCATCCAAAAATGTGCTAATCATGGGATAAAAATATGTATAAATTATGACTTATCAGAGAGAAAACTGAAACTTGTTTTTGTTGGGGAAAGGAAAAATGAACAGATTTTTTTTTATAATCCCCCTATCATCTCCCTAAATCTCTCCCTACTAACCCACACAAACTCCACTACTCAGAGTCCCACAACAACACAACTCCTAGCCGGAACTTAGAGTAAAAATGTCACTCAGGGATTCGAACACAAGACCTCTAGCATATTAACACTCCACTTAACCAACAAACAAGTAGGCCCATTCTGATATGTTTTTACAAACAATCAAATAAAAGCCTATTGATCAAGGTCAAGACTTTATTTAGAAAAATACCAAAATTTACCCACGACAAGGCTTGAACTTGGGACCTTTCACACACCCAGAACACTTAACCACTGAAGCAGATACATGTTTGTGTCAACAATTTACAAAAGCTGAAAAATAAATTTTTGAGGTGTTATAGGCTCCAATTTGGATTACTTATTTGCTACTTGATTTTCTACCCCTTTTCGATCTTGAATTTCTAGATCGAACTCTTGGAGTAGAAGTACCCATCAGATCAACCTTGGCTTGGCATTATTCTTAGCAAGTAAATATTTGATTTTCGAATGATTTGTATAGACAACCACTTTGGTACCTACAAGATAAAATCAAAACTTGTCAAAAGAAAAAACAATAGCTAAGTAACTATTTCTCTGTTACTGTATAATTTAGTTGAGCTCCTATCAGAGTTTGACTTGTGTAGTAGATAGGATGAAAAAATTTGTTCCTTCGCTGGCCTATCACATCTCCTACTGCGAAGTCACTTGTGTCACACATTAACTCAAGTGGCAAATCCCAATCTAGTGTGACAATAATTGGTGCTGAGACTAACTGATTCTTCAAATCATTAAAAGCTTTTTAACATTCTTTATCAAAGTTGAATGTCGTGTCCTTCTTCAATAATTTGCATAAAGGTTTAGCAATTTTGGATAAGCCTTTGATGAATTTTCGATAGAATCCGGCATCTTACAAAAAGTTACTAACACCCTTTATAGATGTTGGAGGTGGGAATTTCTCAATAACATCTACCTTTTCTTTATCTACCTCAATTACATGTCTTGTTATTTGGTGTCGCAAAATAATACCTTCTCATTCTATGGAATGGCAGTTTTCCCAATTGAGTACAAGGTTTTCTTTTGATACAAGCACGGATAGGGTGAAATTTATTAAATTTCATTCACCGAAAAGTTATCAATTTTCAAATTTAGGAAAACAAAAGACTTCCGATGACTTTTTGAATGGGATCCAGGCATTTCTGGGTTGACATGCCTTCATGGATTTGAATATCTATTTCTTAGCTTTAAAACACACTTTATATCACTCAATTTCAAGTTCAGGAGCTCAAGTTATGACCATTTTAATAAATACTGGGCAAGCCAAATTTTTGGACGTGATTATGACAAGAATTACGAGTTTCAGGCTTTTCATTCGAGTTTAAATCATATTGGGTTAAAGTTTTAGGCTTAATTTTGATTATATATGAGCCTAATATTGTATTTATCAGCTCTTATCATTTTATTATTTTATAATCCTAAATTTTTAATAATTATTAAGTAGTTTAAGCTATTCAGGAGTTTTATGTCAACAAGAAAGTTTAGTTTCTAGTATACTTAAGAGTTTTATTTAGATTTATTTAGCTAGCCTATATATAGGCCTTTGCATTGTACACAAATAAGATAATTTTTTTAATTAATAAAGTTTTCAACTCTGGAAGTTTGTTTCTTTGAGCAAGATTTTTCTTCTCGATTTTCTTTAAGGAGCCGTGGGAATTCATTCCTCACCCTTCAATTTGCCAAGGATTATTTATTGGAGGGTTGATTAGAGCCATTAATTGATTTTTTTGGGATTTATATCTCAAAGGGTTCAATTGGACATTTATCCTTCTATCCATCATATCCATCGGTTTATTCAATCCATCTTTCACTTTTAAATTTCGTCTATTTATTTATTTATCTATTTATTATTTTTATTTGTTCTTTTTTCTTTGTTCTTAAATTTCTTCTTTTACTATTTATGACTTCTTTATTACTAAATTTATTTGTTTCTTCTTTTTAGATCAGATCCAAATCTTTCCTTTCCGAGTCGAATAACTTGAATTCGATCCGCTTCCACTTTCATTCCGTATCAGTTTCTTCACACAGTCTTAGTACCTTGGCTAGATTGGCTAAGCAATCATCGTAAGTGTCTCCAAACACTGAAAATTGTCCATAAAAACTTCCAAATACTTCTCAACCATGTCAGCAAAAATAGCCATCATACATCTTTGAAATTTAGCAGGTGCATTACTTAAAACCAATGGCATGCGTCTAAAAGCGAATATACCATACGGGCATGTGAATGTTTTTTTTTTGTTGATCCTCCAACACTTTTGTGATATGATTGTACCCTGAATACCCAGCGAGAAAACAATAATAGTTTCACCTCGCGAGTCTGAGATTTAGCTGATAGGCACTAGGTGCCAAATTGGTGTGATTGGTTAGATTCGTGTATCTTTTCAAGTCCAAGTCAGGTTAATAGAAAATTAAAATGTAAAATGGGATAAAAATTTGAGAAATAAATTAATATGGCGATTGATGATGTTCATTCATATAGAAAGCTCGGAAATTGGAATAGAAATGTGACAACTAATGGTTGAGATATCAAATTTGATATGGATTGAGTTATTATATTCTCTTTGTAAGTAAATATGATGAAATGGCATGAATTGTTATGTGAATAGCACATGAGCCTTATGATCTTCGATTTATGTATTTTTAGTAACTTATATTATGTTATAATGTTTGGATTATGAAAATATCACTGAGTTCATACTCAGCGTATGATTTTTTTTTTTGTGCGCAACTTAGGTTTGATCATGAACGTCTAGCAATATAAACATGCAACAGTAATCTTGGAATCAACAAGTGATGATGTTTCTTGTAGTTTAATTGTATGTACCTAAGGTGGTATTAAAGTTTCATTAAGAAATTTTAACGTTTCGATAGTTAGTTATTAAAAAGGACTAAATTGTAATAGACGTAGAATTTGATCACTATTAGTTTTGAGTGATTAAATGGCTTATTGAATAAAGGAAAAAAGGACTTAAATGTTAAATAAACCATTTATAGAATTAGTGGACAATCATGGGCATGGATTTGGTGTTAAATTTAATTATTAACCAAGGTTAAAAAGGTAATTTAATAATTAAATTAAATTAAATAAAAACCAAAATGCTTTATCACCTTTTACAATCCTTCTCCAGCGGATGTTAATGGAGGAAGAAGCAATTTTTTAGCATGGAGGTTTCGGCAAGTTCAAATTCTAGAATGGTATGTGATTTTAGCCACGTTTCTAATAATTTTTATGCTTTTGATATTGTTACAACTAGGTCCAACTAGCCCGAACCTTCGATTTTGAAACTATTAAATATTTTAAATGTTTTCATTGATGAATCTATTTTTTTTTATGTTAAATGATGAATTTGAGATATTAGTTGTTATTTAAAAGTATTTTGTTAAGTGATTTTTGATAAATTTATCGATTAGGGACTAAATTGTCAAAATAATAAAAGTACAAGGATTTGATGTGAAATTTTTATAAATATGGGCTGTATTGGGAGCTGTGAACATTTTTCTAAGCTCAAATTTGGTAAAAATGGTTAATTTGCATGTTTTAGGATTAAGGACTAAATTGAATAAAAGTAAAATGTTAGGGGCAATTTTTTAAAAATTTTAAAAATGACTAAATTGCATAAAATAAATTTTTTTTACTGTCTAAATTAATAAATTAAATGAAATTATTAATTTAGATCAAGATCGAGTGGAAAATCGAGGAGAATGGAAAATTACCAAAAAGCCCCAATATTTTGACATTTTTGCAATTTAGCCAGATAAGTTCGTATGAAGTGAATTCTGTATAATGTTGATTAAATTTAATGTTAGTATGTGATCCTATTGTGATTGAATCAATATATATATGTTATTATGCAATTTATCTTGTCAAGAAATGATGAAAATTCAACGACATGTGACGACTATCGAGCCCCGTTTGAACCTTAGGAATATATAGGATACAAATGACATGTCATTAGGGTTACCATGTTTCGGGTGTTGGTCCTGAATATCCTACCGATGGCTGAGTTTCGGCATGTGTTGCGGATACTCGACAGTTTTTGTGAGTAGCACCGTGTAGCTACGTTCTGACCGACAGCTTATGTAAGCAGTCCCAGTTTACCATGTTTTGGGTGCTAGTCTTGAATGTCCTATCGATGGCTGAAGTTCAACATTTGTTGCGAATACTTGACAGCTTGTGTGAGCAGTATCATGTAGCTTACATTTCGACCGACAGCTTGTGTGAACTGGCCCATTTTACAGCTCGTGTGAGCTACGACTATATGTTTAGCACACTTTGTGTGAGTTTTCCCGTGTATCTGATATTATTTTAAGTGGTTCAACGGGCATAAAAAGGGAAGGAGCGGTAAGTATTCAAATGACTTATGTCATGAATTTATGAAAAGGAATGAAAAGGTAATGTTCAATGAAAGTATGTTTACGTTCATGAAATTAAAGATTTCAAATGATGTTGTTCATGTATATGACTTGTTATTTCAAGTGATTTATGAGTTGATGCTCTAACATGAGTTATGGATGATGCTTAGGCTTGTGGCAAGCTTATGATTGGATTATATCATGCTTAGTCTTAATGAAATACATTGAAATGGAATTGTTCAATTGGTAATATGCTTATGTACATGAAAAAGTGGTATAAATTAAAGTATGTACTTTCTTATGAAATGGTTTATCATGTAGTTGATCTCAAAAGAGCTATGTTCAATGCACTAGCTCATAGTCATGGTTGGTGTTATGCTTATGTCTTTTATTATGCAAAGGAAACAGGTATAAAAAGGTAATGAAAATGGTAAGTTCATAGTTGAAATGAAATGTGATGAAATAAAAGGGAATTGATGTGTTGAAAAATGTATTTATATGTGGGAAATCTACGTTTGTTATGGATGAATATACCTAGTTCATGGACAAATATGCTAAATAATGAATTGATGTTGTTATTTAAGCTAAAGTAAATAAATGCAATGGAAAGTGAGTAAATGGAAGGGTTCAAAGTCTTATGAAATCCTACTATGCTAGGAACGATAGGTATATATGGTGTTGATAGACTTATTCCATTGTGAGTTGATGATTATGGTTCAATAAATATTAAGGCATTGGCATAGGTTTATATTTAACCTATAATTTTTATTATTGAAATGTAATGTTATGTTTATGTTTATAAGAGCTTACTAAGAATTCATTGCTTACATAGTTATTGTTCCATTACTTTTCAGATTATCAGAAGCTCGATCTAGTTGGAAGCTAGGCAGAGATCCATCACACTATCCATCGATTTTATCAGTAGATTTTGATGCTTTGGTCGTGGTTATAATGGCATGTATATATGGACTATGTCTAATGTTTAGTTAATGATATTGGCATGTAATGTTGCTTTGAAATTGTGAAACTTATGTTATTTTGATACCTTGATGGTTGGTGTGCTTTTGGCACTTTTTTGCTTAATGGTTGGAGTTTATATGATCAAATTGATGCATGGTTTTATGGCCAAAGTGGTAAGTGTTGGCATGTTTTCAAAATGATCAATTAGGGCATGACTTGATATGGAATTTAGTTAAGTATGTTTGGTTGAATTATGACTCATTTGGTATGTTTGAATGTGATTTTGGCATGTGGCCAATTATGGTATAACTTGGTATGGAATTAAGCTAAATATATATAGATGAAATATGGTCAAATATATATAAATTAGATATGTGTGTATTTGGGATACATGAAAACAATGGTTCAAATGATAAGTACTAATGACATGGTATAAGTTTAGTATAGTATGTTTTAAAATGGTAGCAATGTGACCAATTATGCTTATGTGTAGTTAAATTGAGTGCTTGCTTTTGAGGTGCATTATATGACATATTGGTTGAATCAAATTGGTTATTCGAATTGGTCTTATTATGCATGTTTTAGGCATGTTTTAATACCTTGGTCATATATGCAAATGGCTTGTAAGGGTGTACTTGAATTGGTGAAAGAAATGGCTTAAATTTAGCCTATTTCTTGTCCACACAGCCTAAGACACGAGCGTGTGTCTCAGTCATGTGTGACACACGACCGTGTGTCTCCTGTAGGTTTTTAAAGGTTGCATTTCGAGAGTTACATGGTCTGGCACACGAGCGTGTGGCTTGGCCGTGTAAACCAAGTCAGAGAGTTACAAGGCACGGACATGGGCTGGGACACAGCCGTGTGTCCCTACTTCGAATGCTCACACGGCCTGAGACATGGGTGTGTGTCTCAGCAGTGTGAGTCACATGGTCGTATGACCCCTGCTATGTGAAATTTTCTATCTTTTTCTATAAAGTTCAAAATATTTTTGATTTAGTCCCGAATTTTTTTGAGTGTTTTTAAAGCCTTGAGGGCTCGTAAAAGGGACAATATGTTTGTGTTTGATTGACCTATGATTTGTTTTATAGAAATGGTTATAATAGAATGTTTTAAGTTAAAATTTTTTGGCAATGCTCAATAACCCTATCGGCGATGGATATGGGTTAGGGGTGTTACACACACACTCGTGTCCCAGGCTGTGTAACAATCGAATTGGCCTCAAATGCCTGTGTGACAGGTCGTGTGCTAGGCCATGTAACTGCTTGACTTGCAACCCTTTAGAACCTACAGAGGACACACGGCCGTGTCACATGGCCGTGTGTCACACACGGCTGAGACACACGCCCGTGTCTTAGGCCGTGTGGACAAGAAAATGGCTAAAACCAAGCCATTTCTTTTACCCTTCTCAAGCATAAGCCTAAGTACTTTTTCACATATAATCAAGGCTTCTAAACATGCTCAAAACCTACATAAAAAGGTCCATACAATAGGCTAATAATCCATACAACTAATATTCCATATAGGCACCTCAAACAAATACATCAAACATACCTAACCATGTACATATTTAACCATTTGTCAACTAACTTATTTCCCTACCAAAACATATCAGAATTGACACATTTAACCATACCATACTAGATTCATGCCATATAAAAATAATCTTACCATTTGGACCATTTCTTACATGCATCAAAACCATCTAAATGACACAAATCTAGTAATCTCCAAATGGTACCAACATATATACATACCATATTTGAATCATGCACTTTTTTTTAAAACCTTTCTAAAGCGTATCATAACTTGACCTTGTTGGGGTCAATTTGTCACCTATCACTTTGGCCATTCAAACACGCATTAACGCATTGTCAAAATAACACAAATCAACAAGACATCAAAAGTACCAAGGTTACATCAACCAACATGACATATACATGCCAAACTCATCAACTAACATAAACCACATCTCCACCTATACATGCCATTCTAACCTTGATCAAGACATCAAAATCTACCAATATAATAGCTGGATAGTGTAATAGATCTCTGACTAACTTTCAACCCAATCGAGCTTTCGATAACCTGTAAGGTAAAGAAAAATAACTACGTAAGCAACGAATGCTTAGTAAGCTCATATAAACTTTAAACATAACATTTCATTTTAATAGTGAACTTAATGGTATACCAATCTCACAAAGTTTATCAAACTTTAAAACCATCAAGTCATAAATGAGTAAGTTCATCAATATCACATATATTTTTCATTCCTAACATAATAGGATTTTATGAGACTTTGAATCCTCTATTCACTTACTTTCTATTGCTTTTATTTACTTTAGCTTAAACAACAACATCAATTCACTAATTAGTATATTTGTTCATGAACTAGGTATATTCATCCATAGCATACATAAATTTCTCACATATAAGTACATCATTGAACTCTTCACTCCCTTTTCATCATATTATAGTTCAACTATGAACTTACCATTTCTTTACCTTTCCTCACCCGTTCTATATACATAACACACATAACATAAGCATAACATCAACCATGGCCACAAGCTAGTGCATTTAAACATAGTTCTTTTAGAATCAACTACATAATAAACCATTTCATAAGAAATTACATACTTTGATCCTTACCACCCCTTCATGAACATAAGCATATTCCCATTTGGACACTTACCATTTCAATGCATAACTTTAAAAGTAAACATAATACAATCCAACCAATAGCTTGGCACAAGCCTAAGCATTATCAACAACACATGTTAGTGCATCAGTTTATAATTCACTTAAGTTAACATAAGATAAGTCATTGAACATGAATAACCTCACTTGAAATCATCAATTTCATGAACATGGGCATACTTTCATTTAACATTCTCTTTTCATCCTTTTTCATAGTTTTCATGATATAAGTCATTTGAATGCTTCCATTTTCTTACCTTTTCTTGCATGTTGAACCACTTAGAATAATATCAGATTCGCAGGAAAGCTCACACAAAGTGTGCTAAACATATGGTCGAAACCATTCCTTTTCATCATTGCTCACTCGAGCCACAAATGGGTCTGCTTACACAAGCTAACAGTCATAATGTAGCTACACCATGCCGCTCACATAAGCTGATGAGTATCTACAATAAATGTCAAAAATCAGCCATCGGTAGGACATTCAAGACCAACACCCAAAATATGAAAACTCTGATGACATGTTATTTGTATCCTATATATTCCTAAGGTTCAAACGGGGCTCGATAATTGTCAAAACGTCGTTGTATTTCCATTGTTTCTTTACATGCTAAATTGCATAATAGCATATATATTGATTCATTTACATTAGAACAAAACATTAAACATTAAATTTAATCAACATTTAATTTATTATAGTTCATACGAACTTACCTAGCTAAATTGCAGAAATATCAAAGTACAGGGACTATTTGGTAATTTTCCATTCTCCTCGATTTTCCACTCGGACTTGATTATGCATGAATTGAAGCATGGCTGAACCTTCGTTTTTCTTGCCATGGTGTTTCGGTGATGAATATATGAAATGAAGAAGAAAACCCCTTGTTTTTATTATTTTATTAACTTTTATTTCTTTATTTTATCTTTATATTTTAATAATATTATTATAAAATTAAAAGAAAATAAAGCTTTAACCGTCCACCAACTTAAGAATTAGTAATTTACCCATTAAGGGCATCCAATTATAATTCTCTAATCAATTAACACCTTTAAACTAATGCGATTGACTTTTTCAACATTTACAATTTAGTCATTTTTGTTTAATTAACTATCGAAACATTAAATTTCTTAACAAAACTTTAATACAACCTTAATAAAAAAATTTACAGCTCAATTTATAGAAACAAGGTCCCGATACCTCATTTTCTAAAACCACTTGACTTTAGAGCCCTACCACTTGAACTTAATTAACCATTTATATAACATAAATTATCATATCAAAAACATTTTTAAAACCATAATTGACTCGTAAATATTCGTAAATAATATTTACGAACTTACTCGTCAGATTTGTGGCCCCAAAACCACTGTTTCTGACACCACTGAAAATGGTTGTTATGATTGTCATGTTAGTTATTCCATTACGGTTAGGAAAACTTATTTTGGGGGCCTATAAGCAGCATGAACATTCACCCTTATACACAAACAATTGATTTTTTTTTTGAGTTTTTCTTCAAGAATTGCTCTTGAGATTCTTTTAAAAGTTGTTTTAACAATCTTTCAAGTTGTGGGAATCATATCCAAGCTTTTTCTTGCCAAGATCTTTTTCTTAGAGGGGGAATTAGAGCCGTTGAAAGGAGTTGTGGATTCTTAATGTTTCCAAAGCTTATTAGGACGTCATCTTCTCTTTTCTATCATTAATTTATCTTCTTCCTTTTTTTTTTTTTTTTGCTTATTTAAGTTAGTTATTGTTGTTTTGGCTTGCTGATTTTATTGATTTTCGTTCTAGGTAAAATTTGCTTCAAGAAAGACGCTCTCCTATCTTGTTCCATCAAGAAACACATCAAAATTAGGAGTTTTAATCTTTTCTTGTCGTTTCAAACATTCTTGCACAAAACAATTTGTTTTTATCTTTAAAATCACTTCTAACAAATTTGTTTGTGTTTTGTTTTTTCAGATTTGGTTAGGGAATTTCTTGAGGTCAAGGATGGTTTCTTTCTGTCCAAGAAACCCTAATTCATTCTCTTTTGGAATCTTTACCAGTCGATTCATCTTTCTTTTGTTTTAATTTTGTTTGACTCTACTTTGTGACAACTAATTTGTTTTTGTTGTTTCTCGTTTCAGTTTGAGTTCGTCTAAAGATTTAGGATACATCCGCAACTTGAACAAACTTTACTATTTGTTTCCACTTTCATCCACATCATTCTTTATCATTTGGTATCAGATTTGGGCATTTTGTGTGTTCATGGTTGGTTTCTAAACCGATTTCCATTGCAAAACAACTCATAAGCATTTTTACCCAGAAAGTTTTTTGGAAATTTTTTTTGAGTGGGTAAACATTTTTAAATTGATCTGAAATTTTATATATTGATTCTAGGCACTATATTAAAATATAAAAAAAATTACAACAAAAAAAAGTGATTGAAAAAATACAAAAAAAAGAATAAAAAAATATTTTGTGGGTTGAATTTTTTGCCAAAAATTTCCAGATCAGAACTATATTCTTTGAGGAGGCTCCAGTTTAAATTTTGTGATTTTTGAAAATAGGGAACACTTCAAACAAAGTTTGTCAAGTTGCACCGCAATTTTTTGGGTTTTGGGGTTCCAGCAATTTTCATTAACTCTTAGCCTTAATCTTTCATTTGTTTCTGCTTTTTATTTTTCTTATACACATTCTAACACTTTATTGTTTCTTGTGCTAGTAGGTTAAAGCACGTTGCACATTCCTTCCTTTGTGTAACAAAAACCATTGGTGTTTAGCCACTTTTGGACTCCTAGTGCCATTAGGGTATTTGGTAGCTAGATTCTTTAACATTCTGATTGATTTTCATAAATACTCCTAAATGACTCACAAGATTAATTTTTACCTCATTGAGAATTTGATTTTTATTTCTGAGTGCATAATAGTGAGGTTTGTTTAACTTTTCTGTTCTTAAGTGTTGTATTCTTTTTAGGCTATCATAATGATTCGCGAAACTATGATTGGGAGGTTGCAAAGGAAAATAGAGGAACTATGTAACACCACTCACCCGTATTCATCACTGGAATATGGTTACGGAGCATTACCAAACTTATTACTTAAACAAACATACATTTCACATACATTTTTCATTTCCAAATAAAAGTCATTCACAATCAATCTTATAGTCCCTAATAGGAGCCTTCGAGTTCTAAAACACGCATTAGAAACGGACTAGGACTGAACCAAGAACTCAGGGAAATTTTGGGAATACGTAGAAAATTTTCAAAGTACAGGGGACACACACCCGTGTGGCCCGGCTGTGTGTCTCACACTGCCAAAGACACGCCCGTGTAATAGGCAGGTGGGACATTCGAAATGGGATCACATGGCCGTGTCCCAACCCGTGTTCGACCCCATGTAACTCTCTGAATTGGGTCACACGGCCAACCACACACTCTTATGACTAGCTCGTGTACCCTTTGAAATGACCCCACACACCCGTGTGCCAGGCCGTGTGCTAGGCCGTACCAAAACTTTAAGGTATATTGACTTATGCCACACGGCCAAATCACACACCCGTGTGTTGGGCCGTGTGGAGCTATTGACTTGGTTTCTAAATAAACATCAGGGGACACATGGCCGTGTCACCTAACCGTGTGTCACACACAACTGAGACACAGTTAATACAAGTTTGGGTGAGAAAGATGGCTTAGAAAATAGCCTATTTTTGTCCACACAGGTAGAGACACAGGCCTGTATCTCTACCTGTGTGGACAAAAATAGGCTATTTTCTAAGCCATCTTTCTCACCCAAACTTGCATTCACTTAAACATGTCAAAAGGCATATGACCATATGATCACATAGCATTCAAACCAATCTCAACCAAGCCTAAAATCATGCTATTTCAATACCAACAATTATAATGCTCATAATATCATGTTTTGCCAATTCAAACATACCAATTTCACATTCAAAAATCACCTAAATGGTTAACTTCAACCATGCATTATTTTGCCTAAAAACACATGCTTACCATGTCTCAAAATGCAACCATTTGGTACTCAAAATACCAATTCACAACAAGCATTCACATAGCAATTATAAACCACATAACAAAAGGCCATTTACACATACATATATATACATTACCAAGTATACCAAAATAAGCCAAATCACATGGCTATATACATAACCAAAACATACATTATTTACAAGCCAAATCAATTGGCTAAATACATTATCAACATATAGGCCATATTAACCACAACACCTATACATGCCATATAACCAAGTAAACATATTCAAAAGTACCAAACTGACAGTAGATCTTCGACAACTCCCAATCCGAGCAAGCTTTGAAATCACTATATAACACGAAAAAGTAAACAGAGTAAGCTATAAAGCTTAGTAACTGGTATGGTTAATAAATATAACTTACCATTCATTCACAAATTAAGTTAACTATCATCAAACACTACAATTTAACTTAATCATAAGGTTAATACATGTTCATCCGCATAGTAGATCATGTAACTCACAAACTTCATAGATTCAATGCTTATATGGTTTACGTACATACCTGCACTGATACGTATCAATCTCTTACCCGTTCATATCTTTAATATACCCATTGAACCATTTCGAATAATATCGGATACTCAGGAATCTCGCACCTTAAGTGCCAAATATATGGTTGAAGCCATCTCAATCTCATATCTCATATAATGTTCACTCTCGAGCTATCAATGGGTTTGCTCACACAAGCTGACGGTCAAGACGTAACTACATGGTGTTGCTCACACAAGCTGACGAGAATCTGCAACACATGCCGAAAAACTCAACCACTGGTAGAACGTATGGACCAGCACCCAAACACAATAACCCCTAATGACATGTCACTTGTATCCTATCTATTCCTAAGGTTCAACAAAGAATTCACACGTCGCCAAATCTTCGTCAAACATTTCCGTAAAATCGTATTCATAAATAATGCAATTATAAAGCATTTAAAATAAAATTACATTAATGTTTATTAACATACGAACTTACCTCAATCACAAAAATAACGGAATAGGACCAACTAATCCAAAACTTTATTTTTCCCCGACCTAAATCCGTATGTTGCTTTTCTTGATCTATATAAGCAAATAAAACTTATTTAAAGCATGTTCTATTCAATTCAGTCCAAAAATTCATATTATGGCAATTTTACACTTTGACCCCTAATATTTCAACTTATTTACAATTTAGTCCCTAGCTCATAAAAATGCAAATTCATGCAATTAAGTCCACACCCATGCTAGCCAAATTTCACTTATACTCATAGCAGCCCATATTTTTCATTGTTTCACACATTTATCACAAAATTTATCACATTTCTCAATTTAATCCCTAATTGATAATTTTATCAAAAATCACTTAACAAATGTTGTTTATCTAACAACAAACATTCATTTTCTATCGTCAAACATAAAAATACCCACATATTCATAAATGGTAAAACCCTAGACCTTTAACATTTTTGCAAATTAGTCTTTGGGCTAGCTACATTAAGCTACAATGACTCTAAAAACATAGAAATCATTAAAAACCAAGTCAAAAATCACTTACATGCACCATGTATCAATGGTCGAATGTTTAAACTTCTCCCATGGCTTTTTCTTCTTCAAATTTCAAAAAGAAGATGAACATGCATGCTTTGTTATTTTGTTTTCTATATTTTAATATCTTTAATTATCAATCTACAACATTAACCTTATTAATTAACTACTTAAAACACTTAATTCATGTCCATCTTTGTCCACTCATATTAACAATGGTATAATTTGATATAATTACTACATAAGGACCTCTACTTTAAAGTTCCATAGCTAATAGCCCCATTAGCTATTATAACACAACTTTTACACTTTATGCGATTTATTCCTTTTTATCAAATTGAGCATTCAAACGATAAAATTTCTTAACGAAATTTTTACACAATCATAATATCATGTTGTAGACCTAAAAATAATAATAATAAAATAAATATTTCAACCTTAGATTTGTGGTCCCGAAACTACTGTTTCGATTTGACTAAAAACGGACTATTACAAACTATTAGAGAATGGGAGATGGTCAAACAAAAAGAGGAGTGCGATTTATCTCTCACCTATTGTGAAATGTTATTAGTGTAGTTTAAAAGATCATGAGGGTTTTCGATGTCCAATTAAATATCCAAATAGAGAGAATAAGATTGAGCTATCACCTTTTGTGCAATGTTATTGGTGTAGTTCAAAAGATCATAAGAGTTTCCAATGTCCAATTAAATATCCAACAAGAGAAGAAAGTAAGTATGACTTTGTACCTTTTGTTGATTCTTACTTTAATGGAAAAGAGATGTGATGACGAACTTTGTGAACCGGAAAAAGATGATATTGAGAATTTTTACCTCGAATCTATGGAGTTAGATGAGATAGAAATGCCATGTTCTCTTACTAAGATGTATTGTACTAAATTGAATATTCATAATTGTGAGGGGGATATAGGAAGTGAGGAAAAAATCTTGTGTACGGCCATGCCCTCGTCAAACACACAGTTATGTCTCGCACATGGCCACCCACACGGGTGACCATATGCCAATGTGGCATTAATAGTAAGCATTTTCAACTTTTGCTGAAACTCTATTTTTCACATTTTGGGAACAGACCTGGTATGATTTTGATGCGAAAATAGTCCCGAGACCACTAACACCTAAAATCGACAAACCAAACTCCAAAATCAAACATAATTCATGATTAAACCAAAACTACGAACCCAACAATAGTCCAATTCAAGCGTTCAACGCTTACCCCAACGCCCTGAACGATTTCGACTAAGATTCTACAAGAGGAGAGCCCCGTTCTTCACGATTCGCCGTTGCTAAAATAGAAAATAAATCTCCAACCAGCAATTTGGAAATCGAAATTACAGAAACACTAAAATCCCACTTACCAAACAATCGAAAGAAACGGAAAAGCAAGATACGGAGATTCGTTGACCGATCGAAACAAAATAGAAAGAAATAGCAAAAATAGATGAAGAACGAAAGAGTAGAGAAGGCAAATGAAAATTGACGTCAGTTTTTCCTGGAAAGAGAGAGGAATTTTGAAAAATAAAATAAAAGTAAAATAAAAAGATATCATAAATCCTTCAAATTCTTCCCCACTATCCTACTGACAAACAACTTTCTCAGAATTCCAACTCCACCAAAACTCTACAATGCAACCGAGCAAAAATAACATCCACGCTCACACCGAGATTCGAACATAATACCTCAAACACACTAACTCCTTACCATTCGAACTGGCAAGCTTATTTTGATATGGATTACCAAACAATTTTATAAAAACCCACTCAACAAGGATAAAGCTTAGGATTAGAAAAATAATAAAATTTGCAAATATGAGACTTGATCCCAAGACCTCATACATACTTCCAAGACACTTAACCACTAAAGTAGATACTAGAGGTGCTCATGGGCCGGGCCGGGTCAAATTCAAGCAGGGCTCAACTAAAAATTTAGGCCCATTTACTAGGCTCGGGCCTGGCCCTGCCTGAAAAATGGGCCTAAAATTTTGCCCAAGCCCGACCCAAATAAAAATGCTAAAACCCGAGCCTAACCCGACCCGTCCGTATTAATTTTTATATTATTTTTATATAATTTTTAAATTTGTATAGTACATCAAAAATACTAAAAAATCAAAATAAATATTTCTCAACAAATTGAAAATAAATTTTAAAAAATATGTAGACTTAAAAAACATAAAGATAAATGCAACTTAACAAGCAAATGCCTCTAAAATAATAACAAAATTAACAAATGTCTTTAAAATAATAATAAAATTAACAATAAAATAAGTTTTATTCAATATCCAAACAATAACAACAAAATAGTAGCAACATAATAGTAAAATGGTAGCAAAATATGGAGAAAACAACAAGAAAACAACATTCAAAAAAAAAAAAAAAAAAAGCAGATTTTTTACAATTTGGGTCACTTTGATAATTTGGCCTGTTATTCAATTAAATTACTTTCCAAACTTCAAAATCGGCTTGTAGATATCTTAATGGGTCATTTTTTCAAGAACTTAGTATTGTGATCCATTTGCTCTCAAAATTGGCTCGTTCAAGCTCGTATATGAAATCCAATACTCCTTGGCTACAGGATTTGGTTTCTTGGACCAAGATTTCCAATATTTGAAATCTTGATTTTCTTGATTCTTGAAATTGTGCAAAACAGAAAAATTGGAGCAAGATTCGGTTTCTTGATTTTCTTTTTCTGTCGTGTGCATATCTAGGGCCTTGGTAACAAAGTCTTGGATGGTCCAGTTCAATCTTGCTCGAATTTGCTTGGCATTTGACCTCGTTATTGGGCCTTGAGGTAATGTGAGCCCATAACATCCATGGGTTTGAAATTGGGCGTTGAGACTCGCATCATTATGGTTGATGTTGTAAATGTGGTATGGTATATTTGGTGGTTTGAATTGAAATAGCATATTTGAGCTTGTTGTTGTAATTAAGAGACAGGCTTTTGAGGTGCCTTAAGTCGCCATTTGAGATGTTGTTATGTTTGGGCATGAAATGGACTTGTAAATGGAGATTTTGATAATTTTGGAAAGAAAGTATCGATACCATGGTATAGGTATCGATACTTGACCATTTGAACAATTTTCTCAAACAAACAGAATGCCAAAACCATATCGATACTTAATTGGTTATTGATACTTTTTTGATAGGTATCAATACCACATGACATGTACCGATACTTGTGATTTAAACGAAGTATTTTTAAAACATCGAAGCTAAAACGGTATCGGTACTTATCCAAGGGTATTGATCCTGTTATGATAGTTTTGAAACTTTACAATTCAACCCTATTTCATGCTCGGACTTCACAATTAGGCCCTTGTATGTTCAGTTTAAATTAATTTGGAGTGTATATTTATTATCATATGATTTGGTTTGGTTTGAAATGTTTGACAAAGTTGCCCTTGCAACAAATGTGACATTTCGTTGTACAGACCCCACGATCAGGTCGCAAATGCTTGAGATGAAATTGAGAAAGCGGAATTGAGATGATCCATACTTTGAAGAGTACATGGAAAAAGAATATATTGATAATATTAATGATACATATTAAAATTCAGATGATGGACGACTCGATCAAAGAACAGATAACGACAATGAGTATATGTTAAATGTTAAAGAGGGAACAGCTCAACAAATATAAAATGTTAGAGTAATTAGAAAAAATTGCATATGGTGTAAAGAATTATAATTCGTTATAATTACAAGAGAGTGTAATTATTGTAATTACTATAATAATTACACTTTCATTCAATTATATTGTGTTATCCAAACAAACCCTAAATCTTTTCAAATATAAAGGATAACTCAACTTCTCAAATAAATTTAATATTTGTATAAATAATAAATAATTAAAAATATTTATATAAATTAAGTAATAAAATAAGAATAACTAATATTATAAATATCTAAACGCTGACCATCTTCCCAATATTAGCTTCCCCTTCTACTACTTGCTTCCAAACTATCACTTGCTTTAATTAATGAGATAAGTCTGCCATCTTGATTTCTTTATTTTTGGGCTTTCATCTTCGCTTAATTCCTGTTAAGATTATTTGTTTTCTTTTTTCTTTTTTTAATTTGAGTTTAAGGTCGAGAAATTTTCTAAGTTCAATACTTTTTTATTTTGAATTCTTTTGCTTAATTTAGCAATTATGTATTTTCTCGATCAAAAATTTTATTAACAACACAAAAAGAAAGATTTATAATGCTAATAAATTCTTAAAAGTAGGTGAAATTTAAATTTTAATATATTTAATTTTAAAAAGTTAAAATTCACGCATATCATTATGCTTCTTGAAATAAGCAATCAGACTATCAACATCCTATAACATTTTTTTTCAGAAATTTCGAGAGGAAAATATTAATTTGTGTTTGAGAGAGACATTATGATAGTTTCAAGGTGTATTTGAGTTCACGATGATGTCGTGATGCTCGGAGATCCACATATTTCATCTACCGTGTGGAGAAGTAATCATCACATTAGAAATCCATTGCATTCCAACTTGGACTCCCAATTCACATTGTTATACAGTCTCGAGTTGAAATATAACTAAGGTTTTCAGTTGACGGTGGTTAAACAGTCATGGGTTCAAGTATAACTCAGGACCCCAGTTAACAGTGATTATGCAATTACGGTTCAAATTTGTTAAAATGTATCTTTATTTGTAAATGGATAACACAATCCATTCGGTCTAGCTAATTATTATTTTTTAAAAAGATATAATGACGAAAAAATCCACATTTACACATTTTGGCAATTTGACCCATATTGTTTTTTCTTTTTGGCAAATTTGCCTTCAACATCTCAATTTTAAGTCAAGTTGCTTATATTTTAATCAAAAAGTAACACTATTGACTTGGCATGACTGAAAATTTTTACTTCATAGGAATAAAACGACATAGTTTTGGACAAAAAATGACATCCTAATAACTGACATAAAATTAAAAGTGAATAAAATAACAAAAGACTAAAAGACTAAGCCTTAACCCGGATAACAAAAATCTCAAATGACGTTTTAATCTTTTAATTTGTTTCTCTTTTTTAATTCCATGTCAAATATTAGGATCGTTTTACCCAAAACATCATCGTGTCAACCATATCAATTAAAAAAATTTCACGTAATCATATCACATCA
The DNA here is from genome assembly GCA_025698475.1 of Gossypium anomalum. NCBI lineage: Eukaryota > Viridiplantae > Streptophyta > Magnoliopsida > Malvales > Malvaceae > Gossypium > Gossypium anomalum. The sequence goes on from CM046961.1 coordinate 88,716,474, forward strand.
ACTTTATTACTTTTATTGTTTAAAAAACAAACATTTTGACTTTGAAGTTCGAACGTTGAGACCAAAACTACTCGAAAGAAAATGAATAATAGTCAAATTGTCAAAAGATGTAAACATTAAAAGCATTTGTATAATTATACTTTTTTAAAAAGTAGATTGGAGCTTTGTTGCACAAACTCAATATTTAGGGTTATTTTTTATTTAGGGTTATTTTTTAAGATAATATTTGAAAAGTTACTTAATAATTAATTTTTAGTATAATTATTTGTAATTACATAAGGATGGTGATATGCTTGGATAACTATTGTAATTAATGAGCCTCGCTAAATCGGGTGTAATTCAAACACCCTAGTTACACTTTCTAATTTTTAAGAAAAATGTAAAAAAATTAGAGTAATGACACAACTAATTACACCCAAATCCAATTACCCTATAATTTTCTAAACACTTATATGATTTGACTTTAAAAAGGTATTTTTTTAATACAAGTTCAAGTTATGAAAATATGTCGTCCCAGTGTTGGGGATGATTATGACATTTCTAAAGCTATATTATAAATTTTATAAAGTTATAAAAAAAATATTAATTAAATCTTAAAATTTTCTGGTCAAAAATTATATTATAAAAAATAATTTACGTCTTATAAGAATTAAGTGTTATAATGGCTCCGTATTGGTACCATTGCTGCAACTAATCTAATTGATGGAGCTGACTCATGCTGTGGATCATCAATATGCTTCTGAAAATAAGCAACCAGACGATCAATGTCCTCGTACATCCTTTTTCTGAACTTGAATCCCTTGGGATATAAGCGAATATACTCGTGATGTGGCTTCGAACTCCGTATATAAGTAAGAATAAAAGTGCCAGGATGATCATGAGAAATGCCAAAGCAATACACTATTCTATTAGGATACTCTGATTTCTCAATCCTCAGAAGCTCATCAACCTCTACTTTAGTTCCCTTCCTGAACTTGCGATAACTCAGCATTGCCTTTAGATGAGACACAAGGGGGTCAACATATCGATCCATTACCTGCAATTTAAATGCATTCAAAAGACATCCATTACATGCATTCTTATGCCTCGCAATATATCATTTTATGTTACAACAATTCATTCAAAAAAAAGAACAGATTTTCAATGTTATTGGTTTCGTCCGATTTTTGTTTAGGAGGCTTCTGCATTCAAAGATAATAAATGAGTATCAATCAATTAGTTCATTTTTACTAAGATGATCCATGCAGCTTTAAAGCCAAAAACATCAAGGGGCAACCATGACTCCATGCCCATGCAAGAACAACAGTCGATTAAAAGGTCAGAATTGGCGAACATGTTTTTTGTATGATGATAACAACCAAAAAACATTCAACATTCAATTCTTGCATCTATGTTCTAACCCTGAAATCTGTCTTCCAGTTTATGGTCAGCCATTGTTTCTACAAGTGCACAAGATTCCTACTGCAACCTAACTCCCAATTCAGCAAAATGCCTATGTGGTTATTTCCAATTTTCTCACCTCCCTTGCAAAATTTTAAGTCATATATCAGAAAACCCCAGGAAAACAAGAATTAAGAGAACGACTTACCTCATCCAAATCCTCAAAAGTGTCTTCCCCAATTTTCAATCTCTTCCCAATGCATAGCAGGCTGATAATGTCCTTATGTTCTTTTCCACCTTCAACTATATCTTTGTGGGCATAGACTCCATCACAAAGTTTGAGAGTTAAAGTTAGAAAAGAAGGACCACGAGAACTGGGACGGATAATGTTTTCCCCAGGATCCTTATCAGATAAGGACAGTCCAACACAAGAAAAGAAAAACATGATTAAATCCAAATATATAGTCAGCCATTAGTTTAAAGAAGCAAAACAAAATGAGATTGCAGATATTTCATATTTGAGAAGGAAGCAAGATGTCATGGCTTAAACAACCACAAGCTGCCAAATGTGCAACATCATCAAACAATCAAGTCATCCTTTCTTAATTTTGCATATTCTATGGGATCAATTGTATTATTAGATGTTTGGATACCTCAGGTTACAGCAACTGGTCTCCTTATTTATTCATCAAAACAGGGTTATTAATCCAAAAGCTGCCTAATGTGCAACATCGTCACAAACAATCAAGTCATCATTTGTTAATTTTGTATATTCTTTTTGCACACGAAAGATGCATTAAGGTTGAAATAATATTATTGCCAGATTGGAAGTTGGAACACGGAAATTGAGAAGAGTTTATATTTATTCTTTTGAGCTTACAGAATATACTATATGACCACAGACAAGGCTGAACTTAAAATTAATTCAACCCAATCAAAGGTAAACTTAACGAGTTCATTACTCGCAACATACCTCAATAGCTTCATTAGCTGTAATATTTTGAAAGCATGGATGGACAATCATCCTCGGCATAAAAGGTTTCTTAGCCATCTCCCTCTCTTTACAAACTTTCTCTCGGTCACTCTCTATGCTGCTTCGCTCCTCATGATAGTAAGGGTCAAGGTTCTGGACATGTGTTAGGTCCAAAAACCTCATGACGTCATCCTTGTTTATAGAAAGATCCGTCCTTTCTTTACCAAATAACGGTACTGCACTACTTGTAAGCTGTTTATGCATCCAGTTGCTCTCTTCATCCATTGGAGGACTGCCAGTGCTTTCCTCAGAAATCTACAAAAACAAATGAGAAGCCAATCGACTTATGTTAAGAGAGATCAAGGTAATAAATAGTTAGAACATTAACAACTATATCAACAAACCTGCATTCTTTCTGGAATATCAATCGTCCGAATTTCATCATCCTTTACCGTCATATACTTTTCAGAAACAACAGTGGGTTCGAATTGATCTTCAAGTCTCCTTTCTTTCTGATCACTATAATCTAATCTCTGTTTGCGTAGCTGCAGGAGTTCATCAACATCACCAAATATGTCTTGAGCTGCCTTTAACGCAGATGGTGAAACATCAAATGCATGCCTTGATTTCTTATTCTTCATCTTCTTCCATCTACAAAGCATGTTACTTCAAGATTCGAAAATTAAAGTATAAAGGGATCGGCATATCCATGCAGCACATGGGTTGTACCTAACAGAAGCCCCAGGCACATCATCTTCCTCTACAATAAAGTCTGCCATTTCATCTTCTTCACCCATATCTCCATCCCCTTCCTCTTCTATCTGTTCTTCATCTTCAGGAATATCTTCGAGAGGTTGCCCTAAAATATTACATATACCAACCAGTTATTCAAAACTGAATTCAAATGGTAATGATAATGGATACTATGCTAAATATACAAACCATCATCATCGCCAAATAAGGTACACTTAAGCTTTTCCTCAGCATTTGCTCCACCATTCATGCTTCCATCAAACTCGTCATCAGAGAACCCATATTGTTCCTCATCTAAATCCCTTCGAGCCTTTTTTTGCCGCTTAAATTTCTTGCTACCCTGGAAAAAATTGTGAAGCAGAAAGCTCAAATATATAGGTAAAACAGTTGTGCAGGGAACCAAATTATACAAAAATAATCAGTATGATCAAATCTAACATTAATTCAGTAAAACTAAAAGAACTTATAAGATAAATTTTCACTCATAGAACTTAACAATCATCATTTATTATTTCTTCAGGGCAGGGAAACAAATCTAACAACCTTTGGTGCATTAACATCATTCTCCCGGAGGAGCTCATAGTCATCTTCATCAAGGTCCTCAGTTTCCCTGAAGACATTGATATAAAAATCATCAGAAATTAGTTAAACTACCCTCTCTGACTAATAGAATGATATGAAGCTTTCTTAAACTAAAAAAGTAAAATACTAATATCTCATCTTCATTTTACAGACAATGTAGCAGTAACATAGCATCAAAGGAGGGAAAATACTCACTCCTTTCTCTTTTTCTTTTTTTTCCGCCTCTCCTCATCGCTATCTTCCCTCTCTTCAGCTTCATCTACCACATCAACTATGAATCCATCATTCTCATACTCATCTTGCCCCTCATCTGTTCAAATCAAAAATAAATAATCAAATAACTACAACGAATTTACGAACCCAGACGAAACTAAAGAACACCCTCCCTCCCAAATGAGCAAAATATAACACCCATCATGGCATTCAACCGTAATTATTTTATAATGAATGCATGAACCACTGAATAAACAGGAAAAATAAACCACCCATCATGGCATTCAGCCCTAATTTTATTTTCATTCCCATTGTTTCTCTAAAATTTTAAATAAAAAAATCGAACTCAGAACTCAAAAAAAAAAAATCCCAATTATTGAAAGGAGAAATTGGACATCAGAAACAAGCTATACCGTCGTCTTCTTCGTCATCGTCAGGGTGGGCTCTCCATCTTCGTCGAGTTCCAACTCCTCTTCACGAACTGAACCCCCAAAACCAAAACCAAGAAAAAAATTTGTATGAAAATTTAAGGATTCGTTAGCAAAAAAAAAAACGAATTAAGAGCTTTGGTTTTAGCTCAGAAAAAATGAAAACGGTATCACCTTCTTCGTCAGAGACCACATTTTTGCCCATAGTTCAGAAATGAGAACCAATGCAGAGAAAAACAGAGAGAGAGAGAGAGACTTCAATTTACTATATAAGAATGTACTATATATGCATATATATATATATTAAAATAAAATTATTTATCATGATTTTTTAAATTCCTAATAACATATTAACTCTTAAATTGATTTCTAATAACATAACAATTTAATTCAGATATTATTATTGATATTATCTTCTAATAACATATTAACTCTTAAATTGATTTCTAATAAGATAAACAATTTAATTTAGATATTATTATGGATATTCTTCTAATAATTTGATTTTTAATAGTATGTTAGAAGATATTATTTATTCATAATTTAATTCGTAATAGGATATTATTATTAAATATTATCTTTTAGTAATTTGATTTCTAATAATATATTATAAGATATTATTTATTCACAATTTAATTCGTAATAGGATATTATTATTAGATATTATCTTTTAGTATAAAATATATATATTTTATTATTATTAGATAATTTAATTCGTAATAGGATATTATTATTAAATATATATATTAAAATAAAATTATTTATCATGATTTTTTAAATTCCTAATAACGTATTAACTCTTAAATTGATTTCTAATAAGATAACAATTTAATTTAGATATTATTTTGGATATTATTCTAATAAGAAAATTTTGAAGTTTGGGTTATTAATTAAATAAAAAGGACTAAATTGAAAAAGGTGTAAAAGTTACTAGAAGGATTAAATAGTTCAATTGTCAAATGAGGAAGGACCTAAAGTGCAAGTAAGCCCAAAAGAGATATTTTGGACGGCAATAGCCGAGAAAAATCAGGAAATGGGTGAAATAAGGGCAAAATTGGAAATTTGACAAAATTAGCTAAATAAAAATGTGACCAAATTGGAATATCTAGAATTCTCTTCATTTTCTCTTCATTTTCATCAGTTGAAAAACAGCCATGGAAGAGGGTTCAAGCTGGTTTTCATACTCTGGCTTAATGTAAGTTTAATTCTTACTTTCTCCTTGAAATTTCTAAGATTTTGGGCTTTTACAATTGGGTCTAACTCACTATGTCATTAGTTCTATTTTTTAAAGTTGCTAGGGATGAGTGATGGAAGCACATGATGAATAAATATAGAATTGAAGCTTTAATTTTGATATATGATGATTTTATCAAGTAAAATTGATGGAAATTGATTTTAGGACCTAATTATGAAAGAGATTGGAATTAAGGTTTAGTGCTAAAGTTCTAATTTTCAGGGGTTATGGAGTAGTTTAAAATAATAGACTAAAGTATTAATTGAGAAAAATTAGCTCAATTGAGGGGTTAATTGAGCAAGGACTGAATTGTATGAACTGTGAAATTTGGGGTAAAATGGAAATCAACATTTTGCATTAAAACTATTTTGGATAGCAGCAGTAGTCTAAATTTGAAAAATCACCAAAAATTGTAGAAATCGAATGAGAGGATGAATAAAATATGAAATTAAAACTTTTTTAGTCTAGTTTCTTATAGAAGAAACGATGTAAGCAATGGAATTATAAATCATGAGATATAATAAATTTTGTGAGACAAGGTCAGAAAGATTTTGTGTTTCCCTGTTCTGATTTTGGAAAATCATCAAAAATTGAAAAAAAAAATTAGGGGCTTAAATTTATATTTTTAGAATCCTGAATGAGTCTATTTTCAAGAGAAACAAACGAGAACATTATTCGAATCTCGTACGAGGAGATAATTAATTTTTAGTGAAGAAGGGTCGGAACTATCAGACAGCAGAATATGGGTGACTTTAAAGAATAAACTGTACTTATTGGCTAAACCAAAAATTCTGAAAATTTTACGGTAAGAAGATATGTAAGTCTAGTTTCGGGAAAAATTAGCAAATCTTAATTTGGAGCTCCATAACACAAGTTAAAAATAATTTAGTGACTATGACAGGGATGGACAGCTTTGGAATATTTAAGTAAATAGTGAAATTATAGATAATGTTACTTATAAGCATGTTATTGTGGAATGGAGAGGAGGAGGAGGAAAATATGTGAGTGACTTATGCATAAATTGATCACATGCTCGATTATATTTGGTAAGTGTTAAACTTTGTTAAAATGAAAAATGTTATAAATTCATGTTTGAATTAAATGTTATATATGTTAAAAAATAATTTGAATATCTAATAAATGAATATCCGAGATTGCTTAGTAAATGTCAAGCCAAATATAAAAAAATATGTTATAAGTGGAACATGTGTGAAAGAATGTGGTAAGTATTTTCATGGTTATTATTGAGCTCATTCACATGAATCTGTCATTTGAAATTGTGATAGACAAGAAGAAATAGTGAATGGCATGCTTATGTATGGTTATATGTATTTATCTGAAACATAAGAAAATGATGGTTATATATATTGAGACATAAGACTATGATATATAAACATGGAATATATTTTATAAATGTGTTCGTTCATAATTATAGAATTATGCAACTCAAGTGTACTATTTGTATAAAGATAGTATTTCAAATGATTTGATGAGTAAAGCTCCAATGTGAGATAGTCTGAAATCAAGACAAATTGTTATGAAAGCGTATTTAAAATACATAGAAATGATTGTTACAAGTTATGTTAATAAATGATGTGTAAAAGTACATGCAAATGAGAAATTTAATGAAAGTTGAGCTCATACATGTTTCTTGATATTTATATGAATTATATGACTAACAATGTGATAAAAATAGGTATTAGGGCTCATGATCAATTCGAGTAATTATGCTTTGCATAATTATGTTGAATATAGAGAAGCAGTAAGTTAGTTACCATGTTATACGAATTTATTAAATATTACATGTTTACTTTGTTTTACTTTTCCCCTAATTAATAATGATTCGATAAGCTCCGGTAATGCCTCGTACCCTGTTCTGATGACGGATACGGGTAGGGGGTGTTACAATAAGCTAGTCCAAAGATTAATTAATTGTTTGACATAACTTATTGTCAATGTTTGATTGCTACAACAAGAGTATCGCTTACTGTTAGTATTGTTGTCCAAAGAATTGACATTAATGCATGAGATTTTGAGAGGTGAGATCATTCAAATCACATGAGTCTAATGATCATGAAACACAACATTCCAGAAGCCTTTAGGGGCACAAAATCTGAAGAGATTACTCAAGCCAAGGGCTTCTTTGTTGAAATTGAGAAACGTTTTGCTAAAAACGATAAAGTTGAGATAACATCACTTCTGGCTTCTTTGATGTCTATGAAGTATAAGGGTCAAGGAAAATTAAGGGAGTACATTATGGAGATGTTCCATACTGCTTCAAAACTTAAGAAAGTTAAGATTGAGCTTTCTGAGGAATTGCTTGTACTTATGGTTTTGGTATCACTTCCTGCACAATTTAATCAATTTAAAATTAATTATAATTGTCAAAAGGAGAAATGGACTCTAAATGAGCTTATTTCTCATTGTGTGCAAGAGGAAGAAAGGTCGAAGCATGATAAATCTGAAAGTGCTTATTTGGTTAATGCCCCTAAAGACAAGGGCAAGAAAAGAAAATATCAAAATAAAGCTGCTAAGGGTCCAACTCAAAAGAAACAACAACAAGATATAGAGAATTGTTTCTTTTGTAACAAATTTGGACACATAAAGAAAGATTGTATCAAATATCATGCTTGGCGAGCAAAGAAAGGTATAATTCTTAATTAGGTATGCTTTGATATTAATTTAGCTTCAGTACTTAGAAACACTTGGTGGATAGATTCTGGTGCTACTACTCATATAAGTGTTTCTATGCAGGGTTGTTTGAGTTACCAAAAGCCAAGTGATGGTGAAAGACACATCTTCATGGGCGATGGAAAATCAGTAGAAGTGGAAACGATTGGGCATTTTAGGTTGTTATTAGGAACAGTTTTTCATTTGGATTTAAAAGACACTTTTATTGTAACGTCATTTAGGCAGAATTTAGTTTATGTTTCTTCATTGGAAAAATTTGGATATTATTGTTCATTTGGAAGCAATCAATTTAATTTGTCTTTAAATTCGAACGTTGTTGGAATTGGTTATTTAAATACTTATGAAAACCTTTATTTGTTAGAAACAGTTGCATCCTATAATGAAACTTTGCATGTGGAATCACATGGAATTAAATGCAAATTAAATAAAGAAAATTCAACAAAATTATGGATTAAGCGCTTAGGTCATATCTCAAAATGTAGGGTTGAACTCCTTGTGTCTGATGGCATTTTAGAGTCCATTGACTTCACAGGCTTTGATGTTTGTGTCCAATGCATTAAGGGAAAACAGACCAAAACCAAGAGATGGGGTGCCAACAGAGCTTTAGACATCTTAGAATTAATTATATAGATATTCGTGGGTCATTACCTATGGCATCCTAAAATGGTCAATAATATTTCATAACATTCATAGACGATTACTCACATTATGGGTACCTATATCTCATTTATGAGAAATCTCAGTCTCTGGACTTGTTCAAAACTTATAAAGCTGAAGTTGAGAATCAACTCAACAAAAGGATTAAAAATGTCAGATCTGATCATGGTGGTGAGTACTGCGGTAGATATGATGGCTCAGGTGAACAATTTCCAAGACCATTTGTGAAATTCGTAGAGGAATGTGGTATTGCCCCACAATGCACCATGCCAAGATCACCTAGTATGAATGGTGTAGCTAAAAGACGAAACAGGACTTTTAAGGATATGGTAAGGAGCATGATTGTTCATTCTACCTTACCTAAGTCCCTTTGGAGGAAGCATTAAAGATGGCAGCTTACATTCTGAATAGAGTACCCAATAAAATAGTTGTAAAAACACTTTATGAGCTTTGGACAGGTCAAAAGCCTAGTCTAAAACACTTTCACATTTGGAGAAGTCTAGCTGAGGCAAGGTCTTATAGGCTACATGAAAAGAAATTAGACTCCAAAACAATAAGCAACTACTTTATTGGTTATTCTGAGCGATCTAGGGGCTATAAGTTTTATGATCCCACAATTGCTTTTGAGGAGGAATTGGATTCTAACTTAATTCTTACTATCACTTTTGATGATGTTCAGGTTCTCATACTTATCATTGATCAAGAAGTGAATCCAAAACCTTAACAAGACAATGTTGAACAACTCCCCATTCAAGATGAGGTAATTGTTCCAGAAGAACAAACTCAACAACCTCAAGAACAAGTGCCATTAAGGAGGTCCACAAGAGAAAGGAGAAATGTTATTCCAAATGATTATGTTGTATTTCTTCAAGAATATGAGAATGATAATGGAGTGATGAAAGATAATCCAATCAACTTTCATTAGGCCATAAAAATTTCTAATTCTCAAAAGTGGATAGATGCCAAGAAAGATGAGTATAAGTCTATGCAAGACAATAAAGTTTGGGAACTTGTCCCATTACATGAAGGTGCAAAACCAATTGGTTGTAAATGGATATTTAAAACGAAAAGGGATGCAAATAGTAATGTGGAGAGCCATAAGGCGCATTTTGTAGCTAAAGGATATACTCAGAAAGAAGGCATTGATTTTACAGAGACTTTCTCTCCAGTTTCATCGAAAGACTCTTTCAGGATAATCATGGCGCTCGTTGCTCATTTTGATCTTGAGTTACATTAGATGGATGTTAAGACTATGTTTCTTAATGGTGACATTGAAGAAACAATTTATATGGTACAACCAGAAAACTTTAAGTCGGAAGACTCAAAGAATATGGTTTGCAAATTGAGAAAATCATCTATGGACCCAAACAAGCTTTTCATCAATGGTACCACAAGTTTCATCAAGTAATTGTTTCGTTCGGTTTTGAGATAAATATTATTTATGATTGTGTGTATCACAAATTCAGTAGGAGTAAGTACATATTTCTATTTCTATATGTCGATGACATTTTTCTTGTCGCTAATGATATAGGCTTATTGTATGAAATCGGGAGGTTTTTATTTAAGCATTTTGAGATGAAAGATCTTGAGGATACCTATTTTGTTTTAGGAATTCAGATACATCAATCTCGAGGTATTCTTGGATTATCACAAAAGAGCTATATCAATAAATTACTCAAAAGGTTTGGCATGCAAAGTTGTAGACTAGTTGACACCTCTGTCGCTAAAGGAGACAGATTTATTCTTACTCAATGCCTAAAAGTAACCTTGAAATTCAAGAAATGCAAAATATTCCCAATGCATCAGCTATTGGGAGTTTAATGTATGCTCAAGTATGTATGCGTCCTGGATATTGTGTACATTGTTGGGATGTTAAGCAGATATTTAAGCAACCCTGATACAGACCATTGGATAGCAGCCAAAAGGGTTGTGAGATATCTTCAGAGAACAAAAGATTACATGCTTACTTATAAGACATAAGATCTTTTGGAGGTCGTAGCCTATTCTGATTCTGATTTTGTTAGGTGCCAAGATATCAGGAAATCTACATCAGGCTATATTTACCTGTTAGTTGGAGGAGCTATATCTTGGAAAAGTGTCAAATAGACACTTGTAGCTTCGTCCACTATGGCAGCAGAGTTTGTAACATGCTGTGAGGCATCAAATCATGGAATATGGTTGTGGAACTTTGTCACAGGGTTGCGCATTTTAGAGAATGTAGAAAGACCACTCAAATTATTTTGTGAGAATAAGTCATCAATGTTGTATTCCAATAACAACAGGAGTTCATTTAAGTCAAAGCATATTGACATAAAGTTCCTAGTTGTGAAAGAAAGGGTGCAAAATGGTCAAATATCCATGGAGCACATTGGGACAAACTCCATGATAGCGGATCTGCTCACAAAAGGTTTACCACCCTAGGTCTTTCATGAGCACGCTGCTCACATGGGTGTTACATTGTTTGAGGATATCATGATTTAGTGGGAGTTTATATTTTATTTGTTTTATGTTTGTTTTTAAACATTTATGTATTTGGTTATTTTCTAATCTGAAATGAAGTATTCAGTTTATTCATATTGTTTATTATTTTGATACTGACTTCACTTAAGTTTAAAGAGGACCAGTTGGAAATAGACATGTTTAGATCATATTGCATGCAATTTCCATGCTACACATCCATAATTAATCAATGTCATTTGTTTGTATTAATATATGTGATCATGGATGGATTTAGTTACGATATATGTAATGAAAATCACCTTGGTTCTATGTTAGCATAATTAATGGATAAGATTGTTCGAAATACCTTTTGAATATGATAGTAAAATTTTGAGCTCATAAGGTTATATAGTGCCATGTAATTATAGAATAATTAGTATATATGTGGTCCAAGTGGGAGATTGTTGGAAAATATGGACATCACATATATAATAAGGGTAATTACATGTTATTATTTACTATCATGATAGGTTAGCCTAAATTAAAAGTGATCTAATTTGGTTAAAGTTTTATTGGGCTTTAATTATTAAATAAAATATGGGTCAAATATGTGTAGATACTCTAGTAATTGAGTTTTAATCAAATTCTAATTAATGATGGGCTAGGAATTAGAACTAATATGCCAATGTTATAAATATTTGAGTTATGGTCCCCAAATTACACACAAGATATATTTTCTAATATCCCATCCTTAGGAAAGAGAGAGCAAATAATCTCTGAATTTTTTTATGTGCTAATTTGGAAAATCAAATCCCCAAGATCCGTAGATTTCAAGGAATTCATGGATTCAGGTATGTTTCCGCATCTAGTTTTATTCTTATTTTGTTCTTGATGATTTGACTTGACAAGATCCTGATTTATGATTTATTAAAGTTTTGTATCATATATTAATTTATTATTTTAACAACTCAATTAGCACATGTGTGCTGGAATAAGCAACAAACAACTTATGGCTGAGGCTGCCATGATTTTGAAGGACAGTGGATTCAAGCAGAACCCTTGCCTTTATTGCAATGATAAGAATATAAACACAACTTTCTTGGGTGGCTTTACTTAAATTTCTAATCAAAATGCTGGTGCTCAGGCTATTAGTGTCATCAATAATAATATGCTATGTTTTGCCCTCTACTAGAATAAATTTGATAGCTAGTGGACTTATATCTAACTACCGCTATTTTCCTATGCATCTCGTTATATAGTGTGCATTTGTTATGTGAAAAATTCTAGTGTATTGGTAACTTAGGTCTTCAAGCTTATGCCACTAGTATATGTCAATTTATTCATGCCTATTTGTAATGTGCATCATGTTATAATGATAAGTAAAAGCTTTTATTGTCTTATTTTGTCCCGTAGAGTTTTTTAATTTTATAAGTTAGGTTAAGGAAGGTCACGGATTGTTATAACCAAGGGGGCTTGGTGGAACAACGAAAATGTGCAAGTGTACACAATCGCAACAAGTAATAAAGTGACAAGTAAATGTCGAGTTATCGTACCCATAAAGACTGTGAAAAGAATTATTTATGAATGCAATTTAAAACACTTTGGTGAAGAAAAATATTTTGATTTGAAAGGTGATTAAAAACTAAAATTTTAACAAAGTAAAACAAATCAAATAACATAAAGTTCCAATGCACGATTTCAAAATATGATTTTAATTAAGATGACATAATTGTGCTAGATTAATTACATTTCTTAACTTAGAATTATTAAACTCATGTTTATGCTGTTACGAATAAATTCACTACAACTCGATAATTTGCCAAATTATGAACATACTTACCTACTGAAATCCATTTATCTCTTGACTATATCTCTATGTCAATTCAACCGATTAAACATATTTTAATAAGCAAATGTGTTAATGCACATACATGCTTATGAAATTAAAATAATCTTTTGTACATATCTCTATGCCAATTCTAACAATTAATTCAATCTCATAAGCAGATAAAAGATTACGTAAGGTAACAATGTATTTCTACCTTGAAATAGTTTAATCACTATAATCTTGCAAGTAATGCAAGGCAAATGTATGTTTAGATACCGTTGCTAATTCAACCCTCAGCTACCTTAGATGATTAAACATGCACTGATTAAGTATCGTGTCAATTAATTACAATTTCAATCCGTTTAAATAATTAATTCATTAATTACCTTACTATTGTAATACAAGAATAACTTAGTCATGATTTTACTTAATCAAACATCTTACCGAGGCCTACAACAACACAAACACAATTTTAATAAATTAAGTAGACGAAATGCAATCAACCTAACACTAATTAAAATTAAGCCTTATTAATTAAATTAAACATTTCAACATCATAAATATTCATAGACATGTTCATCATAACAACAACAAAAATTAAAAGGATAGGGAACCAGAATCAAATCCGGTGTTTCCCTGTGGCTTGACTGGTTTGCTCCACTCTTCCTTCTCCGTTTGTTCTTGTCGAACCGAGGTTGCTATGAAAACTTTAATGCTGATCCAAATGGTGGATGAATGAATCTTTTTCAAGAGGTGAAATCGGCAAGAGAATAAAGGAAATGAATGGGAAATGAAGAGAGAAAATTGAGAGAAAAGAGATGAGATGAGAAAGTTGAGGTGTGTTTCAAATGTGGGGTTTTTATAGGTTGAGAGGGCTACTAAAAATAGCCAAAATCAGAAGCCAAAGAGCCCTCCCATGGCAGGCCACACATGTGGCAAGTTTGAAGTTTTCAAACTTGCTATATTAAGGTAGAGGCAAATCTAGAAAGGCACAAATAGTGGAGGGGTTTGATTGCAATTTGAACAAGTCTTCAAGGGCCAGTTTACAAGCTAATTAATCAGTCAACCAAGCTGATTAGGTCAGCATGTGGGACAGTTTTGGGCTGCCCAGTAATCGATCGATTCGGTTTTTTCTTGGTTCAACTCAATTGGACCACTTTTCATAATTAATTAATAATAATTTATTTAACCTAAACTAAATTGAATATAAATTAAAATTAATTATATTAAAATTAATACACATAATTTGGACCGTTTTAAGCTGAATAATTAGTTCACCTTGATGCTTTAAAATTGCTTCTCGGTTTTGTGCTTCTAGTAGTGTCTGCCGAGCTATTTTTCGGCCTTTGTGCAAATCTGTCGAAAATAATCAAAATTAATTATAAAATTAATTAAATTTTATTATGTTCATAATTTAAGTAAAAAATAATTATTTTATAATAATTATATATTTTTATACAAGAATTTGACCGAACTTGCATGAATTTGGGTTAAAAAAGGCATGAAAAATTGTATATATTTTTTGTTTCTAGTAGGACATTACAAAAATGAAGTGGAAAAACTCAAGGTATTCAACCATCTTCATTAATAACCTTCCAAATAACATGCACTAGGAGAGTGATTTCAAGGTTAAACAAGCACGATTATACCATAAATAGCTTGTAGTAAATATACGCTTCAATCAAAGATCTTCATTTTGGAAGAGATTCCAATTTGTCATTCTATTACTGGAGAGGAATAAGGATGACTTGAAATCACAGTTTCATACAGTTCATTCTCTAGAGTGTAGGGTTCTAAAAGCTCGATTCATTGAAAATGTTTACATTACTTCCATTCATCGTTCAAATCATATTTAATATTTTATTTACGATGTATAAAGAAATATATTTATAAATACTATTAAATACATTAATTTAAAAGATATAACTAATTTTATACATTAAAAGGAAGGATATGCTTACACTAGTGTGAAACTAAAGTATTTTTATACGCGTTTGTAGTAGCCCAAATTTGACCGGGCTGTAAACCAATTAAATAAATAAATAAATAATTGTTTTTAAACAGTCCATATAACAGTCCATTTACATTGACCCACTAACCTGTAAACCCACCCATACCTGTTACATTACTAGCCCATTTCTAAAATCCTACTCCTAAGACCCATTACAACAGATCCAAATGGATCCAAGGCTAAAGTGGCCCAATTGGCCCAAACCGTTACACTCGAGGCATGAAACCCTAGGGTTTCGCTCTTTTTTTCCTGCGCGCAAATGTATGGATCCGTGGCCAAGCCTCATGACCTTTCAGATTCTGCCATTCCAGCTACCCCATCGAGGCCATCAATGCAGTCAAGGCCAGGACCGTCACCACCATCATCGAAGCCTTTGTCACCGCCACCATCAACGCGCAAGACACGCCAGAATCTGGCGTTGGCTCCATTAGCGTGCAAACATCAGTGATTGAGAGAGATTCTCGTGGGTTATCTGCGAACAAAAAAGGAAATAAAAAGATTTCAAGCAGATCAGATACAGCAGACAAGGAATGGAAAGAAATCTTTGATTTCTTTCCAATTTATGTAATCATAGTAGTGGCTATAAAAGCCAAAATCAAACATTGTAAAAGGACACCTTTTTTTACAAAATAGAAATATATATTCACAGATATTCATACCAACAGTCTCTCAAAAAGTGATTTACATCGCATATTTTGTGCTTTATCTTGAATATATATGAACTGTTCTAACCTGCATGAGTAAGGATCTGAGGGAGGAGAGATTACCTATGGAAGGACGAAGGTTTTTAAGCCTTCAGACCACTGCATGCGACGGCGCGTGAGGCGCGTGTGTAAACATTGCACCATGGCCGGAGGTCGGAGCAGGGATCTCTCTCTTCCCTTTTGCAGAGTATTTTTTTTGGTTTTTTTTAAGACCAGTGTTAAAATGATCTTTAAGCTGCAAAGTTGGCTTATATAGCCTCTTCAAAACGACATCGTTTCTGCTTAACTCAATAAGCTCAAAACGGTGCCGTATTAAGCCATAGGATCCGCGCGTTGACCCGATTATCCGGGGAGGATCCGCGTGGTTTTTAGAATTGGGTTAATTACCCAATCGGTCCTTTCGCCTCTTTTAATTTATATTTACGTATTATTTTATTTTTTTAATTTGGCCCTAATATTTTACATTTATTTCAATTTAAACGTTGCCGTTTTGAGGAATAGGGCAATTTGCCCAATGAGTCCCTCTTGTTTTACACGCGTTTTAATTAGGACCTTAATTCACTGTTATTTCTTTTAAATTTGCCCTGTGATTTTATTGAACTTCAAATTTAACCCTACATATATTTATTATATTGTTATTCGTTTTATTTTTAACCTTATTTTTTATATTATATATTATAAAATTATTTTATTATATATTATTTATATTATTATTTATTATATATTATTTTTCACAAGTTATTATTATTTTACATCATTATTCATACATTATTATATTATATGTTTATTATATGTTATATATTATTTATATATATGCTTTTATACTATATATTATAATTATTTCATATATCATTAAGTCATTTTTATATTATTATACATTTTTATCTATATATTATTATCATTAAAGATTTTAAACTCAGATTATATTTATATTTATTTATATGTTAATAATTATTTTTATTTATATTCTATTATTATACATTTTGAAGATATTATAATATTATAATACATAGATTTCATCATTAACTATTCATTTTAAACTTATATTTATATATATTATAAAATTATTTCATTATAGATATAAATTCTTATATATATTTTATATTCTATACATTATCTTACTAAACCAATATTTTTTTTAAATTATTACTCTTATAAATAGATTTTTATACATTATATTTTAAATTTATTATTAAATATCACATTTTATCATTTGTTTATGTTATACATATTTTTATTATACAAATTCATTTTTTACTTTAGCATTAATGTATTATTGTTATGTTATACATTATATCTTAGACTTTTATATTTTATTTTCAAATGCATATTTTTGTTATATTGTATATCATGCATCATTTATATGATTAAATATATGTTGAATTATATGTTTAGGGATTTTTACCTATTTCTTCTTTAATATGTATTCCATTTTTATGTATATTTTCTTATTTAAAAATTGTCATGTTTTATTTCTTATATATGCTGATTAGTGTATGATATCTATGCCGTTATGCTCTTACTTTCCTATCATTGTTGTAACATCCTGAAATTGGGTCTAGAAGAATTGGGCTTTGAGTCTGGGTTTGGATAGAAGAAAATCGTGAATATTGAGAAGTTTTAAATATTACTAGTGTGTAAATATATATATATATTGATAAAATATTTCTGTTATTATTACTGATATTTTTATGGAAATTATAATTATTAGATACAAATATATTTATAAAATTATTGTTGTTAATTTAGTGTTTAAATTAAATTATTATTAGAAAATTTTACTGTATCTATTTTTATAAATATTATTAGGAAAAAAATATATATTATTGTATTTGAAATTTTCATTGTTATGGTTATTATTATTATTTTTTAAAAATATAGAAGATATTATTATTAATGTGGTGTTTAAATTTAGTTTTTAAATAAATTTAGAAGTATTTAAAGTGTGGGAAAAATCTTGGTTCGATCCAAGACTTTAGCAAAGAAATTAGTTTTTTCCCTTCTTAGGGGAACTTGGCAATAAGGGTTTAATAATAAAGTAGGCTAAATTAAGCACAAAGGGAAGCTTGGTCTAGTGGCAGAGGCGCTGGGAGTGTGGTATAGTGCTTAGGTTCGAGGGTTGGCGCACGCAAATGCTGGTTTTTATTTTAGAAGCCAGGTCGCACTAAAGTAAGGTTTAAGAATAGTTGCGACCAAGATATGCCACAAGGAGCGCCTGTGGTGCAGTGGCAGCAGCGTGTTAGCCTTGCCTTTCCCTGTGGTGTAGTGGTAGCAGCGTGTTAGCCTTGCCGAAAGGTTATGGGTTCGATCCCATGGGGAGGCAAATTCCGTTTCATTTTATTAAACGGGCCAGAACTGAAGCAGGTAAGGTTTTTAATTAATTGTGACCACATATTATTGAAGAAAGAAGCGCGGTGTAGTGGCCAGCAGCTCAAGTGTGGGTGCATGGGCAGACGGGGCCTGGAGTTCAAGCCTCATCTCGCGCTGGAGTGGTTGGGTTTTTGCTGCACGCGTGGGGAAGGAGTTGGAGTCCGACCAGGACTCCTAGCAGCGTCTTTGAAGCGGTGCAAGCAGTGTGATAAGGTCATTGATCGGTTGGGTGTTTGAATGAAATTCAAACATTAGAATTGGCCAAAAATCAAGGAGTAATTTGGGGAATTGGGAAAGAATTTTTGCCGAAATGCACTCATTCGTCAGTGCCGAATACTTTAGGCTTTTAGGATTCTTTTTTTTTCTCTTCTTCTATTTTCTTTTCTTTTCTATACTTTTCTCTTCTCTCCATCTACTTTATTTTCTTCACCTTGTCTATCGAATCACTCTCCCATTCTACTCATCTTCACCTTTTATCAGTGTTTTCAAGCCTATAGCCGATTGCCTCAAATTCCGAAATCCCGAAAGCTTAACTCCTTTTGTGCCGATTTCTTATAGCCAAAACCCTCTTACTTCTCTTCATCATTCTTGACCGATTCACTAGCTCTCTAAACCCCTAGTATTTGTCGACAACATTACTTAGGGTTATAGCCTCAAATCATTATTTTCTATATCACCTAGAAAAGCCAAACTACTATAGAGTTAGGGACTTGTAGCCAAAACTTCAAAGCTTCGGATTCAAGTTTTCTGTCATCGTTTAAAGGTTAAATTTGCATCAGATCTACGTTGAAAGCAGAAAGGAATAAGTGGTAAGTGCTCATCATCTCAGATTTGGTTTTATTTTACGATGTTAGGAAAAGCCGAAATCCCTAAAAATAGAGAGGCTGTCGATTTGGGCATAAGGCTCTAAGGGTTTGTTATTAATGTTTTCTTTCGGTGATTAGAGTCTTCTTAACCGTGGGATCGAAGGCGTAAATCGTTGAAGCAGTCGGATTGGAGCAAGCTATCGGTTTTGGCAAGAAGGTAAGATTTAAAGACTTTCTAGGGATATGGCTCGATTTTTGGTTAAGCAATTTTTGAGGGTTAGTGATTGAAGGTTTGTAAATAAAAACTGTGCTAAATGATTGTAGGACAGCGTAAGGGATCTCGGTAGCAGTCGTCGCAAAACAGGTGTGTACCGAACACCCTTTCTCTGTTCAAATCGGCAAAAGCCGAAAAACTAAAAATCTGATATTTCATGGGCTTGTGAGTACACGAATGCTCTCAAGTCATAGACTAATGGTTAGATTCGGCATCGCAAAGTGGTAAGTTGGTTGTGTGCGAAAATACGTGAACATCGGTAAGTGGGCCTCGATGGGCCAAAACTGGGCCCAATGGGCTTACGGACCAATATGGGTAAGAAATGGGCAAATCGGCCTGTTAGTTAGTTGGTAGACTCGAATTGCTTTTAACTGTTAAAAGTTCTTGAAATAACTCGTAGATGAGTAAGTTTACGAATGTACCCTAAAGGGCAAAATTACCGATATACCCCTAGGGTTTATATTGACTAATATGCATGATTGATAAATACTGTATTCTGCATGATATGCTTTCATTAATGTCTGTTGCATGGGATTGGGATATTGATGGAGGAAGTGCTTAAAGTGGTTCATCCACGTACTGGAGGCTTTTGCCTCACCTTACTGATAATTGAGCAGCAATGCTGCAACTGTGGAGTGTAGGGTTGGGTGGGTTGAGATATTCCCCACATGGAGTGTAGGGCTGGTACGGGGGAGTGTAGCGGTTGGTGGGTTGAGTAGTCTCCCCAAACGGGATTGCATTCATTGTTATTACTGTTACATGTATTACTGAATTAGGCTTATGGGCCGCACTATTATGTAAAAGAGGCTAAGGCCTTGTTACTGCATTCTGAAAAGGGCTTCGGTCCACTGTGTACTGTCCTCTGAATGGGGCTTAGGCCCAATGGGCTCGAGCTGATTTGGGCTTTGGATGGGTTTCAGATACACCGAGTTTCCCAAAACTCACCCTTTTCTTTCCATCCTTGCAGTGAGCCCTAATTGGTGGACTTGGAGTCAAGGCGAGATTCAGTGGCCATGAAGAACAAATTCTGGTTTATAAATTAGATCACACTTTCTTTACTTTTAATTATTTTTGTTTTGTTTGAAGGTTGTAATAAGGCCGCTCATTAAATTATTTCATTTATGAATTATTGAACTGGTTAGCACTAAGGCGCGTTTTAAAAAGACTATATGTTTTCAAAATGTCTCGGTGACGTGTAAGACTTCCGCAATATAAATGTTTTCAAAGAAAATAAATATCTAAACCTGACTTAAACATGATTTATTTTTCATAGACACATAACATGCTTTAAGTGTGGCAATGGATGTGTGCATGTCTAGGATTGGATCCGGGAAGAGCTTGGTACTTAAGCAGTCCAACAGACTCACCTCCTCTTTTCTGGCTTCCTACCTGGTGCACAGCTTCCATTCACTTAAACCTATAACATTAACGTTTTTAAACCCTAAGAAAGAGATTCTTGATGAAACGAATAGCAACTTTTTCCATTGTGGCATGCTGAATTCGGCCGTAACGTCTGGGCCGGGTTTAGGGTGTTACAATTGTAACATGTTATCTCATATGTTATGTTAATATACTCCTTCATGCATCGGTTTAAAAACAAGGCCCTAAAGTTTTCAAAAAATATAAAGGCAATGCTTGGTGTTTGGAAATTTCGAGAAAGTAGTGCCCTAACTTATTGGGTTGCACCTTTTCTCGTTGAGTTCGAATAATCAAGTACCCTTCTTAGTCTTTAAAGGTTTTCAAAATGTGAGCAACTGTCTTGGAATTGCAAAGCAATATGTCCTAACTTATTGGATGTAGCGTTTTATTATTTCGAGATAGGGATTTCTAAAAAGCTAACTTAGTGTCAACACTTTGATGCGAGTGAACTCTAATTTACAAAAAGATCAAAATATTTTAAATAGGACTACATCTTAAAATTTTTGAATTTCCGACATTAAAGACACTTGATAATTAATTAGGTACCAATTTTGGGCGCATGAGAGGTGCTAACCCTTCCTCGTGACGTAACTCAGACTCCAACCCGCTTTATTTTCGTAAGACCAAAACTAATGATTTTAAAACAAAATGTTTTAAAGGTGATCCAATCACACCTAAAAAGATTGGTGGCGACTCCCGTTTTCATTTTTCTTAAAGTCGATTCCCATTTTCCAAAACTCGATTTAAAAAAGGGTCTCGACAGCTTGGCGACTCCACTGGGGACAATAAGAGAGTCAAGCCATATAATTGATTATCACTTGTCTTAATGTCGGAAATTAAAAATTTTAAAATTTAATCCTCTTTGCATTACATGTGTTACTATATTCTGTTACGCATGGCATTTGCATGACCGTTGAGAAACTACGACTTCGTGAGGTTTTCGCCTCCGTGCAGGATAGTGGATCACTTTCGGGATACATACGTACCTATGGTTTCGTGAGATTTTCATCTCCGCGTAGCCATAGGGAAATGTGTCCCCTGAACTGAACTCGATTCAAATGAGCCTATAATGGGTGAGGATCGAGGAATCTGCTGGTTCAGGTACCTCAAACTTTAGAACCAACCTCATATAGAAAAAACTGTAAGAGCCCAATTTAGTTAGAGTTAAACTTTAGATATTACCCTTATAAATTATTGTTGAGGATTTATTGATATAATGTGATACTGACTATTTCTTTTCTTTTGTTTCCATGACATTTTGCATTTACAAAAGGTATCGATTCACGGTCAATTTCTAAGTTAGAGAGTTTTGTTATGGAGAACGGACTTTTTGATAGAGTGGAGGGCAACGCCAACGTCCATAAATGGTCTGAGCAAACTCAACTAGAAAAGGGAGATAGTATAGCTGTGGGATATATGTCGGAGCTGTCGAATTACACTCGCATCAGTGTCATACAGAATAACCTCCAAGAGCTTAAGGAGATTTGGAATCAGTGGAGCAATGAGACCAAACAATTATTCTATGGTAATTACGGAGACTTACCTTACTTACTCGATATTCAGGTAGATGAGCACTTGTTCCGAGCCCTAGCTCAGTTTTGGAACCCAGCATATAGTTGTTTCACTTTTGGGGAAGTAGACATGGTACCTACTGTGGAGGAGTACACTGCTTTGCTTCGTTGTCCTAGGTTTCAAAATAATAGGATCTATTCACGAGCTGCTTGTGTCTCTCTTTTTGGAAGAAATTAATGATTATTACGGGGATGAGTGAGCAGTGGGCCACGGCTCGAATTAAGGAAAAAGGTGAGTGCAAGTGCATTTCGTGGGACACCTTGAAAGATTTGATTCTGACACACCCTGATGAGACAAAGAAGGTAGATGTTTTTGCCTTAAGTTTGTATGGATTGATGGTTTTCCCTAGGGCTTTGGGATATATGGATGAGGTAACCACGGATCTTTTTCATCGACTCAGTAAAAAAGTCACTTCTGCCCCTGCAATTTTGGCCGAAACATTCAGGTCTTTAAGTGCATGTAGGAAGGCTGGTGCTAGCAGGTTTATAGGGTGTGCTCAGTTGCTTTTGGCTTGGTTCTACAGTTATTTCTGTTTGATAGATAGGGTAGTTTGTCGGGTTTTCTTCGAGGATTATTCACCGTTGAAAGATATAGTAGCTTTAACTAGGGGAGTTGATGTTCTCGAAGAGAATTGGATAGCGCTACTTCAGAACCTTCAGTCGAAAGATGTCGAGTGGAGGGCTCCCTGGATGATGCCTGGTGAGGTTCTTTACCGATGCGGCAGTTTTGATTGGGTACCCCTATTAGGAATTTGGGGTGCCATTGGTTATGCCCTTTGCTCGTCTTTGAGCGGCATGGATTGAGACAGTTTCATACCAAATGACTCAGGGGTTGGATCAAAGTGAGTTCGTATATAGAAGATCCGATTACAAGAAAAGGGTTAGTGAAATTTCTAGTGCTTGGAAAAAGACTTGTCGGTTCAAAGAAGTAGCTATTAGCCCCACAACCACGCCAGAATACGTTGAATGGAGGGGCAGAAGGGTCAATGATAATATCCCTAAGCCAAGTGTGGAAAGAGCTCGACCAATGGAGGAATATTTGCGAGTAAGGCCTTCAGAGTCAGAAATTATGAAGCAGGAGTTTGAGAGAAAAAACTTGGAGTTCGAGAAGAGGATAGCAAGGCTCAAGAAAGAAAATATGTACTTGAGTTTGGATGTCGAGGTTCAAAAGATGGAGGTCGAGAAAGAGAGGAAAGAAAAGAGAAAGATTGAGGAAGATCGAGACGATCTAAATGAGCATTACAAAAGGGCACAAGTATCTTTGAGAAGGGCAAGAGTAGGAGGATCTTCAGAACAATTGCAGAAAGAGGTCCAAGAGGAAAAGGCTAGAGCTGAGTATTGGGAGAGGAAGTTCCAGGAGATGCAAGTGTAGAATTTGGCATTAGAGGAAGAGAATAAAGGATTGAAGACTAAAGTAATTGAGCTTGGAAGATCTCTGCGTTGGCACCAAAACCATAATTCTACGGTTGAGTTAAAGGAGCTAAAAAGCAAGGTTGAGGATTTGGAGGTAGCATTGCATAACTGTGAACTCCGGGTTGAGCAGCTCAAGGCGCAAGAAGATTATCTAAAGGGAGAACTACATCAGGCTAGAGGACAGGTCAGAGAAAGAGATCATGTCATTGGTGAGGCCATAGCCCAGATTCGAGAGGTTTCTTAGTATGTGCAAGACTTGGCAATTTGAGCTGATGTATTAAGTCTGATGTATTCATCATCGTCGGATGTAGGACGAGAATTAGCCCTTTTATTAGATAGAGTTAAAGCTTTAGGCCTTAGGGCAAAAGCATATTTGTAATCCTCTTATATGTAAAGATATTCTTTTTCTAAATAAAATTTTCTAAATGAAATTGAACTAGAATCAATATTCTTTTGGCATTCATGCATATGCATCTCATAGCATTTCATCACATCATTTGCATTCAAAGTTATAGAAAGACCCTGATTAGTTAAAGTTTACTCTCAAAATGTAGAAAAGAAAATCTGGAAATCACGCAACTTTACGGCACTCGTACTAAAACTAAGAGTATGGATCAAAGGTTCGAGCAATTACAAAAAGATATGCAAGATCAAATGCAAGAGCAGTTGGCTAAAATACAGAATGAAATTAGGGAGCAGATGCTAGAGGCTCAGAGAAATATGATGGCCGAAATGGCTCAGTTGCTGAGAGCCACTGATAAAGGAAAAGCTCCTATGGCGATCACTGAAGAGAAGAATGAAGGTCCTCCTCTGAGTTTTACTCCACCTCATGTGCCACTGCAAACTATGGCCCCTCCTAAAAGTCCTTCTGTCACCATGAGGTCTCAACATGGGCCAGTGGATGCTGGAATTCCCGTAAATTTCCCACCTGGGTTGGGAAATAATTTGGGTGATAGCCCGATCAACCCTATCACTCCTGATCTGGATTTAATGGAGAAGGAAAGAATGGCCACTGAATCCGCGAAACAATTGGACGATCGTTGCAGGTGGTTAGAGGAGAAGTTTAGGATTTTGGAAGGCGCTAGCAATCATTATGGGATTGATGCCAAAGACTTAAGTTTGGTTCTAGATTTGGTGCTTCCTCATAAATTTAAGATGCCAAAGTTTGAAAAATACAATGGGACTACTTGCTCAGAGGCACACATAACAATGTTTTGTAGGAGAATGACTGGTTATGTGAGCAATGATCAACTATTGATACATTGTTTTCAGGATAGCTTAGTGGGAGCAGCGGCTAGGTGGTACAATCAGTTGAGCCGTGCAAGAATTAGTTCATGGAGAGACCTTGCACAAGCTTTCATGCAACAGTATAACCATGTGACTGATATGACGCCAGATAGGATCACACTTCAAAACATGGAGAAAAAGCCTAATGAAAGTTTTAGGCAATATGCACAATGATGGAGGGAGGTGGTAATGCAAGTACAACCACCATTGTTGGAAAAAGAAACTACCATGTTATTTATTAATACTTTGAAGGCGCCATTTATCACACATATGATTGGAAGTACCATGAAAAGTTTCGCAGATATAGTTATGGCAGGTGAGATGATTGAAAATACCGTGAGGGGCGGTAAAATCGAGGAGGAAGTAGCTAAAAGATCAGCCCCAAGGAGAAAATACAATGAAGTGAATAATATGAACAGTTTCAACTCCAAGGCAATCACAGTTGGGCAACCTAAAGTAGCTACGGGTGAACAGCAAAGTACTCAAAGATAGGAATCGGGTACAAGACCAAGTTCGGAGAGGATACAATTCACTCCTATCCCTGTGACATATCGTGAGCTTTACCAAAGCCTATACGATGCACATGCCATTGCTCCATTGCACTTGAAACTACTACAGCCACTGTACCCTAAATGGTACGATGCAAATGCTAAATGTGAATATCATGCGGGAATATCGGGGCATTCAATTGAAAACTGCACTGGGTTCAAGAAGGTCGTGGAGAGGCTCATTAAAATGGGGATTGTGAAATTTGATAGTACCCCTAATACTGAAAATCCATTACCAGATCATGGAAATCAAGGAGTGAATGCCATTGATGAAATAAAGAAAGGAAAAGTCAAGGAAGATATTGCTGAGGTGAAGATACCCATGAAAGTAATTTGGGAGGAGATGGTGAAGAGAGGTATGCTGATCTCTGAAAAAAGAGGAGAAGGAATAGAGAACCATTGTGAATTCCATGGAGAGGAAGGTCATATGATCTAAAATTGTGAAGAGTTCAAGGCCATGGTACAAGGCTTTATGGTTAACAAAGAGCTACAGATTTCTGAGGGTAGTCCTTGTGAAGGACAAATATGTGTGTTAAAGAATGAACGACAAAGAACCAGCCAACCAAGAATTATTATTTCCTTGCCAGGGAATAATGAGGCGGGGTCGCAAACTGGGCCCAAAATAGTCATCCATAAACCCAATCCTTTCTCTTACAAGGATGACAGGAGGGTACCATGGAGCTCGGACTGTAATATAACAATACTGAGGGGGAGAGTATAGCTAGTACGGCCAGGGGCATGCAAAATGAAGGTTCCCATACACGAAGTGGGAAACGTTATGATGGGGGGAATATCAGAGTAGAGCCCGTAAAAACGAAAGATGTCGAGGCTGAAAGGGAAAAGGAGACTGAAGTACCCATCAATGAGTCGGTAAAGGAGGAAGAAGCTAATGAGTTTCTAAAATTCTTGAAACATAACGAGTATAGCGTGGTCGAGCAGTTGCGCAAGCAGCCGACATGTATATCAGTATTAGCCCTATTTTTGAGTTCTGAGGCGTATCGAGATGCGTTGTTAAAGGTGCTTAACGAAACATATGTCACCCATGACATATTCGTTAACAAGCTGGACCGGTTAGTAAACAACATCAGTGCTGACAATTTCATATATTTTAGTGATGATGAAATCCCACCTGGGGGCATAGGGTCAACCAAAGCCCTACACATCACTACTTGGTGCAAAGGATACACACTTCCAAGTGTACTCGTAGATAATGGGTCTGCTTTGAACGTCCTAGCCACTATCCACCTTAAACAGATTGCCCATTGACAGTTCGCATATGAAAACATGTTATAACGTGGTAAGAGCCTTTGATGGAACTGAAAGAAAAGTAATGGGGCGAATTGACATCCATCTGGAGATTGGGTCGAATACGTATGAAGTTGATTTCCTAGTGATGGATATCAAACCCTCCTATAATTGTTTGTTGGGGAGACCATGGATACACTCGGCAGGAGCGGTGCCATCCTCACTATACCAAAAATTGAAGTTAGTGACAGATGGTCGCTTAATAACTATCAATGCGGAAGAGGACATCTTAGCGGCAGTTACCAGTAAGGCCCCTTATGTTGAGGTAAATGAAGAGGCTATTGAATGTTATTTCCGCTCTTTAGAAGTCATTAATGCCACCTTCATTTTGGAAGGAAGTGAAGTGCTGGTACCCAAAATGTCTGGAGCCACGAGGATGGCCTTGCAAATGATGATAGGAAAAGGGGCATTATCGGGGAAAGGGCTAGGAAGACAGTTGCAAGGAGGGGTTCAAATCCCAAAATTGATTGAGAAGAAGGACCGCTTTGGCTTGGGCTTCAAGCCAGACCACAAGCACAAGAGGCAGGAAATAGAGAAGCGCCAAGCGAGAAGAAAGGCGCGTTTGAATGGAAGAGAAGTGGAGTGGGAACCGATGACATTCCGACCTATATCCAAATCCTTTAAATCAGGAGGATTACTGACAGAGGAAAGTCATCAGGTTAATGCTATACACAACAAGGGATAGGAGCAAGGAAGCCTCAAGGGCATTCGCCCTTACGAACTGGGGAGCTCTCTGAATAATTGGACTGCGGAAGACCTTCCTGTAGTCTTTAGGAATTTTTCAGAGTAATTCTCAAAACATGTCTGTTACTTTAGGACCTAAGAGTAGTAAGATTATATTTGTGAAATAGGCTTACGTTCATCTATAATTATTTAAATAAAACATAACTGTTATCAATTTAAACGAGTATTGTTTCATTTTTATCGACTAATATTCCTTTAAATTCTAGCAATTCTTATTCTTTTATTCATAACACATAAACGATCATTCTTAGATTCATTCATTCTTTGTATATTCTTTCATACCCCCACAGGTCCCTAGATATCAATGACATGAGCACTAATACAGCTGCTCCTAATTTCTTTTACCAGCAAGACATGTGTTTAGAGGAACCTCAGGATTTTGAAGATGTCCAAGATAGAGACGTGTCTCTCGATCTGTTAAGAATGGTAAAACAGGAGGAGAAACAAATCATGCCACATGAGAAAGAGGAAATAGAGAATATAGCCCTAGAGGAAGGGAAGGAAGTGAAAATTGGAACACTGATCACCAAGGACACAAGGCGTGGCTTGATTGAGTTGCTTCAGGAATTCAAGGATATTTTTGCATGGTCTTATCAAGATATGCCCGGATTGAGTACTGACATTGTAGTACATCGTCTTCCTATAAGATAAGATTACAAACCAGTCCAACAGAAGTTGCGGAGAATGCGGCCAGATATTGTTCTAAAAATAAAGGATGAGGTCAAGAAGCAGTTTGATGCAGGATTCTTGCAAGAAGTGAAGTACTCCGAATGGGTAGCTAACATTGTATCTGTTCCTAAGAAGGACGGGAAGGTACGAATGTGTGTTGATTACAGAGATCTAAATAGAGTAAGCCCAAAGGATAATTTTCCTCTGCCACACATTGACACTTTAGTAGACAACACAGGAGGATATTCGTTGTTCTCCATCATGGATGGCTTCTCAGGATACAATCAGATAAAGATGCATCCAAAGGATATGGATAAAACTACTTTCATAACCTTTTGAAGCACTTTTTGTTACAAAGTAATTCCGTTTGGACTGAAGAATGTAGGAGCAACATACCAACGAGCCATGGTAAACTTATTCCACGACATGATGCATAAGGATATTGAGGTATATGTTGATGATATGATCTCCAAATCGAGGACAGAAAAAGAGCATATTGAGGTCTTAAGAAGATTGTTCTTGAGGTTGAGAAAATTTCAGTTGAAGCTTAATCCAGCAAAGTGCACCTTTGGAGCCAGATCGGGAAAGTTATTAGGCTTCATAGTCAGTGAAAAAGGAATTGAAGTTGACTCAGACAAGGTTAGAGCCATACGAGAGTTGCCTCCGCTACGTACTCAGAAGGAAGTTCGAGGATTCCTAGGAAGGTTGAATTACATCGCTCGGTTCATCTCACAATTGACTGAGAAATGTGATCCTATCTTTCGCCTCCTCAGAAAACATAATCAAGGTACTTGGGATGAAGAATGTCAGAATGCTTTTGAGAAGGTCAAGCAGTATTTGTTGAATGCTCCAGTGTTATCTCCACCTAGCCCAGATAAACCATTAATACTGTATTTATCAGTGTTCAGTAATTCTATGGGATGTGTGCTTGGTCAACATGACGAGTCGGGGAAAAGGGAGAAGGCAATTTATTATCTCAGTAAAAAATTCACTGACTGCGAAATAAGATATTCATCAATTGAAAAGTTGTGTTGTGCGCTAATCTGGACCACCC
Source organism: Gossypium anomalum (assembly GCA_025698475.1). NCBI lineage: Eukaryota > Viridiplantae > Streptophyta > Magnoliopsida > Malvales > Malvaceae > Gossypium > Gossypium anomalum. The sequence continues at coordinate 88,745,827 of CM046961.1, forward strand.
GAAGATTAAGACAGTACATGCTATACCATACCACTTGGCTCATCTCAAAATTGGATCCATTGAAATACATGATAGAGTCAACAGCTCTAAATGGGAGAATGGCGAGATGGAAAATTTTGATTTCAGAATTTGATATAGCCTACATAAGTCAGAAGGCTATAAAAGGAAGTGCGGTAGCAGATTTCTTGCCCAGTAGAGCTTTAGAGGATTATGAGCCATTAAACTTCGATTTTTCAAATGAGGAGTTAATGTGCATAGCAATGACCCAGAATTCTCCTTGGAAGTTAAATTTTGATGGGGCTTCTAACGCAGTCAGAAATGGAATTAGGGCAGTCTTGTGTCCCCGAATGGCGATCATTACCCTTTCACGTGCAAATTAGACTTTGATTGCACGAACAATATGGCTGAGTATGAAACATGCATCATGGGACTTCAAGCAGCTATAGAGCGAGGTATAAAAACCCTAGAAGTATATGGAGATTCAGAGTTGGTAGTTTATCAGCTTAGGGGTGAATGAGAGACAAGGGACCCTAAATTGATCAGTTATCGAAAGGTAGTTTTGGGGTTACTTGAGGAGTTTGATGACATCTCCTTCAATTACCTCCCACGAGACGAAAATCAGATGGTAGATGCTTTAGCAACCTTGGCCTCAATGATCAAGGCGAATAAAGAAGAAGAAATGAAGCCAATTCAAATGAGTGTTTATGAGGCTCCAGCTCATTGTTGTAACATTGAGAATGAGGGAAATGGCAATAACCCCTGGTATCAAGATATATTGCGATATGTGAGAGATCGTAAATACCCTGAACAGGCCAGTGAAAATAACAAACGAACTTTGAGGAGGTTAGCTTGCGACTATGTTTTAGATGGGGATATCCTGTACAAGAGACGGAAAGACCAAGTACTTTTGAGATGTGTCGATGCTGTGGAAGCTAAGTTCATTCTAGAAGAAGTTCATGAAGGTATATGTGGGACGCATGCAAATGGGTTCACGATGGCAAGGCAAATCATGAGGTTTGGCTATTATTGGGCCACTATGAAAGGGGACTGTATCAGCTACACCAAGAAATGCCATAAGTGCCAGATTTATGGGGATAAAATTCATGTACCACCTTTACCTTTACATGTTATGACTTCTCCATGGCCATTTTCCATGTGGGGCATGGATGTCATTGGACCAATATCACCGAAAGCTTCAAATGGACATCGGTTTATCTTCGTGGTAATTGACTACTTTACAAAATGGGTAGAGGCTGCTTCTTATGCGAATGTTACTAAGTCAGCTGTGAGTCGGTTCTTGAAGAAGGAGATCATTTATCGGTATGGTATGCCTGAGAAGATCATATCTGACAATGCATTGAACTTGAACAACAAGACGATAGTAGAGGTTTGCGACCAGTTCAAGATCAAACATCATAATTCTTCTCCCTATCGTCCAAAAATGAATGGGGCAGTGGAAGCTGCCAACAAGAATATTAAGAAAATAGTGGGGAAGATGACTGAGACTTATAGAGATTGGCATGAGAAGTTGCCATTTGCACTCCTAGCCTATCGAACATCTGTCAAAACCTCTACTGGGGCAACTCCATTCTCGCTAGTTTATGGGATGGAAGCAGTATTACCTATTGAAGTAGAAATACCTTCTCTTCAAATTTTGACAGAGGTAAAATTAGATGAAGCTGAGTGGGTTCAATCCCGGTATGACCAGTTGAACTTGATTGAGGAAAAGAGGCTAAAAGCCATTCGACATGGTCAGATGTATCAGAAGCGAATGATGTGAGCTTATGACAAAAAAGTTCGACCGAGAGAATTCCATGAGAGAGACCTTGTACTGAAAAAGATCCTTCCTATTCAAAAGGATTTTAGAGGAAAATGGATGCCGAATTGGGAAGGGCCGTATGTCGTGAAGAAAGCTTTCTCCGGTGGAGCATTGATCTTAGTGGAAATGGATGGGAAAAGTTTACCCAATCTAGTGAACTCAGACTCAGTTAAAAAATACTTTGTCTAAAGGAGAAGAGAATCTAAGGTGAAAACCCGCAAAGGGCGCTGTGAGATTTCAAAAAAAAAAAAAAAAAAAGAGGCTAAGGTGAAAACTTGCAAAGGGCACCTTGTGACCAAAGGGGTTTTGAGTTGAAAATCCGAAAGGGCAGCTCAAATTTTGAAGAGTATACAATGATCTTGCTATATTTGATGCAATAAAAAGCAAAGAATGCTATAAACTGGGGCATCAACAGAGTACTTTGGATCTTTTAAACACATATTGAATTCAAGAAAGACTTTATGGAGCTGGTGTATAGGCACTCAAGCGGTGATATCTAGAGGATCTAACTTCTATCTTGTTTGTTATCTTTAGTTTCTATTTCTTCTAGAAGATAGGCTAGCATATTAATTTTCTTTTGTATCTTTTTGATAATTCATTCAAGTCCAATTATTCTTAAAAAATTTATTCGTCTTTCACTATTCTTTAAGTATGTTGCATTGAAATAATGATAGATGAACTAAATATGTTCACAAATGAAGTTTTGCGCATTACTCTGGAAATTTCTAGATAACACAAGAAACTAAAACAGGACGACTGTTCGAGAAATCCGCGTGAAGGATGAAAGAACTAGAGGAATTCCTTTCTTCCAGTCCAAAAGGAAAATAGACAAATCCAATAATTCGGTTCTTACATCCTCAGTAGATTATAGCATTGGAAGACGACTTACAGGCCGAGCATGAATGGAACTTTGAGAAAAGAAAAAGACAAATGAAAGAATGGATGATGGCGTCTAGGATAGGGGTCATATTCACGACATTTTGCATCATAACATGTTTAATTAGGAACATTCGACTCACTTCGAGCATAGTATCCTAAATTATCAGGCATAATCATTCTACAGGTTATCGAAGACAGCGCGCTTTAAACCCCAAAATAGTAGGGTAATAGGCCGCAGCATAGAAGATCTGACCTTTATCAGGGCAGATCTAGGATGACAGATCTTATCTCTCTGTATTTGGCGGGGAGCAGATCGAAGATATAGCTGATTTGTCTTTCATGTATTTACGATGAAGCAAATTTAAGATGATTTGTCGTCTCTGTATTGTCAGAGAACAAATCGAAGTCTGGCATTTCCACTTTGATGGAATGCAGACACATAGCAGATCCAACCTTCAGATGTTTATATTGAAGTAGATCCAAGATGGTTTGGCATCCTTGCGCTTACAAGGAGCAAATCGAAGACATAGCTGATTTGGCTTTCACAACAAATCTAAGATGATTTGTCGTCTCTGTATTGTCAGAGAATAAATCGAATTCTGGCATTTCTACTTTGATGGAAGGCAGACACATAGCAGATCCAACCTTCAGATGTTTATACTGAAGTAGATCTAAGATGGTTTAGCATCCTTGTGCTTACAAGGAGCAAATCGAAAACATAGCTGATTTGGCTTTCACAGCAAATCTAAGATGATTTGTCGTCTCTGTATTGTCAGAGAACAAATCGAAGTCTGGCATCTCCACCTCAATGGAGAGCAGATACATAGCAGATCTGACCTTCAGATGATTAGATTGAAGAAAGATCCAAGATGATTTGGCATCCTTGTGCTTACAAGAAACAAATCAAAGACATAACTGATTTGGCTTTCACGTGCTTACGGTAAAGCAAATCTAAGATGATTTGTCATCTCTGTATTGTCAAAGAACAAATCAAAGAAGCAGATTTGGCGTCTCTGTGTTCGGCGGAGAGCAGATCGACAGTCAAGAAGATTGAAGACTATGATAGGACCGGTCAAATTTGGTCTTTCTAAATCTTTGCTCAATTCCCGTTATACAGCAATGAGCAAAGAGGGGCAGCTATAGTAGCCCAAATTTGACCAGGCTGTAAACCAATTAAATAAATAAATAAATAATTGTTTTAAAAACAGTCCATATAACAGTCCATTTACATTGACCCATTAACCTGTAAACCCACCCATACCCGTTACATTACTAGCCCATTTCTAAAATCCTACTCCTAAGACCCATTACAACAGATCCAAATGGATCCAAGGTTAAAGTGGCCCAATTGGCCCAAACCATTACACCGAGGCATGAAACCCTAGGGTTTCGCTTCTTTTTTTCCTTGCGCGCAAAAATGTAAGGATTCGTGGCCAAGCCTCATGACCCTTCAGATTCTGCCATTCCAACTACCCCATCGAGGCCATCAATGCAGTCAAGGCCGGGACCGTCACCACCATCATCGAAGCCTTCGTCACCGTCACCATCAACGCGCAAGACACGCCAGAATCTGGCGTTGGCTCCATTAGCGTGCAAACATCAGTGATTGAGAGAGATTCTCGTGGGTTATCTGCGAGCAAAAAAGGAAACAAAAAAGATTCCAGCAGATCACAATCAAAGATATGGTACAGCAGACAATGAATGGAAAGAAATCTTAGATTTCTTTCCAGTTTATGTAATCATAGTAGTGGCTATAAAAGCCAGATCAAACATTGTAAAAGGACACTTTTTTTTACAAAATAGAAATATATATTCACAGATATTCATATCAACAGTCTCTCAAAAGGTGATTTACATCGCATATTTTGTGCTTTATTTTGAATATATATGAACTGTTCTAACCTGCATGAGTAAGGATCTGAGGGAGGAGAGATTACCTGTGGAAGGACGAAGGTTTTTAAGCCTTCAGACCACTGTGTGTGACGGCGCGTGAGGCGCGTGTATAAACATTGCACCATGGCCGGAGGTCGGAGCAGGGATCTCTCTCTTCCCTTCTGCAGAGTATTTTTTTTGGTTTTTTTAAGACCAGTGTTAAAATGATCTTTAAGCTGCAAAGTTGGCTTATATAGCCTCTTCGAAACGACATCGTTTCTGCTTAACTCAGTAAGTTCAAAACGGTGCCGTATTAAGCCATAGGATCCGCGCGTTGACCCGATTATCCGGGGAGGATCCGCGTGTTTTTTAGGATTGGGTTAATTACCCAATCGGTCCTTGCGCCTCTTTTAATTTATAATTACGTATTATTTTATTTTTTTAATTTGGCCCTAATATTTTACATTTATTTCAATTTAGACTCGACAGTTGTTAAATTACATTCTGGGAAACGTTGCCGTTTTGAGGAATAGGGCAATTTGCCCAAAGAGTCCCTCTTGTTTTACACGCGTTTTAATTAGGACCTTAATTCACTGTTATTTCTTTTAAATTTGCCCTGTGATTTTATTGAACTTCAAATTTAACCCTACATATATTTATTATATTGTTATTCGTTTTATTTTTAACCTTATTTTTTATATTATATATTATAAAATTATTTTATTATATATTATTTATATTATTATTTATTATATATTATTTTTCACAAGTTATTATTATTTTACATCATTATTCATACATTATTATATTATATGTTTATTATATGTTATATATTATTTATATATATGCTTTTATACTATATATTATAATTATTTCATATATCATTAAGTCATTTTTATATTATTATACATTTTTATCTATATATTATTATCATTAAAGATTTTAAACTCAGTATTATATTTATTTTTATTTATATTCTATTATTATACATTTTGAAGATATTATAATATTATAATACATAGATTTCATCATTAACTATTCATTTTAAACTTATATTTATATATATTACTAAACCAATATTTTTTTAATTATTACTCTTATAAATACATTTTTATACATTATATTTTATATTTATTATTAAATATCACATTTTATCATTTGTTTATGTTATACATATTTTTATTATACAATATTTATTTTTTACTTTAGTATTAATGTATTATTGTTATGTTATACATTATATCTTAGACTTTTATATTTTATTTTCAAATGCATATTTTTGTTATATTGTATATCATGCATCATTTATATGATTAAATATATGTTGAATTATATGTTTAGGGATTTTTACCTATTTCTTCTTTAATATGTATTCCATTTTTATGTATATTTTCTTATTTAAAAATTGTCATGTTTTATTTCTTATATATGTTGATTAGTGTATGATATCTATGCCGTTATGCTCTTACTTTCCTATCATTGTAACATGTTATCTTGTATGTTATGTTAATATGCTCCTTCATGCATCGGTTTAAAACAAGGCCCCAAAGTTTTCAAAAAATATAAAGGCAATGCTTGGTGTTTGGAAATTTTGAGAAAGTAGTGCCCTAACTTATTGGGTTGCGCCTTTTCTTGCTGAGTTCGAATAATCAAGTACCCTTCTTAGTCTTTAAAAGTTTTCAAAATGTGAGCAACTATCTTGGAATTGCAAAGCAATATGTCCTAACTTATTGGATGTAGCGTTTTATTATTTCGAGATAGGGATTTATAAAAAGCTAACTTAGTGTCAACACTTTGATGCGAGTGAACTCTAATTTACAAAAAGATCAAAATATTTTAAAGAGGACTACATCTTAAAATTTTTGAATTTCCAACATTAAAGACACTTGATAATCAATTAGGTACCAATTTTGGGCGTTACGAGGGTGCTAACCCTTCCTCGTACGTAACCGGCTCCCGAACCCATTTTCTGATTTCGTAAGACCAAAACTAAGGATTTTAAAACAAAATGTTTTAAAGGTAATCCAATCACACCTAAAAAGATTGGTGGTGACTCCCGTTTTCATTTTTCTTAAAGTCGATTCCCATTTTCCAAAACTCGATTTAAAAAAGGGTCTCGACAGCGTTCATATATTTTTGTATGATTATTAATTTAACAATCTAACCATTGAATTTATCAATATTATTATACTTTTCATGCATGTAAATTTTAAGTTGATTCAATATTTCTATCATATTGATCTAAACTATTGTATATATTAACATTTATTAAATGACTAAAGTATTCATATATAAAAAAAATAATTAGAAACTTTTAATTTACATTAAAGATAAGCATGATTTATATAAATGAAATATTAAATATGACATTTTATCACTAAAATAATACTCGTACAAAAATATATGGAAGGGTGTAAAATACTTTAGTTTAATACCCATAAAGGTTATTTTGCATTGTTAGTATAAATCTATAATCAATCTTACCGTCATTGTTGTGTTTGAATCTCAGCATGCATCTCACTATAGTAACTAATCTCACCACAATAGTAATTAATCTCATCGTCATCCCTATTTTTAATCTCACTGGATTTAATCTCGTCGATAGAGGTGGTGATCAGAGCAAATAGGGTCGTGGCTAGACTTGATTATCGGCTAAATCGAGCTGAGATTTTAGGCCCATTTTCTAGGCTCGTGCTTAAAATTTTTTCCAATCCCGATCCAGATAAAAAAATGCCAAGCATGTGCCCCGTCAAGCTCGCCCGTTTTAAAACTTTTTTATATTTTTTATTTAAAAATATCATACATCAAATACACTAAAAACATTAAAATAAATGTTTCCCAATAAATTGAAAATACATTAAAAAAATTTATACTTGAATAACATTAAGATAGTTACAACTTAGCAAGAAAATGACTCTAAAATAGTAGCAAAATTAACAATAAAACAACAGTTATACAATATTCAAACAATAACAATAACAATAAAGTAGTAGCAATATAATAGCAAAACAGTTTTGTATTTGATGATGGAAAATAAAAGATATGTGATAGATTAACATGTTTTGTATTTGAATTTTTGATCATTTTGAGTAATTAGGGCTAATTTGTAAAAATAATAAATTGAAGGACTAAAGTGTAAAAGAAATGAAATGGGTGGACTTGTATAAGGAAGATGAATATTCGACCTAAGCATGATATATTGAAATTTTGCATATTTTGTGTTTTGTGCAATTTGGACTAAATTGTAAAAAGTGTGAAATGCTAGGGGTAAAATAATAATTTGCCCATTTATGTGTTTTTGGACTAAAATGAGTGAAAATATGTTTGAATGAGTTTAATTTGAATATGTTTAGATCAAGACCCAAAGAAATCGGATTTGGATCGGGGGAAAACCAAAGTTGTCGATTAGCCATCCCGTTCCAATTACCGTTGTCCGAGGTAAGTTTATAAGCAAATAAATGTTGTAAATTTTAAATATATGTGAATGTAAAATGCTGATTTAAATTTTATGAGCTTGTATATATGACAGCCGAATGTATATATACATAGGAACTATGTTTACGAGTTTGATTCGACCGAGTTACGACGTCTGAAAGCCCGTACGAACCTTAGGAATAGCTCGGATACATATGTCATGACATAGGATTTTCGATATGTGTTCTCGTGTAAGACCACGTCTGGGACACTGTCATCGATATATGTGGTTATGTGTAAGACCATGTCTGGGACATCGGCATCGTATTTGATTCACGTAAGACCCTATCTGGGATAGTGGCATCGATATGTGATAGCATGTAAGACCACGTCTGGGACGTTGGCATTGTACGATATATGTGATTATCCAAGTATCCTATTATATTCCGAATGGTTCAGCTGGGCAATGGTAAGTGGTGATCGAATGTATAAATCAAGTTAAAAGGTTCAGGTATGAATTCATACTAAGTTATGAAATTATGGTAAGTTAGATGTTTGAATTAATCATATAAATGTTAAATGTTAATTGTTAATGTGAACTACATGTATGCATATGTGAAAGTATACATTTAGTTTAATGGTGTATTCATGATGCAAATAAAAGTATATGTGTATATGAAAATTATAATTGGTCAAATGTTTAGTATATGTGACCTTGTAAATGTGATTTATGTGTATTCATATATGAATGAATAGATTCGACCAAAGATATATATATGTGATCTTAGAAGTTAAAAATAATTATGAATTTAACTACATGTGTATTCAATATATTTAGATTTGAAGAATAGTTATATGTTTGATAAATGTATTTTTGCAAGTTTGAAATTGTATATGAATATGATACAATGATTCGAATTTGTTATAGTTAATTATAAATATTACTGAGTTATTTATTTGCTTATGACTTACTAATCTATGATAGCTTACTCTATGTTTGTTTATGCTTGCCTCTGTTTTATAGATTTTGGAGATTAGTTACGAGCTCGGGAATCGTTAGCAAAATCTATCACATTATCACCTGTTTTTGGTATTTTATAAGTTTAAACTCAAACCTATGGCATGTATAGGCTAGTTTAGTTATTATGATGATTTTGAAGTATGTATATATTGAGAGCCATGTGAAAATGGCTTGATTATAATGTCGAAGTTTGTGTGTTTGTGGCTATGACTTAAATTCAATGTGGAAGTGTATTTCATGGCATATATATGTGTGATATTTGGCTATATGGTTCAGCTTGATTATTAGGTTAGTTAATGATTTATTAATTTGACAAGGGATAAATATATTATGGGAAGTATATTCCATGACACGTTTGAATCATGACACGTTTGAATGGTGTTTTTGGTTATATGATTTAGTCGAGTATTGATATGTATGACATATAAATTAGTCATGTTGATAAATTTAATATTTGGCATGTGTGTGGTAGTGTTTGATCATATGATTCAGTAATGAGCAATGTTCAATAGGTGTATATATATATATATATATTGGCTTATTAAGTGACGTTCTGTCTTATTACAAAGTATATAAAATTTGTATGATTTTTGTGGTTAACTTTACGACCCGAATTGATAAGAAGTAAGTTGGTTTTGTGTTAAGTTTTGGTATAATGCATAGTATATGTAATTAATATAATTGGATTCGGCATTTGTACATATAAATTAGGGTGAATTGATTTGATTTCATGATTATATTATAAACATGTTGTATTGGTTATGTGACTAGTTATTAAGTGAACTAAATACATGATTATATTCAGGTGTAATAAGTTTAGTGAATAAATTATGCCTATGAAGTCATTGGTTGTGAAATGATCAACTTGTTTGATTAGAAAATGTTTATTTAAGCTTGTGGTTGAATGTCTTAATTTGTATTATATATATATGATTAATCTTGGTAGCCGAATAGGAGAGCAAATGAATTGATCATGTATTTGTAATTTTTTCATGATGTTGGCATATACATTTTGGTATGTTTGATTTGATAATTATGCTTTGAAATGGTTCGTAGTTTGTTTTGAATATATGATGATTGACATAATGGTTTGATTATAAGAAATGTTGTATGCGTATATAGTTATAGAGAAAAATGAAAGTTGACATTGAGCAATGCAAATGTAATTAGCATGTTTTAATATTCAGCTATTGTATTGGAAATTGACCATATGAATAGTAATTCATGTTATAAGATAACAAAATGATTATATGTGAGATTAATAAACATTGTTTTGTAAATGTGTATAAATGATTTAAGAATTGTTATACTGAAGTTACAAATGTATATCTTTGAATATGATTTGAGTGACTGTGTGAATGTATGAAAGTTGTATCTTTTCTGGTAATGCCTCTTAACCCCATTCCAGCGATAGATACGGGTTAGGGGTGTTACACGGGTCTTCGGGTTTAGACTAATAACCCAACCCATAATCAAGTCTAGTCGTGGCCCCTTTAAATAAAAATTACTCTTTATACCCTCTAATATGGAAAACTACTATTTATCCCAAAAAAGATAAATTTTGATTTAACACGTTTAAAAACTATTTAGATACATAATTTAACTTCGACCCTTAAAATCAATTTTCTAACTTCACCGTTACACAAAACAAATCGCACATTCAAATGTACCCTAAGACATAGAATCAGAAGCTAGGCAACACAATAACAATAGTAAGACCGACAACACATGCAGATGACGGCTAATGTGAGTCACGATCAAGATAAAAACATAAAGATGAGGTGGTGGACGAAGGCGAAGCAGATTATATCAGTGTTGTTATAATCATTTATCTTCAACCACCACCCTATGTTTTCTGTCACTTATCTTCTTTGTTTGAAAAAGGAATACCTAGCTGCCTTTTGCTAGAGCTTTCTTGCTTCTATCGGAAACCACCTTGTCTTCCTCTTTGTCCATCACAACACCTGTCCTCCTCCCAATTCGGATTAATGACCCACTCTTTTATTTTTAATTTATTTTATATTTAATATTATCAAATAATTCCATAACAACAAAGTCAATCTTTTATGCAGTACTGATATGCAAATTCCTTGCACAAAATGTTTGCATATGCATGGATTTCACATGCATTTTCCAAAACACAAAAGACAAACAAAAGTGTTGTACCTACCTACCTACCTACCTACCTGCCTACCTTGATGTTGTTGTTGCCGAAACCTTTTTTGGAACTTGACTTTTATTTTAAATGAAAACAGAGTCACTGCTAATCCTTTTATTAGGTGTGATTGGGTCACCTCGAAATTTAATCATTTTAATAAAAAGGTTAGATTTATTTAAACGATAATTTTCAGTCTACAAAATCCAGGAAATGGTTCGAGAGTCGGCTACGTATGTGGAAGGATTAGCACTCCCATAATGCCCAAAATTGGTACCTAGTTGATTACTTGATGTCTTGGCATCGAAAATTAAGAATCTAAAAAGAATTTAAAATACGATCCCCTTTTACATGATGTTATTTGATGGTATTGAAAATATTACTATCTAAATTAAGTTCATGGAGGAAGCTTTCTTATTTTGGGTCAACCGAGACGAAAAATCATTTCTCATAAGTTGGGGCACGAGATATCGAAAACAAGAACACTCATTGTTTAATTATTACCTAAATCCTATATGTTTTGAATTTTAAAAGGATGTTTGATTATTTCAGTTCAAGGAGAAAGTCATATCCTGAAAGTTAGGGCACAATTTCTCGAATTCCCTAATTAAAGAACATCTTCTCGATTCTAATTATTTCTTAAGTGTTACGTGGGAGTGAATACAACATATAATACAATACGTGATCAATTTACTGGAATATTGTGCGAAGATGAACAAATATATTTAAACATGATATATAATGTGATGATGGCAAAAGTAAAAATAAAATAATTACGAGGGTAAAAACAAGATGATAATATAATAAATAATAAAATAATAGTAATTGTACTAGTAAAACAAAATAAAAGTATCTATAATACCAAAGCAGGACAAGTCGATAGTGTATTATTTCTCCAACCGTATTCCAATCTTCACGAGTCCACGAGCTCTGTAAGACAGGGAAAAGAAAAGGGGTAAACATTTACATGCTTAGTAAGCCCGAATAACTGGAAAGTAAACTTACCGATTAATTAGAATACAACCATGTTAAGCAACCAATCCAATAAATATAAAATAGCCTACTATTACATGCACTCAAACATCAGTTAGTCCCATAATAATTCATCATGTAATTTGTCTTAGATAAGCTCATCATCCAACATTTCCATTTCTATATCTCATGTTAATCCCGTTGAGTACCTTGGAAATCTCGATGGATTATCCATTTACCATCAAGTCATAAGAGTGATCTTCTCAAGTACGTACTCTCACGAACTTCGCAATATCTTATGGTGGGATTACCAGTCCAGGCTAAATCCCGCGTAATATAAACTCGTGGAGTGTTGTCAAGATTACCAGTCTAGGCTAAATCCCTTGTAGTGACAAACACCCTTAATGAGCTCGGATCTGAATTACCAGTCCAGGCTAAATTCAAACCCTAATCGGATTACTCATCCGGGCTAAATCCTCAATGCAAACATATTTTTTGGGAGGTTCAATCACTCAAGGAACACCCGTCCAGGCTAGATCCTTTCTATTTTGAGATCATCGGATTACCCATCCGCGCTAAATCCTTTTCCACAACACATGCAGGATCTCAAGTCACGTAAGCCATGGTCTTTCCATCGAATTTCCCTTTTAACTTCCAATGGGACATTTATCGTCTTGTCATTATTATTATTAGCACATTTTATGGATTTTCATGCCATCATTATATACAACTATCACACATTCATAAAACATGCATTTAGGCATATTATGGGTTTACTTATAGTTATTCGAACTTACCTGGTACTTGTGTCGGTTTCGCATTTCGGTTATTTTGAAATCTTTCGTTTTCCTCGATCGACCTCCGAAATTTGTTCCTCGGGATCTATAATAATAAAAATGAATTATCAATATCTCACATTATTCTTTTCGAGCCTAAATTTCACTCCTAGACAAACTGACTGTTTTGCCCCTAACCATTCACATTATTTATGATTTAATCCTTAGGCTCGTAAAATGATATACATGCAATTCCTTGGTTACCTAAGACTAGCCGAATGCACTACAAACTCATACTAGCCCACATTTTCCTCTATTTCACATTTCTACCACATATTTTTTACCTTTTGCAAAAAGGTCCTTTTAGGGGTTTTTCATGAAAATCACTTAGGAAAAGATGTTTAACACACATCTAAGTTTCATATTCCCGCATAAAATGTCAAAGAACAAGCATATCACACATGGGTCACTTTGCATACATGAACCCTAGCTTAAAATATAGGTAGAAATGGAGAGAACATGTTACAAGGATTTCAAAAATACAAAGAACATTAAAAACGGGGCAATGAGTCACTTACTATTGAGCTTGAAAATGTTGAAAACCCTAGCTATGGAGGGCTTGAGAATTTCGACTGGTAAAAGGGAGAAGATGATTGGTTTTTGCCTTCATTTTCCCTTTTTATTGATTTTATTACCAAATAACCAAAATGCCCCTCCTTACTAAACTTCCAAAATTTTCCACGCAAGCCCATTTTTATCCAAAAACCTAGAAATTAGGAAAATTTCTCTTTAAGACCTCCCAATTAATAATCTAAAGAAATTTCATGCAAATTGCTTCTAGAATCCAAGTTTTGCAATTTATTCAATTTGGTCTTTTTTTTCCAATTGGACACCTTACTCATAGAATTTCTTCATGAAACTTTAACACATGCATATTTTCATATTCTAGGCCTTATAAAAATCATAAAACAAATATTTCAATGTCAGATTTGTGGTCTTGAAACCACTATTTTGACTAGGCCCTATTTCGGGATGCTACATTTCTCCCCCTTAGAGACTTTCGTCCTAGAAAGTCTTACTAGAAAACAGGTTCGGATATTGGCTTCTCATAGTTTCTTCTAGCTCCCGGGAAGCCTCTTCCACACCATGTCGATTCCATAAAACTTTTACTAAAGCCACATCTTTATTTCTCAGCTGTTTAACCTCACGAGCCAAAATCTTGACCGGTTTTTCACCATAAGTCATGTCCGGTGTAATTTCAACCTTCGTCGGTGAAATCACATGAAAGGGGTCTGATTGATATTGCCTTAACATAGATACATGGAACACGTCATGAATCTTTTCCAGTTCTGGTGGCAATGCCAAACGATAGGCTAATGGTCCAACTCTTTCAGTGATCTCGTGTGGTTCGATAAATCGGGGACTCAATTTGCCTTTTCGGCCCAATCTCAATACTTTTTTCCATGGAGATACTTTCAAAAATACCCTATCTCTAACTTGAAATTCGATCTCTTTTCTTTTCAGATCAGCATATGACTTTTGCCTATCCGATGCCGCTTTTAAGCAGTTACGTATCACTTTAACTTTTCTTCAGCTTCCTTGATCAGATCAACTCCTTCAATCTGACTCTCTTTGAGTTCTTTCCAATACAATAGATTTCGGCACTTTCTACCATACAAGGCCTCATAAGGCACCATCTTCAAACTAGTTTGAAAACTATTTTTGTAGGCGAACTCTACCAATGGCAGGTATTTTTCCCAACTACCCTGAAATTTGAGGATGCAACATCGCAACATATCCTCAAGAATCTAAATCATCCGCTCAGACTGACTATCAGTCTACGGGTGAAAGGATGTACTAAAGCTTAACCTAGTACCCAAGGCTTCTTGTAGCTTTTTTCGAAATCTCGAAGTGAATCTCGGGTCTCTGTCTAAAATAATTGATAGCGGTACCCTGTGTAATCTCACAATCTCAGATATATATTAGTCGGCCAACTTATCAAGTGAATAATCTGTCCTTACAGGGATAAAATGAGCCGATTTTGTCAACTTATCCACCACAACCCATATAACATCTTTCTTTTTCGGGGTCAATGGTAGTCCTGTCACGAAGTCTATAGAAATTCTACCCCACTTCCATTCGGGGACCATCACAGGCTGTAACAAACCTGAAGGTACTTGATGTTCAGCTTTAACTTGCTGATATATCAAGCATTTCGATACAAATTCGGAGATGTCTCTTTCCATGCCATTTCACCAGTACATTTTCTTCAAATTATTGTACATTTTGGTACTTCCAGGATAAATAGACAAACGGCTATCATGTGCCTCTTGCAAAATTCTTTAAATAATTTCATCATTCCTTGGTACACATATTATGTCTCTGAACATCAAACATCCATCAAAATCGATCTGAAAATCTAATCTGATACTCGATTCACATTGTGTTCTTTTAGCTTGCAGGCCACTATCATTAGTCTAAGCATAAAAAATTTCCTGAAGAAATATTGGCCTAGCCCTTAGCTCTGCTAAGACCAAACCATCATCAAACAACGCCAATCGAGCATTCATGGCCCTCAATGCAAACAAAGATTTTCTGCTTAGCGCATCGGTGACCACATTCGCCTTTCCCAAGTGGTAATCGATGATTAGCTCATAATCTTTAATTAATTCTAACCATCTCCGTTATCTCAGATTCAATTCTTTTTTAGTCATCAAATACTTCAAACTTTTGTGGTCTATGAATATACAACAAGTCTCACCATATAAATAATACCTCTAAATTTTCAAGGCAAAAACAATGGCGGCAAGCTCTAAGTCGTGCGTCCTATAATTCTTCTCATGTGGCTTCAACTACAGTGAAGCATAAGCTATCACCTTGCCACTTTGCATAAGCACACAACCCAGTCCATTTAAGGACGCATCGCTATAGACCACAAACTCTTTTCCTGACTCGGGTAATACTAGAACTGGAGCTTCAGTCAGCAATGTCTTCAAGTCTTTGAAACTCTGCTGATACTTTTCTGACCATTCAAACTTAACGTCTTTATGTAGCAATCTCATCATTTGAGTTTCTATCATGGAGAATCCTTTCACAAATCTTCGGTAATAACCGGCTAAGCCCAAAAAGCTTCTACCCTTGATTACATTTTTAGGTGGTTTCCATTCAATGATAGTAGAGATCTTACTTAGATTAACTCGAATGCCATCACCCGAAACAATATGACCCAAAAACCCTACCTCTTGAAGCCAAAACTCACTCTTGCTAAACTTAGCATACAATTATTTTTCTCGTAAGGTTTGCAATACAGTCCTCAGATGCTTCGAATGCTCTGTCTCATCCTTGGAATAAATCAAAATGTCGTCAATGAACATAACGACAAACTTGTCTAAGTATGGTCAAAATATCCTATTCATTAGGTCTATAAATACAGTCGGTGCATTCGTCAATCCAAACAGCATGACAAGCAATTCATAGTGGCTATACCTCATTCTGAAAGCTGTCTTAGGCACGTCCGATTCCTTAACTCGCAACTGATCATAGCCGGATCTCAAGTCTATCTTAGAGAATACAGTGGCTCCTCTTAGTTGATCAAACAAATAGTTGATTCTTGGCAACGGATACTTATTCTTGATGGTTACCTTATTCAGTTGCCGATAATCTATACATAACCTTATTGACCCATCTTTCTTCTTTACAAATAATACGGGAGCACCCTAAGGTGAAAAGCTTGGCCTTGTAAAACCTTTATCTGTCAATTCTTGCAACTGTGCTTTCAACTCTTTTAGCTCAGTTGGTGCCATCCTATATGGAGCAATAGAAATAGGAGCTGTTCCTGGCACCAGTTCAATCCCAAACTCTATCTCTCTATCGGGAGGTAATCCAGATAATTCCTCCGGAAATACGTATGGATATTCACATACTATCGGTAATGATTCCAACTTCAACTCAGATTCTTTAGTATTCAACATGAAAGCAAGGTAGGTTTCATATCCTTTTCTCATGTACTTTTGAGTCATCATAGATGTAATCACAATTGGCGGAGTATCCAACTCGCTTGAATCAATCCGGAGAATCTCACCATCTGAGCATTTCAATTCAATATACTTGCTACCACAATTTACAATCACATTATGCACAGCTAACCAATCCATGCCAAGTATTACATCAAATTCATCAAATGGCAATAACATAAGGTTAGCTGGAAAACAATAACCTTGAATCATTAGGGATAATTCCTACAGACTTTATCAACTAGAACAGACTTGCCTAGGGGATTCGATACCTTAATCACAAACTATATAGGTTCTATAGATATATTCAAGTTAGACACTAATTTCATGTAAATATACGAATGGGTCAATCCTAGGTCAATCAAGGCAATAACATGTACATCATGAAAAGATAATGAACCCGTAATGACATAAGGGGCAAAGGCTTCCTCTCGAGCGCGTATTGCATAAGTTCTTACCGGGGCTCGAGCCTCTAATTTTGCAGTAGCATCCTTGGCAACAATTCAACTGCCACATACACCTTCGGGATGTCTCGAAGGTGTGCCTCGAGAAATAGAAGTACTCGACTTCGGAGCTAATTCCACCTCCTTATCAGCTCACTCTGGGCAGTCTCTATGGAAGTGGTCAAGAGAACCACATCTATAGCACGCACCGCTCTTCATTTGGCACTCTCTAAAGTGGAATTTATTTCAGCTTTTACACTTTGACTTTTGGTCATCTACACTCTTCACGCTATTCACCATTGGGGAAGAAGACTTCTGGTTACATCATTTAGAGCTTCTCGCTCTACCCAAATATCCTACCGATGAAATGGAGCGTTCATGTTGGCTCATTGATTTCTTAGTGGAAAATGAGAGTGTCTTACTACTGGACCTCATGCTCGAAACCAAAGCTTCTCTCTTAGCTTGCTTCCTTTTATTATTGAGCTCTTCGACCTTCTTGGCCTGGTTAGCTAATGCAGCAAAGTCTTGAATCTCAAGGATCCCAATTAACAGCTTGATTTTCTCATTCAGACCTTCCTCGAAGCGTTTACACATTTCTTACTCTGTTTGAACCCATTCAGTCGCATACTGACTTAGTCTTACGAATTTCCTTTCGCATTCCTATACAGTCTTACTTCCTTGTTTGAGTTCTAGGAACTCCTTTCACTTCGAGCCTAAGAAACTTTGATTGTTGTATTTCTTCTTAAACTCCGCTTGGAAAAATTCCCAAATGATGTTTTCCTTTGGCACCACTGAAGATACAGTCTTCCACCAGTGGTATGCAGTATCCTTTAAAAGCGATACAACACACTTTAAACACTCCTTAGGCGTACACGATAACTCATCCAATACTTGTATAGTGTTCTCAAGCCAGAACTCGGCTCGTTCAACATCATCATCAATCTTAGCTCTAAATTCTTCAGCCCCATACTTCCTAAGCTTATCCACCGGGGCTTTACCAATTCTTACAGGTGCCATACCTCGTGGCACTTCCTCATCAGGCGAGTTAGGGGACGGGGGAGGTCGTGGTATGTTGGGGTGATTTCTCAAATAATCCCCAAACCACTCATCCATCATGTCAAAGAAGACGACTCTGGCCTCTTCTCGGCCTTCTATTACTACTAGAAACAGCTCGTTGTACAGAAGCTAGAGCACGGCTCTCGGCTCCCTCGGACTCATCTTGAGCTTGATTGGAAGACATTTACTATATTCAAATACAATTAAAAACGGTTAGGAGATGTCACAGTATCATAACTTGTATAATGGCATGTATAGATATACTCGATACATGCTACGTTAGTCCTAGAATTGACTAAATCGTAACTCTGATACCACTAAATGTAACACCCCTTACCCGTACCTGAAATCGAGGCCAAGTACGAGGTGTTACCAGACACATACTCAGACATTTTTAGAAAATACAGGTTATAAAATTTTGTTTCGAATTAAAACCAATCAAACAACATATTAGTGTCCCTATTATGGGCCTACGAGACCCAAAACATGCATTGGGAATAGTTCGGGACTAAGCTGGGATGTAACACCCCTCACCCGTATCTAATACCGAGACAGGATTCGAAGTGTTACCGGACTTAAGCATTCACAAACATACAAAACCGGGTCACCAAATTTTTCCCAAAATTAAAACTTTTCAAACACATGCATATCGTCCATTATACAGGCCTTTGAGGCCTAAAACATACATCGGGGTGATTCGGGACAAAACCAAAAACATTCGACAAACTTTGGGCAACTTAATAAATTTTCTTGCTTTGGAGAGTCACACGTCCGTGTGGGTGAGGCCATGTGGTCACACACGCCCGTGTGGCTTGGGACACGCCCGTGTCCTTAGCCCGTGTAACTCTCTGTTTATGACGTCAACAAAATAATTTATACCACATGGCCAGGCCACACGCCCGTGTACTAGGCCGTATCCTCTACACGGTTGAGACACATGGCCGTGTCTCTACCCGTGTAGCTAACACTTAGGCTATTTTCCAAGCCTTATGTTGACCTTATTTTTCCCCCAATACTTTTACACATCATAGGCACAAATTATAACATCAATGTAATGTTTAATCAACCTTTGGTGAAATTTAATTAAATAATTTGCATGTCGTCATACGTGTGTTTATTACCTAACACTTAATCTCTACACATTCAACAATTTTCCATGTTCAATCATTATCATCTTACTACCATGCCACGCATTCACTTAATCATTATCTCTACACATTCAACAATTTTCCATGTTTAATCATTATCATCTTACTACCATGCCATGCATTCACTCCATGGCCACGACCATCTCAAATGGTCCTGGGTCATTCATCATGTACACGTGCCATATACTTCTCATACATAGTGAACAAGCATAATCGCATAACCACATCACAACACATTAACACATACCATGGACAAATAGGCTTTCAAGCCAAAATTATTATAAGCCACATCTCATGGCTACATACAATGAATTAATATAAGCCAACATCTTGGCCAAAACATAAAAACACATATCAATAATTAAGTCCCTATAAATGCCACTCACTTGAAGAAATTAAGTTTCAACAATACTCCAAAGATGATAGCTTGATAGTGTGAGGTTGTCTCCGACGATCTCCAACCCCGAGCCGACCTGAGGACACTAGAAGAAATGGAAGGGGGAGTAAGCTTTACGCTTAGTAAGTCCATATGAAAATAATAAGCATTATAACAACATGTTTCCTTAGGTAAAACAACTATAATTACACTTTTATTCATATTCTGGGCAAACTATTTTCTCGAGTCGTAGTTACTAATTTATTTATATCTAGAGCTATAGAACTCAAAATTAAGATCTGTTAATTTTCCCTGAAACTAGAATCATTTATCTTCTTACAATAAAATTTCTAGAATTTTTGGTCTAGCCAATAAGTACATTTTATCCTTTAAACTCTCCCCTATTTTGCTATCTGATAGCTTCAACCTCTGTCTAGTAAAAATCAAATATCTCGTAGTATGAGACTCAGATAATATTCTCGTCTCTTTCTTTTGAAAATAGACTCATTAAGTATTTCATTCATATTAACTTTAACTCATTATTTTTTTTATACAATTTCTAGTGATTTTCCAAAGTTAAGATAGGGGAGTTTATAATCACTCCAACTCTGTCTCACAAGAATTCAATATCTCATATTACATACTTCTTTTACTTAAATATTTTCATTTATGTGAAACTAGACTCATTAAGATTTAATTTCATATATTATTCAGCCTATAATTCAACTTCCACCATTTATGGTGATTTTTCAAATTCGGGCTACTGCTTCTGTTCAACACTATTTCGGTGCAAAATCACAATAGTTATCATAATTTCATTGTCACATCGATCATGGACTCATTATTTCATAAATCTCATATTCAATTAAACAATGTAACTTAACATGATATTGCAACACAATTCATAATCATAAGCATAAGGATGGTTCGTCTTTCAAATCTTTTCACTTGTTCATCATGTATACACATACATATGCATGAATTCGCTTGCTCATCATTTATCACCTTTCAATAAGGCAGCACTTATGAGTATGATGTACGTACATGTACATATCCATAGCATATTGATTAACTTTATCTTTATCACCATGCCTATCTTGGGACTTTCATCACATTATTCATTATAATACCCATTGAATTTCTCGAAAATCTTGATGGACAATCCATTTACCGTCAAGTCATACAAGTGATCATCTCAAGAACGCACTCCCGCGAACCTCACATCTTACGGCGGGATTACTAGTCCAGGCTAAATCCCCCGTAATGTAAACTCATGGAGTGATGTCGGGATTACCAGTGTAGGCTAAATCCCTTGTAGTGACAAACACTCTTAATAAGCTCATATCTGAATTACCAGTCCAGGCTAAATTCAGACCCTAATCGAATTACCCGTCCGGGCTAAATCCATAATGCACACATATTCTTCGAGAGGCTCAATCACTCAAGGAACAACCGTCTGAGCTAGATCCTTTTTTATATTTGAGATCAACGGATTACACGTTCGGGCTAAATCCTTTTCTGCAACACATGCAGGATCTCAAGTCATGTAAACCATGGTTTATCCATCGGATTTTCCTTTTTATTCAACCAAGATTTTATTCTTTTCATAAAGTATCTCATTATGTATAGCTGATCATGCAATGTACATCCAATTCAACATATTTCCATATTTATTTAAACATTAGTCCATGAAATAAACATGGTATCGCATAAAATTATATTTAGGCATTTGTTACAATATATAATCTCTATATCAACTAAATAAATATCCATCACACAATGCTAATATGTTAGTTTAAGTTCAAGTATGAATGATAATACCATTGCATTATTATTGACATATGAACTTACCTCAGTTTCGAGTACGACTATTTATTTTGAGTTTGTGCTTAACATTGTTCAACATCGCTCTAAGCCCGAATCTTGTTTTCCCTGATCTATAATACCACATTTAGCCTACTAATTAGTCACATTATTCATATGGGGCCAAAAATCATATTTTTACAAATTTTTATTTTGACCCTTAAACTTTTACATATTTGCACTTTTGCCCCAATGCTCGTAAAATTTTTTTATTCAATTTCCTTGTATTTAAAGCCTAGAAAAATAATTTTTATAACTATGGCAGCCCCTAATTTCCACTAAATCACCCTTTTATGACCAATTTTACAATTTTTACAAAACGGTCCTTTCGGACATTTTCATCAAAAACCGCTTAGTAAAAGTCGTTTATTACACACCGAGCCTTCATATTCTACCATTAAACATCAAAATACATGCATATCATTCATGGGTAATTTTTTAAACACAAATCCTAGCTTAAATAAATGGTAGAAATAGCTAGAACATGTTACCAAGACTTCAAAAATACATAGAACGTTGAAAACGGAGCTCGAAATCACTTACTATTGAGCTTGGAAGCTTGGCCAAACCCTAACATGGCTGCTTTTGGTACATTCGGCTGAAGCAGGAAGAAAGGGACACATTTGGGTTTTAAAATTTTGTCTTTTAATTCATTTTACCCCTAAATGACCAAAATGCCTTTTTTACTATTCTTTCAAATTTTACCCAACCAAGGCCATTTTTGTCCAACAAGTTATAAAATGGTCTAATTACTATTTAAGGACCTCTCATTTAAAATTTCATAACAATTAGACACCTCTAACATGTAGAACTCAACTTTTGCACTTTTTATAATTTAGTCCTTTTGGCCAAATTGAGTGCCCAAACGTCGAAATTTTTGAACGAAATTTTCACGAAATCATTTTGTAAAATCATGGATCATAAAAATATAATAAAAATAAATTTTCTTACGTCAAATTTGTGGTCCCGAAACCACTGTTCTGACTAGGCCCTAATTCGGGATGTTACACGAGAACATAAGAAAATTTTAGGAAAGTTTTCTAGGTTAAGTCTCACACGCCCGTGTGGAGAAAATAAACACACCCGTGTGCTTAGAGACATGCCCATGTGTCCCACCCGTGTTGAATTATTTGGATTTATTTTTTATTTCGAACCTATAGGGGTTTTTACACGGGCAAGCACATGCCCGTCTCCCTCACACGGCCTAGACACACCCATGTCCTCACCAGTGTCTAAAAACCCAGACATTCTGTTTATGACGTCATCATTCATTTTGAGGAACACGTCCGTGTACTAGACTGTGTCCTCCACACGGTTGAGACACACGGCTGTGTGTCTATCCGTGTGCTTACTACCATGCAAACTGGCCTAAAATATTAGGTGCAAGGGACACACGGCCAGGCAACACACCCAAAGAGATTGACCGTGTGTCACACATGGCCTAGACACGTAACGGCCCAAATTTCAGTGCTGTTGGAATAGTGATGTGAGTTCACTAAATCCGTCATGTGAGTTTAGTAATTTAGAAATTTATAAGTAAAGGTTAGGTGTGATTTTAGAAATATTTTTTTTTAATTAGTGAATTGGTGTATTAAAAGAAGATTGTTAGATAATTGGGTGAAGAATGAGGTATCGAGACCTCGAATTCATAACTCGAGCCATAAATATTTTTAGAAATATTTATGGAGTGTTAATAATTTAATATTAAAGTTTTGTTAGGAAATTTTAACGTTTCAGTAGTCAACTGAATAAAAAGGACTAAATTGAATAAGTTATAAAACTGTGGGAAATGATGAAATAGAATAAGTAATGAATAAGAAGGATTTGAGGCATAAATATGCCTAAAAGAAATGCATGAGGCGACATAGAAGAAGAAAAATCTGAAATTAGGTGAAAAAAAGGGTAAAATTGGAAATAAGGTAAAAATTTAATTGTAAAAGATGATGTAATTGGTAATTCTAGAGAATTCATCATTTTTCTTCATCTTCATTAGCTAAAAACACCATTAGAGAGATTTTAAGAAGCTGGTTTTATATTCTACAGCATGTAAGCTCAAATCTTGATTATTTCTTATAATTTTTGTGATTTTGAGACTTTTACAACTAGGTCCACTTGTTTAATTCATTAGTTTTTTATTTCATGGGTAATTTTGAAAGTTGTCATGAATAAGTGCTGAAAGTTTATAATGATCTATCATGGAATTGGGGTTTTAATTTTATTATATGATGATTTTATGAAGAGATTTTTATAGGAATTGATTTTAGGATCTAATTGGGAAAGTTGTTGGAATTAGGGAGGTAGTTTATAATGTCTTGATAAAGTGTTACTTGAGAGGAATTAGCTCAATTGATGAATAAAATTGAGTAGGGACTAAATTGTAAAAATTAAAAAGTTTATGGGTATAGGTAATTTTGAATATTAAAGGGCATAAATTGTGAATTAGAGTATAATTGAATTAGGTGCTAATGAGGGAGTGATTTTATAATTATAGATCAAGAAAACGAAGTGAATCGTGGAAATGAAAAATTACAAGAATAGTCCCTGAAAATTCTACGACTTTTGCAAATCAGCCCAGGTAAGTTCATATGGCAAATTTTAATGTTTTATCATGAAAATATTATGATTACTAAGGTATCTTATTGTAGATGAATACTATCAAATTGTATTAATTACCAAATGATATTTAATTAAAAGTGCAAATTAGTCGGAACAATGGTTTTGAGTGTTTTCATTCAATGAACATGATGAATTGACGGAATAGATGTGATATGTGCGCCCCTATAAGACCATAGCTGGGCTATGGCATCAGTACATTATGATATGTAATCCCGTATAAGACCATGGCTGGGCTATGGCATCGGTATGATGTGATAATGTGCCTCCGTATAAGACCATATCTGGGATATGGCATCGGTATGATATGTGATTCGTGTAAGACCATGGCAGGGCTATGGCTTCGGTGTGTGATATGTGACAATGTGCAAGTCTATGGTTTACTATGGTAATGTGATAATGAAGCACTCAATTCCATTATTGTTCCCTAATTTGACTATGGAAGTAAATGAGGAATGGGCCCATAAGAGTTAAAATTTATGAATAGTGACATGGAAGTTTTTCAAATAAGCTTATTAATGATTTTGTGATTTACAGGAAGATTTAGTTAATTTAAAAGATATATGATTATGTACAATGTTCGGTAAGATTTAAGTTTTTATGCCTATGAGCTTATTAAGCTTCTATAAGCTTACTTATGTAT
The DNA here is from genome assembly GCA_025698475.1 of Gossypium anomalum. Lineage (NCBI taxonomy): Eukaryota > Viridiplantae > Streptophyta > Magnoliopsida > Malvales > Malvaceae > Gossypium > Gossypium anomalum. The sequence goes on from CM046961.1 coordinate 88,770,890, forward strand.
GTTATTTGTTTTGTAGATCAACTTATATACATACAGAGGATCGGATCTACATCAAGGATCACACTATCTAGATTTACTCTGGTAGATTTTGTTAAATAACTTTTTGATTTATATGGCATGTATAGGGGTTGATTTGTTAATGTAATTGTATGAATGATTAAGTATATAAGCAAGTTGAATGTAATGTTTGTGTTAGATGATGAAATGAACATGTTTGCCTTGAATTGGTTGATTGGTTGGACTTTATTGGTATATAAATGCGTTTTTATGCAGGAGGTTAGTATGAGGGTGAGAAAAGTGATCTTAAAGGGCCTATTTTCGTCCACACTGGTAGACACATGGGCATGTGTCTAAGTCGTGTATGACACACGGCCTATCACATGGGCATGTGATAAGGCTATGTGCCCCCTGCAGCTTAAAAATGAGAAACAAAATGTTCAGTTTTGATCATGCGGCCTAGCACACGGGTGTGTGGCTTGGCCATTTGAATCACACGGTCTCCAACATGGCCGTGAGACGCAGCCGTGTGAAGTATGCACCTTAAATGTGAAATTTAATTATCACACTAAATGTAAAATTTAATTATCACACGGCCTAGCAACACGGACATGTGTTCAGGCCATGTGACTTGAGTTTCTTCTTGAATGTAAGTCAAAGAGCTCCACGGGCCTAGGACACAGGCGTGTGTGGCCACATGGCCTACCCACACGGGCGTGTCCCTATTCACACGGGCATGTAACCCTGTTTCAAGATAAAATTTTCTTAAGTTACCTCAGAACTCTTAAAGTTTTCAGTTTGGTCGCGGATTATCTGTAACGAATATTTTAGGCCTTGTAGGCCTGTATAAGGGACTTTAAGCATGTGTTTGAATAATATTTAATTTGGAATGAGTTTTATGATTTGGATTTGTGTATGTTTAATTGTATTTAAGTCTGGTAATGCCTCGTACCCTGTTCTGGCGTTGAATACGGGTAAGGGGCCTTACAAGACACATGCCCGTGTGCCTACCCGTGTAAACCTTTTTATGGCTATTTTCCAAGCCTTTGGTCACCCACTATCATCTATACGCCCTTAGGGACTTCAATGGTAGGTAACATGGCCTAATTATACTCTTAAATATCCTTAACATAACTCATTGCATGTTAACTTCATCTCATCGGTTTAGCACATGCTAGATTATCCTTTTCGCCTTAGGGATTAACATAGCGCATTTTACACTTAGGCTGTATTACACCCACTGTAACACCCAAATACCCGTGTCCATTACTGGAGTAGGGTCACATAACATAACCTGCTCAACTCCTCTATAGAACACTTCACGTACATAAGAATCAGATTTGCACTTTTAAGTTTCAATAATTTCGAATCCAATGTAATTAAATAATTATAACAATAATACAAGTTTCCATGAGTAACTTCTATAGTATGCGCATAAAAAAAAAAAGTGTAAAGTCTTGAGTTTAATGAATAACATCATACAACTAAACCTTTCTATTCATTTGGTGATTTTTCTCCTCTTGACCGAATACACATACATAATATATATCTCAAATGCTTAACATGTTAGTTCGAGCATAACATAATCACAATCATATCATAAATATGAACTTATATGTCAAGTTGATTAACACTTCAAGATTTATATCTAAACCATTATCAAATCCATACATAGGACTTGAGCCATATTCGCATGGCTTTATGTACAATACTATCAAAATAGCAAACCTCCCAAAATATATCCTATACATGCCATAATGTCTACTAGAGTTTTAAACAAAGGTACCAAAAAGGGTGTCAAAAGATGCGATGACTTCGTAACGGTTCCAAGCTTTCCTCGACAAGATGATCTATACAAAACCAATAAACACACCAAGTGAGTTATTAACTCAGTAAGTCCGAAGAAATTTCAAGAATGTAATAACCCGATTATTTTAGCAAAATAAATTTTCAATCCAATACTAGTCGAATTCAACCATGATATCACAAGGAAATCTTATGTCACATACGTACCTTATGAATTTGGTACATACTTACCCGAATTCACTATGTACTCCTACACCATTTAATCTTATGTCACACCAAGCATTATATATTAATACACAAATTAGAATCAAATCCTATGTCTAGTATCCATGCACATTTCATTACTCCTAATTTAATATTTTAATGAATTTTCATTTGCACAAGTAGTGCTCCACGATCGATATCGCACACTTAGTGCTCGATTTGAAAGTCCGCACACATAGTGCTCTTAATTATTCGTACACATAGTGCCATATTTTCTCGCACACATAGTGCCGCATAGCCTTGCACACATAGTGCTGTATTTTCTTATCTATAGCTACCACAATATCATAGATAGGTCAATATTTTCACATTCGATTTTAAAAAAAAAAAACTCATACATACCATGGTTTCTTATCCAACTTATTTTGTGTCATTTATATACAATGTTAACTGTAACTTAAATTACTTAAGGACTTACTTTTTAGTCGGATGAACAACTCCGATCGGCTACTCAACCGCTTTCGCTTTCCCTTTGGCCGAACTTAGCTCCTTTTGATCTTGAGCTCCAACTCCAACTAGCAAAAGAAAGTGCCGAATTGTCTTAGTGAAATTCCTCTTTTTCTTTCCTCTTGTTTCGGTTTTGCAAGAAGAATAAGATGAACACTTAGTTTCAATTTCTTCTTTTATTCATCTATTTATTTAATTCATTTTATTTAGAATGTTTTAATCACTTGTCCATATTATGATATAATTAATTTAAACTTAGTGGAGAGACATCATTACTTGGCCGGCCACTTAATGCATTATTGGGCATTTTGACATGCAAACCCAAACTTTCATACTTTGAAATTATTTGGTCCTTACACATTTACCTAACATATTTTCTAAGTTTCTCAACTAAGTCCTTTCAAGTGAAATTCACATTCATATGACTAAATTAAAACATCTAATTTTTCACACATGCACTATCACACATAGAAGATATAATTAATAATTTTTAATAATTTTTATGACTCGGTTTTGTGGTCCTGAAACCATATTCCGACTACGGTCAAATTAGGGCTGTCACACCCACATTCCATTATATGCTATGTCCACTCTCAACTTACATTTTTAGGATGTTGTAATCTGTTGCTTTAGGATTCCAAGGCACCGCCCATCAAACTTGCTAAATAAGCGCCAGATGGAGCTCATGCAGGGCCTTAGTTTACTTAGCCTCTTCTTTATTTATAAAATGTTAAAAAAAATTCTTTACTCAACATACCTCAATAGCTTCATCAGCAGTAATATTTTGGAAGAATGGATGGACAACCATCCTCGGCTTAAAAGTTTGTTGGAGTGAGAAGCTACGCTTTCGTGAGGCTTTCACCTCCGTATGGGCTAGTGGATTGCTTCTAGGATATATCTGTACCTATGCTTCGTGAGATTTTCATCTCCGTATGGCCATAGGGAAATGTGTCCCCCTGAACCGAACTTGGTCTATATGAGCCTATAATGGGTGAAGACCGAGGAATCTGCTGGTTTAGGTACCCTCACTTTAGAACTGAAACACATATAGTGAACTTTAAGTGCTTACCCTAGTGTGTATAGTGATAGCCTTTAGTAAGCTACCCTTATAAGTGCTTGTTTATTATGCTTTTATATATGATACTGACTTATTTTATTTTACTATCATTACATGTCACTCAACATTTAAAGGTGTTGATTCACGGTTCGATTTCTAGATTAGAAAGTTTTGTAATGAGGAACGAATATCTTGATAAAGTGGAGAACAACGTTTCTGTCTGTGCGTGGTCAGAAAAAACTCAGTTAGAGAAAGGAAATAGTGTTACCGAGGGGTATACGTCAGAGTTGTAGGACTTCACTCGTATCAGTTCGACACAGAATGAGAGTCAAGAGTTGAAGAACATTTGGGCCCAATGGGATGATGAGGCTAAGCAACTGTTCTACCAGAATTATGGAGATCTCCCCTATTTGCTAGACATCAAGGTGGATAAGCATCTGTTTCGAGCTATGGTATAGTTTTAGAACCCTGCTTATAGTTGTTTTACATTTGGAGAGGTAGACTTAGTACCTACTTTGGAGGAGTATACGACCTTGCTTCGCTGTCCAAAAATCCAAGGTAACAAAGCTTATGTTAGGGCTGCTAATCTTCCTACTTTCGTGAATAAATTAATGATAATCACAGGGATAAGTGAACAGTGGGCCGCAGCTCGAGTCTAACAAAAGGGTGATGGTAAATGTATTCTGTGGGCAAGTTTAAGGGATCTAATATTGGCACACCCAGATGTGAAGAGAAAGGTTGATGTCCTGGCCTTAAGTATTTATGGTTTGGTGATTTTCTCAAAAGCTATGGGACACATAGATGAGGCAGTTGCGAATTTATTCGATCAACTAGATAAGCAGAATACACTTGTGCCTGCAATCCTAGCTGAAACATTTAGATCCTTGAATGCATGTCGGAGAGTTGGGGAAGGTAAATTCATTGGATGTGCACAGTTGTTGTTAGTATGGTTACACAATCACTTTTGAAAAGTTGATAAGGTTCCTTGCCGAGTGTTCTTTGAGGATTATTCTCCCTTAAGGGAAGTAGTAGTTACACCAAGGAGGGACGACATCACAGAGGAAACGTGGATGGAAATACTTCAGAATCTTCGAGAAGAAGATGTAATATGGAAAGCCCCTTAGATGGCTCCTAATGAAATCCTTTATGTTTGCAAAAGTTTTGATTGGTACCGCTTCCTGAAATTTGGGGAGTTGTTGGTTATGCACCATTACTCGTCCTAAGGCAATACAAAGCGGGTCAGTTTATACTGCAACACAAGGGTTAGCTCAAAGTGATTTCTCATATAAGGGGGATCATTATAAGAAGAAGATGCGAGAGATTTCCGAGGCTTGGAAGAAGATTTGCTGTGTGAAGATTCTGACTGAAGGTCCGACGACAACTCTTTAGTACAAAGGATGGTTTAGCAAGAGGACCAATGATAACATCCCTAGGCTGAGTTTGGGGGCCGCTCGATCGATGAAGGAGAGTTTACGAGTGATTCCATCAGAGTTAGAAGTCATAAAGCAAAAGTTCAAAAGGAAGAATTTGGAGCTTGAGAAAAAGATAGAGAGGCTTGAGGAGAAGAAGATGTATCTAAACTTAGACGTCGACGTTTAAAAAATCGAGGTCGAAAAAGTGAAAAAAGAAAAGAGAAAAATTGAGGAAGACTGAGATGACTTGAAGACGTAATATAAGAGGATACAGTTATCAATAAAGAGAGCTAGATTGGGGAAGTCTTCAGAACAGTGGCAACAAGAGGTTCAAGAGGAAAAAGCCAAAGCCAAGTATTGGGAGAAGAAGTTTCAAGAGATGCAAGTACAAAATCAGACCATAGAGAAGGAGAACCAAGGATTAAAAGCTAAGGTGACTGAGCTTGGACGATTTCTTCATCATCACCGAAGTTATAATTCTGAGGTCGAGTTAAAGGCAAGTATGAACAAGATCGAGGAAATAAAGCACAATATTGAAGGGTTGGAAGCAGCATTGCAGAATTGTGAACTTCAGATTGAGCAGCTCGAGGTAAGAGAAAGACATTAGAAGTGAGAGCTTCACCATTTTCAGGATCAAGTTAGAGATAGGGACTATCTCATGGTAGAAGCCATAATCCAGATTCGAGAGGTTGCTGATCATCTGCAAGACCTAGCAATGCAAGCTAATGTATTGAGTGCAAAGTATGAGTCAGTGTCAGATAGAGGTCAAGAGTTAGCTTTGTTATTGGATAGGGTTAAAACGTATTTGTAATCCGTTTTGTGTAAAGACTTTTTTTCTTAAATAACGTTTTCTAAAAGAAACTGAATCAGAATCGATATCTTTTTGCATTCATGCATTTGTATCTTATCGCATCATATGCATTCAAATTTATAGAAAGACCCTAATTAGTTAAAATTATTAGGGAGAAAGAAAGAGTGAGAGAAAGGAAAATCTAGAAGCAACACATCCTTACGGTACACGTGCTAAGACAAAGAATATGGATCAAAGACTTGAGTAGATTTAGAAAGAAATACAAGAGCAATTGTAAGAACAGTTGGAAAAAATCCAACAAGAGATGAAGGACCAAATGTTGGAGGCTTAAAGGAATATGATGGCTGAGATGGCTCAGCTGCTAAAGGGGGCGACGAATAAAGGAAAGGCCCCTATGACCATCACTGAAGAAGATAATGAGGATCATCCTCCGAGTTTTACTCCACCCTATGTGCAAACTCAACCTGAAGCATATCCCTGAAGGCCGTCCATCACAATAAGGCCTCAACATGGGCAAGTTGATGCTGGAATACCTATGAACTTTCAAACTGGCTCAGGATTCAACACAGGAGATAACCCTACCAATCCAGTCATCTCTGATTTAGATGTAGCTGAGAGGGAGGAGATGCAGCTCGAATCATCAAGGCAATTAGAGGAACATTGTAGATGGTTAGAGGAGAAATTTAAGGCATTGGAAAACGCTGATAGTCATCAGGGGATTGATGCCAAGGACTTAAGTTTGGTCCCAGATTTGGTGCTTCCCCATAAGTTCAAAATGCCAAAATTTGAGAAGTACAACGGGACTACTTGCCCTGAGGCCCATATCACCATGTTCTGTAGGCAGATGACTGGCTATGTAAACAATAATCAATTATTGATCCATTGTTTTCAAGATAGTTTAGTTGGGGCAGCGGCTAGGTGGTACAATCAATTGAGTTGCGCAAGGATCGGTTCTTGAAGAGACTTAGCACAAGCCTTTATGCAGTAATATAATCATGTGACTGACATGATTCCTGATAGAATCACTTTGCAAAACATGGAAAAGAAGCCTAATGAGAGCTTTAGGCAATATGCACAGAGATGGAGAGAGGTTGCCATGCAAGTTCAACCATCGCTCTTGGAGAAATAAACTACCATGCTATTCATTAACACCTTGAAGGCCCCATTCATTACTCATATGATTGGAAGTACCACCAAGAGCTTTGCTGATATGGTCATGGCAGGGGAAATGATTGAGAATGCCATAAGGGGTGGTAAGATAGAGGGGAAACCTGCTAAAAAATCAGCCCCAAGAAGGAAAGATAGTGAGGTGAATAATACGAGTAGTTATAACTCAAAAGCGATTACGGTTAGTCAGCCCAGTGCAAGTAAAGTTGGGCAACAGGATTCCCAAAAGCAGGGACCTGGTACGAGACAAAATTCTAAAAAGGTCCCATTTACGCCTATACCAGTGACGTATCGAAAGCTTTACCAGAGTTTATTTAATGCGCATGTAATAGCTCCTTTTCATTTAAAACCATTGCAACCCCCATATCCCAAATGGTACGATGTAAACGCCAAATGTGAATACCATGTAGGGATATCAGGGCACTCGATCGAAAATTACACTGGCTTTAAAAAAGTAGTGGAAAAACTTATCAAGATGGGGGTTGTGAAATTTGACGACACCCCTAATAATAAGAACCCATTGCCAAATCATGGTAATCAAGGGGTAAATGCAATTGGGGACACTGGTATGAGAAGAATTAAAGAGGACGTGGCTGAAGTAAGAATGCCAATGAAAGTAATCTGGGAAGAAATGGTGAAAAGAGAGATGCTAATCTCTAAAGAAGGGAATAGAGGAGTGAGGGACTACTACGAGTACTATGCTGAAGAGGGACACGAGATCCAGGAATGTGATGAGTTTAAGGCCTTGGTACAAAGCCTTATGGATAATAAGGAGCTGGAATTTTATGAAGATGGCTCAGATGAGGGACATATATGCACTTTAGAAGGTGGACCGAAGAATCAAAACCGACCAAGGATCATTATTTCTTTACTAAAAAATAATGAAGTTGAAATACCAATAGTACCGAAAGTCATTATTTATAAATCCGTTTCCTTTCCTTATAAGGATAATAAGAGGGTACCCTGGAATTATGACTGCAATGTGACAATATCGGAGAAAGAGGATATAGCTAGTGCTTCTAAGGAGGCTCAAGATGAGGGTTCTTACATACGTAGTGGGAAGCGTTATGATGTAGAAGGCGTCAAAGTTGAGCCCGCGAAAGCAAAAGCCTTCGACAAAGGAAAGAGGGCTGAAGTACTGGTTAATGAGCCAGTAAAGGAAGAAGAAGCCAGAGAGTTTCTAAATTCTTAAAACACAGTGAGTACAGCGTGGTTAAATAATTGAGTAAACAACCAGCTCGCATATCAGTATTGACTTTGCTTCTAAGTTCAGAGGTACATCGGGAAGTATTGATGAAGGTGCTCAACGAGACTTATGTTACTAATGATATATCCGTCAACAAGTTGGATCGATTGGTTAGTAACATAAGTGTTGACAATTTCATTTATTTCAATGATGATTAAATCCTACCTGGAGGCATGGGATCAGCTAAAGCTTTACACATTACCACTTGCTGTAAGAGGTATACCTTGCCGAGTGTGCTTATTGATAATGGATCAGCCTTAAATGTCTTGCCATTATCCACATTGAATAGATTGCCCATAGACAGTTCTCACATGGAAACATGCCATAATATAGTGAGAGCATTCGATGGCACGGAAAGGAAGGTCATAGGAAGAATTGATATCCCTTTGATGATTGGGCCAAACATATATGAGGTATACTTTTTAGTGGTGGACATCAAGCCCTCTTATAATTACTTGTTGGGAAGGCCTTAGATACATTCCGCAGGAGCGGTACCCTCATCTTTGCACCAGAAGTTGAAGTTAGTAGCAGATGGACGGCTGGTCACCATAAATACAGAAGAAGACATCATAGCGACAGTTACCAGTGATGCACCCTATGTAAAAGCAAACGAGGAGGCCATTGAGTGCTCTTTTCGTTCCTTAGGATTCATTAATGCAACATTCATTTCAAAGGGGAATGAGGTGCCGGTACCCAGGATATCCAGAACTACAAAAATGGGTTTGCAAATGACAATGGTGAGAGGAGCCTTGCCAGGAAAATGATTAGGAAGGTATCTTCAAGGAAGGGTTCAAATTTTAGAACTAAAGAAAAAGAGAGACCGCTTTGGCTTGGGTTACAAGCCAGATCATAAGCAAAGGAGGAAGGAAATAGAGAAGCGTCAAGAAAGAAGAAGGGCGCATTTAAGTGGAAGGGAAGTAGAGTGGGAATTGATGACGTTCCCTCATAAATCCCGAACTTTTATATCAGGAGGGATAATTCACCTTGAAAGACGATTGCTCAAAAAAGAAAGTTATCACATCAATGTTGTGCATAATGAAGAGTCTGAACGAGGAAACCTTGAGGGCATTCGCCCTTACGAACCGGGAAGCTCTTTAAACAATTGGGTTGCAGAAGAACTTCCTGTAGTTTTTAAAGATTTTTCAGAGTAATTTTCAGAACACTCTTATTACTCTAAAGCCTAGGAGTAGTAAGATTTCATTTGTAAAATAGGCTCATGCTCGGATATTTGCATTTCAATAAAACGAAACTTTTGTATCGATTCGAGTGAATATTCTTTTATACCGTTCAATATTCTTTTGACCTTTAAATTCTTTCAATTCTTTTTTTTTTCCATTTCATTCATGACATATAAATAAACGTTCCTAAAATTCATTCATTCTTTGTACATTTTTCGTACCCTGCAGGTCCCTAGATATCAATGACATGAGCACTGATACTACAAATCCTAGATTCTCTTTTGAGCAAGACATGTGTTTAGAAAAACTTCAGGATTTTGAGGATGACAGGGATTGTGATATGTCTCCAGATTTGTCGAGAATGGTGAAACAAGAGGAGAAACAAATCTTATCCTGTGAGAAAGGGGCAATAGAGAATGTAACCTTGGAAGAAGGGAAAGAGGTAAAAATTGGCACACATATTGCTAAGGAAACAAGACAAGGTCTTGTTGAGTTGCTATGTAAATTCAAAGATATATTTGCATGGTCATATCAGGATATGCCAGGATTGAATACTGATATTGTGGTATATCATCTTCCCATAAGACAAGATTGCAAGCCAGTTCAACAAAAATTGCGAAGGATGAGGCCGAATATTGTGCTGAAAATAAAAGAGGAAGTCAAGAAGCAGTTTGATGCTGGATTCTTACAAGAAGTTAAGTACTCAGAATGGATGGCTAACATTATGCCTGTCGCTAAGAAGGATGGAAAGGTACAAATGTGTGTTGATTACAGAGATTTAAACAAAGCTAGCCCGAAGGATAATTTTCCTTTACCACACATCGACACTTTGGTAGACAATACAGCGGGATATTCGTTGTTCTCTTTTATGGATGGTTTCTCAGGGTACAATAAGATAAAGATGCATCCTGAAGATATGGATAAAACCACCTTCATAATGTTGTAGGGTACCTTTTGTTACAAGGTAATACCCTTTGGGCTGAAGAATGCAGGAGCAACATACCAAAGAGCTATGGTGATCTTATTCCACGATATGATGCACAAAGAGATTGAGGTGTATGTTGATGACATGATTGCCAAATCTCGAACGGAGAAGGAGCATATTGAAGTATTGAGGAAGTTGTTCCTGAGTTTAAGAAAGTTTCAGTTGAAGCTTAATCCGGCAAAGTGCACTTTCGGAGCTAGGTAGGGGAAATTATTAGGCTTTGTGGTTAACGAAAAGGGAATAGAAGTTGACTCAGACAAAATTAGAGCCATACGAGAATTGCCTCCACCACGTACTCAGAAGAAAGTTCGGGGTTTTCTTGGAAGGTTGAATTATATTGCTTGGTTTATTTCATAATTAACCGAGAAATACGATCCTATATTTCGCCTCCTTAGAAAACACAACTAAGGTACTTGGGATGAGGAATGCCAGAATGCCTTTGATAAAGTCAAACAATACTTGTTAAACGCTCCAGTACTATCTCCACCCAATCCAGATAGACCATTAATTCTGTACTTATCAGTGTTTAGTAATTCTATGGGCTGTGTGCTTGGTCAACATGACGAGTCAGGAAGAAAGGAGAAAGCGATATATTACCTCAGTAAGAAATTCACTAAGTGTGAAATGAGATATTCGTCAATTGAAAAGTTGTGTTGTGCTTTGATTTGGACAACTCGAAGGTTGAGAAAATAAATGCTATATCATACGACTTGGCTAATTTCAAAACTTGATCCGTTAAAGTACATGATGGAGTCAACAGCCTAAATGGAAGAATGGCAAGATGGCAAATATTGCGTTCAGAATTTGATATAGTATATGCGAGTCAAAAGGCTATAAAAGGAAGCGCGATAGCAGAATTTCTGGCTAGCAGAGCTCTAGAAGATTATGAGCCGTTGAGCTTTGATTTCCCTAATGAAGAGTTGATGTATGTGGTAGTCATTAAAGAATATCCATGGAAGCTAAACTTTAATGGCGCATCTAACGCAGTAGGAAATGGAATTGGGGCAGTCTTGGTATCCCCAAATGGTGATTATTATCCATTTACATGTAAATTGGATTTTGACTGTACGAACAACATGGCCGAATATGAAGCATGCATCATGGGGATTCGAGCGGCCAAAGAGCGAAAAATTAGAACCCTGGAAGTATATGGAGACTCTGCGTTGGTAATTTACCAGCTTAGGATTGAATGGGAGACAAGGGACCCCAAATTGATTAATTATCGAAGGGTAGTTTTGGAGTTACTTAAAGAGTTTGATAATGTCACTTTTAGTTATCTCCCACGGGACGAAAATCAGATGGCAGACGCTCTGGCAACATTGACTTCCATGATTAAAGTAAATAAACAAGAGGATGTAAGATCAATTCAGATGAGCATTTCTGAGGTTCCAGCTCATTGCTGTAACATCGAAGAAGAGGAAAAGGATGACCATCCTTAGTATCAAAATATATTACGGTATGTGAGAAATCGTGAATATCCTGAGCAGGCAACTGAAAATGACAAAAGGACTTTGAGGAGGTTAGCCTGCGAATATGTACTAGATGGGGACATCCTTTATAAAAGAAGGAAAGATCAGGTACTTTTGAGATGCGTCGATGCTGTGGAAGCTAGACATGGAAGAAGTACATGAAGGTGTTTGTGGGACACATGCTAATGGCTTTACGATGGCAAGGCAAATCATGAGGTTTGGATACTATTGGTCTACTATGGAAGGGGATTGTATCAGCTATGCTAAGAAATGTTATAAATGCCAGATATATGGGGACAAGATTCATGTACCACCTTCACCCTTACATGTTATGACTTCTCCATGGCCCTTTTCCATGTGGGGCATGGATGTCATTGGGCCAATATCACTAAAAGCTTCGAATGGGCATCGTTTCATTTTCGTAGTCATTGATTACTTCACTAAATGGGTAGAGGCAGCTTCATATGCTAGTGTTACCAAGTCGGCAGTAAGTCGATTCTTAAAAAAAGAGATTATTTGTCGGTGTAGGATTCATGAGAAGATCATATCAGACAATGCGTTAAATTTGAATAACAGCACGATAGCGAAAGTTTTCAACCAATTTAGGATTAAACATCATAATTCATCTTCATATCGCCCAAAAATGAATGAGGCAGTGGAAGCTGCCAACAAAAACATCAAGAAGATAGTGGGGAAAATGACTGAGACTTACAGAGATTGGCATGAGAAATTACCATTTGCACTCCTAGCTTATTGAACATCCATCAGAACCTCTACTAGGGCAACTCCTTTCTCGTTGGTTTATGGGATGGAGGCAGTGTTACCCATTGAAGTAGAAATACCTTCTCTTCGAATTTTGTCAAAGATAAAGCTAGATGAAGCAGAATGGATTCAAGCGCGGTATGACCAATTGAACTTGATTGAAGAAAAGAGGCTAAGGGCTATTCGTCATGGTCAGATGTATCAGAAGCGAATGATGCGAGCCTATGATAAGAAAGTTTGTCCAAGAGAATTCCACAAAGGGGACCTTGTATTGAAAAAGATTCTTCCCATACAGAAGGACTTTAGAGGAATGGATGCCGAATTGGGAAGGACCATATGTTGTGAAGAAGGCTTTCTCTAGTGGTGCACTGATTTTGACAGAAATGGATGGGAAGAGTTTACCCAATCCAGTGAATTCAGACTCAGTCAAGAAGTACTTTGTTCAAAAAGAGAGGGGAATCTAAGGTGAAAACCTGCAAAGGGCGCTTTGAGATTTCTAAAAAAAAGACGGAGAGGCCAAGGTGAAAAACTCGCAAAGGGCGCCTTGAGACCAAAAGGGTTTTGAGTTGAAAACCTGAAAGGGCTGCTCAAATTTTGAGAAGCATGCAGTGACCTTGTTATACTGGATTTGAAGAGGAATGTAGTATGTTACATACCGGGACATCAACAAAGTACTTTGGATCTTCTAAACACATGTTAAACTCAAAACAGTCTTCATGGAATTTGTATGCAGAAGCCCAAGCTACGATATGTTAGACATCGAATTTTTGTTCTGTTTACTATCTTTGGATTCTTTTTCTTCTAAAAGATATGATTTCAGATTAATTTCCTATTGTATTTTGATGATTTATCTAACTATTCTCAAGATCAAATTATTTGTCTTCCAAAGTGTGTTGCATTGAAATAATGATTGATGAACTAAATATTTTTGCAAATAAATTTTTGGATATTACTCTGGAAATCTCTAGAGAATACCAGAAACTAAAACAGAACTGTTGTTTGAAGAATTCCCATGAGTGAGGCTCGGAGGTATTCGAGAAAATTTCTTCTTCAGTCTAAAGGATAATTGGACAATTCAAATGATTCAATCTTAGAAAAGGATCGTCTTCAGCAGGTCGTAACATTCGGAGAATGGTATAATAGGACCAATCTAATTCAAAACATAGGAGCAGAGTAGAGGTGTTCATGGGCCGGGACGGGCCGGGTTCGGGTCAGGCTCAACTAAAAAATCATGCCCATTTATTGGACTCGGGCCGGGCCGGCCCAATAAATGGGCCTAAAATTTTGCCCAAGCCCGACTCGGATAAAAATACTAAAACCGGACTGACCCGGCCACCATGTATTAATTTTTATATTATTTTTAAATATATATACTACATCAAAAATACTAAAAATATCAAAATAAATATTTCCCAACAAATTGAAAATAAATTTTGAAAAATATGTAAACTTAAATAACATTAAGATAAATGCAACTTAACAAGCAAATGCTTCTAAAATAATAAAAAAATTAACAAATGCCTTTAAAATAATAAGAAAATTAACAATAAAATAAAATTTATACAATATCCAAACAATAACAACAAAATAATAGCAACATAATAGTAAAATGGTAGTAAAATATGGAGAAATCAACAAGAAAATAATATTCAAAAATAAAAAAATATGCAGATTTTTTGTCCTTTAGTGAGTTCGGGTAGCAGTCAGCCTGCTCAGCTAAAAATACCTTACCAGAGGCCCGGCCATTTTTAAACGGGTCTTATTTTTTTGTCCAAGCCCATTTTTCTGCCTATATTTTTGCCCAAACCCTCCCATATTCGGGCGGGCCTTGGTGCCTAGTAGCAGCAGCCCGACCCATGCACACCTCTAGAGCAGAGTATGATTGATACTTTGAGTAAAATAAAGGTGGAACTTGGATGGATGAACAAGTAAAGACGTCCGAAATAGGAGTCATTTTCATAACATTTTGCATTATAACATGTCTAATTAGGAGTTTTTTTGACTCATTTCGATCATGGCATCCTAATCATTAAGCATAAGCATATATGCATGCTACAGGTTATGTCCCTTAAGGGACAATATAGATCAAAGATGACAGATTTGGTGTCTCTGTATTAGACGGGGAGCAGATCGAAGATAGCAGATCTGACATTCGTGTGTTTACATCGAAACAGATCAAAGATGACAGATTTGGCATCTCTATATTAGACGAGGAGCAGATCGAAGATAGCAGATCTGACATTCGTGTATTTACATTGAAGCAGATCAAAGATGACAGATTTGGCGTCTCTGTATTAGACGGGGAGCAGATTGAAGATAGCAGATCTAACATTCGTGTATTTACATCGAAGCAGATCAAAGATGATAGATTTGGCGTCTCTGTATTAGACAGGGAGCAGATCGAAGATAGCAGATCTGATTTTCGTATATTTACATCGAAGCAGATCAAAGATGACAGATTTGGCGTCTCTGTATTAGACGGGGAGCAGAACGAAGATAATAGATCTGACATTCGTGTATTTACATCGAAGCAGATCAAAGATGATAGATTTGACGTCTCTGTATTGTCAGACAGCAGATCATCGTTAACAGATTTGGCTTCTCTGTATGGACAGAGAGCAGATCACCGATAGTAGATTTGGCGCCTCTGTATTGACAGAGAGCAGATCGAAGATAGCAGATTTGGCGTCTCTGTATGGACAGAGAGTAGATCGAAGATAGTAGATTTAGTGTCTCTGTATTGACAGAGAGCAGATCGAAGATAGTAGATTTGGCATCTCTGTATTGACAGAGAGTAGATCGAAGATAGCAGATTTGGTGTCTCTGTATTGACAGAGAGTAGATCGAAGATAGCAGATTTGGTGTCTCTATATTGTCAGAGAGCAGATCGAAGATAGCTGATTTGGCGTCTCTGAATTGCCAGAGAGCAGATCGAAGATAGCAGATTTGGCATCTCTGTATTGACAGAGAGTAGATGAAGATAGCAGATTTGGCGTCTCTGTGTTGACAGAGAGCAGATCAAAGATGACAGATTTGGCGTCTTTGTAGTAGACGGTGAGCAGATCGAAGATAGCAGATTTGACATTCCTGAGTTACAATGAAGCAATTTGAAGTTATCAGAATACCTTTGAGGAAGATGAGGATCAAGATTTCGAGACTTGGCCAGGCCGGCCAAATTTGGTCCTTTTAATCTTTGCTCTATTCCTGTTACACAGTAATAAAAAAAAAGGGGCAGCTGTAATAGCCCAAATTTGCCCGGGCCCGTGAAATGAAATAAACAAAATTTATAAACTGAAAATAAAATGTCCCTATTAATGTCCAATTTACAATAAACAGGCCTAAGGGCCCAATAGCCCAAACTCGGTTACACTTGTAGCCCAACTAGTTTAAACCATAATACCCATTAAACCTATACCCGCTTACACCTAAAACCCTCAGCCCATGTACCCGAACTTGACCCAAATCAGTAAAGCCCAGTAAGGCCCAATCCCTAAACTGAATCAGGAAACCCTAGGGTTTCCAGAAGCTTCGAGCAGCAAGCACCCCAATCGTCACGCCCCTTCATCTCGCGCCGTTCCAGTGGATTTTTATCGGCGCCGTGATTCCAGCTCCGTATCGTGCCGTAATCAGTGCACGAATCAATGCCGACGCACTCACCACCGTGATATCCTCGCTGGTACCTACAAAAAGGAAAGAAACAGCAGCAACAACGCAAATATAGCAGGAAATAAAGATTGTGAATATTGTCAGTGGCTATAAAAGCCCGAATCAAAATGATGTAAAGTACGTTTTTTATATACACACATATACAGTAAAAGACAAAACAGTTGACTAAACAGAGGTGATTATTCTACTTTCTTTTTTATTTCTTCTCTAGAGATATATACAAATATTGAAAAATAAAAGAAAAAGAACCCAACTTTGCGAAAAACGAAGCTTTCCAGCTTCCGGCCGCCGTAAGAGGCGGTGTTGACGGTGGCGCGTAGGCTCGTGTAAGCCCATGGACGGAGGCTTGACAGAGCTCCGAGGGCCGGTTCTCAACCCTCTTTCAGAGAATTTTTTTGTTTTTTTTAGAAT
Organism: Gossypium anomalum; assembly: GCA_025698475.1. NCBI lineage: Eukaryota > Viridiplantae > Streptophyta > Magnoliopsida > Malvales > Malvaceae > Gossypium > Gossypium anomalum. The sequence continues at coordinate 88,787,568 of CM046961.1, forward strand.
CGGGTTTAAAATGATTTTTAGGGTTGATATTTGGCTTTTATAGCCTTATAGAAACGGCGTCGTTTTGTTTTAAACAATAGGCTTCAAACGGCGTCGTTTCAAAGCTCAGGATCTGCGTGTTGACCCGTGACCCGGATAAGATCCGCGTGTTTTCATTTAAAAGGGCAAATTGCCCAATCGATCCTTCCGCATTTTTAAAATTTATAATTTCATTTTATTTTTATTTTAAATTGGCCCTAACCTTTATATTTATTTCAATTTAGTCCCAATGGCCATTAAAACCTATTCTGAAGAACGACGTTGTTTTTGGGACTAGGGCTAATTGCCCAGTGAGTCCTTCAAATTGTAATGTGCATTTCAATTAGGCCCAAATTTTTCATTTATTTGTAATTAACCCTAGATTTATTAAATTTAATTTAATTTTAATCCCTTTTTATATATATTTAATTTATTTTAAATACTATATGTATTATTTATTTTTATAAACATTAGTTATATGTAAAAATAGTATATATATTATTTTTATTTATATATTATTTATATTATTATATATATTTTTATTATTTTATTATATTTTATACATTTTACTATATATATTATTCCTTACATTATTTTTTATTATAAATTATTTTATTTTATTATTCATAAATTCCGTATAATTTTTAAATTTGTAAATTAATAGTAAATAAATACGTGTATTATCAATATTTAGTACTTAGCGTGTAATATTCTTAAAATTACCGTAAATTTTGTTCTTATTTAAACACATTATTATTTTTATAAATATATATTAAGTTATGATATAGTATATATTAATCGTTTCTAAAAAATCTCCTTTATCATTTACATAATGTTTTAAATATCTTTTTATATACACCTCGTTTATTTTTTTAATTGTATTTAGATTTTTTTAGTCTTATTTTATATACGTGTTAGTAATTCGTTTATCAATTTTTGTATCATTTTGTATTATCTTATGAATTATTTGTTGTTTTATATATTTGCATGAAATATTATTATATATTATGTTATGTTCATTATTCTTTATATTGAATTTTGCATGAAATGATAATGTATTTATGATTATGTCATTTATGATTATATATGCATAAAATGTTAATGTATATTGTGTAATTTATATCATTACTTATCATTTTTTACTATATTGGCATGAAATGTTAAAATATGTATCATGTAGTTTATTTTTTTTAAAATTTGATCTTTTGAAATATGTTAGATACATCATTGTTATGAAAATCCAAAAGAATTTTTAAAAGATGAGGCAATGTTTTTGGTATTTAGGAATTCGGAAAGTAGTGCCCTAACATGCTGGGTTGCGACTTTCCGTTTGTCTAAATGTCTAAAGTATCCTTCTAAATAGATTTTGTAAGTCACAAGGTGATTTCAGTTACGAAAGTTTAAGAATATCATGTCCAATCATGCTGGATGTGATATTTGTACTCTTTTGGAGCGAAGGAATCTCGATTTTCAACTCAAATTATCTTGGTTTTTAAAGGGATCTTTTTTTTTAAGTTCTTTCAAACTTTTGACATCAAGACAAAAAACTATTCAATTTGGTACCAATTTTGGGCGTTGCGAGGGTGCTAACCCTTCCTCGTACGTAATCGACTCCCGAACCTATCTTCTCATATTTTCGTAGACCAAAATATTTTATAAGGTGATCCAATCACACCTAAAAAGGTTGGTGGCGACTCTCGTTTTCAAAAATCTCGCTTTAAAAAAGGAGGTTTCGACAATTGGTAATTATATATTTGTAGATATCACCTCGTAATTCTATATTTTATTGCAGTATTTATATTTTGGACGTTAGTACATCTGGAGGTGGTCACTAACTCAATACATTCATATTTAAGGTTTTAAGGAGAAATCATGTGCTTCGCAAGTAGTGCTGCAGTAGTGTGAAAATAAGGTGTAGGTATTAACTTGTTAACCTGAATGTTTTAATAATATTTTAAATAATCTAAATGTGGGCGAAGCTATTGGTCCGGCTTTATTAAAAGTCTAAGTGAATGTTTTAAAGTGGTTAAGTCAGGTACATTATTAGCCTTGACTAAATGCCATGTTTGCAAAGTTGCATGATTGACTAAATGGTTGATTGTTTTGTATTGATATGAATCGTTTGTTAATGTAATGTATGTTTGGTTGTACGTATAACATGTATTAATTTGGAAATAAATTTTGAATGCTTGAAATCTTGTTAGGTAAACTATCGTGAAAAGTATTGAATGAAAAACTGTTATACGTACAATGGAATTAATTTCTTAAAGTGTTAATGAATGATGGTATGATAAAATGTCACAGTAATGATGCTGAAATTGAACGTTTGATATGTGAACATTATAATGACGACATGTAAACTATGCAACTGAAAGAAAATGTATGAAACATGCATTTGATTAAAATATTGTATGACATATCGCATGTACATAGAGTGGGATATTGTGGTTGACGGAGGAGTTCTGTGTAGTAATGGCTGCATTTTAAGTTCGTATATATGTTGCCAGTGCACTGCACCGAGTGTAATGAAGAGAATGGCGATCATATTGCATTTTATGTTAAATGGCAATATTTTTGCATTATATTATATGGTGGTTTAACCACATCAAGCTTTGCTAGCAATGTTTGGAGTTTGATAGACGAGTTCTGGAGAACTCGTGGTGTGTAGCGTATGATATGGGTAGGATTTCATTATGCATTACGATATGTCCATGACATTTATGAATGATTTTACATATGATATATAACAACCTGATACAATGGTGTCAAAAATAATGGTTTTCGGACCTATTTTTGTAAATCAAATTTGTAAATTTTTAATAAAAATATTTACGGAGTTATTGTTTAGGTAAAATGAAATTTCAGATAAGTAATTTTGCAAAATTTGTGATTAACTAATGTTTAGTGACTATATTATAAAGTTAACTTGCTATAGATTTTAATTAGAAAATAATTAAGGGGGTTAAAGTTGAATTAACCCAAAAGGCCTTAATTGGCAAGTAGTTTTGTTGAAAATTTGTCAATGGACGGTTTAAAAAAAATATGGGCTTTAGTTATTATTATAAAATATATTAATTAAAAAATATATATGTGTATAATATAGAGAGAGAGGAAGGAAAAGTGTTAATTTTCATTTTTTTTTATGCTTATGTCGAAATAAGAGAAAGAAAGAAAAACCTAGAAGCTTGAATTTTCAGATAAAAAATTGTAAGTGTAATTTAGTCTTTTTTATTATAAAATTTTATATTTTTGAGCGCCTGGGAGCTTATCTAGCCAACCCGTGTGTTAATTTGTCAAAGTATTAAAGTTTTGAAAGGTTATCATTGATGATTTCTCTGAGTTTTGGTGTTAAAATGTTAGATTTTAAGTTTGGGTATGAATAAGAACTAGTTTGTAAAGTTTGATAGGTAAACTTTGTACTTAAGGGTTAAATGAAACAAGGTGTATAACTGTAATGAAATATTGTTAGAAATATGTAATAGAGAGTTTACGGAGGATGAGGTTGAAATCAGATTGTAAAACAAAGTTCAAATTTGAGAGATATGACTATTTCGAGTTTAGGGGCTAAATTGAATAAAATCAAAAAGTTTAGGACACATTAAAAAAATGAAATTGAACAAATACATGCTTATAATAGGATGATATGAGATTTTTTAGAATTGATAAACTAAACTGAACTATTTTATAGATCAAGAATTTAACCAAATCGAGGTTAGTTGCGGAAAAGCAAAAATTGTCAAGTACTCTTTAAAAGCTCATTTGGTTGTTGTTTTGCCAAGTAAGTTCATATGAAACTTACTAAATTAAATCATGTAATCTTTGTATTTCTATAAATTGAATATTTCTATAAATTGAATCATTATATTTGTTACATGTTTATTTTATTCTACAAAGTTTGATATTGAGTAAAAAGAAAATGATTATTTGAGTTTAAAATGTTATGTTTGAGATTGATTATTGAATTAGAGGACTTATTTGAACAGAAATAAAAATTTGTATAAGTGATTATATGTTTTGATATTGAGTTTAGTTGGGACGTATTATGTTATATGAAATGAGAAAATTTGATTTAATCAAATCATGAAAGGGCAAAATGTTTCACTAAACACTTTATGGATAGTAGTGGTAGTACAACCTTGAAAATTCACCAAAAACTGTAGGAATCAATTAGAGATTGAACCAAACATGAAATCAAAACTTATTGAGTCTAGTTTTGCATAAAAGCAATGGCGAAAGCAATAGAATTAAAGATCATGAGATATAATACTTTTTATGAGACAATGTTAGAATGATTTCGAGTTCCCTTGTACTAACTTTGAAAATTCATTATAAATTGTGAAAATTCATTATAGAATCTAAAATATTGTGTCCTTTAGTTTTACGTTTTAGTTTTGTTTTTCGTGGTTAATTTCTTTGTTGTTTGTTCTTTTAGCAAAATATTAGTTTATCCTATCTCAACCATTTCTAAGTTTGCAGAAACTCTGTTTTTCGCATTTTGGGAATGCACCTGGTACAGTTTTGACTGAAAATAGTCCCGAGACCACCAACACCTAAAATCAACAAACCAAACTCCAAAATCAGCCATAATTCATGATTAAACCAAAACCACGAACCCAACAATAGTCCAATTCAAGCGTTCAACATTTACCCCAACGCCCTAAAGGATTTCGACTAAGATTCCGCAAGAAGAGAGCCCCGTTCTTCACGATTCGCCACTGCTAAAATATTAATTAATCTCATCGTCACCGCTGTTTTTAATCTCACTGGAATTAATCTCGTCGCCACATGTAGTGACCAAAATAGGTATGGGTCGTCGCTGCCTTAAAAAGAAAATTACTCTTAGGCCTCCCAAAATGAGAAAATGTTATTTAAACCTCTCTAAAATCTATAAAATTATAAGTTAAACATTGTAAAATTTTAATTTGTCTCCAAAAATATAAAATTTTGATTTAACACCTCTCAAAACTATTAAAAAAAATATAAACTAATATAATTATGAAATTTCATTTTAACTTTTATAAACACATATAATTTAACTTCAACCCTTAAAAACATTTTTCTAACTTCATCCTGATTCAAATAGAACCAAAGACAAAGAAATCAGAAGCACAATAGTAGGACGAATAGTACTTGCAGACGAAGGCCAATGTAAGTCACGGCTAAGATGAAAACATAAAGATGAGGTTGTGGGCTAATGCGAAGCAGATCATATTACTGTTGTCAGAGGCAAATCCAAAAGGGTTGGTAGGGGCCCCACCCCCTAAAATGGAAAATTGTTGTTTTGGCCCTTTAAATTTTTTTTAAAAAATTTAAATTAGTAAAGGTAAAATTGCACTTTGCCCCCCCAAAATTATGAAAATTTAATTTAATCCTTTGAAAATTATAAAGATATAGACTATTAAAAAGCAAAATTTACATGTAGTCAATCTCATTATGTATTCTGACCATATTTGATCTTTTTAATACAATGTTTAGAATTATTCATAGCTCCTCCTCAACCCATAAATAGGAGGATAATGTGCTTCAATGCATTCGAACCCGCGTCCTCCTGCATTAGCAATAATGCTCATGCCAATCGAGTTAAGACTTTACTTCTATGTTTAAGTCTGAAAACACATTGGTTTGAAGTTATTTTTTTGAGTTGTCACAACAAATGTTATAACAATGATAACTCCTATTTCAAATTATTGAAATACATCATGTGTATTGGAATACACAATCTCCAACTTGCTATAACAGTTAACCTAAAGGTGCGTTTGATTGAGAAGTTTATAGGAGTGGTTTGATCATTTATATCAAGATTTTCAAAATTCTAAAAGTGAATTTACTTATTTAAGTAAATATATTGAAAAATATCAAAACCATATTTTAATATCTTTCTAATAATTTCAAATGATTTCATGTTGATGGTCCCATTTTTAAAAATAATGTTTATGTAATTATAATATATATTTTAAATTTTTATTTCTTGTAAAACTATTTATAAAAGTTTACAAATATAATGAGATGCATATTAAATATTTTTATATCAAATCTCCACCTTTATCAATCAAGAATATAACTCAAAATTTTCAAAAAAATCTATTTTTTTCCAACAATATATTGAATTTAAGGTCACTGACCGAGGATGAAGGAATTCTGTTAAGTGGGTGCCAAGCCAATGAGCTTTCATTTGATATGCATGCGAGTGACAAAACCGGAGGAAAGGCATTTGGGGCCTTTACCTATATAGTTCTGAAGGTCATCAAGGAGAGCAATGGTGCATTAACCAATAGACAGCTTGTGGTGAAGGCTAGGAATGAAATAATAAACCTAGGATTTGAAAACCATCACCCTTGCCTTTATTGCAGTGACGAGAATGCTGATGCAGCTTTTCTTGGCCACTATCCCAACACCACTATGGGTGCGTAAGCTGCTGGCTTTGAACCAGGGTTTTCAATCACTAGAGATATAAACTCTAAACTAAATAATAATGTGCTCGATCGGTGTGCACTACTACGAAGTTGAAGTTGAAGTTGAAGTTGGCCTTCATTACTGAGTCTGTCTGTGTGTTTGCTTATTACCATCGTATGCCTGTGTGTATTAAGGCCTTCAAGCTTATGTAATCGCCATTTATGACTATTTCATGTATAAATTATATGATAAAACAAATGGCTTTTATATTTATAAATTTTTTTCGCTTAGTTTATATAAAATTTTACAAGTTTAAGATTTAAAAATTAAAATTAAAATTAAAACAAAGTAAAAGAGATTATAAAAGAAAATCAATGACAAGAAACTCTAACCAGAAGTAAAATCTCTATTTGATTCAAATATTCGATTATCAACGCAAAAATGACTTCACTACCTTTAATAAATTAGTTCTAGTTGTTGAATCAGTGTATCTCTCATTGTTCGATAACCAAGAGAAAACTCGTTTGAAATTACTTCCCTAATCGATAAATAACCCTATAATTCAGTGCCCTTGATTTAACTTACCAGCAGCATTAAGAACGAGAGAGTCCAAATTCTAATTAACAAACTCATCTCAGCAAGATTCATTTAAGTTAGATCACACATTCACACCATATAAACATAAACTACGACATAAACAGACCATGCAGTTTGTCACTAGTATTAGAATGAATTAAATAATTACAGATTTAACAATTCTAATTGACAAGACAATCATTCTAACCAACAAACTCATCTCAGCGAGATTCATTTAAGTTAGATCACACGTTCACACCACATAAACATAAACTACGACATAAAAATGAATTATGCAGTTTGTCACTAGTATTAGAATAAATTAAACAATTACGGATTTAACAATTCTAATTGACAAGACAACCATTTTAAGCTATCAAATACCGGCCAAACATTCAATAAACTTGAGAAGTTGTAATTAAAGCAGAAGATGCATGAATATCAAAGAACAAAGAAAAATTAAAGCACAATTTAAGTTTCACAAATTTATTAAATCAAACTTCGATAAAACCTTTGATTAGATTAGAGAGTTTAAAAACCCATAAAATAAAGAAAACAAAATAAAACTAATAACGGCTAGGTCTCATAATTTTATGTAATTTTTTTATTTTTCTATACTTGAATATTGCTTTTTTGAAGAATCAATAAGTAGTTGGAAAAAGTAAAGACATTTGGATCAAGTTTAAATTTTAGAGTCAACATTATTAGAAGAGTTTTACCTAAATATCACCTCGATCCAAACAAAACCATATTGAGATATTAAAAAAACAATCTAAAATGCAATGTAAAACATAGTTATACAAGCCCCATTTGTAAAAGATTCTCCAAAACAATTTGTAGTTTTCTAAGATCGCAAATGATCAAACGATTCATAGGAATTTTGAAGGAACACGACACCAAAAAGTTTGGAAAACAAATTACCATCTAAACTCAGTATTCAATTATGAACTCGTATTTAAGTTATTAGGTATGACAAAATTCAAACTGTCTAATAGATTTTGAACTACTTTGCTTCAAATGAAATAGATTTTTTTTGTTTGAAAAGTGAATGCAGAGAGGGATGGGGTGGATTTTTTCTTTTGAACAATGGGTATGGAGTTGTTACAATAATTACTTGTCCTTTCCCGACTCATTCCACTATATAAAATTATTATTATATCTTTGAATGTATAAACTATTATAAGGGGAAAAATGTAATATAGAAAAAAAAATCAAATATTTTATGTTTAAATATTTTTGAAGAATTACATTTAAATATTTATTTGAATTTAAAAAGGTTAAAAATATAAAAAATAAATATAAAAAATAAACTGAAGTGGAGGAGGGTGAGGAAGGGTGGAGATAGATTTATACAACATGCAAATGATGGAGCGGTAATAGATTTAGCAATATTTATTCTCATCTCGCTCCATTGTCATCTCTAGAACCTATACTAGGTTAAATCATAATAGTAAATTTTAAATAAATTATAAAAAAACCATCATTTTCAGCTAAAGAATAAACTATTTGTATTACTAAATTACATCTATGACAACACAATCAAATTACTACTGCCTTTATAATTTTTTAAAAATTTTGAGTTAGGTATACTTAACGTTACACAGCCGTGTCTTGCGCACGGACATGCCCTCGTCAAACACATGGCTGTGTCTCGCACATGGCGTCGATAGTAAGCATTTTTAGCTTTCGTCGAAACTCTATTTTTCGAGTTTTGGGAACACACCTGGTACGGTTTTGATGCGAAAACAGTCCCGAGACCACCAACACCTAAAATCGACAAACCAAACTCCAAAATCAAATATAATTCATGATTAAACCAAAACCACGAACCCAACAATAGTCCAATTTAGGCGTTCAACATTTACCCCAACGCCCCGAAGGATTTCGACTAAGATTCCGTAAGAGGAGCGAGAGCCCCCTTCTTCATGATTCGCCGCTGCTAAAATAGAAAATATATCTCCAACTGGAAATTTGAAAATCGAAACTACAGAAACACTAGAATCCCACTTACTAAACAATCGGAGGGAACGAAAAAGTAAGATACAGATATTCGTTGACCGATCGAAACAAAATAGAAAGAAGTAGCAAAAATAGACGAAGAATGAAAGAGCAGAGAAGGCAAATGAAAATTGACGTCAGTGTTTCCTGGAAAGAGAGAGGGATTTTGAAAAAGAAAATAAAAGTAAAATAAAAAGATATCATAAATCCCTCAAATTCTTCCCCACTATCCCACTAACAAACAACTTTCTCAGAATTCCAACTCCACCAAAACTTTACAATACAACCGAGCAAAAATAACATCCACGCTCACACCAAAATTCAAAGACAATACCTACAACACACTAACTCCTTACCACTTGAACTGGCAAGCTTATTTTGATATGAATTACCAGACAATTTTATAAAAACTCACTCAACAAGGATAAAGCTTCGGATTAGAAAAATAACAAAATTTTCAAATATGAGACTTGATCCCAAAACCTCATACACACCTCTAGGACACTTAACCACTAAAATAGATACTAGAGGTGCTGATGGGCTGGGCCAGGTCAGGTTCGGGCCAGGCTCAACTAAAAATTTAGGCCCATTTGCTAGGCTCGGGCCTGACCCTACCTGAAAATTTTTGAATTCTTTTGCTTAATTCAGCAATTATGTATTTTCTCGACCAAAAATTTTATTAATAACATAAAAAAATTAAAAGATTTATAATGCTAATAAATTCTCAAAAGTAGGTGGAAATTAAATTTTAATATATTTAATTTTAAAAAATTAAAATTCACGCATATCATTGTTCTTCTTGAAATAAGCAATCAGACTATCAACATCCTATAACATTCTTTTTCTGAAATTTCGAGAGGAAAATATTTATTTGTGTTTGAGGGAGACATTATGATAGTTTCATGGTGTATTTGAGTTCACGGTGATGCCGTGATGCTCGAAGATCCACACATTTCATCTACCGTGTGGAGAAGTAACCATCACCTTAGAAACCCATCGCATTGCAACTTGGACTCCCAATTTTATTAATAACACAAAAAAAATTAAAAGATTTATAATGCTAATAAATTCTCAAAAGTAGGTGGAAATTAAATTTTAATATATTTAATTTTAAAAAGTTAAAAGTCACGCATATCATTATTCTTCTTGAAATAAGCAATCAGACTATCAACATCCTATAACATTCTTTTTCTGAAACTTCGAGAGGAAAATATTTATTTGTGTTTGAGGGAGACAATGTTATACAGTCTCAAGTTGAAATATAACTAAGGTTTCCAGTTGACGGTGGTTAAACAGTCATGGGTTCAAGTATAACTCAGGACCCCAGTTAACAGTGATTATGCAATTACGGTTCAAATTTTGTTAAAATGTATCTCTATTTGTAAATAGATAACACAATCCATTTGGTCTAGCTAATTATTATTTTTTAAAAAGATATAATGACGAAAAAAATCCACATTTACACATTTTGGCAATTTGACCCATATTCTTTTTTTCTTTTTGGCAAATTTGCCTTCAACATTTCAATTTCAAGTCAAATTGCTTATATTTTAATGAAAAAGTAACACTGTTGACTTGGCATGACTGAAAATTTTTACTTCATATGAATAAAACGACATAGTTATGGACAAAAAATGACATCCTAATAACAGACATAAAATTAAAAATGAATAAAATAACAAAAGACTAAAAGACTAAGCCTTAACCCCGATAACAAAAATCTCAAACGACATTTTAATCTTTTACTTTGTTTTACTCTTTTTTAATTCCATGCCAAATATTAGGATCGTTTTACCCAAAACATCATCGTGTCAACCATATCAATTAAAAAAATTTCATGTAATCATGCCACATCAACTTTATTACTTTTATTGTTTAAAAAACAAACATTTTGACTTTGATGTTGGAACATTGAGACCAAAACTACTCGGATGAAAATGAATAATAGTCAAATTGTCAAAAGATGTAAACATCAAGAGCATTTGTATAATTGTACTTTTTTAAAAAGTGGATTGGAGATTTGTTGCACAAATCTCAATATTTAGGTTTATTTTTTAAGGTAATATTTGAAAAGTTACTTAATAATTAATTTTTAGTATAATTATTTAGAATTACATAAGGATGGTGATATGCTTGGATTACTATTGTAATTAATGAGCCTCGCTAAATCGGGTGTAATTCAAACACCCTAGTTACACTTTCTAATTTTTAAGAAAAATGTAAAAAATTAGAGTAATGACACATCTAATTACACCCAAATCCAGTTACCCTATAATTTTCTAAACACTCTTATATGATTTGACTTTAAAAAGGTATTTTTTTAATACAAGTTCAAGTTATGAAAATATGTCGTCCCAGTGTTGGGGATGATTATGACATTTCTAAAGCTATATTATAAATTTTATAAAGTTATAAAAAAAATATTAATTAAATCTTCAAATTTTCTGGTCAAAAATTATATTATAAAAAATAATTTACGTCTTATAAGAATAAGTGTTATAATGGCTCCGTATTGGTACCATTGCTGCAACTAATCTAATTGATGGAGCTGACTCATGCTGTGGATCATCAATATGCTTCTGAAAATAAGCAACCAGACGATCAATGTCCTCGTACATCCTTTTTCTGAACTTGAATCCCTTGGGATATAAGCGAATATACTCGTGACGCGGCTTCGAACTCCGTATATAAGTAAGAATAAAAGTGCCAGGATGATCATGAGAAATGCCAAAGCAATACACTATTCCATTAGGATACTCTGATTTCTCAATCCTCAGAAGCTCATCAACCTCTACTTTAGTTCCCTTCCTGAACTTGCGATAACTCAGCATTGCCTTTAGATGAGACACAAGGGGGTCAACATATCGATCCATTACCTGCAATTTAAATGCATTCAAAAGACATCCATTACATGCATTCTTATGCCTCGCAATATATCATTTTATGTTACAACAATTCATTCAAAAAAAAGAACAGATTTTCAATGTTATTGGTTTCGTCCGATTTTTGTTTAGGAGGCTTCTGCATTCAAAGATAATAAATGAGTATCAACCAATTAGTTCATTTTTATTAAGATGATCCATGCAGCTTTAAAGCCAAAAACATCAAGGGGCAACCATGACTCCATGCCCATGCAAGAACAACAGTCGATTAAAAGGTCAGAATTGGCAAACATGTTTTTTGTATGATGATAACAACCAAAAAACATTCAACATTCAATTCTTCAGCATCTATGTTCTAACCCTGAAATCTGTCTTCCAGTTTATGATCAGCCATTGTTTCTACAAGTGCACAAGATTCCTACTGCAACCTAACTCCCAATTCAGCAAAATGCCTATGTGGTTATTTCCAATTTTCTCACCTCCCTTGCAAAATTTTAAGTCATATATCAGAAAACCCCAGGAAAACAAGAATTAAGAGAACGACTTACCTCATCCAAATCCTCAAAAGTGTCTTCCCCAATTTTCAATCTCTTCCCAATGCATAGCAGGCTGATAATGTCCTTATGTTCTTTTCCACCTTCAACTATATCTTTGTGGGCATAGACTCCATCACAAAGTTTGAGAGTTAAAGTTAGAAAAGAAGGACCACGAGAACTGGGACGGATAATGTTTTCCCCAGGATCCTTATCAGATAAGGACTGTCCAACACAAGAAAAGAAAAACATGATTAAATCCAAATATATAGTCAGCCATTAGTTTAAAGAAGCAAAACAAAATGAGATTGCAGATATTTCATATTTGAGAAGGAAGCAAGATGTCATGGCTTAAACAACCACAAGCTGCCAAATGTGCAACATCATCAAACAATCAAGTCATCCTTTGTTAATTTTGCATATTCTATGGGATCAATTGTATTATTAGATGTTTGGATATTTATTCATCAAAACAGGGTTATTAATCCAAAAGCTGCCTAATGTGCAACATCGTCACAAACAATCAAGTCATCATTTGTTAATTTTGTATATTCTTTTTGCACACGAAAGATGCATTAAGGTTGAAATAATATTATTGCCAGATTGGAAGTTGGAACACGGAAATTGAGAAGAGTTTATATTTATTCTTTTGAGCTTTCAGAATATACTATATGACCACAGACAAGGCTGAACTTAAAATTAATTCAACCCAATCAAAGGTAAACTTAACGAGTTCATTACTCGCAACATACCTCAATAGCTTCATTAGCTGTAATATTTTGAAAGCATGGATGGACAATCATCCTCGCCATAAAAGGTTTCTTAGCCATCTCCCTCTCTTTACAAACTTTCTCTCGGTCACTCTCTATGCTGCTTCGCTCCTCATGATAGTAAGGGTCAAGGTTCTGGACATGTGTTAGGTCCAAAAACCTCATGACGTCATCCTTGTTTATAGAAAGATCCGTCCTTTCTTTACCAAATAACGGTACTGCACTACTTGTAAGCTGTTTATGCATCCAGTTGCTCTCTTCATCCATTGGAGGACTGCCAGTGCTTTCCTCAGAAATCTACAAAAACAAATGAGAAGCCAATCGACTTATGTTAAGAGAGATCAAGGTAATAAATAGTTAGAACATTAACAACTATATCAACAAACCTGCATTCTTTCTGGAATATCAATCGTCCGAATTTCATCATCCTTTACCGTCATATACTTTTCAGAAACAACAGTGGGTTGGTATTGATCTTCCAAGTCTCCTTTCTTTCTGATCACTATAATCTAATCTATGTTTGCGTAGCTGCAGGAGTTCATCAACATCACCAAATATGTCTTGAGCTTCCTTTAAAGCAGATGGTGAAACATCAAATGCATGCCTTGATTTCTTATTCTTCATCTTCTTCCATCTACAAAACATGTTACTTCAAGATTCGAAAATTAAAGTATAAAGGGATCGGCATATCCATGCAGCACATGGGTTGTACCTAACAGAAGCCCCAGGCACATCATCTTCCTCTACAATAAAGTCTGCCATTTCATCTTCTTCACCCATATCTCCATCCCCTTCCTCTTCTATCTGTTCTTCATCTTCAGGAATATCTTCGAGAGGTCGCCCTAAAATATTACATATACCAACCAGTTATTCAAAACTGAATTCAAATGGTAATGATAATGGATACTATGCTAAATATACAAACCATCATCATCGCCAAATAAGGTACACTTAAGCTTTTCCTCAGCATTTGCTCCACCATTCATGCTTCCATCAAACTCGTCATCAGAGAACCCATATTGTTCCTCATCTAAATCCCTTTGAGCCTTTTTTAGCCGCTTAAATTTCTTGCTACCCTGGAAAAAATTGTGAAGCAGAAAGCTCAATTATATAGGTAAAACAGTTGTGCAGGGAACCAAATTATACAAAAATAATCAGTATGATCAAATCTAACATTAATTCAGTAAAACTAAAAGAACTTATAAGATAAATTTTCACTCATAGAACTTAACAATCATCATTTATTATTTCTTCAGGGCAGGGAAACAGATCTAACAACCTTTGGTGCATTAACATCATTCTCCCGGAGGAGCTCATAGTCATCTTCATCAAGGTCCTCAGTTTCCCTGAAAACATTGATATAAAAATCATCAGAAATTAGTTAAACTACCCTCTCTGACTAATAGAATAATATGAAGCTTTCTTAAACTAAAAACGTAAAATACTAATAATATCTCATCTTCATTTTACAGACAATGTAGCAGTAAAATAGCATCAAAGGAGGGAAAATACTCACTCCTTCTTTCTCTTTTTCTTTTTTTTTCCGCCTCTCCTCATCGCTATCTTCCCTCTCTTCAGCTTCATCTACCACATCAACTATGAATCCATCATTCTCATACTCATCTTGCCCCTCATCTGTTCAAATCAAAAATAAAGAATCAAATAACTACAACGAATTTACGAACCCAGACGAAACTGAAGAACACCCTCCCTCCCAAATGAGCAAAATATAACACCCATCATGGCATTCAACCGTAATTATTTTATAATGAATGCATGAACCACTGACAAAACAGGAAAAATAAACCACCCATCATGGCATTCAGCCCTAATTTTATTTTCATTCCCATTGTTTCTCTAAAATTTTAAATAAAAAAATCGAACTCAGAACTCAAAAAAAAAAAAATCCCAATTATTGAAAGGAGAAATTGGATATCAGAAACAAGCTATACCGTCGTCTTCTTCGTCATCGTCAGGGTGGGCTCTCCATCTTCGTCGAGTTCCAACTCCTCTTCACGAACTGAACCCCCAAAACCAAAACCAAAACCAAGAAAAAAATTTGTATGAAAATTTAAGGATTCGTTAGCAAAAAAAAAAAACGAATTAAGAACTTTGGTTTTAGCTCAAAAAAAATGAAAACGGTATCACCTTCTTCGTCAGAGACCACATTTTTGCCCATAGTTCAGAAATGAGAACCAATGCAGAGAAAAACAGAGAGAGAGAGACTTCAATTTACAATATAAGAATGTACTATACATATATATATATATAATTTTTTATCATGATTTTTTAACTCTTTAATTGATTTCTAATAAGATAACAATTTAATTTAGATATTATTATGGATATTCTTCTAATAATTTGATTTCTAATAGTATGTTAGAAGATATTATTTATTCATAATTTAATTCGTAATAGGATATTATTATTAAATATTATCTTTTAGTAATTTGATTTTTAATAGTATGTTATAAGATATTATTTATTCACAATTTAATTCGTAATAGGATATTATTATTAGAGATTCTTTCCTATGTACTACTATTGTATAGATATATGTCTATTAATAACATTTAACAGATTATCCTATTTTAATATTTATTAATTTTGTTGACGTGATATCCACGTAGAAATTCTTCATGAAAGAATGACTTACTTTGGAGTACTGATAATTGAGAACCATGACAACCCATCTAGAACAACAATATTTGAAACAACTAACAACCTTGTCATGATCAACATATTGCCTACTTTCACAATGGTTTTTGTCGTCAAAGCCATGTATTTGAAGACGACCATTGCCTTTGGCAATGTTTGTAACCTACAAGGTTGAATCACATGAAAAGGGTCATAAGTAAAACCCATTTTAACATCCGATGAGCTTAATTTGGAAAGGACCAAACTTTGCGGCGAATTGGTTCTCCAAAATTGGCAATTTAAGGAAGAAGAAGAAGAAGAGTTGAGTTGATAAGGGGTGTGGAAGAAATAGGCTTAAGGGTGTTGTGAAAGGGGACATTTTTAAAAGATTTTGAAGCGTAAGAGAGCAGTAAAGAGTGACTGAATGGATGACTCGATGAAGAGTTTTGCAGGTGAGGGAGACATTGGTAAGTTCTTGAAGGGTTAGCCATGGAAAGATAACAATAATATATATATATATATATATATATATATATATATATATATATATATATATATATATATATATATATATAGAAAGAAAGAAAAAAGACCAGCCTTTCTAAGGATAAACAAGAAAAGGGACGGGAGAGAAGAAGAAGAAAATAAATAAAAGGAGGTGGTGACGATTGCTTTGGCCGAAAGAGGTGACAGGTAGTGAAGTAAAAGAAGACAAGAGGAAGGAGAAGAGAAAAAGAAAAATGTAATTTTTAAAAGGGACTAAAATAAAAATTTTTCATTTTATAATTTTCAAAACAAAATATAAAAATGCTAACGTGGTAGGTCAATCAACATCCTGTTAATGAGATAATGGTTGAGCGACCAATTTAAGAAATAATTCTAATGACAATGAATGAATTAAAAAATAAAATTAGAGTGACCAAAATAAGAAGTCGTTATTTTAAGGTGATTTTCGTTGTAGCTTACCTTTTATCTTAGGTTGTACTGCCACGGGCAATAGGAAAATACTTATGATCCTTTCCAAACTACAATCTAGAGGTCGACTTAAAGCTCGTTCTTCATTATGTTTGGGGTTCCAAAAGTGTTTTTCACCATAAAAGCAATGAAGAACAACGAACTTTTGAGGTCAAAACTACACTAAAAAATTAACAAACCACTTTTTTAAAGCCGCACTATAGATCCATTACCGATTTGGCACCGAAGACCCTTGTTAAGCACCTCTCTACCAGCCGACATACTTCTCCATGTAAGCAAACAATTTAGAGGTTTAATAACCTCTAAAAAGTTCCCAGATGAAAGATACGTTGGAAAAAATGTACTTTTTTGGAAACTTTGAGACATATTCTTGATTGGTAAAGGTGAAGAGTTGAATTATAAAATTATGATTTTATATTCTACTCCATGAGACCTTTATAACGGTATACCATATGCTCAAAATGAATAAGTGATGAATGAGAAATTGATGCACAAAGTAAGTCACTTGTGAATATTTGTTGAGGAAAAGAAAAACTTAGATCTCAAATTGGTTAAATACCAAGAGTGAGATATGTATATATATGAGAACCCACTTGAGGGTTATTAAATGATTAAGCTTGAAAACCTACCTCGCGCATAAGAGGTGCAAATTCAAACTTGCCAAGGTTGGGGGTGCACCCGCACAATGTGGGCGACTCTATAAATATTTTAGCCCAATACGTAATTTATTTTTCTCAGCACATATTATACATAATATGTTTTAAAATGCCTATAAAAGCCTAAAGAATTCTTTACACACACACAACGAATTTATTTCACCATAAAAAATTCCTTCCTTCTTCCCTCTAAATTTTCAAACGTTTCGGTGATAGAAGAAGGCAAGGTTTGTTCGTTGATTACTGCAGAGGTTTACTGTCACGATCATTTTGTTGTTGTATCCTAGGAGACATATGATCAACGTTTCTCCAAATACTATGGGAGCGACCGAGTCTGTCTTAAGGAAACTATGAAAACAGGCCTCAACATTTAATAAAATTCGATTCCCTTATTCGATTTCTGGTTTTTCATAATATTGTTTATTAACTGGTCTTTCAAATCTGATATTCTAAATATAAATATTTATTTAATTTGTTTTTAAATCTAATTTTTTACATAAATATAAATATTTGTTTATATTATTTATTTAAATATTATATTTAATATAATTATTTACATTTATATATTTATTCGCTAACGTATTTTATCCTACAAAATATTTTGCATGAACAACCCTCGCCGATAGTGCACCCACTTCGACCATTAATCTCCATCCTAATTTAACTAATAGGATAAGATTCCAGTCCCTCATTGCACGAAATCCCATTCCACCTACATTGGTTGGTGAGCATAAGATGAATTTAATTAGAATCTAAAGTAGAATCCCATACAAACCCCCTCCCCAAAGCTTATTGTCGAGAGTAATGCCGTTTGTATAGTGTTCGTGGGAAGGGAAGCAAGCACTGATTTTGCCAGAACAACCCTCCCTTCAAAACATTTACATAAATTAGTAGTTAATATTTAAATATATAAAAATATCTAAAACAATACTTGACAAAAAACCAATTTAATACTTGAGCTTAGTTTAATATTTGGGTTTTTTCAATTTAATATTTGAGTTTTTTATTCCATTTCGGTATCTAAATTTGATTTCAATATTCAATTTAGAATTCGAGCTTTTTTCTGTTCCTACTAAGTACTTATATTTTTTTACTAGAACATACGTGCCAAGTATTCATTAGGCACTTGATGTTATTTGGTATGGGCACCAAATTAAACATTGAAGCAAAACTCTATTAAATTGAAACAAAAAAGCCCTACATACCATATAATATATTAACTCTTTCCCTTTAGAAACTTCAACTTTAATATATGCATAATATATATATGAGAAGAGATTTACTTACATTAGTGTAAAATTAAAGTTATTTTATATATTTATATAATTTTTTATATAATTAACATTTTAACAATATTATCATCATATTTCATATTCTATTATTACGAATCAAGTTAAGGTTTAAATAAATTAAAAATATACCAACCTTTATATCAGTACTTAATAGAGCCAAATATTTTATACCATATAACTAGTTTTTCAACATAACAAAAATGTGCCTACCTACCTGTATATATCGCTGCAAAATCGACCCCAAATATAGAAAAAAATTACCCAATTATGCCATCAAATAAAGCAAAAAGTTATTATTATTTTGTTTTTTTTTTTTTTTACATACAAATCACGATTTAAATAAAATTTAAGCATTGGAAAAATCAAACAGAAATATTTTTAGCCGTTGTCTGAACTAAATGTTAAGAATCTAGACGTTGAAGCATCACTTATCAAGTGCGTCAAAGACCTGCTAAGGACATTGTAATTAGCTATACGAAAACACAAAAATTGAAAAACACAAAAATACCAAAATCTTCTAAGCACTTGAAAACTACACTAATTAAATTATTTTCAGAAAATATATTTTCAATACTTAGAAACCTTAAACTTGTATTTATAGTAATGGTTCCACATAAAAAAAACCATCATCCCAACTATCCACATACACTCACTGCGGCACAATAAAATAGTGGATAGCAAAATGTGGGGTTGAGGGCAGCAAAAATGAGAATAAACCACCAAAAGGACCTTGAAAATTGGTATAAAAAACCCATCAAGGAAATGCAAGGTTAACATTAAGAAATTAAATATAGAATCTTCTTCTTCATCTTTCAGTGTTGTAAGAAAAATGGTAATTAAGCAGTTAATAGCTTATGTTGCAGCTGTGTTAGCAAGCTTGCTAATGAAGTTCATGCCACTGAGTTTGACATGACCGAGTTCTGCACGTAATCTACTAAATTTATAATTTTATCGACACCCCAATTCCATCAAATTCAACCCATTCGAAAGAATGGTTAATTTAATTCAATAAATGAATTATAAGTGATAGATATTGAAAATGTTGAAATTAATTTCATTCAACATTTGGAGAATTGTCAATTCTATATTTTTAATAATTTTATTTATAATATTTGTTTTATTTCATTACTTTCAAATAATATTTGTAATAGCCTAAATTTGCCCGGGCCCGTGATATTAAATAAACAAAGTTTATAAACTGAAAATAAATGTCCCTATTAATGTCCAAATTACAATAAACAGGCCTGAAGGCCTGATAGCCCAAACCCAGTTACACTTGTAGCCCAACTGGTCTAAACCAGAATACCCAATAAGCCTATACCTGGTTACACCTAAACCCTTAGCCCATATACCCGAATTTGACCCAAATCAGTAAAGCCCAGTAAGGCCCAATCCCTAAACTGAATCAGGAAACCCTAGGGTTTCCAGAAGTTTTGCGTCGCAAACACTCCAAACGTCACGCCCCTTCGTCTCGCGCCGTTCTAGTGGACTTTCATCGGCACTGTGACTTCAGCCCCGTATCGTGCCGTAACCGACGTACGGATCAACGCCAACGTATTCACCGCCGTGATATCTTCGCTGGTACCTGCAAAAAGGAAAGAATCACAACAGCAAAAGAAGCAAACATCGAAAGAAATCAAAGACTTCTTTCCCAAAATGTAACAGAGGGTTATAAAAACCCCTTTTTTTCTAATTTGTAGACACATTTTTTTATATACACACATTTACAATAAAAAGACAAAGCAGTTGACAGAACAGAGGTGATTATTCTACTTTTCTATTTTTTTTTCTCTACAAATATATACAAATATTTAAAATAAAGGAAAAAACTTACCTTTGCAAAAAAACGAAGCTTTCCAGCTTCCGGCCGCCATAAGAAGCGGTGTTGACGGTGGCGCGTGGGCGCGTGTAAGCCCCTAGACGGAGGCTCGATAGAGCTCCGAGGGCCGGCCCCCCAACCCTCTTTCAGAGCATTTTCTTTTTTTTTTTTAAATCGGTTTTCAAAATGATTTTAGGGTTGATATTTGGCTTTTATAGCCTTATGAAAACGGTGTCGTTTTGCTTAAAACGATAAGCTTCAAAATGGCGTCGTTTCAAAGCCCAAGATCCGCGTGTTGACCCGTGACCCGGATAGGATCCGCGTGTTTTCGTTTAAAGGGCAAATTGCCCAATCGATCCTTCCTCGTTTTTAAAACTTATAATTTCATTTTATTTTTATTTTAAAATTGGCCCAAACCATTATATTTATTTCAATTTAGTCCCAATGGCCATTAAAAGCTATTCTGAAGAACGACGTCATTTTTGGGGATTAGGGCTAATTGCCCAATGAGTCCTTCAGATTTTAATGCGCATTTCGATTAGGCCCAAATTTTTATTTATTTGTAATTAACCCTAAATTTTTAATTAAATTCGATTTTAATTTTTTTATATTTAATTTATTTTAAAAATGCTATATGTATTATTTATTTTTTATAAACATTAGTTATATATAAAAATAATATATATTATTTTAATTTATATATTATATTATTATATACATTTTTTTATAAATTTTATTATATGTTATACATTTTACTTATATATTATTTATTTTATTATATTTATATATGTAAATTATAATATATTATATCATTTTTATTATTTATTATTTTATTTTTATATCATTTTATTATTAACTATTTAATATGTATAATTAAATTTTTGTAAATTATTACTGAAAATTACATTTTTATATATCATTATATAGAAGTTAGTATATAATATTCTATCTTTAATATGAAATTTTGTTCCTATTTAACATATTAATATTTTTATAAATATATTAAGTTATTAAATCATACAATGTATTTATATATATTAACCATTTTTTTTCTTTTATTGTTTATGTATCACTTTAAATATTTTTACCTCATTTATTCTTTCCAAATTTGTATTTAGATTTTATCCTTTTTTACGTACATAATTTGTTTGTTTATTTTAGTATCCTGTTCGTATTTATTCAATATAATAACCTTATCTTGTAAATTATTCGTTATTTTTTTATATTATTTATTGTTTTTATACATTTGCATGAAAATTGATTATTTATGTTGTTATTCCCAGTTGTATTTGCATGAAATATTATTGCATATATATTATGTAATTTGTATTGTTCTATTCATTATTCGCTACGTTGTATGTTGCCTGGAACGATAATGTATGTATATTTATGTTTTTACAATTATATATGCATGAAATATTATGAAATTTATGTCATTATTTATCTATATTATATCTGCATGAATTGTTAAAGTCTGCATTATACAGTTTGTATTACTTGGTATCGATATCTTGTAATATATTAAATACATCCTGGTCATAAAATTTATATTTCATTTATTCCAAAAGAATTTAAAAAAATAAGGTATTATTTTTGGTATTTAGGAATTCGGGAAGTAGTGCCCTAACATACAGGGTTGCGATTTCCCATTTGTCTAAATGTCTAAAATATCATTCTAAGAAAATTTCACAAATCACGAGATGATTCCAATTACGAAAGTTTAAAAACACCGTGTCTAATCATGCTGGATGTGATGTTTGTACTCGAATTGTTTCGGTTTTTAAAAGAGATCTTATTTCTAAATTCTTTCAAACTTTTGACATTAAGACAAAATTATTCAATTTGGTACCAATTTTGAGCGTTGCGAGGGTGCTAATCCTTCCTCGTACGTAACCGACTTCCGAACCTGTTTTCTCATAACTTCGTAGACCAAAATATTTTGTTAGGTGATCCAATCACACCAAAAAGGTTGGTGGCGACTCTCATTTTTAAAAATCTCGTTTTTTAAAAAGAGGTTTCGACAATATTTAATATTTTATTTACATAATTTAGGTGTATAAAGAAATATATTTATATATAATGTTAAATACATAAATTTAAATTATATAAATAATTTTATATATTAAAAAGAGAGGGATCCACTTATGTCATGGATTGCGCATGGGAGCCCGCAATCATGGCAAACTTATGTGATCCATCAAGTTCAAGGGAGACCAATTGGGCCAATTGGACTGACCCATTGCTTGGAGAGATTGAAGGTTCATCTACAAAACTTGACAAATATGAAACGTAATCTTCAAGATATGCAATCTTAGATATGATATGTAAATCTTAGAAGATATGATTCTTGTAATCGTAGAGATTTAATTTGTAGATAGTTTTCAATCTTAGCCGTTGTTGTACTTTGATCTATACCATTGATTTTGGGGAGGCTTAACTATAAATAGAGGCATCTCCCCCTCATTTTAAACCACTTCATTCTTAAGCAATAAAAATTCTCGAGAGCATTCACTCATAACTTTCTCTCTTGTGTTCTTAGCTTTTCTATGGCTTTGTTCTTATTTTGTTCTTTGTTCATCTTTGAGCTGCTTCCGATTTGTGTTGGTGCCTTGGAGGAATTTTGTTGAATACTGAATTATTGGGAGTTAGGTTGTTTAGGTGTTTTTGGGGCAAAGAACTGCCTAAGGTTGCACTGATTGTGAGGCGAAAATTCTAAGTTCGTGATAGTTTACACTAGTGTGAAACTAAAGTAATTTTACACGCTTTCATACATTTTTGTATGACTCTTAATTTAACAATTCAACCATTAAATTTATTGATATTATTGTACTTTTCATGCATGTAAATTCTCAAATTGATTCTATATTCTTATCATATCGATCTAAAATATTGTATATATTAACATTCATTAAATGATTAAAAGTATTTTTGCATAAAACAAATAGTTAAACTTTTTTTAGTTTACGTCAAATTTGACATGCATGATTTATATAAATGACATATGAAATATGATGTTTTTACCGTTAAAATATTAATTGCACAAAAATATGCAGAAGGGTGTAAACTACTTTAGTTTAATTTTAGTTTAATGTCTATAATGGTTATTTTTCTTTTTCTTTTTCTTTTTTTACTATAAATCTATAATCTATCTCGCTATCATTGTTGTGTTCGAATCCTAACACACATCTCACCATTAATTTTAATTTCATTACTATAATAATTAATCTCATCGTTATAGTAATTAATCTCATCGCCACCGCTATTTTTAATTTCACTGGAATTAATCTCGTCGCCACATGTAGTGACCAAAATAGGTATGGGTCGTCGCTCCCTTAAAAAGAAAATTACTCTTAGGCCTCCCAAAATGAGAAAATGTTATTTAAACCTCTCTAAAATCTATAAAATTATAAGTTAAACATTGTAGAATTTTGATTTGTCTCCAAAAATATAAAATTTTGATTTAACACCTCTCAAAAATATCAAAAAAAATATAAACTAATATAATTATGAAATTTCATTTTAACTTTTATAAACACATATAATTTAACTTCAACCCTTAAAAACATTTTTCTAGCTTCATCCTGATTCAAATAGAACCAAAGACAAAGAAATCAGGAGCACAATAGTAGGACGAATAGTACTTGCAGACGAAGGCCAATGTAAGTCACGGCCAAGATGAAAACATAAAGATGAGGTGGTGGGCTAATGCGAAGCAGATCATATTACTGTTGTCAAAGGCAAATCCAAGGGGGTTGGTAGGGGCCTCACCCCCTAAAATGGAAAATTGTTGTTTTGGCTCTTTAATTTTTTTTAAAAAAATTTAAATTAGTAAAGGTAAAATTGCACTTTGCCCCCCCCAAAATTATGAAAATTTAATTTAATCCTTTGAAAATTATAAAGATATAGACTATTAAAAAGCAAAATTTACACATAGTCAATCTCATTATGTATTCTGGCCATATTTGATCTTTTTAATACAATGTTTAGAATTATTCATAGCTCCTCCTCAACCCATAAATAGGAGGATAATGTGCTTCAATGCATTTGAACCCGCATCCTCCTGCATTAGCAATAATGCTCATGCCAATCGAGTTAAGACTTTACTTCTACGTTTAAGTCTGAAAACACATTGGTTTGAAGTTATTTTTTTGAGTTGTCACAACAAATGTTATAACAATGATAAATCCTATTTCAAATTATTGAAATACATCATGCGTATTGGAATACACAATCTCCAACTTGCTATAACGGTTAACCTAAAGGTGCGTTTGATTGAGAAGTTTATAGGAGTGGTTTGATCATTTATATCAAGATTTTCAAAATTCTAAAAGTGAATTTACCTATTTAAGTAAATATATTGAAAAATATCAAAACCATATTTTAATATCTTTCTAATAATTTCAAATGATTTCATGTTGATGGTCCCATTTTTAAAAATAATGTTTATGTAATTATAATATATATTTTAAATTTTTATCTCTTTTAAAACTATTTATAAAAGTTTACAAATATAATGAGATGCATATTAAATATTTTTATATTATTTTTTATAGTATAATTATTTTATTTTATAATTATTTTAATTTGTAAAATTCTAATAACTTAATTTGTCCTAAATCAATTATTAATCGAGACATATTTTAAATTGATGAATTTTAAAATTCTTAAACCAAATACAGTCTAATAGTCGTATTTTTTATACAGACAACTAATTGCATGTATGTGTATATATAATATACATGGGTTTGCCATGCATTTTTCTAAACAAAAATTAAAACAGTTGTACCTACCAACATGATGTCTTATTTGTTAGAGTATGGTCAATGAGCATAGTGTAAACTATAGTGTGTAAGAAGAGATCCGTTCTGGTCAGATGCAACTACCCCAACACCATTAACTAGTTGAGCGGATGTGTAACACATGATCATGAGTAGGTCTAGACATTTCGCGTTATCCATGTCGTGAGTCCCATTCTACATGTCAATATCAATACTGACAACATTGAAATTTATAGGAAGAGGAAAATCCGTCGACTTTAAAAATCGTGAGAGTTCAAGTCCCTTTATCCCCAACCCGAAACGCCCGTTTGCTGTCTATTTATTTTATCCTACCCTTTTTGTTACTGGTTCAAAGTTCCTTATGTTTCTCATTCATCCTATTCTTTGTCGTTTTACAAGCATATCCTAGCATAGCAGAATTTTGTTCTCTTATCACAAGTCTTGTGATATAGTGTGATATATTGTGATATATATATGATATACGTAGAAATCTCTTGAGTAAGGAATACCTATTTGAATGATTCATAATACATATGGTTACTCATATGGAAATTTACAAAGCCTTCCTTTTGAAGATCCAAGAAATTCCTGTTCGAGACTTTTAATTTAATGCTTTTTCGTTTTTTTTTTTTTTTTCATTTTTAATTGACAGGTGTGCCCCTAACCCCAGCATAATTCACCTCCCTTGTGCGTGAAGGAAAACATTAGTTTAGTCATTTAATAATTATTAAGTTGGTTTCTATATATAAATATATTCCACATTTGATATCTATAAGCTTTCATTTTCCTTAACATAATTCACAAATAACTTAATTTGAATATTAATTTCTCATTCATCACTGAATCATTTTAAGCATATGATATACCATTATAAAGTTCTTATGGGATAGAATATGAAACCATAATTTTATGATTCAAATCTCCACCTTTATCAATCAAGAATAAAACTCAAAAATTTCAAAAAAATCTATTTTTTTCCAACAATATATTGAATTTAAGGTCACTGACCGAGGATGAAGGAATTCTGTTAAGTGGGTGCCAAGCCAATGAGCTTTCATTTGATATGCATGCGAGTGACAAAACCGGAGGAAAGGCGTTTGGGGCCTTTACCTATACAGTTCTGAAGGTCATCAAGGAGAGCAATGGTGCATTAACCAATAGACAGCTTGTGGTGAAGGCTAGGAATGAAATAATAAACCTAGGATTTGAAAACCATCACCCTTGCCTTTATTGCAGTGACGAGAATGCTGATGCAGCTTTTTTTGGCCACTATCCCAACAGCACTATGGGTGCATAAGCTACTGGTTTGAACTAGGGTTTTCAATCACTAGAGATATAAACTCTAAACTAAATAATAATGTGCTCGATCGGTGTGCACTACTACGAAGTTGAAGTTGAAGTTAGCCTTCATTACTGAGTCTGTCTGTGTGTTTGCTTATTACCATCGTATGCCTGTGTGTATTAAGGCCTTCAAGCTTATGTAATCGCCATGTATGACTATTTCATGTATCAATTATATGATAAAACAAATGGCTTTTATATTTATAAATTTTTTTGCTTAGTTTATATAAAATTTTACAAGTTTAAGATTTAAAAATTAAAATTAAAATTAAAACAAAGTAAAAGAGATTATAAAAGAAAACCAACGACAAGAAACTCTAACCAGAAGTAAAATCTATGTTTGATTCAAATATTCGATTATCAACGCAAAAATGACTTCACTACCTTTAATAAATTAGTTCTAGTTGCTGAATCAGTGTATCTCTCATTGTTCGATAACCAAGAGAAAACTCGTTTGAAATTACTTCCCTAATCGATAAATAACCCTATAATTCAGCGCCCTTGATTTAACTTACCAGCAGCATTAAGAACGAGAGAGTCCAAATTCTAATAAAAAAACTCATCTCAGCAAGATTCATTTAAGTTAGATCACACATTCACACCACATAAACATAAACTACGACATAAACAGACCATGCAGTTTGTCACTAGTATTAGAATGAATTAAATAATTACAGATTTAACAATTCTAATTGACAAGACAATCATTCTAACCAACAAACTCATCTCAGCGAGATTCATTTAAGTTAGATCACACATTCACACCACATAAATATAAACTAAGACATAAAAATGAATTATGCAGTTTGTCACTAGTATTAGAATAAATTAAACAATTACGGATTTAACAATTCTAGTTGACAAGACAACCATTCTAAGCTATCAAATACCGGCCAAACATTCAATAAACTTGAGAAGTTGTAATTAAAGCAGAAGATGCATGAATATCAAAGAACAAAGAAAAATTAAAGCACAATTTAAGTTTCACAAATTTATTAAATCAAACTTCGATAAAACCTTTGATTAGATTAGAGAGTTTAAAAACCCATAAAATAAAGAAAACAAAATAAAACTAAGAACGGCTAGGTCTCATAATTTTATGTAATTTTTTTATTTTTCTATACTTGAATATTGCTTTTTTGAAGAATCAATAAGTAGTTGGAAAAAATAAAGACATTTGGATCAAGTTTAAATTTTAGAGTCAACATTATTAGAAGAGTTTTACCTAAATATCACCTCGATCCAAACAAAACCATATTGAGATATTAAAAAAACAATCTAAAATGCAATGTAAAACATAGTTATACAAGCCCCATTTGTAAAAGATTCTCCAAAACAATTTGTAGTTTTCTAAGATCGCAAATGATCAAACAATTCATAGGCATTTTGAAGGAACACGACACCAAAAAGTTTGGAAAACAAATTACCATCTAAACTCAGTATTCAATTATGAACTCATATTTAAGTTATTAGGTATGACAAAATTCAAACTGTCTAATAGATTTTGAACTACTTTGCTAAATAGATTTTTTTGTTTGAAAAGTGAATGCAGAGAGGGATGGGGTGGATTTTTTCTTTTGAACAATGGGTATGGAGTTGTTACAATAATTGCTTGTCCTTTCCCGACTCATTGCACTATATAAAATTATTATTATATCTTTGTATGTATAAACTATTATAAGGGGAAAAATGTAATATAGAAAAAAAATCAAATATTTTATGTTTAAATATTTTTGAAGAATTACATTTAAATATTTATTTTAATTTAAAAAGATTGAAAATATAAAAAATAAATATAAAAAATAAATTGAAGTGGAGCAGGGTGAGATGGGGTGGAGATAGATGTATACAACATGCAAATGATGGAGCGGTAACTGATTTAGCAATATTTATTCTCATCTCGCTCCATTGTCATCTCTAGAACCTATACTAGGTTAAATCATAATAGTAAATTTTAAATAAATTATAAAAAAACCATCATTTTCAGCTAAAGAATAAACTATTTGTATTACTAAATTACATCTATGACAACATAATCAAATTACTACTGCCTTTATAATTTTTTAAAAATTTTGAGTTAGGTATACTTAACGTTACACGGTCATGTCTTGCGCACGGCCATGCCCTCGTCAAACACACGGTTGTGTCTCGCACATGGCCAGCCACACAGCCGACCATATGCTAGTGTGGCGTCGATAGTAAGCATTTTCAGCTTTCGTCGAAACTCTATTTTTTGCGTTTTGGGAACGCACCTGGTACGATTTTGATGCGAAAATAGTCACGAGACCACCAACACCTAAAATCGACATACCAAACTCCAAAATCAGACATAATTCATGATTAAACCAAAACCACGAACCAAACAATAGTCCAATTCAAGCGTTCAACATTTACCCCAACGCCCCGAAGGATTTCGACTAAGATTCCGCAAGAGGAGATACCCGTTCTTCATGATTCACCGCTGCTAAAATAGAAAATAACTCCAACTGGAAATTTGGAAATCGAAACTACAGAAACACTAGAATCCCACTTACCAAACAATTGGAGGGAACGAAAAAGTAAGATACAGAGATTCATTGACCGATCGAAACAAAATAGAAAGAAGTAGCAAAAATAGATGAAGAACAAAAGAGAAAAGAAGGCAAATGAAAATTGACGTCAGTTTTTCCTGGAAAGAGAGAGGGATTTTGAAAAAGAAAATAAAAGTAAAATAAAAAGATATCATAAATCCCTCAAATTCTTCCCCACTATCCCACTAACAAACAACTTTCTCAGAATTCCAACTCCACCAAAACTTTACAATGCAACCGAGCAAAAATAACATCCACGCTCACACCAAAATTCAAAGACAATACCTACAACACACTAACTCCTTACCACTTGAACTGGCAGGCTTATTTTGATATGAATTACCAGACAATTTTATAAAAACTCACTCAACAAGGATAAAGCTTAGGATTAGAAAAATAACAAAATTTTCAAATATGAGACTTGATCCCAAGACCTCATACACACCTCCAGGACACTTAACTACTAAAATAGATACTAGAGGTGCTCATTGGCTGGGCTAGGTTAGGTTCAGGTCAGACTCAACTAAAAATTTAGGCCCATTTACTAGGCTCGGGCCCGACCCTACTTGAAAATTTTTGAATTCTTTTGCTTAATTCAACAATTATGTATTTTCTCGACCAAAAATTTTATTAATAACACAAAAAAAATTAAAAGATTTATAATGCTAATAAATTCTCAAAAGTAGGTGGAAATTAAATTTTAATAATTTAATTTTAAAAAGTTAAAATTCACGCATATCATTATTCTTCTTGAAATAAGCAATCAGACTATCAACATCCTGTAACATTCTTTTTCTGAAATTTCGAGAGGAAAATATTTATTTGTGTTTGAGGGAGACATTATGATAGTTTCATGGTGTATTTGAGTTCACGGTGATGTCGTGATGCTTGGAGATCCACACATTTCATCTACCGTGTGGAGAAGTAACTATCACCTTAGAAACCCATCGCATTGCAACTTGGACTCCCAATTTTATTAATAACACAAAAAAATTAAAAGATTTATAATGCTAATAAATTCTCAAAAGTAGGTGGAAATTAAATTTTAATATATTTAATTTTAAAAAGTTAAAAGTCACGCATATCATTATTCTTCTTGAAATAAGCAATCAGACTATCAACATCCTATAACATTCTTTTTCTGAAACTTCGAGAGGAAAATATTTGTTTGTGTTTGAGGGAGACAATGTTATACAGTCTCGAGTTGAAATATAACTAAGGTTTCAGGTTGATGTTGGTTAAACAATCATGGGTTCAAGTATAACTTCAGACCCCATTAATGTGATGATTATGCAATTACGGTTCAAATTTTGTTAAAATGTATCTTTATTTGTAAATAGATAACACAATCCATTTGGTCTAGCTAATTATTATTTTTTAAAAAGATATAATGATGAAAAAAATCCACATTTACACATTTTGGCAATTTGACCCATATTCTTTTTTCTTTTTGGCAAATTTGCCTTCAACATTTCAATTTCAAGTCAAATTGCTTATATTTTAATGAAAAAGTAACACTGTTGACTTGGCATGACTGAAAATTTTTACTTCATATGAATAAAATGACATAGTTTTGGACAAAAAATGACATCTTAATAACAAACATAAAATTAAAAATGAATAAAATAACAAAAGACTAAAAGACTAAGCCTTAACCCGGATAACAAAAATCTCAAACGAAATTTTAATCTTTTAATTTGTTTTACTCTTTTTTAATTCCATGTCAAATATAAGTATCGTTTTACCCAAAACGTCATCGTGTCAACCATATCAATTAAAAAAATTTCATGTAATCATGCCACATCAACTTTATTACTTTTATTGTTTAAAAAACAAACATTTTGACTTTGATGTTGGAACGTTGAGACCAAAACTACTCGAATGAAAATGAATAATAGTCAAATTGTCAAAAGATGTAAACATTAAGAGCATTTGTATAATTGTACTTTTTTAAAAAGTGGATTGGAGATTTGTTGCACAAATCTCAATATTTAGGTTTATTTTTTAAGGTAATATTTGAAAAGTTACTTAATAATTAATTTTTAGTATAATTATTTAGAATTACATAAGGATGGTGATATGCTTGGATTACTATTGTAATTAATGGATTACTATTGTAATTAATGGGCCTTGCTAAATCGGGTGTAATTCAAACACCCTAGTTACACTTTCTAATTTTTAAGAAAAATGTAAAAAATTAGAGTAATGACACATCTAATTACACCCAAATCCAGTTACCCTATAATTTTCTAAACACTCTTATATGATTTGACTTTAAAAAGGTATTTTTTTAATACAAGTTCAAGTTATGAAAATATGTCGTCCCAGTGTTGGGGATGATTATGACATTTCTAAAGCTATATTATAAATTTTATAAAGTTATAAAAAAAATATTAATTAAATCTTCAAATTTTCTGGTCAAAAATTATATTATAAAAAATAATTTACGTCTTATAAGAATAAGTGTTATAATGGCTCCGTATTGGTACCATTGCTGCAACTAATCTAATTGATGGAGCTGACTCATGCTGTGGATCATCAATATGCTTCTGAAAATAAGCAACCAGACGATCAATGTCCTCGTACCTCCTTTTTCTGAACTTGAATCCCTTGGGATATAAGCGAATATACTCGTGATGCGGCTTCGAACTCCGTATATAAGTAAGAATAAAAGTGCCAGGATGATCATGAGAAATGCCAAAGCAATACACTATTCTATTAGGATACTCTGATTTCTCAATCCTCAGAAGCTCATCAACCTCTACTTTAGTTCCCTTCCTGAACTTGCGATAACTCAGCATTGCCTTTAGATGAGACACAAGGGGGTCAACATACCGATCCATTACCTGCAATTTAAATGCATTCAAAAGACATCCATTACATGCATTCTTATGCCTCGCAATATATCATTTTATGTTACAACAATTCATTCGAAAAAAAGAACAGATTTTCAATGTTATTGGTTTCGTCCGATTTTTGTTTAGGAGGCTTCTGCATTCAAAGATAATAAATGAGTATCAACCAATTAGTTCATTTTTACTAAGATGATCCATGCAGCTTTAAAGCCAAAAACATCAAGGGGCAACCATGACTCCATGCCCATGCAAGAACAACAGTCGATTAAAAGGTCAGAATTGGCAAACATGTTTTTTGTATGATGATAACAACCAAAAAACATTCAACATTCAATTCTTCAGCATCTATGTTCTAACCCTGAAATCTGTCTTCCAGTTTATGATCAGCCATTGTTTCTACAAGTGCACAAGATTCCTACTGCAACCTAACTCCCAATTCAGCAAAATGCCTATGTGGTTATTTCCAATTTTCTCACCTCCCTTGCAAAATTTTAAGTCATATATCAGAAAACCCCAGGAAAACAAGAATTAAGAGAACGACTTACCTCATCCAAATCCTCAAGAGTGTCTTCCCCAATTTTCAATCTCTTCCCAATGCATAGCAGGCTGATAATGTCCTTATGTTCTTTTCCACCTTCAACTATATCTTTGTGGGCATAGACTCCATCACAAAGTTTGAGAGTTAAAGTTAGAAAAGAAGGACCACGAAAACTGGGACGGATAATGTTTTCCCCAGGATCCTTATCAGATAAGGACTGTCCAACACAAGAAAAGAAAAACATGATTAAATCCAAATATATAGTCAGCCTTTAGTTTAAAGAAGCAAAACAAAATGAGATTGCAGATATTTCATATTTGAGAAGGAAGCAAGATGTCATGGCTTAAACAACCACAAGCTGCCAAATGCGCAACATCATCAAACAATCAAGTCATCCTTTGTTAATTTTGCAGATTCTATGGGATCAATTGTATTATTAGATGTTTGGATATTTATTCATCAAAACAGGGTTATTAATCCAAAAGCTGCCTAATGTGCAACATCGTCACAAACAATCAAGTCATCATTTGTTAATTTTGTATATTCTTTTTGCACACGAAAGATGCATTAAGGTTGAAATAATATTATTGCCAGATTGGAAGTTGGAACACGGAAATTGAGAAGAGTTTATATTTATTCTTTTGAGCTTTCAGAATATACTATATGACCACAGACAAGGCTGAACTTGAAATTAATTCAACCCAATCAAAGGTAAACTTAACGAGTTCATTACTCGCAACATACCTCAATAGCTTCATTAGCTGTAATATTTTGAAAGCATGGATGGACAATCATCCTCGCCATAAAAGGTTTCTTAGCCATCTCCCTCTCTTTACAAACTTTCTCTCGGTCACTCTCTATGCTGCTTCGCTCCTCATGATAGTAAGGGTCAAGGTTCTGGACATGTATTAGGTCCAAAAACCTCATGACGTCGTCCTTGTTTATAGAAAGATCCGTCCTTTCTTTACCAAATAACGGTACTGCACTACTTGTAAGCTGTTTATGCATCCAGTTGCTCTCTTCATCCATTGGAGGACTGCCAGTGCTTTTCTCAGAAATCTACAAAAACAAATGAGAAGCCAATCGACTTATGTTAAGAGAGATCAAGGTAATAAATAGTTAGAACATTAACAACTATATCAACAAACCTGCATTCTTTCTGGAATATCAATCGTCCGAATTTCATCATCCTTTACCGTCATATACTTTTCAGAAACAACAGTGGGTTCGAATTGATCTTCAAGTCTCCTTTCTTTCTGATCACTATAATCTAATCTCTGTTTGCGTAGCTGCAGGAGTTCATCAACATCACCAAATATGTCTTGAGCTTCCTTTAAAGCAGATGGTGAAACATCAAATGCATGCCTTGATTTCTTATTCTTCATCTTCTTCCATCTACAAAACATGTTACTTCAAGATTCGAAAATTAAAGTATAAAGGGATCGGCATATCCATGCAGCACATGGGTTGTACCTAACAGAAGCCCCAGGCACATCATCTTCCTCTACAATAAAGTCTGCCATTTCATCTTCTTCACCCATATCTCCATCCCCTTCCTCTTCTATCTGTTCTTCATCTTCAGGAATATCTTCGAGAGGTTGCCCTAAAATATTACATATACCAACCAGTTATTCAAAACTGAATTCAAATGGTAATGATAATGGATACCATGCTAAATATACAAACCATCATCATCGCCAAATAAGGTACACTTAAGCTTTTCCTCAGCATTTGCTCCACCATTCATGCTACCATCAAACTCGTCATCAGAGAACCCATATTGTTCCTCATCTAAATCCCTTCGAGCCTTTTTTAGCCGCTTAAATTTCTTGCTACCCTGGAAAAAAATTGTGAAGCAGAAAGCTCAATTATATAGGTAAAACAGTTGTGCAGGGAACCAATTTATACAAAAATAATCAGTATGATCAAATCTAACATTAATTCAGTAAAACTAAAAGAACTTATAAGATAAAATTTCACTCATAGAACTTAACAATCATCATTTATTATTTCTTCAGGGCAGGGAAACAAATCTAACAACCTTTGGTGCATTAACATCATTCTCCCGGAGGAGCTCACAGTCATCTTCATCAAGGTCCTCAGTTTCCCTGAAAACATTGATATAAAAATCATCAGAAATTAGTTAAACTACCCTCTCTGACTAATAGAATGATATGAAGCTTTCTTAAACTAAAAACGTAAAATACTAATAATATCTCATCTTCATTTTACAGACAATGTAGCAGTAAAATAGCATCAAAGGAGGGAAAATACTCACTCCTTCTTTCTCTTTTTCTTTTTTTTTTCCGCCTCTCCTCATCGCTATCTTCCCTCTCTTCAGCTTCATCTACTACATCAACTATGAATCCATCATTCTCATACTCATCTTGACCCTCATCTGTTCAAATCAAAAATAAATAATCAAATAACTACAACGAATTTACGAACCCAGACGAAACTGAAGAACACCCTCCCTCCCAAATGCGCAAAATATAACACCCATCATGGCATTCAACCGTAATTATTTTATAATGAATGCATGAACCACTGACAAAACAGGAAAAATAAACCACCCATCATGGCATTCAGCCCTAATTTTATTTTCATTCCCATTGTTTCTCTAAAATTTTAAATAAAAAAATCGAACTCAGAACTCAAAAAAAAAAAAAAAAAAATCCCAATTATTGAAAGGAGAAATTGGATATCAGAAACAAGCTATACCGTCGTCTTCTTCGTCATCGTCAGGGTCGCGACCATGGAGTGTGTCTCCCTCAATGGGCTCTCCATCTTCGTCGAGTTCCAACTCCTCTTCACGAACTGAACCCCCAAAACCAAAACCAAAACCAAGAAAAAAATTTGTATGAAAATTTAAGGATTCGTTAGCAAAAAAAAAAAAAAAAAAAAAAAAATTAAGAGCTTTGGTTTTAGCTCAAAAAAAAATGAAAACGGTATCACCTCCTTCGTCAGAGACCACATTTTTGCCCATAGTTCAGAAATGAGAACCAATGCAGAGAAAAACAGAGAGAGAGAGACTCTTCAATTTACTATATAAGAATGTACTATACATATATATATATTAAAATAAAATTATTTATTATGATTTTTTAAATTCCTAATAACATATTAACTCTTAAATTGATTTCTAATAACATAACAATTTAATTTAGATATTATTATTGATATTATCTTCTAAAATAATATTAACTCTTAAATTGATTTCTAATAAGATAACAATTTAATTTAGATATTATTATGGATATTATTCTAATAAGAAAATTTTGAAGTTTGGATGATTAATTAAATAAAAAGGACTAAATTGAAAAATGTGTAAAAGTTACTAGAAGGATTAAATAGTTTAATTGTCAAATGAGAAAGGACCTAAAGTCCAAATAAGCCCAAAAGAGATATTTTGAATGGAGCCGAGAAAAATGAGGAAATGGGTGAAATAAGGGCAAAATTTAAAAATTGCCAAAATTAGCTAAATAAAAATGGGACCAAATTGGAATATCTAGAATTATCTTCATTTTCTCTTCATTTTCATCAGCTGAAAAACAACCATGGAAGAGGGTTCAAGCTGGTTTTCATACTCTAGCTTCATGTAAGTTTAATTCTTACTTTCTCCTTGAAATTTCTAAGATTTTGGACTTTTACAATTGGGTCTAACTCACTATGTCATTAGTTTTTGATTTCATGGCTATTTTTTAAAGTTGCTATGGATGAGTAATAGAAGCATATGATGAATAAATATAGAATTGAAGCTTTAATTTTGATATATGATGATTTTATCAAGTAAAATTGATGAAAATTAATTTTAGGACCTAATTATGAAAGAGTTTGGAATTAAGGTCTAGTGCTAAAGTTCTAATTTTTAGGGGTTATAAAGTAGTTTAAAAGGATAGGCTAAAGTATTAATTGAGAAAAATTAGCTCAATTGAGAAGTTAATTGAGCAAGGACTGAATTGTATGAACTGTGAAATTTGGGGTAAAATGGAAATTAACATTTTACATTAAAACTGTTTTGGACAGCAGCAGTAGTCTAACTTTGAAAAATCACCAAAAATTGAAGAAATCGAATGAGAGAATGAATAAAATATGAAATTAAAACTTTTTGAGTCTAGTTTCTTATAGAAGAAACGATGTAAGCAATGAAATTGTAAATCATGAGATATAATAAATTTTGTGAGATAAGGTTAGAATGATTTTGAGTTTCCTTGTTCTGATTTTGAAAAATCATCAAAAATTGAAAAAAAAATTAGGAGCTTAAATTTATATGTTTAGAATCATGAATGAGTTTATTTTGAAGAGAAATAAACGAGAACATTATTCAAATCTCGTATGAGGAGATAATTAATTTTTAGTGAAGAAGGGTTGGAACTGTCAGACAGCAGAATACGGGTGAGTTTAAAGAATAAACGGTATTTATTGGCTAAACCAAAAATTCTAAAAATTTTATAGTAAGAAGATATATAAGTCTAGTTTCAGGGAAAATTAGCGGATCTTAATTTGAAGCTCCATAGCTCAAGTTAAAAATAATTTAGTGACTATGGCATGGATGGACAGCTTTGGAATATAAATATAAGTAAATAGTGAAATTATAGATAATGTTACTTATAAGCATGTTATATACATTAAAGATGTGGAATGGAGAGGAGGAGGAGGAAAATATGTGAGTGACTTATGCATAAATTGATCACATGCTCGATTATATTTGGTAAATGTTAAACTTTGTTAAAATGAAAAATGTTATAAATTCATGTTTGAATTAAATGTTATATATGTTAAAGAATAATTTGAATATTTGATATTGCTTAATAAATGAATATCCGATATTGCTTAGTAAATGTCAAGCCAAATATATAAAAAAAAATATGTTATAAGTGGAACATGTGTGAAAGAATGTGGTAAGTATTTTCATGGTTATTATTCAGCTCATTCACATGAATCTGTCATTTGAAATTGTGATAGACAGGAAGAGATAGTGAATGGCATGCTTATGTATGGTTATATGTATTTATCTGAAACACAAGAAAATGATGGTTATATATTTGATATATGGAGACATAAGACTATGATATATGAACATGGAATATATTTTATAAATATGTTCATTTATAATTATAGAATTGTGCAACTCAAATGTACTATTTGTATAAAGATAGTATTTCAAATGATTTGATGAGTAAAGCTCCAATGTGAGATAGTTTGAAATCAAGACAAATTATTATGAAAGCGTATTTAAAATACATAGATATGATTGTTACAAGTTATGTGAATAAATGATGTGTAAAAGTACATGCATATGAGAAATTTAATGAAAGTTGAGCCCATACATGTTTCTTGATATTTATAATATAACTAACAATGTGATAAAAATAGGTATTAGGGCTCATGATCGCTTTGCATAATTATGTTGAATATAGAGAAGAGGTAAGTTAATTACCGTGTTATACGAATTTATTAAATATTACATGTTTACTTTGTTTTACTTTTTCCCCTAATTAATAATGATTCGATAAGCTCCGGTAATGCCTCGTACCCTGTTCCGATGACGGATACGGGTAGGGGGTGTTACAATAAGTTAGTCCAAAGATTAATTAATTGTTTGACATAATTTATTATCAATGTTTGATTGCTACAACAAGAGTATCACTTACTGTTAGTATTGTTGTCCAAAGACTTGACATTAATGCATGAGATTTTGAGAGGTGAGATCGTTCAAATGACATGAGTCTAATGATCATGAAACATAACATTCCAAAAGCCTTTAGGGGCATAGAATCTGAAGAGATTACTCAAGCCAAGGGTTTCTTAAATGAAATTGAGAAACGTTTTGCTAAAAACGATAAAGTTGAGATAACATCACTTCCGGCTTCTTTGATGTCTATGAAGTATAAGGGTCAAGGAAACTTAAGGGAGTACATTATGGAGATGTTCCATACTGCTTCAAGAATTAAGACAATTAAGATTGAGCTTTCTAAGGAATTGCTTGTACTTATGGTTTTGGTATCACTTCCTGCACAGTTTAATCAATTCAAAATTAATTATAACTGTCAAAAGGAGAAATGGACTCTAAATGAGCTTATTTCTCATTGTGTGCAAGAGGAAGAAAGGTTGAAGCATGATAAGTCTGAAAGTGCTTATTTGGATAATGCCCCTAAAGACAAGGGCAAGAAAAGAAAATATCAGAATGAAGCTGCTAAGGGTCTAGCTCAAAAGAAACAACAAAAGAAACAACAGCAAACTACAGAGAATTGTTTCTTTTGTAACAAGTTTGGACACGTAAAGAAAGATTGTACCAAATATCATGCTTGGCGTGCAAAGAAGGGTATAATTTTTAATTAGGCCTGTTTTGAGATTAATTTAGCTTCAGTACCTAGAAACACTTGGTGGATAGATTCTGGTGCTACTACTCATATAAGTGTTTCTATGCAGGGTTGTCTGAGTTACCGAAAGCCAAGTGATGGTGAAAGACACATCTTCATGGGCGATAGAAAATCAGTAGAAGTGGAAGTGATTGGGCATTTTAGATTATTATTAGGAACAATTTTTCATTTGGATTTAAAAGACGCTTTTATTGTAACGTCATTTAGACAGAATTTAGTTTATGTTTTTTCATTGGACAAATTTGGATATTATTGTTCATTCGGAAGCAATCAATTTAATTTGTCTTTAAATTCGAATGTTGTTGGAACTGGTTATTTAAATACTTATGACAACCTTTATTTGCTAGAAACAGTTGCATCCTATAATGAAACCTTGCATGTGGAATCACGTGGAATTAAACGCAAATTAAATAAGGAAAATTCAACATCATTATGGATTAAGCGCTTAGGTCATATCTCAAAATGTAGGGTTGAATGCCTTGTGTCTGATGGTATTTTAGAGTTCCTTGACTTCACAGACTTTGATGTCTGTGTCCAATGCAATAAGGGAAAACAGACCAAAACCAAGAGATGGGGTGCTTTAGACGTCTTAGAATTAATTTATACAGATATTTGTTCCTTGTGGCTTGATTGGTTTACTCCACTCTTCCTTCTCCTCTTGTTCTTGTTGAAATGAGGCTGCTATGAACACTTTAATGCTGCTTCAACTGGTGGATGAATGAATCTTTTTCAAGAGGTGAAATCGGCAAAAGAATAAAGGAAATGGATGGGAAGTAAAGAGAGAGAATTGAGAGAGAAGAGAAGAGATGAGAAAGTTGAGGTGTGTTTCAAATGAGCAGCCAATGGGGGTTTTTATAGGTTGAGAGGGCTGCTAAAAATAGCCAAAATCAGAAGCCAAAGAACCCTCCCATGGCCGGCCACACATGTGGCAAGTTTGAAGTTTTTAAACTTGCTATATTAAGGTAGGGGCAAATCTAGAAAGGCACAAATAGTGGCAATTTGAACAAGTCTTCAAGGGCCATTTTACAAGCTAATTAATCAGTCAAACAAGCTGATTAGGTCAGCATGTGGGACGGTTTTGGGCTGTCCAGTAATCGGTCAGTTCGGTTTTTTCTCAGTTCAGCTCAATTGAGCCACTTTTCATAATTAATTAATAATAATTTATTTAACCCAAACTAAATTGGATATAAATTAAAATTAAATATATTATGAATTAATACACATAATTTGGACCATTTTAAGCTGAATAATTAATTCGCCTTGATGCTTTAAAATTGCTTCTCAGTTTTGCGCTTTTAGCAGTGTCTGCCGAGCTATTTTTTGCCCTTTGTGCAAATCTATCGAAAATAATCAAAATTAATTATAAAATTAATTAAAATTCATTATGTTAATAATTTAAGCATAAAATAATTATTTTATAATAATTATATATTTTTATACAAGAATTTTACCGAACTTGCATGAATTTGGGTTAAAAAGGGCATGAAAAAGTTTGTATATTTTTGTGTTTCCAGTCGGACATTAGAAAAATGAAGTGGAAAAACTCAAGGTATTCAACCATCTTCATTAATAACCTTCCAAATAACATGCACTAGGAGAGTGATTTCAAGGTTAAACATGTAACACCCCTAACCCAAATCCGATCGTCAGATTAAAGCTAAGAGGTATTACTGAACTAAACATTTAATAACCTCATTCACATTGTAAATAGCATAAACAAAGATCGAGATGGAATACATACTAATATGTAAGTTAAACGCCATTTTCGTATGGCCAGAGTAATTACAAATTCAAAATATCGTTATTAACAGCCTAACCTATACATGCCATATCGAGTCCAAAATATAACTGTACCCAAAAAGATCGATAGTGTGATTAACTGCTGACGATCCCCGAGTCGGTGGCTAGAATCAACAATCTATAAAATAGGGACATAAAGAACAAAGTAAGCTTTCAAGGCTTAGTAAGTTTTAAGCAATACAAACAATTAAAACTTGTCATTTAAATCGAGCATTTAGTATCACAAAACTAATATTCTAATTAGTTATCACTTGGCTGAATATATATATGTGTATAAATACGTGAATACACAAAGAAATTTCAGCACGTACTTTACTTTACTTCATAGCTCATACAATTGATTTAATTCACAGACTTTCATATAATGTCAGACATCGATCGAATAAGTCATGCTTTTAGTCGTAGATATAGTAATCATTCACACGCATATATCGTTCTTTGATACTAATAATTCACCTTAGAAATCAATTCACATGCGAGTACATAATACGTACCTGACTATCATAATATATCATACATAATCACTAGTAGTTTAACTCGAACCTTCAAATTCATAATCTTACTTGAATCACCGGCGTTAAGCCTGCTAGGTTTAAAACCCGGATCCAAATACCGATACAAAACTGCATGGGCTTTAAGCTCGAATGTAATACCAGCACTAAGCCTACGGGATTTAACCCGGATATAATACTAGCACTAAGCCTGGGAGACTTTAACCCGGATATAATACCAGCACTAAGCCTGCAGGACTTTAACCCGGATATAATACCAGCACTAAGCCTGCGGGACTTTAACCCGAATATAATACCAGCACTAAGCCTGTGGGACTTTAACCAAGATATAATACCAAATATCATGCATATTTAATCATATATTAACACATCTCATTCAACTTATCACATTAGTAGTTATTTACATTTCGGTTCAAAAGTCATACATAAATATCACATATCCATTTCACCATTCAAGCTTAACCCATAGTGACCATTCAACTATATGTCATATACCTAAATTATTTATCTCACAACTTAATTCAAGTAGAACCAAAAGGTCACAATTCATCTAATGTTTACACATCAAGGCATCATCAATTATATACTAAAGGTGACTACTTAAAACTTACCTCGGATATACTTGAACGATTTCGAAATGGCTACTCGGTTACTTTCTCTTTTCCCTTATCCGAAGTTGCCCCCCTATGCTTTTGAGCTTAATTTCCAGCTCAAAGGTGACTGAAAGACTTGAGCTATTTCCTCTCTTGCTCTCTTATTTTTGGCTAGAAGGAAGTAAAGATGAATTCTTTGTTTTCTTCACCCATTTTCTATCTTTAATAACCTTATTCTATATTATAAAACCATATAATAGAAATAATGCTAATATAATATATATGTTATATAATAATTAACAAAATGGCCGGCCACTAACTAAAATGGACAATTTGACATGCAAGTCCATACATTTATAACATGCATTAATAGACCCTTACATATTAACCTATCACATTTCAAAAATGTCTCATATAAGTCCTATTTAATAAATTTCACATGCAAATGAAAAAATCAAGGCATGAAACTTTCACACATGCATTTACACATATTATAAGCATAGATTATAATGGTTAATTATTTTCATGACTCGGTTTTGTGGTCCCGAAACCACTTTTCGACTAGGGTCAAATTAGGGCTGTCACAACTCTCCCCCACATAAGGAATTTTCGTCCCCGAAAATCTTACCAGTGAATAAGTTAGGATATCAATCTTTTATAGAGTCTTCAGGTTCCCATGTAGCTTCTTCAACCCTATGCTTAAGCCACAGTACCTTCACTAATGAGATTTTCTTATTCCGTAGTTCTTTTACTTCACGAGCTAAAAGACGAACCGGTTCTTCTTCGTAACTCAAATCAGGTTGAATCTCAACCTCTGATGGATTAATTATGTGCAATGGATCAGATCTATAACGTCGAAGCATCGAGACATGAAAAATATTGTGAATCTTTTCAAGTTCAGGGGGTAAAATCAATCTGTATGCGACTGGCCCAACTCGTTCGGATATTTCATACGGCCCGATAAACCTCGGACT
This sequence comes from Gossypium anomalum, assembly GCA_025698475.1. NCBI lineage: Eukaryota > Viridiplantae > Streptophyta > Magnoliopsida > Malvales > Malvaceae > Gossypium > Gossypium anomalum. The sequence goes on from CM046961.1 coordinate 88,830,461, forward strand.
CAATTTGCCTTTACGACCAAATCTGAGCACCTTTTTCCAAGGTGAAACTTTAAGAAACACTTTGTCTCCGACCTGATATTCAATGTCTTTTCGTTTTAAATTCGCATACGACTTCTGACGATCTGAAGCTACTTTCAGACTTTCACGGATCACTTTTACTTTCTGCTCAGCATCTTTAATCAAATCAACCCCGAAGATTTTATTTTCACTAAGCTCGGTCCAAAACAATGGTGTACGAAATTTACGACCATACAAAGCCTCGTAAGGTGCCATCTTAATGCTTGATTGAAAACTATTGTTGTAAGCGAATTTAATCAAAGGCAAATACCATTTCCATGAACCACTAAACTCAAGGATGCAACATCTCAACATATCCTTGAGTATCTGAATTATCCGCTCGGATTGACCATCAGTCTGGGGATGAAAAGCGGTGCTAAAATGCAACTTGGTACCCAAAGCTTCTTGCAATTTCTTTGAAAATCGTGATGTGAATCTCGGATCTCTATCCGACACAATAGAAATAGGTACCCCGTGTAACCTTACAATCTGAGAAACATACAATTCATCTAGCTTGTCAAGTGAATAATCCGTACGTACGGAAATAAAATGAGCTGACTTTGTCAGTCTATCAATAGCAACCCAGGTCACATCTTTCTTGCTTGATGATAATGGCAACCCAGATACAAAATCCATCGTGACTCGATCCCATTTCCATTCGAGTATCATGATCGTCTGAAGTAATCCCGAAGGCACTTGATGTTCTACTTTCACGTGTTGACATATCAAACACTTCGAAACAAAGTTAGAAATGTCTCGTTTCATACCAGGCCACCAAAACTGACGTTTCAGATCGTTGTACATTTTCGTACTACCCGGGTGGACTGACATTCGGCTACTATGAGCCTCGCTCAAAATCATCGAAATAAGTTTCGAATTTCTTGGAACACACAATCGACTTCTGAACTTCAAACAGTCATTGTCGTCAATTTGAAACTCTAATTCCACATTTGAAACACATTCAGCTCGTTTAGCAACCAATTCATCGTCGACTTTCTAGGATTCACGTATTTGATGAATCAATAATGGTTTGGCCTTTAATTCTGCTACTAACACATTATCGGATGAAACGGACAGGTGTACATTCATCGCTCGCAAAGTAAATAGTGATTTATGACTTAAAGCATCGGTAACCACGTTAGCCTTTCCCGGGTGATAGTTAATGACAAGTTCATAATCTTTCAACAATTCAAGCCAACGTCTTTGTTACAGATTCAAATCTCTTTGAGTCATCAAATATTTGAGGCTTTTGTGATCCGAATATACATTACACCTCTCTCCAAACAAGTAGTGTCGCCATATTTTCAAAGCTAATTCGAGATCATGGGTCGGATAGTTTTTCTCATGCGGCTTCAATTGCCTCGACGCGTAAGCTACAACTCGACCTTCTTGCATCAACACACAACCCAGCCCAAGTAAGGATGCATCACTATAAATGACAAACTCTTTACCGGATTCGGGCTGCACATATACTGGAGCTTCAGTCAAATAGGTTTTTAGCTGGTCGAAACTTTTTTGGCACTTTTCTGACCATTCAAACTTAACATTCTTCTGAAGTAGCTTTTTCATTGGTGTGGCTACCATCGAGAAACCCTTTACAAACCGTCTGTAGTAACCGGCAAGTCCCAAAAAGCTTCGAACTTCAGTAACATTTCTAGGAGGCTTCTAATCAAGTATGGCTGATATTTTATTTGGATCAACACGAATACCCGATGCAGATACCACATGCCCCAAAAAGCTAACTTCTCTCAACCAGAACTAACATTTACTAAACTTAGCATATAACTGTTTGTCCCGTAAAATATGCAATACTAATCTTAGGTGCTCGGCATGTTCGGTTTTATCTCGCGAATAGATCAAAATGTCGTCTATAAACACAACTACAAACCGGTTATAAAAACTGTTTAAAGATCCGATTCATCAAATCCATAAATACCGCAGGGGCATTAGTGAGCCCAAACGGCATCACTAAGAACTCGTAGTGACCGTATCTCGTTCTGAAAGCAGTTTTAGTTCTGAGTCTCGAACTCGCATCTGATAATAACCCGATCTCAAATCTATCTTTGAAAACACTGAGGCTCCCTTCAGCTGATCTAACAAATCATCAATACGTGGTAACGAATATTTGTTCTTTATTGTCACTTTATTTAATTGACGATAGTCGATGCACATTCTCATGGTTTCGTCTTTCTTTTTCACAAACAATACTGGTGCACCCCAAGGTGAGAAACTTGGTCGGGCGAAACTTTTATCTGTCAACTCTTGCAACTGAGTTTTCAATTCTTTCAATTCTGATGGTGCCATACGATACGGAGCTATCGAAATTGGTATAGTCCCAGGTACAAGTTCAATGCCAAACTCTACCTCTCGAACAGGCGATAATCCCGGTAACTCTTCAAGAAAAACATCCGAATACTCGCAAACCACTGGCACTGATTCAAGTTTCTTTTCTGACTCCTTACTATCAAGTACGTATGCAAGATATGCTTCACACCCCTTTTTTACATATTTCTGAGCCAACATCGGGGATATTACTACGGATAACCCCTTCAAGCCAGTAGACTCAACTCGTATTATCTCATCATTTGCACATCTCAACTCAATAGTCTTTCTTTTGCAATTCACAACTGCATCATGCATGGTCAACCAATCCATACCGAGAATAAAATCAAATTCATCAAACGGTAAAAGCATCAGATCGGCCGAAAAACAGGAACCTCGGATTATTAGGGGACATTTTCTGCACACTTTGTCAACTGGCACATATCGACCCAAGGGATTCGACACTCGAATCATGAACTCAGTAGACTCAACAGGTAGAGTCTTACTGGATGCTAAAGTCTCACATATATATGAATGAGTAGAACCAGGGTCAATCAATGCAATCACAATAGTATCAAAGAGAGTGAAAGTACCGGTAATAACATCAGGCGAAGAAGCATCCTCGCGTGCCCGTATAGCATAAGCTCTAGCAGGAGCACGAGCCTCGGATCTGGTTGTAGCATCTCTAGACCCTCTCTGACCACTACTAGCATTCCCCGTATTTCTAGATGGTCTACTTCGAGCTGTAGCAGTACCCGGTTTCCCACTCTGATTCACATTTTATTCTGACAACTTCGGGCAGTCTTTGATGAAGTGATCGGGTGATCCGCATCTATAACAAGAGTGATCATGAAATCTACAACTCCCCGAATGCCATTTTCTGTAAAACTTGTACTCGGTCCTATCTCGACGATCATTTCCAACACTGGCAACTGAAGTGACTCGCGTACTCATAGGAGGTCGATCACGGTCTCGTCTGGAAAAACCCGAAGTGTTCTTAGATCTGCTCGAATCATCTCAAAATTTCTTCGATGATTGCTGAAAAGTCTTTCCTGAAGATCTTTTACGAAACTCTCCAGCTTCAACATCAGCTTTCTTTTTCTCTTTACTAAGCTCCTCGGCTTTGCAAGCTCGCTCAACAAGTACTACGAACTCTCTGATTTCAAGAATGCCAACAAACATTTTAATATCTTCATTTAACCCGTCCTCAAAGCGTTTACACATAATAGCCTCAGACGATACACATTCCTGAGCGTATCTACTAAGTCTGATAAACTTCCGTTCATAATCGCGAATCGACATGGAACCTCGCTTTAAGTTCAAGAAATTCTTTCTGCTTTACGATCAATGAACCTCTGACTGATATACTTTTTTCGGAATTTAGTTTGGAAGAACTCTCACGTCACCTGCTCTCTGGGTACAACAGAAACCAATGAATTCCACCAATAATAGGCAGAATCACGTAGCAAAGACATAGCACACTTCAGGCATTCGTCGGGTGTGCAAGATAGTTCATCAAGTACTCGAATAGTGTTGTCCAACCAAAATTCAGCTTGCTCTGCATCATCATCAGCTCAGTAGCTTTAAATTCGATAGCCCCGCTTTTTTCATTCACAACCGGGGCTTATTCAACCTCATCTAATCAATTACCGGAGGTATCGTGGATGCAGGGGGTGTATTTGTCGGAAGTAGGGTTGTGGAGCAGCCGTATTAGTTTGAATGTAATGGTTAAACCAATCATTCATCACATTATAAAAGGCTTGTCTAGCCTCGTCATTTTGATTGCTCGCAATAGGTTAAGAGTCCATCGGCGCTGTATCATACGCGGGAGCAGGCGCTACACTCTCTACATCATCAGCTACCGCTCGATTGGGATCGGGATCCATTACTATACGAAAACACATTTTTAACTGTCAGAAATCATCACACTATCGTATTACCACTGTATGGCATGTATAGCTAGACTCATATATGCTACGTTAGTCCTAAAATCGACTAAACTGTAGCTCTAATACCAATAAAATGAAACACCCCTAACCCGAATCCGATCGCCAGATTAAAGCTAAGAGGTATTATCGAACTAAACATTTAATAACCTCATTCACATTGTAAATAACATAAATAGAGATCGAGATGAAATACATACTAATATTTAAGTTATACGCTATTTTCGTATGGCCAGAGTAATTACAAATTCAAAATATCGTTATTAACAGCCTAACTTATACATGCCATATCGAGTCCAAAATATAACTGTACCAAAAAGATCGATAGTGTGATTAACTGCTGACGATGCCCGAGTCAGTGGCTAGAATCAACAATCTATAAAATAGGGAAATAAAGAACAGAGTAAGCTTTCAAGGCTTAGTAAGTTTTAAGCAATACAAACAATTAAAACTTGTCATTTAAATCGAGCATTTAGTATCACAAAACTAATATTCTAATTAGTTATCACTTGGCCGAATATATATATGTGTATAAATACGTAAATACACAAAGAAATTTCAACACGTACTTTACTTTACTTCATAGCTCATACAATTGATTTAAGTCACAGACTTTCATATAATGTCAGACATCGATCGAATAAGTCATGCTCTTAGTCATAGATATAGTAATCATTCACACGCATATATCATTCTTTGATACTAATAATTCACCTTAGAAATCAATTCACATGTGAGTACATAATACGTACCTGACTATCATAATATATCATACATAATCACTAGTAGTTTAACTCGAACCTTTAAATTCATAATCTTACTTGAATCACCGGTGTTAAGCCTGCTAGCTTTAAAACCCGGATCCAGTCACCAGTACAAAACCTGCGGGGCTTTAAGCTCGAATGTAATACCAGCACTAAGCCTGCAGGATTTAACCCGGATATAATACCAAAGACTAAGCTCATGGGACTTTAACCCCGATATAATACCAAAGACTAAGCTCATGCGGGACTTTAACCCGGATATAATACCAAATATCATGCATATTTAATCATATATTAACACATCTCATTCAACTTATCACATTAGTAGTCATTTACATTTCGGTTCAAAAGTCATACATAAATATCACATATCCATTTCACCATTCAAGCTTAACCCATAGTGACCATTCAACTATATGTCATATACCTAAATTATTTATCTCACAACTTAATTCAAGTAGAACTAAAAGGTTACAATTCATCTAATGTATACACATCAAGGCATCTTCAATTATATACTAAAGGTGACTACTTAAAACTTACCTCAGATATACTTGAACGATTTCGAAATGGCTACTCAGTTACTTTCTCTTTTCCCTTATCCGAAGTTGCCCCCTTATGCTCTTGAGCTTAATTTCCAGCTCAAAGGTGACTGAAAAACTTGAGCTATTTCCTCTCTTGCTCTCTTATTTTTGGCTCGAAGGAAGTAAAGATGAATTCTTTGTTTTCTTTACCCATTTTCTATCTTTAATAACCTTATTCTATATTATAAAACCATATAATAGAAATAATGCTAATATAATATATATATGTTATATAATAATTAACAACATGGCCGGCCACTAACTAAAATGGACAATTTGACATGCAAGTCCATACTTTTATAACATGCATTAATAGACCCTTACACATTAACCTATCACATTTCAAAAATGTCTCATATAAGTCCTATTTAATAAATTTCACATGCAAATGACAAAATCAAGGCATGAAACTTTCACACATGCATTTACACATATTATAAGCATAGATTATAATGGTTAATTATTTTTATGACTCGGTTTTGTTGTCCCGAAACCACTTTCTGACTAGGGTCAAATTAGGGCTGTCACAAAACAAGTCCGATTATACCATAAATAGTTTGTGGTAAATATACACTTCAATCCAAGATCTTCATTTTGGAAAAGATTCCAATTTGTCATTCTATTACTGGAGAGGAATAAGGATGACTTGAAATCACAGTTTCATACAGTCCATTCTCTAGAATGTAGGGTTCTAAAAGCTCGATTCATTGAAAATGTTTACATTACTTCCATTCAACATTCAAATCATATTTAATATTTTATTTACGGTGTATAAAGAAATATATTTATAAATACTATTAAATACGTTAATTTAAAAGATATAACTAATTTTATACATTAAAAGGGGAGGGATATGCTTACATTAGTGTGAAACTAAAGTATTTTTATACGCGTTCATATATTTTTGTATGATTATTAATTTAACAATCTAACCATTGAATTTATCAATATTATTGCACTTTTCATGCATGTAAATTTTAAATTGATTCGATATTTCTATCATATTGATCTAAAATATTATATATATTAACATTTATTAAATGATTAAAAGTATTCATATATAAAAAAATAATTAGAAAATTTTAATTTACACTAAAGATATGCATGATTTATATAAATGAAATATCAAAATATGACATTTTTGTCACTAAAATAATACTTGTACAAAAATATATGGAAGGGTGTAAAATACTTTAGTTTAATGCCCATAAAGGTCATTTGGCATTGTTAGTATAAATCTATAATCTATCTTACCGTCATTGTTGTGTTTGAATCTCAACACGTATCTCACTATAGTAACTAATCTCACCACAACAGTAATTAATCTCATCGTCATCACTATTTGTAATCTCATTGGAATTAATCTCGTCGATAGAGGTGGTGATCAGAGCAGATAGGGTGGTGGCTAGACTTGATTATAGGCTAAGTCGAGCTGGGATTTTAGGCCCATTTTCTAGGCTCAGGCTTAAAATTTTGCCCAAGCCCGATCCAGATAAAAAAATGCCAAACATGTGCCCCGTCAGGCTTGCCCGTATTAAAATTTTTTTATATTTTTTATTTAAAAAATATCATACATCAAATACACTAAAAACATTAAAATAAATGTTTCCCAATAAATTGAAAATGCATTAAAAAAAATTATCCTTGAATAACACTAAGATAGTTGCAACTTTGCAAGAAAATGACTCTAAAATAGTAGCAAAATTAATAATAAAACAAGAGTTATACAGTATTCAAACAATAACAATAAAGTACTAGCAATATAATAGCAAAACAGTAGTTAACAGCAACATGAAAATTTTTTAAAGCAAATTCAAGTCGGGCCGAGCCTAAGCAAAAAATCTTACCCGAGCCCCCTTTTGGAAAACAAGCCTTATTTTTTGTTCAAGCCTGTTTTGCGAGCCTATATTTTTGCCTAAACCCTCCTACTTTTCGAGCGGGTTGTAATAGCCCGATTTAGACTCTATTCGGAACAGTGGTTTCGGGACCACGAATCCGAGTTAGAAAAATATTTAAAAATTATTTTCTGTGTTTATTTTGTGTGAATTAATATTTGTGAAATTTTTGTGTTTTAATTTTATCGTTTAAGTGCCTGATTTAATAAAAGGGCTTAATCGCATAAAATGAAAATTTGATGGTTTAATTTGTAAAGGGCTGAATTGTTGTTGTCTGTAAAAATTGAGGCATTTATAGTGCAATATTACCATGCTAGCTTAAGGTGGACAATTATAGCCATTAGATATAATGGTTTTATATTTTATTATAGAGGTTATTAATGTAAAATATTAAATAACATATATGTTATCATAAAACATAAAATAAAAATTAGTGTTCATCTTTATTTCTTGGTGACTGAAACATTAAAAGAAAAGAAAGAAACAAAGCTTAGGGTATTCGGCCATTGCTAAGCTTGATTAAGGTATATAACTAGCTCGGTTTTTGATAATTTTTGCATTTGATGATGATTTTGTATTTTTCCATTGTTGAAAGCTTGTGATTTTTGTTGTTTGATGATGGAAAATAAAAGATATGTGATAGATTAACATGTTTTGTATTTGAATTTTTGATGATTTTGAGTAATTAGGGCTAATTTGTAAAAATAATAAATTGAAGGACTGAAATGTAAAATAAATGAAATGTGAGGACTTGTATAAGGAAGATGAATATTCGGCCTAAGCATGGTATATTGAAAATTTGCATATTTTGTGTTTTGTGCAATTTGGACTAAATTGTAAAAAGTGTGAAATGTCAGGGGTAAAATAATAATTTGCCCATTTATGTGTTTTTGGACTAAAATGAGTGAAAATATGTTTGAATGAGTTTAATTTGAATATGTTTATATCAAGAACCAAAGAAATCAGATTTGAATCGGGGGAAAACCAAAATTGTTGATTAGCCGTCCCGTTCCAATTACCGTTGTCCGAGGTAAGTTTATAAGCAAATAAATGTTGTAAATTCTGACTATATGTGAATGTAAAATGCTGATTTAAATTTTATGAGCTTGTATATATGATAGCCGAATGTATATATACAAGGGAACTATGTTTACAAGTTCGATTCGACCGAGTTACGACGTCCGAAAGCCCATAGGAACCTTAGGAATAGCTAGGATACATATGGCATGACATAGGATTTTTGATATGTGTTCTCGTGTAAGACCATGTTTGGGACATTGGCATCGGTATATGTGGTTACGTGTAAGACCATTTCTGGGACATCGGCATCGTATTTGATTCGTGTAAGACCCTGTCTGGGATAGTGGCATCGATATGTGATAGCATGTAAGACCACGTCTGGGACATTGGCATTGTACGATATATGTGATTATCCGAGTATCCTATTATATTCCAAGTGGTTCAGCGGGCAATGATAAGTGGTGATCGAATGTATAAATTAAGTTAAAAGGTTCAGGTATGAATTCATACTAAGTTATGAAATTATGGTAAGTTATATGTTTGAATTAATGATATAAATGTTAATTGCTAATGTGAACTACATGTATGCATATGTGAAAGTATACATTCGATTTAATGGTGTATTCATGATGCAAATGAAAGTATATGTGTATATGAAAATTATAATTGGTCAAATGTTTAGTATATATGACCTTGTAAATGTGATTTATGTGTATTCATATATATGAATGAATAGATTCGACCAAGGATATATATATGTGATCTTAAAAGTTAAAAATAATTATGATTTTAACTACATGTGTATTCAATTTATTTAGATTTGAAGAATAGTTATATGTTTGATAAATGTGATAAACTGTAATTTATACATATTTTATCCCTCGCTTAACACGTTTATGAATGATTTCTCCTTAGATTTGGTGAATTTGATGCTCTTAATCCTTTAATTTCATGTTTTATACTTAGGTGAGCATAGGAGAGCGAAAAGAATGAGAAACGGGCCAAAAACGGAGAAAATGGGCTGACGTGGGAAAACAATACGGCCTGGACTTCCTTACAAGGGCAGAATACATGCCCGTGCCATTCTAACAGGCTCGACCACAACCTAAAACAATCCAAGCACGGGCATGTTGGTATCTCAGCCTCGACCACGGCCTGAAGTAATCGCACACGAGCGTGTCACACGGGCGTGCCCCTACCGAGCCCTAGCTAAGTTCCATTCGGAAAAGGGCAAGTTTGAGGGCTTTTAGGCATTCTAAATACTATTTGAACACCCTAGAGGAAGACTAAAGAGAGGCGGAGAGTAGGAAGCAAGGAATTACACTAAGAAAGCCGATTGATCTATCTCAGAAGCCAAATTCATCATCAAGACTGAAGATCTCTCCTCAATTTCCCTTCAGGAGTTTTAGGTTTTCTTTATGTTTTGTATTATTTATTCGTTTGAGATGTTTTCCTATTTAGTTATGAACTAAAACCCCTAAATACCTAAAGGGGATGAAACCTAAGACGAATCTTGTTATTATTTTCTGAATTGTATGATAAATATTTGACTTGTTCTTAATTATGTGTTCTTAATTCTTATTTTGATACTTTAGGATATCGATTCAAGTTAATGCTCTTAGTTGGAGGATGAATAGTCCCTGTCTAAGAGTGAGTCATAATTAAGCGGAGTTGATTACGCGCCTAGAGATAAGGTGATAAGATTTTGCCGAATTAGGGTGAAACCTAATAAGGGGATCCATAGATCCAGTTAATGCAACCCTAGGGTGTTAATTAGAGAAAAGTCTCAATTATTCAATCTAGGGATTAGACATTATTAGTCTTGAATAGGGATAATAACATAACTTAGGGATTTCTACGGAACAAGTTAAATGAATAAATTGTCCGATTCGGAGCCAAAATAACAAGTGAAGTCTAGGTGGATTTTTCCTTAGGTATTGTCTAAATCAATCGTTTTTCCAAAAGTAATTTCCTAATCCTATTTTCTGTAATTTCTTAGTTTAGTTAATTAGTTAATTAAGACAAACCCCTTTATTCTTAGGCTAGATAATAAAAAGACAGTCATTACTAGTACTTTTAGTTCTATTGGGTTAGACAATCCGGTCTTGTTAAAGCTATACTATTGTTCGATAGGTACACTTGCCTACATTGTGATAATAGTTAGTTTCAAGAATGATTAATTATAAATTTATAAAACTTACCACGAAAAATCACGATCAAGTTTTTGGCACCGTTGTCGGGGAACTAAGATATTAGGAACACTCAATTTTTATTACTTTAGCCATTTGCTTTTACTACAATTTAATTTAATTTTAATTTTTATTTTACTAAATTTATTTTTCTTTCTTCTGGCAGGTTCTTATAGTTTATGACTATAAGAAACCCGTCGGGACCACTGCTTTTTGACGAAAAAATTGATCGCACAGCTCATAGAAATTGACAAGAAATAAGGCGAAGCCTAAGATACACAGAGGAAGAGCAAGAGGACGATAACTCAACTACAATCGAGGAGATGGCTGAAAATCAGGAAAATCAGTTACCTCCTACGATATTCACTGACCTAGAAAATCAGAATCCTGCTCCTCGTACTATGTATGATTATGCTAAACCTACATTAACAGGAACTGAGTCAAGTATAGTTAGGCCCACTGTTGCTGCAAATAATTTTGAACTAAAACCTAACACGATTCAAATGATACAGCAATTTTTTCAGTTTGTTGGTTTGCAGGATGAGGATCCCAACACTCACTTGGCGAATTTTTCAGAGTTTTGTGACACTTTTAAAATTAATGGCGTTTTTTATGATGCCATTCATCTTTGATTTTTCCCCTTTTCACTGAGGAACAAAGCTAAACAGGGCTTGAACTCATTATCACGAGAGTCCATTACTACTTGGGAACAAATGACCGAAAAGTTTTTATTAAAATATTTTCCGCCAGCTAAGACAGCTAAATTACGTAATGATATCTCTTCTTTTGTGGAGATGGATCTAGAAACACTTTACGATGCATGGAAGAGATACAAGGACCTACTGCGAAGATGCCCTCACCATGGGTTATCTCTGTGGCTGCAAGTTCAAACGTTCTACAATAGTGTGAATCCCTCGACAAGACAGATGATTGACACAGCCGCTGGTGGAACCATCAACAACAAAACACCTGAAGAGGTTTACGAATTCATTGAGGAGATGTCACTGAATAACTATTAGTGGCAAGTCGTGAGGACTAAACTAACTTAAACAGCAGGCGTTTATAACGTTGATTCGGTTACTATGTTGACGAATCAGGTAAAACTTCTAAATAAAAAGATTGATGGTTTACTTGGTTCCACAGAAGTCCATCCAGTAATGCAATGTGAAGCAAGCGGAGGTGGATCGAGTAATTCAGAATATCAACCTTATGGCCACAACATGGAGAACGAGCAATTAAATTACATGGGTAATAATCCTCGATCTCAAAATAATCCTTACAGTAATACTTATAATGCAAGTTGGAGGAACCACCCAAATTTTTCTTGGGGTGGTCAAGGGAATCAAAGGCCACAGAATCCTCCGGGTTTTCAACAGCCACCTTATCAATAGGAAAAGAAATTAAACCTTGAGGAGATGCTATCCAAATTCATCTTGGTGTCAGAAACTCGTTTTCAGAATACCAAGACAACACTTAAAAATCAGCAAGCATCAATCCAAGGGCTTGAAACTCAGATAGGCCAGCTGTCCAAACTAATTTCCGAATGACCACAAGGTAGCTTGCCAAGTAACACTGAGCTTAACCCAAGGGAGCAGCTTAATGCGATTAATGTTCAAGGTGAAGAAGGATCAATTGAGCCTGAGCTAGAACCGAGGCAAGAAACCGTGGTAAGCAAATGTAAAGGTGAGGTAGGTCATAATGAAAACAAAACGGTAAGCGTAAAATACAAACCTCGTGTGCCATACCCTAATGGGACAAGGAAAGATCGCTCAGATGAACAATTTGGTAAATTCTTTAAACTCTTAAAAAATTACATATTAACTTACCGTTTATTGAAGATCTCTTGCAGATGCCGAACGCAATGAAATTTTTAAAGGAGCTTGTAACAAATAAGCGGAAGTTGGACGAGGCATTGCATGTAGAGCTAAACGCAGTTTGCTCAGCTATTCTACAGAATAAGCTACCCAACAAATTAAAAGATCTAGGGAGTTTTACAATTCCTTGCTTAATTGGTAGTTTAGATATTGATAATGCATTAGCTGATTTAGGGGCTAGTGTCAACGTCATGCCTTACAAAATGTTTAAGCAACCAGGTCTTGGGAAACTTAAACAGACTAGGATGAGCATTCAATTAGCAGATAAAACCATCAGATTTTCTAGGGATATTATTGAGGATGTGCTAGTTAAAATCGATAAGTTTATATCTCCCGTTAACTTTGTTGTTCTAGACAGAGAGGAGGATAGCAACACTCCTTTGATTTTAGGAAGGCCCTTTTTAGCAACTGCTAGAACGATTATTGATGTTGGCACAGGTGAACTCACACTTCGTGTGGGAGACATAGCAATCACCCTTCAAGCTCGAAATTCTGGCAACACATCAAAAATTGAAGGCGATTGTATAAACCATTCTACTAAAACTGATAATATGGTGCAACCTACTTTACAGGAAATGAGTTTGAAGGAAATACATAAACCATGTTCTAGCAGCAATATAGGATCTATTCATGAAGAACGAAGGATACAAATAGAGGAGCTAGATGAATGGCGGACACATAAATCGAGAACACACGATAAACCAAAACTACGCTAGAATAATACCTCACCCAATCAACTAAAAGTTGGAGATAAATTTTTATTAGATGCCGCAGATCCTCACATTGTCACTACCAACTCGAATGAAGAAATCCCTCTTAGGGTACTTAGTATTTTCCCATTTGGTACAGTAGAGGTAAGTCATCCCAAGTTCGACACTTTTAAGGTAAACAACACCCATCTAAAACCTTATTTTGATAAGATTGATAGTAGGAATGGTGAGTATAAACTCCTCGAACCACCATGACTATTTAATGGAGAGGTAAGTCAAGCTTAGACTATAAATAAGTGCTTCTTGGGAGGCAACCCGAGCACTAACTATATTAACTTCTTTAAATTTTAGTGGTTAACACCTAACTTACTAACGGAGCTCTTGAAAACAGGTTCACCAACAGACACGACCAAACACACGGGTGTGCTTAGGACCGTGTGGAAACAGAGAAAAGATTTTTTTCCAAACACGGGTTACGATAACTCGCCATGGCCGTGTGACATGGCTGTGGCCGAACCTACCAAAACAACACGGCCGTGTCACACGCCCGTGCCTGAGAACCGTGGTTAAACCTGAGAAAATAGCATGAGCGTGCAACACGCCTGTGTCTAGCACCCGTGGTTGAACATGTCAAATTAACACGAGTGTGGGCCTGTGTACACGGGTGTGGGAGAAGCGAACAAAGCTAGACACGGTAGTGCGACACGGCCGTGTGCACCAACACGCCCAAGGTACACGGGCGTGGGACAAATTTCAGACACACCAAATTAGGAAAAACGCGAAACACACGGGTTAAAATTGGGGCACACGGGGCGTGTCCCCTGGCCGTCTGACCAAAAATCTATAAATACCCTGCACTATTCATTGTCTTCTTCACTCAAAATCCCTAACCCTAGTCGCTGCAAGTCCACACGGTCTCCCTGCCGCGCCCGTGCGCCGCCTCCAACTCCATTTTTGACGCTCATTCTTCCCTTTTTAGCGTTTGTTTACTTTTTTTCCCTTTTATTTTACTTATTTCTAATGATATTTATCATAACAAACTACATTGTTGATATTATATTTATTTTTCTATCACTCAAATCCCATGTCTAGGGTAGTTATCATTTATTTCATGTTGAAGTTTTCACTTATTTCATGATTTCTCATGCTTTATTCACCTATTGTAAATCAATATTCTAGTTTCACTTGCTTCTTATTATTTGTCATTATAGCCCATGCAATATACTAAATTTATGCTTTTTAGATTTCTATAGAATTTGTTGCTATCTTGATATTCATATTAAGGCCACGACATTATGCCATAGAATTTATTGTTTTAGTTAGATTTGTTAGTGTTAGTAGTCTTGGGTGAACTTATTTATGACTTTCTGCTCTTTGAATTTAGTTACATTTTATATTGTCCATTCATCAAAACGAATTGATGGTTTTGATTGCAGGTTCACCATGTCATCTTCACGAGGAAAGAAAGCCACTGTCCCCGCCTCGAAGAAAAGGAAGGGAGCATCATCTTCCTTGGGTCCCACCGCGAAACTTCGTCACCCTTTCTTGCAGTTCCCCATTGGGCCCCAAGAAGAACTTTTCCAAATACTCCAGGCCCGACCTTTAATTGCAGGCCACTGCATTGACTGGGCTGCAGTAGAACAAGTCCAGTTGGCTAATGTGATTCGTCCACTTCTCACCACCGACCCATGGAACCTCTTTTCTGATATCGTTGAGCCGACGTATCTCGAGCTCACGAGAGAAATGTGCTCAACATTCCATCTTTAGACCGTAATGACCAACCATGATGATCTCGACACGGTCCAATTCTGACTTGGCGGCCTAGTCCGCCGGTTGAGGATTCCAGAGTTTGGTTCAGCACTGGGTCTTTACACGAAGGAGTTTCAAGAAGAGAACGATCTTGATACCCTCAACCGCCACATCCATTACCCTTCCTCAAAGTGTTGAAACACCCTCGTCCCACGTTCAGCCAGCTGCGACCCCAGTTGCTCCAAGGTATCAGCTTTCCCTCTATCCTTGAGGTACTTACATTCTATTTTATCTCATACTTTGACAGGGCAGAGAGAGAGAGCACTGGTATCGTCACTACTCACGACGTCTACTACTTATGGTGTATGTCGCACGGGCACGTCATCGACCTCGCCTACTTTATCGCCCTTGCCATCCGCCATCAGACGTAGCGACATCGGAAGGGGGTCATCTCTATTAGCCCCTATGTGACTCGACTGGCGCGGCACTTCGGACTCCTCGACACCGCGGCCCAAGAATCATCCCTTACACTCATTGGCCAGATGTCCCCACAAGGCATCTCAAGGAGGAGGCTACCCTCTCCACTATCGTCTTGCCCAATCTACCGAGGAGAAGGCCCCATAGGACATTACTGATGATGTAACATCCCGAAATAGGGCCTAAACGGAACAGTGGTTGCGAAACCACAAATCTGAGGTAGAAAAATTTATTTTATTATTATTTTGAGGTCTATGATATGATTTCATGATTGTGTGAAAAGTTCGTGAAGAAATTCTATGCATAAAGTACTTAATTTGAAATTAGGGACTAAATTGAATAAATTGCAAAACTTGTGTTCTAGAAGTATTTTGCATAAAATTGAATTAGATTATTAATTAGAGGTCCTTAAAGAGTAATTTTACCAATTTCTAAGTCTATGGACAAAAATTAGGACATGGAAGGAATTTTTGAAAGTTTAGTAGTAAGGGCATTTTGGTCATTTAGTTATTAAAATGAATTAAAAACAAAATTAAAAGCCAATTTTTGTCCATCTTCTTCATTAGGACGAAATTTCAAGGGTTCTCCATAGCTAGGTTTTGTTTCAAGCTTTCAAGCTCCATGGTAAGTGATTCCAAGCCCCGCTTTTAATGTTCTTTACGCTTTGAGAGTCACGGTGAGCTCGATAAAGCTTATGCTAGCAATAATTTAAGTTAGGGTTCATATTTGGAAAAATACCCATAGGTGAAATTTGTGTATTTTGGTGTTTTATGATAGAATATGAGGTTTTAAATTATGTTAGACAACTTGTACTACTCTTGGTTTTAAGCAAAAAACGAGTAAAAGGACTTAATCCAGTAAAAATACCTAATAGTCATAAGTGCTTGTTAGAGTATGAATTTGATGCTGCCATAGAAGGAAAAAATGACTAGCATGTCATGAAACATAAGAAAATAGGCTGAAGTTTAATTTACGAGCTTTGGGGCAAAAGTGTAAATATGCAAAAAGTTTAGGGGCAAAATTGTAATTTTGCCAAAATATGATTTTGGGTCAATTTGAATAATTTGAGTCCTAATTAGACTATATTTTAAATGATAGAGCAAGGAAAACTGAAATTCAAGCTAAAATGGAGAAAATACCAAGTTGTGGACTAAAATGGTAAAAGTAGCTATTTTTGCATACGAGGTAAGTTTACATGAAATAAATGCAATATTCTTTTATTTTACATTATTATTGTAAATTTCCAGCATTTATATACTTATTTTATGAGAATATTTAAAGTCAAATTAAAGGCAAAGTGATAGAGAAAAAGCATTAGGAAGCCCCGCTTGAACCTTAGGAATGTTAGGATATTGGGGTTGACAGGACATGACAGACAGAAAATGAGCCATGTAAGTCCATATCGATATATGGCTTTGGAGACAGGAATGAGCCATGTAAGCCCATATTAGATATATATATATGGCATTGGAGACAGAATAATTCATGTAAGTCCATGTCGAAGACATGGCATTGGCAGATATTGATAGACAGAACGACCCCAAAGATCCTTAATATTCCGAGTGGTTCAATGGGTCATTGTACACGTTAAATTACAGTGAATTATCAGCAAAAGGGAAGGTAGATTATATTTATGAATAGTGAAAGGTCAGGTAAGAAAGAAGGTAAGTAAGTAAAGAAGAAGGTAGAAAATGAGAAGTAAAGAAAGTTTATGAGGCTAGGTGACATTATGTATAATCATTCATTATGCTGAATGTTGTAATTTATTTGCTTGTAAGCTTACTAAGCCTAGTGCTTACTCTCTTTATTTTCTTTTTCTTATAGTTTTTATTTAGCCACTCGGGGATCGAAGGAAATGCCGGAGACCCGATCACACTATCGAAGAAATCACATTGGTATAGTTAGACGTTTAGTTTTGTGTATGGCATGTATAGGAACTTGGTTTCTTTTGATATGATATGATCAATGAATGATGTGTAAATACTTGCTAGTGATTAGCTAATAGAATGGCTGATGATATACATGTTTAATTGTATGTATGAATAAGTAGTAACTATCACATGAAAACTAAGAAAAATGTGAAAGTAACTTAAAAATAGATTCAAGTATCAGAAATAATGTGAATTTGAAAAATCACTAAAAATCGTAGAAACATGGTTTGATGGTGAATAATATATGAAATTAAAGCTTATTATGTCTATTTTCTTATGGAATAAGCAAAACAGGTAAAGGTATTATATTTTATAAGATATCTGAGTTTTAGTGAAACAGGGTCAGAGAAAATTCTAGATCCCCTATTTCAACTTTGGAAATTCACCATAAATTGTACAAAAATAATTAGGTGTTTTAATTTATATGGTTAGAATCCTTGTTGAATCTAGTTTTAATAGAAACAAGCAGTACAGTTATATTAATTTTTATAGGGAGAAAAGTGGTTCGTAGTAAGTATAGGTCAGTGCAGTCGAATTCTGAAACAGGGGTACATTTAACTAATAAACTGTACTAATTGGCTAAGTTAAAAATTCTAGAAAAAAATTAGTAGATAGATATATGAGTCTAGTTTCAGGAAAAATTTACGGATCTTAATTTTGAGTTTTGAAACTCGAGAAATAAATTTTTAAGCAGCTATGACGCAGAAAAATAGTTTATTCCGAAAATTAAAATAAGTGGTTTAGAGTTGTTTAAAAGGTAAGATAAGTTTAGTAACACCTCAAGCTTGACTCCGTTGACGGTTCGGGTGTGGGGTGTTACATTTATTGGTATCGTGAGCAGGTTTAGTTCGGTTCTCGAAAAAGTTAGTGTGAGTAAATGTCTAGCTATACATGCCATACCTGTATTTTGATAGTGTGACGACTCTCGACGATTTTTAAATATTTTGTTTTATTGTAATGGATCCCGAGCAAGCTGGTGATGATGATGTAGAAAGTAATGCGCCGCTCCCGCGGAAGGGGTAGCGCCATCCGAGAATAGGCCAAGAATGCTTAATCGTGGAGGAGTGACTCGAGAAGCTCTCTTCCAAGCTTTGAATAATTGGTTTGCCGAGTTCGCTCGCACGAATCCCAGAGAGTTAGACCTCCACCCCCTCATGACTCTCAAAGCTACCCATGTAGCTCAAGCTTCCCCATCCACAGATACAATGATAAGAGAAAAGCCACCAGCTGATAGAATCGGGAAACAAGGGGCGTAAGAGTTCCGAGCAACAAAACATGATGATGCAGAAAGAGCAAAATTTTGGTTAGAAAATACTATCGTAGTCTTTGATGAATTATCTTGTACACCCGAGGAATGTATGAAATGTGTAATATCACTTCTTAGAGACTCAAACCTACTACTGGTGGAAGACACTTGTATCGGTTTGTACCAAAGGAGAGGATCACTTGGGATTTCTTTCAGAGAGAATTTCGTAAAAGTACATCACTGTGGTTTATTGACCGTAAGAGAAAGGAATTCTGAATTGAAACAAGGTAATATGACTGGATCGATGAGATTGTGCATAAATTATCAAGCAACTTAACAAGGTAACAATAAAGAACAAGTATCCATTGCCTTGAATTGATGATCTGCTTGATCAATTGAAGGGAGCTACTGTGTTCTCCAAGATAGATTTGAGATCCGGATACTATCGGGGCCATGCGAGTTAAAGAGTTAGATGTCCCAAAGATCGCTTTCCTGACTAGGTAT
Organism: Gossypium anomalum; assembly: GCA_025698475.1. Taxonomy (NCBI): domain Eukaryota; kingdom Viridiplantae; phylum Streptophyta; class Magnoliopsida; order Malvales; family Malvaceae; genus Gossypium; species Gossypium anomalum. The sequence goes on from CM046961.1 coordinate 88,849,729, forward strand.
GGTCATTATGAGTTCCTTGTGATGCCATTTGACTTGACTAATGCTCCCGCCATTTTCATGGACTTAATGAACTGAATTTTTAGACCGCATTTGGATAAGTTTGTAGTTGTGTTCATTGATGATATCTTGATTTATTCTCATGATGAGACTCGAGCATGCAGAGCATTTGAGAACGCTTTTACATATTCTCGAGGATAATCAGTTGTATGCCAAGTTCAAGTAAAAGTGAATTCTCGTTACGAGAAGTTGGTTTTCTAGGACATATTGTCTCGTGAAGGTATTAAGGTTGATCCGAGCAAGATTTCACCATTGTTAATTGGAAGCCTCCTAGAAATGTATCGGTTAGAAGTTTTCTTGGTCTTGCTTGGATATTATAGGCGATTTGTAGAGGGGTTTTCCATGATAGCTACCCCACCGATAAAATTGCTGCGAAAGGATATCAAGTTTGAATGGACTCGAGAAGTGTGAACAGAGTTTTGACAAGTTAAAAGCATTATTGACTAAAACTCCTATTTTAGTACAACTAGAACCAGTAAAGGAGTTTGTGATTTACAGTGATGCGTCCATGAATGGACTTGGTTGTGTACTTATGCAGAAGGGAAGGTAATTGCTTATGCCTTTAGACAAATAAAGCCACATGAGAAGAACTATTCGATACATGATTTAGAGCTAGTCGCCATTATTTTTATGTTGAAGATTTGGAGACATCATTTGCACGGTGAGAAGTGCCACATATTCACCGATCACAAAAGTTTGAAATTGAAGCAAAGAATATGGCTAGAGTTGATTAAAGATTATGAGCTAGTGATCGATTATCACGCAGGTATGTGTAATCAAGAATGATGAGCTTATTCGAAAGATCTTACAGAAGCACATAGTAGTTTTTTGTCTATTCATCCAGTAGTACAAAGATGTATAATGATTTGAAGAAATGTACTGGTGGGTAGGAATGAAAAGGGACATTTCGAGTTTGTTTCTAGATGCTTGATCTGTCAAGCCAGGATTGCCATTTACATCGAGAAAGAAAGATGCAATGGGGTTGTGATTGATAAGTTAACGAAGTCGGCTCATTTTATCCTAGTTCAGTATGGATTTTTCACTTGACAAGTTGGCCGAGTTGTATATTTCAGAGATAGTCGACTACATGGGGTAGACGAGGCTACATGGGAACTCAAGAGGCTATGCAAAAACAAAGACCCAAATCTCTTCACGGTAAGATTTTCTGGGACGAAAATCCCTAAAGGGGGGAGAAATGTAACATCCCGAAATAGGGCCTAAACGGAACAGTGGTTGCGAAACCACAAATATGAGGTAGAAAAATTTATTTTATTATTATTTTGAGGTCTATGATATGTTTTCATGATTGTGTGAAAAGTTCGTGAAGAAATTCTATGCATAAAGTACTTAATTTGAAATTAGGGACTAAATTGAATAAATTGCAAAACTTGTGTTCTAGAAGTATTTTGCATAAAATTGAATTAGATTATTAATTAGAGGTCCTTAAAGAGTAATTTACCAATTTCTAAGTCTATTGACAAAAATTAGGACATGGAAGGAATTTTTGAAAGTTTAGTAGTAAGGGCATTTTGGTCATTTAGTTATTAAAATGAATTAAAAACAAAATTAAAAGTCAATTTTTGTCCATCTTCTTCATTAGGACGAAATTTCAAGGGTTCTCCATAGCTAGGGTTTGTTTCAAGCTTTCAAGCTCCATGGTAAGTGATTCCAAGCCCCGCTTTTAATGTTCTTTACGCTTTGAGTCCCTGAGCTCGATAAAACTTATGCTAGCAATAATTTAAGTTAGGGTTCATATTTGGAAAAATACCCATAGGTGAAATTTGTGTATTTTGGTGTTTTATGATAGAATATGAGGTTTTAAATTATGTTAGACAACTTGTACTACTCTGGTTTTAAGCAAAAACGAGTAAAAGGACTTAATCTCCAAAAATACCTAATAGTCATAAGTGCTTGTTAGAGTATGAATTTGATGCTGCCATAGAAGGAAAAAATGACCAGCATGTCATGAAACATAAGAAAATAGGCTGAAGTTTAATTTACGAGCTTTGGGGCAAAAGTGTAAATATGCAAAAGTTTAGGGGCAAAATTGTAATTTTGCCAAAATATGATTTTGGGTCAATTTGAATAATTTGAGTCCTAATTAGACTATATTTTAAATGATAGAGCAAGGAAAACTGAAATTCAAGCTAAAATGGAGAAAATACCAAGTTGTGGACGAAATGGTAAAAGTAGCTATTTTTGCATACGAGGTAAGTTTACAGTAAATAAATGCAATATTCTTTTATTTTACATTATTATTGTAAATTTCCAGCATTTATATACTTATTTTATGAGAATATTTAAAGTCAAATTAAAGGCAAAGTGACAGAGAAAAAGCATTAGGAAGCCCCGTTTGAACCTTAGGAATGTTAGGATATTGGGGTTGACAGGACATGACAGGACAGAAATGAGCCATGTAAGTCCATATCAGATATATGGCTTTGGAGACAGGAATGAGCCATGTAAGCCCATATTAGATATATATATATATGGCATTGGAGACAGGAATAATTCATGTAAGTCCATGTCGAAGACATGGCATTGGCGAGATATTGATAGACAGAACGACCCCAAAGATCCTTAATATTCCGAATGGTTCAATGGGTCATTGTATACGTTAAATTACAGTGAATTATCAGCAAAAGGGAAGGTAGATTATATTTATGAATAGTGAAAGGTCGGTAAGAAAGAAGGTAAGTAAGTAAAGAAGAAGGTAGAAAATGAGAAGTAAAGAAAGTTTATGAGGCTAGGTGACATTATGTATAATCATTCATTATGTTTGAATGTTGTAATTTATTTGCTTGTAAGCTTACTAAGCCTAGTGCTTACTCTCTTTATTTTCTTTTTCTTATAGTTTTTATCTAGCCACTCGGGATCGAAGGAAACGCCGAGACCCGATCACACTATCGAAGAAATCACATTGGTATAGTTAGACGTTTAGTTTTGTGTATGGCATGTATAGGAACTTGGTTTCTTTTGATATGATATGATCAATGAATGATGTGTAAATACTTGCTAGTGATTAGCTAATAGAATGGCTGATGATATACATGTTTAATTGTATGTATGAATAAGTAGTAACTATCACATGAAAACTAAGAAAAATGTGAAAGTAACTTAAAAACAGATTCAAGTATCAGAAATAATGTGATTTTGAAAAATCACTAAAAATCGTAGAGACATGGTTTGATGGTGAATAATATATGAAATTAAAGCTTATTATGTCTATTTTCTTATGGAATAAGCAAAACAGGTAAAGGTATTATATTTTATAAGATATCTGAGTTTTAGTGAAACAGGGTCAGAGAAAATTCTAGATCCCCTATTTCAACTTTGGAAATTCACCATAAATTGTACAAAAATAATTAGGTGTTTTAATTTATATGGTTAGAATCCTTGTTGAATCTAGTTTTAATAGAAACAAGCAGTACAGTTATATTAATTTTTATAGGGAGAAAAGTGGTTCGTAGTAAGTATAGGTCAGTGCAGTCAAATTCTGAAACAGGGGTACATTTAACTAATAAACTGTACTAATTGGCTAAGTCAAAAATTCTAGAAAACAATTAGTAGATAGATATATGAGTCTAGTTTCAGGAAAAATTTACGGATCTTATTTTTGAGTTTTGAAACTCGAGAAATAAATTTTTAAGCAGCTATGACGCAGAAAAATAGTTTATTCCGAAAATTAAAATAAGTGGTTTAGAGTTGTTTAAAAGGTAAGATAAGTTTAGTAACACCTCAAGCTTGACTCCGGTGACGGTTTCGGGTGTGGGGGCGTTACAGATGATGTCCCTCCACAGCACGAGGACCCACCGTCTCAGCCAGCACACTCCCATCGTCCAGTTCATGCGGCGACTTCATATGCTGACATCTTTGAGCGCCTCAATCGATTCGAGCAGCTGTGTTTTCAACAATTTGATAACATTGATGCTACTCTCTAGCAGATTTGTCAGCACTTCCACATCTCATCGCCACCACCACCTCGCGAACCATCCGGTGATGATGATGTTTAATTTGATTTTATCTTTAATTTTAATTTTAATTTTATTTTAATTTTATGTTTTTATCAATTTCACTTTTAACTTTTAAATATTATTTCCTTTTTGATACTATTTTATATTTAGGTTTTATAAATTAATTTTAATCTCAACTATTTCTTTATGAGTAATTATTCTTCCTAATATCCCCTAAAAAGTTCCTGATTTTCTCACAGTTATAAAGAGCTTCAAAGCTCACAATCACTTAGGAACTTCAAACTCCATTGGAAAAGGTTCTCCACGACTGCCATGCCCTACTCAATCACAAGATATAATATTCTTTTGGCGAAACACTTGTGGAACCCAACCTCTACCACCACCGGAGTATCCTCCTCTACTCTACAGAACTTTAAACTTGGGAGTTCATTCATTTAACACTTAAGAAGTTTCAATTCTCTCCCTATCTTATGGTCTTATAATTATATTTTTCTATTTATCTTTATAAATTGAGAACAATGTACATCTTAAGTGTGGGGGGATATTCATTTCATTATTAGAAAAATCCCAGAATGTTGCCTTGTTCTCTTGGAAATCTCTCATATCATTATTAGGATAAATTTTGATTGATTTACGATTTTTATTGAAATATCCTGAATTAAAACATAGGCATTCATGCATTAATTATTTAAACTTTAAGACATTAGAGAATTAAGCATGATAAGTTGATTTTTAAGAATTTTAAAATGTTAGGTTGTTTCCCCAAGTTTAGGTATTATCTTGAATTGAAATCCACAAGTTTAAACCTCAAAAAGCCATAATTTTTGTGAGATTATTGAGCCTTTAAGAGCATTTATTATTTCTTTCATGCTCACTTTTATTATTGCTTTGAGTGTGTCAATATCACATTGTTATTCTAGAACTTGCTTGATTATGCATGTCAAGACCACACCATTTGATTTGATATGTCAAGATGATAGAGGCAATTAGGATTAACCCACTCATGCCATTAAAAGCCTACCTCTACGATTAACCCTTAGTAAACTCCTTTGAGCTTAACAAGCCATTCCTTGTATTACCCTTAATATTAACCCTTAACCCATTATTGTTCAAATCCTCTCAATTAATTTGATCCCTATTTTTGTCGAAAGTTGATTTGAATAAATTACTTAGCTACGTCTTGTTCTTAATAGTTAGCCTATGTTATTTGACTTGTTCTTAAAAAAAAAAAGTGTATGCATATTAGTAGTAGAAATCTTCTGTTCAAGTATTTAAATTCCATATTCTGAGAAGAAGCTCTGTTGTACGCAAGTGATAATTAAATATTTTTCTAGTTAAGTAAATTTTCAATTCAATCTTGATTCTAACATTTTCTTTCAGCTTGTGACCACACCCCCTAACCAAGCCTCGTTACAACCCTCTAAAGAGCTTTTGATTGATGTATCATATCAATTTATACTGGTGGAGATTTGAGTTTCATGCAAGCCTATGGTAATAACTTTTCATATTTACTAATAAGTGCTAATGTCATTGTGCTTAAACACTTCGAGTGATTTGAGTGAATCCTTAGTGAGGATGTTAAACTCTGTGAGATTTCGAATCGATGGTAACTACTTAGATGAGGGGAGATGCCTAAGTTTTTCGTGATTAAATACTCAACTTGGAATGTTTGAAGGTTTAATGTTCTTTTAGTTGAATTCTCAATGTATGATTACTCATGGATTAGTTTGAGATATTATCAATAGGAATTATAAGTTGGGCAAAAGGAATTCTTAATTGTGAATTGATAATTTTGCTTGAGGACAAGCAAAGCTTAAGTGTGGGGGAATTTAATAAACCGTAATATATACATATTTTTATCCCTCGCTTAACACGTTTATGAATGATTTCTCTTTAGATTTGGTGAATTTGATGCTCCTAATCCTTTAATTTCATGTTTTATACTTAGATGAGCATAGGAGAGCGAAAAGAACGAGAAACGGGCCAAAAACAGAGAAAATGGACTGAAGTGGGAAAATAACACGGCCTGGACTTCCTCACATGGGCGTGTCACACGTGCATGTCCCTACCGAGCCCTAGTTAAGTTCTATTTGAAAAAGGGCAAGTTTGAGGGCTAAAAGTATAATATGACTAAGGGAAGTGCCCCTATCGAACAATAGGTATAATTATGGTGTGTAGGGAATATTGTATCTACGAGGACTAAAAGTACTAGTAATTACCATTTTTCTATTATTTAGCAGACAAATTGGAATGATTGTTTTTAATCTAAATTTATCTAATAATGCAACAGAGAATGAAATAGGAAAATAATCAAAGATAACCAATAAGATAGACAATACCTTGGAAAGAATCCACTTAGACCTCACCTATTATTATGAATCTAAATTAAACGATTTATTCACTTGTGTCTTAATCCGTAGAAATTCCTAAATTATGTTAATATCTCTTTCGAGAGTAAGAACAATTGACTCTAGGCTGATTAATTGAAATCTCTTTCTAATTAAAACCCCTATTGTCGCATTAACTCGATCTTTGGATTCCCTTATTAGATTTGACTCTAATCCAGTAGTTTATGTTGTCCTATTTCTAGGATTCCATGTAACTCCACTCAATTATGCTGGATCTACTCTTAAACAGGGACTTTTGCTCCACTGAAATAAGCACATTAAAGATGAATTAATATCCCAAAAATATTATAACACGAAATAAGCATACATAATTGAGAATAAGAATCAAGTATTTATTGTGTAAAATAGGAATTAAATAATAGGATTCATCATAAGTTTCATCTCCCCTAAGTATCTAGGGGATAAGTTCATAATCCTAAATGAAAACATCTCAAAGTCAGAAAAACCATGAGACATAAAGAAATTCAACAAAACTTCAAAAGAAGTTAAAAAGAGATCTTCAATCTTGGAGGAAATCTGCTTCTGAGTTGGCTCCGATGGTGTTCTTCGAGTCTTTTCTTTAATCTTCTCTGAGTGCCCCCTTAGGTCTTCTTCTAATATGTATTTATAGAATTTAGAATTCTCAAAAACCTTAAAAATTGGGTTTTTCCATGTAGAAGGTAAGCAAGGTGCAAAATTGACACGGGCATGTGCCCAGCCCGTGTGGAGATTCCCAGGCCATGCGTATCCTGACAATAGCTCTTTTTGTCCGATTTTGGCTTTTTTTGCTCCTTTCACTCCCCTATGCTCGCCTAAGTATATAAACATGAATTTAAAGGATTAGGAGCATGAAATCCACTAATTTACCTAATAAATCATCCAAAAACTCATTAAGAATATGATTAAAAATATGTTACATTTATAGCTTATCAAATATCCCCACACTTAGGCGTTTGCTTGTCCTCAAGCAAAATCCTCAACTCACAATTAAAATTAATCTTTCTCAACTTATAATTCTCATTAATAATTTTTCGAAATAATTCACAAATAATTGTACATTGATGATTCAACTAAAAGAGCACTAAAGATTCAAACAATCCGAGTCGAACATTTTTAAAGCATGAAAACATAGGTATGTCTCCTTATCTAAGTAATTACCTTTAATTCAAAATCGACAAGAATCGACATCCTCACTAAAGGTTCACTCAAATCACTCGAAGTGTTTAAGGTTCAAGAATAAGCACTCAATAGTCAAATAAGAAAAGTCATTACCATAGGCTTGCATGAACATCAATCTCCACCACTATAAAATGATATGATACACAAATCAAAAGGTCTTTAAGAGGTTGTAATGGGGCTTAGGTTAAGGGTGTGGAGAAAGGCTGAAAAATTTGGTTAAAATCGAGATTGAATTGATAAATTACCAAACTAGAAAAATAAACAAATGTTGAATTACAAGCAAGTGAATAAATTAAGAACTATTTAAGAACAAGAAAACGGGATTTTTCTCAAAATATTAATTTAACTGCTAAAGCTAAATCATAGAACTAAATAATAATCAATTTTTTTTGGATTTTCTATTTCTATTTTTTTATTTTTTAACAATAAGAAATAATTCAGCAAATCAAACAAAAGAGCTTAATTATGCAACTAACCAAATCAAATCTCGACAAAAAGGGAGGCAATAAAACGGGAAAAAGTTTCAACGAAAAAAATGAATTATGGGTTAACATTAATGGGTAAATCAAGAAATTGTGTGTTAGGATCAACGAGGTTCACTAAGGGTTAATTAAGTAGGTTGGCTTTTTATGGGATAAATGGGTTAAAACCTAAGTGCCTTTATCATCTTAGTATATCAAATCAAAGGTGTGATCTCGACATGCAAAATCGAAGCAAGTTCTAGAATAATAAATCAAATTGACACACTCATAACCAATAACAAAATGAGAAAGAAAAATGTATGCTCACAAAAAATCATGGTTTTTGATGTCAAACTTGTAAATTTAAAACTTCAAGATAATACCTCAATTCAGGGAACAACCTAAAATTTTTAATTCTGAAAATAAACATATCATGCTTGATTCTCTCATGTCTTAAAGTTTAAACAACCAATGCACAAATATCTATGAATTTAACACAAAACACATCAATAAAAATTACAAATCCATAAAAATTCATTCTAATAGAAGTATGAAAAAATTACTTAAACACAAGATATAATTTAGGGATTTTCTAATAATTATATAAATAACCTCCCCACACTTAAGATGTACATTGTCCTCAATGTATAAATAGATATAATTACAGTATAAACAAAATATCACAAGAGAGAGAGAAAACTGAAACTGCCCTAAATATTGGATGAAATTGTAGAATGGTGAAAAACGGAATTGTTGACAAATCTAGATGTAGTGCATGATTTCGAGCAAACTAATAAGAAAAAAACACAAATAATAGAGAAGATTAAGGGGTTATAACTCGATTAGTGTTAGAATTAAGTGACCCTAATTCTTATTTAAATAAAATACGATGGAAAATAAAATAAAAGTAAAATCCATATAGAACTAGACTTCTTTTATTTTATTTTAGAATAAGGTTTTTTAAACCTTATTAAACTCCATCTATTTTATATTTATTAGGATAAGGTGTTTCAATCCTACTAGAATATGGCTTTACAAGCCTATAAATAGACATAGTCTATTCCTTTTGTATTGATTCAAATTTTCGACATAGTGAATTTTCTTCTCCTCTGCCCGTGGTTTTTTCCCGAAAGGGTTTCCACGTAAAATTTTGTGTTCTTTATTTTTTATTTTATTTTATTTTTTCACAATTGGTATCCGAGCTTCCGGGTTGTTCATCTCGATCACGGTAATGGCGTCTTTGAAATATGAAATTCCGTTGTTGGATCGCAACACCGCATTTGCGCTTGTGGCGATTAAGATGCAAGCGCTTCTTGCGCAGATGGATCTCGGAGGATGCCCTGCTAGGGATAGATAAGATGCCTTCGACATTAACAGATGAAGAGAAGAAGCGTAAGGATCGAAAGGCATTAACACAATTGCATCTGCATTTGTCCAATGAAATTTTGCAGGATGTGATGAAAGAGAAGACTGCCGCTGCATTATGGAAGAGGCTAGAACAAATATGTATGTCGAAAACTCTAACAAGCAAGTTGCATATGAAGCAGCGTCTTTATGCTCATCGTTTGGAGGAAGGTGCGTGCTGTACACCTAACACTTAACAAAAGATTTAAAGAAATTCTCTCAAACTTGGAGGCCATGGAGGTTCATATGATAAGGAAGATCTAGGTTGATTCTACTTTGTTCGTTGCCTCCGCCTTATTCAACCTTTAGAGACACGATTTTATATAGCCGCGAGTCTCTCACAGATTGATGAGGTTTATGATTCTTTAACCTCGTATGATAAGATGAAACATCTTGTGGTTAAACCCGACTCTCAGGGAGAGGGTCTCATTGTTCGTGGGAGACAAGATCGGAATACTGATGATGATCGTGGTAGGACACAGGAAAGAAATCATCGTGGTAAATCTAAGGGTAGATCAAGTCTTCAAATAGAGGTAAAACTTGTAACTTCAGTAAGAAGAAAGGGCACATTAAATCTGAGTGCTATAAGCTACAAAATAAGATTAAAAGGGAGGCTGCGAATCAAAGGGAAAACAACCGTAAAATTCTCGTGAAGCTGATGTTGTAGAAGACTACAAATGATGGTGAACTTCTAGTCGCTTCACAATGATTCTAAAGTAAGTGAGGAGTGGATACTTGATTCAGCCGCACCTTCCATATGAGTCCCAATCGGGATTGGTTTACAACTTACGAAAATTATGCGTCCAAGGTGTTGTTTTGATGGGAAATAATGCTTCGTGTAAGATCGCAGTGTTGGAACAATTAAAGTTAAGATGTTTGATGGAGTTGTCGAACACTTAGTGACGTGCGGTATGTTCCAGAATTGAAAAGAAATTTAATTTCATTGAGTACTCTTGATTCAAAAGGGCATGAGATACACACAATTGAAAGTGGGGTTTTAAAGATTTCCAAAGGGTCCCTTGTTGTGATGAAAGGGCAAAGAAAAACCGCCAAGTTATATGTTTTGCGGTGGTTCTATCACATCGGTGATGCAACATTTGTCGCTTCCTCTTCCTTGTCGATGATGATATTATTAAACTTTGGCATATGCGCTTAGGGCATATGAGTGAGAATGGCATGGTAGAATTGAGCAAAAGAGGACTTCTTGATGGGCAAGGAATTTGCAAACCGAATTTCTGTGAGCACTGTGTTTTTGGGAAGCAAAAGAGAGTTCGATTCACTAGAGGAATCCATAACACGAAGGAAACGTTGGAGTATATTCATTCCGATCTATGGGGACCATCCAGAGTGCCTTCGAGAGGTGGAGCTAATTATATGCTAACCTTTATTGATGATTTTTCCGAGAAAAGTTTGGGCGTTCTTCCCGGCGCGAAAAGCGATGTGTTTTCCGCATTTAAGTCTTGGAAAATTATGATTGAAAAAGCAGACGGAAAACAGATAAAATACCTCCGCATGCATAATGGCTTAGAGTTCGCTCGATGAGTTTAATAGATTGTGCAAGTCGGCGGATCGTGAGACACTTGACGATTCGTCATACTCCACAAAGAAAAGCGGCGTTGCGTAACGAATGAACGAACGATCATGGAGAAGGTTCGATGTATGTTGTCAAATGCCAACTTACCGAAGTCGTTTTGGGCGTATGCCTCTATCATCATGTTTTTTGATCAACCGATCTCCATCCGCTTGCCATTGAGAAAAAGACTCACAAGAGGTATGGTCCGTAATCCTGCTAATTATTCTGATTTAAAGATCTTTGGGTGTCCTGCGTATGCTCATGTTAATAATGGAAAATTGGAACCGAGATCCATTAAATGTGTTTTTCTTGGTTATAAAGTCGGTGTAAAAGGGTATAAGTTATGGTGTCCTGAAAATAGGAAAGTTGTGATTAGCAGAGATGTTGTTTTTGATGAAACTGCTATGCTTCCTAACTTATCTCTTAAAGACTGCTCCAATAAAGAAAATCAAAAGCGGTGGAGCATCAGACAATACAGAGTCGACTCCTCAAGTCAAGACAAAAATTGAGAATAGAGTTGCTTCTTCGCCTCAATACTCTATCGCCAAAAACAGAACTAAAAGAGAAATTAAACCTCAAAGAAGAAGTATGCCGAGGCCGATCTAGTTGCTTATGCTTTAAATGTGGTCAAGATATAGATGCGAATCAAGAGCCATCAAATTATTCTGAGGCGATTAGTCATGAAGACTCGAAAAATGGATGTTTGCTATGCAAGAGGAGATGGAATCACTCCACAAAAACAAAACATGGGATCTTGTGAAACTTCCTAAAGGTAAGAAGACTGTTCGTTGTAAATGGGTGTTTAAAAAGAAAGAAGGGACTCCAGGAGTTGAAGAACCTAAATATAAAGCAAGGCTTGTTGCAAAGGGTTACAGTCAAGTTCCAGGAGTGGACTTCACAGATGTGTTCTCCCCAGTTGTGAAGCATAGTTCGATTCGAGTTTTGCTTGGTATTGTGGCCATGCATGATTTAGAGCTTGAGCAGTTAGATGTAAAAACTGCATTTTTGCATGGAGAACTTGAGGAAGATATTTACATGCAACAACCAGAGGGTTTTACAGATTTGAAAAAAGAGGATTATGTTTGCTTGTTTAAAAAGTCCCTTTACGGTTTGAAACAAATACCAAGGCAAAGTGGTACAAGAGGTTTGATTCCTTTATGACTTCTCACGATTTCAAAAGAAGTAGTTTTGACAGTTGTGTTTACTTTAAGAAAAACAATGATGGTTCTTTTGTGTATCTACTTTTTACGTTGATGACATGTTGATAGCAAAAGAAAAGACAAAGGAGAGATAAGAAAGGTCAAAGCCCAACTAAGTGAAGAATTTGAGATGAAAGATTTGGGACCAAAGAAAGAAGATACTTGGTATGGAGATTCTTAGAGATAGAAAAACAAGTAAATTGTACCTAAGTCGGAAGGGGTACATTGAGAAACTTCTTTGTAGGTTCAATATGCGAGTGCTAAGCTCGTTAGTACTCCTTTAGCAAAAAACTTCATTTTAGACTTTCATCGGCTTTGTCTCCACAATCGATGATGAGATTGAGTACATGTCACATGTTCCATACTCTAGTGCAAAGGGGATCTCTCATGTATGCTATGGTTTGTTCACGCCCGCATTTATCATATGCAATCAAGCAGCATTAGCGAGATATATGGCAAATCCTGTAAAGAACACTGGAAAGCGATTCGATGGATTTTAAGATACTTACGAGGTACTATCGATGTTTGCTTACAGTTTGGAAGAATCAAGATGGAGTTATTGGGTATGTTGATGCTGATTTTGCTGGAGACCTTGATAGAAGAAGATCTCTCACAAAGTTACGTCTTTACAATCGGAGGTTGTGCAATAAGTTGGAAAGCCACTTTGCAAACTACATACGCTTTGTCTACCACCACAAGCCGAGTACATGGCGATTATCGAGGCTTGTAAAGAAGCTATTTGGTTGAAGGGACTCTTTAGTGAACTAAATGAAGACCTTCAAATCAAAGACATATTTTGTGACAATCAGTGCCATCTTTCTTACAAAAGATCAAATGTTTCATGAGAGAACAAAACACATTGATGTTCGGTATCATTTTGTTCGTGATATTATTGCTCGTGGTGATATTGTTGTGAGCAAAATTAGTACTCATGAAAATCCTGCAGATATGATGACCAAGTCACTTCCTATAACCAAGTTTGAGCATTGCTTAGACTTGGTTGGTGTTCATTGTTGAAGTTAAACCCTTAAGGGTTTTTATGGAAGAGGTGGAGAACTTGTTCATGATAAAAAAAAAAAAAAAAACTTGTTCATTGAGAATTTGTGTCAAGGTGGAGATTGTTAGAATTAAGTGACCCTAATTCTTATTTAAATAAAATACGATGGAAAATAAAATAAAAGTAAAATCCATATAGAACTAGACTTCTTTTATTTTATTTTAGAATAAGGTTTTTTAAACCTTATTAAACTCCATCTATTTTATATTTATTAGGATAAGGTGTTTCAATCCTACTAGAATATGGCTTTACAAGCCTATAAATAGACATAGTCTATTCCTTTTGTATTGATTCAAATTTTCGACATAGTGAATTTTCTTCTCCTCTGCCCGTGGTTTTTTCCCGAAAGGGTTTCCACGTAAAATTTTGTGTTCTTTATTTTTTATTTTATTTTATTTTTTTCACAATTAGAAACAACCATAAAATTATATTTCAAAAGATAATAATTAAAATAAGTTAAAGAAATTAAAAAAATAACTAAAACAAAATTAAAAAGAAAGATAAATAAAAAATAAAGTAAAAATAAAACAAAAAAATAATAATAATAAACTCAATGATATCAATAAACTTAAAGGTAATTGTAATAATAATAGTAAAAAAGACACTAAAAATAATAGAAATAGCAGAAAAGTTAAAATAAATTTAAAATCTAAGTATAATAAAAATAAAAAAATAAAATAAGAATTAGTAAAATAAAAATAAATAATATAACAAATAATAAATAAATAAAATAAAATAAAAGGGGGTGGCTTGGTTAGGGAAGAAGAAAAAGACAAATTGAGAAACAAAATTTGGGGTTTGGGCCACATGACCATGTGACACGACCGTGTGGAGTATTTTCAACTCGTGTGCAATTAAATATTAACCCAGTTTTCACACAACTATGGACAGGCCCGTGTGTCCAGGCTATGTATGATCTCATTTGCTTCTCCTTCGCCCGTGTGGCCCGGTCGTGTCTCTTACACGGCCACGTGCCTTGCCCATGTAAGTCTCTGACTTGATTTAAAATTGAAAAACTTAGCTCGAGGTTTCACACGGCCTAGTACTCGCCCATGTGTCTAGGCCGTGTGTGCCACACGGCTGTATCTCCAAGCCGTGTGTCTTTTCCTTCGCTTCTCCCATGCCCATGTGAGATCCCACACGCCTGTCTGGCCAGGCCGTGTGACATGTCGCCAGGCCATATGTCCATGCTGTGTGGTCCACAGGCCCGTGTGTCCATGCCGTGTAGGTCAAAAACACACTTTTTTTAAAGACTTTAATTTAGCATGCAATGGAATTAAAAGCATTAGCAAAAGTTAAACATTCGAGTTGCCTCTCGAGAAGTGCTTATTTAAAGTCTAAGCTCGACTTACCTCGTATTCGCACGGTCATGGTGGTTTGCGGAGTCAAAACTCCTATTTCTCGTTATCAATTTTATTATCAAAATAAGGTTTAAGTCGAGTACTATTTACCTTAAATGTGCTAAATTCAGAATGAGTTAACTTGACTGTACCGTATGGGACAACATTTAGTACCGTAAAGGGATTTGATCCATTTGCATCAAGCTCCGAAGTGGCAATTTGAGGATCCATTTTATCTAGCAATACCTTGTCTCCAACCTTAAATTGGTTCGTTCCATCCACATGCTCATCATAGCGTCTCTTTGGCTCTTCATCTTGTTTTCTTAGTTTCTTCTTAGCATGTTGATAAACCATAAAAGTAACATGTTTTAATCCCATGCTTCGCATATTTTTGGATGATTTATTATATAATGTACTGAATTTGATGCTCCTAATTCTTTAATTTCATGTTTTTATACTTAAAGAGCATAGGGGAGTAGAATGGGAAAAAAAAAGGGGCCAAAATCGGACAAAATGGACTATTTTAAAGATCCACACGGCCAAGCCTTTTTGTACACAGGTTGGCCACATGCCCATGTGCTAGCCAGTGTCGATTTCAAACCTTATTTCTTGAATACACGAAAAAACCAATTTTTAGGGGTTTTGAGCATTCTAAATTTTATAAATAGATACTAGAGGAGAACCTAAGGAGAGGATGTAGAGTAGAGTGAAGAAATCACTTGAAAATGCCGGCGGAATAAACTCAGAAGCAGGATCTCCTTCAAGATTGAATATCTTCAGTCAACTTCCCTAGAAGTTTTTGGGTTTCTTTATGTTTTGTTGTTTTCTTAATTTTGACATATTTTCTTCCTAAATTATGAACTAAATTCCCTAGATACCTAGGGAAGATGAAACCTATGATAAATCTTATTATTTGATTTTTCTGAATTACATGACAAATATTTGTTCTTGATCTTAATTATGTATATTTACTCCATAATTTAATGTTTTTAGGATATTAATTCATAATTGATGTGCTTATTTCAGTGGAGCAAAAGCCCCTGTTTAAGAGTAGATCTGGTATAATTAAGTGGATTTGCATGTAATCCTAGAAATAGGATGACATAAATCCACCGGATTAGAGTCAAATCTAATAGGGGAATCCATAGATCGAGTTAATGCGACAATAGGGGTTTTAATTGGAAAGAGATTTCAATTAATCAACCTAGAGTCAGTTATTTTTACTCTCGAAAAAGATATTAATATAATTTAGGGATTTCTACGGATCAAGGCAAGTAATAAATCATTTAACTCAGATTTAGAATAATAAGAGAAGTCTAGGTGGATTCCTTCCTGTGTATTGTCTTTATCATTGGTTTTCTTCGAATATTTTCCCAATTCATTCTCTGTCGAGTCCTTAGTAATTAGTTTAATTTTAGAATAAAGACAACCATTCAATTTATAGGCTAGATAATAAAAAGATAGTAATTACTAGTACTTTTAGTCCTTGTGGATACGATATCCCCGACTCACCATAGCTTTACTACTATTCGATAGGTGTGCTTGCCTTTGTCATGATTTTAGTTAGTTAAGTGAATCATCATCAAGTTTCTGGTGCCGTTGCCAGGGATTAAAATATTAGGAACACTTAATTTTTATTACTTTAGCCATTTTTATTTTTATTGCATTTTATTTTTGTTTTAATTTTTATTTACTAACTTTTCTTTTATTTGCTTCTGGCAGGTTCCTTTAGTTTATGACTAGAAGAAACCCGTTAGGACCACTACTTTTCGACAGTGAAATTGAAAGCACAGCTCGCAGAAATCGTAAAAAAGTAAGGCAAAGTCGATAAAGTATAGTAGAAGAGCAAGAGAAAGTTATTAGTACTGAGGAGATGGATGATAATCATAATAATCAGCTACCTCCTGTGATTGATGCAAATCCTGTAAATCCAAATCCTGCTCTTCGTACTATGTACGATTATGCCAAGCCCAATTTAACAGGGGCTGAATCTAGTATTGTTAGACCGGCTATTGCTGTAAATAATTTTGAACTGAAACCTAACATTATTCAAATGATTCAATAGTTTGTTTAGTTTGATAGTTTGCAGGACGAAGACCCAAATAATCATTTGGCTAATTTCTTGGAATTCAGTGATAGTTTTAAAATTAATAGTATTTCTGACGATGCCATTCGCCTTCGGTTGTTTCCTTTTTCGTTATGGAATAAAGCCAAACAGTCGTTAAACTCCCTAACATGAGGGTCTATCACTACATGGGACCAAATGACTGAAATTTTTTTATTAAAGTATTTTCCACCGGCTAAGATAGCCAAGCTGAGGAATGATATCTCATCCTTCGTGCAAATGTATTTAGAGACTTTATATGATGCATGGGAAAGGTATAAGGATTTATTGAGAAGATGTCCTCACCATGGGTTACCTCTATGGATACAGGTTCAAACTTTTTACAACGGTTTGCATCCACCTGTGGGACTCTGAATAACAAAATACCTGAAGAGGCTTACGAGTTTATAGTTAAAACAACCTAGTTTTAGGTAAATCGAAACAGTGGTTTCAGAACCACAAATTTGATTTTGTAAAATTATTTTAATATTATTTTACTATTTATAGTATGTGAATATATGTGTGTGAAACTTTTGTGAGCTAATTTTATTGTTCAATAGCTCAATTTGAGAAAAAAGACTTAATCGCGTAAAATGCAAATGTAGCATGCTATAAGTTAAATGTGCTTAATTACTATGGTTTATTAAATGAGAGGTCCTTATGATGTTATTATGCAATTGATAAGGTTAATGGACTTTAATGGCCTTATATTATATGGTTTATTAATGTTTTGAACCAAGGTTAAATTGGTAAATTAGTTATTAACTTATGTTTTAATTAAACAAAACAAAAAGACAAATTTCATTCATCTTTCTTCAACCATGTATAGCAAAAGAGAAAACCATTTTAGGGCTCGTTACATTCGGCACTCTCCTAACTTAATTGGTAAGTGTTTTGAGCTTAGTTTTTAATGATTTCTATGTTTTTGTGATTGTTGCTTTAAGTACTAGCTAGCCCATGCCTCAATTTTTGAAACTGTTGATGATATTGAAAGTTTCCATTGATGAATTCATGAGTTTTATGATGTTTGATGATAAATTATGCAAGCTTGGTGTTTGATATACATGATTTGTAAAGTGATTTTTGACAAAAATGTCACTTAGGGTTTAATTCGAGAAAAATGTAAATTGAGGGGTTAAATTGTGAAATAAATGAAAAATATGGGCTACTAGGGACCTATAGAGAATTCAGCTAAGCATGGGTCATATTGAATTTTATGTATTTATGAAATAGGGACTAAATTGAATAAATGTGTAACTTTAGGGGCTAAAGTGCAAAAATGCCCAAATATGTGTTTATGGGTGAAATTGAATATGTTGATGAATAAAAGAGTTAATTTTGGATGTATATAGATCAAGAATGAAAGAAAACGGATTCAGATCGGGGAAAATCGAAAGTTCACGAATAGTTAATCCGATCTATTTATCCCGAATACAAGGTAAGTTCATATGCAAATAAATGTCTTCAAATTGAATTATATGTGTTTATTTGTCATTGAATTGTTATGAATGTTGAACAAGAAATTACGACCAAGAATCAACAAAGCTACAACATCAGAAAGCCCCGTACGAACCTAGGAATAGTATAGGATATGAATGTCATAACATTAGGTTATCGAGATATGATTACATGTAAGACCATGTCTGGGATATTGGCATCGTATTATGATTTCATGTAAAACCCTATTTGGGATAGTGGCATCAATACGTGATAACATGTAAGACCATATTTGGGATATGGCATTGTACAAGCTTATGTGATTTCTGAGTATACTTAATGATTCCAAACGATTCAATGGGCAAAGTCAAGTTGAGAAAGAATTTGTGAATGAGCTAAGTGACTCAGGTACGTACTAGATTTACATGAGTATTGAAAGGGGAAGTATTTGATGAACCCGATTAAGATGTTGAATTTGAGTTCAATGAAAAAGGTTTGTGAAATTGTATGTGATTAGCTATGCTTAGCATATTTGAATTGTTATGTAAATGTTTATATGATGACTTTATTTGTATATGGCTTACTAAGCTTTTAAAGCTTACTTTGTGTGTTCTTTCCATGTTTTATAGATTATCGAAGCTAGCTCGGACATGAGGGATCATCGGGGACCATCATCACACTACCGACTACTTGTTGGTATTTTTGAATGCTTGTAATTATGGTATATGGCATATATAGGCTAGTGAGTTAATGATATGTTTTGAGTTTTGATTTTAGCCATGAGATTTGGCTTGTAAATGTTGGTGTATATGACCATTTAAGTTGCAATAACTTATGTGTTTGATAAGTAAATTATATGATGCATATAATGCCTTATATGTTGGCTTGTTTGGTATAGTTACGTGGTTGTTCTTTGGTTGTTTGTAAGTTGAAGTAATAATGCTTGAAGAATGATATGTTGTGTCTTGACTTTGAGATGATGAAATTGTATGTTATGATGTAAGAAATAGATGATAAAATGATGATGAAATGCATTTAGAAATTATGTAAACTTGATGCTTTTGGCATATGGATTTGAGTAGTGAATTGAATGGTTATAAATAACTTGAAATGTGTGTGAAATAGCATGCCTTTAGCTACCTATAAATGTATTGAAATGATATCATTTTACTTGTTAGGTGTGCAAGAGAAAATAGTGGGAAATTGTCTTTGCAAATGACCTATTTTTATCCACATAGGCAGAGACACGGGCGTGTGTCTTAGCCGTGTGTGACACATGGTCATGTTACATAGCCATGTGTCCCCTGAGGTACCTTTTTGAATTAAGGCAGTTTACCCTACAGTTTTGACACAGCCTAGACACACGGGCGTGTCTATTGGCCGTGTGTGACACATGGGTTGGCACATGGGCGTGTGGCCGACCGTGTGACCCAAATCAGTAACTTCCCCAGTTTTCCCATGGCTATGGCATGGGCGTGTCCTCGGCTGTGTTGTACAAGTCAGTATGTATGCCCTATTTTCACACGGCCTGTGACATGGGCGTGTCTGGTGGCCGTGTGCCGTATGCCCTATTTTCACACGGCCTGTGACATGGGCGTGTCTGGTGGCCATGTGCTGTATGCCCTATTTTCACACAGCCTGTGACATGGGCGTGTCTGGTGGCCGTGTGAGGCACACGGCCTGTTCATATAGGCGTGTGACCTTGGAATATTTGAAAATTTTCTAAGTCTCCCAAAGTTTGCTAATATTATCAGTTTAGTCCCGAACCACTTCTAAGCATGTTTTACGGTCAAATAGGACCTTATAAGGGACAAAGTTATTGGCATGAATGGATTTTAATTATGATTGCATAAATGTATGATTTATGTTATGGTTGAACGGTAATGCCTCGTAACCCTATTCCGACGATAGATACGGGTTAGGGGTGTTACAATAGAAGAAATGTCACTTAATAATTATCAGTGGCAAGTTATGAGGATAAAGCCGATGAAAGCAGCCAGTGTTTTTAACTTTGATGTAGTCACCATGTTTTCAAATCAGGTAGAACTTTTGAATAAAAAGATTTATGGTTTATATAGTTCTACATAGGTACATCTAGTGATGCAATGCGACGTAAATGGAGGAGGGAACCATCCAGAAAGTCGATCCTACAACCTTAGCACAGAAGACGAACAAGTTAACTATATGGGTAACAATCCTAGGCCTCAAAATAATCCCTATAATAACACTTATAATGTAGGTTGGAGGAACCATCCCAATTTCTCTTGGGGTGGTCAAGGAAATCAAAGACCACAACCCCCTCCAGGCTTCCAACAACAACCTTACCCGCAGGAGAAGAAGTCGAGCCTTGAGGAGACGTTGACGAAGTTTATTTCGGTATCAGAAACTCATTTTCAAAACATCGAAACCACATTTAAGATCAACGAGCATCGATTCAAGGGCTTGAAAATCAGATAGGCCAGCTGGATAAGATGATTTCAGAAAGACCATAAGGTAGCTTGCCAAGTAATACTGAAACTAACCCAAGAGAACAGCTTCATGCAATTACGGTTCGAGATGAAAAAGGGTTAGCTGAACCTGAACTAGAACTAAGGCAAGAAAGTGTGGTAAGTCAAGGTAAGGTTGAGGTGAGCCACAGTAAACAAAAACTAGTTGGTAAGGAATATAAACCTCGTGTACCATATCGCAACGCAAATAAAAAAGACCACACAAACAAACAATTTGGTAAATTTCTCAAACTTTTGAAAAAGTTGCATATTAACTTATCGTTTATTGAAGCTCTTTCGCAGATGCTCAATTTCGTAAAATTTTTAAAGGAGCTTTTGGAAAACAAACGGAAGTTATATGATTCATCGTATGTGGAGCTCAATGTAGTTTGCTCAGCTATTTTGCAGAATAAACTACCCAACAAGTTGAAAGATCCAGGGAGTTTTACTATTCCTTGTTTAATTAGTAGTTTAAATATAAACAATGCTTTGGCAGATTTAGGGGTGAGTATTAATGTCATGTCTTATAAAATATTTAAGCAACTAGGTCTTGGGAAACCCAAACAAACTAGGATGAGCATTCAATTGGGAGATAGAACCATTAGATTTCCTAGGGGTATTGTTGAAGACGTTCTTGTTAAAATTGATAAATTCATATTCCTAGTTGATTTTGTTGTTTTAGACATGGATGAGGATAGTGATGTACCTTTAATTCTAGGTTGACCCTTTTTAGCAACTGCTAAAACTACCATTGATGAAGGTACAAGTGAATTGATACTTTGTGTAGGTGATGACACGATTAAACTCTAAGAATACGAGTTCTGTTAATGTTAATAACATTGTGGCTCAACATTCTTTGTAAAACACCTCGAAAAACATGATAGAGCTGTGGTCCAGTTTATATGATAGAAATAGAACAAATCATGAAGAAAGAAGACTACAAATCAATGAACTAGATGAATGGCGGACACACGTAAAGGAGAAATCGAGAATACATAATGAACCAAAGTGACTCCATGAAGAGCTTAAGGATGGGACGAACCAATTTAAGGTTGTAGATAAGGTGTTATTAGATGAAACCAACCCTCGAATAGCCACTTTAGAGCTTAACACAAACAGAGCGATTCCTTTTACGGTACTTAATGTCTTCCCATACGATACAGTCGAGGTAACTCATTCTCATTTTGGCACTTTTAAGGTAAATATTACTCGACTTAGTTATTTGAATAAAAGAATTGATAGAGAGAAAGAGGAGTCTCGACTTCGCAAACCATCGTGACCGTGCGAATACGAGGTAAGTCGAGCTTAGACTTTAAATAAGCACTTCTCGGGAGGCAACCCGATTGCTAACACTGCTAATTTTCTTAATTTTATTTTATTTTTAAAATTAATTAAAAAAAGGGTTTTTAAAACCCACACGGCGTGGACACAAGGGCGTGTCCTTGGTTGCATAGATCATATGACTTAGTTTTTTAAAATTGAAGAAAATCAATAGTGAGTTACACAGCCTTGTGACACAGCCGTGTAACCCACACAGCCTGGACACACGGGTGTGTCTTCGGCCAAGTGGTGCCTGGGACTTAATTTTTCCAAAAATCGACAGAGACACGGCCTAAAAATATTCCATATGGGCGTGCGACACGGCCGTGTGAAACCTAGAGCTAAAATTTTCAATTTTAAAACAAGTCAGAGAGTTATACGTGTAAAACCCCTAACCCGTATCCGTCGCTGGAATAGGGTACGAGGCGTTACTGGATAATACACATCATTCAAATACATTTATGCAATCATGATCAAAATTCATTCATCTCAATCACATTGTCCCTTATAAGGTCCTACGAGACCTTAAAACATGCTTAGAAGTGGTTCAAGACTAAACTAATGACATGTAAAAACTTTAGGAAACTTAGAAAATTTTCTTTGATTTCAGGGTCACACGCCCGTGTGAAAAGGCCGTGTGCCTCACATGGCCACCAGACACGCTCTGTCACAAGCCGTGTGAAAATAGGGCATACATACTGACTTGTACCACATGGCTGAGAACACACCCGTATGCCAGGCCGTGTGAAATCTAAGGGGGTTACTGACTTGGGTCACACGGCCGACCACACGCCCATGTGCCAGCCGTATGGCACGTACGACCAGTAGATTCGCTCGGGTGTCTAAGCCGTGTCAAAACTGTAAGGTATACTGAATTTAATTCAAAGGGTACCTAGGGGACACACGACCATGTAACATGACCATGTGTCACACACGACCATGTAACATAACCGTGTGTCACACATGGCTGAGACACATGCCCGTGTCTTTGCCTGTGTGGACAAAAATAGGCCATTTGCGAAGCCAATTTTTCCACCTTCACTCATGCACATATAACAACCAATTTGGAACCATTTTCATACACTTATAGGCAACCAAAACATACCAATTCACACACATATCATACCATCTATTCTTAACCATTTCAATAACTCAACTCCATAATTAAAACAGACCATTTAACTATAACTACAACTAATCAAACATATCCAAAACAAGCCAATATCTAAGGCATTATACACATCACATAAATCACCTTTCAAACACATCACTTAGGCTAACTTAAATGACCAAATACACACCAACATTTACAACCAAAAGTAAGCCAAATCTCATGGCTTAAATCATACTTCAAAACATAACATCAACTCACTAGCCTATACATGCCATATACCATATTTACAAGCATCCAGAATACCAACAAGTAGTTGATAGTGTGATGATGGTTCCCAATGATCCCCGATCTCCAAGCTAGCTTTGATACTCTATAAAACAAAGACAAATAACACTCAGTAAGCTTCATGGCTTAGTAAGTTCATACCAAAAACACTTAACAGTTCTTAATATACAAATCATCAATTAATAAACACTTAGTAGTTATCATATCATCATTCAATTCTAATCCATGACCATTTATCATGTATATATAAATTCATCAAGCATCATACACATAGTATCAACTACGACATAGGTATCAGACGTACCTATACTTTCTCGTATTTATTTATTTCATTCTCACCTCTTTGTTCAATACATTATATTGTTCGGAAATCTTTCAATGCTTTAAAAACTCGCACACTTAGTGCATAAATGTTTAGCTGAAGCTATAACGATATCGCTGTAACACCCCAAACCTGACCTGGGTGTTATGGCTGAATCCAGCGATGTCACATTGAAGTGTTTTTCACAAAGTATAATATCATTGAAAAACCCGTTCTATATTTAACTTTTTTGTAATCTTTAGCAAAGATTTAAGGATATCCCATTTATTTTCAAAGCTCAAGTTGTTTGACAAAAGTTATCTATATTAAATTTGTTATTAATTTTAAAACATTATTTTTTACGGAAGCTTCTAAAAATATGTTGCGTAAACGTGGTGATTTGAAAAATAACATTATCTTTTTGAAAACCCGCATCCTACTACTAGCAGATATAAATCAAAATAAATAAAACCCCAAACTTAAGGATTAAAAATTATAGAGGCCTTATTACATTAAAAACACCCAAAATAAAACTATTTGAAATTTAAAACCCAATAAGAAAGTCCATGCTATTTGTGGCCACCTTCAAGTCCCTCGCAGCACCGACCAGCCTAAGCCTGGGGATTACCTGTATAGAAGATGGGTGAGTTATAAAAACTCAGTGTGTAATCCCATATTAGATAATCAATCAGAGAGCATATACAATCTGGGCCTAAACCCAATTCAGTCATGGTTCAGTTTCAGTCAGGGCTTTAGCCCATTACAATATCAGTATCAGTGTGGGCCTGAGCCCATCTCAGTAACAATACAATACAAATATGCAATCAATAAATCCTACCCCACCTGCCTCTACACCCCATCTCCGTCTAACCCTACACTCCATGTGGGGATAAAATCAACCCACTCGTCCCTACACTCCAAGTAGTACCGGTTGCGACACTAATCAGTATTTGTAGCAGAGCTGGCAGTACAATACACTTCCTCCAATCACAATAAATCCCATCCCCATGCAACATATCATCCATCATGTCATAATATCATACATGTGCTCAATATATATAAAATGGCATGCTCAGACGCAATCATACATCTCATAGGGACATATCAGTCATTTTACCATATAGGGGCATTTCAGTTATTTTGTCAATTAAGGGGGTCTAGGTACACTTACCAACCCAACAACAGGTCCACAGTCGTCTCAGGTGACCCGTGCAACCTGAACAGTCAAACGGAGAAAATAGGCCCACGACCCATATTGTGGCCCACATAGCCCAAAAATGGCCTTAGCAGTGTGATTACGCAACCTGGCCAAATATTCACCACACGCTCGTGTGGTTTACCCGAGTAGGGCCCACATGCCCGTGGGGCCTAAACGGCTCAGTTTGGCCCAAAATGCCCAAAACGGCCTTGGCCTATGAAATGGCTCATGGCCGGCCTCAACGATTATATGCCCATATTTAGGCATACAGACTACCACACGAGCGAGCGCACACCCGTGTAGTGTCGTCGGCCACTTATTTCGGCTTTTGTCGTTTTACTTTTAGGGTAGTGTTTACACACCTATTCACAAAAACGTGTGAAAGACCCATGAGCACCAAAACCTGCATTCAATCAAGACATTTCATTAATCCTTTGACAAAAGGGTTAACAACCCCTCTTAATACTTATCCCAAACATTCATTACTACTTACCTTGATTGAACGAAAGTGGCTTAGGCCACTAAAATCGCTGACAAAGACTGATTTCAAGCTCCTTGGCGAAAATCTTTAATCGAGTGCAGAGAGAGATTTGACCGCTTCAATATCAATGTAAAGTCCCCTAATCCTTGAGAAGTTCCAGAAACTGAAAAGAGCACAACTGGAAAAAAAGAGGAGATGGGAATCAGCAATGAAGAAAAGGGAGAGATTGATGGAATAAAAGCAATATTTGGCTACAAAAAAATCGAGTGAGAGAGGTAAAAGCAAGGAGAATCGGCCAAAGTACAATATGGAAAAGAGGGGAATCGATAAACTCAAAAGAAAAGAGAGAGAAGCAAAGAGAGATGAAAAGAATCAGACATAATCGGCCAAAGAGAAACCAATTGAGAAAGAGGAAAATCAGGTAAAATAAGGAAACCGAGATAACAACCGATAGGGATGAGCCAGAGAATTGCAAATTCGGGAAAATCGTAAAAATAAAAAGTACCAAAATGTAATATTCAGCCTCAAGAGAGAAAAAATCGAAAAGAATGTCAAAACTCAAAGTGATTTGCACAAAACCAAATTCTACCCCCAAAGCCAAATTCTTTGAGTGCCTAAAGTTCAAATTCGGCACACTTCTGCCTCTCACCTCAACTCCCCATGATTTTCTCCTTAAATTCAGTTGCACAATCCCCATACCCCTCAAGCTCTCTAACAGCGCACTAGTATCAGAATCCCACTGACACACAAACACTCACACGACATTCAGCAAAATAAAATCCACCTTGCGCATAGTAGTATTCGAACTCATGACCTTAGGTAACAGTAACACGTCACTTATCCCCTAGACCAGTAGGCCCTTTCTATCATGAAATACCCACATTTATTTAAAAGCCTACTGACTAGAGACAGGATTTAAAACCTTTAAAAACAAAACTTTTTCACAAGCCAAGGCTTGAACCAAAGACTTCTTAGACTCTTCCCAAAACATTTAACCACTGAAGCAGACAGGTATTTGTGTCACAAACATACAAAAATAATTACTTAGGATTTTGGGGTGTTAGAACTCTACCCCTTGAAAGAAAATTTCGGCCTCGCAATTTACTTGATTAGAGCAGATGAGGGTATTGTTGTCGCATCACCTCCTCGGGTTCCCAGGTGGCCTCCTCAGAACTGTGATTATGCCAAAGTACCTTAACCAATGGAATAGACTTCCTTCTTAAAACATTTACATCACATTCCAATATCTGAACTGGTTCTTTTTCAAAAGTCAGGTCTGACCTAACCTCAATCTCCTCAACCGAGATAACAGGCATGGGATCAGAACGGTAGCCCTCAGCATAGAGACATGAAACACATTGTGAATCCAGTCCAATTCTGGAGGCAACTCTAACTGATATGCAACTAGCCCTAGATGTTTCAGTATGCGATAAGGCCCAATAAACCTAGGGCTCAACTTGCCCTTCCTTCCAAATCTCAATACCTTTTTCCATGGCGAGACCTTGAGGAAGACAAAGTCCCCCACAGAATGCTCAATCTCTTTATGTTTCAGATCCGCACACGACTTCTGTCTGTCTGACACCGCCTTCAATCAATCCCAAATTAATCTAACTTTATTCTAGGTATCAGAAAATAACTCAGGGCCCAGAACACACCGCTCGCCTAACTCAGTCCAACACAAAGGAGTACGACACCTATGATCATATAATTCCTCGTAAGGTGCCATCTGTATGCTAGACTGATAGCTATTGTTATATGTAAACTTTGCATATGACAAGTAGTCCTTCCAACTACCTCAGAAATCTATCACACAAATCCTTAACATGTCCTCCAGTATCTGAATCACCCTCTCCAACTGACCATCTTTCTGAGGATAGAACACAGTACTGAAGTCCAGCCTTGTACCCAAAGCTTCATGCAGCTTCTTCCAGAATCGAGACATGAAGTGAGGATCCCTATAAAAAATTATAGAAACTGGTACCCCATGTAGTCTCACTATCTCAGACACATACAGTTTAGCCAACTTCTACAATGAGTAATCAGTATGAACTGGTATGAAATGGGCAGACTTGGTCAATTGATCCACGATGACCCATACTGAATTTTTCATAGTAGGTGTTAGGGGTAGCCCACTAACGAAGTCCATAGTCGCTCTCTCCAATTTCCAAAGTCCCTGATGTTCAGGCTTCACTTGTTGGCAAGTTAGACATTTACCCATAAAGTCGGTAAGTTCACGCTTAAGACTCGGCCACCAATACAACCCATGAAGGTCTTGGTACATCTTATTTCCACCAGGGTGCATAGCATAAGGACTACTATGCCCCTCTCACAGTATAGACTGCCTCAAATCAGTATCCTTTGGTACATAGACTCTCCCACAGAAATAGAGTACCCCTTCACTATTCAGCCCAAAATCTACAGTATCCTCACTCTCAACCTGCCAGAACCAAAGACCTAGTGACTCATCTTCCAACTGTTTACCCTTAATCTGCTCAATCCACGTCGGTTTAACTTAGAGCTCGACCAACAAGCTACCATAATCAAATAAGTTGAGACGAGCAAACATTGCCCTTAGATCAGTCATAGCACTACGACTTAGTGCGCTAGCCACTAGATTAGCCTTACCAGGATGGTATTCGATCGTACAGTCATAGTCATTAAGTAGCTCAATCTATCTATGCTGCCTAAGACTTAGCTCCTTTTGAGTGAGGAGATATTTGAGGCTCTTATGATCTGTGTAAATAATACACTTCTTACTGTACAAATAATGCCTCTAAATTTTTAGTGTGAATACCACTACAGGTAATTCCAAGTCATGCATCAAATAATTTGCCTCATGGGTCTTAAGCTGACGAGACGCATAAGTCACTACCTCACCCCCTTGCATCAATACACATCCCAAACCAACATGTGATGCATCGCTGTAGATAGTGAACTCTTTCCCAGACTCTGGCTGTATCAAAATAGGGTTCCTTTTAGAATTTTTTTAAGCTTTTTAAAACTCTCTTATTGAGCATCCGTTTAGTTAAACGACACACCCTTACGCAACAACTTAGTCAGAGGTGTCGCAATCAATGAAAACCCCTTAACAAACAGTCTATAATACCTTGCCAGTCCCAGAAAACTACGAATCTCAGCTACCATCTTAGGTGGCTTCCAATCCAGTACAACTTTAATTTTCTGAGGATCAACCCTAATCCCTTCAGCAAATACCACATGACCCAGAAATGTTATTTCACGTAACCAGAACTCACACTTACTGAACTTAGCGTACAGTTATTTTCCCTTAGAATCTGTAGAACAACTCAGAGATGTGCATCATGTTCATCTTCAGTTCTCGAATACGCCAGAATGTCATCAATAAAAACTATTACGAATCAATCTAGGTACGGCTGGAACACTCGATTCATCAGATCCATAAAAGCTGCTGGTGCATTCATCAGTCCAAATGGCATCACCAGGAACTCGTAATGACCAAGGGAGTCCTAAACGCTGTCTTATAAACATCAGTCTCTTTAACCCTCAGTTGATGGTACCCCGATCGGAGATCAATCTTAGAAAAAACCAAAGCTCCACAGAACTGGTTGAACAGATCATCAATCCTCGGTGGAGGGTACTTATTCTTAACGGTCAATTTATTCAATTATCGGTAATGGATGCATATACGCATGGATCCATCCTTCTTTTTCACAAACAATACCGGTGCTCCCTACAGAGACATACTAGGACGAATGAACCTATAGTTTAACAATTCTTGAATCTGAGCCTTAAGCTCCACAAGCTCCTTCAGTGCCATTCTATATGGGGCGATGGACATCGGAGCTGTACCAGACAGGAGCTCAATCCTAAACTCAACTTCACGGTTTGGAGGTAAACTAGGTAACTCATTCGGAAAAACATCCGGAAAGCCTTTAACTGTTCTAATATCCTTAATAGAAGAATCCTCAGAATCTGAAACACCGATGTAGGCTAGATACGCCTCACAATCCTTACGAGCTAATTTCTCGACCCTAAATGCAGAGATCACATTTGACAAATAATTTCGATGCTTCCCAATTACAACTACCTCCTAATCCTCTGCAGTTCTCAGTACCATACATTTAGCAACACAATCTAAGCTTGCTTGATGTTTTACCAGCCAATCTATTTCCAGAATTAAGTCAAATTCTCGAAAAGGAAGTTCCATCAAATCCGCCAAAAAGGTAAATCCTTGAACCTCCAATGGCACATCTCTGAACAGTTTATCTACCCTTACTAACTACCCCAATGGACTTAACACAGTAACCTCACTCGTAGTACTCTCAACCAAGATACCCAAAGTCTTAGACACATTACAAGCTATATAGGAATGAGTAGATCCTATATCTATCAGTGTAGAATAAGGTACATTATGAATAAAAAACGTACTCGTGATAACATCTGGGGCATCTCCGTCCTCTCGGCAATGTGCAGCATAAACCAGGGCTAGCTGCCTCGCCTCAGTACGACCAGTACATCTACCTAGTGCCCTCTGACCACGGCCAATACCATTTCCACGTCTGGCCTGACCACGGCCTCTCAATGGCTGCTGAACACCCTTCGGCGGCTGTACAACACCCATACCAGTAGCTCGCATCTAATCGGGCCTTTGTGGACAATCTCTAATACGACGCTCCAATGATCCGTATTTCAAACATACCCCAATTCTTTTCCAGCACTCGTCCTGATGGCGTCTCCCATAATCAGCACAGGGCTGCAGTCTAATAGCAGTAACAGGGGGCCCAACTCTGACCGGCCCATAAACTCTGGCCTTTTTGTTAGGCCTCAGAAATGAACTTGAGGGCTCTGAATCCCTCTTGTTCCTACCTCTCTCCTTCTCACAGTTCTGGAACTCAACGCGCTTCACATCCTCGACGATCTTTTCCTTATCCACTAAAGTAGCAAAATCTCGCTCCCCCTGTAGAGCTATTAGAACCCTTAGGCTATCTCTGGGACCATCCTCGAAATGAACACACCGCTCATACTCAGTAGCCACTATGCCTCGCGCATAGCGACTTAATCGTAAAAATTTAGCCTCGTATTCAGCCACTGATTTATCCCCCCGTGTCAGATTTAGAAACTCCTTCCTCCGGGTGTCCACATAACTAGAGCCCACATACTTCCCTTGGAAAGCAGTCTTAAAGAATTCCCATGTCAGTCGATCGGCTTGAGTACCCTCTTTAACTGTAAGCCACCACTGGTAGGCCTTATCTTGCAATAGTAACATTGCACCTTTTAGTTTCTGCTCGGGGGTACAGTCGAGGTCGTCCATTATCCTCTCCGTGGCTTCAGTCCAATATTCAGCCACATTAGGGGCTACTCCAGCAATACCCCTAAAAATCTCAGCTCAATTAGATTGGAGTCGTTCCGTAACTGACCCACGGCCCACAGTACCAGTATTGGGCCCGATGACCCTTTCTAGAATTCATAGCATAGCTTGGGACAGTACGTTGTCCCCAACCGCACGATCATGAGATCTAATCTCAGTCATCGGTGAAGCCGGTGCCTCCCTAGCTTTAACATTAGGCATGTTGCCAGATGACAAAGACCCAGCCCGAGAGCCTCCACAGCCTCCGCCGTGGCCTCTTGTACTCATTCCATGAGTACCTCTGGTGCTCATTATTGAATTACACTTTATCTATATTAACAATTTTATGCATCAGTTTATAGTTCCAGTTTTTTAACAGATATTTTATAAAAACATTATCAATAATTCATAGTACATTTTCGCAGATTGCAGTTTTACTATAGTTTTAGTTTACCCTAAATAGAGTATTTCAGTACAGTCTACTGCCTATAGTAGTATTAGTATTTCAATTAATCAACCAACAGTTTCAGAAGACTTACAGAATCGGCGCCGGAGACTCGGTGTACCTCACATTCAATGAAAATAACATTTCAAAATACTTTCAGACCATTTTAAACAGTTCTTTTTGGAAATTTCAAGTTTTTAGAAGAAACCCAAATCCACAGCCGAGTTTTACAACCTGGTTTTAGTACCACTAAATGTAACACCCCAAATCTAACCTGGACCTTATGGCCAAATCTAGTGATGTCATATTGAAGTATTTTTTGCAAAGTATAATATCATTGAAAAACCCATTCTATATTTAACCTCTCTGTGATCTTCAGCAAAGATTTAAGGATATGCTGTTTATTTACAAAGCTCAAGTCATTTGACAAAAGTTATCTATATTAAATTTGTTATTAATTTTAAAACATTATTTCTTGCGGAAGCTTCTAAAAATATGTTGCGTAAACATGATGATTTGAAAAATAACATTTATCTTTTTGCAAACCCGCATCCTACTACTAACAGATATAAATTAAAATAAATAAAACCCCAAACTTAAGGATTAAAAATTATAGAGGCCTTATTACATTAAAAACACCCAAATAAAACTATTTAAAATTTAAAACACCATAAAAAAGTCCAAGCAATTGTGTGGCCACCTTCGAGTCCCTCGCAGCACCGACCCGCTTAAGCCTAGGGATTACCTGTACAGACAAACAGATGGGTGAGTTATGAAAACTCAGTGTGTAATCCCATATCAGATAATCAATCAGAGAGCATATACAGTTTGGGCCTAAACCCAATTCAGTCATGGTTCATTTTAGTCAGGCCTTAGCCCATTACAGTATCAGTATCAATGTGGGCTTGAGCCCATCTCAGTAACAGTACAGTACAAATATGCAATCAATAAATCCTACCCCACCAGCCTCTACACTCCATCTCCGTCTAACCCTACATTCCATGTGGGGATAAAATCAACCCACCCATCCCTACACTCCAAGTAGTACTGATTGCGACACTAATCAGTATTTGCAGCAGAGTTGGTAGTACAGTACACTTCCTCCAATCACAATAAATCCCATCCCCATGCAACATATCATGCATCATGTCATAGTATCATGCATGTGATTAGTATATATAAAATGGCATACTCAAACATAATCATACATCTCATAGGGGCATATCAATCATTTTACCATGTAGGGGCATTTCAGTCATTTTATCAATAGGGGGTCTAGGTACACTTATCGACCCAACAATAGGTCCATAGTCATCTCGGGCGACTCGTGTAACCTGAACAGTCAAATAGAGAAAATGGGCCCACGACCCATATTGTGGCCGATGTGGACCTACAAGCCTGTGTGGCCCACATAGCCCAGAAATGGCCTTGGCGGTATGGATTACACAACCTGGCCCAATATTCACCACACGTCCGTGTGGTTTACCTGAGTAGGGCCAACATGCCTGTGGGGCCTACACAGCTCAGTTCGGCCCAAAATGGCCCAAAACGGCCTCGGCCCATAAAATGGTGCATGGCCAGCCTCAACGATTATACGCCGTTTAGGCATACACACTACCACATGAGCGAGCGCACACCCGTGCAGTGTCGTCGGTCACTTATTCTAGCTTTTGCTGTTTTAATTTTAGGGTAGTGTTTACACACCTGTTCACAAAAACGTGCAAAAGACCCACGAGCACCAAAACCTACATTCAAAGACATTTCATTAATCTTTTGACAAAAGGGTTAACAACCCCTCTTAATACTTATCCCAAAAATTCATTACTACTTGCCTTGATTGAATGAAAGTGGCTTAGCCTACTAAAATTGCTGACAAAGACTGATTGCAAGCTCCTTGGTGAAAATTTTTAATCGAGTGCTGAGAGAGATTTGACCGCTTCAGTATCAATATAAAATACCCTACTCCTTGAGAATTTCCAGAAACCAAAAAGAGCACAACTAGAAAGAAAGAGGAGATGGGAATCGACAATGAACAAAGGAGAGAGATTGATGGAACAAAAGCAATATTCAGCTACAACAAAATCGAGTAAGAGAGGGAAAAGCAAAGAGAATCAGCCAAAGTACAGTATGAGAAAGAGGGGAATCGATAGAATCAAAAGAAAAGAGAGAGAAGCAGAGAGAGATGAAAAGAATCAGACACAATCGGCCAAAGAGAAACCAATTAAGAAAGAGGAAAATCGGGTCAAGCAAGGAAACTGAGATAATGACCAATAGGGATGAGCCAAAGAAGGGCAAATTTGGAAAACCACAAAAATAAGAAAGTACTAAAATGCAATATTCGGCCTTAAGAGAGAAAAGAACCGAAAAGAATAACAAAACTCAAAGTGATTTGCATAAAACCAAATTCTACCCCCAAAGTTGAATTCTTTGAGTGCCTGAAGTTTAAATTCGGCACACTACTGCCTCTCACCTCAACTCCTTATGATTTTCTCCTCAAATTCGACTGCACTATCCCCACAACCCTCAAACTCTCCAACTGCCTACTAGTATCAGAATCCCATTGATACACAAACACTCATACGGCATTCAGCAAAATAAAATCCACCTTGCGCATAGCTGAACTCTAACTCATGACCTTAGGTAACAGTAATACGCCACTTATCCCCTAGACCAGTAGGCTCTTTTTGTCATGAAATACCCGCATTTATTTAAAAGCATACTGACTAGAGACATGGTTTAAAACCTTTAAAAACAAAACTTTTTCACAAGCCAAGGCTTGAACCCAAGACTTCTCAGACTCTTCCCAGAACACTTAACCACTGAAGCAGACAAGTATTTGTGTCACAAACATATAGAAATAATTACTTAGGATTTTGGGGTGTTACAATTGCACACTTAGTGCCATCACATTAAACTGAAGCTATCTCAATATCGCACACTTAGTGCTACATAAAGCTGAAGTTATTCCAATTCGTACAT
This sequence comes from Gossypium anomalum, assembly GCA_025698475.1. Classification (NCBI taxonomy): domain Eukaryota; kingdom Viridiplantae; phylum Streptophyta; class Magnoliopsida; order Malvales; family Malvaceae; genus Gossypium; species Gossypium anomalum. Next base: position 88,883,836 of record CM046961.1, read on the forward strand.
TAACTGCTGTATATAGCCGAAGCTATCTCGAAACGCACACTAAGTGCCGAGCATAGTCGATTTGTTGTCGTACGCAATCGTTGTTGCATATTTAGAATTTATGCATTTTAAAGTATTAAAAACATAATTGTAACAATGTTTATCATGTACAAACTTACCTCGTACTCAGAATTGACGAATCGAATCGATTACTCGATAACTTTCGATTTTCCCCGATCTAAATCTGAGTTCTTTCTTTCTTGATCTATATGTATTAATAATAAACCCATTTAATCACCAATTCATTCAATTTAATCCACAAACATATTTGGGCATTTTTTCACTTTAGCCCTTAAAGTTCCACATTTATTCAATTTAGTCCCTATTTCATAAAAACACAAATTACACAAAATTTAATTATACCCAAGCCTAGCCAAATTTTCTAAGGACCTCTAGCAGCCTAAAAATTATATTTATTTCATAATTTAACCCCTCAATTTACTCTTTTCTCAATTTAATCCCTAATATGCATTTTTACTCTAAATCACTTTACAACACATGTATATCAAGCACCAAGCTTTCATAATTCATCATCAAACATCATAAAACACATGAATTCATCAATGGAAACTTTCAAAATCATCAACACTTTCAAAAATTGAGACATGGGCTAGCTAGAACACAAAGCAACAATCACAAAAAACGTAAAAATCATCAAAAATCGAACAAATTTCATCCTTCAATCAAAGTTTATAATTGCTGAATGTAATAAACCCAAAATTGTTTTCTTCTTCCTCTATTTTTTGGTTCAAAGAAAGGTGAATGCCCAAATTTTATGATTTGTTTAGTTATAAATTACCTTATTAATCTAATACCAAAAGTAACCTTAATGAAATCATTATAAATTTACCTAATACATGCCCATTTATGACCATTTCCACTATCAATGGTCTAATTTCAACATAAAGACTTCTCATTTAATAAGTCATAGCAAGTAGGCACTTTTAAATTATAGCATGCTACTTTTTCATTTTACGCGATTAAGTCATTTTTCTCAAATTGAGCTATTAAATGATAAAATTAGCTCACGAAATTTTCATACATACATATTCACATGATGTAAACTCCAAAAATAATATTAAGATGATTTTACGACCTCAAATTTGTGGTTCTGAATCATTTGCTTGATTTAGCTAAAATCGGGTCACATAACAACAGTACGGGTACACACACTGCGTGTGTGTGTGAGGTCACACGGGCGTGTGGGAGGTCACATGGGCATGGGAGAAGCAAAGGAGATTACACACCGCCGTTTGACACGGCCGTGTGGTTCTGGACACACAGGCATGTCTTAGGCTGTATAAAAATTAGGCTTATTTTATTAATTGCACACAGGCTAAACAGGAGACCACAAGGGCGTGTGACACAACCGTGTAGCCCAACATGGGCCTTACATGACCATGTCCCTTTTTGACCCCATAAACCCCAATTTCCTTTCATCTATTTTGTCTTTTTCTTTTTCCTCTCATTTTCTTTGCGAGCCTTAGCCGCCACACTCTCTAACCACCCTCGTTTCAACCATCGACTCCACCACGTCGCCTCTCCCCTCCTATCGAATCCCTATCTTTTCTCCCTTTTTTTCCCCTTTCTTCTTCTTTTTCCCCTTTCCACTTCTCCCTTCTTCCCCAACCAAACCTCACACCCAACGAGCCATACCAACCAACCCCGACCCCCTCATTCTCCCCATTACCTCTCCTTTATCTAGTTTTCCCCCTGCCTATTCCCTTCTCTCCCCAATTAAACAGCAGCCCCTTTTCCTCCCTTATCTCCCTTCCTTTTTTTCCCGTTTCTCTCATCTGACCCAACCCCCACCGTTTGACCACCGTTCGCCGTTGATCGTTGAGCCCCCGCACCTCTAGTCACCGTCTGTTGTTCAGTCAGTTTCCCTTTTTGCCCTTCCCTTTGCTTTATTTAATTCATTATTTAATTCATTCTTATATTATTATTATTATTATTATTATTATGATTTCTTTGTTTATTTCTTTATTATTATTTTCTTTTTATTGGTTTTACTAATTTTATTTATCGCTTAGTTCATGTTTTATTTAGTTTCTTTATTAATTGAATATGGATTGGTTTCATTGTTGGATGTTCTTACTATTTTATTTTATTTTATTTTATTTTATTTTCCATTCTGCACTTTATACATTCATTTTATTTTAGGCACTTTCATTGTTGATTCTACTCTGGCTAGTTTTAGTTATTCATTTTTATTAATAATTATCAGTATTATTATTATCGTTTACTTTGTTTTTGTTTTGTATGGGCATTTTACTTATTAGTTTCAACATATTATAAGTTCATTCTCTATTTAGTCCAAATGTTGAGCTGAACTTGGATGCTTATTTCTTATTAGCTTGCCTATTATGTTGATTCGTCCATTTGATTTCCTTGATTGTTTTGTTACAGGCATATTACGACGATCACTCGTGGGAAGACTAAGACCACTGTCCCCCCTTCAAAAAAGCGAAAGGGCCCCGAAGCGACCTCCTCATCGAGCGCATCTGCCGAAGCTCGGCACCCCTTTCTCTGATTTGTGGTGGGCTCTTAAGAGGATTTGTATCAGCTCATTCGAGCACGACCACTCAGCTTAGGCCGCTGCATTGATTGGGCTGCGCTAGAGCAGGTCCGACTAGCTGACGACATGCGCGCCATTATCACCACAGCTTCGTGGGAAAGATTTTTTTCCATTATCGAGCCGACCTATAAGAAGCTTACCTTTGAGTTTTGCGCGACGTTTTTGGTATAGCAGGTCATGACGGTGCATGACGAGCCAAGTACCACCAGTTTTACATTTGGTGGTTTAGTGCAACATATGAGCGTCCTCGTGTTTAGTAAGACTATAGGACTTTACACGAAGGAATTTATGAGTGCCGAGGACTTCCTTCGACTTTATAGGCACATCCATTGTAACACCTCTTACCTGTATCTAAGGCCGGAACAGAGTACGAGGCATTACCAGACTTAACAATACACATAGACGAAAATCAGGTTATAAAAATTTATTTAATTCAAAACTTTTCGAACATATGCATAACAAACAAAGTTAACTATATCATTACATCAAAACATAGGACCTAGCACGATTAATTAAACTTATAAACCATAATGGATAAGGACCACATCTCATAATCATATACGATAACTCAATGCAGACTGATACGTATGGTCAAAATCATAATAAAAATACATATCACAAACCAACTTCCTATACATGCCACTCACTTGATATGTCTAATATTTGAATTAATTCTCCCAAAAATGATAGTTTGATAGTGTGATTTTTCCTCCTACGATCTCTAACCCAGAGCCGACCTGCCAATACTAAAGAAATGGAGAGGATGGGTTAGCTTTACGCTTAGTAAGTTCATATGAAAATAATAAGCAATTACTACCATGCTTTTCAAGATAAAACACTATAATTGTATAATTACACATATTCAGGTTAAGCTATGTTATCGAGTTACAGTTACTAAATCATTCATATCTGAAGGTACAAAACTCCAAATTTAGTTTCATTAATTTTCCTTGAAACTATATTCATATATCTTTCTCCCATAAAATTTCCATAATTTTTGGTTCATCCAATTAGTACAGTTTATTAGTTAAAGTCTCCCCTGTTTCAGAGTATGACTACTCTGACCTCTGTTCACTACGAACCAAATTTCTCCTTGTACAGAATTCCAACGACCATTCCGTTTGTTACCCTTAAAAATAGACTCAATAAAAAATCCATTCATGTAAAATATAACTCTTAATAATTTTTTTACAATTTATGGTGAATTTCTAAAGTCAGAACAGAGGACCTCGAAATTCATTCAGACCCTGTTTCACAAGAATTCAAATATCACACAATATAGAATTCTTTTGCTTCCCCTGTTTCTTTAATGTGAAAATAGACTCGTTAAGCTTTATTTTCATATATCATTTTCATTTTTATTCAACTTCCATAATTTTTAGTGAATTTTCAAAGTCACGTCACTGTTGCTGTCCAAAACAATTTTATTGCTAATTCACTCTTTCACACTTTCTTTGTATTAACCTCATTTTAACATACATATCACAAATCATTTTCACCACATTTCATACATCACAAGTATAGGCCCATGATTATAAGGTCACCATAAAATCATCCTCATGTATAACTTACTTGTTTATAACCTTACCACATCCCGGTCACTTAATGAACACATCATTCACATAAGCAAATTCCTGCACTTATTCATCACAAAACTCACAAAGCAGTACATAGTAAGTCTCCCGTTGAACACTTCGGATCAATCCTCGATACTTGGTGGTTTCAGAACATAGCTCCGCCCATCATAAAGTTCGGCTCTCTGTTCACATGGTGAACACTTAGTACCACCCATGTGACCTAGCCAGTTTATTGCGTAGCTCTCTTGTCTACATGGTGTCCTTCACCTGGAACCACACATGCGACCTAGCTACATATATCCCGTAGCTCTCTTGTCTACATGGTGTACACATAGTATCACCCATGCGACCTAGCTACATCATAATGTCTCGTAGCTCTCTTGTACACATGATGTGCACTCAGCAACATACATGTGACCTAGCTACATACCATCTCAGATCATCCAATCTTTCCAAGGTTCAACCGGGATTTCTCTCTTTTCCAACAATTTCACCAATCAAGTAATTATCAACAAACATATTTCCAATATTATTATAAAATATCATAATACAAGTAAAATTGATATATTACTTACATCTCATTTAATATCAAGGCAATAACATTAAATTACACATTGCATTATTAAAAATTATATGAACTTACAATTGCTCATAATATCCGTAATCATAGAAATCACATTTATGTATGATAATTCAATGCACTTCATGTACCATAGACATATTTTAAAATCAATTCATAAACTTAGCACCATAACATTTAATTTAACATAATTCAATTAATTCACTAAATTTAACTTTCAAATATAAATTACAACATTATTACAGTATTATTATCATACCAACTTACCTCGATCCAGAAACGGCAATTTACTATTTTAGCCATAACCTTGTATTTTCCTGATTTAAGCCCGAATCTCGATTTCCTTCATCTATAATATCACATTTAACCTAATAATTAGTCACATTATTCATACGGCTCCAAAAATCATATTTTTACAAATTTTCATTTTGACCCCTAAACTTTTGCATATTTGCACTTTTGCCCCAAGGTTCGGAAATTAAACTTCATCCTATTTTCTTATGTTTTATGACATGCTGATCATTTTTCCCTTCTATGGAAACATCAAATTCTCACTCTAACATGTACTTATGATTATTAGGTATTTTTACCGATTAAGCCCTTTTACTCGTTTTCACTTAAAACCGAGTAGCACAAGTTGTTTAATATAATTTAAAACCTCATATTCTATCATAAAACACCAAAATACACAAATTTTACCAATGGTTATTTTTCCAAATACAAACCCTAGGTTGAATTATTGCTAGCATAAGCTTAATCAAGTTACCGGGATTCCAAAAACGTAAAGAACTTGAAAAACGGGGTTAGAACGGACTTACTATTGAGCTTGGAAAGCTTGAAAACCCTAGACATGGCTTCCCCCATGCTAATTTCGGCCTCCATGAAAAAGATGAGTCAATTTTGGCTTTGTTTTCCCTTTTTATTTCTTTTAATTACCAAATGACTAAAATGCCCTTACTACTAAACTTTCCAAAAATTCCATCCATGTCCAATTTTTGTCCATAGACTTAGAAATTGGTCAAATTTCTATTTAATACCTCCTCATTAATATTCCAAATCAATTTCATACTAAAAACTTCTAGAATGCAAGTTTTGCAAATTATTTGATTTAGTCCCTAATTTCAATTTAAGCACTTTATGCATAAAATTTCTTCACGAAATTTTCACACAATCATGCAATCATGTCATAGACCTCAAAATAATCATAAAATAATTATTTCTATCTTAAATTTGTGGTCACGAAACCACTATTCCAATTAGGCCACTTATTCGGGATATTACATCCATCACTCTCCATCGGGATGTTGGACCAAGCTTACAGGGAGTCTGACACCATATGATGCGAGTCACTCGAAGGTGACTTCTCTCTCTCCAAACTTATGGTACATTCACGCCCTTTTAGCTCATACTTTGGCAGGTCAGAGAGAGAGAACACTGGAGTCGTCAGCACTCATGAAGCCTATCATCTATGGAGAATGGTGCATGGACATATATTTAATTTGGCGTACTACATCACTTTATCCTTCCGCCACCAGACTGACAGCCAAAGGAAGAGCCCCATCTATTTAGGCCCTTACGTGACTCGCCTCGCTTGACACTTTGGTCTCCTCGATACACCGGAGTAGTCCTCTACACTCACAATTGTCGCCATATGTGTAACAGCCCGGTTTAAACCTTAGTCAAAAAAGTGGTTTTGGGATAAAAAATTCAAGGTCAAAAAAATATTTTAATATTATTTTCTTACTTACGGCATGTGATAAGGTATGTGTGAAAGTTTCGTGTGAAAATTTTATCGTTTGTGTGTTCAATTTGATAAAAGGACTTAATCGCGCAAAATATAAACGTGGCTAGCTATTTGTTAAAGTGTTGCATTGTTATGTCTTAATAAATGTGAGGTTCTTATGATGAAATTAGACCATGGTTTTAATGAATGGACATAGATGGACATGAGATAGTGGAATTTTAATGTTATTACTAAGGTTAAATTAGTAATTAATATAATAAAGGTTAAAAAAATAAAATCAAACAAATTTGTGTTCATCTTTCCCCAATTCTTCCACCAGAAATACATGTTAGAAAAGCCATGACTAGGGTTTGAACATTCAGCCATGGTTAAGCTTCATTGAGGTATGTTTTGAACTCGATTTTTGTTAATTTCTATGTTTTTGTGATCGTTGTTATGTGCTCTAGCTTGCTCATGCTTAAATTTATGAAATTGTTAATGATTTTGAGATATGCCATGGATGAATCCATGAGTTTTGTGTTGTTAATTGATGAAAAATGGAAGATATGTGTTGGGTTAATATGTTTTGTATTAGGATTTTTGATGAATTTGATTATTATGGGCTAATTTGTAAAAATGAGAAATTGAAGGGCAAAAACATGAAATAAGTGAAATTTATGGATTGCTAGAGACTATATGAAAGTTCGGCTAAGCATGAGAAATGTGAAATTATGTGTATTTTGTGATTTTATGAAATAGGGACTAAAATGTCAAAATGTGTAATTTTAGGGGCTAAAGTTTAAAATGCCCTAATTATGTGTTTGTGGATTGAAATGAATAAATGTGTGATTAAATTAGTGAAATCTGAATTTATATAGATCAAGAACGAAAGGAATCGAAATTAGATCAGGGAAAGTCGAAGGTTGTAGAATAATTGACTCGTTTAGCCATTCTCATTTTTGAGGTAAGTTCATATGCAAATAAATGTATTTCAATTGAATAATATATGTTTGATTGTTGTAGAAATGTATTGAATTGCTATGAGAGCTGAATAATTGAATCTGAGAAAGTATCGACAAAGTTACGTCATTCGAAAACCCCGTACGAACCATAGGAATAGTATAGGATACATATGTCATGACATAAAATTTTGAGGATTGATATCGTGTAAGACCACGTCTGGGGTGTTGGCATTGACTTGAGATTTATGTGTAAGACCATGTCAGGGACATTGCCATCGTATATGATTTTGTGTAAGACCCTGTCTAGGATAGTGGCATCAATATTTGATTACATGCAAGACCAAGTCTGGGACATTGGCATTGTACAAGCTTTTCGAGCTATCCAAGTATCCTTATTGTTTTCGAATGATTCAACAGGCATTATTGAGAAATAAATGATCAAGTGAATGTGTATCCGATTCAGGTACATACGAAAGGTATATAAGATTTGGCAATGAGAAGTAAGAATGTATATGGTTATTTGAGATGTGAACTATATGAAAATGTGATGTCTTTATAAATAAGTGATTATGAACAATTGAGCTGTATGATATTTATGATCTTGCAATTGTGTTTTGCTATGATTCATATGCATAAATTGGTCTATAATTGTTTATGTGATAAGTTTATTTGTATATGGCTTACTAAGCTTTGGAAAGCTGACTTTGTATGTTTTTCAATTGTTTTATAGATTATCGAAGCTACTGTGAGCTCAGAGACCATCAAGGATTGTCGTCACACTATCAAATAATATTTTGGTACTTTTGATATTGTAAATATTAATATATGGCATGTATAGGCTTGTGATTTTATGATATGTGTTATGCGTATTTCTTGCCATGTGATATGGCATGAATATGATTGAGATTATGGGATTTGTCTTGGTGTAGACTCTGTGATGGAAAAATGATATAATTAATGTATATATATGGTCTTATGTGAATGGCCATCTTGGTATGATTTGGTAGATGAAATGGCATGCTTTGATATAAAATTGAGTACGAAATTGATAGGAGATATTGTGGATTGAATTATGCATGTTTTGGGTACAGTTTTGGTTGCCATTTGGTCATGAATTATGCTGATTGATACTTATAGGGTTGACCCTTTTTGGGTGGCATGTTGGCCTTATAAATGGCCTATTTTTATCCATACGACAAAGAGACGGGTGTGTGTCTCAGCTATGTGTGACACACAGTCATGATACATGACCGTGTGTCCTCTGGGGTACCCTTTTAAATTAAGTCAGTTTACCCTACAGGCTTGACACAGTCTAGACACACGAGCGAGACTACTGGCCGTGTGTGTCACATGGACTCACACACGGGCGTGTGACTAACCGTGTGACATAAGTCAGTATGCCCCCTAGATGGTACACGGGCTATCACAAGGGCATGTGGTTGGCCGTGTGACCCAAGTCAGTATGTATGCCCTGTTTTCACACAGGTTGCGCCACAGGTGTGTCTAGTGGTAGTGTGAGGCACACGCCCTGTTCACACAGGTCTATGACCTGTGATTTCATGAAATTTTTTTAAGTGTCTGGAAATTTTGTATATGCTCGGTTTAGTCCCAACCCCTCTCCTAAAGCATGTTTAAGGTCTCGTTGAATTAAGAAAGAAAATTTGCAATGATGTTTGACTATGATGCTATAATGAGTGGATGATGTTTAAGGTCTCGTTAACCCTAGTTCGGCGACGGATACGGGTTAGGTGTGTTACATTTAATTGGTACCAAAGCTATGGTTTATTTCGATTTTAGGACTCACGTAGCTAGTGAGAGTCTAGATGTACATACCAAATATATTAAACTATGATAGTGTGATAATTCCTGATAATTAAAATTTGTTTTTATATAGAAAATGGATCCCGAAAGAGCCGTAGCTGGCGATGTAGAGAGTAATGCACTCGCTCCCACTCAAAGGGCAGTGCAATCTGATTCTAGACCTATTACGAGTAGCCACGAGGGAGAGGCTAAGCAAGCCTTCTTCTAGATGATGAACGAATGGTTCACGTAATATATCCGTATAAATTTGGCCGCTTAACAACCTCCACCCCCGCCTAATCCTCCTTAGACACCTATAATACCTCAAGTTATTGATCCTATGAGATTAAATAAGCCCCCAATTGATAAAATCAGAAAACATGGGGCTGAAGAATTTAGAGCTACAGTTGATGACGATGCTGAACGAACTAAATTTTGGCTTGATAATACTATCAGTGTGTTTGATGAGCTATCCTTACCCCTAACGAGTGTATAAAATGTGTTATATCTTTGCTTCGATATTCTACGTATCACTGGTGGAATACACTAGTATCGGTGGTTCCAAAAGAGGGGGTTACTTGGGAGTTCTTTCAGACTGAATTTCGAAAGAAATATATCATTAAGAGATTTATAGATAAAAAACGCAAAGAATACCTTGAGTTAAAACAAGGTCGCATGACAATTACAGAATATGAACAGGAATTTGTAAGACTCAGCAAATATGCTTGGGAATGTGTTTCAACCGAAGAAATAATGTCTAAAAGATTCGAAGACGGTTTGAATGAAGATATTAAGTTGTTAGTCAAGATTCTTGAAATAAAAGAGTTCGTGGTACTAGTCAAGTGAGCATGCAAAGCTGAAATGCTTGGAAAAGAGAAAAGAAAGGCTGACTTTGAAGCTAGAGATTCACGAAAAAGATCATTGAGTAAATCATTTCAGTCAGCATCAAAGAAATTCTGAGATGATTTTAGCCGTTCAAAGGCTACTGTGGGCTATTCTAGACGTGATCGAGATAGACCACCCTTGAGCTCGAAAAATACCTCAGTAGTTAGTGTTGGTAACATCCGACTGAACCAACTTGAGTGTAAACATTGCGGTAAACAATATCCTGACAATTGTAGATTGAATGATCAGTCTTGTTTCAAATGTGGATCATTAGATCATTTCATTCGTGAATGCCCTTAGTTGGTTGAGCAAGACTCAATGTAGAATACGAGGCCAAGTATCACGATAGCTCGAGGTACACCACCAGAAAACACGGGTAATGTGAGTGGTAGCCAGAGGGGAACTAAAGACACTACTGTTAGATCTGAGACTCGTGCACCTACTAGAGCTTATGCTATCCGCGCTCGTGCTTCGTCTCCAGATGTGATTACTGGTACTTTCACTCTCTATGATACTAGTGTTATTGCATTGATAGATCCTGGATCGACTCATTCTTATGTATGTGAGACGTTAGTATCCAGTAAGACTTTGTCTGTAGAGTCTACTAAATTTGTGATTAGAGTATTGAACCCCTTAGGCCGGTGCGTTTTGGTTGATCAAGTATGTAAGAATTGTCCATTAATGGTTCAGGATTCATGTTTTTCGGCTGACTTGATGTTGTTTCCATTCAACGAGTTTGATATAATTCTGGGTATGGATTGGTTAACGTTACATGATGCAGTTATGAGTTGTAAACGAAAGACTATTAATTTGCGGTGCTAGAATGATAAGATTATTTGGATTGAGTCTAATGATCTGAATGGTTTACCGAGAGTGATATCTTCGATGTTAGCTCAGAAATATGTGGAAAAGGGTTGTGAAGCTTACTTTGCCTATGTGTTCGATTCTAAAGTGACCAAAAAGAAGATTAAATCAGTACCAGTTGTGTGCGAGTATTCAGATGTGTTTCCTAAAGAATTATCGAGACTGCCACCGATTTGAGAAATTAAGTTTGGCATTGAGTTAGTGCCGGGAACGACCACTATTTTGATAGCTCCGTACAAAATGGCTCTAACAGAATTAAAAGAATTAAAGTCTCAGTTGCAAGAGTTGACCGATAGAGGTTTTGCATGACTGAGTTTTTCACCCTGGGGTGCTCCCGTATTATTTGTGAAGAAGAAAGATGGTTCGATGAGAATGGACTCGATTATAGACAGCTTAACAAAGTGACTATTAAGAACAAGTATCCTCTGCCCAGAATTGATGATTTGTTCGATCAATTGAAAAGAGCTACTGTGTTTTTAAAGATAGATTTGAGATCAGGTTACTATCAGTTACGAGTAAAAGATTCAAAGATTCCAAAAACTGCATTCAGAACAAGGTACGAAAATTACGAGTTTTTAGTAATACCTTTTAGATTAACAAATACACCTGCTGCTTTTATGGATCTAATGAATCAGATCTTCAGACCATATTTGGATCGATTTTTTGTTGTATTCATTGATGACATATTGATTTATTCTCGTAATGAAAATGAACATGCCAAGCATTTGAAAATTGTGTTACAGACTTTGCATGATAAGCAGCTATTTGCTATGTTCAGTAAATGTGAATTCTGGTTACATGAAGTTGGTTTTCTGGGGCATATTGTGTCAGCATCTGGTATACGAGTTGATGCGAGTAAAATTTTAGCTATCCTAGATTGGAAGCCTCTGAGAAATGTGTCTGAAGTCCGTAGGTTTTTGGGACTTGCCGGTTATTACTGACGATTTGTAAAAGGCTTTTCAATGATTGCTACTCTATTGACGAGATTATTATAAAAAGATGTCAAGTTCGAATGGTCCGAAAAGTGTCAGAAAAATTTTGATCAGTTAAAAGCCCTATTGATTGAAGCTCCAGTGCTAGTACGACCAGAATCGAGTAAAGAATTTGTGATTTATAGTGATGCTTCGTTAAATGGCCTGGGTTGTGTTTTGACGCAAGAAGGCAAAGTTATAGCCTATGCTTCGAGACAGTTAAAGCTGCATGAAAAGAATTGTCCGACACACGACCTTGAGTTAGCCGCGATTATGTTCGCTTTGAAGATTTGGTGTCACTATCTATTCAGTGAGAAATGTCATGTTTATTCGGATCATAAGAGTTTGAAATATCTGATGACTCAAAAAAATTTGAATTTGCGTCAGAGAAGGTGGTTAGAACTATTAAAAGATTATAAGCTTATAATTGATTATCATCCAGGAAAAGTAAATGTGGTTGCTGATGCTTTGAGCCAAAAATCATTGTTTGCTTTACGTACGATGAATGCTCAGTTATTTCTGTCTGATGATGGTTCGATTTTAGCCAAATTGCAAGCAAGATCATTGTTTTTATAGCAGATTTGTGATGCCCAGAGAGTTGATAATGAGATAATAGCAAAATGAGCTCAGTGTGAATTGAATTCTGATTCAGAATTTAGAGTTGATGATAATAAATTGTTTTAGATTCCGAGATAGAATTTGTATTCTGAGAAATCCAGAGTTGATTTAGATGATTTTGAAAGAAGCTCATAGCATTCGTCTATCTGTTCATTTGGGAAGTACAAAAATGTATAATGACCTGAAACAACTTTATTGGTGGCTTGGTATGAAGCGAGATATCTCAGAATTGGTTTTGAAATATTTAATCTATCAGCAAGTCAAAGCTGAACACCAAGTAATAAAATATATACTTCGGTTTTCTTGTGTTAAAACTTCGGCTCGTAAACACAAAAGTACTGTCCGTGCATTTTTGAAAAAATTAGGTTCGAAATTTTTGGAAGAATTCTTTACGACAGTCTGGGTTACTTCAGTCAATTATGATTCCCGAGTGGAAATAGGATAGAATTACGATGGATTTTGTTTCGGGTTTACCTCTATCACCGATTAAGAAAGATGCGATCTCGGTAGTGGTTGATAGACTGACTAAATTTGCCCATTTCATTCCGGTACCTACAGATTATTCGCTCGATAAGCTTGCTGAGTTGTATATCTCCGAGGTTGTGAGATTGCATGGAGTACCTATTTCTATTGTTTCAGATAGAGATCTGAGATTCACATCGCGGTTTTAGAAGATGCTACAACATGCATTAGGTAGGAAGCTACATTTCAGTACTACTTTTCATTCATAAACAGATGGTCAATCTAAGTGGATTATTCAGTACTTGATGATATGTTGAGGTGTTGCATTCTTGAGTTCGAAGGTACATAGGAACGATACTTGCCATTGATGGAATTTGCATATAATAATATCTTTCAATCAAGTATAAAAATGGCACCTTACGAAGCTTTGTATGATCGCAAATGGCGAACACCTTTGTATTGGACTGAACTCAGTGAGAATAAGATACACGGGGTTAATTTGATCAACAAAACTGGATAGAAAGTGAAAGTGATTCGTGATGGTCTGAAAGTGACGCCAGATCGTCAAAAATCGTATGCAGACTTAAAACGAAAAGATATTGAGTTTCAGATTGCAAACAAAGTGTTTTTGAAAGTCTCACCATGGAAGAAAATACTCCAATTCTATCGTCAAGGTAAATTGAGTCCAAGATGCATTAGGTCGTATAAGATTATTAAGCGTATTGGGCCGGTTGGTTACAGATTGTTGTTTCCATCTGAGTTGGAAAAGATTCATAATGTATTTCGTGTATCTATGCTTCGATGTTATCAATCTGATCCTTCGCATGTGATCTCTCCGTCTGAGATTGAGATTCGATCCGATATGACATATGAAGAAGAACCGATTCAAGTTTTAGATCGCGAGTGTAAAGAATTGAGAAATAAGAAAATCTCGTTAGTGAAAGTCTTATCGCATCGACACGGGGTTAAAGAAGCTACGTAGGGTCCCGAGGATGCTATGAGAGAACGTTACCCAAACCTATTCACTGGTAAGATTTTCGGGGACGAAAATCCCTAAGAGGGGGATAGTGGTTTTGGGACCACAAATCTGAGGTTGGAAAAATATTTTAATATTATTTTTATTGCTTACGGCATGTGATAAGGTATGTGTGAATGTTTCGTGTGAAAATTCTATCGTTTGTGTGTTCAATTTGATAAAAGGACTTAATCGTCTAAAATGTAAAAGTGGCTAGCTATTTGTTAAAGTGCTACATTGTTATGTCTTAATAAATGTGAGGCCCTTATGATGTAATTAGACCATGGTTTTAATGAATGGACATAGATGGATATGAGATAGTGGAATTTTAAAGTTATTACTAAGGTTAAATTAGTAATTAATGTAATAAAGGTTAATAAAATAAAACCAAACAAATTTGTGTTCATCTTTCCCCATTTCTTCCACCGAAAATACATGTTAGAAAAGCCATGAATAGGGTTTGAACATTCGGCCATTGTTAAGCTTAATTGAGGTATGTTTTGAACTCGATTTTTGTTAACTTCCATGTTTTTGTGATCGTTGCTATGTGCTCTAGCTAGCCCATGCTTAAATTTATGAAATTATTAATGATTTTGAGATATGCCATGGATGAATCCATGAGTTTTGTGTTGTTAATTGATGAAAAATAGAAGATATGTGTTGGGTTAATATGTTTTGTATTAGGATTTTTGATGAATTTGATTATTATGGGCCAATTTGTAAAAATGAGAAATTGAATGGCTAAAATATGAAATAAGTGAAAGTTATAGACTGCTAGAGACTATATGAAAATTTAGCTAAGCATGAGAAATGTGAAATTATGTGTATTTTGTGATTTTATGAAATAGGGACTAAAATGTCAAAATGTGAAAATTTAGAGGCTAAAGTGTAAAATACCCTAATTATATTTTTGTGGATTGAAATGAATAAATGAGTGATTGAATTACTGAAATCTAAATTTATATAGATCAAGCACAAAATAAATCGGAATTAGATAGGGGAAAGTCGAAGGTTGTAGAATAATCGACTCGTTTAGCCGTTCTCATTTCCGAGGTAAGTTCATATGCAAATAAACGTATTTCAATTGAATAATATATGTTTGATTATTGTGGAAATGTATTGAAATGCTATGAGAGCTGAATAATTGAATTCGAGAAAGTATCGACAAAGTTACGACATTCGAAAGCCCCGTACGAACCATAGGAATAGTATAGGATACATATGTCATGACATAGGATCTGAGGTGTGATGTCGTGTAAGACCACATCTGGGACGTTGGCATCGACTTGAGATTTACGTGTAAGACCATGTCTGGGACATCGATATTGTATATGATTTTGTGTAAGACCCCGTCTAGGACAGTGGCATCAATATATAATTACATGTAAGACCACGTCTGGGACGTTGGCATTGTACGAGCTTTTCGAGCTATCCGAGTATCCTTATTATTTTCAAACGGTTCAACGGGCATTATTGAGAAATAAATGATCAAGTGAATGTGTATCTGATTCAGGTACGTACGAAAGGTATATAAGATCTGGCAATGAGAAGTAAGAATGAATATGATTATTTGAGATGTAAACTATATGAAAATGTGATGTGTTTATAAACAAGTGATTATGAACAACTGAGCTATATGAGATTTATTATCTTTCAATTCTGTTTTGCCATGTTTCATATGCATAAATTGGTCTATAATTGTTTATGTGATAAGTTTATTTGTATATGGCTTACTAAGCTTTGGAAAGCTTACTTTGTGTGTTTTTCAATTGTTTTATAGATTATCGAAGCTACTGTTAGCTCGGAGACCATCAAGGATTGTCGCCACACTATTGAATGATATTTTTGTACTTTTAATGTTGTAAATATTAATATATGGCATATATAGGCTAGTGATGTTATGATATGTGTTATGTGTATTTCTTGCCATGTGATATGGCATGAATATGATTGAGACTATGGGATTTGTCTTGGTATAGACTCTGTGATGGAAAAATGATATAATTGATGTATATATATGGTCTTGTGTGAATGGCCATTTTGGTATGATTTGGTAGATAAAGTGGCATGCTTTGATACGAAATTGAGTATGAAATTGATAGGAGATATTGTGGATTGAATTATGCATGTTTTGGGTATGGATTTGGTTGCCATTTGGTCATGAATTATGCTTTGATTAATACTTGTAGGTTTGACCCTTTTCGAGTGGCATGTTGGCCTTATAAATATCCTATTTTTGTCCACACGGGTAGAGACACGGACGTGTTTCTTAGCCGTGTGTTACACACGGTAGTGTGTCCCCTGGGGTACCCGTTTGAATTAAGTCAGTTTACTCTACAGGTTTGACACGGTCTAGACACACGAGCGTGTCTACTGGCTATATGTGTCACATGGACTCACATATAGGCATGTGATTGGCCGTGTGACATAAGTTAGTATACCCTCTAGATGGCACATAGCCTAGCACATGGGCATGTGGTTGGCTGTGTGACCCAAGTCAGTATGTATGCCCTGCTTTCACACGGCCTGTGCCACAAGCGTGTCTAATGGCTATGTGAGGCACACGGCCTGTTCACACGGGCGTATGTGACCTGTGATTTCATGAAATTGTTGTAAGTGTCTGGAAATTTTGTATGTGCTCAGTTTAGTCCCGACCCCTTTCCTAAACCATGTTTAAGGTCTTGTTGACCTAAGAAAGGGACTTTGAGATGATGTTTGACTATGATGCTATAATGAGTGGGTGATGTTTGTGAATTGATCATAAAATGTTTCGGTATGTCTGGTAATACCTCTTAACCCTAGTCCAGCAACGGATACGAGTTAAGAATGTTACAAGATGTCTCCACAGGGCATCTCGAGCATGATACACATGAGGATGATCGAGCAGCATCGTGGAGTAGATCCTCCTCAGTACAGACTATTTCATTCTGACGCTCAGAATGAACTCGAGGACTACACTGTTGATGTTCCTCCCTATCATGAGGACCCACCACAGCCTCCACCTTCGAGTCATCGACTTGTTCATTCTGATGCTAGCTCTCAAGGAGTATCCACCGAGGGGTTCACTAGTTTCCGTCAGTACTGCATTCAAAGTGTAACACCCTTAACCCGTATCTGTCTCCGAACTAGGGTTATGAAGCATTACCAGAAATATCGGAACATTTTATAATAAATTCACAAATATTATCCACACATAATAGCATCATAGTCAAACATCATCATAAAATCCCTTTATTAGGTCAACAAGACCTTAAACATGCTTTAGGAATGGGTCGGGACTAAACCGATCTCATACAAAATCTTTCAAAACTAAACAATTTTTCTAAGTTACAAAGGTCAAACGTCCGTGTGAACAGTCCTTGTGCCTTACACGACATTAGACACGCCTGTGTATGTCTAGGCCATGTCAAAATAGGGTATACATACTGACTTGCTCACACGGCCACAAAACATGCCCGTGTTCCTTGGCCGTGGTCGAAACTGACTTGGGTTACACGGCTAATCACACACCCGTGTGTTTAGGTTGTGCTCGGGACTGACTTTAAATTGTAGGACTACCCTAGGGGACACATGGCCGTGCAACATGACTCTGTGTCCCACACGGCTGAGACACACGCCCGTGTCTATACCCATGTGGACAACAATAGGCCAATTGAAAATCCAAATTGCCACCCATTTTGAGTCATACCTACAAGCTCAAAATGGAACATAATTCACAACCAAAATGCAACCAAAACATTACCACTTCAAGCATCATTTATGCTTCAATACCATTAATCACTTCCATGCACCAAAGTTATACCATAAACATATGATTCATATCATTTTTATAACCATTTTTGCATCAAACATCATATACCAAAATTAAACCATAAGTTCAACCAAAATCAAGCCACATCTCCTGGCATGATATGTATACATCTCAAAGCATAACACAATGTCCTAGCCTATACATGCCATACTTCAATATTCACATTTTCAAAAGGTACCAAAATAGAGTTTGATAATGTGGTGATGTTCCTCGATGATCCCCAAGCTCGTGGTGGCTTCGATAATCTATAAAACAATTGAAAACACACAAAGTAAGCTTTCAAAAGCTAAGTAAGCCATATACAAATAAACTTATCACATAACACAATTCTAAACCAATTCATTCATGTAATTCATGGAAAAATACAATCACGTATCCATATGTCTCATATAGCTAATTTGATCATAATTCATTTACATATATCATATGTCCACAAATGTACATATACTTACCTTTCATTCTCAAACATGATATACTTTTCGAATGTACCTGAATTGGATACACATTCACATACTTATTCATTTCTCGAAATGCCCGTTGAACTGTACAGAATCAAATAGGATACGCGGATAACTCGAAAAGCTCATACAATGCCAACGTCCCAGACATGGTCTTACATGTAATCAATTATCGATGCCACTGTCCTAGACAGGGTCTTACACGAAATCAAATACAATTTCAATGTCCCAGACATGTTCTTACACGTAAATCTCAAGTCGATGCCAATGTCCTAGACGTGGTCTTACACGTAAATCTCAAGTCGATGCCAATGTCCCAGACGTGGTCTTACACAAAAACACATATTGGAATCTTATGTCATTACATTTGTATCCTAACTATTCCTATGGTTCGTACGAGACTTTTCGGACGTCGTCACTTTATCGGAACTATCTTAGATTTCTCATATTCAACTCAAATAGCCATTCATCACTATTCAATAGCATATAAGCAATAATAATTCAATTCAAAACACATTTATTTGTATATCGACTTACCTCGTACGCATTTGAACTGACGAAATCGACTACTCGACGACTTTCGACTTTCCCTGATCTAATTCCATTTTCTTCAGTTCTTAATCTATATAAATTCAAATTTAACTCTTTTATTCAAAAAAACCCATTCAATTCAATCCATATACACATATTTAGGGCATTTCAGAAATTAGCCCTCACATTTTCACATTTTAACACTTTAGTCCCTAATTCACAAAATCACAAAATACACATAATTTCTTTATACACATACTTGGCCGAATATTCTTGTAGTTCATATAAGCCCATATCTTTCATTTATTTTACATTTTAGTCCCTTAATTTACAAATTTCACAGTTTAGCCCATAGTAATCAAATTCATCAAAAATTTCAATACAAAACATATTTATATATTATCAAGCTTCCATATTTCATCAATTAACATTACAAAGCTCATAAAATCAACAATGGCATAACTTAAAATCATCAAAAAATTTCAAATTTTAGGCATGGGCTTGATAGAATACAGAGCAACGATCACAAAAACATAAAAATTATCAAAAACCGAACAAAACTCATACCTTAATTAAGTCTTGTGTGTGCCGAAACTTAAAACTCTTCAAACTTAGGTTTTCTTTTCTATTTTCGGTGCATGAACACTAAAATGAGCTTAATTTTTAACTTTGTTTTATTAAATCAACATTTAATTATCAATTTACTAATATAACCTTTTTAATTTCATTTAAAAACCACTAAGTAATGTCCAACTTTGTCCATGCATAATCCCAACGGTCCATTTACATCTTACGGACCTCACATTTAATAAGAAACATCAATTCGACACTTAATCAAATAGAAGGCCACTTTTGCATTTTACACGATTAAGTCCTTTTATCAAATCGAGCACACAAACAATCAAATTTTTATAAGAAACTTTCACACATGCTTAACCACATACTGTAAACACAGAAAATAATATTAAAATATTTTTTTGACTCGAATTTGTGGTCCTGAAAACACTATTCTGACTAGGGCCTAAACCGGACTGTTACAACTCCCCCTTAGAGATTTCATCCCCGAAAATCTTATCGTAGACCAGATTCTGATATTGTTATCTCATAGCATCTTCGAGCTCCCATGTAGCCTCTTCAACACCGTGTCGACGCCACATTACTTTTATTAACGAAATTTTCTT
The DNA here is from genome assembly GCA_025698475.1 of Gossypium anomalum. Taxonomy (NCBI): domain Eukaryota; kingdom Viridiplantae; phylum Streptophyta; class Magnoliopsida; order Malvales; family Malvaceae; genus Gossypium; species Gossypium anomalum. The sequence continues at coordinate 88,903,891 of CM046961.1, forward strand.
ATTTCGCAGTTCTTTATCCTCGCAAGCTAAGATATGGATCGGTTCCTCTTCATAAGTCATATCATACTGAATTTTAATTTCGGACGGAGAAATCACATGCGAAGGATCGGATCTGTATCGTCGAAGCATCGATACATGAAATATATTGTGGATCTTTTCTAGCTCAGGTGACAATCGTAATCTATACGTAATTGGCCCGACACACTCTATGATTTTATACGGTCCAATGAACCTTAGACTCAATTTACCTTTTCTACTGAACCAAAGTACTTTCTTCCACGGAGATACTTTTAGAAACACTTTGTCACCGATCTCCAATTTAATATCTTTCCATTTCAAATCTACATATGATTTTTGACGATCGGAAGCTACTTTTAGGCAATCTCAGATTGTTTTTACTTTCTGTTCAGTCTCTTTTATTTCAACTCCATGAATCTTATTTTCACTAAGTTCTGACCAATATAATGGGGTACGACATTTTCTACCATAAAAAGCTTCGTACAGTGCCATTTTAATGCTCGATTGAAAACTATTATTATAGGCGAATTCAATCAATGGAAAATATTGTTCCCACGTACCTTCAAACTCAAGAATGCAACATCTCAACATATCCTCGAGAATCTAAATAATATGCTGAGATTGACCATCCGTCTGCGGGTGAAAAGCAGTACTAGAGTGCAATTTCGTTCCTAAATTCTCTTGCAGTTTCTTCCAAAATCGCGAGGTGAATCTCGGATATCTAGCTGACACAATAGATAATGGCACCCCATGCAATCTCACAATATCAGAAATGTATAACTCAGCTAATTTATCAAGCGAGTAGTTAGATCATATCGGAATAAAATGAGCTGATTTCGTCAATTAGTCAACCACAACCCAAATCACATCTTTCTTTCTCGGAGATAGGGAAAACCCAAAACAAAATCCATTATTATTCTATCCCGTTTCCACTCTGAAATCATAATCAGTTGTAGCAAACCGGATGACACTTGATGTTCAGCTTTAACTTGCTGACAGATCAAACATTTTGAAACAATTTTGAAGATATCTCTTTTCATTCCAAACCTTCAGTAATGTTGTTTCAAATCATTATACATTTTCGTACTTCCCGAATGAACAGATAGACGATTGCTATTAACTTCTTTCAAAATCATCTGGATCAACTCTAGATTTCTCGGAATACAAATTTTATCTCAGAATCTCAGACAATCATCTGCACTAAATCAAAATTCAGAATCAGAATTCAAATCACACTGAGCTTGTTTTGTTATTATCTAATTATCAACTTTTTGGGCATCACAAATCTACTGTAAAAACAATGATCTTGCTTTCAATTCGACTAAAACTGAACCATCATCAGAAAAAACTAAATGAGCGTTTATCGTACGTGTACAAATAGTGATTTTTGGCTTAAAGCATCAGCAACAACATTTCCTTTTCTGAGATGATAAACACAAACAAGCTCGTAGTCTTTTAACAATTCTAGGCATCTTCTCTATCTCAAGTTTAAATCTTTCTGAGTCATCAGATATTTCAGGCTTTTATGATCTAAAAACACGTGACATCTTTTGTCAAATAGATAGTGATGCCAAATCTTCAAAGTGAACACAATCGCAGCTAATTCAAGGTCGTGCGTCAGATAATTCTTTTCATGCGGCTTTAATTGTCTCGAGGCATAGGATATAACTTTGCCTTCTTGCATCAGAACACAACCTAAACCGTTCATCGAAGCATCACTGTAAATGACAAATTCTTTACCCAATTCTGGTTGTACTAACGCGGGAGCTTCAGTTAACAAAACTTTAAACTGATCAAAACTTTTCTGACACTTTTCAGACCATTCGAACTTAACATATTTCTGTAACAATCTTGTCAACGGAGTAGCAATGATAAAAAAGCCTTTTACAAACCATTGGTAATAACCAGCAAGTCCCAGAAAACTATGAATTTCAGAAACATTTTTCGGAGGCTTCCAATCCAAAATAGCTAAAATTTTGCTTGGATCAACTCATATACCAGATGTTGGCACAATATGCCCCAGAAAACTAACTTCGCGTAACCAAAATTCACATTTACTGAACTTAGCAAATAACTGATTATCACGTAGAGTCTGTAGCACTATTCTCAAATGCTCAGCATGTTCATTTTCATTACGCAAATAAATCAATATGCCATCAATGAATACAACAACAAATCGATCTAAATACGGTCTAGAAATTCTGTTCATTAGGTCCATAAAAACAGCAGGTGCATTCATTAGTCCAAAAGGCATAACTAAAAACTCATAATTTCTGTACAGTGTTCTAAATACAGTTTTCAGAATGTCTGAATCTTTTACTCTCAACTGATAATAGCCCGACCTCATATCTATCTTTGAAAACACAGTAGCTCCTTTTAACTGATCGAACAAATCGTCAATTCTGGGAAAAGGATATTTGTTGTTGATAGTCACTTTGTTCAACTGACGATAATCAGTACACATTCTCATCGTGTCGTCTTTCCTTTTCACAAACAGAATAAGAGCACCCCAAGGTGAGAAACTTGATCTTGCGAATCCTCTATCGGTCAACTCTTGTAACTGAGACTTTAATTCTTTTAACCCGGTCGGAGCCCTTCTATATAGAGCTATCGAAATCGGAGTAGTCCCTGGCACTAAATCAATACTAAACTCAACTTCTCGTATCAGAGGTAATCCCAGTAATTCTTCAGGAAACACATCAGGAAACTCACAAACAATAGACACTGATTCAATTTTTTTTATCACTTTAGAATCAAGTACATAAGCAAAGTAAGGTTCACAACCTTTTCTCACATAATTCTGAGTTTTCATCGACAAAATCACATCCAGTATCCCATTCAAATAACTAGATTCAATTCAAATTATTTTATCATTCTTGCATCTTAAATCAATAATTTTCCATTTGCAATTCACAATAGTATCATGCAAAGTTAGCCAATCCATACCTAGAATTATATCAAACTCATCAAAGGGTAATAACATCAAATTAGCCAAAAAACAAACGTCTCAAAACATTGACGGACAATTCTTATAGACTTTGTCAACTAAGACATTTTTACCTAAGGGGTTCGATACTCTAATCACAAATTCAGTAGATTCTACAGGCAAAGTCTTACTGGATACTAAATTCATGCATATATACGAATGTGTTGATCCTGGATCTATCAATGCAATCACAGAACTATCGTAAAGAGTAAATGTACCCGTCAGAACATCTGGAGATGAAGCTTCCTCACGAGCTCGGATGGCATATGCTCTGGTAGGTGCTCTAGCCTCAGATCGTGTAGTTGTGTCTTTATTTGTTCTTTGGCTACCACTCACGTTTCCTATATTTTTGAGAGGCCTGCCTCTAGCTGAAATGTCACTCGGTTTAGGATTCTGTACAATTTCTTGCTCAGCAAACTTGGGACAATCCCTTATAAAGTGATCTAAGGATCCACATTTGAAACAAGCTCGATCATTGATCCTAAAACTACCACGATTTCGTTTACCATAGTGTCTATACTCAGGTCGATCAGATCTGACATTTCTGACACTAGCAACGGAAGTAGCTGGAGCTCTGAAGCTCGATTGTGATCTTGCACGATCTCTACTTGGATGACCCATATTAGCCTTTGAACGGCTATAATCATCTCAGAATTTCTTTGATGCTGACTGAAATGACTTATTCGATGATCTTTTTCATACTTCTCTAGCTTCTGAGTCTCTTTTTCTTTTCTCTTTACTTAATTCTTTAGCTTTACACGCTCGTTCAACAAGCACTACCATCTCTTTTATTTCTAGAATCCCGACTAACAAGCAGATATCTTCATTTAAGCCATATTCAAATTTTTTACACATTATTACTTCGATCAAGACACATTCTAGTGCATACTGGCTCAATCTCACAAATTCTGACTCGTATTTCCTAACAGACATACGACCCTGTTTCAACTCAAGAAACTCTTTGTGTTTTCGATCTATGAATCTTTCACTGATGTATTTCTTTCAAAATTTGATTTGGAAGAAATCCTAGGTTATTCATTCTCTCGGAACCACTGATATCAAAGTTTTCCACCACTGATACACCGTATCTCTCAAAAGTGCCACTTCACATTTAACACATTCTTCCGGAGTACAAGATAACTTATCAAATACCCGATTCGTATTCTCGAGCCAGAACTCAGCTCTCTCAGCATCACCATCAGTAGTAGCATGGAATTTTTCAACCCTATATTTTCTAATCTTATAAACTAGAGGCTTATACAGACGAATTAGATCTACCACTTGAGGAACTACGGGAACTTGTAGGGGCGGAGGTTGGGGAGCAGCTGAATTAGTTCTAACATATTGAGTGAACCACTCATTCATCATTTGAAAGAAGGCTTGCTTAGTTTCTCCCTCATGGCTACTAGTAACAGGTCTAGAATCAGATAGGGTTGTCCCTTGAGCGGGAGCAGGCGCATTACTTTTAACATCATCAGCTACAGCTTATTTGGGATCCATTACTATACGAAAAACACATTTTGTTTGTCAAGATTCATTACACTATCACAGTTCGTATATATGGCATGTATAGCTAGACTCTCACACGCTATGTTGGTCCTAGAATCAACTAAACTGTAGCTATGATACCAACCAAATGTAACACCCCTAACCCGTATCTATCGCTGGACTAGGGTTATGAAGCATTACCAGACATATCGGAACATTTTATAATCAATTCAAAAATATCATACACACATCATAGCATCATAGTCAAACATCATCATAAAGTCTCTTTATTAGGTCAACGATACCTTAAACATGCTTTAGGAAGGGGTCTAGACTAAACCGATCTCATACAAAATTTTTCGAAAATAAACAATTTTTCTAAGTTACAAAGGTCACACGGCTGTGTGAACAGATCATGTGCCTCACACAGCATTAGACACGCCCGTGTGTCTAGGCCATGTTAAAACAGGGAATACATACTGACTTGCTCACATGGCCACAAGACATGCCCGTGTGCCTTGGCTGTGGTCGAAACTGACTTAGGTCACACAGCTAATTACATGCCCGTGTGTCTAGGCCATGCTTGGGACTGACTTTAAATTGTAGGACTACCTCAGGGGACACACGGTCGTGCAACATGACCGTATGTCCCACACGGCTGAGACACATGCCCGTGTCTCTATCTGTGTGGACAAAAATAGGCCAATTGAAAAGCCAAATTGCCACCCATTTTGGGTCATACCTATAACCTCAAAATGGCACATAATTCACAACCAAAATGAAGCCAAAACATTACCACTTCAAACATCTTTTATGCTTTAATATCATTAATCATTTCCATGCATCAAAGTCTTACCATAAACATATGATATGAATCACATTTATAACCATTTTTGCATCACATATCATATACCAAAATTAAACCATAAAGTTCAACCATAATCAAGCCATATCTCATGGCATGATATATATACATCTCAAAGCATACCACAATATTCCTACCTTATACATGTCATACTTCAATATTCACATTTTCAAAAGGTAACAAAATAGAATTTGATAGTGTGGTGATGATCCTCGACGATCCCCGAGCTCGCGGTGGCTTCGATAATTTATAAAATAATTGAAAACACACAAAGTAAGCTTTCAAAATCTTAGTAAGCCATATACAAATAAACTTATCACATAACACAATTCTAAACCAATTCAGTCATGTAGTTCATGGAAAAATACAATCACATATCCATATGTCTCATATAGTTCATTTGATCATAATTCATTTACATATATCATATGTCCACAAATGTACATATACTTACCTTTCATTCTCAAACATGACATACCTTTCGAACATACCTAAATTGGATACACATTTGCATACTTATTCATTTTTTGGAATGCTCGTTGAACTGTACGAAATCAAATAGGATACGTCGATAACACGGAAAGCTCGTACAATGCCAACGTCCCAGACGTGGTCTTACATGCAATCAAATATTTATGCCATTGTCCCAGACATGGTCTTACACGAAATCAAATACGATGCCGATGTCTTAGACATAGTCTTACACATAAATCTCAAATTGATGCCAACGTCCTAGACGTGTCTTACACGAAAACACATATCGGAATCCTATGTCATGACATATGTATCCTAACTATTCCTATGGTCCGTACGAGACTTTTCGGACGTCGTCACTTTATCGGAACTTTCTCAGATTTCTCATATTCAACTCAAATAGCCATTCATCACTATTCAATAGCATATAAGCAATAATAATTCAATTAAAAATACATTTATTTGTATATCGACTTACCTCGTACGAATTCTAATGGACGAAATCGATTACTCGACGACTTTCAACTTTCCCCGATCTAATTCCGTTTTCTTTGGTTCTTGATATATATAAATTCAAATTTAACTCTTTTATTCAAAAAAAACCATTCAATTCAATCCATATACACATATTTAAGGCATTTTACAAATTAGCCCTCACATTTTCACATTTTAACACTTTAGTCCCTAATTCACAAAATCACAAAATACACATAATGTCTTTGTACACATACTTGACCAAATATTCATGTAGTTCATATAAGCCCATATCTTTCATTTATTTCACATTTTAGTCCCTCAATTTAGAATTTCACAATTTAGCCGATAATAATCAAATTCATCAAAAATCTCAATACAAAACATATTTATATATCATCAAGCTTCCATATTTCATCAATTAACATTACAAAGCTCACAAAATCAACAATGGTATAACTCAAAATCATCAAAAAATTTCAAAATTTAGGCATGGGCTTGATAGAATACAGAGCAACGATCACAAAAACATATAAATTATCAAAAACCGAACAAAACTCATACCTTAATTAAGTCTTGTGTGTGCCAAAACTTAAAACTCTTCAAACTTAGGTTTTTATTTTCTATCTTCGGTGCATGAACATTAAAATGAGCTTAATTTTTAACTTTGTTTTATTAAATCAACATTTAATTATCAATTTACTAATATAACCTTTTTAATTTCATTTAAAAACCACTAAGTAATGTCCAACTTTGTCCATGCATAATTCCAATGCTCTATTTATATCTTAAGGACCTCACATTTTATAAGACACATCAATTCGGCACTTAATCAAATAAAAGGACACTTTTGCATTTGACGCTATTAAGTCCTTTTATCAAATCGAGCACATAAACTATCAAATTTTTATACGAAACTTTCACACATGCTTAACCACATACTATAAACACAGAAAATAATATTAAAATATTTCTCTAACTCAGATTTGTGCTCCTGAAACCAGTATTCCGACTAGGGCCTAAACTGGGCTGTTACGCAGAGGTTTAAGAGTATTGATGCGACATTGCAACCGATTTGTCAGCATTTCCATATTGCTCCTCCAGCGCCGACGACTCACAATGCTGATGTGTCTGATGATGAGGACCATTGAGTCCATTTATTATTTCATTTTTATTTTTATTTTTATTTTTAGTTTTATTTCTATTTTTATGTTCATTGTTATGTTTTTAGACTTATTTGGTTTTTATATTTTGAACTGTATCTCTTAATTATTATGGTTGTTTATAATCAAGTAATCCTTTAATCTTCTTCAGCATTGTTTTTCTTTTCTTATTAGTTGCTCAGAATCATGCACTACATCTACATTAATCTACACTTCCGCTTTTCACTATTCTGGGCATTTCATCCAATATTCAGGGTGGTTTCAATTATCTCCCTCTCTTTTGATATTTTTGTTTCTACTGTGATTATCTATTTTTGTACATTGAGGAAAATGTACATCTTAAGTGTGGGGAGGTTATTTATATGATTAATTGAAAATCCTTGAATTATGCCTTGTGTTTAAGTAATTTTCTCATATTACTCTTACAATGAATTCTTATTGATTTGTGATTATCATTGATGTGTTTTAGATTAAATTCATAGGTAATTTTGCAATGATTGTTTAAATTTTAAGACACGAGAGAATCAAGCATGATAAGTCTATTTTTAGAATTAAAATTTGTTAGGTGTTTCCCTAAATTTAAGTATTACCTTCAAGTTTGAGATTTGCAAGATTATGAACACTGATTGGTTATTCTAGAACTTGCTTCAATTATACATGTCGAGACCACACATTTGATTTGATATACTGAGATGATAAAGGCACCTAGGTTTTAACCCACTTATCCCATAAGCCTACCTTCATAATTAACCCTTAGTGAACCCTTTTGAACCTAACAAACTGTTTCTTGATTTACCCATTAATATTAACCTATAGCTCATTTTTGATTCGTTAAGAATTGTTCCCGTTTTATTTACTCCATTTTTGTTGAGATTTGATTTGGGTAGTTTCCTAACTATGTTCTTTTGTTTCAGTTATTAAATTTTCACTTATTATCCATTTTGATCAAAAAAATATTTAAAAAAAGAAAAAAAAGTGAAAAAAATACATATATGTTGATCATTACTAGTTCTATGTTTTTGAGCTTAATAGTTAATTTCATATTCTGAGAAGAAGCTTGTGTTATTCTTAAATAATTTCGATTGATGTAATTATTCAGTATTAGTTTATTTTTCTAGTTAGGTAATTTATCAATTCGATCTCGATTCTATCATTCTTTTTTAGCCTTTATCCACACCTTTAACCCAAGCCCCATTACAACCCTTTAAAGACCATTTGATTTGTGTATCATGTAACACCCCTAACCCGTATCCGATGCCAAAATAGGGTTACGAGGTATTATCGGATAACATACCTCATTCACATGGCATATATGCAATCATAATCATAATTCATTCATCTTAATCATATTATCCCTTCTCAGGTCCTATGAGACCTTAAAAACATGCTTAGAAGAGGTTCGAGACTAAACCGATAACATTTGCAAACTTTTAGAAACATAGAAAATTTTCTATCATTTAAAGGTCACATGCCCGTGTGAAGAGGCTGTGTGCCTCACACAGCTACCAGACACGCTCGTGTCACAGGCCGTGTGAAAATAGGGCATAGATACTGACTTGCACCACACAGCCGAGGACACGCCCATGCGCTAGGTCGTGTAACATCTAAGGGCGGTTGCTGACTTGGGTCACACAACCGACCACATGCCCATGTGCCAGCCCGTGTGCTACACATGGCCAATAGACACGCCTATGTGTCTAAGCTGTGTCAAAACTGTAGGATATACTGACTTTAATTCAAAGGGTACCCTAAGGGACACACAGCCTTGTCTACACACGGCTGAGACACACGTCTGTGTCTCTGCCCGTGAAGACAAAAATAGGCCATTTTCCAAGCCAATTTGCCACCCACACCACAAGCACACTTAGCAACCAAGATAGTACCATTTCAGTACATCTTTAAGCAACCAAAATATAAGATTTTATTCACAGACCATGTCATCTTAAACTCAACCATTACATTACTCAAAACCATGACCAAAATCATATCAAAATAATATGTCAGTTCCAACCAACTCACCTATCTATCTTGTTCATTTCTCCCATCATATTATCAAATAGATAAGGTCACAAAACACCATAATATCAACTCAAAAACCAAAACACAATATGCCAACTTCTAAACAATAATACCACAATTACAACCATCCAAAAGAGCAGCCATATAACCTTACCAAGGAAGCCAATACATAAGGCATTATATACATCACTTATCAAACACATAAATCAAGCCAACTTAAATGGCCATACACACCATTATTTACAAGCCAAATCTCATGGCTATTATCCAAATCCAAAACATACCAAAATGACACTAGTCTATACATGCCATATACCGTATATACGAAGCTTCAAAAGTACCAACGAGATGATCTATAGTGCGATGACGTTTCCCGACGATCCCCGAGTCCGAACTGGCTTCGATAATCTCTAAAACATGGAAAGAACACACAAAGTAAGCTTTAAAAGCTTAGTAAGCCATATAAAAATAAACTATCAAATGCACATTTGCAATTCAATTCAAATATGTTTAACATAGCTAATCTCATTAAAATTCACAAACCTTTCTCATTGAACATATATTTAATGCCTTAATTGAATTCATCATTTACTTCAATTCTCAATACTCGTACGTACTTGAGTCACTTAGCCCATTCACATATTCTTTCTCAACTAGACTTTACCCGTTGAACCATTTGAAATCATTAAGGATACTTGGAAATCACATAAGCTTGTACAATGCCCTATCCCATATATGGTCTTACATGTTATCACATATCGAGGCTACTGTCCCAGACAAGGTCTTACACAAAATCGATTAACGATACGAATGTCCCAAACATGGTCTTACACGTAATCTCAAAACAATGCCAATGTCACAGACATGGTCTTACATGTAATCACATCTCGATAACCTAATGTCATGACATTCGTATCTTATACTATTCCTAAGGTTCGTACGGGACTTTCGGATGTAGTAACTTTCCGATTCATGCTTGTATTCGCTCATTTGACATTCATAGCAATTAAATAATAATAAAACATATATAATTCAATTCAAAGATATTTATTTGCATATGAACTTACCTCATAGTCGGAATAGACGAATCAGATCGATTACTCGATAACTTTCGATTTCCCTCGATTTAAATTCGATTTATTTGTTTCAAGATCTATATAAATTAACAATTAACTCTTTTATTCCTCATTTCATTCAATTTCATCCAGAACACACAATTTGGGACATTTTACACATTAACCCCTATAATTTTACATTTTTTCAATTTAGTCCCTATTTCATAAAAAACACAATTTACAACAATTTCAACTAAACCCAAGCTATCAAAATATCTATAGGCTCCATAACAGGCCATATTTATCAATATTTCACACATTTAATGACACAGTTTACACTTTTAACAAATTAGTCCTTTTTATGCAATTTCACAAAATATCACTTTACAAAACATGATAATCTATCAACAAATACTCATTTTCCATCATCAAACATTCAAGAACACATGAATTCATCAATGGAAACTTTCAAAATCTTTAACACTTTCAAAAATTAAGGCTTGGGCTAGCTTATACTCAAAGCAACGATCACAGAAATGTAAAAATCATCAAAACCCGAGCAAAGAACATACCTTAATCAAATATTATGCTTGCCGAATATCAAAGCCATAAAATGGCTTCTTTTCTTTATCAAATTCGGTTAACAAGGATGACAGATGATGATATTTTAACTTTGTTTTAATTAATAATAACTTAATATGCTAATTATGTAACATCCCGAAATAGGGCCTAAACGGAACAGTGGTTGCGAAACCACAAATCCGAGGTAGAAAAATTTATTTTATTATTATTTTGAGGTCTATGATATGTTTGCATGATTGTGTGAAAAGTTCGTGAAGAAATTCTATGCATAAAGTGCTTAATTTGAAATTAGGGACTAAATTGAATAAATTGTAAAACTTGTGTTCTAGAAGTATTTTGCATAAAATTGAATTAGATTATTAATTAGAGGTCCTTAAAGGGTAATTTGACCAATTTTAAGTTCATGGACAAAATTAGGACATGGAAGGAATTTTTGAAAGTGTAGTAGTAAGGGCATTTTGGTCATTTAGGGGTAAAATGAATTAAAATACAAAATTAAAAGCCAATTTTGCTCATCTTCTTCATGGAGGCCGAAATTAGTATGGGGGAAGCCATGGCTAGGGTTTTCAAGCTTTCCAAGCTCAATAGTAAGTGATTCCAAGCCCGTTTTTAATGTTCTTTACGTTTTTGGAATCCCAGTAGCTCTCGATTAAGCTTATGCTAGTAATAATTCAACCTAGGGTTCATATTTGGAAAAATACCCATAGGTGAAATGTGTTTATTTTGATGTTTTATGATAGAATATGAGGTTTTAAATTATGTTAGACAACTTGTACTACTCGGTTTTAATCAAAAACGAGTAAAAGGACTTAATTGGTAAAAATACCTAATAGTCATAAGTGCATGTTAGAGTATGAATTTGATGCTGCCATAGAAGGGAAAAATGACCAGCATGTCATAAAACATAAGAAAATAGGCTGAAGTTTAATTTACGAGCTTTGGGGCAAAAGTGTAAATATGCAAAAGTTTAGGGGCAAAAATGTAATTTTTCCAAAGTCTGAGTAAAGGACTGTTTTGATAAATTTTGATATTAAATAAGTTAAATTTGCTATTATAGATCAAGAAGAGCGAAATTCGGGAGTAGATCGGGGAAAAGAAAAAGTAAAGGATTAAATTGTAAAGTTTAGTCACATTTTGTATCGAGGTAAATTCTGATGAAATAAAAATGCAATATTCTTTTATTTTACATTATTATTGTAAATTTCCAGCATTTATATACTTATTTTAGGAGAATATTTGAAGTCGAATTAAAGGCGAAGTGACAGAGAAAAAGCATTAGGAAGCCCCGTTTGAACCTTAGGAATGTTAGGATATTGGGGTTGACAGGACAGGACAGGACAGAAATGAGCCATGTAAGTCCATATCAGATATATGGCTTTGGAGACAGGAATGAGCCATGTAAGCCCATATTAGATATATATATATATATGGCATTGGAGACAGAATAATTCATGTAAGTCCATGTCGAAGACATGGCATTGGCAGATATTGATAGACAGAACGCGACCCCCAAAGATCCTTAGTATTCCGAGTGGTTCAATGGGTCATTGTACATGTTAAATTACAGTGAATTATCAGCAAAAGGGAAGGTAGATTATATTTACGAATAGTGAAAGGTCAGGTAAGAAAAAAAGGTACCTGAAGACTATTTTCCGAACTAGGTGAAGGTATTAAGGTTGATCCGAGCAAGATTTCAGCCATTGTTGATTGGAAGCCTCCTAGAAATGTATCAGAAGTTAGAAGTTTTCTTGGTCTTGCCGGATATTGTAGAGGGATTTTCCATGATAGCTACCCCGTTGACAAGATTTCTGCGAAAGGATATCAAGTTTGAATGGACTGAGAAGTGTCAACAGAGTTTTGACAAGTTAAAAGCATTATTGACTAAAGCTCCTGTTTTAGTACAACCAGAACCAGGTAAGGAGTTTGTGATTTACAGTGATGCGTCCATGAATGGACTTGGTTGTGTACTTATGCAGGAAGGGAAGGTAATTGCTTATGCCTCTAGATAGCTAAAGCTACATGAGAAGAACTATCCGATACATGATTTAGAGCTAGCTGCCATTATTTTTGCGTTGAAGATTTGGAGACATCATTTGTACGGTGAGAAGTGCCACATATTCACTGATCACAAAAGTTTGAAATTGAAGCAAAGAAGATGGCTAGAGTTGATTAAAGATTATGAGCTAGTGATTGATTATCACCCAGGGTATGTGTACCGAAGAATGATGAGCTTATTCGAAAGATCTTACAGGAAGCACATAGTAGTTTTTTTTGTCTATTCATCCGTGTAGTACAAAGATGTATAATGATTTGAAGAAAATGTACTGTGAGTAGGAGGAAAAAAGGGACATTTCGAGTTTGTTTCTAGATGTTTGATCTGTCAACAGTAGTAAAGGCCAACATCGTACCTTCAGTTTATTGCACTGTGCTAGTCCTCAAAGGAAATGGAATCGAGTTATTATAGATTTTGTGACAGGATTGCTGTTTACAGAAAAAGAAAGATGCAGTATGGGTTGTGATTAATAAGTTAACGAAGTCGGCTCATTTTATCCCGATTCAGTATGGATTTTTCACTGACAAGTTGGCCGAGTTGTATATTTCAGAGATAGTCGACTACATGGGGTAGACGAGGCTACATGGGAACTCGAAGAGGCTATGTGAAAACAATGACCCAAATCTCTTCACGGTAAGATTTTCTGGGCGAAAATCCCTAAAGGGGGGGAGAAATGTAACATCCCGAAATAGGGCCTAAACGGAATAGTGGTTGCGAAACCACAAATCCGAGGTAGAAAAATTTATTTTATTATTATTTTGAGGTCTATGATATGTTTGCATGATTGTGTGAAAAGTTCGTGAAGAAATTCTATGCATAAAGTGCTTAATTTGAAATTAGGGACTAAATTGAATAAATTGTAAAACTTGTGTTCTAGAAGTATTTTGCATAAAATTGAATTAGATTATTAATTAGAGGTCCTTAAAGGGTAATTTGACCAATTTTAAGTTCATGGACAAAATTAGGACATGGAAGGAATTTTTGAAAGTGTAGTAGTAAGGGCATTTTGGTCATTTAGGGGTAAATGAATTAAAATACAAAATTAAAAGCCAATTTTGCTCATCTTCTTCATGGAGGCCGAAATTAGTATGGGGGAAGCCATGGCTAGGGTTTTCAAGCTTTCCAAGCTCAATAGTAAGTGATTCCAAGCCCCGCTTTTAATGTTCTTTACGTTTTTGGAATCCCTGTAGCTTCGATTAAGCTTATGCTAGTAATAATTCAACCTAGGGTTCATATTTGGAAAAATACCCATAGGTGAAATGTGTTTATTTTGATGTTTTATGATAGAATATGAGGTTTTAAATTATGTTAGACAACTTGTACTACTCGGTTTTAAGCAAAAAGCGAGTAAAAGGACTTAATTGGTAAAAATACCTAATAGTCATAAGTGCATGTTAGAGTATGAATTTGATGCTGCCATAGAAGGGAAAATGACCAGCATGTCATAAAACATAAGAAAATAGGCTGAAGTTTAATTTACGAGCTTTGGGGCAAAAGTGTAAATATGCAAAAGTTTAGGGGCAAAATGTAATTTTTCCAAAGTCTGAGTAAAGGACTGTTTTGATAAATTTTGATATTAAATAAGTTAAATTTGCTATTATAGATCAAGAAGAGCGAAATTGGGAGTAGATCGGGAAAAGAAAAAGTAAAGGATTAAATTGTAAAGTTTAGTCACATTCTCAGATCGAGGTAAATTTACAAAGAATAAATGCAATATTCTTTTATTTTACATTATTATTGTAAATTTCAGCATTTATATACTTATTTTAGGAGAATATTTGAAGTCGAATTAAAGGCTAAGTGACAGAGAAAAGCATTAGGAAGCCCCGTTTGAACCTTAGGAATGTTAGGATATTGGGGTTGACAGAGACAGGACAGACACAGATGAAATGAGCCATGTAAGTCCATATCGGATATATGGCTTTGGAGACAGGAATGAGCCATGTAAGCCCATATTAGATATATATATATATGGCATTGGAGACAGGAATAATTCATGTAAGTCCATGTCGAAGACATGGCATTGGCGAGATATTGATAGACAGAACGACCCCAGGTATCCTTAGTATTCCGAGTGGTTCAATGGGTCATTGTACATGTTAAATTACAGTGAATTATCAGCAAAAGGGAAGGTAGATTATATTTACGAATAGTGAAAGGTCGTAGTAAGAAAAAAGGTAAGTGAGTAAAGAAGAAGGTAGAAAATGAGAAGTAAAGAAAGTTTATGAGGCTAGGTGACATTATGTATAATCATTCATTATGTTTGAATGTTGTAATTTATTTGCTTGTAAGCTTACTAAGCCTAGTGCTTACTCTCTTTATTTTCTTTTTCTTATAGTTTTTATCAAGCCACTCGGGGATCGAAGGAAACGTCGGAGACCCGATCACACTATCGAAGAAATCACATTGGTATAGTTAGACGTTTAGTTTTGTGTATGGCATGTATAGGTACTTGGTTTCTTTTGATATGATATGATCAATGAATGATGTGTAAATTCTTGCTAGTGATTAGCTAATAGAATGGCTGATGATATACATGTTTAATTGTATGTATGAATAAGTAGTAACTATCACATGAAAATTATGAAAAATGTGAAAGTAACCTAAAAACAGATTCAAATAACAGAAATGACATGATTTTGAAAAATCACTAAAAATCGTAGAGACATGGTTTGATGGTGAATAATATATGAAATTAAAGCTTATTATGTCTATTTTCTTATTGAATAAGCAAAAAAGGTAAAGGTATTATATTTTATGAGATATCTGAGTTTTAATGAAACAGGGTCAGAGAAAAATCTAGATCCCCTGTTTCAACTTTGGAAATTCACCATAAATTGTAAAAAATAATTAGGTGGTTTAATTTATGTGGTTAGAATCCTTATTGAATCTAGTTTTAATAGAAACAAACGGTATAGTTATATTAATTTTGTATAGGGAGAAAAGTGGTTCGTGGTAAGTAGAGGTCAGTGCAGTCGAATTCTGAAACAGGGGTAACTTTAACTAATAAACTGTACTAATTGGCTAAGTCAAAAATTCTAGAAAAAAATTAGTAGATAGATATATGAGTCTAGTTTCAGGAAAAATTTACGGATCTTAATTTTGAGTTTTGAAACTCGAGAAATGAATTTTTAAGCAGCTATGACGCAGAAAAACAATTTATTTCGAAAATTAAAATAAGTGATTTAGAGTTGTTTAAAAGGTAAGATAAGTTTAGTAACACCTCAAGCTTGACTCCGGTGACGGTTTCGGGCGTGGGGGCGTTACAAATTACCATTTTAACCTTAATGAATAAACATTAATAACTTATAATGGATGTCAATAAATGTCCATTATCACAATCAATGGTCTAATATCAACATAAGGACCTTTCATTTAATGCCTCATAGCGAATAGACAAT
This sequence comes from Gossypium anomalum, assembly GCA_025698475.1. Taxonomy (NCBI): domain Eukaryota; kingdom Viridiplantae; phylum Streptophyta; class Magnoliopsida; order Malvales; family Malvaceae; genus Gossypium; species Gossypium anomalum. The sequence continues at coordinate 88,920,469 of CM046961.1, forward strand.
TTTGACTTATGGAATATAACTTTTGCATTTTACACGATTAAGTCCTTTTTCTCAAATTGAGCTATTAAACGATAAAATTAGCTCACGAAACATTCACACATATATAATCATATGCTGTAGACAACAAAAATAATATTAAAAAAATTTACGACCTTGGATTTGTGATTTTGAAACCACTATTCTGATTTAAGCTAAAACTGGGCTGTTACTACTCTCCCCCTTAGGGATTTTCTTCCCCGAAAATCTTACCAGCGAATAGGTTTGGATATTGCTTTCCCATAGCTTCTTCAACCCTGTGTCGATGCCATAACACTTTTACTAATGCAATTCTTTTGTTTCTCAGCTCTTTGATCCCACGAGCTAGAACTCGGACCAGTTCTTCACTGTACAATAAATCTGATTGAATCTCAACTTCAGTCGGGGAAATAACATGCGAAGGATCGGATCTGTACTTTTGTAGCATTGATACATGAAACACGTTATGAATCTTTTCTAACTCAGACAACAATGCTAGCCAATAAGCAACTAGTCCAACTTGCTCGATAATCTCATACGGCCCGATGAATCTCAGACTCAATTTTCCTTTACGACCGAATCAAAGTATTTTCTTCTACGGAGATACTTTCAAAAACACTTTATCGCCAATCTGAAACTCAATATCTATCCATTTCAAGTCTGCATATGATTTCTGACGATCTGGTGCTGCTTTCAAACTATCACGGTTCACTTTCACTTTTTCTTTTGTTTCTCTAATCATATCAACCCCGTGAATCTTATTCTAACTTAGCTCAGTCTAGTACAACAGTGTTAGACACTTTCAACCGTATAAAGCTTCGTAAGGTGCCATTTTAATACTCGATCGAAAACTATTGTTATACGTGAACTCAATTAATGGCAAATACTTTTCCCATGTACCTTCAAACTCAAGAATGCAACATTTCAACATATGCTCGAGTACTTGAATAACTTGCCCAGATTGACCATCTATCTGCGGGTGAAATGCAGTACTAAAATGTAGTTTTGAGCCTAGTGCATCTTGCAGTTTCATACAAAACCTCGATGTGAGCCTCGAATCTCTATCCGAAACAATAGAAACAGGTACTCCGTGTAATCTCACGACCTCAGAGATATACAACTTAGCAAGCTTGTCAAGAGAATAGTTCGTACGTACTAGAATGAAATTAGCTGATTTTGTCAACCTGTCAACAACATTCCAAATTGCATCTTTCTTATTCAGAGAAAGGGGTAAATCCGTCACAAAATCCATAGTCACTCAATCCCATTTCTACTCGGGAATCATAACCGGCTGCAATTGTAACACCCTTAACCCGTATCCATTGCTAGACTAGGGTTAAAGGCATTACCGGACAAATCAGAGCATTTAACATTAATTTAGTAAACATCATATCATCAGAGATCAAACATCAATATAGAGTCCCTCATATAGGTCATCGAGACCTTAAAAATGCTTTAGAAAGGGATCGGAACTAATCTGAACACATACAAAATTTTTTGAAACTTAAACAATTTTTAAAGTTATACAAATCACATGCCCGTGTGAACAGGCCGTGTGCCTTGCATGGCATTAGACACACCCGTGTGTCTAGGCCGTGTTCGAACAGGGCATACATAATGTCTTGCTCACACAGCCACAAGACACGCCTGTGTGTCGTAACCGTGGTCGAGGCTGACTTGTGCTACACGGCTAGCCACACGTCCGTGTGCCTTGGCCATGCTTGAGCCTGACTTACAATTGTAGGTACCCCAGGGGACACACGGTCGTGCAACATGGCCATGTGTCGCACACGGCTGAGACACACACCCGTGTCCTTGCCCGTGTGGACAAAACTAGGCCATTTGAATGACCAACTTGCCACCCCAAATGGGTCAAACCTACAAGCACCAAATCAAGCTAAAACTTGAACATTAGCATCACACATTATATACCATGATCATGCTAAAACATTACAAATCATTTCCATTCACAATTCATCATTCAATTCATACCAAAACTTGAACATTAGCATCACACATTATATACCATGATCAAACTATAAATTCAACAATAAACTAGCCAAATCATATGGCTAAATATATACATCTCAAAATATAATCCCACAACTATTAGCCTATACATGCCATACTTCAAAATATACATTGTCAAAGTACCAAAATAAGGTTCGATACTGTGGTGATGATCCTTGATGATCCCCGAGCTTATAGTAACTTCGTTATCTATAAAATAATGCAAACATGCACAAACCAAAAATCGTCAACAATATATAAATATAAAATATCAAAACTTAAGTACTTATAAATTCTCAATTCAACTATCAATCTTATGCCAACACCATCCATATGTTCTTACCAATTCAATGAACTTTATAAGAATAATACCATCTACCACATAGGTATCATACATACCTAAACCTTCCCGAATTCATTCATTTTCATTCTCAACTCTTGTTCGGATATTTTAAGACTTTCCGAAGATTACCAATGCTTTAAACATCCGCACATTTAGTGCTTTAAAGATTAGCCAAAGCTATAATAATTTCGCATACTTAGTGCCATCTCAATTAACTGAAGCTATCTCGATATTGCACACTAAGTTTCTCATATAGCCGAAGCTAACTTAAATCGCACACTTAGTGTCAAATACCATTGATTTATCATCATATTCATCTAAACCAAATATATATACAATCTATGTATAATCAAAGCATCAAATTTTACTCAAAATCACCATAATTCCAAAGACAAAACATATAAACCCAACATCAAGCATTCATATTTCATCATATAACATTACCAAACTCATGAATTCATCCATGGCACATTTCCAAATTATCAAGAATTTCATAAATTTAAGAATGGACATGCTAGAGCACCTAACAACGATCCTAAAAACATAAAAATTATCAAAAACTGAGTAAAACACATACCTGAATTAAGCTTCCAATGTGCCAAACCCTAAGTGAGATTTTCTCTTTTATTTACTTTTCAATTTCGGTGGATGAACATATAAATTAACATGTTTTCTTGTTTTTGTTTTATTAATATTAACAAATTAACTAAATGACCACTTTGCCCTTTGTTATAAAATTATTCGTTCACCTCACACATGCCCTTTTATGTCCATTCAAACTTCCAATGGTCAAATAACGGCATAAGGACCTCACAATTATAAAGCCAAGTCAAATACGAGCTTTTAACATGTAGCACACAGCTTTTACATTCTATGCAATTAAATCATTTTTCAAAATTAAACACACAAACGTCAGATGAAACTTTCACACATGCTAATTCACATATTTTAAGCATGGAAAATAATATTAAAATATTTATCTGACTCGGATTTGTTGTCCTAAAGCCACTATTCCGACTAGGGTCAAAACCACTATACCGAAACATTTAACTTAACATCTTTCTATAGCAGTTTTGTCAATGGAGTCACAATCATCGAAAAACCTTTCACGAATCTTCTATAATAACCAGCAAGTCCCGAAAAACTACGGACTTCAGAGACATTTCTCAAAGGTTTCCAATCCAGAATAGCTGAAATTTTGCTCGAATCAACTCGGATACTAGATGCTGATACAACATGACCTAGGAAACCAACTTCTCGTAACCAGAACTCACATTTACTAAATTTTATATACAACTGCTTATCTCGCAAAATCTGTAGCACTAATCTCAAATGCTCGGCATGTTCAGATTCATCACATGAATTAATCAATATGTCATCAATAAATACAACAACAAATTGATCTAAATACGGTCTGAAAATTCTATTCATCAAATCGATAAAGATAGCAGGTGCATTAGTCAATCTGAAAGCCATAACTAAGAATTCATAGTGACCGTACCTCGTTCTGAAAGCAGTTTTCGGAATATCTGAGTCTTTCACTCACTACTGATAATAGCCTGATCTCAAATTTATTTTCAAAAACACAGTAACTCCTTTCAACTGATCAAACAAATCATCAATTTGGGGTAAAAGGATACTTATTCTTGATAGTCACTTTATTCAACTATCGATAATCGATACACATTCTCATCATACTGTCTTTCTTTTTCACAAATAGAATCGGAGCACCCCAAGGTGAGAAACTCTGTCTGGCGAATCCTCTATCGGTCAACTCTTGCAACTAAGACTTTAATTCTTTTAGTTCTATCGGAGCCATTATATACGGAGCTATCGAATTTATAGTAGTACCAGGTACCAATTCAATGCCAAATTCTACCTCTCTAACTGGAGGTAATCCCTGAAGTTCATCAGGAAATACATCAAGGAACTCAAACACAACAGGCACTGATTCAACTTTCTTTTCTGACACTCTCGAATAATCACATATGCAAAATAAGATTCACAACCCTTTTTTCACAATACTTAAAGCTTTCATCGAAGATATTACAGTAGGCAATCCATTCAAATCACTAGATTCAATTCTGACTATTTCGTTATTCTTGCATCTCAATTCAATAGTTTTCCGTTTGCAGTTTACCACAGGATCATGCAAAGTTACCAATCCGTACCTAGAATTACATCAAATTCATCAAAAGGTAACAACATCAGATTAGCTAGAAAACAAGTGTCTTAAAACATTAACGGACAATTCTTGCATACTTTATCAACCAGAACACATCTTCCTAGGTAGTTCGAAACTCTAATTACAAATTTAGTAGACTCTACAGGCAAAGTCTTATTGTTAACTAAGTTTATGCATATATACGAATGTGTCTATCTAGGATCTATCAAAGCAACCACAGAAGTATCATAGAGAGTAAATGTACCCGTAATCACATCTGGCGATGAAGCTTCCTCGCGAGCTTGAATAGCATAAGCTCTGGCAAGTGCACGAGCCTCAGATCTAACAGCTGTGTCTTTTGTTCCTCTTTGACTACTGCTCTGGCAAGTGCCTGCTACGGCTCTTTCAGGATCTATTTGCTATATAAAAGCACATTTCAATGTCAGGATTCATCACACTATCGTGTAGTTCATAAATATGGCATGTATAGCTAGACTCAAATATGATATGGTAGTCCTAGAATCAACTAAACCATAGCTCTGATACTAAAAAAACTGTAACACCCTTAACCCGTATCCATCGCCGGACTAGGGTTAAAGGCATTATCGGACAAATCAGAACGTGTAACATTCATTTAGTAAACATCATATCATCAGAGATCAAACATTAATATATAGTCCCTCATATAAGTCATCGAGACCTTAAACATGCTTTAGAAAGGGCTCGGGAGTAATCTGAACACATACAAAATTTTTTGAAACTTAAACAATTTTCAAAGTTATATAGATCATACCCCCATGTGAACAGGTCGTGTGCCTTGCACTGTATTAGACACACCCGTGTGTCTAGGCCATGTCCAAACAGGGCATACATACTGTCTTGCTCACACAGCCACAAGACACGCCCATGTGCCTTGGTCGTGGTCGATATTGACTTGGGCCACACGGCTAGCCACACGCCCATGTGCCTTGGCCATGCTCGAGCCTGACTTACAATTTTAGGGTACCCCAGGGACACACGACCGTGCAACATGGCCATGTGTCACACACGGCTGAGACACACGCCCGTGTGGACAAAAATAGGCCATTTGAATGACCAACTTGCCACCCCAAATGGGTCAAACCTACAAGCACTAAATCAAGCATAATTGTTTAACCATTTCAGCCATTATCTAAACCGAATCATACATAATTCATGCTAAAACATTACAAGTAATTTCCATTCTTAATTCATCACTCAATTCATATGAACATTAGCATCACACATTATATACCATTATCAAACTATAAATTCAACTATAAACTAGCCAAATCACATGGCTAAATATATACATCTCAAAGTATAATCCCACAATTACTAGCCTATACATGCCATACTTCAAAATATATACATTTTCAAAATATACATGCCATACTTCTATAGTGTAGTGACGATCCTTGATGATCCCCGAGCTCACAGTAGCTTCGTTATCTATAAAACAATGCAAACACACACAAAGTAAGCTTTCAAAAGCTTAGTAAGCTCGTACCAAAAATCATCAACAGTATATAAAATATAAAACATCAACACATAAGTACTTATAAATTCTCAATTCAACTATCAATCTTATGCCAACACCATCCATATGTTCTTGCAAATTCAATGAACTTTATAAGAATAATACCATCTACCACATAGGTATCATACATACCTGAACCTTCCCAAATTCATTCATTTTCATTCTCAACTCTTATTCGGATATTTTAAGACATTCCGAAGATTACCAATGCTTTAAACATCCACACACTTAGTGCTTTAAAGATTAGCCAAAGCTATAATAATTCCACACAGACTTAGTTCCATCTTAATTAACTAAAGCTATCTTGGTATCGCACACTTAGTGCCTCATATAGCCGAAGCTAGCATAAATCGCACACTTAGTGCCAAATACCATTGATTTATCATCGTATTCATCCAAACCAAATATATATACAATCTATGTATAATCAAAGCATCAAAATATACTTGCAATATCAAGTTTTACATACGAACTTACCTCATACTAGGAATTGTCGACTCGGATAGTTTACTCTATAATCTTCAGCTTCCTTCGGTCTAATTCTGAATTCCTCTTTTCTTGATCTATATGTATTCAGAATTAACCCTTTTATTCATTCAATCATTCAAGCCAATCCATATACAAACAATTAGGTATTTTGCAAACTAGCCCTCATATTTTCACATTTTGACACTTTAGTCCCTAATTCACAAAATAACAAAATACACAAAATTTGCTTGTACACAAGCTTAGACAAATTTTCATAGCCTTCATACAAGTCCATACATTTCATTTATTTTGCATTTTAGTCCCTCAAAATAAAATTTTTACAATTTAGCCCATTTTACTCAAAATCACCATAATTCCAAAGACAACATATAAAGCCAACATCAAGCTTTCATATTTCAACATATAACATCACCAAAATCATGAATTCATTCGTGGCACATTTCCAAATCATCAACAATTTCATAAATTTAAGCATGGACTTGCTAGACACTTAACAACGATCACAAAAACATAAAAATTATAAAAAATCCGAGCAAAACATACCCGAATTAAGCTTCTAATGTGCCAAACCTTAAGTGAGATTTTCTCTTTTATTTCCTTTTCAATTTTGGTTGATGAACACATAAATTAAAATGTTTTCTTTTTTTGTTTTATTAATACTAACATGTTAACTAAATAACCACTTTGCCCTTTGTTATAAAATTATTCATTCACCTAACACATACCCTTTTATGTCCATTCAAACTTCCAATGGTCAAATAACCACATAAGGACCTCATAATTATAAAGCCAAGTCAAATAGGTGCTTTTAACATCTAGCTCACAGCTTTTACGATCTACGTAACTAAGTCCTTTTTCAAAATTAAACACACAAATGATTAAATTTTTAGACGAATCTTTCACACATGCTAATTCACATATTTTAAGCCTGAAAAATAATATTAAAACATTTATCTGACTCAGATTTGTGGTCTCAAAACCACTATTCCAACTAGGGTTAACACCGGACTGTTACAGCAATAAACTAGACGGTACCTAATGCTCAGCTTTAACTTGTTTATGAACTAAACATTTTGGAATAAATTTTGAAATATCACGCTTCATGCCATGCCACTAATAAAGCTGTTTCAGGTTATTATTCACTTTCTTGCTTCCCGAATGAACAGATAAACAACTATTATGTGCCTCGTTCAAAATCATCTGAATCAACTCTGAATTTTTCAGAACACATATTCGGCCTCTAAATCTTAAACAATCATCTGAATAAACTTGAAACTTTGAATCAGGGTTTGATTCACATTGAGCTCGTTTTGCTAACATTTCATTATCAACTTTCTGATCTTCACAAATCTGCGGTAAAAACAATGGTCTTGCTTTGAGTTTAACTACAATTGAGCCATCATCAGATAGAGCCAACTAAGTATTCATTGCACGCAAAGCAAATAAAGATTTTCGACTTAATGCATCATCAACAACATTTGCTTTTCTCATATGGTAGTCAATCACTAGCTCATAATCTTTTAGCAATTCTAGCCATCTCCGCTATCGTAAATTCAAATCTTTCTGAGTCATTAGATATTTTAAACTCTTGTGATCTAAATATACATGACATTTCTCACCGTATAGATAATGACACCAAATCTTTAATGTGAACACAATAGCTGCCAATTCTAAATCATGCATCGGGTAATTCTTTTCATGTGGCTTCCACTGTCTCGAAGCATAGCTATGACTTTGTCTTTCTGCATCAAAACACAGCCCAGACCATTCAACTATGCATCACTATAGATCACAAATTCTTTACCCGATTCTGGCTGTACGAATACTGAAGCTTCAGTCAAAAGAACTTTCAGCTAATCAAAACTTTTCTGACATTCCTCAGACCATTCAAACTTTACATCCTTTTGAAGCAGTCTTTTTAACAGATTTACAATCATCGAAAAGCCTTTCACAAATTGTCTATAATAGCCGACAAGTCCCAAAAAACTGCAGACTCAGGATACATTTCTCGGAGGCTTCCAATCCATTATTGTAGAAATCTTACTTGGATCGACTCGGATGCCCGATGCTGACCTAATATGCCCCAAAAAACCAACCTCACGCAACCAGAATTCACACTTACTAAACTTTGCATATAATTGTTTATCATGCAGAGTCTGCAATACAGTTCTCAAATGCTCGGCATGCTCAGTTTCATCTCGTGAATAAATCAAAATGTCATCATAAACACAACAACAAATTGATCTAGGTACGGTCTGAAAATACGATTCATTAAATCCATAAAGACAGCAAGTGCATTCATTAGTCAAAAGGGTATAAATAAAAATTCATAGTGACCATACCTTGTTCTGAATGCAGTCTTTGACACATCAGGGTCTTTAACTCTCAATTGGTAATAACTGATCTCAAATCTATCTTTGAAAACACTGTAGCCCTTTTCAATTGGTCAAACAAATCATCAATCCATGGTATAGGGTATTTGTTCTTGATCGTCACTTTGTTAAGCTGTCAGTAGTCTATACACATTCTCATAGTGCCATCTTTATTTTTCACAAATAGTAAGGGAGCACCCCAAGGTGAGAAACTTAGTCGTGCAAATCCTCTATCTGTCAACTCTTGCAATTGAGATTTCAATTCTTTTAACTCTGTTGGAGCCATTCTGTACGGAGCTATTGATATCAGCGTAGTACCCGATAATAATTTAATACCAAATTCAACCTCTCGGATCTGTGGTAAACCAGGTAACTCTTTAGGAAACATGTTTATATACTCACACACAACTGGCACCGATTCAATCTTCTTTTCAGTTATTTTTGTATCAAGCACATAAGCTAAATAAGCTTCACAACCCTTTCGCACATATTTCTGAGCTAACAACGATGAAATCACTGCTGGCAAGCCATTCAAATCATCTGACTCAATTCGAATGATATCATTATTCTGACATCTCAATTCTATCTTCTTTCTTTTACAATTCACAACAGCATCATGCAATGTTAGCCAATCCATACCCAGGATTATATCAAATTCAGCAAATGGTAACAACGTCAGATCAGTCAGAAAACAAATATCCTGAATCATTAATGGACAGTTCTTGCACACTTTATTAACCAATACACACTTGCCTAAGGGGTTCGATACTCTAAATACAAATTCAGTAGACTTTACAGGCAAAGTCTTACTGGATACTAAATTCACACTGATAAACCGTACTTTATACATATTTTTATCCCTCGCTTAACAAATTTATGAATGATTTCTCCTTAGATTTGGTGAATTTGATGCTCCTAGTCCTTTAATTTCATGTTTTATACTTAGATAAGCATAGGAGAACGAAAAGAACGAGAAACGAGCTAAAAAAAGAGAAAACGGGCTGATAAGGGAAAATAACACGACCTGAACTTCCTCACACGGGCATCACACACGCCCGTGCCAATCTAACATGCTCGACCACGGCCCAAATCAATCTCAGCATGGGTGTGTTGATATCTTAGCGTTGACCACAGCCTAAAGTAATCGTACACGGGCGTGTCCCTGTCGAACCCTAACTAAGTTCCGTTCGAAAAAGGGAAAGTTTTATGGGTTTTAAGCATTCTAAAGCCTATTTAAACACCCTAGAGGAATACTAAAAGGGGGATGGAGAATAGGGAGTAAGGAATTACTCTAAAGAAGCCGATTGATCCATCTCAGAAGCCGAATTCACCATTAAGACTGAAGATCTCTCCTCAATTTCCCTTTTAGGAGTTTTGGGTTTTCTTTATGTTTTGTATTGTTTATTATTCTGAGATGTTTTCTTATTTAGTTATGAACTAAAACCCCTACATACCTAAGGGGGATGAAACCTAAGACGAATCTTATTATTATATTCTGAATCGTATGATAAATATTTAACTTGTTCTTAATTATGTGTTCTTAATTCTTGTTTTGGTATTTCAGGATATCACTTCAAGTTCATGCTCTTAATTATTTTACTTGTTATTTTGGCTCTGAATCGGATGATTTATTCATTTAACTTGTTTCGTAGAAATCCCTAAGCTATGTTATTATCCCTATTCAAGACTAATAACGTCTAATCCCTAGCTTGAATAATTGAGACTTTTCTCTAATTAACACCCTAGGGTTGCATTAACTTGATCTATGGATTCCCTTATTAGGTTTCACCCTAATCTGGCAAAATCTTGTCACCTTATCTCTAGGAGCGCAATCAAATCCGCTTAATTATGATAAAGTCACTCTTAGCCAGGGACTATTCATCCTCCAACTAAGAGCATTAACTTGAATCGCTATCCTGAAATACCAAAACAAGAATTAAGAACACATAATTAAGAACAAGTCAAATATTTATCATACAATGCAGAAAATAATAACAAGATTCGTCTTAGGTTTCATCCCCTTTAGGTATTTAAGGGTTTTAGTTCATAACTAAATAAGAAAACATCTCAGAAGAATAAAGAATACAAAACATAAAGAAAACCCAAAACTCCTGAAGGGAAATTGAGGAGAGATCTTCAGTCTTGATGGTGAATCTGACTTCTAAGATGATCAATCGACTTTCTTGGAGTAGTTCCTTACTCCCTATTCTCCGTCCCCCTTTTAGTCTTCCTCTAGGGTGTTTAAATAGGCTTTAGAATGCCTAAAAGCCCTCAAACTTGCCCATTTCTGAATGGAACTTAGCTAGGGTTCGACAAGGACACGCCCGTGTGTGATTACTTAAGGTCGTGGTCAAGGCTGAGATATCAACACGCCCGTGCTGAGGTTGATTTGGGCCGTGGTCGAGCTTGTTAGATTAGCACGGACGTGTGTTCTGCCCGTGTGAGGAAGTTCAGGCTGTGTTGTTTTCCCTTGTCAGCCCATTTTCTCTGTTTTTGGCCCGTTTCTCATTCTTTTCGTTCTCCTATGCTCATCTAAGTATAAAACATGAAATTAAAGGATTAGGAGCATCAAATTCACCAAATCTAAGGAGAAATCATTCATAAAGCTTTAAGCGAGGGATAAAAATATGTATAAATTACGGTTTATCAAATACCCCCACACTTAAGCATTTGCTTGTCCTCAAGCAAAAACCTCAATTCATAATTAAGAATTCCTTTTTCTCAACTTATAATTACTATCAATGACATCTCAAACTAATCCATCAGTAATCATACATTGAGAATTTAACTAAAAGAACATTAAAGCTTCAAACTTTCCAAGTTGAGTTTTTAATTACGAAAAATTTAGACATCTCCCCTCATCTAAGTAGTTACCATCGATTCGAAATCTCACAAAGTTTAACATCCTCACTTAAAGATTAACTCAAATCACTCGAAGTGTTTTAAGGACAATGAAATCTGCACTCATTAGTCAATATGAAAAGTTATTACCATAGGCTTGCATGAAAATCAAATCTCCACCACTATAATTTGAGATGATACATCAATCAAAATGTCTTTAAAGGGTTGTAACGAGGCTTGGTTAGGGGGTGTGGTCACAGGCTGAAAGAAAAGGTTAGAATCGAGATTGACTTGAAAAATTACTTAACTAGAAAAATATTTAATCATCACTTGCATACAACAAAGCTTCTTCTCTGACTATGGAATTTGAATACTGAAGCTCACAAACAAAAGATCACTACTAATATGTATACATGTGTTTTTTTTTAAGAACAAGTCAAATAACATAGATTACTATTAAGAACAAGACATACCTAAGCAATTTATTCAAATCAACTCTCGACAAAAATAGGGATCAAATTAGTTGAGAGTTTTTTAACAATAATAGGTTAAGGGTTAATATTAAGGGTAATACAAGGAATGGCTTGTTAAGCTCAAAGGGGTTTACTAAGGGTTAATCGTGGAGATAGCCTTTTCATGGCGTGAGTGGGTTAATCCTAAATGCCTCTATCATCTTGACATATCAAATCAAATGGTGTGGTCTTGACATGTATAATCAAGCAAGTTCTAGAATAACAATTCGATATTGACACACTCAAAGTAATAATAAAAGTGAGCAGGAAAGAATTAATAGATGCTCTTATAAGCTCAATAATCTCACAAAAATTATGGCTTTTTGATGTTTAAACTTAAGGAATTCAATTCAAGATAATACCTAGACTTGGGGAAACAACCTAAAATTTTAAATTCTTAAAAATCAACTTATCATGCTTAATTTTCTAATATCTTAAAGTTTAAATAATCAATGCATGAATGCCTATGTTTTAATTAAAGATATATCAATAAAAATCATAAATCAATCAAAATTCATCCTAAACATGATATGAGAGATTCATAAACGCCAAATTATACATATTGTTACCCCAAATACTTAGCATATTTATGGATATTTACTATTAGATTTGTGGATTTTGGTGCTCTTAATCCGGTTATTTCATGTTATTTACTCAGGAGAGCACCAAGATTTAGAAAGAGCCAAAAACGAGCTAAAAAGGGACAAAATAGACCAAATCAAGAAGATCACACGGGCTAAGCCTTGCCACACGGGCTGCTCACACACCCGTGTCTGTCGAGGGTGTCGTCCAAGGATTTCACGATTCACACGGCCTGGCCATTAACCCATACTGCCGTGTGTTTTGATGAGAATCGTAGTTTGCTATAGTTATGAAAATGGTTCGGCTAGGCCTATAGAGTGAGAAAATTGAGTAAAAATCACTTTACGAGCCTAGGGGCAAAAGTGTAATTTTGATAAAGTTTAGGGGCAAAAACATAATTTTGCCAAAATATGATTTTTGGATCATATTAAATAATGTGACTAATAATTGGACTAAATGTAATATTATAGATCAAGGAAAATGAGGATTGGACCTAGATCGGGTGAAAAATGGAAAATTGACGGTTAGGTTCCTTTTTTTTGCTATTTTGGTGCCGAGGTAAGTTCGTGTGACTAAATAAGTATGTTATTAATGTTATTGTTATTATACTTGAAATCCACTTTGCTGTGATTGTATTGAATTATATGTTAATGATATTATGTATGGGAAAGTAATTAACCCCATGAAGTAATCGATAGCTCAAATGTCATTAACATGATACGTGATGATTGGATATATTGGAAGTTGATGGAATATGTTGTTTCTTTGAAACAAGTAAGTTTGTATGAAAGTAATTCATCAAATTCATTATCATGTGCTTAATACAGCATTTTTACAACTTTTACAAAATGGTCCTTTCGGTCGTTTTCATCAAAAATTGCTTAGTAAAAGTCATTTATTTAACACCCAACACTCATTTTCTACCATTACACACCAAAATGCATGCATGTCACACATGGTTCAAATTTTAAACATGAACCCTAGCTCAAATTAATGGTAGAAATAGATACGGGGATTGTAAAAATGTAAAAATCATTAAAAACGGGGCTAGAACAGACTTACAATCGAGCTTGGAAGCTTGAAAAACCCTAGCTATGTCTTCTCCATGCAAGTTTCATCCATGGGGTAGAATATGGACAAAAATTGGCTTTTAATTTGGTTTTTAATTCATTTTAATTACTGAATGACCAAAATGCCCCTAACTTAAAAATATTCTATTTCACCTATTTCATATCCATTTTTGTCCAAAAAATTAACCAATGGTCTAATTACCATATAAGGACCTCCAATTTAAAATTTCATAACAATTGGACACCTCTAGCTTGTAGAACTCAACTTTTGCACTTTTTACGATTTAGTCCTTTTGACTAAATTGAGTGCCCAAACGTCGAAATTTTCGAACGAAATTTTGACTAAATTATTTCGTGAAATTGTAGACCATAAAAATATAATAAAAATAAAATTTTTTCTCATTGGATTTGTGGTCCCGAAACCATTATTCCAACTATGCCCAAAATTGGGATATTACATTCATCATTTCCCTTAGTGTCCAGTTTTTCATTCGACTACTCCATTTGATTGAGGAGAGTATGGCAGTGTCACATCAAAAATAATGCCATGTTGTGCACAGTATTCATCAAATGATTCAACTTATTCACCACCACGATTACTTATTACCATATTAATCTTTTACTTAAGTTGGTTTTCAACTTCCTGCTTATAGAGAATAAATTTCTCTATAGCTTCGTCTTTGCTCTTAAGCAAATACACGTAGCAATATTTTGTACTGTCATCAATGAAGGTAATAAAAAAATATTTATTCCCTCTTCTCGTTTGAACAAACTTTATGTCACAAACATCACTATGTATTAGATCGAGTGGTTCTTGTGCTTCTTTCAACACTTTGAATTAGAAAAATTATCAACTTTTGTTAAACAACAGGAATTTAATAAAACCCAAAACAAAAGTTTACATGGTCTAATCAGAAACACAATAAAACAATGCACCAGGTTGGTAACTATGAAAGAGAGGTGGTGCACTTGGCATGCTTAAATACCAAGTCTTTCAAAGAACCAATCCTAGACATGCACTCTCATATTGTTTTTTTAATTCACCATTGACAAATTTCTTTTCCTTTAATGACACAATTTTGAAGCTACAATTTAAGCTTTCACAATTTAAAGCCACAATTATGGCCACAATAAATACAAAATTTAATTTCCAATTTATATTTCCCTTTGACTTTGTTAAACGGTAGAATTAAAATTCTGAAACAAAATCAAAATCAAAATCAAGTCTATTGAACGACAGGATTAAATAACGAAACAGAATTATTTAATTAAATATTGTTTAGAAACAAAATCAAAATAAAATATGTTAAGCGGCGAGAATAAATCCCGAAATTGATTATTCAATTTAATTCTAATTTGGGAATAAAAAAAATCGAATAGAATCAATTAAACGGAGGGAGTAAATCTCGAAACAGATTATACAATTTAATCCTAATTTGGAAATCAAATTAAAATCGAATAAAATTTGTTAAACGGCGGGAATAAATCTCGAAACAGATTTTATTTAATTTTAATTTCTTGTTTGGCAACAAAATCGAGAATGGAATAAAATCTGCTGAACAGTGGGAATAAATCCCGAAACAAATTTTATTTAATTTTCATACTCGTTTTGGGAAAAAAATAAATAATGGAATAAAATCTGTTGAACTGTGAGAATAAATCGCGAAACAGATTTTATTTGATTTTAATACTCGCTTTGGAAATAAAATGAAAAAAATTCATTGAACGGTGAGAATAAATCCCGAAACGGACTTTATTTACTTTTAATTTGGAAAAAATCAAATAAAATCTGTTAAACAGAGGGAATAAATCCCGAAACAGATTTTATTTAACTTAAAATTTTATTTTCGAATAAAAATATTTTTTCTTTCCTTTTCACTTTCGTGACTCGTTTGTTTCATATTAGAGAATTGAAAAAAAATAATAGGCTTTGTCTTTAGATTGCTGGATAAAACACATTAGCAAACAAAAATATATAAATATAAATATAAGAATAATTATATATATACTAAAATAAATTGAATAATTTATATTTAAATTATCGGATATGAAAAACCAATAAATAACATAACAAAAAGCAGAAATCACAAAGAAGAAACGAGTTTTACTAGATGTTGAGGCCTATTTTACACAGTTTCCTTAAGACAGATTCGGCCGCTCCTACGATACTTGGAGAAACACTAGTCGAATGTAACAAAATGATGATCAAAGCAGTAGCACCTTTGCAGTGATCAACGAACAACTGATACCTTTTTCTATCACCAAGCGTTGGAAAATATAGAGAGGAAAAGAGAAGAAGTTTGGAGAGAAAATAATCTCGATATGAGAGAGTGATTAAGCGTGTAAAAATCCTTTAGAATTGAAAGCCTTTTATAGACATTTAGGATGGAATTTTATAGCCATTAAAGGAGCTAACAAATCAATTTGATTAAAAATTACGCATATGTCTCGACTTATCATTATACATTACATGAGCAAGACACCTCCGTACTTTCAAGTGGTAGTAGGATGGTTTTATTCCTTTCCATAACTCATACGATGTCTTATCCCTTTTATAACGGGGCACCTTATTTAAAAGGTAATTAGTTGATAGAGAATTTTTCCCCCACATTTCCTATGACAACCCATAGTTTTCTAGCAGAGCGTTCATCATTTCCCTTAAAGTCCGATACTCCATTTGATTGAGGAGAGTATGGCGGTGTCACTTCATAAATAATACCATTTTTGCACATTTTTCATCAAATTATTCAACATATTCACCACCACGATTACTTATTACCATCTTAATCTTTTAATTACGTTGGTTTTCAACTTCCTGGTTATAGAGAATAAATTTCTCTATAGCTTCGTCTTTGCTCTTAAGCAAATACATGTAGCAATATTTTGTGTTGTCATCAATGAAGGTAATAAAAAAATATTTATTCCCTCTTCTCGCTTGAACAAACTTTAAGTCACAAACATCGCTATGTATTAGATCAAGTGGTTCTCATGCTTCTTTCAACACTTTGAATTAGAAAAATTATTAACTTTTGTTAGACAAAAAGAATTTAATAAAACCCGAAACAAAAGTTTACATAGTCTAATTGAAAACATAATAAAACAATGCATCAGATAGGTAACTATGAAAGAGAGGTGGTGCACTTGACACGCTTAAACACCAAGTCTTTCAAAGAACCAATCCTAGACATGCACTCCCATTTTGTCTTTTTAATTCACCGTTGACAAATTTCTTTTCTTTTAATGTCACAATCACTACAGCAAAACAGGTTTTTAGCGGCGTTTTTTTAGGCCTATAGCGACTCTTATAAGCACTGCTAAAACAGTTTGCGGCATTTTGATATGTGCCGTAAAAAAGTCGCTGTAGATAACACCGCTAAATTTTGCGGCGTTAATGTGGAAAAACGCCGTTATAGAACATGATCTTTAGCGGCACTTTTCCCACAAACGCCGCTAATGTAACACCCCTTACCCATGTTCGATGCCGGGACAGGGTTCAAGGCATTACCGGACTTAAACATAAACATTCATACAAAACTAGGCCATAAATTTTCATTCAATTTAAAACCATTCATACACAGTCACACTTAGCCACATTCAATATGCATCATCAACAACTCTTATACATGCATAGTTATATCTAATTATCATACCATACCATTGAGCCAAACTTAGATATTCAACATCAAGACTATTAGCACATTCAACCATTAGGTCTTTGGGCCACAAACCACAATTCATCATGTATCATGCAAACATAACTCACATCATAAGACACTGGCATTTGCATATGAATAAATATATAGGCTTACAATCAATTAGCCAATATAAGCCAATTAGCATGGCTACATACTACATTAACCTTTAACCATTACAAGCCAATACATTTGGCCAAAACATAATAACACATACACCAAATGACTAAGTCCTTATACATGCCATAGATTTAAAATACTTGCATTCACTTATACCCAAATGATAGCTTCATAGTGCAATAAAATCTCTGACGATCTCCAACCCAAGCTAGCTTAGTGACCCTATAAAATGAGGAAAAGAGAGAGGGTAAGCTATATAGCTTAGTAAGCCCGTATGAAAATAATAAGAAATTTATTAACATGTTTTCACCAATTCTCACAATATGTTCTCGAGGTAATACAATCATAATTGCACATAATTCCGCTATTTACTCAAGTTCAAAACAAGCTGTCTATTCGAGTCACAGTCACTAAATTAAGATCTGCTAATTTTACCAGAAACTAGACTCGTATATATTCTTACCATAAAATTTTTAGAATTTTTGGTTTAGCCAATAAGTACAGTTTCTTCTTTAAAGTCACCCCTGTTTTGCTGTCTGACAGTTCTGACCCCTTTTCACTAAAAATTAATTATCTCCTCATACAAGATTTAGATGATGTTCTCATTTGTTTCTTTTGAAAATAAACTCATTAAGGATTTTAAGAATATAAATTATAACCCATAATTATTTTTTAAAAATTTTTAATGATTTTCCCAAATCAGAACAGGGGATTCCGAAATCATTCTGACTCTGTCTCACAAAAATTCAAATATCTCCTAATATGAAATTATTTTGCTTACACCGTTTCCTTTATATGAAAATAGACTCAATAAGATTTAATTTAATATCTTATTTAACCTCTAATTCGATTTCCACCATTTTTGGTGATTTTTCAAAGTCACACAACTGCTGTTGTCCAAAACTGTTTTACTACTAAATTTCACTCTTTCATGCTTTCTTTGTAGTAACTTTCATTGTAACACTTACTCCATATCAATCTTACCAAAGTTCGATCACATATCCAGCATATTGCTTATAAATTTACACACACGTACCTGCACTTATTCATCACATAGTCATATTCAATTACACCTAGTCATTTCTCGTTGAACACATCGGAATAATAACGGATACCCGGTGGCCTACATATAGTACAACCCTTGTAGTCAAAGCTACCTTCTTCACAAAGTGGCCTTCACATAGTACCACACTTGTGACCAAAGCTATCTTTCTTCACAAAATGGCCTTCACATAGTACTACACTTGAGTCACTAGTGACATGTCACTTGTATCCTATTCTGTTCCTAATGTTCAACTGGGAAATTTTTCACTTTTCGATACTTGTCAATTTCATTCAATATTCAGCCACATTTCATAAAACATAATAAAATGTGATAACGTAAGTAAAAACGATACATTATTTACATACAAACTTACCTCGGAAGCAAAATCGATGAAAATAGACTTATTCGTCAAATACTTGTTTTTCCCTGATTTAGGTCTGAACCTCATTTTCTTGATCTAAAACATCACATTTAACTTATTTTATCAATATACTATTCAAATCAGGCCAAAAATCATATTTGGAAAAAATTACATTTTGCCCCTAAACTTTGTCATATTTACACATTTTCTCATAAGCTCGTAAAATGATTTTCATCCAATTTCTTTGTACTTTAAGACTAATCGAACCACTTTCATAACTATAAAAGCCCAAAAATTCCATTAAAACACACTTTTATGACATATTTTATAATTTTTACAAATTAGTCCTTTTAGGCATTTTCACCGAAAATCACTTAGTAAAAGTCGTTTCTCTAACAATAAATATGCATTTTCTACCATTAAACATCAAAATACACACATATTCATCATGATTCAAAACCCTAGACTTTAACCATATCTCAAATCTTGTTACGAGGATTTCAAAAACGTAAAAATCATTAAAAACGGGGCTAGAATGGACTTACAATCGAGCTTGGAAGCTTGAAAAACCCTAGCCATGTTTTCTCCATGCAAGTTTCGGCCAAGAGGTTGAAGATGGACAAAAATTGGCTTTTAATTTTGTTTTTAATTCATTTTAATAACTAAATAACCAAAATACCCTTAATGAAAAACTTTGGAAAAATGCCTAACCATATCCATTTTTGTCCACCAACTTAACCAATGGTCTAATTGCCATATAAGGACCTCCAATTTAAAATTTCATAACAATTGGACACCTCTAGCGTGTAGAACTCAATTTTTGCACTTTTCGCTGTTTAGTCCTTTTGACTAAATTGAGTGCCCAAACGTTGAAATATTCGAACGAAATTTTCACGAAATCATTTCGTGAAACCATAGACAATAAAAATATAATAAAAATAAATTTTCTTACGTCAAATTTGTGGTCCTGAAACCACTATTCTAACTATGCCCAAAATCGGGCTGTTACAGCTAAAAAATATGACTTTTAGTGGCGCTTTTCCCACAAACACCGCTAAAGAACATGACATTTAGCGTCGCTTTCCCCACAAACGCCGCTAAGTTTTTCCCAAAAACGCCGCTAAAGGTCATGAAAAATAAAAAAAAAATTATTATAATAATGCCAGAAATCCATTCCTATCCCTCTACCCGCTTAAGCAAATCCTTTAGAAATATTGTTATCAGTACATACATCACTCCATTCTTTGGTTAGAGAATGCAGCAGAAGTGGGATTCCACTAGTAAAGTTTTGAAAAGAGCAAACTCACCCTAATATGTCATGCATAGGATGCTTTAACTCATTTAAAAAAAGGAAGTATATTTTATAAAGTTCTAAAACCCTTCATCTTAGGAACAATGAAATATTACCTGGTGGAAGCATCCAAAATTCATTATCAAAATATTGAGAAGAAGAAGAATATCCATGATATTAATATATATCCCATCAAATAGAAAGTTGATCAATAATAATAAAAAGAAATACAACACTTATCATACTACACCTCAAATCTAACAAAATACAAACATAACAAAATAATGAAAAATGAACACTTTGAGATCAGCAGTTAGCTCAAACAAGTTATCACTATGCATGAATTCAGCTAATCCTAGACCATGCATCCAACAAAAACTCAAACCTGCAACAATGGTGTTTGAGATGAACTAGACTCTGGCCTTCAAGGTGAATCAAAAGTTGTGGGGGCTTGGCTGTTTGAAGTGGAATATCCACCACTAACACCAGGAACCTAAGATACCTTAGGCAATTGAGTGGATGTACTAGCAATAGACAAATTTTCTGTTCTAGGGGCACAACTAACTTCCATTTGATTGTAATAATCAGCCCATTACTTATAATGCTAGTGATAATACAAAGAATTTGCACCTGCATTACCAGCGGCATAAGCCCCACTTGAATCTTGAGTTTAGTTTGAATATTGCTGAGTAGTATAATTTGCATAATTGCTCCCATTCCATGTGGTAGTCTGATGAGTGTAACTGCTGCTTGGGTAACCTTCAGCTGTCTAATAATCACCAAGATTGTAGTAACTGCTTGAATAACTTGTAGACCCAGCATAAGAAGGTAAATGAATGACATAACGGTTCTGAGAAAAAAGAAAAAAAAGTTAATGAATGACATATGAAGGCAAGAACCAACCAAAATAACAGAATTAGATTCCAATTATTATGAAAGTAGATAACTTATCTAAAATAAGGTTCTTCTAAATTCAGAACCCTAAATCAAATTAATAATAAAATATGCAATTAACAAGTCAACATTAACGCCACATATAACATCAAATTGCACAGCTTAATATACTCACCACATTAGCATAAATAACATCACCTTGAACAATGAATTTAACACATTCGAATAGATCAATTTTAAGCTTACTAACTGTAACACCCCTTACCCGTATCCGACGCCGGAACAGGGTACGAGGTATTACCGGACTTGAGTACTTGTAATCATTTAAAATCGAGACATAAAATTTCATCAATTTTAAACTTTTCAAACATATTCAAGACTATCTATATTAAATAACTTTATACAATAGAGACCTTCAAATAACATAGGTCAGTATTTTAGGCCAACTCCTAGCAACTTAATAACAATTAAACAAGTCCCCATACATGCCAAAGACTTAAAAATACTTTAAAACCTTTATATATGGATCAATAGTTTGATAGTGTAATTTAACCTCTGGCGACCTCCAACTCGAGCTAACATCTGTGACACTATAGGAAAAAGGAAAGGAAGGGAGTAAGCATTATAGCTTAGTAAGTAAATATGTAAATATTAATAAACAATACATTATCATACATTAAACAAAGTCACAATATGTTCCTGGAATATTACCATCACAAACACACATACTTTCACTATTACAATTATAAATGGGTTCAAAATAAGTCAGTTTGTCTAGCAGTACCAAAGACTAAATTATTTATTTCTGAGATACAGAACTCCAAGTTACAAACCATTAATTTTTCTTGAAACTAGATTCACTTATATTCTTACCATAAAATTTTCAAAATTTTTGGTCTAGCCAATTAGTACAGTTTATTCATTGAAGTTACCCATGTTTCACTTGCTCAACCGCCTCGACCACTCTTCACTACAAATAAATTTTCTCTTAAATGCAAACTAATATTATGTTATTGTTTATTTTATTTGAAACTAGACTCATTATGGATTTAAAAATACAAATTATATCCCATAATTATTTTTGGACAATTTTTAATGATTTTTCAAAGTCAGAACAGGGGATCACGTAGTCATTCTGAACCAGTCTCACAGAAACTTAAATATCTCAGAATATAGAATTCATTTGCTTGCTCTATTTCTGTTATATGAAAATGACTCATTAAGCTTTAATTTGATATCTCATTCAGTCTCTGATTCAATTTCTACTATATATATTCACGTCACTGCAACTATTCAGAACAGTTTTATTGCCATTTTTTATCTTTTACACTTCAATTGTATTCATCACTTACCCATAACAATCTTTCCAATTTCCAATCACATATCGAGCATATTGCTCATAAGTTACACACGTATATACTTACACTTATCATCACAAAGTCATACACAATTTCATTTAATCAATTTCCCAGTTGAACGCTTCGGAATAATAACAGATACGCGATGGTATCGCACACAGCCCACCTTTAAAATCGAAGCTCTCTTGTACACATAGAGGCTTTCACTTAGCACCACTCATGTGACCTAGCTCGATTGTACACATAATTTTGGCTCTCTTGTACACATGGTGAACACTTAGTACCACCCATGTGACCTAGCCACTTTATCTCGTAGCTCTCTTGTTTACATGGTGTCCTTCACCTGGAACCACACATGCAACCTAGCTACATTTATCTCGTAGCTCTCTTGTCTACATGGTGTACACCTAGTATCACCCATGTGACCTAGCTACATACCATCTGTATCTTTCGATTCCGAAGGTTCAAACGGAAAGTATCTCACTTTCTAATACTTTATTCCATTCTTTCAATAGTCAATTATAATTCAAAAATCAGCTACAATACATAAAATATGCTGAAATATAAAAACGTAATAAAGATAATGTATTATTTACATACAAACTTACATACTTTCTCATTTCCATGTCGAATTAATATTGAACATTTAAATCATCATAATTATACTTACTTTCAACACCTCGGAAATCATAGTAAATATTTAAATTTTACATTGAAACATGCATAAATTAATGCTTATTATACATATGAACTTACCTCGAGACTAAAACGGTCATTTTACCAACTTTTTTTATTTTCGATTTTTCTCCCATTCTAGGTTCAAATCTCATTTTTCGGGATCTAAAACATCATATTTTACTTATTTAATTAATGTACTATTCAAAACAGTCCTTAACTCAAACTTTGGAAAAATTACAATTTTGCCCCTAAACTTTTGCATATTTACACTTTTGCCCCTAGGCTCAGGAATTAAACTTCATCCCTTATTTTTATGTTTTATGACATTCTGATGATTTTTCCCTTCTATGGCAACATCAAAT
Organism: Gossypium anomalum; assembly: GCA_025698475.1. Taxonomy (NCBI): domain Eukaryota; kingdom Viridiplantae; phylum Streptophyta; class Magnoliopsida; order Malvales; family Malvaceae; genus Gossypium; species Gossypium anomalum. Next base: position 88,944,226 of record CM046961.1, read on the forward strand.
TCTCACTCTAACACATAGTTATGAACAATAACAACTTTTACCGATTAAGCCGTTTTAATCATTTTTGCTTAAAACCGCTTAGCATAAGTTGTTTAACATAATTTCAGCCTTCATATTCTACCATAAAACACCAAAATAAACACATTTCACCTATGGGTATTTTTCCAAATATGAACCCTAGCTTAAATTATTGCTAGAATAAGCTTAATCAAGTTACCGAGATTCCAAAAACGTAAAGAACTTGAAAAACGGGGCTAGAACAAACTTACTACTGAGCTTGGAAAGCTTGAAAACCCTAGCCATGGCTTTCCCCATGCCAATTTCGGCCTCCATGATAAAGATGAGTCAATTTTGGCTTTATTTTCCCTTTTTATTTCTTTTAATTACCAAATGACTAAAATACCCTTAAGGACTTTCTTTAAAATTTTGTCCTATTCATGCCCATTTTTGTCCAAATGAAATATAATGGTCTAATTGAAATTTAAGGACCTCCTCTTGAAAACCCCATTTCAATCAAGTACTTATGAATTAGAACACATATTTTGCAACTTTTGCAATTTAGTCCTAAAAGTCCAATTAAGCACTTTATCAGTAAAATTTCTTAACGATATTTTTACACAATATTTTAATCAATAAATAAACCTTAAAACTTAATTGGAATAAATTTTTTGACTTCAAATTCGTGGTTCTAAAACCATCGTTCCGTTTAGGCCCTAAATCGGGCTGTTACAGCAACTTCTGCAAATAAGCCCTAATAAGCAAATTAAACATGCAATCTATAAAATTTCTTATCAATACTCTAACACATGCATCTAATCACTCAGTAAATCATAAAAATTAATCGAAATAAACTTTTCTATCTCAGATTTGTGGTTTCACAACCACTATTCCATTTAGGCCCTATTTCGAGATGTTACAGCTTACTAACACTTAATTTAGCATGTATACATATTTTGCATTTACAACATGGTTTAATCAAGTTCAAGCAGAAAATTAAATGCTGCAAATTTCCAGCATTCAAAATCATATATAGGCAACATTAATATGACATTTTCAAGCACCTTAAAGACACATTTGGAAAATTTGAAGAACCATTCGAATATCTTAAAGACAACTAAATTTTGTCTTGTTTTGGACAACCTTACAGGTCAGCAATGCATGTATTAAACCACACCTAACATGTTTATTTCATCATGCTTTGAACAACAATAAACAACCATTAGGCATTATATTAAGTCAACTCTTTAACACATTTGAACAACTTAAAATACATCATTCGGATATCATAAATCACAACTTTCAGACACCATTAATTGCAGCATTTAACACCTAAATTTTTAGCTTACTAACATCATAAATTCATATCCATTTGGACATTATTAGTTAACATTTAAAAATTTAGTTTCACATTGTTCAGACCATTTTAATTTCCTGATCACTTGGATGATCTTTAATTATTATTTGGACAACAATAAACAACCATCGATCAGACCACCTAAATTGGTAAGAAATTAGACAGCTTGCATGCATGCAAACTGCATGCTTCAACAGCTCCCTCGACAGCTAGAAATTTCACTAAAATTTCACTTAATTCCGTCACTCAAGCCAGCATAAAGACGCAATAAAAACAACCAAGGAAGAAAATGTAAAGAAGTCAGTATCATTTATTTAATTAATTAATTAACATATCCAATTGTTGCATTTTTTTAACAAGTTTAAAACATCTTTAAACAGAGAAATTAAATGTTGAAAGCCCAGCATTTGGATAGAGGCCAAAGTTGGCATTTAACCTCTTATAATTCCCTATTATTTCAATAAGTAGCAGTCTATCTCCTCAACAAAATTTAAGTATACTCAGTTCAGCAATTTCATACTTAAAATTGAGCATTCTTAACAACAGTCATCAACAATTAACTCAACATTTAATCTCACCAGTTTTTCTTTTATCCTGAATAGCACGTACATTAATTTCAAACGAAAGGAAAGGTATAAGAAATTAGGAGAATACCAAGCTCCAAACGAGCTGTTGATCAAGCCTGTCAAGCTAAATTCGTTTATCCAAAAAAAAATATTTAGTTATCCAAATACCAGCTTCAGACATGATAATTTGCAGCATCTAAATGCCTAAAGTTTCAGCAGTCAGATAACATGGTTTATAACATATAACACTCTAAGTTTCCAGCTTTCAAACTTAATAAATTTCAGCATTTGAGCATCATCTATTTACCATCCAGACATCATAATTTACAATATATAGCACTCCAAATTTCTAGGTTCCAGACATAACAAATTTAAGCATTTATTCAGTAGCATATGCAAACTTTAAAAATTTTAACTAATTGTTTTCACACATCATAAAATTCAATCATTTGCACCAAGTTAATTACCGATAAATTAACTTAATACTGCAATATTTAATCATCCATGTAATAGCCACAAACATCTTCTTCTTCTTTTTTTCATTTCTCTAAAACATACACAATTTTTGCATTCCAAATAAAATGTTTTAATATAAGCTAAAAGCTCCCTCACATGCCAAGCAAATATAGGGGGAAATTACATTTCTCAGAATTTAACGGATGATAGAAACCTTAAAATCTAAATATATAAATGATTTATCACCATGTTACCTGCTCATGTGCATATTTAAAATCATCCATTTTCAGAGAACGGATGTCAGCACTGCTATACAAGGAAGGCAAAGGTCTACTCTCAACCGCAAACAACGCTCTCTCCAGAAATTGCATGTTATATCAGTATGTACTCATGCAAGTGAACTTTCATGTAAAAAGGTATGCAATAGATCAGAGAAGGGGTACAATTATCAATCCAAACTCCACCGATCAATATTTATCATCTTCTTGACATATCAGAACAAGGTAGTCTGGCACCATCCCTACACAATTGCATAGAACAAGATTAATCAAAATATGCAACTAATAATAGACACCATCAATAAAGTAGCATCAAGATACAGATCCACCACCTTTTAGCACCATTTGCAAAACTATCATATGTTTATATGCTCATAGCTACAAACATATCATAGAACCTATAAAGCTAAAATATTAGAGACTGGCCTTCTTTTCCTTTTCCAAAATTTCTCTTATGGGACAAGGTAGTGCTGTCTCTTTACTTGTCTTTGAACAATTTTACTAGCAGATTTCTGCTCCATCTGTGGAAACCTAATCTTTTTCATAACATCAATCTTCCCCTCAAAAATTGCTCCTATGGGCTGCACAATAATTCAACAAAGAACTTGTAAAATTATTTGTAGCAGAAGGGCAATGCCTTAAGAACCAATGATATCACTAAACACCTACCACAAAAAAAAGCATTAACCCTAGCATAGAATTGCTACAAAAGAACAAATACAATGGAATGAAATGCTACCTTTCTGTCCTTTTCATCAAGAGGAACTCGACTACTATAGTTTGCAACATAATTGTTGAGAGAACCTAATTTATCAACTGATTTCTCCTCTAAAGGGTCCCACCTGCTCTTGGCCCGTCTAGTTGGACTCTTCTTGTACTTTGAAAATAAAGAAACAGGGGTTGAATTCTATGAATTGTTGTGAGAAGATAAAAAGAGAAAGGAAGAGAGACATAAGGCTTGAGGCAGAACAAGTTATTTACTAGAACCTAAATGAATGCCATATATTTCCAAATAAAAGCAAGGAAAAAATAAAGCTTAGATAGGGAACAAGAATAGATACTTCTTATCAATCATATATATATGTAAAAATAGAACGTCGGTAATGACAATATATAGCAAATAAAAGAGAAATATAAATAAAGAACACACAGATTTTACGTGAAAACCCATTCGGGAAAAAATCACGGGTACAAGAGAAGAAAATTTACTATGTCGAATTCGAATAAATAAAAGAGGAATAGGCTATGTCTATTTATAAGCTTGTAAAGCCATATTCTAATAGGAGTGTAGTAAGATTGAAACACCTTATTCTAATCAATATAAAATAGATGGAGTTTAATAAGGTTTAAAAAACCTTATTCTAAAATAGAATAAAAGAAGTGTAGTTCTATATGGATTTTACTTTTATTTTATTTTACCACTGTATTTTATTTAAATAAGGATTCGGGTCACTTAATTCTAACAATCTCCACCTTGACACGAATTCTTAATGAACAAGTTCTTCATCGCGAACTCTCAACGAACAAGTTCTCCACCTTTTCCATAAACTCCTTAAGGGTTTAACTTAAACAATGAACACCAACCAAGTCTAAGCAATGCTCAAACTTGGTTATAGGAAATAACTTAGTCATCATATCTGCAGGATTTTCATGAGTACTAATTTTGCTCACAATAATATCACCACGAGCAATAATATCACGAAAAAAATGATACCGAACATCAATGTGTTTCGTTCTCTCATGAAACATTTGATCTTTTGGAAGGAAGATTGCACTCTGACTGTCACAAAATACTTTACTGATTTGAATGTCTTCATTGAGTTCACTAAAGAGTCCCTTCAACCAAATAGCTTCTTTACAAGCATCAGTAATTGCCATGTACTTAGCTTCAGTGGTAGACAAAGCGACTGTAGTTTGCAAAGTGGCTTTCCATCTAATTGCACAACCTCCGATTGTAAAGACATAACCTGTAAGAGATCTTCTTCTATCAAGATCTCTAGTAAAATCAGCATCAACATACCCAATGACTCCATCTTTAGTTCTTCCAAACTGTAAGCAAACATCAGTATTACCTCGTAACTATCTTAAAATCCACTGAAGTACTTTCCAATGTTCTTTACTAGGATTCACCATGTATCAGCTAACTACACTGACTGCATATGATAAATTTGGACGTGAAGAAACCATAGCATACATAAGAGATCTCACTGCACTAGAGTATGGAACATGTGACATCTACTCAATCTCATCATCTGATTGTGGTGACAAAGCCGATGAAAGTCTAAAATGGGCTACTAAAGGATTACTAACAGGCTTAGCACTCTGCATATCGAACCTGCAAAGAACTTTCTCAATGTACCCCTTCTGACTTAGGTATAATTTACTTGCTTTTCTATCTCTAAGAATCTCCATACCAAGTATCTTCTTTGCTGGTCCCAAATCTTTCATTTCAAATTCTTCACTTAGTTGGGCTTTAACCTTTCTTATCTCTCATTTATCTTTTGCTACTATCAACATGTCATCAACATAAAGAAGTAGATACACAAAAGAACCGTCAATGTTTTTCTTAAAGTAAACACAACTGTCAAAACTACTTCTTTTGAAATCATGAAAAGTCATAAAGGAATCAAACCTCTTGTACCACTGTCTTGGTGACTGTTTAAAACTGTAAAGGGACTTTTTCAGCAAGCAAACATAGTCCTCTTTTTTTGAGACTGTAAAACCCTCTGGTTGTTGTATGTAAATATCCTCCTTAAGTTCTCCATGCAAAAATACAGTTTTTACATCTAACTACTCAATCTCCAAATCATGCATCGCCACAATACCAAGCAAAGCTCGAATCGATCTATGCTTCACAACTGGGGAGAACACATTTGTGAAGTCTAGTCCTGGAATTGACTATAACCCTTTGCAACAAGCCTTGCTTTATATCTGGGTTCTTCAACGCTTGGAGTCTATTATTTCTTTTTAAAAACCCATTTACAACGAACAACTTTTTTACCTTTAGGAAGTTTCACAAAATCCCATGTTCTATTTTTGTGGAGTGATTCCATCTCCTCTTTATAGCAAACATCCACTTTTCTAAGTCTTCACAGCTAACCGCCTTAAAATAATTAGATGCCTCTTGGTTTGCATCTATATCTTCAGCCACATTTAAAGCATAAACAACTAGATCAGCCTCGGCATACTTCTTTGAAGGTTTAATTTCTCTTCTAGTTCTATTTTTGGCGATAAAGTACTGTGGTGAAGAAGCAACTCTATTCTTAATTTTTGTACTGGCTTGAGGAGTCGACTCTGAATTAATATGATGCTCCATCTACATTTGATTTTCTTTATTGAAAGAATCTTTAAGAGATAAGTTAGGTAGCATAGCAGTTTCATCAAAAACAATATCTCTGCTAATCACAACTTTTCTAGTTTTAGGACACCATAACTTATACCCTTTAACACCATCTTTATAACCAAGAAAAACACATTTAATGGATCCTTATTAAAAATTTCTATTATCAACATAAGCATACGCAAGACACCCAAAGATCTTTAAATCAGAATACTTAGTAGGATTACAAGACCATACCTCTTGTGGAGTCTTTTTCTCAATGGCAACAGATGGAAATCGGTTGATCAAAAAACATGCAGTAGAGGCTGCTTCTACCCAAAATGACTTTGGTAAGTTGGCATTTAACAACATAGATCAAACATTCTCCATGATCGTTCTGTTCATTTGTTCTGCAACACCATTTTACTGTGAAGTGTGACGAACTATCAAGTGTCTCACGATCCCTTCTGACTTGCACAGTCTATTAAACTCATCAGAACAGAACTCTAAGCCATTGTTTGTGCGGAGGTATTTTATTTTTTTTCCCGTTTGTTTTTCAATCATAATTTTCTAAGAATTAAATGCGGAAAATACATCACTTTTCTACTTCAGGAAGAATGCCCAAATTTTTCTGGAAAAATCATCAATAAAAGTTAGCATATAATTAGCTCCACCTCTCGAAGGCACTCTGGATGGCCCCCACAAATCAGAATGAATATACTCCAACGTTCCCTTCGTGTTATGGATTCTTTTGGTGAATCAAACTCTCTTTTGCTTCCCAAAAACACAGTGCTCACAGAACTTTAGTTTGCAAATTCCTTGCCCATCAAGAAGTCCTGTTCTGCTCAATTCCGTCATACCATTCTCACTCATATACCCTAGGTGCATATGCCAAAGTTTAATAATATCATCATCTGGCAAGAAAGAGGAAGCGACAGCTGCATTATCAGTAATAGTAGAACCCTACAAAATATATAACTTGGTAGTCTTTCTCTGCCCTTTCATCACAACAATTAAACCTTTAGAAATCTTTAAAACCCAACTTTTAGCTGTGTATTTGTACCCTTTTGAATCAAGAGTACTCAACGAAATTAAATTTCTCTTCAATCCTGGAACATGTCGTACGTCACTAAGTGTTCTGACAACTCCATCAAACATATTAACTTTAATTGTTCCAACACCTGCGATTTTACACGAAACATTATTTCCCATCAAAACAACACCTTTAGACACTGTTTCGTAAGTTGTAAACCAATCCCGATTGGGACTCATGTGGAAGGTGCAGCTTGAATCAATTATCCACTCATTGCTCACTTTAGAATTGTTAACAAAAGCGACTAGAAGTTCACTATCGCTGTAGTCTTCTACAACATTGGCTTCACTGAAATTTTTTGGTTGTTTTCCTTTTTGATTCGCAGTTTCCCTTTTAATCTTGTTTTGTAGCTTATAGTACTCAGATTTAATGTGCCATTTCTTCATGCAGAAGTTACAAGTTTTACCTCTATTTGAAGATTTCGATCTACCATTAGATTTACCGCCAGGATTCTATTCTGTATCCTTCCATGATCATCATCAACATCCAGATCTTGTCTCCCATGAACAATGAGACTCTCCCACTGAGAGTCGGGTTTAACCACAAGATGCTTCATCTTATCATACGAGGTCAAAGAATCATAAACCTTATCAACTGTGAGAGACTCGCAGCTATATAAAATCGTGCCCCTAAAGGTTGAATAAGACGAGGGCAACGAACAAAGTAGAATCAACCCTAGATCTTCCTTATCATACTGAACCTCCATGGCCTCCAAGTTTGAGAGAAGTTCTTCAAACACTGTCAAATGTTTGTGTATAGATGCACTTTCCTCCAAACGATGAGCATAAAGATGCTGCTTCATATGCAGCTTGCTGGTTAGAGTTTTCGGTATACATATTTGTTCCAGCCTCTTCCATAATCCAGCGGCGGTCTTCTCCTTCATCACATCTTGTAAAATTTTATTAGACAAATGCAAATGTAACTGTGTTAACACTTTTCGATCCTTGTGCTTCTTCTCTTCCTCCGTCAATGTCGAAGGCATCTTCTCTACTCCTAGCAGGGCTTCCTCTAAGTCCATCTGCGTTGCCACAATGCAAATCTGGTATTGCGATCAAACAGCAAAATTTCATACTTCAAATATGTCATTACCGTGATCGAGATAAACAACTCAGAAGCTCTGATACCAATTTGTAAAAATAGAACGTTGGTAATGACAATATATCGCAAAGAAAAGAGAAATATAAATAAAGAACAAACAGATTTTACGTGGAAATCCTTTCAGGAAAAAACCACGGGTAGAGGAGAAGAAAATTTACTATGTCGAATTTGAATAAATACAATAGGAATAGCTATGTCTATTTATAGGCTTGTAAAGCCATATTCTAATAGGAGTGTTGTAATATTGAAACACCTTATTCTAATCAATATAAAATAGATGGAGTTTAATAAGGTTTAAAAAATATTATTCTAAAATAAAATAAAAGAAGTGTATTTCTATATAGATTTTACTTTTATTTTATTTTACTACTGTATTTTATTTAAATAAGGATTCGGGTCACTTAATTCTAACATTATATTTAAAGTAGATTGGAATTAAAGTTAAATTCACAGGATAGAAATTTTTAAAACACATTTGACAACAAATGCAATACTTAATAACATCATTTCTAACAGTAAATAATTTAAGTTGCATACCTCACGCCCATTATCAATTATGCTCACAAAACCATCTGAATGTAAAACAACATCTATTTTTGTTGCAAAACCTGCGTGAGCCTCATCAACAGCATTATCCAATATCTCGTCTGCCTAATAGAAAGAAGTAAAATCAAACATCTAATGAATTTTACCACCAAAGTTCCTAGAAATATCAAAAGAAAAAAAAAAGGAAAAAGAAATTACCAAATGGTGCAAACTGACACGTCCAATGATAAAAGAATGTACAATGGGTCTTAATATACAATACAAAGTGGGAAAGGAACGAGGGAAGGTAAATCTTACAATACGACCCAAGAAAAAAGAAATATGAATATGCTCTATTTACATGATGCTTCCCTTTAGATGAATTTACAAGATTGATGTCAACAAAAAATAGTAGTTTAGGGAAAATTTTACCAGCAATGCTTCATCATGGTGCATTAGTATATCGTATCTCACCGGAGATCAACAAAATCAAACTTTATCTTGGGATTCATAAACACATGAGAGCAATGCTCATAGATTGGGGTTCCATCTGAAGGCTCCTCATGGGGATGGAATCCTCGTTGTTGGTAGTTACGGAAAATGGACACACCACCAAGATCAGACAGATGAAAGATACCATGTAGGCTGCAATAGAATACAACAATCGTTAATGTGTAAAAAACGCATATAACAAGGAATATCTTTTTGACCTAAGAGGTTCCTACAAACATTGTTTGTATTTTTCAGTGCTAAGCTTTAATCACATTGCTACTTGTAATCATTTTCAACAACCTAGCTGAGCAGGTTAACCAGTTGTTTAAGATACAAGGAATCAGGATAACCCTATCCTTTTCCTATTCAACCACTAAACAAAACGAAGATTTAAAGACATAATATGCTTCTGCACACAGCAAGGTAAAAAGAATCTCTGGTGCAGAAAAATTTGTCTGCATTTCAATTCTATTTGGTAGATGTCATCTTCTCTATCATCACTTTATATGTTTGCTTAAAGATGACCATAAGGAAAATATGAAGAAAGGTTTGAAACATTAGTACCGGATTACTAACTAAAAAGTACCGTGTAGTGCAAATAATAGCAAACAATTGTGTAACCATGATAGATTTGCATTCACCAATATAAAGTTGGTAAATTTTCATCAGATTCAAAGCCATGGTCATTAGGAGAAAAATGCGAATCTACTTGGACGTGTCAGTTGGGGCCATAACAATTGCAGTTGCTTCCGATAGCATAATTTTAACTCTAAATTAAAGAATGTACTAAAAAAGGGTACTGTTTTTCAAAATTACCTGAATTTCCTCATAGTTATAAGCTTTCGAGCTTTTGCTTTCATAAAAAGATTCAGTTGTGATGTTAGAAGACATAAATGCCCTCGGTGTAAGTACATTTTGACCTGGAAACCAGCAAATGCTCTTCAATGCAAAGTTGGTCCTACAAAATCAGTGACAAATAGAAAATGAGAAAAGTAAAATAGAAACAAAACCCGTATTAACCATTCACCCAACTTCGTATTCTTTCCCACTTATTGGAAAAAATATGGGAAAAAGGAAAATCGGTGAAACGAGAGAAAAGAAGAAAAACCTGGTGTGGAAGAAGATGGAATAATGAGGAAAAGAAGCGAGAGAATGGAAAGAAAGAAAATAAAGAAAACAAAGAGAGCGAGAGGCCATAAGACGAAGAGGAAGATGAGGATAAAGATATCGCGAAAAGAAAGCCTAAAAAGCTAAAACCTAACTAAACAATTTATGAACTTCAAAGCAAATTCATTGCAAGCAATAATAACACCTCTAATCTAAGATTATGAAACCCTTGTAACTTTTAATTGAGTTTTATATTCAAACCCAATTCACAACACTAACATAGAGCAGAGAATATAAGCTTCACAAAACCCAAAAAAGAAAAAACAAGGAAAAAAAGGAAATTTTTATATGCCAAAAAATTGAATATGAGATTTCATCAAGTAAAAAGAATAAAACAACATAGAGTAGAGAATATAGAGAAAATTTTAATTAAAAAAAAGAAAGAAACCCCAAGAGCGAGAAGAAAAGACAAACAAAGGAGAAAGAGAATCGGAGGAAATTTATAATTGGAAAACGAAAAATTTAATAAGAAATAAATGAGAAAAAGGGATTTAATAAGAGTGTTAAAAAAACTAAGGTTATCAAAACGGTGTGGTTTTAAAAAAGTAAAAAAAAAATATTTGTGGCATTTATGGAAAAAAACGCCGCTATTGCTTTACCTTTTGCCTATTGCTTTACCTTTAGCAGCATTTTTTTATAAACGCCACTATTGCTTTACCTTTAGCGAACACCGCTATTGCTTTACCTTTTTCAATGTTTATGAGAAAAACGCCACTATTGTTTTACCTTTTGCAACGTTTATGAAAAAAACGCCGCTATTGCTTTACCTTTTGCAGCGTTTATGCAAAAACGCCACTAAGCCACTAAAAACGCTGCTAAAAACTTGTTTTGCTGTAATGAATTTTGAAGCTACAATTTAAGCTTTCACAATTTAAAGCCACAATTAAGGCCACAATAAATAGAAAATTTAATTTCCAATTTATATTTCCCTTCGACTTTGTTAAACGTTACAATTAAAATTCTGAAACAAAATCAAAATCAAAATCAAAATCAATTCTATTGAACAACATGATTAAATCCCGAAATGGAATTATTTAATTAAATATTGTTTGGAAACAAAATCACAATAAAATCTGTTAAGCAACGAGAATAAATCCCTAAATAGATTCTTCAATTTAATTCTAATTTGGGAACAAAAAACAAAATCGAATAGAATCTATTAAACGGCGGGAGTAAATCCCGAAACTGATTATACAATTTAATTCTAATTTGTAAACCAAATTAAAAGTGAATAAAATCTGTTAAACAGCGTGAATAAATCCCGAAACAGATTATATTTCATTTTAATTTCTAATTTGGCAACAAAATCGAGAATGGAATAAAATCTGTTCAATAGCGGGAATAAATCCCGAAACAGATTTTATTTAATTTTAATACTCATTTTGGGAAAAAATCAAAAATGGAATAAAATCTGTTGAACTGCAAGAATAAATTGCGAAAAAGATTTTATTACTCATTTTGGAAATAAAATAAAAAAAATGAAATAAAATCCGTTGAACTGAGTGAGTGATTAAGCCTGTAAAAATCCTTCAAAATTCAAAGCCTTTTATAGGCATTTAGGATGGTGGAATTTTTGGAAATTTCCACAAAATCTGCCATTAAAGGAGCTAACAAATCAATTTGATTAAAAATTAAATCAAATTGATTGGAATAAAATAAAATAAGATAAACGTCCTTTTATAAACAAATTATGTTTGATGAGGAAAAATAATGTCATGTTAGGCTAAAATATCCCCAGGCCCATTTTGGGCCTGACCGGTCCGGACATTTTGCGCTGCCCACATCGTGCGATGCGCCCCAGCCCTCATACTTTCATTATACATTACGTATTGTGTTGACGACGCATATGTCTCAACTTGTCATTGTACATTATGTTAGCAAGACGCCCCCGCACTTTCAAATGGTTGTAGGATGGTTTTATTCCTTTCCGTAACTCATCTGGGGTCTTGTCCCTTTTCTTGCGTGGCACCTTATTTAAAAGGTAATTAGTTGATAGAGAAGTTTCCCCCCATATTTCCTATGATAACCCATAGCTTTCTAGCAGGTGTTCATCATTTCCCTTAGAGTCCGATTTTTTGTTCGACTACTCCATTTGATTGAGGAGAGTACTGTGGTGTCACTTCATAAATAATACCAAGTTGTGCACAGTATTCACAAAATGATTCAACAAATTCACCACCACGATTACTTCTTACCATCTTAATCTTTTAATTAAGTTGGTTTTCAACTTCCTGCTTATAGAGAATAAATTTCTCTATAGCTTCGTCCTTGCTCTTACGCAAATACACGTAGCAAAATTTTGTGCTGCCATCAATGAAGGTAATAAAAAAAATATTTATTCCCTCTTCTCGTTTGAACCAACTTTAAATCACAAACATCGCTATGTATTAAATCAAGTGGTTCTTACGCTTCTTTCAACATTTTGAATTAGAAAAATTATCAACTTTTGTTAGACGATAGGAATTTAATAAAACCTGAAACAAAAGTTTACACGGTTTAATCGAAAACACAATAAAACAATGCACCAGGTAGATAACTATGAAAGAGAGGTGGTGCACTTGGCCCGCTTAAATATCAAGTCTTTCAAAGAACCAGTCCTAGACATGCACTCTCATATCGTCTTTTTAATTCACCGTTGACAAATTTCTTTTCCTTTAATGTCACAATTTTGAAGCTACAATTTAAAGCCACAATTATGGCCACAATAAATAAAGAATTTAATTTCCAATTTATATTTCCCTTTGACTTTGTGAAACAGTACAATTTAAATTCTGAAATAAAATCAAAATCAAAATCAATTCTGTTGAACGACAAGATTAAATCCCGAAACAGAATTATTTAATTAAATACTGTTTTGAAACAAAATCTAAATAAAATCTGTTAAGCGGCAAGAATAAATCCCGAAATAGATTATTCAATTTAATTCTAATTTGGGAACAAAAAAAAATCGAATAGAATCGGTTAAACGGCAGGAGTAAATCCCGAAATAGATTATACAATTTAATTCTAATTTAGAAATCAAATTAAAATCGAATAAAATTTGTTAAACGGCAGGAATAAATCCCAAAACAGATTATATTTAATTTTAATTTCTCGTTTGGCAACAAAATCGAGAATGGAATAAAATCTGTTGAACAGCGGGAATAAATCCCGAAATAGATTTTATTTAATTTTAATACTCATTTTGGGAAAAAATAAAAAATGGAATAAAATCTTTGAACTGCAAGAATAAATCACGAAACAGATTTTATTTGATTTTAATACTCATTTTGGAAATAAAATAAATAAATGAAATAAAATCCATTGAACGACGGGAATAAATCCTAAAACGGATTTTATTTACTTTTAAATTGGAAACAAAAATGAATAAAATTCTTTAAACGGAGGGAATAAATCCCAAAACAGATTTTATTTAATTTAAAATTTTATTTTTTAATAAAAATATTTTTTTCTTTCCTTTTCGCCTTTATGACTCGTTTGTCTCGGATTATAGAATTGCAAAAATAATAGGCTCTGTCTTCAGATTGCTAGACAAAACATGTTAGCGAACAAAAATATATAAATATAAATAAAAGAATATTTATATATATAATAAAATAAATTGAATAATTTATATTTAAATTATCAGATATGAAAAACCAATAAATAACATAACAAAAAGCAGAAATCACAAGGAAGAAACAAGTTTTACTAGATGTTGAGGCCTGTTTTATACAATTTGCTTACGACAAATCTGTCGCTCCTACGGTACTTGGAGAAACGTTGGTCGAATGTCTCCCAGGATACAACAACACGATGATCAAAGCAGTAGCACCTTTCCAGTGATCAACGAACAAGCGATGCCTTTTTCTATCACTGAACATTGGAAAATATAGAGAGGAAAACAGAAGAATTTTGGATAGAAAATAATCTCGGTGTGAGAGAGTGATTAAGCGTGTAAAAATCCTCAAAATTCAAAGCCTTTTATAGGCATTTAAGATGGTGGAATTTTTGGAAATTTCCACAAAATCTGCCATTACAGGAGCTAACAAATCAATTGGATTAAAAATTAAATCAAATTGATCGAAATCAAATAAAATCAGATAAATGTCCTTTTATAAACAGATTATGTTTGCTGAGGAAAAATAATGTCGTGTTGGGCTAAAATATCCCCAGGCCCATTTTGGGTCCAATAGGTCCGGACATTTCGCCTTGCCCACGTTGTGCGGATGCACCCCAACCCCCGCACTTTTATTATACATTACGTATTGTGTCGACGACGCATATGTCTCGACTTATCATTATACATTATATTAGCAAGACAACCCCGCACTTTCAAGTGGTTGTAGGATGGTTTTATTCCTTTCTATAACTCATATGGTGTCTTATCCCTTTTCTTGTGGGGCACCTTATTTAAAAGGTAATTAGTTGATAGAGAAGTTTTGTAACACCCCTAACCCATATCTATTGCTGGAATAGGGTTACAGAGCATTACCGGACTTATTTCTTAAACAGTCATACATTCTATATTCATTTCTCAAATCCAAACAAGAGTCATTAAAATTCAGTCATATAGTCCCTAACACAAGCGCTCAGGGCTAATAACAAGCATTAAAAGTGGTTCGAGACTAAATCGAATACTTAATATTTTTTTACAAAAACATAGAAAATTTTCAAAGTGCAGAGAACACACACCTGTGTCACAGACCGTGTGGATATTCGAAATGGATCACATGGCCTTGTCCTGGCTCATGTCTGACCCCGTGTAATTCTCTAACTTGGGTCATCTGACCAACCACACGCCCATCTGATTAGCCCGTATACCCTTCGAAATGGCTTCACACGCCCATGTGCCAAGCCGTGTGCTAGGCCGTGTGAAAATTGGAGGGCATACTGACTTGTACCACACGACCAAGCCACATGCCCTTGTGTTAGGCCTTATGAAGCTACTGGATTGGTTTCTAGATAAGTACCGGGGGATACACGGTCGTGTCACCTAGCTATGTGTCACACATGGCTGAGACACACACCCCGTGTTTCTGCTCGTGTGGACAAAAATAGGCTATGTTTCAAGCCACATTTCTCACGCAAATTTGAATCAACCTAAACACATCCAATAGCATATGACCCTAACATCAATAGGCATTCGAACCAAGTCCAAATCATGTATTACCAATAGCAACAACCATAATACTCCTAACATCTCAATTTTCCATTTCAAAACATACCAATATCACTTTCAAGAATTCACTTAAATGGTCAATTTCATATATGCATTGTTTTGCCTAATACTTATTGATCGTGATTTTCCGTGATAAGTTTTATAAATTTATAATGACTCATTCTTGAAACTAACTATTATCACGACGTAGGCAAGTGTACCTATCGAACAGTAGTATAGCTTTAGCAAGACCGGATTATCAAACCTAAAGGACTAGGAGTACTAGTAATGACTGTCTTATTATTATCTAGCCGAAGAAAAGAGATTTTTTTTAACTAACTAACTTATTAAACTATGAACTTGCAGAAAATAGAATTTGGAAAATTACTTTTGGGGAAAGCGATTGATTAAGACAATACCTAAGGAAAAATCCACCTAGACTCTTACTTGTTATTCTGGCTCCGAACCGGACGATTTATTCATTTAACTTGTTCTGTAGAAATCCCTAATGTATATTATTATCCCTCTCGAGACTAACAACGTCTAATCCCTAGGTTGAATAACCGAGAGTTATCTCTAATTAACACCCTAAGGTTGCATTAACTCGATCTATGGATTCCTTTATTAGGTTTCACCCTAATCTGGCCAAATCTTGTCACCCTATCTCTAGGCGCGCAATCAACTCCGCTTAATTACGACAAAGTTACTCTTAGTCAGGGTCTATTCCTCCTCCAACTAAGAGTAGTAACTTGAAGTGATATCCTGAAATACCAAAACAATAATTAAGAGCACATAATTAAGAACAAGTCAAATATTTATCATACGATTCAGAAATAATAACAAGGTTTCGCCATAGGTTTCATCCCCCTTAGGTATTTAGGGGTTTAGTTCATAACTAAACAAGAAAACATCTCAGAATAATAAAGAATACAAAACATAAAAAAAAACAAAACTCCTGAAGGGAAATTGAGGAGAGATCTTCGATCTTGATGGTGGATCCAAACCGAGATGGATCAATCGGCTTCCTTGGAGTAATTCCTTACTCCCTATTCTCCGTCTCCCTTTTCTTCCTCCTCTAAGGTGTATTAATAGGCTTTGGAATGCCTAAGAACCCTAAAAAGTGGCCTTTTCTGAATTGAACTTAGCTAGGGTTAGGCACGGACACGACCGTGTAGCACAACCATGTGCGACTACTTCAGGCCGTGTTCGAGCCTGTTAGATTGGCACGGGCGTATGACCTTCCCATGTGAGTTGTGCTTCAACTTTGCCAGATTGGCGCGGCCGTGTAAGCTGCCCGTCTGAAGAGGTCCAAGCCATGTTGATTTCGTGCTCATTTTCTCCGTTTTTGGCCCTTTTCTCGTTCCTTTCGTTCTCCTATGCTTACCTGAGAATAAAACATGAAATTAAGGCATTAGGAGCATCGAATTCACCAAATCTAAGGAGAAATCATTCATAAAATACGTTAAGCATGGGTTATAAATATGTATAAATTACGGTTTATCACTTATCATGCTAATACATTCTCAAATTCAATCATTTGCTACCTTAAATACCAATTAACAACAAGGCATTCACATAGCAATTATAAACCACATATCAAAGGGCCATTTACATATATTTACATAACAAAGCATATTCCATTGTCAAGCCATATCAATGGCTAAAAACATAACATAACATATAGACTTCCATTGACCAACTAACCTATACATGCCATATAACCAAAATAGATAATGTCTAAAAGTATCAAAACAACGGCTAGATAGTGTGATGAGATCTCCGACAACTTTCAATCCCAGCAAGCTTCGTAATCACTATAAAACATGAAAAAATAAACAAAGTAAGCTATTAAACTTAGTAAGCTCGTATGGCTAAAAAGTACAACTTATCAGTCATTCACAATTTAAAGAAGCATAAGTAAACATAGGTAAGTTATAATCAAATCCAAAGGTTAGCACATAATCATAACCAAGTTATTCATGTATGAGTACATCAACTATGAATTACTTGACATACTTCACAATTACCTGAATTGATTCGTACCATATTTTATATCCTCGTACCATAATCTTCACCTATTGAACCATTTGGAATACTATTAAATACCCAAGAATCTGCACACTAAGTGCCAATACATGGTCGAAACCATCTCTATCTCATATCTCATCTAAATGCTCACTCTTAAGCTATCACTGGGTCTGCTCACACAAGCTAACGATCAAGATGTAGCTACCGGTGTTGCTCACACAAGTTGACGAGTAATCGCAACACATGCCAGAAAACTCAGACACTGGTAAAACGTATAGGACCAGCAATCAAAACACGGTAACCTCTAATGACATGTCATTTGTATCTATCTATTCCTAAAGTTCAACCAAGATTTCATACGTCGCCAAATCTTCGTCAAATATTTCTGTGAAGTAGTATTCACCAAGAATGCAATAATAAAGTATTTAAAACACAATTACTTTAATACTTATTAACATACGAAGTTACCTCGAATTAATACGGAGAAAATTGACCGATCAATCCACTATTTTGTTTTTCCCCTAATCTAATTTCGAATGTGGCTTTTCTTGATCTACAGATAATCAAATTTAACTTATTTAAATATCATTCTATTCAATTTAACCCAAAATTCATATTATGGCAAAATTACCATTTTCCCTAAACATTTAACTTCTTTACAATTTAGTCCCTAGCTCATAAAAATGCAAATTCATGCAATTTAATCCACACCCATGCTAGCCGTATTCTATATAAATCCATAGCAGCCCATAATTTTCATTATTTCACACATTTACCACAAAATTTTCACATTTCACAAACAAATCCCTAATTTGCAATTTCATTAAAAATCACTTAACAAATGTTGCTTATTTAACAACAATCATTGATTTTCTACCATTAAAATTTAAAATACATACACATTCAACACTGGTGAAACCATAGTACTTTAATAGTTTTACAAATTAGTCCCTGGGCTAGCTAGATTAAGCTACAACGACTCCAAAAACATATAAATCATTAAAAACGGGATGAAAAATACTCACATACAAGACTAGGAGTGGAGACCGACTGTTTAAGCTTTCATGGAGGTTTCTACTTCATAATTTCAGTGGTATCATTCATTAAGGAAGATGATACATAATTTTTTCTTTTGTTTTAATTAGCTTATTTACTAAATTACTTAATTAACCTTGATATATTAACCTTAAAATCACTTAATTCATGTCCAGCAATGTCCACTCATAAAAAAATGGTCTAATTACCATCTAAGTACTCGTATATTTAAATTCTATAGCCCTTTAGTGCCTTTAACTAATAGAACTCAAGTTTTGTACCTTACTTAATTTAGTCTTTTTATCGAATTGAGCATACAAACGATAAAATTTCTTAGCGAAATTTTTGTATGACACTACTAACATGCTATAGACATTAAAATAATAATAAAATAATTATTTCTACTTCAGATTTGTGGTCCGAAATCATTGTTTCGATTTCACTGAAAATGGGCTGTTACAAGTTTCCCTCCACATTTCAAATGATAACCCATAGCTTTCTAGCAAGGCATTCATCATTTCCCTTAGAGTCCGATTTTTCATTCAACTACTCCATTTGATTAAGGAGAGTATGGTGGTGTCACTTCATAAATAATACCATGTTGTGCACAGTATTCACCAAATGATTCAACGTATTCACCATCACGATTACTTCTTACCATCTTAATCTTTTAATTAAGTCTGTTATCATCTTCCTGCTTATAGAGAATAAATTTCTCTATAGCTTCAACTTTGCTCTTAAGAAAATACACATAGCAATACTTTGTGCTGTCACCAATGAAGTTACTAAAAATATTTATTCCCGCTTCTCGTTTAAACAAATTTTAAGTCACGAACATCGCTATTTATTAGATCAAGTGGTTCTTGTGCTTCTTTCAACAGTTTGAATTAGAAAAGCTATCAACTTTTGTAAGACGACAGCAGTTTAATAAAACCCAAAACAAAAGTTTACACGGTTTAATCGAAAACACAATAAAACAATGCACCAGGTAGGTAACTATAAAAGAGAGGTGGTGCACTTGACACGCTTAAATACCAAGTCTTTCAAAGAACTAATCTTAGACATGCACTCTCATATTGTTTTTTTAATTCACCATTGACAAATATCTTTTCCTTTAATGTCACAATTTTGAAGTAACAACTTAAGCTTTCACAATTTAAAGCCACAATTAAGGTCACAATAAATAGAAAATTTAATTTCTAATTTATATTTTCCTTTGACTTTGTTAAATGGTAGAATTAAAATTTTGAAACATAATCAAAATCAATTTTCTTGAACGACAAGATTAAATCCCGAAATAGAATTATTTAATTAAATATTGTTTGCAAACAAAATCAAAATAAAATCTATTAATCAACGGGAATAAATCCTGAACCAGAATTATTTGATTAAGTATTCTTTTAGAAACAAAATCAAGATCGAATAAAATCTATTAAACGGCGGGAATAAATCTCAAAACAAATTATACAATTTAATTCTAATTTGGAAACCAAATTAAAATTGAATAAAATTTGTTAAATGGCGGCAATAAATCTTGAAACAAATTTTATTTAATTTTGATTTCTCGTTTGGCAACAAAATCAATAATGGAATAAAATTGGTAGAACAGCGGAAATAAATCCCGAAACAAATTTTATTTATTTTTAATACTCGTTTTGGGGAAAAAATCAAGAATAGAATAAAATTTGTTCAACGCGGGAATAAATCTTGAAACAGATTTTATTTGATTTTAATACTCGTTTTAGAAATAAAATAAAAAAATAAAATAAAATATGTTGAACGGCGAGAATAAATCCCGAAACGGATTTTATTTACTTTTAATTTGGAAATAAAATCGAATAAAATTTGTTAAATAGTGAGAATAAATTCGAAATAGATTTTATTTAATTTAAAATTTTATTTTCAAATAAAAATATTGTTTTCTTTCCTTTTTGCCTTGGTGTCTCGTTTGTCTCGAATTAGAGAATTGCAAAAAATAATAGACTCTGTCTTAATATTATTGGACAAAACACGTTAGCGAACAAAAATATATAAATATAAATAAAAGAATATTTATATATATAATAAAATAAATTGAATAATTTATATTTAAATTATCGGATATGAAAAACCAATAAATAACATAACAAAAAGCAGAAATCACAAAGAAGAAACGATTTTTACTATATGTTGAGGCTTGTTTTACACAATTTCCTTAAGACAGATTAAGTCGCTCCTACGGTGCTTGGAGAAACATTGATCGAATGTCTCCCAGGATACAACAACATGATGATCAAAGCAGTAGCACCTTTGCAGTGATCAACAAACAAACGATGCCTTTTTCTATCGCTAAACGTTGGAAAATATGGAGAGGAAAAGAGAAAATTTTTGGGGAGAAAATAATCTCAGTGTGAGAGAGTGATTAAGCGTGTAAAAATCCTTCATAATTCAATGCCTTTTTTAGGCATTTAGGGTGGTGGAATTTTTGGAAATTTCCACAAAATCTGCCATTAAAGAAGCCAACAAATCAATTTGATTAAAAATTAAATCAAATTAATTTGAATCAAATAAAATAAGAAAAATATCCTTTTATAAACAGATTTTGTCTGCTGAGGAAAATAATTTCATGTTGAGCTAAAATATTCGCAGGCCCATTTTGGGCCTGACCAGTACGGATATTTCGCGTCGTCCACGTTGTCCGGTTCCACCCCAACCCCGACGGGTTTGGACCTGCACCCCCTGCGCATGAGGCAGGGTTCCAAGCTTAGTCATTCAATCACCCTTTAAGAGGGTTTCCATATATATATGCATCTTACACTTGGTATTTAACCATTGCGGGATCTAAGCTTTTACTTTTGCTCAACAAATATTTCCAAGTAGCTTACTTTGAGCATCAATTTCTCATTCATCACTCAACCATTTTGAGCATATGATATACCATTGCAAATGTCTCATGGAGTAGAATATGAAACCATAATTTTATTATTCAACTCCCCACTTTTACCTATTAGGAATATGCCTCAAAGTTCCTATAAATTACAATTTTTCCAAAATCCCCCACATGAATGAAAATTGATAGTTTTATCAAAAAAAAATTTGACTCCATGGGGTGATAAAATCTACGACTGATACTTGTATAGAATAGGTAGGTATCCACCACTGAACCTTCCCTTGTGAAAGTATATTTACTTTACTAGCTGACCAGTAGACATGATGTCCTTAAACTATTCTGTCATTTGTGTAAACGATGATATACCTCACATAACTACCTCCCTAGTAAGGTTTTAGTTCTCGTGGGTATGTTCATATAGGCGTGAACATCTCCTAGTTCTACAAGATTTTGAGAGATCTATGCCCCAATAGTCTCCTTGAAGCGGCCTCACTTCACTCTCACATAGGTGACTTATGTTTTTCGGCTCACCGAAACACACAACAGTCATTAAAAGCATTACTTAGCCTATCCCATTTTTAGTTACTGTTTACATTATAGGAATGGACTTGGGATAAGAACCCCCACAGTGACCTCATAGAGTCTATGCAATTAGGTTGTCCCTTTAAACCTAGATCTCAGGATCTCTAATCAACTAGGTAGGGTTTTCCTTCACATCCTTTTATTTTAATAGGCTTTAGTCTTTTTCCTTTCGATGTTTTGTCAATATGATCTCTATTTAAGCCTTTAGTCAGTGGATCCGTAATGTTATCTTTTGATTTTACAAAATCAATAGAGATAACTCCATTTGAGATCAGTTGTTTAATGGTATTGTGTCAACGACACATATGTCTCGACATATCATTGTACATTCTGTTAGCCAGACACCCCTGCACTTTCAAGTGGTTGTAGGATAGTTTTATTCATTTTCATAACTTGTAATGCCCTGAATTTGGGCCTAGAAGTATTAGGTTTTGAACAGGGGTGCATTTAGGAGACTGCACATAAATATTTAATTGTGTAAGGAAGTGAGATAATTGAGTGTTTGGCTTAGTGGTTGTACACTCTGGAAGTGTCTGGAAAGTCATGGCTTCAAGTCCAAGCTTCCACAAAATTTTTGCTTTTAAGGATAAAACCATATCTTTGGCCAGTAGGGCTATCAGTTTATTTTGGTAAAGTATGACATAAAAAGCTTGCTGGTCTAGTGGATAGTGGCGTGTGAAGTGTGCTAGTGGTTTGAGGTTCGAATCCTTACTTAAAGAAATGGAGGTTATTTTTGCTGCTGGCCATGGGAGGAAGTTGTGTTTGACCGAAACACCAAGAATTTGAACAAGTTTGAATGGATTGGTTGTCAGCCGAATCTAAGGAGATGGAAGGGAGGAAATTGTAGAGGAAATCGGGGAATTTGAGTGGTTTGAAGGTGTTGTACTGAAATTGGACTGTAGGCATACAGAGTTTCAGCTGAGGTTGGCTACTGTATCACAAGTTCTAGTTTTTGTCTACTTCGGGGTTCTTTTGCTTGATGGCCGAATGTGATAGAGTTCTTTAGGGTAGTTTGCATTTTGTTACTTTGTTTTTGGCAATCGATACAGCTTTTGGTTCCCCCTTTATGTTGTGTGTTGGGCGAACTCTTTCTTTTTTTCCCCTTCTTTCGTAACTGTGCTTTTTATTGGATCGATTGTTTCTTGCCCTCTCCCTTTTCTTCATTGTAACCATTGTAGCCGAATACCCTATTGCCCTCTTCTATTCTTTTGGGTCGCTAGCCTCTGGCTTAAGACCGAACTTTTTCTCCTTTGCCCTTCTAATCAGTTGTTGGTTCTCGGCCAAATACCATTCTTCTCCTTTCATTCGGTTTCCATCAATCACCATTTCTTTTGTTGATTCATTTAACCGAATACTCCATCTCCCTTAAGTCAATTGTTAGTGTTTTATTTTCAGTTTGTAGGAGTTCTCTGACGATCAGTAAGTGCTCATATTTCCCTTTTTGCATGTGTCTACCATTGAGATCTTTTCTTTTGAACATCTCTTTCTTCCTTTCGATTGTTGATAGGGGAAAACGATTGTTACACTACGCCTTTATTCACTCTCTGTAGTTTTAGCATTGGGTGAGTGTGGTCGATTGTACTTTCTCTCGTATCTGGACATTGCGTTTTTGGTCTCGATTAGTATAACTGTTCAAAGATTGATAGTTGATAAGTGTGGTTTGGATTGCAGATAGCCCTAAGGCCTTTTGATTGGTCTTTTACAGCGGAGTCAGGGAGTGAGCCATAATCGGATTGATTGGTTCTAGCGAGGGGTAAGTATTTGGGTAAGCTATCTTGGTAGGAGTTTTGGATAGATCGGTTGGTATGAGAATAATTGGATCTTGTGAATGAGTGTAGGTTGGAATACTCGTGGACTTTTCAGCGTATTCTCGTAAACAGGTGTGTAACCACACTGCTCTTATCGTAGACTGGCAAAAGCTGGAAAGTGTGACTTTTGGCACTACACGAGCGTGCGCTCGCTCGTGTGGTAATCCAAACACGTAAAACATGGGCGTTCGTGTGTAGAGGCCACCATGAGTGCTTTCATGGGCTTAGGCCGCTTTGGGCCATGTTGGGGCGAATTGGGCCGTGTGTGCCCTACGGGCTCGTGAGCCCCACACGGGTAAACCACACGGACGTGTGGAGAGTATTAGGGTAGACTGTGTAGTTCGCACAGTGAAGGCCATTTTTAGGCTTATTGGGCCACATCATGGGCTTTGGGCTCATTTTCACTGTTTGATTGTCAAGGTTGCACGGGTCACTCGAGACTACTGCGGACCTACTGTTGGGTCGGTAAGTGTACTTAGACCCCAAATTGATGAAATAATCGTTATACCATTATGAGGTAAATGATTGATATACCCCTATGCGATGTATGACTGTTTGAGCATGCCATTTTTACTGTATATGCATATATATTATGTTGCATTACATGGGGTGGGGTGAGATATATGATTTTGGAGGAAGTGTACTAAAAGGCTATAAGCCTATTACTGGCAGTTCTGCTGCAAATACTATTTTAGTGCCATAACCGGTACGACTTGGTGTGTAGGGTTGGATGGGTCGATTTTATCCCCACATAGTGTTTAGGGTTGGTACGAAGATGGTATGTAGAGGTTGGATTGGGTAGGATTTTCTGATTTCATACTGCATTGATTTTGTAATGGGCTTAGGCCCCACTGATACTGTTACTGGATTGGGCTCAAGCCCACACTATTTTTGATTCTGAAATGGGCTAAGGCCCTAACTGAAACTGAAAGGGCTTAGGCCCAAATTGTGTTTACTTTGATTGTTTTCTTATATGGGATTACACACTGAGTTTTCGTAAACTCACCTATCTGTTTTAACTGTACAGGTAATCTCCAGTCTAAGGCGGATCGGTGCTGTGAGGGACTCAAAGGTGGCCACACAATCGCTCTTGCTTCCTTATTGGATTTTTTATTTATAAGTAGTTTTAATTTTGGGGTTTTATTTATTTTGATTTATATCTGCTAGTAGTAGGATGCGAATTTTCAAAAAGGTATGCATGATTTACCAAAATACCACGAATACGTAAAATCATTTCAAAAGCTTCCGCGATAAACAAGATTTTGAAATTAATAACGTTTTAAAGTAAATACTTTTGATACTGACGCAAGTTTTAAAATTATTTTCTAGTTCATACAAAAAGTCTAAACATTGGGCTTTTCAAACAATATCATGTTTTACGAAAAACACTTCAATGTGACATCGCCAGATTCGGCCATAACGTCCAGGCCAAGTTTGGGGTGTTACGTTACTCATATGGTGTCTTGTCCCTTTTGTAACACCTCTAACCCGTATTCGTCGCTGGAACAGGGTTACAGAGTATTACAAAACACACGGAATAGTAAATCATTCAATTCATATGTCTATGCAAACATAAATTAATTCCATTCAAATACATTCATAACGCCCCTTAATCGAGCCCTTGAATCCCTAAAGATACAATAGAATCAATCCAGGACTAAATCGGAAACATTTGGAAAGTTTAGGAAAAAGTTGAAAAAGTTGGACTTCAAGGATCACATGACCATGTAGCCAGGCCGTGTGACTCACACGGCTAAGACACACGCCCGTGTCTCAGGCCATGTAACAATCGAAATAGGGACACACAGCCGTGTCCCAGCCCATGTCCATGCCCGTGTAACTCTCTGACTTGGGTCACACGGCCAAGCCACACGTTTGTGTGCCAGGCCGTGTAGCTTTCAAAAAGGTCTTACATGCCCGTGTACCAAGCCGTGTGCTAGGCCGTATAACTGCCTGACTTGTAACTCTTTAAAACCTACATGGGACAGACGGTCGTGTCACATGGCCGTGTGTCACACACGGTTGAGACACATGCCCGTGTCTTAGGCTGTGTGGACAAGAAAATGGCCAAAATCAAGTAATTCCTTTCACCTTTCTCAAGCATAAGCCTAAGTACATTTGCACACATGACCAAAGATTCAAAACATGCTTAAAACCTGCGTAAAATGACACATTCAATAGGCTAATATTCCATACAACCAATATGCCATTTAGGCACCTTAAACAAATACATTAAACATACCTAAAAATATGCATTTTTAACCATTCATCAACTAATTCATTTCCAACCATACCATTCTAGATTCAATACCATATCTTATCTATATTATACTCAATTCATAGCATACTAATGGTCATCTTAACATGCATCAGATAACTACTTAATTCATATTTTTAAGATATCAAAAGTACCAAAAAGGGGGACATCCAAACAACTTACACAACCAAGTTATTCTACTCAATTAATCATTCATTATCAGCAGTTACTATATATACATATCTCGTACTATGTTATTCTACTCAAAATTTCTTATAGATATTAAATTCTAAACCGAATGAACTTACTTGGACAGAATTATAATAGTTGCCAAAGTTCAGGGACTATTCTACTATCTTTCCTTTTCCACGAGTATCTACGGGTCTTGATCTAAAATATAGAATTCTTCAATTATCAACTTACATTTCACATTCCAATCCATTTTACAGTTAATACCCTTTTATTTTTCAAATTTACACACTTACCCTAAACTTTTATAATTTTTTCAATTTAGTCACTTAACCCAAAATTCATCAAATTAAGCATTTTTCTCAAAAAATAATTCTATCCAAATATACTAGAACCTTAAATAGTCCCTAACGAACATTAAATTCACTATAAAACCCTAAAATTTTAACATTTTTACAATTTAATCCTAAAATAAAAAATCTAATAAAAATCACTTTACAAATTTATCAAATAACATAATCAAAACTCCAAATACATGGTATTCATAAAAACATTCAATATTAATCAATGGAAACTTCCAAAATTTTTAACAGAATAAAAAATGAAGGTACAAGCTAGCAAGACCTAGTTGTAACGATCTTAAAAACAAAAAAATTACAAGAAAATGGTTCAATTTCCTTACCATGCAAGAAAAAAAGATGAAAAAAGCTTCCTAAGTCATCAATGGTGAGGTTCGGCCAACAATAAGAGAAAATGAGAAAAAAATAAAGCTTTTGTTTCAATTTGTTTCATTAATTTTTGAATAATTTACAAAATTGTCATTAAACCTATTTTCTTTAATTTTTTTCTTTAATTAATAATCTCATTACCGTCCACTACTAACTAATGAGGTATAATTGTCTTATTGGTCCTTCAATTTTAAATAATTAAGTTATTAAATACCTAAATACAGTAATTACTAAGTTTTGCACATTTTACAAATTAGTCATTTTTCTTTAATTAACTATCTAAACGTTAATATTTTTGAACCAACTTTTCAAAAAACTTTAGTGACTCCATAAATATTCTAAAAATAATATTTACGTGTCCACGCGACAGAAATTTGTGGTCCCGAACCATTATTTTGTCACCACTGAAAATCAAGTTGTTACACTTTTTCTTGCGAGGCACCTTATTTAAAAGGTAATTAGTTGATAGAGAAGTCCCCCCAATTTCCTATGATCACCCATAGCTTTCTAGCAAGGCATTCAAAATTTCCCTTAGAGTCCAATTTTTTGTTCGACTACTCCATTTGGTTGAAGAGAGTATAGGGGTGTCACTTCATAAATAATACCATGTTGTGCACAGTATTCACCAAATGATTCAACATATTCACCACCACGATTACTTCTTACCATTTTAATCTTTTAATTAAGTTGGTTTTCAACTTCCTACTTGTAGAGAATAAATTTCTTTATAGCTTCGTCTTTGCTCTTAAGCAAATACACAACAATATTTTGTATTGTCATCAATGAAGGTAATAAAAAATATATTTATTCCCTCTTTTTGTTTGAACAAACTTTAAGTCACAAACATCGCTATGTATTAGATCAAGTAGTTCTTTTGCTTCTTTCAACAGTTTGAATCAAAAAAATTATCAACTTTTGTTAGACGACAGGAATTTACTAAAACCCAAAACAAAAGTTTGCACGGTCTAATCGCAAACACAATAAAACAATGCACCAGGTAGGTAACCCTGAAAGAGAGGTGTTGCACTTGGCACACTTAAATACCAAGTCTTTCAAAGAACCAATCCTAGACATGCACTCTCATATTGTTTTTTTTTAATTCACTGTTGACAAATTTCTTTTCCTTTAATGTCACAATTTTGGAGATACAATTTAAGCTTTCACAATTTAAAGCCACAATTAAGGCCACAATAAATAGAAATTTTAATTTCCAATTTATATTTCCCTTTGACTTTGTTAAAGGGTAGAATTAAAATTTTGAAACAAAATCAAAATCAATTCTACTGAATGACAGGATTAAATCCTGAAACAGAATTATTTAATTAAATATTGTTTGGAACCAAAATCAAAATAAATCAAGAAATAGAATTATTTAAGTAAATAAAATCAGTTAAGTGGTAGGAATAAATCCCGGAACAAAATTATTTGATAAAGTCTTCGTTTAGAAACAAAATCAAGATCGAATAAAATCTGTTAACTTACAGGAATAAATCTCAAAATAGATTATTCAATTTAATTCTAATTTGGCAACAAAAAAAACAAAATCGAATAGAGTCTATTAAATGGCGTGAATAATTCCCAAAACAGATTATACAATTTAATTCTAATTTGGAAACCAAATTAAAATCAAATAAAATCTATTAAACGGTGGGAATAAATCTCGAAACAAATTTTATTTAATTTTAATTTCTCGTTTGGCAACAAAATCAAGAATGGAATAAAATCTATTGAACAGCAGATAAAATCTGTTGAACAGCAGGAATAAATCCCGAAACAGATTTTATTTAATTTTAATACACGTTTTAGGAACAAAATCAAAAATGGAATAAAGTTTGTTGAACAGCGGGAATAAATCTCGAAACAGATTTTATTTGATTTTAATACTCGTTTTGGAAATAAAATAAAAAAATGGAATAAAACCCGTTGAACGACGGGAATAAATCCCGAAACGGATTTTATTTACTTTTAATTTGGAAACAAAATTAAAATAAAATCTGTTAAACGGCGGGAATAAATCTCGAAACAGACTTTATTTAATTTTAATATTCGTTTGGAAATAAAAACAAAATAAAGAATAAAATTTGTTGAACGATGGGAAAAAATCCTGAAATAGATTTTATTTAATTTAAAATTTTATTTTTGAATAAAAATATTTTTTCTTTCCTTTTCTCCTTGGTGTCTCGTTTGTCTCAGATTAGAGAATTGCAAAAAATAATAGGCTCTGTCTTAAGATTGTTGGATAAAACACGTTAGCAAACAAAAATATATAAATATAAATAATAAAATATTTATATATATAATAAAATAAATTGAATAGTTTCTATTTAATTTATCGGATATGAAAAACCAATAAATAACATAACAAAAAGCACAAATCACAAAGAAGAAATGAGTTTTACTAGATGTTGAAGCCTGTTTTACACAGTTTCCTTAAGGCAGATTCGGCCGCTCCTACGGTACTTGGAGAAACGTTGATCGAATATCTCCAGGATACAACAACACGATGATCAAAGTAGTAGCACCTTTGCAATGATCAACGAACAAACGATATCTTTTTATATCACCGAACATTGGAAAATATGGAGAGGAAAAGAGAAGAATTTTGGAGAGAAAATAATCTCGATGTGAGAGAGTGATTAAGCATGTAAAAATCCTTCAGAATTCAAAGCCTTTTATAGGCATTTAGGACGGTAGAATTTTTGGAAATTTTCATAAAATCTACCATTAAAGGAGCCAACAAATCAATTTGATTAAAAATTAAATCAAATGATTGGAATCAAATAAAATAAGATAAATGTCCTTTTATAAACAAATTATGTCTACCACCAGTTCGAAAATTTCGCGTCACCTATGTCATGCTAGTGTGCTCCCTAACTCGACGGGTTTGGACTTGGACCCCCCCTCCCCCAAGCGCGAGGCAAAGTTCCAAACTTAATCATTCAATTACCCTTTAAGATGGTTCCCATATATATACACATCTTACACTTGATATTTAACCAATGAGGTCTAAGCTTTTGCTTTTCCTCAACAAATATTTCCAAGTAGCTTACTTTGAGCATCAATTTCTCATTCATCACTCAACCATTTTGAGCATATAATATATTATTGTAAAAGTCTCGTGGAGTAGAATATGAAACCATAATTTTATTATTCAAATCTCCACCTTTATCTATTGAGAATATGCCTCAAAGTTCCTATAAATTACAATTTTTCCAACATCTACCACTTCAAAGTTTTCAGATCTTTGTTTGAGATGTGTCCACTTTGTTAAGGCCTATTGTCATTTATGTCCAATGAGTTTCTTATCTTCTAATGGTATTTTTTTTTTTTTGGTAACCGTCTAAAGGTAAATCTTCCCTCAGTGTTCTGATAACTTGTCCTGCATGTTCTCAAGAAGAAACTTTCTATTCTTTTATGTGTTAATGTCATGAAAAAAATTACACAAAAATTACTAATTTTTTAAAAAAATTAGTTGCACAAAAATAAAAAATATTAACTTATGAAAAAAAAATAAAATGATTAAAATTTGTAAAAAAAAATGTTTATTTATAATTTAAAAAATTAATTATTTTAAGTAATTTAATTAAAATTAAATTAAGATGGAGAAGATATTAAATATGGATCTTTATTATTTTTAAAATTTAACGACGTGTCACTATTTTATTGGTGCTTAAAAACTATACTTTTTAATATCATCCTAATATAATTTATTCTAAAAAGAAAATATATCAAAAAATAAAGTTAGAAACCAAACATGGCGCTTCGAAAAATGCAAGAGTAACTGTTGGGCTATTTATGTGGAATGAAGAAGAAAATGGTAATTTAATTGATTTAATTTAAAAACTGTATGTTTATTAAAAGTATTGGTTTAAAATCGGTACTTGTCAACTTGAATGAGAGGTCTTAGGAATTTGTAAAATTTGTACTAAAAAAATTTAATTATTTTAAGTAATTTAATTAAAATTAAATTAAGATGGAGAAGATATTAAATATGGATGAGTATATAATAATACTTTATTATTTTTAAAATTTAACGACGTGACATTATTTTATTGGTGCTTAAAAACTATACTGTTTAATATCATCCTAATATAATTTGTTCCAAAAAGAAAATATACCAAAAAATAAAGTTAGAAACCAAACATGGCACTTCGAAAATGCAAGAGTAAATGTTGGGCTATTTTTGTGGAATGAAGAAGAAAATGGTAATTTAATTGATTTAATTTAAAAACTGTATATTTATTAAAAGTTTTGGTTTAAAATCGGTACTTGTCAACTTCAATGAGAGGTCTTAGGAATTTATTCTAGTTAGGAGTAGGTTGGAAATATTTTTAATGTACCTGGCTACATTAGAGCTTGAATGCACCATATATACCACCCCCTACACAACAAAGCAGCTCAGCTTCATTCTAGTAATAAGATCCCCTTCCAAAGCTATTAGCAGCTACCCATCGAAACTAGTAGTTCACCAAAGCATGGCTTCTGAACCAGGAATTCTCACTGACTGGCCATGGAAGCCTCTTGGAAGCTTTAAGGTAAGATGGTCTCTTTCCTTTTTTATATATTAATTTTCTCCCATATCGAGTCAATTCTCTCTTGCATTTTCATTCATCTATGTTGTGTTGTTGGATGGGTATTTACAGTATATAATCCTGGCTCCTTGGATCACAGAGAGCATGTACTCGATTATAGTTGGGGATGAAAAGGGGTGGGATGTTTTCAACCTTACGATACTCCCACTCATGTTGTGGAGAATGTTGCACAGCCAACTTTGGATTAGCCTTTCTCGTTATCGAACTGCCAAAGGCACCAACAGGATTGTGGACAAGGGTATCGAATTTGACCAAGTTGACAGGGAAAGGAACTGGTAATTGATATTCCCAAGTAACAAATAAAGATAAATTTTTGTTTCCGAGAATTGATTAATTTTTTAAGTGGGTATACTTGTTTGGATTGGGGATGAACCATGAACATTGCAGGGATGATCAAATATTGTTCAATGCAATCATTTTTTACTTGGGCAACAAATACTTTCCAGGAGGTTCACACTTACCCCTATGGAGAACGGATGGTGTGGTTATAACCATGCTGCTCCATGCCGGTCCAGTGGAGTTCCTTTACTACTGGTTTCATAGAGCTCTGCACCATCATTATCTTTACTCTCGCTACCATTCTCATCATCATTCCTCCATTGTCACTGAGCCTAATACTTGTAAGCAGCTTTGTCTGTGCTCCATCCACTTCTTAATTAATATTTTCCAAAACTCCTTCTCAAACTTAATGTTCAACATGATAGTGAAAAGCATAAATAGTAATGGTTTGTCTGTAGTGCTGTGTTGCTATTTTTGGTTTCAGTACTACTGGACACCCTCATATTGGGACCATATCAACCCTTTTTACGTTCTGAGATGAGATCAAGTGTTGCATAAATATATAACATGAATATAGTAATTTGGTGGGGTGGGGGGGCAATTATATTTAGTAATAATTAGTATTTGATTATACATAGTTTTTGTTAAGAGAAAAGAAATAATTAAGAATGATAAGTGTGCGTTTTGCAGCTGTGATACATCCATTTGCAGAACACATAGTATACTTTGCACTGTTCGTAATACCAGTGTCGACAGTTGTGTTTACTGGAACTGGATCCATCATCGCCATTGCTGGCTACGTCACTTACATCGACTTGATGAACAACATGGGGCATTGCAACTTTGAGCTCATCCCCAACTGGGTCTTCTCCATATTCCCTCCTCTCAAGTACATAATGTATACTCCATCGTACGTTCTCTCTCTCTCTCTTCATAATCAATTTCATTATCTACTATTTAACTCTTTTGGGATCATGAAAATTACAAGCACGTGACACGGTGATTAAATTGTTTCTTCTTAAGGAGATGCATTAACAAAAAAATGCTTAATATATATTTTGCCCCTACTTTATCAACTTGTATTTAGTTTGTACCATTTTTTTATCTAGTTGGTATCTAAATTTACTTTCTTTTATACAATATAATACCTTTACATGAACATCATTAATTTATGTTGACGTGGCACTTATAGCTAATTCAGTGTGCCTCTTAAAATATCATGTGTCAAACATAAATAAAACATAAAAATATATAAATTAATAAAAAATATCAAAAAAATTTAGCATCAAGAATGGAGAATGAAACTGGAATCACTCTTGATGTTGAAAAAATTTTATACTTTTTTTATTAATAAATTAATAAATGTTGTCCAAATTCATTTTTGATATGAAAAATATTTTATATTTTTTATTAATTTATATCATTTTAAAGATTTTTTATTTATGTTTAATACGTAACATTCTAAGAAGTTGTCATGTGTCACTATCAGATTGACTATTAATGTCACGTCAATACAAATTAACAATGTTAGTCTGAAGATATCGAACTATGTGATAAAATAGAAGTTCAAGTACGAACTAAATCCTAAAAGAATTAGGAACCAAGTAGGCACAAAATAGACAAGTTTAAGGGGCAAAATATATATTAACCCAAAAAAACATATGTGGTATTAATGGCAATAAAAAAAGTCCAGAAAAAGAAATGAGAATCTTTAGTGGTCAAAATTTGCTATAGTACTTAGATAGGGATTTAGTCTCCACACTCCAATTTTAATTATTTTTAATCTTTGTATTTTTTAAATTTTAGATTTTTAGTCCTCACCTAACAGTACCCGTTAAATTCATTAAGTTATATTCTATTATTTTTAAAACTTCATGTGACAAATATATTATTACATGAATAAAATAAAAGTAAAATCCATATAGAACTAGACTTCTTTTATTTTATTTTAGAATAAGGTTTTTTAAACCTTATTAAACTCCATCTATTTTATATTTACTAGGATAAGGTGTTTCAATCCTACTAGAATATGGCTTTACAAGCCTATAAATAGACATAGTCTATTCCTTTTGTATTGATTAAAATTTTCGACATAGTGAATTTTCTTCTCCTCTGCCCGTGGTTTTTTCCCGAAAGGGTTTCCACGTAAAATTTTGTGTTCTTTATTTTTTATTTTATTTTATTTTTTTTACACATGTGTAATGTCATATCCTCTTATTATTTTCATATAGTACTCATATAAAAACCACATCAATTTAGTTAATGGATTTACTGACTACCATTTGAGCCATGACTAAAAGTTCAAAATAAAAAAATATAGATACTAAAAATGATCAAATTGAATAATATAGATTAAATTTACAATTTATGTATAATACAAGATTAATAACAGAATTTCACCTAATAGATTTAATTTAGATTTTATAATTAATACAATATATTATATTTTTTATATTTTAGATTATACAATAATTTATTTACTTTTTAAGTTTATTTCCGTATATCATTATTTTCTTTTCTTTTTATTAACTTATGTTCCTATTTTTCCAAATCTTTCGTATAATTTTAAGTTAAAAATAACTATCACAATTAACTTCTACTATTAACCAGAAACATTAATTTCCACTATTATGGTTTTTACAAAGTTTGAATGATTTTTTTTTTATACTTAAAACAATTTTTAAAAATTTCCAAAAAAATCCATTTAACGTTGAATTTAATTTAAAATATTTTAAAGAAAAAATTTTATCATAAACATGAAAGCAAAAAAAATTATAACATACATATAAATTTATTAAAATCTTTTTTTACAAAAGATTTTAAGTTTAGTTGATTTTAAGTTTGCTTCTCATGATTATGATTTTATTCTCTCTTTTAGTGACGAATTACGAATCAAATTATTACTACACAAACGAATTAAGAATTTGAACAATCCAATATAAAATCAACTAATTGGATTAATCCACACATATAATTGCACGTTATAAGTCTTAAACTAAGGTTCAAAGAACCCACAGCCTCCAACTTTCCCAACTATTCCAAGGCCATTCTACATATTCACATTTATATAGAAAGCCTATTATTTATTACACTATCATATGTAATAATTAAATAACACATGAAGTAACTGGTTCATGCAAACCTTTTTCTTAAATTGATATCTTATTTTAAAGCAAAACATATATAATATAATAATTCTTAAATGTCTACATATGATTTGACATACATAAACATACTGTTAAATTTTGAGCAGGTTTCACTCATTGCACCACACACAGTTCAGGACCAACTATTCATTGTTTATGCCAATCTATGATTACATCTATGGCACAATTGACAAATCTTCGGATACCTTATATGAAATTTCACTCCAAAGAAAAGGGGAAACGCCCAACGTGGTGCATCTAATGCACCTAACCACACCTGAGTCAATCTATCATCTCCGCGTTGGATTTCCATACTTGGCCTCTAAACCATACTCATCAGCTTGGTACTTGTGGTTGCTCTGGCCTGTTACATTGTGGTTCATGATGCTTACCAGGATTTATCGTCGCACTTTTGTTGTTGAAAGGAACCGATTCCATCAACTTAGATTACAGACATGGGCCATACCCAATTTCAGAGTACAGGTACGGAAGCTTTATTAGTGCAGTGTGAGTTGGTGCAACCAAATACAAAAAATGAATATATGCATACATGCATAGTCTTAGTAGATAACAGTGTTGCAATTAATTTTCAGTACCACTTGAAATGGCAAAAGGAATCCATCAATAACATGATTGAGGAAGCCGTATTAGAGGCTGAGGAAAAGGGGCTAGCGTGTTGAGTCTAGGCCTCATGAATCAGGCAAGTTTTCCCCCTCTTCCCACAAATCAATAATCACCATGTTTGCAGGAAAATTACATTAAAAATATTTTTTAAGAAAAGCTAAAAATATTTTTTAACAGAAAATACGAAGTATGATGGTAAAATGAACACTATGTAGGGTAAAGAGCTAAACAGATATGGTGAGGTGTATGTGAAGAAACATCCCCAGCTTAAAGTGAAATTAGTGGATGGGAGCAGCTTGGCAGTTGCAGTTCTTCTAAATAGCATACCAAAAGGAACAACCCAAGTACTTCTTAGAGGCAACTTAACTAAAGTTGCTTTTGCAGTCGCCTCCTCCCTATGCCAAAAGGGTATTCAGGTACCATCCCATCCCATTGCTTATTAATTAGATAGCCAAATAAA
This sequence comes from Gossypium anomalum, assembly GCA_025698475.1. Taxonomy (NCBI): domain Eukaryota; kingdom Viridiplantae; phylum Streptophyta; class Magnoliopsida; order Malvales; family Malvaceae; genus Gossypium; species Gossypium anomalum. Next base: position 88,980,311 of record CM046961.1, read on the forward strand.
TAAGCAGTGCCTAGCTTGCCAAATTCTCAACTGTCTAAATTTTTCTAAGGAAATTTGAAGCTCTAACTCCATATTGCATTGTTTTCGTAATCATTTTCCTCTTTTATGATATCATAATCTTTAATTTTAATTCATTGTAGGTCACTGTATTGCATGAGGATGAATATGAGAAGCTTGATAAATCACTAGGCACCAAGTCTGAGGGTAAATTGGTTATCTCAAAGAGTTATAGCTCTTGCAAGGTAATTAAGTCTCATGCCTCAAACCTAGGCCTTTCCAAATAAAAATAGTTGAAATGGCTAGCAAGTGATGATGAATTATTGATGTGTTGCAGGTATGGTTAGTGGGAGATGACTTGACCGAAGAAGAGCAAATAAAGGCAAATAAAGGAACACTATTTATTCCCTTTTCGCAATTTCCACTGAAAAATTTGCGCAAAGACTGCTTCTATCACACAACACCAGCAATGCGGACTCCGAAGGCCCTTGAGAATGTGGATTCTTGCGAGGTTGGCCTTGAAACTTACTCCATATGTCCCGTTATCTCTAAAATTAATTAAAAGTTTCAAAAGCTTTTGTTCTACTTTGTTAAAATATATGTACTAAAGAGTAACAACATGAATGCATGTAGCAGAATTGGTTGCCAAGGAGAGTGATGAGCGTATGGCGCATAGCTGGGATATTGCATGCTCTGGAAGGATGGGAGGAGCATGAATGTGGTTACACCATCTCTAACATTGACAAAGTTTGGGAAGCATGCCTCAAGCACGGATTTCAGGCTCTGACGGTCCCAACTCAATCAAAATCCTAGAACACATTTGGCAATTTATCTATCTACTTGGTGCTATATTTTCTATGTATAAGCAATTTACATATATACTATTATCCTTATCTTGGACTCATCATACGAGTCTCTAGCGAGTTATAGGTTCCTCTACAATGCCTCCATAGTTTGTATTAGGAGATCTCAGAGTTAAAACTCTTTATATATATCGTCTATGAATTTCAAATTAACTACTAAATAAAACACCTAAATATCCTTTAAATATTTAAAATTAATAAAATTATGTTATCTAATTTTAGTTAAACATAAATTAATTAATATTTCAAAATAGAAATTGACTTCAACATTAATAAATTTAAGTATAAAATTTTATTTAAATTATTTAAATTTAAATTAATAATTTTTATCTACTTACATATATCATAAAATAAAACAATTCAATCTAATTAAAATATAATTTGTTAACTTACCATTAAAACATTAAGTTTTAAAGTTTTAAATTATTTTTATAAATTTTGTTGCAAGAAATTTTTCTAACATAATTTATGGATAAAGTTATACTAAATTAATGTATGAAAGAATAATTATATAATTTTAAAATTTTATAAAAGTTATTAATATAAATTGTCAAAGATATGTGACCCAAATTCTTGTTAAAATAAAATACAAGTGGCAAGATAGGGGGATCTACGAGGGCGATGGCCGATAAATAAAATATAGGCTGCACAAGTGAAATCCATATAGAAGTGTACAACCTCTATTTGATGTTAATTATAATAAGTTGTTTTAACTTTGCATTACTCCTATTTGACTTTGATTAGAATATGGTTTTACAAACTTATAAATAGATGAAGTGGTCTCTCCTCTTATATCATTCGAATTCAACATAGTAAATTTTCTTCTCCTCTACCCGTGGTTTTTTCCTAAAAAGGTTTCCACATAAAATCTGTGTGTTCTATTTTTCATTCTTTTCTTTGTGATACATTGCAATTATCAACATTCTATTATCACATAAATGATAAGATTTTTTTTCCTAGATGTAAATTAATGAACACAATTCAATTTACTTACAATTTTTGCACTAAAAAAAACAATTTCTAATCAGACAAATAAATGTGCTCTATAGTTTATAACTTTTAATCTAAACAAGTCGTCAGACATATATGCTGTACAAGCCCGTTTGCCCAGCCCAATACCAAGACCCAACTAACCCAAAACCCATTTTCTAAACCCAAAATACCCCAAGCCCAATAAAATTTTAACAGCCCAAATCCAAAGAAAAAAAGAAGAAAAAAAAAACTAAACTAAAACCCTAGCCCCCATAGCTTGCAACCACCATCCAAAGGCTGCTCATAGCTTCTTTTGCAAAGATCGCCTCGTTACCTCCACCGTCCTAGTTGCACCTGCAAACAAGATAGAAACGAAGCAAGCAGAACAAAGACAATGCAACACGCAAGAAAATACAAAAATAGCAGCAATAATAGAGAAACAGTAGCTATTTTTTCTATTGTAATCAGCTATAAAACTGAAACGAAATCAGTTTGTAAAAGGAGAGAAGTTTTGTAACACGATTAAGGAAAAGGTTGAGTTTCATTCTCTATTTCTTTTTTTTTTCCCTTTTTTTTCCTAAAATCGTTTTTAAAACAAAAAATAAAAAGGAAGAGAAAGGGGACTAACCCGAACCTCGGAGCCACGACGTCGGAGTCCTACTCCGTCGTTAGAATCGGCTTTCGCAAGGAAAAAGGGGGTCTCTTCTTTCGTGTTTTCAGGCCAAGAAGACATGGCTTTCGGACGTTTCAAAACCAGGGTAGAGAAAACCCTTTCTTCGTGCCACTCCGATCACCACCCACAGTGGCACGACGGCGGCGCAGAGCTAGGGTCCAAACCCTAACAGGAGAAGAGAAAGGGGAGGGGAGAGAGAGCAAATAAGCTCTCTGGTTTTTCTAAAAACAGGGGCTGAAAACACAAAGCAAAAAAGGGGTTTTAAGTTATTTTTTTAAAAAAAAGGAAGGCCTGCACTTTGACCCGTTAACAGGCCTAATATGTGCCTTTTAATTGAAAATGGGGGAATTGTGCATTAGGTCCTCCCCATTTGCGCAAACACTCTATCATGCCTCATTTCTTTTTAATTTGGCTTTGAAACTTATGTATATTAGCAATTCGGTCCCATTTCTTTTTTATTTTATTATTTTCACCCCGAATTTCTGTCTAGAGTTTAAATTAGCCTCTTTTCGTCCTTTTCTTTTATATTTTATTTTATTATTTAACATTATGGTATTATAATTGTATTTTATTTTCTTGCATATTATTTGCTATTATTATTATTACCTTCATTCCATTATTATTATTGCTATTGCTATTTTTTTTGTTGTTCATATTTTTATTTATATTATTATTAGTATCATTGTTATTCCTTAGTTTATTATTATTTTTATCATTTTATCGTTTTTATGTATTTATCTACATTATTATTATTATTATTATTATTATTATTATTATTGCATTTATTTTTGAACATATCATGCATTTTAAATTATTACTAATTTTAAATAATTTATATATATATCATTTCTTTTAATCACCATATGTAGTATTTATTTTAAGATTACATATTTATCTTGATATTTTAGATTATTACATGTATACATACATATATATATATATATATATATATTATTTTAAATATTTTTCTATGTATTATCTTACATTAAATGTCTTTATTCACATCATTCTTTCTAAATATTTCAGTATGTCATTTGAGTTAAACCTGCTTTTAAATTTTTATATATTATTTAGTTACACTATAAAAACTATTTTAAATCCCTTTATTATGTATCATAAGCCTTTTATCATTTTTAAGACTATATAGGTACTTATCTTAAACCTTTTATATATATTATTTTGGATTTATATATATATATATATATATATATATATATATATATATATATATATTTTTTGAACAATATTTATTTTAAATTTCTTTTTTACACACTATTTATTTTGAGCTCTTTTGTAAGTTATTTTAAAGTGTCCTTTTATTTTTTTAAATTTTTTTTTTTTGTGTATTATTCATCTTGATCCATTTAACATATTGTTTATTTGAAGTTTGATATATATACATATATATAAATATATATATATATATATATGTTATTTTATTTTACACCAAAAATATTAAATATGTTAATTATTATAAATTGTTTTATATTCTTTCCTTTAATTTGCCTTTTCATTTTAAAATTGTTTTGTGTATTATTTATTCGAAAATGTTTTATTATTTTAAATTGTTTTATGTCCCCTTTTAGAACTCCATTTATTTATTTTAAATATTTTATTTATTATTCATTATAAGTTATTTCCTCATATTATTACCTATTTCATACACGTCGCTTAAGTATCACACTTGCTAGGTTTTAAAAAACAAATTTTCTAAATAAGGCAATGTCTTGCGTTTTGGAATATCGAGAATCGTGCCCTAGCTTACGGGGTTTCGATTTTTCTCGTTAATTCTAAATAGCCAAGTATCCTTTTGAGTTTTGAAACACACAGAATTCCAATTAAAATTAAAGATAAATTTGCGCTCAGGAGTTCATGGTATCGTGTCCTAACTTACGGGATGTGATACTCCGATACCTCGAGACAAGGAAATCTTTAGCAATCATTTTGAGCTAATTCAAGCATTTTCAAAATCGACATCGACATAAAAAGGGATCGTAAAAATTAGAAACAAGGCAATATTTTGTGTTTAGAAATTCTGAGAAATCGTGCCCTACGTGCTGGGTTTCGATTTATCGTTTGACCGAACAACCAAATATCCTTTTTTAAAGTTCAATGCATGAGTTTTGTAAATCATGAGATGATTTTGGTATCGAGGGTTTGAAATGTCGTGTCTTACGTGCTGGATATGATATTTTATTTCTTCGGAGCAAGAGAATCTTAATATCCACCTCGAGTTATCCAAACATTCATAAAAATGGATCGCATTTCAAAATTTATTTTAAATCTTTTCAATTTTCGACATTAAGACATTAATTAGTCAATTAGGTACCAATTTTGGGCGTTACGAGGGTGCTAATCCTTCCTCGTACGTAACCGACTCCCGAACCCGTTTTCTCAAATTTCGTAGACCAAAATGTCGTTTTAATAAACTAAAATATTTTATTAAAACAAAGGTGATCCGATCACACCCAATAAAGATCGGTGGCGACTCCCAATTTTTTTGTCTATCATTTTCAAAACCAAAGTCGATCCCCGTTTTTTAAAAAAATGGTTACGACAGCTTGGCGACTCCACTGGGGACTATTAAGAGAGTCAAGCCACAAGTTGATTAACTTTTGTCTTTTTGTCGGAAATTGAAAATTTGGTTTTGATGTACGATCATTTCATTACATTTCACTCGTTTTTCTTACGGTTTTCATCATTTTATTCCTATTTTCTTTAATCGCTTCGAGTTTTTTTATGCATATATCCTCGCACATTACATTGCATGACCGTTGTGGTCACACCCTTTAAGTGGAAGTGAGAAACTATTCCTTCGTGAGGTTTTCACCTCCGTGCAGGATAGTGGATCGCTTTCGGGATACATCCGTACCTATGTCTTCGTGAGATTTTCATCTTCGTGCAGCCATAGAGAAATGTATTCCCTTGAACTAAACTCGGTCCATATGAGCCTATAATGGGTGAGGATCGAGGAATCTGCCGGTTCAAGTACCTTTACTTAGAACCGAGCCACATGTAGAGAGACCTAGGAGCCCACCCTAGGTAGAGCCACGCTAAACCTAGTGGTCACCCGAATAGGTCCTTTATTTGTTATTTATTTCTCATGTACTAACGTGTTTTGTTTTTGTTTTGTTTATAACTGCATTGCATTACATCATCATAGAAAGGAGGTGTTGATTCATATTCGATTGCTAAATAGAACAGTTTGTCATAAGAAAACAAATTTCTTGATAAAGTGGATTGTAACCCGGTTGTCTAAAATATGGTCCAAGTAAACACAATGGAAGAAAGTTGATAGTCCGTGAAGAAATACAAGACTTTGCTTTAGTACCTGAGGATTAAAACCGACAAAGATTATTCAAGAGTCGTCACGTCTTGACTTTCTTAAAAGAGATGATAAGTATCACGGGGACAAGTGATCAAGGAGTCGCGGCCTGGATCAAGCAAAAAAAGAGTTAATATAGACATCTCTTGGAGAATTCGTCAGACTCGACTATAAGATTCGGATATGAAGAGGAAGATAGGTGTCTTCACTTGGAATATGAGAGAAAGGCTGTATATGTAGTCCGTTTTATGTAAAGGAATTTGTTTTCTAGAAAAGTTGTTCTAATGAAGTTGAATTCAGAATCAACGCCTTTCTTTCTTTTGCATTCATTTCATGCATTTGCATTACATTGCATTATTTGCATTAGATTTTCCCTAAAAGAACCCTAATTAGATAAAATTATTTCAGCTAACCTGGGAACCGACAAAAGTCAAGCGACTAGGCATCTTTATGGTATAAGGGAAAAGATAGAAGATATGGATCAAAGATTGGAAATATTGGAACAACTCCAAAAAGAGATGCAAGACCAGTTACAACTGCAAATGCAAAAGCAACTGGCGAAGATCCAGCAAGATATGAGGGACCAAGTGTTAGAGTCTCAAAGGGATATGATGAATCAGTTGTCCCAATTACTGACTGAGGGGCTAGGAAAAGAAAAAGGAAAAAACTCCATGATCAATGCTGGGGAGGACAATAATGAGCCTCTGTACCCTCCGGGTTTCACCCCGATAAATGATCAGACATGTCCGCAAGATGTACCTATTGAGGCCAATAACTCGGCACCCATGAACTACCCGACGGGTTCAGGTTCCAATCCAAGGAACAGTCCAACCAATCACGAAGTTCCTGATCTAAACAAAATGGCAGGAACAGAAAAAGCAAAGGTTGAACTGCCAAGACAACTCGAAGATCGATACAAGTGGTTGGAAGAAAAACTTAGAGTGATAGAGAATGCTGATTACCGTCACGGGGTCGATGCCAAGGATTTGAGTTTGGTCCCTGATCTAGTACTCCCGCCAAAATTTAAGACTCCAGAGTTTGAAAAATATAATGGGACTAGTTGTCCCGAAGCTCACATCACAATGTTCTGTCGAAGGATGACGGGATATGTTAATAATGACCAATTATTAATTCATTGCTTCCAAGACAGTCTGATTGGGTCAGCGGCCAAATGGTACAACCAACTGAGCCGTGCGAAAATTCATTCATGGAAGGACTTGGCACAGGCTTTCATGAAGCAATATGGCCACGTGATGGACATGGCGCTGGCTGAATTACATTACGAGAATATGGAAAAGAAGCAAAGTGAGAGCTTGGACAATATGCCCAAAGATGGAGAGAGGTAAAGCGACGCAAGTCCACCACCTCTTAGAGAGAAAACTACGATGCTTTTCGTCAACACTCAAAAGCCCGTTTATTACCCATATGTTGGGAAGTGCTACCATGAGCTTCTCAAACATAGTAATGTCCGGCGAGATGATCGAAAACGCAATCAGGAGCGGGAAGATAGATGCAAGAGAAAGCGCCAAGAGGTCAACCCCAAATAGAAACGAAAATGAAATAAATAATATGAGCCAAGGGAACCCTAAATTGGTCAACATAGGCCACCTGAGGCAGGAATCCAACTCAAGGCCAAATCTGAGAAAAAGCTCCAGCTTTACACCCATCCCGATGTCATATAAGGAGTTGTATCAGAATCTTTTCGATGTGCATGTGGTGTCTCCGTTCTACTCGGAACCAGTGCAACCTCCGTTCCCAAAATGGTATAATGAGAATGCCCAATGCGAGTACCACGCGGGAATAACAGGACACTCAATCGAAAACTGTACTATATTTAAAAAGTTGGTCGAAAGGTTGATTGAAATGGGAATTGTGAAGTTTGACGATTCCTCAAAACCAAAATCGCTCTGACAATGCAGTAAAGACGATTTGAAAGTGGGGGCAAAAGAGTGGCGATACCTTGAACAAAGCCTGGAAAGAATATTGGTGAATCTGAATGACCTGTCCGAAGAAGGAATCGGGAATAAAAGTTTCTAAACCCTCGCATTACCTGGAAGTGTTTTGAACAATGGGACTGTGGAGGAGATCCATTTATTTTTAGAGCTAATCTAGAGTAATATTTAAAATGCGCTTGTTGCTTTAAGCCTAGAAGCAATTAGACCCCTTTTGTGAAATAGGCTTGTGTCCTAATTATTTATTTCAATAAAATGCATCTTTTTGAGCAAATATTCTTTGATTTCATTTCATACAATACAAATAATTGTTCTTTTATTCTTTGGACTTTCTTTCAAATATTCATTTATTTATTCATTCATGATCATACCATACAAATAATCATCCTTAGAATCATTTATTCTTTGGAATCTGCCTTCAGTAGGTCCCCAGATATCAATGATGTGAGTAATGCTGTCACTGACTCCGAGTCTCCTTTAGAGCGAAATACGGGCCTAAAGGAATCTCAGCACTTTGAAGATGACAGGGATGTAGACTACTCCCTGATTTGTTAAAGATGGTAGGGTAAGATGAAAACAGATCCTCTCTTACAAAAAGTCAGTGGACAGTAGGCCTAGGACAAGAGAAAGAGGCAAACATCGGAGTCTGTATCACCACAATGACAAACCGAGACGTCATTGAGTCACTTCCAAGAATTCAAAGATTTTTTGCACGATCATATCAAGATATGCTTGGGCTATTAAGACGTGAGGATGCTGCAAGGTGTTTGAACAACATATGCTAATGGTGGCCAGGCTAATCATGAGATTTGAGTTCTGCTAGCCCACCGTAGAAGGGGATTGCATCAGTATGCTGTAAATGCCAAATTTATGGAGAGAAAATTCATATTCCCCTTCATTCATTCGATTTTCTTTATGTGGGGCATAGAGGTTATTGGGCTGATCTCGTCGAAGGCTTCTAGCAGGCATCAATTACTTCCCCAAGAGGGTGAAAGTCACTTCATATGCCAATCATCAAATCCTAAAAATAAAAAATAAAAAAAAGGAAAAAAACCAAAAATCATGGAAAGATGACTGAGACTTGTAAAGATTGGCATAAAAAGTCATCATTTACCTTCTATGCCCATCGAACGTTGGCCAAGACCTCTGCCGGGGCAGCGTATTTCATTAGTCTATGTGATAAAAATGGTTTTAAATAAGAGATTCCTTTTCTCTGACTATTGTCATTGTTGAAGTTGGATAAGGTAAAATGGATCTAATCCCGATATGACCAATTGAATTTGAAGAGAGAGGGTTGAACGTTATCTGTCGTGGTCCAATGTACAGGAAATGACTGATGCGAGCTCACAATAAAGAAGATTATCCTAAAGAATTCCACAAGGGGAACTTGGTGTTGAAAATATACTCCTATACAAAAGGACTTTAGAGGAAAGTGTATGTCAAATTAGGAAAGACCTTATATAGTAAAGAAGGCATGTTCTGGAGGAGGATTGATTCTAGTCGAAATGAATGGCAAAGATTTGCCCAATCTGGTGAATTCAAATCCAATCAAGGAGCATTCTACTAAAAAGGAAAGAGGCCAAGGTGAAAACCCGCAAAGGGCGCCTTTTTTTAAAAAAAAAAAAAAAGAAGAAGAAGAAGAAGAAAAAGGAGAGGCCAAGGTGAAAACCAGCAAATGGCGCCTTGAGACCAAAGGGGATTTGAGTTGAAAACCCAAAAAGGGCGGCTCAAATTTGGATCAAAATGGGGCATACAACAGTTTTGCTATGCCTGAATTAACAATGAAGAAGTATGCTACATCTTGGGGCATCGACAAAGTACTCCGGATCCCCTAAACACATATTGAGCTCAGAAAGGTCTTCAAGAAGTTGGTACAGAGAAGCTCAAGTTGCGATATCTGGGGCACCTAGCTTCCATTTTGCCCATTTTTGAATTTGTTATCTTTGATTATCTTATTCTTTTCAAGATAAATCCCAATAAATTTCCTCCTTATTGCATTGCTATATTTGAGTAACTTATTCATTTTGAGTTAATTTTCTCCTTATTGCATTTGTAATCTTTGATTAATTTATTCATTTCGAGCTATACTCCCAATCAATTTCCTTCTGGTCCATTGTTTTGATCTTTTTCTAGCATTTTGCATTGAAATAACGATTAATAGACTAATAATACTTTCACAAAAGAAGTTCTGCATATTACTTTGGAAGCTTCTAAATAGTACAAAGTTGCAAACAGACTATTAATCGAACTCACCAAGCCTAAGGGTTGGAAATATTTAAGCCCAAATTGAAATTATCTCATTGGGTTTTCACAAAGATATTGGTTGAGCGTAAAAATTACATTGGTGTTATAATCCCAGCAAAAAAAAAAGCAATGAGATTATTCTCGGGAAAAGAAAAATGATACTTTGCATCCATGCAAATATCAGGCATATACATCTGGTCATTACACCCAGGGAATGGTGTAACAGATCAAATTGATTGAAGATGATACAAATCCTGTACCTTTGAGTTGCAGCAGGATGGATGGAAGAAACCGAATATTGTTCCTCTGAAATTGCAGTGAGAGGCAGAAACTTTATGTCCCAGAAGGTACAGTGGAAGGGACTCTGAAATTACAGCGGGGCAAGCTTGCTGAGAAAAATGTGATTGTTTTTCTGACTCTTCTATCAAGAATACCAGCTGAACAAGATGGCAGCGTAATACGTCAGTGATAATGTCCTGATGAACAACGAGTGATGATACCTCAAGCCTTTAAAAGGATCATTTTCATTCATTTATCATTCATAGCACATCTAGTTAGGAGCATTTGATTCATTTCGATCATAACATCCTAATTATTTGGCATAAGCATAGATACCTGAAACCGATTCTACAGATCATATCCCCAGAGGATGGTGTAGCAACATAGGTGAATTCACAGATCTTATCACCCTAAGCAGTAGGGAAACAGATCGAAGATGATGGGCTTTAACCCCCTAAACAGTAGGGTAACAAGCTGAATTCACAAGCCTTAACCCCCTAAGCAGTAGGGTAGCAGGCTGAAGATTATAGATCTTATCTCCCTAAGCGGTATTGGAGCAGATCGAAAATGATGGGCTTTAACTCCCTAAGCAGGAGGGTAACAAGCTGAACTTACAAGCCTTAACCCCCTAAGCAATAGGGTAACAGGCTGAAGATTTACAGATCTTAACCCTCTAAGCAGTAGGAAAACAGATCGAAGATGATAGATCTTAACTCCCTAAGCAGTAGTGGAGCAGATCGACGACGCATGGGCCCTAAACCCTAAGTAGTAGGGTAACAGATTGAAAACTTACAGATCTTAACCCCCTAAGCAGTAGGGAAACAGATCAAAAGCGATGGGCTTTAACCCCCTAAGCAGTAGGGTAACAAGCTGAACTTACAAGCCTTAACCCCCTAAGCTGTAGGGTAACAGGCTGACGATTTGCAGATCTTAACCCCCTAAGTAGTAGGGAAACAGATCAAAGATGATGGGCCTTAACGCCCTAAGCGGTAGGGTAACAGACTGGAAATCAAATATCTTCTCCCTGAAATGGCATTGGAGAGGCTAAAAGCCACAGCAGATCTCTTTGAAGTTTCAGTGGAGTTTATTGAAGTCACATGTCTTATTTCTCTGAAACTGCAAGTGGAGCAGGCTAAATATAGCAAATCTTATATCTCTGAAGTCGTAATAGAGCAGATCAAAACAAACCTTATCTCGCTAAAGCTGCAATGGAGCAGTGGAGCAGATTAAAGCAACATGAGGCACTAGGCTGAATGATGTCACCTAAAGAAGAGGAGCACCAAAGAAGTCAAGGCTCGACATGGCTGGGCCAAACGGGTCTTTCTTGAGAGTCTTTGCTTCATTCTCGTTACACGACAACAAGCAAAGAGGGGCAGCTGTACAAGCCCGTTTGCCCAGCCCAATACCAAGACCCAACTAACCCAAAACCCATTTTCTAAACCCAAAATACCCCAAGCCCAATAAAATTTTAACAGCCCAAATCCAAAGAAAAAAAGAAGAAAAAAAAAACTAAACTAAAACCCTAGCCCCCATAGCTTGCGACCACCATCCAATCTGCAGCTCATAGCTCCGCTGCAAAGATCTTTGCCCAAGTACCTCCACTGTCCCTAGTTGCACTGCAAACAAGATAGAAACGAAGCAAGCGTAACAAAGACAATGCAACACGCAAAAAATACAAAAATAAGCGGCAATAATAGAGAAACAGATGAGCTATTTTTTCTATTGTAATCACTATAAAATCAAAAGCGAAATCGGTTTGTAAAAGGAGAGAAGTTTTGTAACACGATTAAGGAAAAGGTTGAGTTTCATTCTCTGTTTCTTTTTTTTTTTTTTTTTTTTTCCTAAAATCGTTTTTAAAACAAAAAATAAAAAGGAAGAGAAAGGGGACTAACCCGAACCTCGGAGCCACGACGTCGGAGTCCTACTCCGTCGTTAGAATCGGCTTTCGCAAGGAAAAAGGGGTCTCTTCTTTCGTGTTTTCAGGCCAAGAAGACATGGCTTTCGGACGTTTCAAAACCAGGGTAGAGAAAACCCTTTCTTCGTGCCACTCCGATCACCACCCACAGTGGCACGACACGGCAGCGTGAGCTAGGGTCCAAACCCTAACAGGAGAAGAGAAAGGGGAGGGAGAGAGAGCAAATAAGCTCTCTGGTTTTTCTAAAAACAGGGCTGAAAACACAAAGCAAAAAGGGGTTTTAAGTTATTTTTTTAAAAAAGGAAGGCCTGCACTTTGACCCGCTAATGTGCCTAATATGTGCCTTTTAATTGAAATTGGGGAATTGTGCATTAGGTCCTCCCCATTTGCATAAACACTCTATCATGCCTCATTTCTTTTTAATTTGGCTTTGAAACTTATGTATATTAGCAATTCGGTCCCATTTCTTTTTATTTTATTATTTTCACCCAAATTTCTGTCTAGAGTTTAAATTAGCCTCTTTTAGTCCTTTTCTTTTATATTTTATTTTATTATTTAACATTATGGTATTATAATTGTATTTTATTTTCTTGCATATTATTTGCTATTATTATTATTACCTTCATTCCATTATTATTATTGCTATTGCTATTTTTTTTGTTGTTTATATTTTTATTTATATTATTATTAGTATCATTGTTATTCCTTAGTTTATTATTATTTTTATCATTTTATCGTTTTTATGTATTTATTATTATTATTATTATTATTATTATTATTATTATTGCATTTATTTTTGAACATATCATGCATTTTAAATTATTACTAATTTTAAATAATTTATATATATATATCATTTCTTTTAATCACCATATGTAGTATTTATTTTAAGATTCTGTACATATCTTGATATTTTAGATTATTACATGTATACATACATATGTATATATATATATTATTTTAAATATTTTTCTATGTATTATCTTACATTAAATGTCTTTATTCACATCATTCTTTCTAAATATTTCGTATGTCATTTGAGTTAAACCCTGTTTTAAATTTTTTATATATTATTTAGTTACACTATAAAAAACTATTTTAAATCCCTTTATTATGTATCGTAAGCCTTTTATCATTTTTAAGACTATATAGGTACTTATCTTAAACCTTTTATATATATTATTTTGGATTTATATATATATATATATATATATATATATATATTATTTTTGAACAATATTTATTTTAAATTTCTTTTTTACACACTATTTATTTTGAGCTCTTTTGTAAGTTATTTTAAAGTGTCCTTTTATTTTTTTAATTTTTTTTTTGTGTATTATTCATCTTGATCCATTTAACATATTGTTTATTTGAAGTTTGATATATATACATATATATAAATATATATATATATATATGTTATTTTATTTTACACCAAAAATATTAAATATGTTAATTATTATAAATTGTTTTATATTCTTTCCTTTAATTTGCCTTTTCATTTTAAAATTGTTTTGTGTATTATTTATTCGAAAATGTTTTATTATTTTAAATTATTTTATGTCCCCTTTTAGAACTCCATTTATTTATTTTAAATATTTTATTTATTATTCATTATAAGTTATTTCCTCATATTATTACCTATTTCATACACGTCGCTTAAGTATCACACTTGCTAGGTTTTAAAAAACAAATTTTCTAAATAAGGCAATGTCTTGCGTTTTGGAATATCGAAGAATCGTGCCCTAGCTTACGGGGTTTCGATTTTTCTCGTTAATTCTAAATAGCCAAGTATCCTTTTGAGTTTTGAAACACACAGAATTCCAATTAAAATTAAAGATAAATTTGCGCTCAGGAGTTCATGGTATCGTGTCCTAACTTACGGGATGTGATACTCCGATACCTCGAGACAGGGAAATCTTTAGCAATCATTTTGAGCTAATTCAAGCATTTTCAAAATCGACATTGACATAAAAAGGGATCGTAAAAATTAGAAACAAGGCAATATTTTGTGTTTGGAAATTACGAAATCGTGCCCTACGTCTTTGGGTTTGATTTATCGTTTGACCGAACAACCAAATATCCTTTTTTAAAGTTCAATGCATGAGTTTTGTAAATCATGAGATGATTTTGGTATCGAGGGTTTGAAATGTCGTGTCTTACGTGCTGGATATGATATTTTATTTCTTCGGAGCAAGAGAATCTTAATATCCACCTCGAGTTATCCAAACATTCATAAAAATGGATCGCATTTCAAAATTTATTTTAAATCTTTTCAATTTTCGACATTAAGACATTAATTAGTCAATTAGGTACCAATTTTGGGCGTTACGAGGGTGCTAATCCTTCCTCGTACGTAACCGACTCCCGAACCCGTTTTCTCAAATTTCGTAGACCAAAATGTCGTTTTAATAAACTAAAATATTTTATTAAAACAAAGGTGATCCGATCACACCCAATAAAGATCGGTGGCGACTCCCAATTTTTTTGTTTATCATTTTCAAAACCAAAGTCGATCCCCGTTTTTTAAAAAAATGGTTACGACATATGCATAAGAGGCTTGTTCTGTAAAGCCCTGAAATTTTCAATTTCGAATTTCATGTTGAATCGAGATAAATTTAATTAAATTTTTTGAATATTTATTGTAATCATCTGGTTTTCAACGGTGTCATAAAATTTGATTTAGGACCAAGTTTATTGAATAAAATTAGTAGATAATTAAATTAGAATAATTACGTGTCAAATACGCATCGGAAAGGTCAAATGAGTGAATGTAATTAAACTAAATCGGTTAATAAAATTAGTATAAGGACTAAATTGATTAATGACTAAAGTGAAAGGAAAGAGATTTTTAAATTCATAAGTTCCTTAAATGGATATTAAACAAAGGTTAATTAGCAATTAAACCATTTTAATTTCATGTTAGTGCTTAACTAAGTGGAATGTCATCATTTTCCACTAAGTGAATATTAAGTTAATTTAATCATTTGATTAGTGACTTAATTAACTTAATTAACTTGTTAATTACCCCCCTCTGTATATATACATATATATGCTTTGATAGTGGGAGGGAGAAAAACATTAAGCTCATTCTTTCCCCCTTTCACCGTCCATTAAAGAAAGAAAAACAATTTTTTCCTTTCATTTCCTCCATTGTGGTAGCTTCAATTAGAAGGATAGGTGAGCTGTTTTCTTTAATTTTAAAAAATTTGTTGATTAATAATGTTAGATTTTAGAAGCCCGTATCATAAATCTATGAAATTAATAAGCTTTGAGTTAGGTTTTCATTGTTAGAAAATTTCAAATTTTGATATAAATAGCTTGAATACATGCAAGAATTTAGTTAAGTGATGGAAAATATGTTAGAAATTTAATAGGAATTAAAGAATTTAGTTTGAATCAATTGATAAATAATCTATTGATAAGGACTAAATCGTAAATGATAAAAATTACAAGGCTTAAGAATAAATAATGATTGTAGGAGGTCCCTATACTATATGTATTAAGTCTGATTTAAATTCGATTAGGCAAATTGTGAAAAATGAGTGTTTCAGATATTTGGGTATATAGGGGCTAAATCGAATAAAATGATTTCATGTATATTATGTATTGATTTGTATTTGAATTGTGTGATTAATTTTTTTTTATCAAAACTTATCGCACATAGCTAAAGAAGACGTCGAGATGCCGAAAAACAAAAGGAAAGGCAAAACCGTAGACGAATAGCTAATATGGTTTGTGTTCTCACAATTCGAGTTCATTAAATATCTAAATGTATTTGCTTGACTTGTTAAGAGATCAGAAATAGTAAACTATCAACATGATTATGGACATTAATAATGAAAGATACGTATACCCAGGGCGAAGCCAGAACAATTTTTTAAGGGGCGAATGAAATTTTTATTTTTTATAGCCTAGATCTTTATAATTTTTAAAAGATTAAATCAAATTTTTATAATTTTAGGGGGTCAAAGTGAAATTTTACCTTTACTAAATTAAAGTTTTAAAAAATTTTAAAGGGCTTAAATAATAATTTTTCATTTTAGGGGGTCGGGGCCCCTGCCAGCCCCCTTAGCTTCGCCTCTGCGTATACCTGACTAAGTTATTTGTAATTGTTGATATGTGATTCGTATGCATAGATGCTTGTTTGGTGATATATGGCCTTTGTCATGTTAACGTTGTTGGATAGGGTTACGGGTATAGTTGGCATGCCATGGAGTCCATTTGATAGGTGGGAGTTTCAACACTTTACATGTGTTATATTTAGCGCCTTGTGCGTGTTACATTCAGCGCTATATGTGTGTTATAGTCACAGCCTCGTGCATGTTATATTAAGTGCTTTATGCATGTTGTGTTGGTGGGATTGGTGCTTTATGCTTGACTAGCACTTCGGTGCGTATACTGGTATACGTTGGTGGATTGATCCGTGTATCTGTCCTCTAATCTGAGTCAGTTTATAAGGGCTAAATAAATTAATTGAATGTGATTTGTAATAAGATACTTGAATTTGATAATAAGGATTAAAAATGTAACACTGCTTATTATATATATATGTGAAACTAAAATGAGATAAAAATGTTTATATGTTACATGATTTGATATGTTAAATTAGATGCAAATATCTTAAAGGTGCATCATAAAATATATCAAGAAGTTAAGCAAAGCGTAGATGTGAATCAGTTGAAATGATAAACAAATTATTGGTATATACGTATTCTTGATGTTAATATTGAAATGGTTGATTGGTTAACTCGAGTTATCTTGTTACTTATTTCTGTTTTATTATGTTATGTTTATATTTGGATTCGAATTATGTTAGCACCACTGAGTATCCTTTACTCAGCGTACACATTTGTTTATTTCTGTGCACAGGTTTCGGATAAAAGCTATAAAGGTTTCGCGGTCAAGCATTCAATTCTTAGGCTCATCTCAGAACCCATTACGAACCTATTTTGTATGTATATATATACATATATATATATATATATATATATATATATATATATATATATGTGTGTGTGTGTGTGTTTTAAAGTCATATGGCATGTACTTAGGTTGGTTGACTTATTGCCTAAGTTAGTTATGACACTTTTGGTAAGGACCTGTTATTTTGGTTGAATTTTATCTCTTGATAACTAGTTAATTATGCTTGATTTTGTAAGTTTAAATGTGCAAATTGGTTAGTTTAGTAATGATGTATTGAAGGTTATGAATTTGATAATGTTTGAACAATGTTTTAGATAGGTTAATTGGATGAATATGTTTTGTGCTAAGTTTTAAGTATGTTTAGGTTCATTTAAGGCTTTGAACACTTAAAAGTGCAAGATTTTGACCATTTGGTCACTAAGTCTCAAGACGGGAAAAGCATGCCTCGAGATCATTAGAACAAATTTCATCTAAATTTTGCATTCAAATGCATGAGATTTCAAGACATATATGTATAGCCTTGAGACAATTGATCTTAAGTCTCAAGACAAGTGGTCTCTATCTTAATAGAGAGTTACATCGAAGCTGAATAGATATTGTCCTGCTCCAGGTCTCTAGACAAAACCCCCTTATCTCGAGGCATCCAAACATCGAAGCAAAAATAAGAAAACAGGGAAGGTTGATCTTGAGACCTAGTCTCGAGACATAAAGGACCTTGCCTCGAGACGCACTCTTTTGTGTCTCGAGACAAGTAAACATCGAAGCTAAAATTTCCAAAATAATTTATGACTTGTCTCGAGAAATAACCTGGAATTTTGACAAGTGAGTTTGGATTCGTGTCCTAACTCTAACTTTGACTTAGCATGACCCCACAATAAGATGAAATAAGATCTTAAACCTTATAAATGCATATGAATGATTTTGTTAAATGATTTATTTGCTATGTTATTGGTAAATGTGAATTAAATATGGTGAAATTATATTGAAATAGTCTAAGTTGCTTTGACAGCGCAATGTGATGTTACATACTCGAATCCGACGACCGGGTCGGGTGTTGTGTTGACATGTATTCGTATTATTATTTAGTTTAATTATATAGGACTTTTATTAGAGTTTTTATATTAAGGTAATACAACTTTACTGAGATTTGGTAAATTATGATGATAATTACTTTAAATAAAAGTCGTTCCTATTTTAATCATATTATCTGTATATTTTTTAGTTTGGTCACTCTAAATAGGAGTCGTTTCTATTTCGGTCACGTTACAATTTTAACGTTGAAGTGCTAAAGTTAACAAAAGAATAATAATCAAAATAAGAACAATTTAAAGTGGTTAACGAAAATGTTTACCTTAAAATAATTAGAAATAGAATATAAGTATAATTCCTTAGCCACCAAAGATCATGAGTTAATTGCCATCCATATTAAGTTGTTTTCTATCCATATTAATGCCATCCAAAATAACTGCCACTCGGAACTTAATTGGCCTTCAACAGTAACCTCAATTTCTTTAATGTGCTACCACATGTTGCGATATATATAATATATATTCTTTTTTTACAGTGATTTATTTTTTTTAATTTCGAGTTAATTGAATATAGTTTTTTATTTTTTTAGTCAATTTAAATAAGTAATTCAATTTTGAGGCTTGAGTCGAGTTAAATTGTAAAATTCAAATAACTCAAATAGCATATTTGTCTAAATACCCGTTGGTCCTTGTCAATTTCGAGAATGAATAACTTGATCTCTCTCAATAAAAATTAAAAATTTTAAAAAATTTTAAAATTTTCAAAATATTTATTGAAAAATCTGAAATTTCATAATTATTAAAAAATATATAAATATAATAGATTATTTTCACAGAGTTAAGCTCTGTATACGTAGGGAAATAGAACTACGTAAACAAATCTTGTTGTCTCCTATTCTGTCTTGCACTATCGCAGTGCTTGCAGAAATGTTCACTTCCACAACCACTTCTACTTGTACTTTTCTTGTTACTTAGAAACTATTTTGGGTCAATAATTGATATAAGAGCCTACCACTTAACACATCTATTAGAGATTCCTAATATTGCTAACTACAAGCTATGGAAGAATCATCAACCTTACGTCTCTCGATGTTGGAATTTGACTATTATGCTTACTGAAAGGCTCACATGAAGGTTTATATCAAATCTATTGGTGAAAGGCCTGGCAAGGCCTGGCATTGGATCCTTTTAGGACGAGAGCCACCCATGATGGACATTGAAGATGGAAGAGTGCCTAAACCCAATTGGTTCAATGGACAATCAAAGAAAAACATCTTGCCAGAGCTAGCACTGAAGAATAACATTTTACAAACAGTTCAATCTCTCACAAATGAAGCCTCATAAATGAGTGCAAACTTACTAGGAAAAAAACAACAGAAAGGAACTCAACAAACTAGAACAACACTCTCTAAAATCATGCATCTTCGTATATGAACCAATTGCCCATTTATTGGCGCAATATGGCAACCTTGAGTAGAGATAAATACTTCTTTAACACCAAAATAATCTTGGATAAATAATCTTCAAATCTTATCTCATGATAAGGCTTGGTAATCTCCATAAAATAGACACATATATTGGTTAAAGGATAAGCATAAGCCTTATCTAATAAAGGCATGTTGATCTCCAATCTTCCATCAACCATCACATCTGATTCACATAGTTTTGAGATGAGATAAAATATTCCAGCAACCCATTTGCTTATGACAAAACATATATGCAAGCCTAAGTCAAAATGCCAACATCCTAAAATATTCAAGCTATCCCAAATGCTTATTTGAACAAATATTTAAACAACTATTTAAATTTTTTGAACATGCATTGAGTCATCAGTTTTGGGTAGCCTTGGTCCTAATATTGACCTACCAACATCAATGGGATTTTTATCAAAATAATATAAAAATAAAACCATTTCCCAAAATAATATAAATTCAACATTATTTACCAAAATAGTACATTTTCTACGGTAGAAAATGATGTCGCCTATCTCACAAGCAATTCTAGCTCTACAGCTACTCCATCATTATTCAATAACTGTAAAATTTTAAAATATATATTTAAAAAGGGTGTTGCACTTTTGACATACAATACCCTGTTAATTTGACAAAAAATAAAAAAAAAATACAAAAAATAAAACTGAAGGAAAAAATGGGTAGTGGGATGTTGTATGTCAAGTAGGTGACACCCCTTTAACAAATATTTTTTTTGGTTAAATCAATTGGGTTGGTGACACCCATTAAAATAAAAGTAAATTATATTAATTATCATTAAATTTTATTTAAAATTATATTTCAATCATTTAATTTTTAAAAGTTACATAATAGTCATTAATATTATTAAATTGTTATATTTTTGTTACTCGGTTATTAACTTTCAATTAAAAAATAATGTTGCACCTTAATTCAAAGGGTTAATAGTTAATTTAGTTTTTGAGCTAAAGTTAAAAATTCATTTTGATATTTTTTAAAATTTTCTTAACAATATTTGTAAAAAAAAATTAAAGAACCTGAAAATTAAAAAATCATTCTGATATAGGCCATTGATGGTAGAAATTTTTATGATTCTCAATAATGAAAGCAATGTTGCAAGGCTAGATTTAATTTCTTAAAAATTCGATCAGCAACAATCGTTCTAATAGTGAAATCTAAATCATGCATTAAGATGTATTTTGCTAGGGCTTTTAGGACTTTGAGGAAAAAAATAAAACAAAACAAAATTTGCAAAATAATTTCTGAGTAAAACAACATTAAATTGTTGATGTGATTAAAGGTGTTCATCAATGGTGGAAAACAAATAGAATTTAGTTTAAAATTTTTAATATTTTTTTATATAATTAAAATTTGCAAGAAATGTTAGTTTAATTTTTTTTACAATTATTGTTAAGAAAAGTTTAAAAATATCAAAAAAAAATTTTAATTATAGCTCAAGGATCAAATTAGCAAGGTGCAATGATATTTTTTTAACAAAAGTTAAATATCGAATGATAAAAATATAACAATTTAATAATATTAGTAATTATTATGTAATTTTTAAACCCCTTTTATATGGGCTACAACGTTCCTCCATAGTTTAAATTGGACCTCTATCTAGCTCGTTGCGGAGGGCCTTAATGACTGTTGGAATCTATTTTTGTTGAGTAAAGAGTTTTCAGGCCTGTAAGACGACGTGCGTGCAATGCAGATATAAATATGGAGGAAATTTAATTAAAAATAGAAGAAAAGGAAAAGACAAAAGGATGTTAGCAGACAGGTTGAACAGTGTAGAGAGAGTGACATCCAATCCAGAACCTAGACAATATTGAATTGAATAAAAGATTTAAAGAATAGACACCCCACACCCACCACTTGAATATATTGAATTGCCAATTTGCCTTTGCCCTGCACTCATACGATATCATATTGTATGAGATAGAAAGACGTGACATAAATAAACAAACAAACAAAACATGAGTTTTCATCATACCATCCCTAGACAAATTATACAGGGTAAAAATAGGATGGATTTCCACTATTAGAATTCAAATTATAATTTTGTTTTACTTACCCTTTACATATTAGATTAAGTTAAAGAGGAAATTAATTTTTTCTGTTCAAAATTTTATCCATGTGTACTGTTAAAAATTAACGTGGTTGATGAAATAATTAAATAGTGACATGTGACGTTTATGTGTACCTCATACTAACGTACAAGGACTAATTTTTAATAACAGAAATATATGAAATTCTTAACAAAAAGACCAATTTTCTTTTCGATCTAATATACAAGACTAATTTATTCATTTTTCGAGTAAATGAGATAAAATGTAATTTGACTTATAATACAAAGGCATTCATAGTGTTTTTACCAATTATGCAATTATAGAGAGAGATAAAGATACGCAGGTGGATACAATTCCACATGTATTATCTGGTCATCATCCTCCTTAAGTTTGCCTCCCTTCTTAGTGACTTTTTTTCGAGACTAATATGAAAATTTACCGAAATAATATGAATTGTGCATGGAAAGCCCAAATCAATATGGCGGCTAACAATTTGGAGTGACGATGAATAAGACACGATAGTTAAACCGACATGTCAATTTGGTGTACCCATACATAATCCAAATATTATTGCAAAAGAAAAAGTGTAAAAGTAGTAAATAGAAATTTTCCCCTTTCTTTTCCTTGCAGTTTCCCCACGCGAATCAAGGACCGGAATAAGTGTGCGGTTTACTTCTGTTCATCTGATTGATGGCAGTTGAACGAGAGCCAAGGTACTTTTCCCCTTAACAATCAATAGTAGCTGATTTTGTAAAGCTAAAGCCCAAAGAGCTGTTGAATTCAAGTGCAGTAAGAGGGTTCACATATTATCCAGGTCAACATGGCTTTGCTGCTGAGCTTGTTCGAATTAGGAAGGGCAGTGTTGTATTTGGAAGAGCTCCAATTACCAATAACCTGCTTCTCTGGTTTTGGTTCAAAATCGTTTTCCTATACTATCTTCTTTTTACAACATAAATATTAAGAATCTTGTGTAGTTAATAGTTATGTTACCTGCTTCTTTTCATTTAAAGTTTTCAGGAATTCATATATGATAATGTGTTGAATAAATATTGAAAATGGCTCATGTCGTGGCCCTCTTTCATTTCTGCTTCACCCCAAATCATGTTTTGCACCATTCAAAATAATATTAAACTCAAGATTGCCCAATAAATCACTATTTAGTTTTTGTATTTATCCTTTTTGCAATAATATTTGGACTGTGCATAAAAATCTCAAATCAAACATATTAATTATTGATTGTCGATTTAAGATTACAATACTGTTATGCTTGATTCTGACAAAATAAATATATTATTGTCACCGCAAATAGTTATCCGCAATGTCAATTTGAAATATTTTCATATTATTTCGATAAATAATTTATTTTCCATATTATTCTCGTAAACAAAGCCCGTATCGGTTCTCCCTCGTCCCTCTTTAGTTTTAGTTTTAGTTTACACTTGTTGTCTTTCCAACAAGGTTTTCCCCTCTCCATATATTTCAACTCATTTTATAAAAACAAGATTCTTTTATTGGCTTATTTGCCGTCTTCTTCTTTACGTTATTAGTATTGCTATTATTATTACATGATGCTTCAGAGAGAGAATGCAAGATTCCTCTAGCCCTCCAATTAATGTTGTTAAGTATTATTTTGTTGTTCAATGTTTCCTTCCCTCAAATATTATATATATTCTCTCGTCACTGTGTGTTTGGGTACAAACATGTACAATTATATATTATGGTAGTAAATATTATATATACGTAAATATTTTTAAAAAAACTGAAAGATGGAGATCAATGGCACGGCAGTTCTATTTGTATGCTAATTTTTTGGCTCTCTGTATCTTATAATAATTATAGAATATAAAAGGTGTTTTAATTAATTTAAGTTTACATTATTCTTCCACATAATAATTTATTTAATTAAAATAGTTATTTTAATTATTCATTTAATTTTTCATCCTTTTTAATCACTGAACTTGAATTGTTTGTCATATCACCTCAAAATGAATGGAAAAGTTAATGTCTATTAATTTTGCTGAAATGATATCCACGTGGCAATTCACATGTATGCTATGTTAGTAATTAACTAATTTTTAAAAATTAAAATTATTTATTTATTAATAATTCTAATATTTTTTAAATAATTAATTAATTCCTTATGTGGCATCCATATGGCAATCTATGTGTATGCCATGTTAGCAACATTAACTTTTCCATCCATTTTTGGGTGATTTAACAAATAGTACAAGCTTAAGGACTAAAAGAAGCGAATTAAAAGAACAATTTAAATGAATTTTTTGTAAAGTTGAAGAGTCAAATAAGCCATTATGCCTAGATTTTAGCCATACAAATTTGTTGTTCACTAATCTTTCACTTCACTAGACTGCAGCCTCAATGAATGTGAAGAAGATATCGAAAGTTGGTTGATTTTGCTTTTTAGTTGAACATTTAAATGCAAATGGTATTACTAACATGGTAAAAGTTTGAGATGAATATAGAAATTGGTTACACAATTCAGAAACTTCATATATTTTCAGGGTTTTACCTAAAAAGTAATATATTATCAATATGAAATATAAGATATGATTTAAGTTAAACGCACTCACCAAGTTACAACATCACTCCTATACATTATCTAGATCACTCTCCCCAGTAAGACTCCCCCCTCCCCCCCAAAAAAAGCTTACTTACAAATTGAATAGAAAGAACAATTTGTTTTCAACAATTTTGCACTAAAATAAGTTCCTTACAACAAACAAAATAAGTATTGTCAATCTCATACATGAACTACCAACAAGCCTTCTCTTAAATAGACATATGTTGGAGTGTCAAAACTACAATCAATGTGAACTTTGTTCACTTTGAATTTAGTTCAAGTAAATCTTCAATACGGAGTCAAATAATAAAGATCTTCTAGTAATAATCTTCTTAGGAAAACAAATATCTTCAATTAAGGAAACTTGATAACATTGGAAGTCTTCAAAGAGTGCTTGCTCAACTTGATTTTCTTCACATTTTACTTCAATAAACAACTACTAATATCCTCAAAGCTATGTTTTAAAGAGTCCAAAGTTTTTTGTTCAAAAAAATGGCAATACATATATGCCAAGTTACTTAGCAAGCCAAATCCAAGTTAAGTTTGCATCTAGAGTTGCATTTGGACAGTGAAACTGCATTAACAATCTACCCCTTTGGCATTTTTGACCAAAACCAAAAAGTAATTAACCTTAACAAGATAAATGCGATCGTAAACGTAGACTCCCCTTTAATACAATCCAGACATCCACGTAAAGTAATGTGAAATTAACCATTAATACAAAAAGAATAGATATCATTAATAATTACAAACATAATATCATAGCAATAGTCAAGCCCAATTTAAGTACATGTTTAACAAACCAAACCAAACAAAGAATAAAATCCAAAACACATTTATCATCACCGGCAAAACAAATCATCAACTCATCAAAATTCACCACACTCCTTACTCCCCTAACTCCCTAAATCTAAACTCATTCATCTTCTTTTTTTGGTTTAAAAATGTAAAAATTTCAAAGATCACGAGTAAGTAAATCATGCATTATAATACAGAAAACGAGTATTTTACCTATTCATAAGCTTCATTTGGCTCTCTAAATGCCATAGTTGTTTGTCAATATAGGCCAAGTCTTTATCAAATTCTCCATAAGTTCGATCTTATGAATAACCCACCAAATGGTGACCTAGTTGCAACTAAAACAAAAAACTAATACATGATTCTCATTATCCTATGAAACCACTCCAACATCAGTGTTTGCAGTTGCATGTTTCTCCCTCTTCCACTTATAAGAATACTTTAATTTAGGTGCTAAAGGCTCAATAATCTCATCCTCCTTCACTATATATTTATTTTGTTGTAGCAAGACCTGATAGATGAGTGAAGCGAAATGTAGTATATGCATGGTATTCTTGCACTATGTGTACTTCACAATTTCATTGAAATTTAGTAAACTAAGATCAACAAGAATAAAGGAAACTACCTTATACAGTACTTCTACCATTCTCTTATTAACTGCCATGCTCAGCTTGTTTGGTAGCTAAATTCCAGCAGCTATGGCCTATAATGCAACATATGTTGCCTCGAATTTTAAAGTCATGCTCTTCATGCTAGGTGGATCGAACCTTGTTAGAGAGCTAGGAGGCTAGAAAGTCATTTTCCACATTGAAATTCCATCTCTTGACCATAATGATAAATAAATTTATTGATAATGACAAGACTAAATGTGAACCTTAGTTCTTCATTTTTCATTATTCTCTTGTACATAGTTTCTAGTGTTCAATAGTAAAACCTTTCTTCTTTTTTTAAAGTTTTTATTGAGCCAAAATTTCCAAATACCTACCTTTTAGAGGTTACATTTGTTAACTTCACTTAACCAATTGTGAATTAGGAGTGTTTCTAGTTAAGCCACAAAAACTAAAGAGGTTCTAGTTTAAACTTGGAAAATTAGAGGGAAAGGTTCTATCTAATCATTAGCAAAAAATGGGGGGTTGTAAAGGTTATACATTTTTCTTGAAAGGTAACAATTCATCGTAGTGAATTGGGTAGTCATTAGTAGTGGAAATATAAGGTAGTGGAGGTAGGGAATTAGTGCAAAACCACTCTAAAATGATTATGCAAGTTTCTCTACCCTATCTTATCTTTTAGATAAGATACTTTAAAATCTCAATTCACCCCCTCTTTGTTGGATCTGGTGCCTTAAGTGTAGTATTTTCGTCAATATACACTTGTAATTGTTTCAAACAAGTTGATTAATAAAACAAAATCATTGATTACATTAATATACTTTGTATAATTGTCCTCACATAGTTTTGCACGCAAAACAAAATGGAAACAAATGTTGCTCATTGATTGTCTAAATGTTTAACTAATACTAAGCGGTATTAAGTGGTCAGATCGTAGTACGGAAAGACAGTTTGTATTAGTATATAAACCTAAACATTGTTGGAAAAACGGGTTTAGAAACGCAGTAGAAAATAAATTTAGGCAAAAACCAGAGTTTTAAAAATTTTCTCAAAACAAGATCTTGGTCGTGATATCTAAAGTAATAAACACTTAATCAAGAATGTACATCTAAGATGAGTGCTTCAACCGAGTAGTCTTCTCCGCTATCCTCAAGCACATATCTTTTGAGTGTGGGCTCGCTTCGAATCAAAAAAAATTTCACAAAAATTACTAGTAGGTTAATTTTGTAATTTCTCTAACTTTTGGGTCAAGTTTTAAATTAGAAAAATATCTCTAGAAATTTTCTAAAATAATCTCTTCTGAGAATTTTCCCTCTATAACTTTTCTCTTGAATTCAAGTTTATGTAAATAATCATTCAAGCAAATGATTATCATGTTCGGAGGATAATCTCACACTGTGATTTGAAAATGGTTGAAGATGAAGATGATTGGGATGAGTGTGGTAAGAAGAATGCTCAACTCAATACAAAGGTCATACAAACTCTCTTTTGTTCATTGAAGCCAAATGAGTACAACCATGTATCCTAATGTCAAAGTGTCAAAGAGATTTGGGTAAGCTAGTCATCACCCATGAAGGAAATGGCTAAGTTAAGGAATCAAAAATTGACTTACTCACACTTAACCATGAACTATTCAAAATAAAGTCAAACGAGAGCACCAAAGAGATGTACAGTAGATTCACCAACATCATCAATGTTTTTAAGAAACTTGGAAGTCTTATCCAAACAAAGAAATTATGAAGAAATTACTTAATATCTTAAATATTTATTTTTAGCCCTTTATAACGTATCAACTGACCCATGTAAGATATTAAAATAAGAAAAATAGTACCCTCATTTCAAGTCACTTGCAACAATTTCTTTTACTATAATTTAAGCTTCACAATGGACTAAACAATTGATTTGGAACCTATCTATTATAATTGGTTGGATTATTACTCAAACAGATAACGTTTTTAATGTCTTCATTTTCTTTTAGATCTTAAATTTTTTTTTGTCTTATCCCAACTTTTTAGAGCTCTTCTACAAGTGACTTGAAATAAGGTACTTTTTTTATTTTAATATCTCACATGGGTTAGCCATAAGGATGACAAAAAAATCTAAATCTAACGAGTTTCAAGTCGATCCGACACGATAGGGTCGGGTTTTTTTCTTAAAGTTGGGGTTGAGGCAAATCAATTTTTAAAAATAGTCGAGTTGGATCGGGCTCGGGTTTAGAATGAAATCATCCCACCTCGCCCCAAAATATTTACGAAATTACCCTCTATACATATTTAACATTAATTAAATTAAAAATCCCTAAAATTTATCATTACAAATCTCATTCTACCACCTCTGTATTAGTCCCCTTTCATCTCTATAAGGTTATTTTCCCTATTTTCTATCTTCTTAAATTAATAATTTATTAAAGGAACCTTTCTTCCTTTTTTTCTTCTATGTTGTAATAATTATTAAATATACATTAGCACACAACTTCAAAAATAAATAATTAAGAAAATATAAAAGAAATGATGCCAAAACCTTTCATTTAAAAAAAAATAAGTAATCACATTTTTACAAAAAATTTAAAAAAATTCGGGTCGGATCAAATTGGAGTCGAGTACACTATTAATTTTCGGGTTTGTGTTCGGAGTAGGTTTATTTTTTTCTAAATTCGGGGTCGGGTTGAGGCGTAGCGGTAGAGCATCGGATTGGGATCGAGACAAGAAAACAACCGCCCTACCCTGCCTCTCCCATTCCATTGCCATCAGTAGTTAGCCGATGGGTTATAAAGGGCTAAAAATGAATTTTTTTAAAAAATATATTTTTTTTAAATTTTTAGAGTTAGGACTAAATTGACAAATTTTATAAATATTGAGGATCAAATTTATTATTTTTTTAGAATTAGAACTAAAATGACAAATTTGGTAAATAATGAGGGCTAATTTTGTTGAATTTTTTATATATAGGATCAAATTATAGAATGTGTAAAAATTAGAGGGCTAATTTTGTTACTAGACCAATAAAAAAGTCTACATTAGCTTAAAGTGACTATAATATTTAATTTCGAAAAGTTTAGTGACTAGTGACTAAACTGAAAAAAATTAATAATTGTGTGATCAAAATAGAACAAAAGACATAATTGGGTGACCATTTTTATAGTTTGCCCATACAAAAATAATTTTCAACATATTTCATGTCATCATTTAACAGGAAAAAAAATTAGCGAATAAGCTAATTTGCACGTTTCGAAATGGATAATGACTAATTTACTCATTCTTTCAAGAGAAGGTCCAAATGCAATCCATCCCTAAATACAAATGTTTCCATGATACTTTTACCACCATCTTTCTATTTTTATATATAAATGTATACATGTGCACACGCAATGCTATGCATGTGCAACACAGGCTGCCTTATTCAATTAATTCCAGTTTCTTATCAACAGATTAAGATTTATATAATGCAGTGATGATGTAGCCAAGACCTAGGAGAAAATGGCTAATGCTTTTGGGGTTATTTTATATGCTAACCTGCTTATAAGAATTTGACCAAAAAAAAAAAAAACACTGCTTATAAGAATGATGCAAACCTCACAATGGAGTCTTTGCAAGTGATCAACAAATAAGAAAAAAAGTCTATAGTTGCCTATATACGTGAAAAAAAGGAGTGTACGTACGACTGTACGAGTAGCTAATAAAAAGAGTTTTTCGTCAACAAATAGAATTATAATAAGCTGCAAATTTCAAAAGCAAGCTTCAAACAACCATGATGAAACACAAATTAAGAGGAAAGTTTGGGTTTATTGGAATTGGATGGCATGAATGAATACATACATAATTGGTAAATGTAGCAAATTGCAGATAGCAGACTGTAAATGCTTAAAAGTAAAAGGAAGATAATAATGATGGCCACAGCACAACACATCCCCCATGTGGGAGCAGTACTGTTGGCAGTTTGCCTGAATCATGAATGATGAAAATCAAGAATGAGTGCCATTTTGCCTTTTTCCAAGTTTCAATCTTTCAAATTTTCTTTTGTTGCTAAATGGCAAAGCTCACCATCTCTATAATTCATTTATGGTGGGGGACTGCTGACTGGTTATGCTAGGAGCTAACATGGAAAGTAGTAATTGTGGAATCCTTAACTAAAAGAGCTAGTCTTTAATATCTCTTAAAAATAATATCGGTTAGAAGCCTTATAGATGAAAAAAAACAATATATGCAACTACATAATATCATTTATAAAATAATTTGATACCTGAAACTTATATTCTGTCATTTAGGTTGGTATTTTCGTACTAATACCATTAGTTTGTATTGATGTGGTACTGATGATCAATTTGTTGGTGACATGTGACAGACATAAATTAAATGAAAAATATATAATTTTTTTGATAAATTTAGATATTAATTAAATACTTTTAAACAATGTTAACATTTAAAAAATTAACGTTATTAACAAATTGAGAAATATATTTAATAAATTTCAAATTCAGATATCAACCAAATAAAAAAAATGAAAACAAATTCAAAAAACAAACTAAACTATGACTTTATAAAGCAAAAATATACTTTTGTATATCAAAATACATTCTTTTTTTCTAGAAAACAAGACTATTAAAGATTGTCTTTACTTCCAAAGCAAATAATAGACAATATTCACATCAACACTATCTAATTTTCTAATGTCATACAGATATATACAGTAATAAACATTAAAAAGGTGAATAGAAAAGTGGGTGTGTAATTGAGATATGTGCTGTGAATTATAATTGAGTGACTTTTGTGGAGGTGGGGCTCTCTCAAAGAGATTCACTCATCATTTTATTTATTTGGTTGTGGGGTTATCCCCAAGAGAAAAAAAAAGTAGGAAGGAACCAACCAACCAACCCATAATTTTCAAATACTACATATCTGCCCCCACCACAAATTCAAATACGTCAAAACTATGCAATAACATACTCATCCCAAACTTCATCTTTAATACTTTCTTATTTTTATTCTTATTTCACATTCATACCTATATTTAATAAGATAATACAATAAGTGTTGGGTGCAAGATTATAGAAGAATGCATTCGCAAGAGAAAAACACAATGAATTTTACAAACAGGTATTTTATCATTATACTATGATTAAGTTGATAATTATTTTTTCTAAGTAAATACTATCATTCTACTATGATTCAGTTGACAATTATTTTTTTTGTAAATACCATTCATTTTTATTATATAATTTAAATATTTTTTATTAATGTGATATAATCAAATATAGAGAAAAGCATAACAATATAAATTATTTGTGGTAATAATATTATTTTGAATTTTGTTGAAATAGACAGGGAGAAAAGCAAAAGGAATTTATGAGAAAGGAGGGTTGTGAGAAAGGGAGAAAGAGGCCCACATTGGTGAGAGAGTGGGCGAAGGGCCAGCCTCAGCTTCTGCTCGCAATACCCACTCGGATCATGTAATGCCAAAATGGGTGAGTCAACTCAATCTGCATCCTCTCTTTTACTCATTGGTGAGTTTGATTTACTCATCTAATAAACTAGTGGTTACTGATAATTTTAGGTTTTATATAAAAAAAAACATATAATATT
Organism: Gossypium anomalum; assembly: GCA_025698475.1. Classification (NCBI taxonomy): domain Eukaryota; kingdom Viridiplantae; phylum Streptophyta; class Magnoliopsida; order Malvales; family Malvaceae; genus Gossypium; species Gossypium anomalum. The sequence goes on from CM046961.1 coordinate 89,011,586, forward strand.
AATGTTTAAAAAATTAAATAATTTTAAAGAATATATACAAAAGAGACAAAGAAAAATGAATTTCATTTCAACATGATAAAAAAGGAATAGGGTGCACTGAGTCAATCTCAAAAGTATAAGAATCTATATCCAAAATGATTTTCGGATTTTTCCAGTCAAACTTAATAGTTTATAAGTATAAATACTTTTGTGTACCCCTTACCACAAATTTTCATCCAGAATAAGTAATTGAAAATAAGTATATTTTGGCTTATTAAGTATGTTTAAATAATTTTATTATATATATATATTTGTAAATATACTGTAAATATATTTTATGTAAATATAAATTTTAAAATTAGTAATAAAGTTCAATAATTTAATTAAATGATTATATTTTATGTTTAAATATAATTATAAAAATTACAAATAGTTAAGAAAAAAATTTAAAAATTCGTTTAAAATATTAAAATCTTTTACCAATTAATACTAACTGATATACACTAGTAGAAGTCAATATTAGTCGAAACATGTTGAAATACATCAAAACGGTCAAAACACATCAAAAGTTTGATCAGAACTAAACTTAAAATTACTTGGTACCGATTTGATATAGGAATAGTACGTACCAACCGATACAAAAAAAATCAATAACGTTATTGACCAATATCATATTAAGTTAATGAGTTTGATAAGCACTTATTAATACTGGTATCAACAAGGGTAAAACAAATAAGAGATGGTGGTGGTGACAAGGAGGTCGATTCACCAATGATTGGTAGAGAGCTAAAGTAAGGAAGGAGAATGAGAAGGAGGAGAGGAGGAAAGGAAACAAGGAAAGAAAGAGGAGGTTGTGTGCTAAGGTATATTGCTAATGTTGTTGAAAAGGAAGAAGATCCATTTATTGTCGTGTCTTGGGATATTTATAGGCGGGGAGTTCCTGTCTAGTTACACTACATCACTGACAATCTCTAGGTATGGCAAACATGTGGTCGACCAGATGGCAAGGCTATTGCACACTGGTTGCAGTCAAGTGTAGTACAACTTTGACATTCCCTTTACAGAGGTAGTATGAGGTTGTTCGGCCTCAGTGGTCCCATAGTGGTCTCCTTTTGATGAGTGCATACCTTTTAATAGCAGATGACCTAATAGAAGGTCCACTATTAGAGGGTGGCTAAGAACGGGTGATCTTCTCATGGTCGGTCACCTCGTGACCAATTGAATAGTATAAGGCGAATGATCATTTGTGGGTGCTTCCTAGTTAGGTTCTTGTGATACCATGTGTCCGAGGCGAGTAGAGGTATAGCAATTCCCCCCATTTAAGGGGTAGGTTATAAAGTGCCCTACCTAGAGACCATTCGTAGATTGTCCCAATGGGTGGTAGTTATAGCAGAAAAAAGGCAGGTGGTCTAAAATATCAAAGGTTATTTATTGTGAGTGTTGGAATGCTTCTAAAGATAATAAGTTGCTCTAAAAATTCCAGAACAGTCACATAAATGAAAAGCTACACAACTGCTTATGGGGAGTGAAGTTAATGGTACACGTGTCTGGATGGCATTTGTAACTCCCATACCCGACCTGCTTACCGAGTCTGAGTCCCAGATGAAACGAATTCTAAATAATTGACCAACATTATTTTTTTTAAAATATATATTTTCAAAAAATTAACAATACACAATAGTTTATACTAGCCCATACATCTTTTAAAATCGATCCTAAACAACTTCATTTACTATTTTGATTATAAAACTTGAAAATTCTATGGCTAGGCTAAATCCCCGAGGCATAACCTCTAGGAGCGCCCCTCTATACACATGTTACAACTACCACTCCTTTTTTTTCTCCAAGTCGATGAAGTCTAACTCAGCCCTCTACTTAGGTTCCGACGACAACCTTATCCTGAAATTAAGCAAACCATTTATAAGTTTAATTGAACTTAGTGAGATTCTGTATAATAGACGTATATAAAAAATTCAAAACTAAGGGATTGAAGGTTTAAAGGATTTTTTTCCCACTCTCTGGTCAACCCTGACATTTAACAGATTATATCAATAAGGCATTTGCTTTGCCTTTTTTCCCTACATCTCATAGTTGACTGACTTCTCCTTCATCTGTAGTAAACACTAATTTTCTTTAGAGTAGAGGTTCTCTAGGAACACGAACCTAGATGCACCTCAACCAAATTTCTTTCCCTCACAACCTTGAATAGGAGACCCAATGTCAGTCATTGGTTATCTAACCTTTATTTCCTCGATTTCAAATTCTTATCCTCCCTATTTCCTGGGGGATTGTTCACCCTAGGTTAGTCCTTGATAGACTTCTTTTTTTGCCAACCTAGATGGCTTAGCCCTGTATAACCTCGACGGATATAACCACCCTTTATTTCCCCTATGTCTGAGGACCCTTAAGTCTCAATCCTTAGATAAGTACATTATTTTATTCAATCTACCTTAGAATCCACTCCATTCAACCATCTTTGCCAACCTCCATCATTGAGCCAAGAATTTACACCTTATAAACTCTCGAGTTCACTTTACCGATAGAGTCTTCATGATGCCATAACCGAGTAATGGTCTTTCACTCTTTCTTTCCAAGCTAATTATCCTAGCGAATTTCCTCATGTTTACTATCTCGGCGGACTATCTCGTGTTTATTGTCCTGGCAGACTATCTCGTGTTTACTATCTTGATGGACTATCAAAGGATGTCATAGCGTCTTTCAACTATGGTCTTACACATTTCTATCATGATGCCATAACATCTTTCAACTATGGTCTTTGTAACACCCACGCCTGACCCGATCACCAGATTTGAGTATGGTATGTCACAACTTACAACCATTTGAGTTTGATAAAAACACTTGAGATTTTTATAGCTTTGGGGTCTCAGCATATACCTCTAAATTGGTGTCAACCCTAGTATAATAATAACAAACCAATCAAATCAACATTGTGCCAAGTAAAACAAAACATAGTTTAAACAAACATTTGGCGAAAGCCTTGTAAAAGTCGACATGATTATATAAAACACAAGGTAAGTTATTTCCCATACAAAAGTTTCAAGTGCATCAGTGACAGTTAAATATCATTTAAAATAGTTTGGAGTATATGTCTTAAAGATGATAACATAAACAATAATATTTAACATATGTCCCAATAGTACGTAGAATTTCTTTTAAAAATAGTGAGTTGATTGAAGGTGTAAATTATTACCAAGTTGGTTACAAAACAGTTTTATATGCCACTCGCCCAAACGGTCATGCATGATTTAGAAAATAATTAAGTAGCTCACTAGCAACAGCAACTCTAGCATAGTCCCTTTCTTCAAACCAATTTCTATTCAGCTCGCATGAGAAGGAAAATAATAAAGTAAGTTCGAGCGCACTTAGTGAGTTCCAACTATAATCACAACAATATAAAGGAATTACACTGGTTATTAAGCTTAAATGCTCATAAGATACTCAACCTTTCAAAGAGATTCGGATGTACTAACATAGTATGCCCAATGGCATTCACAATCTTGGATCGTCGGTGTAACATCCATAACCCGTACCCGTTGCCAAATTAGGGTTACGGCGTATTACTATACAATCTAGAACAATCAATAATAGATAGTATCAATTTTCTAATTTAATTAACAAAATTTCATAATAATTTATATCGGAGTAATAAGTACATTTATGGGCCTTAAAACGAACTTACGAGGCCTTAAAATTAGTTTAGGAATAATCAAAGACCAATTCGTAGTAAATTAGAATGTTCAGAGAAAAAATTAAAAATTTTGAAAAAAAGGTTCACACGGTCGTGTGTGACAAACTATGTACCCTTTAAAATAATTTCACACGATCATGTTGTAGGCCGTGTGCTAGCCCATGTAGCATCCGAAATACCCTCGCACGACCGTGTCGCAGGTCGTACTCAATTTGATGTTGGGTCACACAGTCGTGTCACAGGCCATGTGCCATCCCGTGTGAAAACTACACCTAACACGTTCAGGGATAGGCCCGTGTGGATTGCCCGTCTGTGACACACGACCGTGTGACAACTCGTGTCTCAGGCCATATGTACCCAAAAATGACCCAAAACATACTTAATTCACATCCAAATACTTAGATACCTAAACCAATACTCAACACAATATTATAAGACTTCAAAATGCATTTCAATGACACTCAAAACATGCTAAAACAATCATCCTAAGATCTAACCAATGTGCCATCAATGACACCACATATCAAGTACTTACAAAATCCATTTCCTTAACTAAGTATACAAGCTACAAGCACATTCAATTAAATTATTTTCTACATCAAAAGGTTATACCATAGAATCAAGTATGCATATCTCACTTAGCTACTTATACCACATCATCATATGTGTAACACCCCTAACTCGTATCCATCACCAGAATAGGGTTACAGAGTATTACTGGAGTTTACAAAAAATTACAGATAATTCATGTTGATTACTATTCATTTCTAAAAGTGGTCATATTGTCCCTTGAATGGACCCTCGAAGCTCAATATAAACATTGGAATGAATTCAGGACTAAATCGGAAACTCAGAGAATTTTTCGTGAAATTTCCAAAATTTTTCCTAAATACAGGGCACAGACGCCCGTGTGGTCAAGGGACACGCCTATGTGACCATAGGACACGCCCATGCTGCAGGCCGTGTTCGACCCCTTGTAACTTTCTAACTTGTGCCACACGGCCAGCCACATGCTTGTGTGCTAGGCCGTGTGGTTAATTTAATTTTCCAAAATTAAGTACAGGTTTCACACGGCCAAGATACACGCCCGTGTTCTGGGCCGTGTAGCACACGGCTGAGACGTAGGCCCATGTCTCTGCCCGTGTGCTCAATTCTGAGCATTCTGTTTCTCAAATTTAAGATGCAGGGGACTTACGACCAAATCACATGCCCATGTGCCAGGCCGTGTGTCACACACGGTCAAGACACACGCCCGTGTGTCTACCCGTGTAGACAAAATAAAGCAATTTTCTAGCTTTATTTCTCACCCAAATTTTGCCAATAACCTACACCAAAACTTACAAGTATATACACCAGCCAATTCAAGCATTAAATCTAAGCCAATTCTAACATTTAATATGATACTTTATCATATGCATTCATGTTTATATTCTTACCCTTGTTTAACTTATATGTTAAGCATAACTTGATCAACCATACTTAATATACTTAACACATAGATATTTGTCATAATATAACTTATAAATATACCAAAACAAATCATTACTAGCAACCCCAATGGCTAGTTTACAAACCACATTTATATGCCAACAATGACCAAGTTACCTATACATGCCATTATACCAAAATAAGTTTACTAATTATACTAGAACAAGCTAGTGGATAGTGTGATGATGCTCCAACCGGTCTCTAGCCTTCGCGAGCTTTCGAGCACTTAAAATAGAGAAAAAATAAAACCTAGTAAGCATTTAATGCTTAGTAAGTTCGTATAACAGGAATTAAAACTTATCAATTGCATTTATTAATATTAAGCATACAATTAACATGCTTTTCATCAATTTGACAAGTTTACCTAAACGCATATACTCAATCAAGCAAGTTAGTCATATAATACATTTGTACATCAAATAAGCATAGATGAGCTCATCATATAACCCTTCATCAAATAATTCAAAAGCAGTCAAGGCATATTTCTATTTATCTTATCATTTTTCTCATGTTGAGAGTTTTATCCATTAAATTATTGAAATATCGGTGGATACTCAAATAGTACACTCAAGGTGTACAAATCTATAATTCTTCAATTCATAATCAGGGGTACCTAGTAGGGGACTTATTCAGGAAGCACACTCTCGAGCCATATATCAAGATGCTCAAATAAGCCATGTAATCATGTAACAAGACACTTATCCGAGCTAATCAGTAAACTCATAAGAGTTTTATTCAGGGAGCTCATAAAGCTTATCAGATATCTCCGAAGAAATAATATCAGGGAGCACCGGATAAGGTAACAGGAAGTTCAAGCGAGCCATGTCAAGAAACTCTTAAGAGCTCATATCAGGACGCTTACAAAGAGCTGCGGTAGTGCGCAACACATGCTAAATCACTACCAATCAGGATGCTTGCATGAACTATATAACATGATGCTCGAAAGGGCATGATGCTTGAGAGGGCATGATGCTCGAGAGGGCTATATCAGGATTACTCGTCCGAGCAAAATCCTGTCTGCAACATATGCAGAATCACATTCACATACGGGAAATCATATGTATCCATCGATTTTCATTATTCCAACGGAACTTAACATTTTAAATACATTTCCAATCATATGATCATTTCATGTATTTATAACATTCATATAAATCACATAAACATATACAACATTCCAATCATATACAACATTCAATTGAAACATATTAACATGCATAATTAAGTTACATGAACTTACCTCGATAATAGTTCGTATAAATAAAATCTACTAATCCGAAACTTTCTCTTTTCCTCGATCTAACTTCGAATTTGAATTATCCAGATCTATATAAATGAATTTAATCATCAATTTAATACAATTCATATTCAATTATATTCAATTTACACCCTAGGAAAAATTACTATTTTGCCCCTAAACTTTCCATAAATTTCAATTTTGCCCTTAGGCTCGGAAAATGAAATTCATGCAATTTAATCCTTATTCCAAGCCTAACCAAAATTTTAGTATAACTTTTACAGTACATGTATTTTACAAAATTCAAAATTTTTCTTCAATTTTCACAACTTTACAATTTAGTCCCTAAATCACAGTTTCATAAAAATTCACTTTGTAAAAGTTGTTTATTTATCAACAACTTTTCATATTCTACCTTAAATTTCAATTTTTTAGCATCTTCATCAATGGAAAAATTTCTATACTTTGATAACTTTTCAAATTGATCCCAAATCTAGGTAGATTAGGTAATCTCGATCTCAAAAATATAAAAATTACTAAAAACAGAACAAGAATACTTACCCAATTAAGCTTGATTAGTTTCTTCTCTCTCTCCTAGGGTTTCCATATATTTTGGGGATGAAGATGATAATAATTTGATGATATTTCTTATTTATTTAATTTATCATCTTTTAATTATTTTGATTTCTAATTTAGTCATTACCCTTTTTCTAAATTTCCATGGATGAATCATCCAAAAATATCTACTAACTTTTCATTAATGGTCTAATTACCATATAATGACCTCAAGTTTTGAATTTCATAGCTATTTGATCCTTCTAGCTACTAGAATCCAACTCTTGCATTTTATGCAATTTGGTCATTTCCCTAATTAAACACATAATCGATAAAATCTTCTTATCAGAATTTTCATATAACATTCCTATCATAATGCAGACCATGCAATAATATTAAAATAAATTTGCGGACCATGCAATAATATTAAAATAAATTTTCTTTTTGGCTCGGTTTGTGGTCCCGAAACCACTGTTCTAATTTCACTGAAAATGAACTGTTACAATATGCACATTAACAACAACACCAATAAGCACTTATGAACCTTTACAAACATAATCAAGCTCTCCTATTACATGTTATATAAGCCAAGATGTATTCAAAAGCTACCAAATGATCCCCAGATAGTGTGATTCTTTGAGCTAACCCGATCTCCTGATCCACAAAACGTATCTATAAGAAATAAGACAAATAACACAAGTAAGCTTTCGTAAAGCTTAGTAAATTCGTCGATTAAACGGTAAAGCTTACCGAATTAAATATAATAATAATTCAAATCAATATTAATGAACAGAGTTCCAGTCAATGAGGTTATTATTAGAATTTCTGTCAATCACAACTCATAATAAGTGAGAAATGCTCAGTATAATAATAAAAATCAGTTTCCACTCTTTAATAAATTTTCAGAGATCAATAAAACATAGCCCGATGAACCAAATCGAATAACAATGACTACTCGACAAATACTCATATATCTATTTAATTCCTTAAACATCAGAAACATCATTAGTTAACATATTTATATACATATATAGCATATAATCACACCAAGGCATAAATATTCATTACAAATTATACTAGCCAACACATTCAATCTTATGACACATATCTCACCCGAAACATATTACATGAATAGAAAATGTTTGAAGGATGCCATAGTGTCTTTCAATCATGGTCTTATTCATTTGATTCATGATGCCATAACATCTTTCAACTATGGTCTTACTCGTTAGAATCGTGATGCCATAACGTATTTCAATTATCATCTTACTCATGTGATGCCATAACATCTTTCAACTATGGTCTTACTCGTTAAAATCATGATACCATAACGTCTTTCAGCTAGGGTCTTACTCGTTTCCGGTATGATGCCATAGTTTCTTTCAACTATGGTCTTATTCAATTCCAGCATAGTGCCATAGTGTCTTTCAACTATGGTCTTATCCGTTTCATTCAAGCCAGAAAATTTGATTTACATATATACACAAATAGATAATAATTAATCGAAATAGTAACTAATTGAATTAACCAAGTTACGAACTTACAGGACTAATTTGCAGTAACGGTTCAAAGTATCTCAATTAGTGATTGACGTCGTATCAATTCATTATTTTCCATTTTCAATCGCACACATCAATATAATCTAACATTATGCAACTAGGTTCATATAATACATTTAAAAATTTACTAAAATTAAACTGAACGAACTTACCAGACTAATTCGCAACAACAATCAAGGTACAAGAACTAATTGGTAACTTTTTTTTCTCGATTTTCAACATGTTCTTAATCTAGAATAATAATTTCATTCAATTAATTAATACCAAAAGTAAAATTAACTTACTTTATCCAATTAAGTTTTTTTACATTTTTACAAAATTACCCCAAATATTTTACTTTTATGCAATTTAGTCCTTAATCCCAAAACTTGCAAATTAACCATTTTCAATAAATTCCAAGTTTGGCTTATTTGTATAATGTCTCATTACAGCCCATAATTGCTGTTATTTCACATCAAGTCCTTGCAATTTTATCACTTTAACATTTAAGTCCTTTAACATTAAAATTACTAAAAATTACTTTACAAAATAGTCTTATTTAATAATCAAGCTTAATAATTTATCATAAAACTTCAAGAATATCCAAAACTCATCAGTGGCACAATCCATAATCTTTAACCGTTTTGAAAACAGAGATACGGTTTAACTAGACCTAATTGCAAAGATCTCAAAAACATAAAAATTACAAGAAACTGGTTAAAATCGGCTTACCAAATTGAAAGACAAGCCTAGCTGAAGGTCAAAACACCTATCCATGGCTATTCGGTGCTTCCCCAAGAACAAAATATGAAAGTGGTAACTTATTCTTTTACTTTATGCTTTTAATTACTTAATATTTACAATTACTACTTTACCCATTAAAAACAAACGAAAGTTCATGAATTTTTAAAACTTATACAGTCCAATTAATATCCATATGGTATATTTACCATTAAAGTCCCCTCCATTTAATAATTTAGACCTTTTAACCAATTTTGATCAACTTTTGCAACTTTTACAATCTATTCCTTTTTAATTAATTAACTATCTAAATGATAAAATTTCATAATCAAATTTTAACACAACACTAATGACCTAGTAAATATTAAATAATTAATTTTTAAGGGTCAAGACATCAAATTTGTGGCCCCAAAACCACCATTTCTGATAATACCAAAAAATAGACTAATTAGTAAATCCTTAATTAATTAGGATTTAATTGCAATTTACCCCAATCTAGAGAATTCCACATCATTCCTACCATTTGGCCATTTAAGGAGGGTCCAATTACCCAATTGGTCCTTCAATTATTTTAAATTCCAACTAAACAAACTTTATTTCAATTTAACCTTAAACTAATTAGGACTTAATGAATAAATAACCCAAAAGTTAGTGGATTTAATCATGTAACCACCTCTTGGACTTTTTGACCATGGTTTAATCACCATTTTGGTCCCTTTAGTATTTTAAATCTATAGCAATTCACTTTTGCGTCTTTCATAATTTAAGGCTTTTACCTTAATTAAGCAGCCAATCGTCGAAGTTACCAGACCAAACTTCAATTCACCTATACTATGACTTTGTAAATATTTAATAAAAATATTTACGGCCTTAAATTACGAAAATGAGGTCTCAATACCTCCTTTTTAAAAAACCACTTGACCTTTGGACTATACCACTTATATTTATTTATTCGTTCAATTTATAAAAATAAAATATTAAGCTAGAGTTTAATATAATATTATAATTGACTCAAAATATTAAATAATAACACGAAATTATTATCAGATTTGTGGTCCCAAAACCACTATTTTCGATACCATTAAAAGACAGATTGTTATAGCTGGTACGCCCTATGGCGCAACGAAAAAAAATTCAAATGATCATCAACCAAGGATCCATGTATGAGGAACAAATCGGGTTGGAAAGGAGTGGAAAATATTTCTATAAGATCTGATTTCCTTTACAATGTCGATTCCAAGCCGTAATAGAATCATTCTGGCCTCTACTTAGTCCATCCAGTCAAGCAAAACAGAAAAACTCTATGAACCTTCTTAGAGAGAATAAAAAAAATTGGCTACTAGACCTTTTGAATTTTTCTTAGTTCCTTCCTTACATTATCAGATATCTTATTCCTTTTATTTATCACTTATAATAAAAGCAGAATAATTCACTTTTACTTCTAGAGAAAATTATGGAAGGTATTAAAATTTTATATTCTTTCCAAAAGAATATTAACTTCTACAAATATTAACTTTGGGAAAGTAGTTGCGAATCGTGCCTGCCATGCAATACTAACTGCCATTGATGTATGTAGGATGGTATACGCCCATTGCATTTTGTGTGAAGTCTATTGGCTTTAACCACAGGGTGTGACCTTGTAGGTTCTTGTAATATTAGTAGTAATACTAGAACATTTCTAATGTTACAAGCAATGGGTGACATCTAGCAATACATCATTACTACCCAAGTTACAAGTAGTCTTGATTCGACAGAACCTTTTTGTGATAAATTTTTCATGTATTATATCCTTTTATCCTTTATATCTAGATTGGACACAAGTCATGGAACAATCACACTTGTATAGTCCAATCTCATATTTCTTGATATTTTGAGTAGACTACGTAAAACAAATAAGTGTAATATCTCATGTCAACTTATTCGAGCATAGCCATGCATTTCTAGTCTCACTTCATCAAGTGGCCCAAGATATTACTCCCATAATATAGGAAGGACAAATCCTATCTTGATCAATCATACCCCACTACATAGATTGTGGTATATCCAACATCGGTTTTTATAGTACAACCTGTTACGATAGACATTTGATTGCATCAAAATATACGACTCACGATGTTAAGACCATGATGATCTCAAGTTTGAGGATCATATATATAGTTATCATTATGAGTAACGTTGTAACTATTACATAATAATTCAAGAAACATACTCACAGCGAGTCAGTCCAATATGTTGTTCACTAACACATACTCATGTATTGATTTTGACATTCCTATGTCAATGACAACACTTTGTCATCAATCAACTACACATTAGTTTCAATACATTATTATTGCCCAAACCTACAATAATACTTAACTAAGGATTTTTTAAATATAATCATATTATTCTCAAGACTTCATTATTAATCAGTTTATTTATACGCACAGAAAAAGAAACTGAAATAAAAATGGCAATACCTTATATTAACAACAAGGTAAAACGATTATGTAATTACAATCATCTCATGATTGGTCTTTGGGCATACTCTAACAATCTCCTACTAGCACTAAAACCAATCAATCATATATCTAATACCAAGAGATTTAGTGTGACGATCATAATTCTGTTGTGTCAGAGGCGTCTTTAGTGGATCAGCGATGTTGTCATCTATTGGTACTTTGCATATTTCCACATATCCTCAATCAATCATTTCTCAAATGAGATGAAATCGCTTAAGTATGTGTTTGGATCGTTGGTGAGATATGGGTTCCTTTGCCTGTGCAATGGCTTCATTGTTGTCACAATGAAGTTTTATAGCATTTGATATGCTAGGCACGACCCCTAGTTCAAATATGAACTTCTTGATCCAAACATCCTCTTTTGTAGCTTCACTAACTCTAATGTACTCGGTCTTAGTTGTAGAATCAGCTATTGTATCTTGCTTTGAACATTTCCAACTTACAACGCCCCCATTAAGGCAAAACAAAAAAACTCGATTACAATCATGAATCATCCTTGTCGGTTTGGAAGCTAGTATCAGTGTAACCTTTTACACTCAACTTTTCCTCACCTCTATATATAATGAATGTATAATTAGTCTTTTTCAAGTACTTAATGATATTTTTAACTACAGCCCAATAACCTTTATCGGGATCTACTTGGTATCGACTCGTCATACTTAAAGTATACGATACATCTGGATGAGTACATAGTATGGCATACATGATAGACCTAATAGTCGAAGCATATGGAATCTTACCCATACGTTGTCTCACTTGTGGAGTTGAATGACATATTTCCTTCGAGAGTGAAATACCATGTCTCATAGGTAAGAATCCTCTCTTAGATTCTTTCATGCTGAACATTTTCACTACTTTATCTATATATGTTCTTTAGCTTAAACCTAGGAGTCATCCTGATCTATCTCTATAGATTTTGACTCCTAAGATGCATATAGCCTTACCCAAGTCCTTCATAGAAAAATAACTTTCTAACTATGTCTTAATAGACTATAGGGTAGGTATGTCATTTCCTATGATAAGTGTGTCATCTATATGCAGTACTAAGAATGCAATAGTGGTCCCACTAACTTTTTTTGTAAATACAAGGCTCATCTTCATTTTTGATAAAACCAAACTCTTTGATCGCATCATTAAAATAAAGATTCCAACTTTGAGAAGCTTACTTCAATCCATAAATGTATTTTTGTAGTTTGCATATCTTTCAAACATCTTTCGGATCGATAAAACCTTCAAGTTATGTCAAGTACACATCCTATTCCAGTTTCCCATTAAGGAAAGTTATTTTGATGTCCATCTGCCAAATTTCATAATCATGAAATGCAGTTATTGCAAGTAAGATTCGGATGGATTTAAACATAACAACAAGAGAGAATGTTTTTTAATAGTCGACATCATAAACTTGTTGAAAGCCTTTAGTGACTAATCGTCCTTTGTATGTTTGTACATTACCATCCATGTTGATTTTATTTTTGAAAACCCACTTGCACCCTATGGGTTTAACCGCTTCAAGTGGGTCAACCTAGATCCATACCTGGTTTTCTAACATGGAATCCATCTCAGACCTCATGGCCTCAAGCCATTTCTCAAAATCTAAGCTCGCCACCACTTCTTGATAAGTACTAGACTCATCTTGATCCATAAGTAGAATATCACCATGTGCTGTAATTAGAAACCACATCTCTCAAGTACATGGTCTTCTCTTAAAAATCTTCTCGGTATTTATGTTTCTAGAATAGTTCATTGTTCCACAACAACTTATGAAACCTATTGTTGTTCTTAAATTTCTTCGAGTTCAATTTTTCTACCACTTCCTTTTCTAAAAACAAATTCTCTTTCAAGGAAGACTCATGTCTGAGCAACAAACACTTTGTTTTTAGTAGGATTGAAGAAATAATATCCTTTAGTTTCCTTAGGATATCCCACAAAGATACAATTTTGAGATTTAGGTTCGAGCTTTGTAAATGTCTAACATTTAACATAAGCTTCACAACCCTAAATCTTTATAAAATACTTACTAGGACGCTTCTCAATCCATATATCATATGGTTCCTTTTGAACCGATTTAGATAGAAAACGATTTAGTTTGAAGGCAGTTGTCTCAAGTGCATGTCCCCAAAAAGAAATAAGAAGATCAATATGACTTATCATTGATCGAACCATGTCCAACAGTGTTTAATTTCTCCTCTCAGAAACTCCATTCCATTGTGGAATACCAAAAGGTGTAAGTTGTGAGACAATCTCACATTCCTTTAAAAGCTCATCAAACTCTAAGCTTAAGTATGCTCCTCCTCGATCTGATCGAAGTGCCTTAATACTTTTGCCTAATTCCTTAAACTTTTCAAAGGCCTCAAATTTATAGGGTATAAGATAAATATACTCATATCTACTGAAGCCATCAGTGAAAGTAATGAAGTACTGAAAACCTCCCCTAGCCTAACAAATCATTATGTTTTAAACCTAAAAAATCACTGGCTCACTCAATTTTACTATTAAAATGGGCTTTACTCATTTTTCCCAAAACAAGACTCATATATATATATATATATATATATATATATATATATATATATATATATATATATATATATATATATCAAATTGTTCAAAACAAAAGAATCCAAAAATCTATCTTTATAGAGGTTTGATATGCGCTTCTCGTTTATACGGCCCAAGTGATAATCCCAAAGATAAGTTTGATTAGAGTCATTTATTCTTGATCTTTTTGTATTTATGTTATAAATGAGCATATCTTAATCTAAAATGTAGAGGCCATTTATTAATTATGTCGAACAATAGAAAACATTATCAAGATAAAATGAACAACAATTATTCTTAATAATTATCTCAAAACCAATTTTTCTAAACAAGAAATTAAAATAATGTTTCTAGTCAAACTGGACACAAAATAACAATCCTCCAAACATAAATCAAGTCCACTAGGCAAAGATAAAATAAATGTTCCTATAGCTAATGCAACAACTCTTGCTCCATTTCCAACTCACAGGTCCACATCTCCCTCCTTTAGCTAGATTCTTACTCCTTTAAAGTCTCTATACAGAGCTACAAATATAAGAACCATAATCAATATTTGATACCCAATCAATAGTTATTGATAAATTAACATAATAACATAAATACCTAAAGTTGAAGCTCCGTTTTCCTTTGCCTTATTGACCTCTTTAAGATAGGTAAGGCAGTTCGCCTTCCAAAGTCCGGTCTTACCGCAATGGAAACATTTTCCTTCCTTAGCAGTTCCTCCTTTAGGTTTCAATTCAGTCTTTCATTTGTTGGGTTTGGCCTTACCATTGTCCTTAAGTTTTGCCTTAGCATTAAGCTTTCCCTTGCCCTTGTTTTTACAGACCATCAAAATGGGCTTAGGTCAAGCTCTTTTCATGTTACTTTCAGCATTTCACAACATGTTAAGTAACTGTGGCGAAGTCTTATTAATTTCATTATGTTAAAATTAAGGACAAATTGGCTAAAACTATCTGGCAATGCTTGCAGGATGACATTGATGGTCAATTCCACACCTAGTGGAATCCTAGTTTCAAGGCTTTCAATATAACTTATCATCTTGAGAACATGATTTCCCACATGAGTTCCCTCCACCATTTTGCATCGAAACAGAGCTTTAGAGGTTTTGTACCTCTCTTGACGTGCTTGCCCTTCATATAATTCTTTGAAGTGTTGGATCATATATTAGACAACCATATTCTCATGTTTCTTTTAAAGCTCAGGAGTCACAGTGGCAAGCATTAGACATTCTATGTTTAACATGTCATCAAGATGTTTCTTATAGGTATCATTGTCAGCTCTAGAGGCATTACCTAGTAGTTCATTAGAAACGGGTTCTTCAATGATGTAATTTTCGTTCTTATTTGAGGACAATCCTTAAGCTACAGAACCAGTCAAGGAAGTTCAAATCGTTCAACTTGTCCTTCTCAAGGACAGATCGTAATGATAAAGAGTTTGTGTTGTTTGCCGTAATAAATCTACAATAATAAAATATACTTATGAGTAAATTTACCAAGTTTATTATAAACATTAAAATGACTTAAATTAAATGATACTCTTACTATTTTATTCAAAATTAATAACCCTCATATATTAATTTCAGAAAATCCTTTCTTTAAATTTTTTCTAGTAGGCAAAGATCCATATTTCACTCCTTCTTAAGTCAGCTTTGGCTTTACTCTTGAGATTATGATTATTTAGTTAAGCAAAACTTTCTAATTACATCCATTGTAACTCATTATTTAGTGAACAACTCTTGTTCCAATCATCTCATTATCATCCAAATTTGTTGCCTTTAGGTTTCTAATCATATTTGAGTAACCTAGTTAAGTTATTAATCAATATTATAATCAGCAAATATGACTTGCTTATTCTTTGTGTTTAACCAAGATAGACACAAGTACTTCACTTTAGTAGAACCCACGTTGTATCGATCGAGGCTTTAATGAGGGTAAATATTGGAAGGCAACCTTAACTTAATATTTTATTGAGGGTATTAAATAAAATTCATCTCTCCATTAATGTTCAAATTTAATCCATTTTATTTATTTATTAAAGTTAATTGTATCAATATACTATAACATACATGCTAACATATCATCCATTGTATCACTAACATGAATAATATAAAGCGATAAATAAATGCAATAGTTATAGCCTATAAAACTATGGTGGTCCCTCCTAAGCCAATGGGAGAACCAAAAGGAATCTTAATGGTGTGAGTTGCTTCACAAGCTTCTTTCTCACTATAAGTAGCCCAATCTTCATCTTCTATAGTCTGTAGCAAGTTGTACAATTTATATTTATAAAAACTTGTTTTACATACGAGGAAGTAGGATGAGAAGAGAACATACAAGAGAAACATAGAAAGACACAACATGCAGGCCATATTTATAAAATTACAATCTTTGTAAATTATAAATTAAATAGGTTATCGGGCTATAACCATGCATTTCAAACACTGTACATATCAATCATAGAAAACAATATATGATATATATTTATTTAATTGATTGTTAATGTGAATTACAAAATTGTCCCTACAATTAATTTCTCCTACGCAAAGGGGTTAATGGGCAAAGCCCTTTGCAAGGTTCCTATTGCCCAGATAGTGGGCGACAGTGCCACTGGTCAGTCAATGGCAAACCCTGGTGAAATTTTAGAAAATGCATTCAAATCTCTATAGGAAAAAAACATCGCTGATTATAAATTTACTTCAAAAGAATATTTTCAAACTTTCGATCTATGTATATTCTTACTTGAGCAACTTTTGTTCCTTTTTCGAATGTTACCAACAATTTAGCTATTAACTTTGAATAACAAAAACCCTATTGCCCCAAGACAAATTAGTTAACAATTAACAAATAATATATTAGATCCAATAGGCATCAAAATCAATGATTAACACTTAATCAGTGACTAAGAGGAATAGGTTATCACATATGTTTAAACAGATTACATACATAGTTTATAAAACAAATTACATGTATAATATATACATAAAACATATTAAGTAAATCAGATGAAACAATATGTATCTCATACAATCGCATCAACCAATAAATTTAATCTCGAATTTGTATCATACAATTGGCTTTGATACCACTGTTGGATTATTGGTACATCCCGTGGCGTAGCGAAAAAAATATTCTGACAATTATCAGCCAATGATCCATGTATGAAGAACAAATCGGGTTGAAAAGGAGTAAAAAGTATACCTCTAAGATCTGGTTTCCTTCACAATGTTGGTTCCAAGCCGCAACAATATCGTCTCGACCTCTACTTAATCCACCCAATCAAACACAAATAGCAAAACTCTACGAACCTTTTCAGAGAGAATTTAAAAATTGGTTGTTAAACCTTTCGAATTTTTCTTACTTCCTTCCTTACATTATCAGAGATCTTATTCCTTTTATTTACCACCTATAATAAAAATGGAATAATTCCATTTTGCTTCTAGAGAAAATTATGGAATGTATTGAAACTTTATATTCTTTCCAAAAGAATATTAACTTCCACAAATATTAACTTTGGGAAAGTAGTTGTGAATCCTGCCTGCCTGGCGATATTGTCCGCCTGAAGATATTGTCTGCCAGGCAATATTATTATCTCCATGCAATACTGTCTGTTAAGCAGTATTGTCCACCATTGATGTATATATGATGATATACACCCATTGTATTTTGCATGAAGTCTATTGGCTTTAACCACAAGGGTGACCCTGTTGGCTCTTGTAACGTTAGTAGTAATACTGAAACATTTCTAATGTTACAAGCAATGAGTGGCATCTAACAATGTATCATTGCTACCTAAGTTAAAAGAGATCCTGTAAACAACCCGATTTTCAGTAGTGTCGAAAACAGTGGTTCGAGACCACTAAATTCGACTAGTAAGCTCGTAAATTTTATTATTTAGTATTCACGAGTCAAATATGGTTATAGAAAGATTTTTGAATTAGTGATTTGTATTTAATAAAAATAATTAGGTAAAATGGTTTTAGAAAATGAGGTATTGAGACATTGATTCTATAAACCGAGCCGTAAATATTTTTATAAATATTTATGAAGTGCCATTAAGGTAGTATTAAAGTTTCTTGAAAAATTTTAACGTTTCGATAGTTATTTAATTAAAAAAGGACTAAATTGAAAACGGTACAAAACTTGTGAATTATAGGAAATAAGTGATTAAAGGGCTTGATAAATAAATAAAGGAGGACATAATGAGCAATTAAGCCCAAAACAAAGGCATGAGGCGGCATAAGCAGAAAATAAAATAAAATAAAATGAATTAAGGGCAAAATGGTAATTTAGTTCAAATTAAAAAATAAAACAAATGGCCAAATATATTTCTAGACATTTCATCTCAAAATTTCAGTTTAAAAATGCCATAAGAGAGAGCTTAGTAAGCTGGTTTCATATTTTCTTCATATAAAGAACCTGTAGATACTTGTGAAAAAGGAAAATTAGTGGAATAGTCCTTGAACTTCTACAAATATTACAATTCAATCCAGGTAAGTTCGTACAGTTAAATTTTAATATATAAATATATATTGAAATGATGAATGGTATTATGTATTTATTCATATCTATTGTTAAAAGTGAAATTTTGTTAAAGTTATGAGTTTAAATATAATGTTTGAAACGATTGGAACGCAGGATTTGAGTACATTCGGCACTCGGTGAATTGACGGCATTGGAGGAGAATGTGGCAAATTATCCAAGTAAACTAAGGTTCAGCATTTTTTGCAAACTTTTGTGTTTACTTTCCGTTTAGCTCTCACGAGCTTCTGTTTAATTCATATGAGTTTTCATTCAGCTCTTTTGAGCTTCTATTTAACCTTTATGGGTTTCTGTTCTGCTCTTACGAGTTTTCGTTCAACCCTTATGGGTTTCTGTTTAGCTCTCACGAGCTTCTGTTCAACCTTTGAGTTTCTAAAAACGATGTACTCTTATCCATAAGCCGTTCACCTATTTGGGAAGATTTGGTAAGTGAATATATAATTGAAATTGAAATACATATTGTTTGTTATTGGTATTGATCTGAAATAAGTGTATTCATCAATTGAAGTTGTAATTGGCAGGGAGTTTACATTGAATGAATTTATTTAATTGATGTGTTATTGTAGGTTCAGTAAGATTTATGTTTAACCCGTTGAACTTACTAAGCTTCATTAAGCTTACTCGAGTTGTTTAATGTCTTTATAGATTTTCAAGAGGTTGGAAGATCAGATCAGCACATCAAGTCACACTATGCAGCTTATTCCGGTAGTTTTTGAAACGTTCAATATGGTTTATATGGCATGTATAGGGTTTGTCTGGATTTAATCAAAGTTTGTCTTGCGTAAATGTTAATAATTATAATTTTGCTTATATATATATGTTGGGCTGAAAATGAGACATATTAGTGATGTTGATGTGAATGATATAGGTTTATAGTATTCAATTTGTGGTTAACTTTAGTAGACTAGTTAGATGGATTAAATAGGTAAGTTTAGGTATTTGGGTATATATAAATGATGTTATGTCATGTTTAAAACATGATTGACTTGTTTTGATTGATTGTTGGGATATATTGATGTGTTAAAATGTTGTGTTTAGGTTGATATCAAAATGGGTGAGAAATTTGACCTTGAAATGACTTATTTTCGTCCATACGGGCAAAGACACGGGCATGTGTCTCAGCTGTGTGTGACACACGTGTGTCTCAGCTGTGTGTGACAAACGGCCTAACACACGGGTGTGTGGTTTGGCCGTGTGTCCTTTGCATCTTTAAAATTTAGAAACAGAATGCTCAAGTATTTTTACACGGCCTAGCACACGGGCGTGTGGCTAGGCCATGTAACCCCTACACCTTAATATTACAAGTCAGTATGCTTACACGGCCTAGCACACAGTCATGTGGCTTGGCCGTGTGACCCAAGTTAGTAAGCACCCTAAACTGGACACGGCATTGTGCACCATTTCGAATACCCAAATGGCTTAAGACATGGGTGTGTCTTTTGACCGTGTGAGCCACACGGCCTGGCCACACGGGCATGTGTCCCCTGCACATAGGAAAAATTTTGAAATTTTGTGAAAAATTCTCTAATTTTTTGGTTTAGTCCTAATTTGTTTCTAATGTGTATTTTTGGGCCTCGAGGGATCATACAATGGACAATATGAGTGATTTATGATTATTTTCTGGTATATATGTTAAATGATATGAAATGTTCGTATTTGATTTGAAAAGTCTGGTAATGCTCTGTAACCTTATTTTGGCGACGAATAAGGGTTAGGGGTGTTACATTTAGAGGTATCAGAGTTACGGTTTAGTCGATTCTCGGACTGAACGTAGCATGTGAAATGTCTAAAAATACATGCTATATAAATCTGTGATAGTGTGATGTGTATGATCCGATCTAACTTTTGTTTTCTTATATACTGTAAAGATGTCAGACGGATCTAAGCATGCTGATAATGATGAGGTTAATAGTAAAGCACAAACTTCTAAACATGGGACGGGTAGTAATGTCCCAATTCCTCTGGCTCAGGAACATCAACTTAAAAACATGTTCTTTGGGTATATGAAAAATCTGGCTCAACAATCTCCACCCCCTATAGTACCACTTGTAGTGCCTCCAGTTGCACCTCCACCTCCTCCAGTGACTGAATCTGGTAAACGTACTCCAATTGAGAAACTTAGAAAGTGTGGGGCTGAAAAATTTCGAGGTAGGTCAGAAGATGATCCAGTTAAAACTGAATATTGGCTTCAAAATACAATAAGAGTTTTCGAAGAAATGGCTTGTTCTCTTGATGATTATTTGAGATGTAATGTTTTATTACTGAAAGAGGAAGCATATAATTGGTGGTCGACAAAAGTGGTTGTAATGCTAAAGGAGAAAATTTCCTGGGAATTTTTCTAGACTAAATTTAAAAAGAAATGTGTCAGCAAAAGGTATTTAGACAAGAAAAAGAGAGAATTTCTTCAGTTGTGTTAAGGAAATAGATCAGTAGTTGGGTATGAGAGAGAATTTGTATACCTCAGTAAATATGCTTGGGAAATTGTGCCAACCGAAGAAGAAATGTGCATTTGGTTTGAAGAAGGGTTGAATGATGAAATTTGAATGATGATTGGAGACAATGAAATATGAGAATTTGTTGTTTTGTTTGAACGTGCATAGAAGATGGAAGAGGTGTATAACCAAAAAATGGAACGAGATAGGCGAAATCGAGAATCTTACAAAATAGGTTCTTCTAAATCATTTTCAGCATCGCCGGCTAAAAAGTCTAAAGATGATTTCAGTCGAGCTACCTCAATGTCTAAACGTTTGAATAAAAACAAGACGATTCAAAAAGATTTCAGGGTATCAACTAGACCTACGGTTAGTATGGGTAGTGTGCAAAACGCTCCTACGCCTAAATGTAGATATTGTGGGAAATATCATCCTAGTGAGTGTAGAAGTAAAGTGAGGGCTTGTTACAAATGTGGAGGAACTGATAATTTTATCTGAAATTGTCCTCAATTACAAAAAAAGAATGAAGAGGCGAAAGAAAAACAATTGCCTACTTCTCAGAGAAGTAGGCATTCAGGTCAAAATAGTCCATTGGGACTACTCGTTCAGGAATGAAAGATACTGTTGTTTGGTTAGAAGCTAGAGCACCAGCACGTACCTATGTCATTCGAGCAAGAGAGGAAGCTACGACTCTAGATGTGATTGCTCGTACATTCTATCTCTTTGATGTTACTGTGTATGTATTGATTGATTGTAGGTCAACTCATTCTTATACTTGCACTGCATTAGTAGCAGAAAAGAAATTGCCTATTGAATCTACTGATTATGATATTCAAGTTACAAATCCACTGGGTCAAAGTGTGATAGTTAATCTAGTGTGTCGTAATTGTCCACTGAAAGTGAAAGGCTGCGAATTCCCTGCTGATTTGATGTTGTTACCCTTTTGGGAATTTAATGTTATTTTGGAAATGGATTAGTTATATTTGCATGATGCTGTGGTAAATTGCAAACAGAAATAGATTGATTTGAAATGTCAAACAGGGGAGATGATTTCAGTTGAGTCTGAGAATCCGAAAGATATTGTTAGAATCATTTCAGCTTTTTCTGCTCAGAGATTGATGAGAAAAGGTAATGAGGCATTTCTAGCCTACATTCTTGATACCCGAGATTCATAACCGAAGCTAGATTAATTACCGATTATTAGTGAATTTGCTGATGTATTTCCTAAAGAATTACCGGGTTTACCACCTGATCATGAAATTGAGTTGGTAATTCATGTTGATGTGAATGATATAGGTTTATTGTATTCAATTTGTGGTTAACTTTAGTAGACTAGTTAGATGGATTAAATAGGTAAGTTTAGGTATTTGGGTGTATATAAATGATGTTATGTTATGTTATGTTTAAAACATGATTTTGACTTGTTTTGATTGTTTGTTGGGATATATTGATGTGTTAAAATGTTGTGTTTAGGTTGATATCAAAATGGGTGAGAAATATGGCCATGAAATGACCTATTTTCATCTACATGGATAGAGACACAAGCTTGTGTGTCAGCCGTGTGTGACAACGACCTAACACACAGGCATGTGGCTTGGCCATGTGACCCAGGTCAGTAAACACCCTAAATTGGACAAGGGCTGGGACATAGCCATGTGCCCCACTTCGAATACCCACACGGCTTAATACACGAGTGTGTCTCTTGACCGTTTGAGCCACACGGCCTAGCCACACGGGTGTGTGTCCCCTACACATAGGAAAAATTTTGAAATTTTGTGAAAAATTCTCTGAGTTTTTGGTTTATTCCTAATTTGTTTCTAATGTGTATTTTTGGGCCTCGAGGGCTTGTACAAGGGACAATATGAGTGATTTATGACTATTTTCTGGTATGTATGTTAAATGATATGAAATGTTCATATTTTGATTTGAAAAGTCTGGTAATGCTCCGTAACCCTGTTTTGGCGAAGGATAAGGGTTAGGGGTGTTACATCCTGATTCGACCTAACCTTTCCATGATAAATTTTTCGTGTATTATATCATCTTATCCTTTATATCTAGATTAGACACAAGTCATGTAATAGTCAAACTTGTATAATCCAATATCATATTTCTTGATATCTTGAGTAAACTACGATTAACAAATAAGTGTGATATCTTATATCAATTTATTTGAACATGTTCATGCATTTCTAGTCTAACTTCATCAAGTGGCCCAAGATATTACTACCATTATGTAGAAGAGATAAATCATATCTTGATCAATCATATCGCACTACATGGATTGTGGTATATCCAACATCAGTCTTTATTATACAGGCTGTTATGATAGACATTTGACTGTATCAAAATATATGACTCACGATGTTAGGACAATAATGATCTCAAGTCTGAGAATCATATATATAGTTATCACTATGAGTAATCTTGTGACTATTACATAATAATCCAAGAAACATACACTATTACATAATAATCCCAGAAACATACTCATAGTGGGTTAGTTCAATATGTTGTTCACTAACACATACTCATGTATTGATTTCAAAGAAGAGTCTGCCAATGGTGAATCCTACAAAATATGCTACCCAGCCAAAATAGATATTTCACTAACTTACCCATTTTCTACCTCTGTCTTAACTAACTACATGTTAAACAGTAACTCAATATAGTCTTCATCGAGTAACTGTTATAGTCTTACTCATATTTGGCATAAAGCCTCCTATTAGACCCATGGCCTAGCCATGATCTTTCTATTTACTTCTCTCGTTGCATTCCATCCATCCCACCATTTCACCATTCTTAACATTGTTGCTCGAACACCGCAATGTACCCTCCGCAGGGCTCGAAGCTTCGCACATCATGATTTGCACTCAGCAAGACCATATGACGGTATCTAACAGAATTACCCATTTTTCCCAATCCTAAATTCATCTAACCCATCGAAATTTCCCATTGTTTAAATCATACAACATACGTATTTCTCTTACATACCAACATAGAATGCACTATTTGTTAACACATGTAATCATGACTATTTCATGCACAATGAACTACAATTTCATGCACAATGAACTACCTTGGGGCAGACACCCATATGCCATTCAAATCCTAACCATTCATAGCATACACCATCAGAAACGGTCATTCATCATTTCAAAAATCGAGTACAAAAACTTACCTCATTTTCTTATTCTTAACAACTTATCTTGCTCTAACACCAAAACCTTATTTGCCCTGGCAACTAAGCATAACAACAAATTATTGATTAATTTGAAGACACTTAAATTTCAAAACCCAGAATTTATAATTATACCGAGCTTAGAGGATTCTTACTCTACTCTTCACTCTACAAGTTTGGAGGGTTAAGGTGCAACACCCCTAACCCATATCCATCGTCAGATTAGGGTTACAAAGCATTATATATCAATCAAAACATTTAAAAAATTTTAACATTTAATAATTTAAAACATATCATAAGTCGTTCATACACATGCATATTGTCCCTAAATCAAGCCTTCGAGGCCTTAAAAATAGCTCAGAAGTAATGCGGGACCAATTTGAAACAATTTAGAAAGTTTAAGGAAAAATTTGCAAAATTTACAAAACAAGGGTCACACGGCTGAGACACACGCCCATGTCTCAGGCTGTGTAACAATCGAACTAGGGGCACACAGTCGTTGTAACAACCCCTACCCGTATCTGTCGCTGGAATAGAGTACGAGATATTACCGAGAAGCACGAAACACTTATAGATAATTTAAATACATTTTCATAACAACTTGTCTCGATTTCATACTATTTCGTATTTAAGCTTTATTCACTAAAGTCTTTGAAATATCGTCTTTATGCAAATAACACACATGAGGTACATAATTCTGTAGTTATAAATGAACACATTTATCAAACATATTCCATGTTTTTATATATATATCATAGTCTCAAATTTACATGTATCAATTACTATCACTTCCTCGTATTTCAGACAAATACGTGTAACAACTCATAAATATGCAATTCAGTAACTCTTCCTACCAATCACGATTTAAATTGCCAAATCACTTATTGAGCCCAATTTCAATGTACACTAAAATATATCATATAAATTTGGATGTACGTATTCATTAATAAATTCCATGTACAGATATCATCATCTCTTATTTCCACATACATTTACTTTCCACATTCATGAATTCAAATAGCATATACAAGACATACCAATGTATTTCAGGTACGTTTTCATGATATTTCATTTTGAACTCAGATTATTTCATACTAGAAGTTTTCTCATTAACTCATTTGGAATACCAATTCATACGGATAATACACTCAAGGCGTAGAAATATATAATCACAAATGAACTCATTCATCAATCGGGTTTTATGCTCATATCTCATCAACTCGTATTTCCTTATGTCACATAATTCCATGTAATACTTACCAAACTTTTTCAAATTAGTGAACATCTTACTTAATTGGTCCGCACTTGGTATGCACCGAATTTCACCGACAATCACCGATGCCATAGTATAGCTATGGTCTTTTCACTAGAATGCCATAGCTCACGGCTATGGTCTTACATTTATACACATATCACACTCGATGTCTTATCCCGGATATGGTCTTACACGTAAATCACTTGTCACTTGTAGCCAAAGCTATCACTATTCATCGATCGTAGCCGGAGCTACCATTTTTCACTAATCAAGTAGCCGATGATCGTGCAGCCGGGCTACCACTTCTCATTGATCGGTGCCGCCGGCTACCACTTTTACTTGCCATTTGTCCTTGATCGATAAGTGTAGCTGAAGCTATCACTTATCACTTTCATTTGTCCTGATCGGATAAGTGTAGCCGAAGCTATCACTTATCACTTTCACTTATCTCTTGATCAAATAAGTGTAGCCAAGCCATCACTTATCACTTTCATTTGTCCTGATCGATAAGTGTAGCCGGCTATCACTTATCACTTTCATTTGTCCTTGATCGGATAAGTGTAGCCGGCTATCACTTATCACTTTCATTTGTCATTGATCGATAAGTGTAGCCAAGCTATCACTTATCACTTGTTGCCATGGTCCAACCATGGTCTTTTCCTTCAATTCATCTTGTCACTAGATTGTAATGCTCAATTTGATCATTTATTCAATTTTCATGTTTTTACATTATTTTTTGAATTTTATCATCAATACATATAAAATAACACATCATGAAATTCATAAAATTAACAAATGGTCACTAAAATTTAGTTATACAAACTCACAAGTACGGTTTTTGTATTATAACGATATTCATAATTTCATAATAAATATTCCAAATAAAACATTATATCATTTCTAATTCCACATTTATCGATTATAATCGGGCATGTGATCAAGTCATTCATATATATATATATTTACTTTTCCTCCTCCTGCTCTCCATCCACATCCTTAGTATAAATAACACACTTGTAAGTAACATCATCCATAATTTTCACTATTTACTTATGTGAATATTCAAGCTGTCCATCCGTGTCATGGTCACTAAATCATTTTTATCTTGAGCTACAGAACTCGAAATTAAGATCCATAAATTTTCCCAGAAACTAGACTCATATGTTTTCTTGCCATAAAGATAATTAATTTTTGGTTGGGCCAATTAATACAGTTTATTCATTGAAGTCTCCCCTGTTCTGCTGTCTGACAGTTCCGACCCTTCTTCACTAAAAATTAATTATCTTCTCGTACAGAATTTGAATGATGTCCTCGTTTATTTATCTTGAAAATAGACTCATTCAGGATTCTAAACATATAAATTTAAGCCCCTAATTGTTTTTATCCAATTTTTGATGATTTTTTCAAATTCAGAACAGGGGAACCCGAAATCATTCTGACGTTGTCTCACAAAATTTATCATATCTCATGATTTACAATTCCATTGCTTACATAATTTCTTCTATAAGAAACTAGACTCAATAAGCTTTAATTTCATATTTTATTCATCCTCTAATTCCATTTCTAAAATTTTTGGTGATTTTTCAAAGTTAGACTACTGCTACTGTCCAAAACAGTTTTAGTGCAAAGTGTTGATTTCCATTTTTCCCCAAATTTCACAATTCATACAATTCAGTCCTTACTCAATTAACCCCTCAATTAAGATAATTTTCTCAATTAATACTTTTCCTGGACATTAGAAGTTATTTCATAACTATTGAAATTCAGAATTTCCACATACTTCAAACTCTTTTACAATTAGGTCCTAAACATTCACTTTCTATTCAATTCTTTCAATAAAATCGGCATATAAACAATTTAAAGCTCTAATTCCATGCCAAATCATCATATAGTTCCAGCACATATTCATAGCAACTTTCAATTTCTTTCATAGAATTAAAAACTAATGAATTCAACAAGTGGACCTAGTTGTAAAACTCACAAAAACACAAAAATTTCAAGAAATAATCAAGAATTGAACTTACTTGAAGTAAAAATATGAAAAACCAGCTTGAAGGAACTCTTCCATGGTGTTTTTTCTGATGAGAATGCAGAAAAATGAAGAGAAATCTAGATAATTCCACTTTAGTCCTAGCTTTATTAAGTAAATTTTGCAATTTTCCAATTTTGCCCTTAATTCTCCTTATTTTCTTGCTGATTTCATGCCTTGCCGTCCAGCCCAAAGAGACCTTGGGTCTATTTTCCTTTTAAACCCTCTTTCTTTTATCATCTAAGCTATTTAATCATTTCCCACAATTTTGCATTTGATACAATTTAGTCCTTTTTGTTCAATTAACTATCAGAACTTCAAAATTTCTTGACGAAACTTTAATACTAACTTATTAACCCTCCATAAATATTTATAAAAATATTTATGGCTCGATTTAAAATTCTCGAGGTCTCAATACCTCGTTTTTTTATTCTAATTATTTTAATATTTATTTTTTAGTACACTATTCACTATTTTAAAAAAAAAAATTCCTAACTTCACATTTAACTTATGCTCACTAAATTAATAATATTTCCTACTCATTTGTTGGATTTAGTGATCTCAAATCACTGTTCTGACACCACTGAAAATTAGGTTGTTACAACTCTCCCTCCCTTTAGGGATTTTCGTCCCCGAAAATCTTATTAGAAAAATTTGCTTTCAATATTCATGAAACACTTTTACTAACTTCTCAAAATCACAATTCGGTTTAACCTCGAATATTTTTTTTTTTCCAGTCACGTTTGAACTCTAGAATAAATGTTGGAACTTATTGTCAAAATTCTAAATTACCCTCTTAGGAACACATATACTTAGCTGATCTGTCAAATAAAAAGAACTCTGTACCTACTGCAATGATCATACAGATCTTTCTTTGTGAAATGATTAACCATAAACTAAATAACATTTTCCTTTCTGATGTTAATGACAATCCCAATTCGAAATCTATAGCCATTCTATCTCATATCACACTAGTATTATCACTGACTGCAATAATCCTGAATGCTCTTGATATTCGGCTTGAACTCAAAAATATTTATGTAGCGCTCTTGCAATCACTAGCACATCTAACACACAAGAAGATAATAAAGATCTTGATAATTCCTCGTGAGAAAGCCAAAAGAAAACACTCGCTACCTACTAAAAACATCATAACAAAGATAATATATTTTCCGCATGTATAAAATAAAATCATAATCGTGAGAAACAAAAGAATAGTCTCATATAAATTTTTACCATCGACGTCATTCCAACATATTAGAATAAAATTCCAAAGAGATGAAGAAATACTGATCATAAATCGACCAGACCAACACGGCTTTCGTCTAACATCATAGTTAGCTAGCATTCTCACAACATAAGAACTCCATCAAAAAATCGAACAACCAAACACATATATTTGATGATAAAAGAATATATATAATACCTTAAAAAGATCATCATATTCATTTCAACTATAATTGTCACACACACGTACATCTTTACTATTCAATTATCATTTCTCCGACTAATTCTATCATCATGAACCTGCATCATTCCATTCACTAACGAAAATCAATTCGGGAAAAACTTCAAAGAACCACATACTTTAGACATCATATCGGAATAAGTCGAGTAGCCAAGGTTAACTTTTTCTTTAACCGTGACATTGCGTAATCTGAATGATCTTTAGAATAATCTGATATCTTTTTCAAAACTGTATTCACTTGTCAAACTATTTTTAACTCCGTCTGTATTATTAATTATTTCACTACTGTACTCTTTAGTTTCACACTTGTGAACTATTCAACATAATTCTCGTGAATTTTCGTTATAAAATACCACATTGATAAGGGGGTGAGTCGTAAAGCCTCTAACTGGACTCTCATAAATACATACATAAGATTTAGCATTTATCATCAACATCATATCCTTACAATTACATAATTCACTTCAAGCAAATTAACATACATAATTATGTTACATGAACTTTTCAATTATCATTTTTAAACAAGTGTACTTAAACATACATTCCATGAATTTTGAGTAAGTTCACTCATAGCATTTACTTAATCAAACAATCAGGCACACAATATCATATGAATGTCACACAAACAGAGATTCATTCATCACAAGATAAACTTTCATTTCATTTCACTTTTCCCATATTTCTCGATTTATGACTAGTTCATTTCGTACCTCATCACATCCATATCATGAACTCTTTTTCATACCTTTTCAAGTTTCGACTCATCTTAAACACATTCTTACTCAGACACCTTAGTGTCACTTTCAACAATTTATGAAATAGCTCGATTGAAAAGTATTTCTGTCTATATGTAAAATAAAGATTAGACCGAATCATACACATCACACTATCACAGATTTATATGGCATGTATTTCTAGACTTCACGTATGCTATGTTCGGTCCGAGGACCGACTAAACCGTAGCTCTGATACCACTAAATGTAACAACCCCTACCTGTATCTGTCGCTGGAATAGAGTACGAGACATTACCGAGAAGCACGAAACACTTATAGATAATTTAAATACATTTTCATAACAACTTGTCTCGATTTCATACTATTTCGTATTTAAGCTTTATTCACTAAAGTCTTTGAAATATCATCTTTATGCAAATAACACACATGAGGTACATAATTCTGTAGTTATAAATGAACACATTTATCAAACATATTCCATGTTTTTATATATATATCATAGTCTCAAATTTACATGTATCAAGTACCATCACTTCCTCGTATTTCAGACAAATACGTGTAACAACTCATAAATATGCAATTCACTAACTCTTCCTGCCAATCACGATTTAAATTGCCAAATCACTTATTGAGCCCAATTTCAATGTACACTAAAATATATCATATAAATTTGGATGTACGTATTCATTAATAAATTCCATGTACAGATATCATCATCTCTTATTTCCACATACATTTACTTTCCACATTCATGAATTCAAATAGCATATACAAGACATACCAATGTATTTCAGGTACGTTTTCATGATATTTCATTTTGAACTCAAATTATTTCATACTAGAAGTTTTCTCATTAACTCATTTGGAATACCAATTCATACGGATAATACACTCAAGGCGTAGAAATATATAATCACAAATGAACTCATTCATCAATCGGGTTTTATGCTCATATCTCATCAACTCGTATTTCCTTATGTCACATAATTCCATGTAATACTTACCAAACTTTTTCAAATTAGTGAACATCTTACGGAATTGGTCTGCACTTGCAGTGTGCAATGAATTTCACTGACAATCACTGATGCCATAGTATAGCTATGGTCTTTTCACTAGAATGCCATAGCTCAGCTATGGTCTTACATTTTATACACATATCACACTGATGTCTTATCCCAGATATGGTCTTACACAGAAATCACTTGTCACTTGTAGCCGAAGCTATCACTATTCATCGATCGGTGGCCGGAGCTACCATTTTTCACTAATCAAGCGAAATTGATGATCGTAGCCAAGATACCACTTCTCATTGATCGGTGCCGGTTACCACTTTTTACTTGCCATTTGTCTTGATCGGATAAGTGTAGCTGAAGCTATCACTTATCACTTTCATTTGTCCTTGATCAGATAAGTGTAGCCGAAGCTATCACTTATCACTTTCACTTATCCTTGATCAAATAAGTGTAGCCGAAGCCATCACTTATCACTTTCATTTGTCCTTGATCAGATAAGTGTAGCCGAAGCTATCACTTATCACTTTCATTTGTCCTTGATCAGATAAGTGTAGCCGAAGCTATCACTTATCACTTTCATTTGTCATTGATCAGATAAGTGTAGCCGAAGCTATCACTTATCACTTGTTGCCATGGTCCAACCATGGTCTTTTCCTTCAATTCATCTTGTCACGAGATTGTAATGCTCAATTTGATCATTTATTCAATTTTCATGTTTTTACATTATTTTTTGAATTTTATCATCAATACATATAAAATAACACATCATGAAATTCATAAAATTAACAAATGGTCACTAAAATTTAGTTATACAAACTCACAAGTACGGTTTTTGTATTATAACGATATTCATAATTTCATAATAAATATTCCAAATAAAACATTATATCATTTCTAATTCCACATTTATCGATTATAATCGGGCATGTGATCAAGTCATTCATATATATATATATTTACTTTTCCTCCTCCTGCTCTCCATCCACATCCTTAGTATAAATAACACACTTGTAAGTAACATCATCCATAATTTTCACTATTTACTTATGTGAATATTCAAGCTGTCCATCCGTGTCATGGTCACTAAATCATTTTTATCTTGAGCTACAGAACTCGAAATTAAGATCCATAAATTTTCCCAGAAACTAGACTCATATGTTTTCTTGCCATAAAAATTTCATAATTTTTGGTTGGGCCAATTAATACAGTTTATTCATTGAAGTCTCCCCTGTTCTGCTGTCTGACAGTTCCGACCCTTCTTCACTAAATATTAATTATCTTCTCGTACAGAATTTGAATGATGTCCTCGTTTATTTATCTTGAAAATAGACTCATTCAGGATTCTAAACATATAAATTTAAGCCCCTAATTGTTTTTATCCAATTTTTGATGATTTTTTCAAATTCAGAACAGGGGAACCCGAAATCATTCTGACGTTGTCTCACAAAATTCATCATATCTCATGATTTACAATTCCATTGCTTACATAATTTCTTCTATAAGAAACTAGACTCAATAAGCTTTAATTTCATATTTTATTCATCCTCTAATTCCATTTCTAAAATTTTTGGTGATTTTTCAAAGTTAGACTACTGCTACTGTCCAAAACAGTTTTAGTGCAAAGTGTTGATTTCCATTTTTCCCCAAATTTCACAATTCATACAATTCAGCCTTACTCAATTAACCCCTCAATTAAGATAATTTTCTCAATTAATACTTTTCCTGGACATTAGAAGTTATTTCATAACTATTGAAATTCAGAATTTCCACATACTTCAAACTCTTTTACAATTAGGTCCTAAACATTCACTTTCTATTCAATTCTTTCAATAAAATCGGCATATAAACAATTTAAAGCTCTAATTCCATGCCAAATCATCATATAGTTCCAGTACATATTCATAGCAACTTTCAATTTCTTTCATAGAATTAAAAACTAATGAATTCAACAAGTGGACCTAGTTGTAAAAGTCACAAAAATACAAAAATTTCAAGAAATAATCAAGAATTGAACTTACTTGAAGTAAAAATATGAAAAACCAGCTTGAAGGAACTCTTCCATGGTGTTTTTTTCTGATGAGAATGCAGAAAAATGAAGAGAAATCTAGATAATTCCACTTTAGTCCTAGCTTTATTAAGTAAATTTTGCAATTTTCCAATTTTGCCCTTAATTCTCCTTATTTTCTTGCTGATTTCATGCCTTGCCGTCCAGCCCAAAGAGACCTTGGGTCTATTTTCCTTTTAAACCCTCTTTCTTTTATCATCTAAGCTATTTAATCATTTCCCACAATTTTGCATTTGATACAATTTAGTCCTTTTTGTTCAATTAACTATCAGAACTTTAAAATTTCTTGACGAAACTTTAATACTAACTTATTAACCCTCCATAAATATTTATAAAAATATTTATGGCTCGATTTAAAATTCTCGAGGTCTCAATACCTCGTTTTTTGATTCTAATTATTTTAATATTTATTTTTTTAGTAGGCTATTCACTATTTTAAAAAAAAAAATTTCCTAACTTCACATTTAACTTATGCTCACTAAATTAATAATATTTCCTACTCATTTGTTGGATTTAGTGATCTCAAATCACCGCTCGACACCATCAAAAATTAGGTCACATTCTGATGCTTTCTAGCTGTGTGTCCCCACTCGTGTAACTCCCTGAGTAGGGTCACACGGCCATGTCATACGCCCGTGTACCAGGCCGTGTAACACTCGAAATTGCCCCACACACTCATGTACTATGCCGTGTGCTAGGTTGTGTAACTCACTGACTTGCACCCTAAACACTCAACAGATGACACACTATCGTGTCGCCAGGCCGTGTGGACCCAAAATGAGCCTTAATCAACAAGTTTACCATTTCAAGCTTACGTGGACTTTAAGTAATCCATTTACCAACTAAAAGACCTATTCAAATTGACATCAATCAAGCAAAAAACAAGTTAAACCAACCATCCTAAGTGTCTAACCAATGTATTATTATTGATACCACAAGTATATACAAATTATACATCAAAATACAATTATCAACCACAACTTGTTAATTCACAAAAGTCTAAAACCTAACCAATGTGCCTATCATAGGGACATCAACCATAATATCACATTAACACATACCATACATATTTTGCATTAAAACATCTTACCTCATTCTTATATATCATGTAAGTTATCAATTTGCACATATGATCATACTTAACAATTTACATAACCAAAACATTAGTAATATCATACAATCCTATTACATGCCATATAATCCGGAATGAATGTTCCAAAAAAACTACCAAATTTTATGGATAGTGTGACTTGAGTGTCGATCTGATCGTCCAACCTTTCGAGTATCTACAAGAGTAATAAATAACACAAGTAAGCTCAATGAAGCTTAGAAAGGTCGACGTATTAAAATGATAAATCCTACCAAAGTAAGTACAACAAATCAAATAATAACAATATAACCATGAATGTTCCCTACTAGTCACAATCTCAATCGTAAATCATAAAAGTTCAATTTAACATTCAAATAAATGGCAAATCCATAAAAATCACTAAACAAGATACCTTACTAAGATTTTCAACTCAATGAACAACTTACGGATAAGAGTACTCGATAATCCAACCGGAACACACCAGATGCTCATAAGAGCTAATCCATCCAAAACACACCAATGCTCATAAGAGCTAGTCTATTCGAAACACACTAATACTCATAAGAGCTAGTCCAACCGAAACATACCAAAACAGAGAGTATAACATGAGAGTTCGCAACAAATGCTGAACCTTAGTTTAATCGGGAAATATAAATATATCTCTCCACAACCATCTCCACTCTAATCCCCCATAACACACCATATTTCAACTGTACTCTATCCTGCGTTCAATCCGGTTCAAGCATAGAATTTCAACAATTTTTTTCAAATTTATAATCAAATATAATTATCACATTACATATTATTATCAAATATTCCATAAAGATGTTAAATTAGGAACTGTACAAACCTACCTAGACTAAATTGTAGTAGTTGTAGAAGTTCAGGGACTATTCTATAATTTTTCCTTTTCCACTAATATCAACTGCGTCTTGATATGCAAGAGATTTTATTTGGCTGATTCTCCTAGCTTAAGTAACCATGAATTTTGGCTATGGAAGAATAAAATGAAGAAGAATACTTATTCTTTACTTAATTTTGTTTTGATTTCATTTAAATTACAAGTTTGCCTTTAAAACTTGTTTTACTTATAATTTTAATACATAATGCCATCCCACCACAGTAATTAAGGTATGTTTACCACATAAATCCTTCCTGAATTAATAATTAAGCCATTTGGCCACTAAATGCATTAATTAAAAAGTTTTGTAGCTTTTACAATTTAGTCCTTTTTCTTTAATTAGCTATCTAAACGTCAATATTTTTTATCCAAAGTTTAATACGACTCTAATGACTCCATAAATATTCTAAAAATAATATTTACGAGTCGACGCAATGAAAATTTTTGGTCCCAAAATCATTGTTCCGTCACCACTAAAATCGGGCTGTTACATAAGGAACTTACCAATTCCTAATCTTCTTACTTCTAAACTCAAATCTACACGATAGTTGTAACATGCAAAACTTCCTCCAGCTACATCCTCTTCTTCTTCAAGGTGATCGAAGAAGACGATGCTTAGAGAGAAAGATTTGGGAAGTAGAATTGAGAGGCACTTTGTTCCCAACCACACATATGTATATACTATCGGCATGGTCTCCATAGACCCTTGTCGCCATTCAATCCTAATTATTATGTCTCTCACTATGGAATTAGTCAATTCCAATCTAACTAAATCATAATTTGAATTTAATCATCTCTCAACCAGCCATTCAATTTTTCTAAATATCTTATTTGAGTCATCAAATTCCCTTTTCCATCCAATTGGCTCCCGAATTTTTTTTTAAAATTCGGGTCCCTAGGGGTACCGGGTTTGACAGTATTGGCTATGAAACGTTAGATTACTCAAGCAATAGAATGCATCGCTTTGGAGAAAGCCTATATATAATCTTCTTCTTCATCTTTCCTGTCATTATGCTACTTCAAAGTTGAGTTTTTGTTCAAATCATGTCAATTTCAGTAAAAGGGAAAGAGATTATAGAAATGCTCTAAAAGTAGGAGGAATGCAATTAACTTAGTCATTTAAAAATGAACCTTTAACAATGTTTTAGGTACCTAGTTGATGACTCAATGCCCTAATCTAATAACATGGCTAAAGCTAGTGAACATTAGACACAAAGGCCAAAATGTAAGAAATCATTATAGCAAAATTTCCAAGTACATTGAAAATTCCTTGAAATCATTTTATTAGCACAAGAACAATTTGACTTAATGATAACATTTTTCAATCACGCCATTTGACAAGGGATGAAGTCTAATTGCTAGATTTTCAGCCACAAATCAATTCAAGGAATGCACATGTAGGTTGATTCCATAAACGATGACATTTCATTAATTTGAGTGACAATAACTATTTCTGCAATGTTGAGGTTGATATGGTAGGTGACATCATAGTTATTTTTATTGAAGTGTTCTCGGGGGGAGACCAAGTGATAGTTGGAAGAACACTAAGGCTCGAGGAAGAGGAAAACATATTCAATTTTATATGGTAATGGAATTCGATGAAAGCCTTGTTTTGAATGTTGACTAAGTCATCTCTCTTGCCTTTCAAAAACCTAACTATTTCGGGGTTTCACATATCCCCCAAAATTTCCAAGCCATCAAACTAAGGCTTGGGAAATGTATGAAGTCTGGAAAAAGTTTTTGAATCTTATTCCACTCATTGGCAAAAGATCTAAAATCCATAAGAGGAAAGTACTAAAAGGTCGAAACTCGTCAAATTACTTGGGAAATTGAAGAAAAAAAGATTATACGTTCCAAGGATTTACCATCAACACTATAACAAAGCAACAAGAAGTTTGAGAGAAATGTCACTTTATAAGGTGTTCTTTGGATGCAATAATGTTGTGACAAGCTTTCCTAAAAAGGGCCAAATTTTGGGATTGGTGTTAAGCGTTCAAATACTTGACCAATCTATACTAGGTCAAATTAATTGTCAACTCATGCTTGTTGAAAAGGTGCCATCAAAAAAGATGATATGGTAGTAACCCAGCGTTGTACTATAAGAACATTTGGAAGAATGATGTTAAATGAATTGATTCAGTTACAGGTGGAAATAGATATAGATAATTAAGATCGCCTCAACATATCGTTTGTTGAGGAAAAAAAAAGAATCAACTTAAAATTCCAAGACCATTCACTCAACATAAGATTCTTGACAAGTGTAGGTCCTAAATCGATGGACTAAAGAGATACGATCATGAAGTCTGGGGATGAATTAACCCACTTGTTATCACAAATGAGTATGCCCTCACCATACCATTCAAACATTCCATTGTAATCCCTTGAAAATGAATTGAAGGCCTTCGAGGAGGCTATTCCATACTTAAGAACAAGATCGACCTTAAGAAGCTAGGAGAGAAGAAGTGTTGGGGAAGTACAATCCTTTGAAGATTTATTCCCATTTTTCTTGTGTGTTTTGGATTAATTACCAAGCTTAATATTCCTAAAATCTCATTCCTCATTTCTTTTTTTAGAAGGCCAATTTATTAAAAATACAAGTTTCAGCTAAGAATCCGCTTGAGAGAAATTCAGTAAGTAAGAATCTTTACATTAATTCCATCATCAATAGAAGGTCTGTGAATATTTATACACAGAAGTTAAAATAGAAACTCAACAGAAGCCAGCTAACCAACTTTAACCAACTTCAACAGCTTAACTACTTCCAGTTATATAGTTACTTATCTAATATTCTCCCTTTAGAGGTTTTTTTTACAAAATTAACTTGTAGAAACAACATCCATACCATCCTTGTAACGAATGAAAGCTCCAAAAGTTATGATCATGAAGTCTGGGATGAAGGAACCCACTTGTCATCACAAATTAGTATGCCCTCACCATACGATTCAAACATTCCATTATAATCCCTTGAAAATGAATTGAAGGCCTTCGAGGAGGCTATTCCATACCGAAGAACAAGATCGACCTCAAGAAGCTAGGAGATAAGAAGTGTTGAGGAAGTACTATCCTTTAAAGATTTCTACCCATTTTTCTTATGTGTTTTGGATCAATTGCCAAGCGTAATATTCCTAAAATCTCATTCCTCATTTCTTTTTTTGGATGGCCAATTTATTAACAAACATTTAATGTACACGTTTCAGCTAAAAATATGCTTGATAGAAACTTAATAAGTAAGAATCTTTACATTCATTCCATCATCAATAGAAGGTCTGTGAATATTTATACACAGAAGCTAAAATAAAAACTCAACAAAAGCCAGCTAATCAACTTTAACCAACTTTAACAGCTTAACAACTTCTAGTTATACAGATATATTCTCCCTTCAGAGGGTTTTTTTACAAACAGAACTTGTAGAAACAACATCCATACAATCTTTGTAACAAATGAAAGCTCCAACAGTTAATGGTTTAGTCAAAACATCTGCAATTTGATCACACCCTGAAACGTGATTTACTTGCAATTGACCGCTGAGCATCTTCTCTCTAATGAAATACATATCGAGCTCAACATGTTTAACTCGAGCATGTAACACTAGATTTACAGCCAAGGAAACTGCATTGGAATTATCACATCAGATTGCTGGCACACCTTTAACTTGGACTCCAATCTCATCTAGCAACATATGATACCAAGTCAATTTCGAAGTGACATTTGCTAAACTCTGATATTTAGCCTCTGAAGTTGAACGAGAGACAACACTTTGCTTCTTTGATGATCAGCCAATGATATTTCCTTCAAGATACAAATAGAAATTAGAAGTGGACTTGCGGTCTTCAAGTGAACTTGCCTAACCAACATCAGAAAAACCAATAAGTATCATGTGGTGACTGCATGTGTTGACTAATCTTGTTGACAAGAAATGATATCGAAGAATTCTTTTGATGGTTGAAACACCAATCTATAATCAATTATACCTTGAACATATCAAAGAATTCTTTTTACTATTGTCTAGTGAGTATCATGTGGTGACTGCATGTATTGACTGACCTTGTTGACAACAAATGATATATCAGGACGAGTCAAGCACAAATACTACAAGTTACCAACAATATTTCGATACAAAGTTCCACTTGGAAGAGAACCAATCAGAGAGGTGAGAGTTAGAGAGTTGACCATCGGAGTACTCACAGGTTTGACATTTGTTATGTGAGCATGCTCAAGCAATTCATGCGCATACTTTATTGTGATACATGTAGACAATCTTTATAACGTACCACCTCAAGACCAAGGAAGTAATTTAGCTCCCCCAAATATTTTAAGGCAAACTATCAATCAAGACCTTGAATGACATCATCAAGCTTAGAACAAGAATATCTTGTTATAATTATATCATTCACATACAAAAGAATGAACACATTACTGGATGAAGTATGTTCAAAAAATAAAGATGAACCAACCTTTGAAGTCTAAAATTGTAAACTTTGGATAAGAAATCTTCGAAGCGTCTCGAACTAGGCACTTAGATCCTTGTTTAATTGGCAAGCCAAAGGAATCCCATCACTTCCACATATCTCAAATCCTAATGGTTGTTCATATAAATGTCCTTAACTAATTCACCATTCAAAAACGTATTATTGACATCCACTTGACACAATGTCCATTTGCACGACACCACTAAAGCCAATATTGTTCGAATCGTGTTGGCCTTCATAATTGGACTGAATGTTTCACGATAATCCAACTCTGGAGTTTATGAAAACCCTTGTGTAACAAGTCAAACTTTGTCGCAAGCAACACTGCCATCTAGGTTTTGCTTAACTTTGAACAACCATTTGCAACCTACAAGTAACCAATCTAGTGGTGCTGACACCAACTCTCATGTATTATTCCTGACCAAAGTTTGTAATTCATCTTGTATTGCAGCTTGCCATGAAGGAGTGGCCATAGCCTCATAGATATCAATAGGTGGCACAGAGTTAATACCCACAATATACATCTTTGGCTTGTATGTGCCAACTTTACTTCGTGTCACCATGGGACGAGCATTAGTAGTAACAGACACGTGTTGCATCGCAGGCGAAGACTCTTCAATACCTTTTTGAGTTTCTGCTACAGACAACTCATTTGTATTGTTTGAAGAAGAAGGAATACCTGACCCATTCTAAACCGTAGTGGAGCCTGTCGCTTGCTTGAAAAGTGTGTGCAATACAGAGGTTAAATATTACTAGCCAAAGGAAGGAAAATTGGCAACATAGTTTTAGAGCTCGAAACACTCACTAATGTAGAGAATGGAAAAGTAGTAACATTGGTATAAAGGAAACAACTTTTATCAAATCGTACATGCCTAGAGACATTGATATGTCCAGTCTAATCCAGATACTTATACCCTTTGAAATCAAGAGCATAGCCTAAAAAGGTACACAGCGTAGATCGAAACTAAAATTTGTGCCGATTATATGGTCTCAACAATGGGTAACAAAGGCAACCAAGTACTTTGGGTTGCTGATAATCTAGTTATCGACTAAAGAGCTTCTCAATCGGAGTGACCCTATTTAACACCTTTGTTGGTAACTTGTTGATAAGATATATTGTCGAATAAAATGCATCCACCCAGAATGAAAGTGGCAATAAAGCTTATGCCAACTATACTAAACTAGTTTCCACAATTTGCCGATGTCAACGTTCCACTAGCCCGTTCTGTTCAAACATTTAAGGACATGATAAACGATGAGCTATACCAAACTACTTAAGACATCAGTCTGAAGTTGCCTAAGCAAAACTCTCAATTGCAACTCAGCTCGTGTCTTGAACGTTGAAAATGCCTGCAAAGTATCAAACTTCTTCTGAAGAAAATAAATCTAAACATACCTCGAATATACATCTATAAATGACACAAAATATTGATACCCAAAAGAACAGCATGGGGTTGATCCCCACAAGTCAGCTACCACAAGTTCTAAAGGAGCAGAATAAACAGTAGTGATGGACGAAAAATGCTACTTATGACTCTTACAAAGAGTACAAGCATCACATAAAGAATAGGTTCTATTATGAGGAATATGAATATTACAATCTTGAAGAACTATTACTGGCATAGATGACAAAATAGATGACTGTTCATCAACTACACACAGAGCTTTAATAGTATGAGCAACAAACAACGCACTTGCAAAAGTGATGTCAGGGAAAAACTGATACAATCCATCTTTTCCAATGCCTTGAAGCACCACTCGATGAGTCTGAATGTCCTTGATAAAACACCGATCCAGATAAAATTCAAAAAAGACATGATTATCTTTCAAAAATTTTGACACCGACAGAAGATTTTTATACATAGCAAGAACATAAAGAAGATCTTTAAGCAATAGAGGATACTAGGTAGAATCATTCACTACAGACGGTGTAACGTCAGCACATACATAGATTTATTAGAACCAACAGCCTAAGAGAGACTAGAGAAGCCACAACCAGAACGATGCAAACAGAGGGTAGGGCACCAAAAATCTGAATGATAGGAAACAGAATTAAGGCCACCAGAATTAGAATGAGGCAGATGAGATCTAGCCCAATAATTAGAATTAGGCGAACAAGACCCAACCCATGTACAATTGGACTCATCAGGATGAGTATAGCGCATCTACACAAAATTAGACCTACGACCCACATTAGAAATCGACTTATTAACCGAAAAGCCTAAACGCCTAGCACCTGGATTTGAGTTGGCATCTATATCGTCATCTGAGGTAGCCTCATACCTGTAGTAATAATGACAAGCAATATGACC
This sequence comes from Gossypium anomalum, assembly GCA_025698475.1. Taxonomy (NCBI): domain Eukaryota; kingdom Viridiplantae; phylum Streptophyta; class Magnoliopsida; order Malvales; family Malvaceae; genus Gossypium; species Gossypium anomalum. The sequence goes on from CM046961.1 coordinate 89,053,357, forward strand.
CAACTGATTTAACATTGTGGTCATGATCTACCACCAAATTGACCTTATCCACAACCACGAAAAGATACAACTGTCCGACGAGGCCGAGATGACTAAGACAAAAACTGTCCAAAATATGTCGAAAGCATAGAAGAATCAGCCTTATTAGCCTTCACAAGATTGGGTGAGAGCGAGGCATTAGACAAATGAACTTGTTATCAGGTTTTAGCTTCAAGTAAGGCACTTGTAATGTCACGTAGATCAAAAGGTGCTTGACTCTTCATAATAATCGATATGACATGACCAAATTCAAAAGGAAGGCCGTTGAGTATAGTCGGTTGTTGCTCCTTCAAAGACACATGGTGGCTACATCTAGCCAAAGAATCACAAAAATGTTTAGCCGTGGCCAAATATGCCGAGATAGACAAATCGTTTTTCTTAAAATGATGAAGAAGATAATGATACTCATGGCTTTGGTAGTAGATTAAGTGCCAATAATTCTCGTTAGAGCCTCCCATAATTCAAATAATAATGAAGAACTGCCAATCAGCTTATTATTGAATGACAAGCTTACAATAGACAAAAGCTATGCTGACAATGCCGAATCCTGTTGCTCATAGTGAGTATATGTCAGATTTTTAACAAGAGTACTATCCTTGCCATTAATCAACCATGGCGGTACAGTAACCGTCCCCTCAATAAATGGAAGTAATCGATAAGTCTTAAGCATAAGCAACACGTGTTGTTTCCATGCTAAGAAGTTGCCTTCATCCACAAGCATAACCATTTTTTAGGTGGCAAATGTAAACGGATTGAACGATTTCCCAGTTGATGTATCAGTAGAACCAACGAATGATTCCATTGTTGATGCAACTCAGAAATTTTTTTTTTTTACTCTGATACTATGATAAAAACTCAATAAGTAAGAATCTTTACATTCATTCCATCATCAATACAAGGTTTGTGAATATTTATACACAGAAGTTAAAACAGAGACTCAATAGAAGCTAGCTAATCAAATCTAACCAACTTCAATAGCGTAACTACTTTTAATTATACGATTACTTATTTAATAAGTTTCAACTAAGAATCAGCTCTTAACCACTAAAAAATTGTTGAGGATGACATTCAATTAGAAGCAAAGCATAATGGGGATCTCGAAACATTATATAATGTACCCTTATTATTTTAACGATGACTTCAATAAGGATTTTCCTTCCTACTAGTAATAAGAATTTTTCATTCTGATAAACCACAAAAGTAACATGTTTTAATCCCATGCTTAGCATATTTTTGGATGATTTATTATATAATTTAGTGAATTCAATGCTCCTAATCCTTTAATTTCATGTTTCTATACTTAGGAGAGCATAGAGGAGCAAAAGTAGCAGAAAACGGGCCAAAATCGGACAAAACGAGCTACTTTCAAGATCTAGACGTCCTGGCCATTCCCACACGGGCTGGCCACATGCCCATGTGCCAGCCCGTGTCGATATCGCTCCCTGTTTCCCAAATACACAGAAAAAGTTAATTTTTAGCTTTTTAAGCATTCTAAAATCTATAAATACACACTAGAAGAAGACCTAAGGGAGGATGCAGAGCAGAACGAAGAAATTACTTGTAGAACATCGTCGGAATCAACTTAGAAGCAGGATCTCCTTCAAGATTTAAGATCTCTAATCAACTTCTCTAAAAGTTTTTGGGTTTCTTTATGTTTTGTTGTTTTCCTAATTTTGATAAGTTTTCCTCCCAAATTATGAACTAAATTCCCTAGATACCTAGGGAAGATGAAACCTATGACGGGTCTTGTTATTTAATTTTCTGAATTACATGATAAACACTTAATTTCTTGATCTCAATTATGTGTACTTATTCCATGTTTTAATGTTTTCAGGATATTAATTCATGATTGATGTGCTTAATTCAGTAGAGTAAAAGTCCCTGTTTAAAAGCAAATCTTGCATGATTGATTGGAGTTGCATGCAATCCTAGAAGTAGGACAACTTAAATCTATCGGATTAGAGTCAAATCTAATAGAGGAATCCATAGATCGAGTTAATGCGACAATAGGGGTTTTAATTAGAAAGAGATTTCAATTAATCAACCTAGAGTCAGTTATTCTTACTCTCGAAATAGATATTAATATAATTTAGGGATTTGTACGGGTCAAGGCAAGTGAATAAATCATTTAATTCGGATTCAGAATAATAAGTGAAGTCTAGGTGGATTCTTTCCTAGGTATTGTCTCTCTCATTGGTTTATTCGATTATTTTCTTACTTTATTCTCTGTCGAGTTCTTAATAATTAGTTTAGATAATTTTAGATTAAAAATAAACTTCTTCAATTTACCGGCTAGATAATAGAAATATAGTAAGTACTAGTACTTTTAGTCCTCGTGGATACGATATTCCCAACTCACCATAACTATACAATTATTCGATAGGTGCGCTTGCCTTTGTCGTGATTTTAGTTAGTTAAATGAATCATCATCAAGTTTTTGGCGCCGTTGCCAGGGACTAAAATATTAGGAACACTTAATTTTTATTACTTTAGCCATTTTTATTTTTATTGCATTTTATTTTTGTTTACTAATTTTTCTTTTATTTATTTCTGGCAGGTTCCTTTAGTTTATGACTAGAAGAAACCCATCAGGTCCTCTAGTATTCGATAGTGAAATTGAAAGCACAGCTCATAGAAACTGTAGAGAAGCGAGGCAGAGTCGACAGAATACAGTGGAAGAGCAAAAGGATGTTATAACTATTACTAAGGAGATGGCTGATAATCATAATAATCAGCTACCTCCTATGGTTGCTGCAAATCCTGTAAATCTAAACCCTGCTCCTCATACTATGTACGATTATGCCAAGCTCAGTTTAACTGAGGCTAAATCGAGTATTGTTAGACTTGCTATTGCTGCCAATAATTTTAAACTGAAACCTAACACTATTCAAATGATTCAACAGTTTGTTCAGTTTGATGGTCCCAAATATTCATTTGGCTAATTTCCGAAAAGTCTATTACACTTTTAAGATTAATGGCCTTTCTGATGACACCATTCGCCTTCGGTTGTTTCCATTTTCATTAAGAAATAAAGCTAAATAGTGATTGAACTTCCTACCACGAGATTCTATCACTACATGAGAGTAAATAACCGAAAAATTCTTATTAAAGTACTTTCCACCGGCTAAGATAGCCAAGTTGAGGAATGATATCTCTTCTTTTGTGCAAATCGATTTAGAGACCCTTTGCGATGCATGGGAGAGGTATAAAGACTTATTGAGAAGGTGCCCTCACCATAGGTTACCTCTATGGCTACAAGTTCAAACTTTTTACAACAGTTTGAACCCCTCAACTAGGCAATTGATCGATGTAGCCGCCGGTGAGACTTTGAATAAAAAAACACCTAAAGTGGCTTATGAGTTTATAAAGGAGATGTCACTGAATAATAATCAGTGGCAAGTCATGAGAACAAAGCTGACGAAAGTAGCTGGTGTTTTTAACGTAGATGCGGTCACTATGTTGTCAAATTAGGTAAAACTTTTAAGTAAAAAGATTGATGGTTTATATGGTTCTACGTATGTACATCCGGTGATGCAATGCGATACAAATGGATGAGGGATAAATAATCCAGAATGTCTATCCTACAACCCTAGCACAGAGAAAGAACAAGTCAACTATATGGGTAACAATTCTAGACCTCAGAATAATCCCTATAGTAACACTTATAATGCAGGTAGGAGGAACCATCCCAATTTCTCATGGGGTGGTCAAGGAAATCAGAGACCACAACCCCCTCCAGGCTTCCAACAATTACCATACCAGCAAGAGAAAAAGCCGAACCTTAAGGAGATGCTGACGAAGTTTATTTTTGTGTCAGAAACCCGTTTCTAAAACATTAAAACTGCACTTAAAAATCAACAAGTGTCGATTCAAGGACTGGAGAACCAGATAGGTTGCTAAGCTGATTTTAGAGAGACCACAAGGTAGCTTGCTTAGTAACACCAAAACTAACCCAAGAGAGCAACTTCATGCAATTACGGTTCGAGACAAAGAAAGGTTAATTGAACCAGAACCAGAACTAAGGTAAAAAAATGTGGTAAGTTAAGGTAAGGTTGAGGTAAGCCACAACAAACAAAAACCGGTAAGTAAGGAGTATAGACCTCGTGTGCCATACTCAAATGTGACACAGAAAGACCATACAAATGAACAATTTGGTAAATTTCTTAAACTTTTAAAAAAAATTGCATATTAACTTACCGTTTATTGAAGCTCTTTCGCAGATGCCAAATTTCGTAAAATTTTTAAAGGAGCTTTTAGCAAACAAGCAGAAGTTAGATGATTCACTGCACGTAGAGCTAAATGCAGTTTGCTCAGTTATCTTACAGAATAAACTACCTAACAAATTGAAAGATCTAGGGACTTTTACTATTCCTTGCTTAATTGGTAGTTTAAGTGTTAATAATGCTTTGGCTGATTTAGGGGCTATTATTAATGTTATGCCCTATAAAATGTTTAAACAACTAGGTCTTGAGAAACCCAAACAAACTAGGATGAACATTCAATTGGCAGATAGAACCATTAGATTTCCTAGGGGTATTGTTGAAGACGTTCTCGTTAAAATTGATAAATTCATATTCCCAGTTGATTTTATTGTCTTAGACATGGATGAGGATAGTGATGTATCTTTAATTTTAGGTCGACCCTTTTTAGCGACTGCTAGAACTATCATTGATGTTGGTACAGGAAAATTAATACTTCATATAGGTGATGAAACAATGAAACTCCAAGCTCGTGATTCTATTAAGACATCTAGTGATCGATATGATTATATGAGTTCTGTTAATATGAATAACCTAGTGGCTCAACATTCTTTGAAGGAAACTCCGCAAAAAAGTGAGATAGAGCCACGGTCTAGCTTATGTGACAAAACTAGAACAATTCATGAAGAACGAAGGCTACAAATCGATGAACTAGATGAATGGCGGTCACATGTCAAGGAGAAACTAGAATATATGATGAAAAACCAAAGTAACTCCATGACGAGCTTAAGGATAGAACGAACCACTTCAAGGTTGGGAACTAGGTACTGTTAGATGAAACGAACCCTCGAATCACCACTTCAGAGTTTAATGCGAACGGAGAAATCCCTTTTACAGTATTCAATGTCTTTCCATACAGTACAATCAAGGTAACACATTCTAAATTCGGCACTTTTTAGGTAAATATTACTCAAATCAATTCTTATTTTATAATAGATTTGACAGCGAGAAAGAGGAGTTTTGAATCCGTAAACCACCGTGACTATACTAATACGAGGTAAGTCGAGCTTAGACTTTAAATAAGCGCTTCTTGGGAGGCAACCCGAGCATTAACATTCCTAATTTACTAATTTTATATTATGATATTTTTAAAATTAATTAATTTTTAAAATAATAAAAAGTGGTTTTTTTTTTAAACCCACACAGCCTGGACACACGGGCGTGTCCTAGGCCACATGGATCTTTTGACTTAGTTTTAAAATTTTGAAAAAATTGACAGTGATTTACACGGCCGTATAGAGTCTGGGATCTAACTTTTCCAAAAATCGACAGAGATATGGCCTAAACTAGTCTACACGGGCGTATGAGACAGCCGTGTGACCACACGGGCATGTCCTAGACCGTGTGAAACTTGGAGCTAAAATTTTAAATTTTAAAACAAGTCAGAGAGTTACACGGACAAGGGACACGGCCGTGTGCGAGACACAGTCGGGCCACACAGGCGTGTGGGAGGTCACACGGGCATGGGAGAAGCGAAGGAGATTGCACACGGCCTGGGCACATAGGCGTGTTCGAGGTTGTGTAAAGATTGCGCTTTCTTTCTTAATCGACATGGGCTGAATAGGAGACCATACGGGCATATGACACGGCCGTGTGGCCCAACACGGGCCTCACACGACCGTGTCACCTATTAAAAACCTTAATCCCTTTTCTTTTTCTTCTTACTTTGTCTTTTTCCTCCTATCTTTACCCTAGCCGCTGCAAGCCTTCTAATCACCCTTTTCGGGCTGCCGCACCGTCTCCTCTCTCTATTCCTTCCCTCGGTCGTCCTACCTCGTCACCAAACTCTTATCTCTCTGATTTCCCCTTGAGACCACAAACCACCACCGCTATTTCCCTCGCCTTACCCAAATCCCCCATCACACCCAAACCTACCACAAGCCACACCCTCTTCCATTTCCTTTAGCCACCACACCGAAACCTACCCCTCTATCAACTCCTCACTTTTCTTTCCCCTCACCCCTCACCCATTCTCTCTTTCTCTTCTTTTTCCCTTTGTTCCTCTTCTTGCGTATACAAACCCCCATCGAACCACCTCCCTTACCACCACATCTTTCCCCCATCGCATAAATGCACAACGGTCTCCTGAACCACCGCCATCCCCTGGCAGACCCATCACTGCGCCACCGTCGTTTCTCTGAGCTCCAACCACCACTGTCGGTTTTGTCCCCTTTTACCCTTTTTTTTATCTTATTTAATATTTATTTTTATTATTTGTTTATTTATTTCTTATTTTTTATTTTATTTAGTTTCAGTCTCTTCTTTTTTTTGTTTTTTTTTTTGAGTTTTCTATGTTTATTATAACAAACACATGAGGCAAGACTAAGATTACCGTCCCCGCTTCAAAAAAGCGAAAGGGGCCCGAAGCGACCTCCTCCTCGAGCGTATCCACCGAAGCCCACCACCCCTACCTCCGATTTGCAACAGGCCCTCAGGAGGATTTATATCAGCTCCTTTATGTACGACCACTCGGCCTAGGCCGCTGCATTGATTGGGCTGCATTGGAACAGGTCCGACTAGCTGATGAAGTGCGCGCCATTATTGCCACAACTCCATGGGATAGATTGTTTTCCATTATCGAGCCCACCTACTTGGAGCTGACATTAGGGTTTTGCTCGACGTTTCTGGTACAATAGGTTATGATAGTTCATGACGAGCCAGGCACCATCATTTTCCACCTTGGTGGTTTAGTGCGACAGATGAGTGTCCCAGAGTTTGGTGCTGCCATGGGGCTTTACACGAAAAAATTTATGAGCACCGAGGACTTCTTTCGACTTCATCGGCATATCCATCACTTGTCATCACATTGTTGGACCGACCTTACATCTAGCCAGACACCATATGATTCGAGTCGCTCGAAAGCGACTTCTTTCTCTCTGGCCTTCTGGTACATTCACGCCCTTTTAGCTCACACTTTGAAAGGTCGGAATAGAGCATGGCGCATAGGTATATATTTGACTTGGAGTACTTCATCGCTCTATCTTTCTGCCATCAGACTGACCGCCACATGAAAGGCTCCATCTGTCTAGGCCCTTACATGATTCGCCTCTCTCAACACTTCGGTCTCCTAAACATACTGAAGCAACCCTCCGCAGCTTATAATTGTCAGCCAGATGTCCCCACAGGGCATCTCGAACATGATACACATGAGGATGATCGAGCGGCGCTATGGAGTAGATCCTTCTCAGTATAGATTTTTCATTCTGACGCTCAGAATGAACCCGATGACTTCACTGATGATGTTCCTCCCTATCACGAAGACCCACCACAGCCCCCACCTTCGAGTCATCGACCTGTTCCTTCTACTGCTAGCTTCTAAGGAGTATCTACCGAGGAGTTCACTAGCTTCCATCAGTACTGCGTTCAGAGGTTCGACAATATTGATGCGACATTACAGTAGATTTGTCAGCATTTCCATATTGCTCCTCCAGTGCTAATGACTCATGATGCTGATGCGTCTGATGATGAGGACCATTGTGTCCATTTATCATTTATTTTTATTTTTATTTTTATTTTTAGTCTTATTTCTATTTTATGTTTATTGTTATGTTTTTAGACTTTTATTGTTTTTATATTTTGAACTATATATTTTTTAATTATTATGGTTGTTTCTAATCGAGTAACCCTTTAATCTTCTTTAGCATTGTGTTATTTTCTTATCAGTTGCTCAGAATCATGCACTATATCTATACTTATCTACAATTTCGCTTTTCACTATTCTGGGCATTTCATCAAATATTCAAGGCAGTTTCAATTCTCTCCCTCTCTTATGATATTTTTATTTCTACTGTGATTATCAATTTTTATACATTGAGGACAATGTACATTTTAAATATGGGGAGGTTATTTATATGATTATTAGAAAATCCCTGAATTATGTCTTGTATTCAAGTAATTTTCTCATTTTACTATTAGAATGGATTCTCATCGAATTGTGATTTTTGTTGATATGTTTTAAATTAAATTCATAGGTAATTGTGCATTGATTGTTTAAACTTTAAGACATGAGAGAATCAAGCATGATAAGTCTATTTTCAGAATAAAAAGAATTGCTAGGTTGTTTCCTTAAATTGAGGTATTATTTTAAAGTTTGAGATTTGTAAGATTGATATTAAAAACCATAAATTTTGTGAGATTTTGAGCCTTTAGAGCATACACTTTTCTTGCTCACTTTATTATTGGTTATGAGTGTGTCAATACTGATTGGTTATTTTAGAACTTGCTTCGATTATACATGTCGAGACCACACCTTTGATTTGATTATCACAAAAAGCATACATTCATAATTAATCCTTAGTGAACCCCTTTGAGCCTAATAAACCGTTTCTTGATCCACCCTTAATATTAACCCATAACTCATTCTTTTTTATTTATTGGGAATTTCTTTTTCTTGTTTTATTGACTCATTTTTTTTCGAGATTTGATTTGGTCAGTTGCCTAACTATGTTCTTTTGTTTCAGTTGTTAAATTATCTCTTATTATCCATAACTCAAAAAAAACATTTATATTGATTATTACTAGTTCTATGTTATTTGAGCTTAAACAGTTAATTTCATATTTTGAGAAGAAGCTCGTGTTATTATTGATAAGTTTTCAATTGATGTAATTATTCAGTATTAGTTTATTTTTCTAGTTTGACAATTTATCAATTCGATCTCGATTCTAACTCTCTTTTTTAGCCTTTATCCACACCCTTAACTAAGCCCCATTACAACCTTTTAAAGACCTTTTGATTTGTGTATCATCTCATTTATAGTGGTGGAGATTTGATTTTCATGCAAGCGTATGGTAATAACTTTTCATATTTGGCTTTTGAGTGCTTATTTTTGAACCTTAAACACCTTGAGTGATTTGAGTGAATCTTTAGTAAGGATGTCAATTCTTGTCAGTTTTGAATTAAAGGTAATTACTTAGATAAGGGGAAAACCTATGTTTTCATGCTTTAAAAATGTGTGACTTAGATTGTTTGAATCTTTAGTACTCTTTTAGTTGAATTATAAATGTATGATTATTTGTGAATTACGAAAAAATATTATTGATGAGAATTATGAATTTAGAAAGTTTAATTTTAACTGTGAGTTGAGGATTTTACTTGAGGACAAGCAAACGCTTAAGTGTGGGGATATTTGGTAAACCACAAAAGTAACATGTTTTAATCCCATGCTTAGCATGTTTTTGGATGATTTATTATATAATTTAGTGAATTTGATGCTTATAATCCTTTAATTTCATGTTTCTATACTTAGGAGAGCATAAGGGAGAAAAAGGAGCAGAAAACGGGCCAAAATTAGACAAAATGAGCTACTTTTAGGATCCACACAGCCTGGCCATTCCCATACGAGCTAAGCACACGCCCGTGTGAGCCATACGGGCTGGCCACACGCCCATGTGCTAGCCCGTGTTGATATCGCTCCCTGTTTCCCAAACACGCGAAAAAAGCTAATTTTTAGGGTTTCTGAGCATTCTAAAGTCTATAAATATATACTAAAAGAGGACTTAAGAGAGGACGCAGAGAAGAACAAAGAAATTTTCGAAGAACACCGTTGGAATCAACTTAGAAGGAGGATCTCCTTCAAGATTTAAGATCTCCAGTCAACTTCTCTAGAAGTTTTTGGGTTTCTTTATATTTTGTTGTTTTCTTAATTTTGATATGTTTTCCTCCAAAAGTATGAACTCAATTCCCTATACACCTAGGGAAGATGAAACCTATGACGGATCTTGTTATTTAATTTTCTGAATTACATGATAAATACTTGATTTCTTGATCTCAATTATGTGTACTTATTCCATGTTTTAATGTTTTCGGGATATTAATTCATGATTGATGTGTTTAATTCAGTGGAGTAAAAGTCTCTGTTTAAGAGTTGATTTGGCATAATTGATTGGAGTTGCGTGCAATCCTAGAAGTAGGACAACATAAATCTACCGGATTAGAGTCAAATCTAATAGAGGAATTTATAAATCGAGTTAATGCGACAATAGGGGTTTTAATTAGAAAGAGATTTCAATTAATCAACCTAGAGTCAATTATTTTTACTCTCGAAACAGATATTAATATAATTTAGGGATTTATACGGATCAAGGCAAGTGAATAAATCGTTTAATTCAAATTCAAAATAATAAGTGAAGTCTAGGTGGATTCTTTCCTGGGTATTGTTTCTCTTATTGGTTTATTCGATTATTTTCTTACTTTATTCTCTGTCGAGTTCTTAATAATTAGTTTAGATAATTTTAAATTAAAAACAAACTTCTTCAATTTACCTGCTAGATAATAGAAAGATAGTAAGTACTAATACTTTTAGTCTTCGTGGATACGATATTCCTAACTCACCATAGCTACACTATTATTCGATAAGTACGCTTGCTTTATCGTGATTTTAATTAGTTAAAGTAAATCATCATCATATTCCAACCTAAATTTTATCTCGGATAAAAGCAAGTGCCACAACTTGTCCTCAACCTCATATAGAAGGTAAGCCGAGGAAGGACTTGAATGATGGTTCCAAGTGGGGGATACCAAGCTCTTTGAATTTGGCTTTCACACTCTCTTTCACTGTCACTTACCATTCTCTGTCCTTTATTATTATTAAATTAATAATAATTATTATAACAGAGAGAAAGCATTGTTTATTATCCGGAGAGAGAGAGCGCTCCAAACCAAAGCCATTACCTTTGACTGCCCAGTCCACTACTGTAGGCTCCAGAACCCAACAACACAGCAGCAACAGCGAAGCAATTGACGCTACTGCTCCGCACAGTCCACAGCGCACTGCCTTGAATGAAAGAAGCCACTGCTTTTATCTTTTGGCCACTTCTAGATTTTTATTAACATCGAAACCAGCAAGCGCTAATTCAGAGACACTGACACAGCCCTGCAGAGAAAGTATTACAACATACAAATACTTCTTCTCCTTTTGGAACCACCAGAACAACCCTTTAATTAAACTCACAATCTTCCTCTCAGACTCATATCTATGGGGTCAAGGTCGAAGCCTGTTTTTCCCTTTTTTCCAAATCTAATCCAATCTATATGTATTAATTAAGGAAAGGAAGTAATTAAGGGAAAAGGGAGGAGAAAAAGGACAAAGATTGATGTTAATCTTTTCTCCTAGAGACACTGCACTGCAACTTTTGCTGGTATTTACTTTGTAAAGAAATTCAACAACCATGTCCATGTTTTTCTTCTTTTGCCTTCCCTTTTAAATCTCTCACACGGGACGGGAATACTCCTTTTTGACGCCTCTCTTTTCTCATTTATTATTTTCTCTGTGCTGTATACGTTTCCTTCATACTCTTTTTTTTTCTTTAAAATAAAAAAGAACTTTTTTTTTTGCAGGAATAAATAAGAGAAAGGAAGAAAGAGAGACTACTGCAATGCTGCTAACTGGTCACAACTCACCAGTTGGTAGGTAGAGCTTGTGGTTGATAGAGAGAAAGATGTTTTACTTGTAAAAGACCTTACTCTCTAAACACTTATTTCTCTCTCTCTCACTCTCTCTCTCTCAAAATCATACAAGAAAAGAGTAAAAAAGGTATAGAGCAAGTGAACGTTGTTTGGACAGTGCTGGGGGGTTGGTGTGTGTGTGCGCTTTCTATTATGGATAGCTATGAAGCAACCAGAATTGTGTTCTCAAGAATCCAAAACCTTGAACCAGAAAACGCTTCCAAAATCATGGGTCTACTGCTGATTCAGGACCATGGGGAGAAGGAGATGATTCGTTTAGCCTTTGGTCCTGAAGCTTCACTTCAGTCTGTCATCCTCAAGGCCAAAAAAGAGCTTGGTCTTCCTTCTAACTCTCCTTCTACACCTTCAACCCCATCATCTCCTTCTCCTTTCCTTGCCAACAACCCGAATCCTGTTAATATTCCAAGGCAAAGCTCTGCTGCTTCCAGGCTCCTACCCAACGGTGGAGTCAATCTGCCATCTTCTCTCACCATCCCTACTAGCCTCTCTACTTCTTCTGGTACTTCTTCTTGGAGTCCTTTGTCTGAACTTCCAAACCCTGATGAGTTGATTAGTCCAAGCAGTGGGTCTTTAAATCCTTCTTCTTTGCCCTTCTATGGAAACGGAGGAGCTACTGATATGGTTGATGAGTTTCAACTTCAAGATCAACTAGCTTTCCTCAACGAAAGCTCACCACAGCTTAACCCCAAGAACCATGATTTCTTTTACCCCCAACCCGTTGACTTGTCCTCGAGTTCAGCTACTGCTGCTGCTTGTGGCAGCACTGACGCCATGGGGTTCCCCTCTTATTGGGGGACCTCCTTTCACAGGAGGAGCAGCTCTGTGAGCGATATTGTGGGAGCTGAGGACCCGGCTTCAGGGTTTGGGTGGAGACCCTGCTTGTATTTTGCTAGGGGGTACTGTAAAAATGGGAATAATTGTAGATTTATCCATTGTGGGCTTGGGGAGTCTGGTTCAGTAGTTGGAGGAGCAGATGGTGCCACCATGGTGGGTTCACCTAACAAGATCGAGATGGACCAGTGCCATGAGTTACTTAGATCTAAATCCGCTCAGCAACAAAGGTTGGCTGCTGCTTCACAGCTCATGGGTTCTGCTTCTTTTCCTTACTCCCCAAAGGGCATGAATTCGTTCCTTCAACAGCAACAAAATGATACTCAGAGGTACATGGTCCTTTCTCTTTGTGCAATCTATTATGTAGTTAAAGATTTAGTTTTCACTTAAATATTTGGTGTGTAGAAATGATGAAAGATTTCATTTTGGTTTGACACTGTAGGGCTGCAGCCGCAGCTGCTTTAATGATGGGTGATGATATGAACAAGTTTAACCGTTCCAGGCTTGAAAGAAGCGGGTTTTCAATGAACGGTGAAGCAGGCATGGTTAACCCAGCATCAAGACAGATCTACTTGACTTTCCCAGCTGATAGCACTTTCAGAGAGGAGGATGTGTCAAATTACTTTAGGTTTTTTGTTTTAACACTCTACTTCTATGTTGTTGCTGTTTTTTTTTTAAATTCACCTTTTGATGCTAAAAACTATTATGTTTCACCTTTGAAGCATATATGGTCCGGTTCAAGATGTGAGGATACCATACCAGCAGAAGAGAATGTTTGGATTTGTCACTTTTGTTTATCCTGAGACCGTGAAGATCATCCTGGCTAAAGGGAATCCTCATTTTGTTTGCGATGCTCGGGTTCTGGTGAAGCCTTACAAAGAGAAAGGCAAAGTTCCGGACAAGTACAGGCATTCTCTCTCACTTTAAAGTCTTAATTTTGGATGCCCTGCTTACTTGGCCTAGATCTGTTAAACCTGCTGTGTTATGTCGCAGGAAACAGCAGCAACAGCAAGTGGAAAGAGGAGAGTTCTCCCCTTGTGGTACTCCAACTGGCCTTGATTCTAGAGATCCATTTGACCTTCAGCTAGGTAAGCAGAGAAGCCAAGGAACCGTTTATTTTGCTTGTGATGTATGCCAGGTTAACAATATCTGTGTCAACTGTAGGGTCAAGGATGTTTTACAATACCCAGGACTTGTTATGGAGGAGAAAGTTGGAGGAGCAAGCTGATCTTCAGCAAGCCCTTGAGCTTCAAAATAGAAGGTTGATGGGTCTGCAACTCCTTAATGTGAAGAAGCATCACCATCACAGGGCTCTTTCTAGTGGAAGTCCCATTCCATCACCTACCCACTCACCAAACCCGTTCAGCCAGTCACTTGTACTTCCTCAATTTCACAACAGTCAAGAAGCTCCACAAGGTAGCTACACATTTTCCCAAGTTTGTATGAATTAGCATTCTTTACTGGGAAAAAAGGTTGACATTTTCTTATTGCAGAGAATTGTTCTAACCCTGTGCTGGCTGTATCTGCCGCTGCTTCCGAGAAGCAAGCGGTGAGTACTACTGCCGTTGCTAAAGAATCGGCCAGTGTTGAAGAAAATGGTACTAGCAAGGAGAGCCCTAATTGTGAAGATGCTAATCTGCCAGAAAGGTATATACGTAATGGAACTTTGTCCTTTCAGATTGAAATCAGGACTAAATCAATGCTGGTGAATAGGATATCGTTGCTTAAATTTGCATTCGGTTTCTATTTAGTTCATTTCTATGATATTTATGGTTTAATTTCAAGCCTGGGGGTGATCGAATAGTGTGTTGATTTGTTGCGACTTATGTATCTATTGTATCAAATTGCAGTTTGGAGCACAACCTTCCTGATAATCCTTTCGCATCTCCTACCAAAGCATCCGGGGAGTTCTTGTCTGCATTCTCCAATGCTGAAGCAGATAGGGATGTTTCAGTTTCGGCTTCTTCTGTCAACAATAACTGGGTCTCTTCAACTCTACTTCCTGCAAATAATGCTTTAGAGATTGCATCCTTCAACTCTTTCAACTGTCAAATGCCCAGGTACTTTGTTATTCTCAATATGGTTATAAACGGAATCTAGGTATTTGTAACATGAGTATTGCTTCTCAACGCAGGTTCTCATCTGGACATGGTACCATTGGTATGTATGCCGGCACAGGCGGCCCGACTTGCCCTGTTGGTATTTAGCTTCCTATGCTGAGGTAAATGGATAGCATAGGATTCTTTCTTTAATGCATTATTTCTGTTTTGCTTTTATTTGCACGATGAGTTATGTTTTGTTTCTCTAATGAGATTACCTTCACATTACAGGAAGACTGAAGGTATAAATCAAACACAAAATTTCACATCAGAGATCAGAGATCTATAGAGAGCCACCACCACCACCGCACTACAATCAGAACCACCACTCAACCGTTACTCGTAATCATCGTCAATACTATACTTACTACCATACAAAATGCGTACATAAAAGGCAGTGAAGGAAGTGGGTCAGCCATTCCTTTATTTTGTTGTAATATTGTTATCTATTGTTTCAGTAGTTTGGACCACAGGTAAAAGCATAGAAGAAGAAAGAAAAAAAAGGATCACACAGTCAATGTGTAGTTGTAACTCCCCTTGAACTGTAATTTCTTTCCCTTATTTTTCCAGCAGTGATGGTTTCCCTGGAAGAAACAAGGAAAAAAATCCCCCCTTATTTTAGTTTGTTCATTTTTTTTCCTAGCCTTGTTAGTTCATGTTTGTTAGGGTGTAATCAAAATCCTCTTCTGTACAGAGCATCTGCACTCAAAAGAAGGGAAGCAACACTCGAAGAGGTAGAAATAGTAAAGACATGCATATATGGTATTGTAGGGGGAAGACATCTATAGAGGGAATCTTAAATCTCAGTTCAAAGTTGTACCTTGATCATGAGACTGTTATGAGATAGAGAATTCACTAGTAAAAGGCATCAGAATTTCAAAAAGGAGCTCTAAATCCTAATCTATTATGTGTATGTTTTTATAAGTTTATTATTATTATTTATTGGTCTTAGTGCACAAGAATTTGTCTGATTGTTTGAATCTTACCTGCACATGCAATGATGCATTATAGCAAATTGGCAAAGGCATATTATTGATTAGGTGGGGTCATATATGCTTTGAGAATTTAGATTTTTAGACACTGGTATGACATTCATTGAGGTGGAGAAACAGGATGGTCCACAAAGACATAAACAATCACATGGGTGGCTGAGGCTGACAGCAGAAGTGGGTCCTACTCATTGTTGTTTTAGATTTAGTAAATAATAATTTACGTAAGTGCCAGGCTGTAACTGGGTCCTCTCCATCACCACCCACCCATGTGGCTCACTCACTGATGCTACTTTTCTCCTTTTTTATGTATATTTTTTTATTTTAAAAAAATCCATCAGCTCCCAATCACTCAGATTTTGGCTCTTGCCGCATACCAATAGACAATATATAAGTAGAAAAACAGAAAGAGATTAAGCTCAAGCTTAACTGCTTATAAAGCATAGGATGATGCCACACGTATGGTATAACTGCACGGTTGCACTGTACATTGGAGAATCTTTGGGGCTGTGTGTGAAACTGTGGGTGCTGCCATTGTCACAGTTAAAACATTTGATTTCTTTAGTTTTCTCCTTTTGGAGGGGTCTTTTCTTTTGTCTACTTTCACTGTTGCCTTGAAGTCTGTAAATGTAATCAATGGCGAAGGAAAGCAAAACAACAGAGGAGGCAAGCTGGCAAGCAAGTGGTAGGGTAAAGGAGAGGGGGGGGGGGGTAAAGCTGATAAGTACAAGCCGTCATGTTCTTTTAACATGACACGTAGAGGGGTCAGGTCAGGAGGGAAAAAAAAAGAACTTTTTCTATGCCAATTTTTTCTCTTTCCGCAAAAGCGGAATCTACTTTTTCCAAGGCACTTGTTTGGTTCCCGGGAAATTTACGGCGACTTGTTCACGCTCTAATCATTAACAAAAACGCAAGAGATGATCAAAATTCAAATGTCCGTCCCTCCAACTTGATAAAAAATTATTTAGGAGTTACAATTGCTTACGTATCTTGATAATAGTCAAATCATCATAGGTTACCAAATTTCCAGACTCTTGTCTAAATCATGCAATTTTGTGGCGGCTGGGGAGTCTTGCTATTTCGACAGTTTCGGTGCCATAAGCAATGATTTTATATTTATTTATCGGCTTTACTCATGATAGCTGGACAAATAGCATTATTTACCAATGAAATTTGATTCTCCATTTTCATCAACGTGTGTTTATTTAAAGGATGAATAATATCACCCAAACTTGCCATCTTTAAGCACTAGGTTTTCACCTACATACAGATCATGGAGGTGGCCAATAAGCATGATTTAATTAAATACTTATAGGGTCCAAAAAGAGCTACACTCTAGGGGATATATATAATATAGAGGTGGACTTGATTTGGGGAAAAAATCTTTACCTTAGAAACATAATAGAATACAACAATGTCTAGGAGTGCAAATAGTCTATACTCAGGGGATTTGACTTGTACAAAAAGGGATGCTATATAGTATATTTGGTATAAGGACACATGGAAATATCAAATGTTCTTTCGTTTATTGAGAGATGCCTTTAAAACATTAAAGTCCGGGTAGCTCCCTATGACCTAGCATCTGCACGATATATAATTAAAAGTTGTAAAAGCAATGAAAACTAGTTCAGGTACTGGAGACAGTCGGTTGAACTTGCCACTGGACCTTCGAACGGCCTCTTTGAATCAGCTTGATCATCAACTATTCTTTGCCCCATATCTCCTCTCCTACTAATCAAGGCAATAGCTTGTCTTATTGTCAGCAGTTTGATTGTCTTTCTATCTCTTTCTCTATAGAGCCTCTAAAGAATGAGAATAACCTGATTAAGCAATGTTTTGATGTAAATAGTAGCCCTTACACCAACTGGTCCTGCTTTTCATGACACTGCACTCCCTTCACTGCATGACAAAGTTTCGTTCAAGATTGGTTGGTAACTATGATTGTTAAGGGGTTTGAGCCCATTCCCTTTTTTATTGGTTCAAAGTCTAAGCCAATTCTATGTTCCGTTGTCAATTATTATTGTCCATGATAATGCTGTCGAAATCCATTCAATTTATTCTCTACTACCAAAACTTGTGACACTATCCTTATTCCCGTTCCAGGATGTTCCAGCCCCTTTGCACATAGCTCCTTGCCGTAAATGGTGGTTTTCCATGCTTACGAGTCATAATAGAAAGTGCTGAATTGTTGGTTCAAACAATTGATAATTGGAAATATAAAATAGGGAATACCATAAATTGATTATGCAGTTAGAACAAGGGCGAAGGCTGAAAAAAACTTAAAGAGGGCAATCCATAAGAGATAGTGAAACTCTTGTGTCAGCTGGTGGAAGCTTTGAACTGGGCATCAACTGGGACTGTTGCATGGGTTGCCAATAGGGAAGCTTCAGTTTCGGATACCTCAGGAGTTCTAAGCATCAATGGCAATGGAATTCTTTCAGTTACGAATGGCACCAAAGGCATTGTATGGTCCTCCAATACATCAAGAAATCCAGCAGAGGAGCCGAGATGATATTGATCCGACCAAACTTTCTTTGGTGGAGTTTTGATTATCCTTGCAATACCTTTCTACCAGGAATGAAGATTGGGATAAAATTTCTCCAGTTTGGCAGCTTCATGGTAAAGAGACCATGTGCACCAAAATTCATCAATCGAAACAAAAGAACATTGATCTTTTATTTTTGTTATTTTTCTTAAATGATTCTTTTTAATTTCATTCAAATTTAGGATATAATTACTTTATGTTTCAAAACTACCAATCTTTTATGCCATGCCATTTAAAAATTGTTCATGTTTCTATTAAAAAAAATACCAAATTTTAACAGTACAATTCGATTCAATTTTATAAGCTTGATTATTTTAAATTTAATTAAGAATATAATTATAAGATATTAGATGTGATACCAAACTATAAAAGGTGAAATTAAAAGAAAATAATAATGATAAAAATAATGAAAAACCCTCGTGGGCTAAACAACAAAGTCACATGTTTTGCATAATAGAAATATTATTAAAAGAAAAAATCAGTGTAATTTGTGACTAATCAAGCCGTGTGTTTTTATTTTTACTGCTATGGTTTCCTATCTACCTTTTTATATTGAGTTATACTTTAAGCTTTTATATTTTCTCTATATTTAGAATTTAGAATTTAGTCCCTGTATTTTTTATTTTTAAGAATTTAATCTTAATTTTTTAAATTAAATTCAGTTCTAATTGTTAATACCGTTAAAATTCTTCAGTTCAACTTTTTTTTCTTGGCTTGATATTCTAAAACTTAAAAGGAACTCACTCAATAATCATGTAATAAAAAAAATACATTATAATGGACATGAATTTAACACAGAATTTTAATGATGTTAACAATTCTTAAAATTTATGTCTACATTTTAATCAAAATAAAATATTTAGATTAACTAATGACATTATAAATGTTGAAGTGCCGAATTATGTAAAATATTAAAGTATAAAAATTAAATTTTAATTTTAAGTATAATATAAGGACTGAAATTATAATTTGACCATTTTTATATAATCTAAGAAACAGTGGAACCAGACTTGAAATTTATCCATTGCTATTTAAAAACAGCGAAGACACCTGTCAAGGGAAGGCCTTAGGCCATCCTTTTAGTAGTATTTCCTACAAGTTGTTATTATTATTTTTTATCATAAACTATAAAATTAGTCATTCAATATACTTTTTATCATTAACATTATTTATCGAAATGATGATGTAACTTTTTTAAATTACTATAATAATATATTTTAGTCTTTAATATTTACACATTCTATTAATTTGATTTTAATTCTAAATAATTTAACAAATTGAACTTTCCATATTTATAAATTTTATCAATTTAGTCCTCTAACTTTTTCACCAATTAAATTTTATTTTATTTTTACCAAAAATTCAAAATCATCTCTCTTTCTCTAACTTCCCCACCTTTGTTTATTACACGACCCTGCCAAAAGCAAAGCTACAGGACTCTTGCTTTTTACAATTCTGAACTTGAGCCATGGAAACATGTCTTTGCCTACTATGCTACTTTCTCATTTCCATATGTTGCCTTGCGGTTTCAATGTCAGAAACGGAACTTGTTCCTTTAACTCATACATTCTCCAAAACCCATTTCACCACCCCACAACATCTCCTCAAAACCACCTCAGCTTGCTCTATCGCCTGCTTCCCCCGCCGACACCACCGCCACAAGCAAGTTCCACTCCCTCTTTTCCTCGGTAGCGATTATACTCTTTTCACTCTCGACTCCCCTCCTTCTCCGACTATTTCCCTGTACCTTGACACAAGTATCGTTTCTCACATTGAAAACGTAAGGCAGCATGTGGAAAAGAGAAACAAGTATAGTAGGCAAAGACATGTTTCCATGGCTCAAGTTCAGAATTGTGAAAAAAAAAATGAAAACGAGTCTTGTAGGTCTGCTTTTGGCAGGGTCATGAAAGAAACAAAGGTTGGGAAGTTAGAGAAAGAGAGATGGTTTTGAATTTTGGGTAAAAATAAATAAAATTTGAGCAGAATTTTGATTGATGAAAAAGTTTGAGGAGTAAATTGATAGAATTTGTAAATATATGAGATTGATTTTTTTAATTTTTTAGAATTAGAACTAAGTTAATAGAATATATAAGTATTGAGGACTAAATATGTTATTATACAAATTAAAAAAGTTTGTATCTATCTTTTTCATTAACAATTTAATGAAAGATTTTCATTAACAATAAAATAATAAAATAAAATCAACGATAGCGTTAGTGACTAAATTAATAATTTTTATAATTGAGTAATCAAAATAAAAATAAAATAATAATTAACTGACTAATAGTAAAATTTACCCTTTTTATCCATATTTACTTTGCACGATGTAGAGACTATATACTTATAGTTTTATACTAATTCTTTCAAATTTTGAGTTAATGATTTTCGTTCAATGAAATACGTTTAGTTTTAAAATTTTCATTTTAATCCTAGAAATCCTCTCTAAAACGTATTTAAAAATAACATATAATAAATAATATAATATATATTTTAAAATTGAAAATTATATATTTAAAACACTGATGTATTTAAAAATAATATGTAATAAATAATGAAACGTATAATTTGAGACTATAAAAAATATAAATTATTAAAAAATATATTAATAATATAAATTTGAAAGTAAAATCTAAAAAAAGAAACGTGGAATGAAAAAATAATAATATTTTAAAGTTGAAAGAAATGTTTAATAAAAAAAAAGTGGAGTGAAAAAATTAATATTTAAAAACAGGAAAAAGTTAAGTTTAGTTTCAAAAGTTTTATTTAATATTTGAAAGTTAAAATCTAAAAAAAGTATTTAAAAGTTGCAAAAAAGAATGTGCAATGACCTTTTGAATATATATAATATATCATATAATCAAAGGTATTCCCAATCACTTTACTATTTGGGTTGAGAATGATATTTAAGTAGAGTTTTTTCAATAATAATGATTTTAAAATTCGAGTTTGGTTTAAATGATGGGGGAAGAAATTAGAATTTTTTTTAAAATAACGAAGTTAGAACTTATATATATATATATTAAAAATTGTATTACACGTTGTATGTGAAAATCATGTGTTTTGAATACAAAAATATATTTAAATAATAATATAAATATACAATTGACAGAGATAATAAAATGTGCATAATAAAAATTAAAATGTATAAAATAATAAAATAAAATTTTGGTTGAGTGAGAATTTTAAATTTTTACTAATGCAATTAATATGGGTTCAAATTTTACCGTACTCATTTTTTTTATTTTTTTTAAAAATTAAAAAGATTAAAGTTTCATTGAATAATGTAACTTATTTTAAATATAAAAGGATATTTTTGTAATTTTCTTAATGGGGTTGATGCCCAATTAACTTGTGACACCAACTCAATGAGATATTTAAATAATAGTATATAATATATAGAGAGAGGGGGGGCCCACTAACACTAGTTTTACACCTTTTTGTATCTTTTTATACGATTAATATCAATAGTTGAATTATCAATATGATTGTACTTATTATGCATGTAAAACTTTAAGAAACGATCCGATATCTCTATTAAATCGATCTAAAATATTGTATATGTTAATATTTATTAAACAGTTGAATGTTTTTTACATAAAATAAATAGTTACAAACCTAAGTGATTTTACATGCTTTCGTAACTTTTTATACTATTAATATTTTAGCAATTTGACATATTTCATAATTCATTCATGTAGATCATGCATGTCAAAGTTTTACATGGATTAAAAATTTTTAACTATTCGTTTTATGTATAAAAAAAATTCCAACCATTAAATATATATGAACTAGCTACTTATGTTGTGTGATGCACGGGTTAGTTATTAATTACAACATTTTTAAAATTTTTTTTGAAAAATATACATCTTCACAAATAATATAGCTTAAATATTGTATAAAATGTTGTATATTGTGCAACCCGTCAATTGCAATAAATGAAATCTTTTTAATAAAATCTTTGTAATGTTGTTGTTCATTTCAAGCATTTCAACATCTTTGTACAGGGTACTATACATCCCGACCTCACCTCACACTGCATCTGTTAGATCACTCTCTCATAAAAGATTCCCTTCCATGAAAATAAATGATGTTAAAACAAATAACGTAAAATAGAGTTAAAAATATAAAATAGGAAATAAGAAAAAAATTAAAATAGAAAAACTTAAAATTCCCACTGGTTTAATTTTTAATTTTATTGTTTTGTTTCATCGTCTTTACAAGAACTTATTTATAAGCCTTGGTACATGCAAAAAAATGAAAAGAAGAAAGGTATACTTTGAATACTAATTTTATTTTATATAAATTATTCCTTAATTGTTGTGTTTATTTTCCGTAATTTTTACCTATATTTTCGTAATCAATATTAACAAATTTTCTATTACGTCCTACATTGGCATTAAAAAGTAGATCTATTTGTATAATGTATTTATTATTGAATATGACATTAATTTACTTGAAATATGAATCTTTGGATACTTTTGAGGTGGCAAATAAAGTTCAATATGAAAGGAATTGTTGAGTAGTAAATATATTTACTATATATTATTATGGTAATTAATCTGCTTAGTTATAAATTGTGTTACTAGTAAATTACGATTCAAAATAATTTTAAGATAATAATGCAAATATGAAAACATGTGTTGATGAGTTATTTAAAATGCTTAATAATTTGAATTTTGTAATTAAGGTATATTTAAAACTTAATTATGAAAACGATACCCACTTTAAATATAACTAGAAAAAGTAAGTATTTTAAAATTTAAAAAATTAATCTAGAACTTAATGTTTTCATTTATGCTTTATATATATACATATATATACGCATTGGTATTAATAAGACGAGAAAATTATATTTCAAAATTAATTATAAAAAGTAATTCATTTTAAATATAATTTAAAAAGGAAGTATTTTGAACTTATAGAACTAACCAAAAACTCAATATTTTCATATATGCTTCTTCCACTCCTTTTACAATATATATATTAACACACACACATATATATATATATATGATATAGGGAATATTTTAAACCAATATGATAGAAATATGGGATCGATTAAAAATTTACAAGCATAACAAATACAAATATAGGAAATTTCGTTTTTGTCGATTCCAATTCATTGCGAGAGAAGGGAACGGAGCAGCGCATGCAATGGCTGTCTAGAGAATGCGAATAGAAGGAGATATGTTCTGGGTGGAGGAAGCGCCTTTGAAAGCCATGGAAGTGGCCGATTCTAATAGTCAGAACAGTCGATCTCCATAACCCATTTTCTAATTTTTTGATGAAGTTGAGAAATTCTGGTATAGGGTGGCCCATCTCAACTGCATTCTTTTCCGGGTGATTCATTGTCGGATTTGGAAGATTTTTGCCGTTTATTGTTCGATTTGGTTGACACGCACAGTGTCTGAAGCTTTGTTTGGATGTAGAAGATGAAGGGTGGGTTTGGATGGGCGGTGCGTTTGATTGCAGTTAGTGTAAAAACAGCGGTGGCGGTGAGATTAGATACTATAGCAATACTGTAGCGTGAGACAAAAAGTAAGCTAAACGCACCGCACCGCAGCCAATCGCCCATCCAAACTAGCCTGAAGTTTTGTTTGGTTTTCTTTTAATTATTTGTTTTAGTTCGTTTGTTTCTCTACCCATTTAATTTTTTTTGTTGTTTTTGGATTTGCTTTGGTTTGTAAGTTGTTTTGGTGGACTTCTCCTATTTTTGATTCTCAAAAAAAAAATAAAAAATATTGTTAATACAACTAAATTGTTAAAATATTAACAATATAAAAAGATATAAAAATACTTAAATTTTATATTAATATAAATGAAACCCTCGTATATATGTAATATAAATATAATTTAAATAGATCTAAATAATATCTTACCGATTTTGACCCGTATCTCAATTCATGATAAAATTAAGCAAAGCTATATTTAATTGCTATATCAATTTTTTTAAAAAAATATTAAGTAAAATTTGTCACGTTGTGATAATCTAGTATTTATAATTTATTTTCTAGTTCATTAACTAAAGACAAATTACGTATACATTCAAAACAAATAAAGAAATACTCATAAGTACATTAAGAACTAGTGTTTACTAATGGATAACACACAAAAGCAATAGGAATTGAAAGAACATTAATCTCACGGTCATCACATTTCTAAGGATTGACCCTCCACCGCAACACCTAGTTTTTAACAATAGAACCTACACTAGTGATGTTTGTTTATGAAATTCACATCCCGAGATGAAGCCAATCGGATCATCATCTTTCTCTTCATCAAGGCCGATGACCGAGAAGGGATGGTCTGTAGAACACATGAGTTTGTGCTATCTCGATTCGGTCTTTCGGATCATACATGGTTTCGTCCCTTAATGCATCAAGGATGGCTTGTAATGGGAACTCCCTGAACATTCAAACCAAGTTTTCCATCACCTCACACTTCTCAAACCATGAATAGGTTAGATAGATTAAAGCTCAAATCAACATATATCTGTGCATGTATGAATAGATGGAGAGACATGGGGAGCTTTAACTTCTATTTCAAAAAAGAAACATCATCTAGGGAGTGGGGGAAACGAAATTGAGTACCTTGTGATGAGTACTTTATATAGCATCTTCAAGATGGGGCAAAACTCCACAGGAGCAACTGGTTTGTTTTCTTCGGGGTGTTGGACGCTTAAGCTCGACTGACTAAGCAGCTCATAAAAGCCTTTCACAGCAGAGACACCCTGCCATAGTAATGAGATTAAAATCGTAAAAGGAATTAAATGATGGGATCAGAGAGGATGCAAAGACGACAAAAAGGTAGAATCTTGCTTTATTACTGAACAGCAATCTTATAATTATTTTGCTAAAGCATGTGGTTGAGATTCAAGGAAGCTGCAAACTGACGGAGAAATGGAGATGCTTACACCGACAAAACAAATGAAATGGCCATAAAAACAAATGGAAATTGATCTTTAACAGTCGAGGAATGATATGGGATACTTCATCTACTTGAACATGTCATAGGAGTTACTACTACTTGTATTATTGTTTAATTTATGCAACAGTTTTAAAGACAAACTGCCTCTAGACTTCCACTGTCATTATTTTGATCGAAAGCAAGCATCTTTGAAGCAATAAAGACAGAGCCATACATACCAAAAGAATATAAATAAAGGAATAGGTTTCCATATCACTATTAATTGAATATCATCTTTCCAACAGTTCTCGATAGTGGCTTTCAAATCACTACTATTTTTTGATGATTTGCTTTAAGCCAGACGAGTATTAACTCAACTCTTTTCAAACTAACCTAAAACTGTTTGCTCAAAATATTACTTGGAACAGAAAAGTTCATACCTGAATCATTCCCTTCCCCTTGATGCTATCACCCATTTCAAGGCTCAGTCCCCCTTTAGCCAACTGTTGCCCATACCAGGCATTACGACCTTTCAACAGGGTTACATAAGTGTCGGCCAACAAAGGCCCAGCAAGTTTTTCAGGCTCTTCTGCCAAGAGATGAGTGATAAATATCATCTCAGACGTACACAGTGCAAAGTATACTGATTTGCTGGTGGCACTCTCATTGGTTAGAGCTGCTACCATCCCTGTGGAATCATTATTGTAGATTAAATATAAAGATTAAATTTCAACTTATTGCTAAAATTGAATTTAAATTAATATAGTCCAAGATTAGTTGTTTGATCCTGTCAGAAAAGTGTTATACATAGAAATAGTTGTAAACCCTTGGCATCTTGGAGACTATGGAATAAAGGTTATCAACCAAATAGCTACCACTTCAAAATCACATTACCTACAACTACACAAGGAAAGTAGGACATTGGCTCAACACCTTTGTTTTTCTTTTACTGGGTGAATAGGTCTTATATTGATCATACATTAGCCGGAGTTGTGTTGATCAATTCATTCAATTGCATAACATTGCTGTCTCTTTCAAGGATAGTTCTTTATCTTTAAGCTAACTCTGCCTACAGCCTATTGTGTGAGGTGCAAGACTTGGCATTCTTGCCAAAAACTAGATCTTACCAGCTCCAATGGCATAGACATTCTTCAAACCACCCATAACTTCATGAGTAACCAGGTCACCATTGTCCCACACAATAAAGTGGGGCTGCCTTAAGAACTTTGCCAATGGTTTCCTCCACCTTTCAGCCCCACAAATTCGAGCATTAGCATATTCTTTATTGTAAATCTCTGAAGCAATATTAGGTCCTCCAAGATAGAGAATGTTCTCAATGGGGATTCCAGCTGCAAGAACAGGGGTAAGATTCATATTAATATGAATTTTATTGCGAAATTCAGAAAATAGGTTAAAACAATTAATGTGGCTATAGCCAAAAGTTCAAGAAACAAAGAAGGAAGCTTACTTGCTCGACTGATCATCAGGGTAGGAGTTATTATGCGAGGTTCAGGCTCCAACTCAGCTTCTATACCCTTTGCCAGAGATATGATTATGGGCACTGTTATTCTTTCTTTCCAATACCTTCTAATTTCCTCAAACACCACGCGAGTTTCGGTTGATGGCAAGCCATTAATTACAATATCAGCATCCCAAACAGCTTCTTGCAAGTTAGTAACAACCTTTAAAGGGCAAAGAGGAGTGTCAATCATATTCAAGCAGAAACCATCTTTCAAAATCTCATCTGCATACAGAGTCCTATCGCCTAATCTTGCCTCAACATACTTCAAGTAAGCACACCGCCTAATCAGTCTCCTCAACACATCCTCCCTCGAATTGATCACTTCGAATAGGTGTTCAGCTGTGGCCTTATCAACTATCTTTCCAGGTCTCCTCCATATTCTTATCAAAACCTTATCTCTCAGGTGACCATAACTGTCTTGCAGCAAAGCAGTGAAAACACTACCCCAAGCACCTGCCCCGACACCAACAATTCTCAACGGATCGCCTTCCGTTTTTCCCATCAGACGTCGAAGCTCATCAAGTTTCTCTTCTAAAGAACCATTAGAGTTCTGGATCAAGCCATTGGCACGAGAATTCTGATTCATTTCTTCACTAGTTCCTGGCATCTTTCTCTCTTAATTAAAATCCTATGTAAGAACAAATATCCCTAGATTCTAATTCAAGAATTCTAGGTCTATGCCTTGGCCTGCGAGATTGAAACAAATTCTACAAGTTCAGGAAAAAAAAGCACATGCCTCTATAAACTGTTCAATCATCCAAGAAATTTCACCCAGCATGCATGTCAATTACAAGAGACCAAAACCAACTAATCAACAACAATCCAATCTGAAACCTTTAGCCCGCCTTTGACCCCAATTTTTTTTTAAAAATCTGGATCATTAAAAAAAAAACTCTCATCAAGCAAGAACCCACATTATATTTAATCCAACAAGGCAAAAGCAGACTTTGAAAACTCAGTCAGTCTTTGGCTATCTACTATCTACCAAACTACTAGTAACCAACAAAAAAAAAAAAAAAAAGAGAGAGAGAGAAAGTGAATGACCCCCTTTTCTGTCGGCCTCTTCAACGAGGTAAGCATTAATTGTGACATCATTTAAGCCAGTTTATGCAAATTTAAAAAAAAAATGCGACGGAAAAGCTCAAACCTTTGATACAATTCAGACGAAATTACAAAATGAGTAGTCCAGAAAGAGATTGATAAGCTCAAAGAAAATTGAAATGATGAAGGCGGTTAAGTTGAAAGAGAGAGATTAGTCAAAAAAAAAAAAAAGAAGAAAAAGAAAGGTGTTAGCTTCAAAGAAGAAAAAATATGTTTTGCAGTTTAAATGACAGCTTACCTTAGCATAGCTTACCTCGGTTCAGCACCTTTCTGTTAAGACGCTGTCTGGAAGGATCGCATTGCTGATTGATTTCACACATGTATATCGTGCAATTAAATTCTTTATTTTCCTCTCCTTTTTCCATTAAGGTTACTTGTAAAGGTAAAATTTAATTAAATTATATGCTGCTGACTGAGAAGGTAAGTGCTGATTGATTCTAAAACTTAATTTAATTGGTTTTATAAAAATTATAACCCTAAACCGAATCCACTGATTTTACCTGATTTAATTGTGAAAAGTTTTTGCTTTTTTTAGTTTGAGGTTAATTTATGTATATATGCTAAAAAAATATTTAAAAAATTAGAATATTTTTTAAAAAAATTACTGATTTATTTTGTTTTTGAAATGAGAAAGGAAAATGTATTTTGTACGATGCATTTTGATTACCACATCAGTGAAAACTTGTTACATAGGACGCGTTTTATGGAGAGAAAAAAAATGCACCATGTAGAACATATTTTCCTTTCAACAGTAATTTTTCCAACAGCTAATAGGGGTCCAATAGCCATAAAAATTCCTATATAAACCCCTCAAACCTTATTCTTTTCAACTAAATACTCCATACTCATTCTTTTATCCTAAATTCTCAATCTTCAATCTTCAATCCTCAATCTTCAATACCCATCTTCCAATTTTATATTTTCAATCTTGAAATTTTAATTTTCAATTTCAAATTTGTAATCCTCAATCCTCAATTATTTTTTAAAACTCTTTTTTTTAAAATTTTATTCTCTTCAATTTTATTATTTTCTTATAAATTTTAAATGGTAAATTAACTTATTCGTTTAGATGACAAGAATATCTTCGATGTTTAATTACAAATGGTAAGAAAATTTATTAAATTATTTAAATTTAAGTAGTTAATTATTATGTTTATATACTCAACCCAAAGACCGAATTTTGGAGACGTACATAAACAACTTAAGCGAAGGTGCATCGGAGGTCATTCATGGACACTTGCAAGATGCAGGTTTTTTATACGCGGCTCACATGCTTGGGGGGACTAAATTGGATCCCCCACTCATCAATGCTTTGATCGAGAGATGGAGACTGGAAACGTACACGTTCCATCTTCCCTGCAGCGAGTGTACAATTACACTTGAGGATGCCAGTTTACAACTCGGTCTATCAGTTGATAGGGATGTCGTTACGAGGCCAGTTGTTAGTGTCGATTGGAGTGCAACATGTGAGCAACTATTAGGTAAGGTGTCGAACAAGTTTTGGGGTAGCTGGATCGAGATAAGATTGTTGGATGACAACTTCGAAACTATCGATACTTCAACGAGCGGCCTCAAAAAGGAACAATTCGCACGCACATTCATCTTGAGGTTGATCTGAGGTCTGCTAATGCCAGATAAATTTTGCAATCTGGTGCATTTGAGGTGGCCATTACTAATAACTGACTTGAAGGAATCGGTGGACTTAGTTGGAGATCAGCGGTGCTGGTGATATTGTACCGAGAAATGTGTCGAGCAACAATATCGAATAAAGCTAAAATCGACAGTTGCATTCTCCTTCTCCAATCGTGGGCATGGTATTGACTACTATTTTTACGCCCTCGAGTGGAATTCCTTTATGTATTCCCACCCGTCATATGGTAAAATTCATTCCATAACATCATTGCCGTTTTTATTTTTCATTGTTGTAATTTTAAAATGGCATATTATTTGAATATGCGGAACAACCCCGCGAGACACAGCGGTATACCAACCGAGCTCGAGAATATTTGACTAGATCTAGATCAAGAAATTGAAGAGGAGGTTAACTTATGAATTTCAAAGTTATATAATATGTATTCTAGCACTTGAAATTAAATATTACACACGTTCTAAAAATTATAAATTCGTAATGTAGTTTGTATGGATGCCATATGTGGATCCGAGGATTCAAGAATGCGTCTTAGTCGAATTTTTGGCCAATCTCAACATTTGGCACATCAAAGTGTCATTGGTCATTTTTGTAACGATCGAGATACACAAATTTGATAGAGTCATATGAGAGTTTGGGTGCACGCAACGTATTCCGCCGCCACCCTAGGAGCTCGATAACCTCTACAAGATCGGCTTACGGAGGAGAGTCAAGGAAGATTGGCCAACATTCCATAAGAAGTATATCGAGATGTGGGAGCATAGGTACAATTTATTGCCAACGTGTGAACTATTTCTCACACTGGAGTTAGCGACTTCTCCAGATTACATGGATTGGTTTAGGCATAATGGTAAGTCGTATCTACTTCCGGATTAAGAGAGGAGTAGATAATTCCATCATAGGATACCAAGACGAGAGCCCATCAATCATAGGTCAGGAGATGGAGACGCGATAGGATCGACATCTACTCCATCTGCATCGGAGAACCCGATTGTCATGCGACCTCCCGGTCAGTGTGGTTCATTTATTTTTTCTTCTAACCCAGTTTTTTGTCACAACCATCACAATACGCACACTCATTCTTCGTATCATCACCTTCAGTTTCGATTTATTTTACACAACCATCACAGCACCCACAATCATTCTATACATCAACACATTCAATACCAGTTTATTTTACATAAGCATCACAACACACCTCATCATTCTCCACATCAACACCTTCTTTATGGATAAATTATGCATGACCATCACCTACCGTGCCATATTACATGTCAATCTTGCCAACAACATTGGCGCATCAGGTACCACCTTCAATTCCCACATTTTATCCACAGTTTAAAACAAAGTACCCATGCTACAGTTCAATAGTAATCCATAAAATAAAATACCAAAATTAAAATTAAAATACACGAAAGTCCTAAAAATTTAAAATAGAAAATAACCATGCAAAAAATGCTTAAATCCGAGAGCCTCTCCGACGTCCGAATCCGAGTCCTAACCATGAGAATTATTTGAAACACATAAGCAATGGGGGTGAGCATAAAAAGGCTCAGTTTGATATTAACACATAATAAATATACTTGCATACATAGAAACATACATATAACAATCACAAAATAATCATACATCATTAAGATCATGGAATTTAACACTAATTATTATGCATGAACATATCGGTGCATATTTAAAATCGATGCACATTTTATAAAATTCCTACCCATCTCCGCTACACACCAATATCGAGTTCGCCAGAACTCGTCTATCCAAAACACCATATGTGGCCATGCCACCACTAATTTCTAGATAAACTGCCATTGATAACACCGATGTGGACAAGCCACCACTGATATGCAGATTTACTGCCACTGCTTCCACCTTTCACAATATCCCACCCCATGCATGTGACATGGCAATTACACTTTTAATATATGTGAATCACTTTAACACTTAGAGATATGCTCACATAATCACATTTCACTAGTCATCACTTGTTTAATGATGCTTGTCACATTAGATCATAGATCTCAATATTCACATATTCATATATAAAGATATCACATACTTGAATCACCAATACACATGTTATGAGAACGAGATTTACACATACATCATTATTATAATGATAGTCACATCACATCATATATCTCATACATTTCACAAAAAAGTATTTAGGTTAGAGTCACTTACTTGGATCCTTTGTGTTGAGTTTTTTTTAAACAACTCCACTTCGAATACTTTTTATACTCACCATTATTTATAATTTAATTATTAATATAATAAAAATAATTATGTTACACATAATGAGTATAATCGATCCCACACCTTAGATTATAGATCCAATTTGCCTCAACCCTTATTAATTGGTTTCACTTGATCTACCTCGCAAGATGATCTATCACATAATTAACACATATTAGTATAGATCTTTGAAAATGTTTCATCACTTTGGAGGTCTACCACTAATAGTCTCATCGCTTACCTTCACGATCTAAGACTTTTGAAAGGAGAATTTCTGTTGCGAAGTTAGGGGTCACCCCTACGATTATTGTTTGGTTCTTTAAAATGATATGATGTAGAATTAGTACTATAATACATAAAAAATTAATATTAACAAAATACCACTATGACTTATGATACTATACCATTCGGCCATGTCAAGAAATTACTAGGAGAAAGATCTTTATGACTTAAGATAATCCATACTTACACTTTGATCAATTCAAATTGAGCAATAAATCGAGAATGGGTGATTTTGAAGACTCGAGTAATGTAGAAAGTATCATTGAGATAAAAGAATAAGTTTGATTAATTCAAAATGAGATTCGGCACAAGGAGAGGAAAAAAAAAAGAAAGGTTTTTATCACCAACGGTGGCAGCTTAACGGCAGTCCGAAGATGGTCCAACGGTGGTGGAGTTTGGAGATTCAACTAAGAAGAGAAGAAAATAGAAGAAAAAGTGAAAGAGGAAGTGGACTCTCAGTAGCACACGATGGCAATGATAGGAGGGAGATGAAAAAAGAGGAAGAGCAGCGGCCACGAGAGGTGGTGAACGGTGGAAGGTTGTTCAATTCACAGTGAAGGAAGAAAAAGTTAAGGAGGAAATGTGTTGGTTGTTTTAAAAAATGGAGAGGAAAATGGTGAGAAAGAAATGAATAATGGAAGAAAGTGAGAAGGAGATGGGTATGGACGACAAAAGCAAGGGAAGGGCTTGGTCAACTATGACCAGGTTCAATGTATCAAGCTACAAGGTAAGAGGTAAGGTTATGTCAAGGGAGGGGGACATGGTGCAAAAAGAGAATCATGTACCTCCTAACTATAGTAAGTTTGACCATCAAATGGAGGAAACAAATCCTTCTCATTATGGTGCACAAGGCATACGGCAAGCACATTAAACAATGGAAAAGTTGTCAAAAAAATAAATGTAAGAGTGTGAACAATGAGGCTTGAACCTAGGACCACTAAGAAAGATAATTAGTTACTTCACTTTTGCTTAAATAATCAAAAAGTAGGAGGTGACAACTCTACCCTCCTTAAGAGAAAATTTTGTCCTCAAAATTACTTGATAGGAAATGTGAAGATATTGCTGTCGCATCACATCTTTTAGATCCCAAGTGGCCTAACTAGAACTGTGATTCCTCCACAAAACTTTTACGAGTGGGATCTACTTCCTTCGAAAAACTTTGACTTTTCTATCTAGGATCTATATCAGTTCCTCTTCAAATGACAAGTCCAGTCGAACCTTAATCTCTTCAATCAAAACTATATAAGAAGTGTCAGACCGGTATAACCTCAACATGGACACATGAAACACATCGTGTATACGATCTAACTCTGGAGGTAACTCTAGTTGATACGCCACTGGTCCCACTCCCTTAATGAAGCGATAGAATCCAATAAACCTCGATCTTAATTTCCCCTTATGACTAAATCTTAACACTTTCTTCCAAGGTGAAACCTTTAGGAATACTTAATTATCAACACTGAACTCAATATCATTCCTTTTCAAGTTAGAATATGATTTCTGATAGTTTGATGTTGCTTTCTAACAATCCCAGATAAACTTCACAGTATTCTCAGTCTCTTACACTAAATCCGATCCCAACACTTTCTTCTCCCCTTACTCAGTCCCAATGCAGAGGTGTCCTACACTTGCATCCATAAAGAGCTTCATAAGGAGCCATCTGAATGCTCGATTGAAAGCTATTATTATAAGTGAATTTTACAAGTGCCAAATGTTCCTCCCAACTACCTCAAAAATCAATAACATAGCCTCTCAGCATATCTTCAAGAATCTAGATAACCCTCTCAGACTACCCATCAGACTACAGATAGAAAGCGGTGCTAAAATTCAACCTTGTACTAAGAGTTTCATGTAGCTTCTTCCAAAATCAAGACGTAAACCTAGGATCCCGATCAAAAATTATGGAAACCAGTACCCCATGAAGTCTCACAATTTTAGAAATATACAACTTCACCAACTTCTGTAATGAATAATCGGTACGCATTGGCAGAAAGTAGGTGACCTTAGTCAATCGATCAACAATAATGGGTTGGAGCAAACCCGAAGGAAACTAATGCTTGGCCTTAACTTGTTGGCACGCTAAGCATCTTGCCACAAAGTCAGTTTCATCATGCTTCAATCTCGGCCACCAATACTATTCATGAAGATCTCGATACATCTTGCTCCCTCCGGGGAGCATAGCGTAAAGACTACTATGCATTTCCCTCAGAATGGACTACCTCAAATTTGAATCTGAAGGTACACAATATCTCCTACGATAGCACAAAACTCCTTCAAAATTAAAGGCAAAATCCGAAGTCTTACCTTCCCCGATACGTTTCACAGGAGGTGTAAAAGACGTATCAGACAACTGCTTTAACTTAATCTCTTCCAAAAAATAGATCATACTTGTAATTCTGCGAGTAAGCCACCATCCTCAAACAAACTCAATCTAGCAAACAATGCCCTTAACTTGCCCATCGCCTTCTTACGCAAGGCATCGACCACGATATTAACTTTACTCGAATGATACTCAATAGTGCAGTTATAATCCCTTAAAAACTCTATACAACACCTCTGTGTCAAGTTTAGCTCCTTCTGAGTAAGGAGGTACTTAAGACTATTATGATCTGTATAGATAATACACTTCCCTCTATAGAGATAGTGTCTCCAAATCTTAAAGACAAAGGCTATTGCTGCCAATTTAAGGTCATGTGTAAGATAGTTGTACTCATGCGATTTCAATTGTCTCAAAGCGTAAGCCATTACTCTACTATCTTGCATCAGTACACATCCAAAACCCGTATGAGAAGTATTGCTATAAACCACATAATTCTTACCAGATTTAGGATGGATCAATATAGGAGCTTAAGTGAACATTGCCTTAAGCTTCTCAAAAATAGCTTGCTGTTTTTTTATCCATTTAAATGTCACACTCTTTCTCAATAACTTCGTCATTGGTGCAGCAATCAAGGAAAGTCCCTTGACAAATCTTCGATAATACCCAGCAAGTTTGAGAAAACTCCGAATCTCACAAACATTTTTAGGTTGCTTCCAATCCAAAATAGCCTCAATCTTTATGGGATTAACTCAAATACCCTCGGCAGATACCACATGACCCGGAAACATCCTTTCTTGGAGCCAAAATTTACACTTGTTGAATTTTGCATATAACTTTTTTCTCACACAAGGTTTGAAGGATTAACCTTAGGTGCTCCTCATGCTCTGGCTCCAACTTAGAGTAAATCAGAATGTCGTCGATGAAGACTACTACAAAATAATCTAGATAAGGTTGGAAGACTTTGTTTATGAGGTCCATGAAAGTGGCGAAAGCATTCGTAAGCCCGAAGGGCATCACTAAGAATTCATAGTGCCCATACCGAGTTCTGAAGGCCATTTTTGAAACATCTACCTCATTTACTTGCAACTGATCAAAAAGGTCGTCTGTCCTCGGTAATTGATACTTATTCTTTATAGTCAGCTTATTCAACTGAAGATAATAGATACAAAGCCTCATCAATCCATCCTTCTTCTTTATGAACAATACTAGAGCTTTCCATGGCAATACGCTCCACCTTATAAAGCCACGATCTAGCAACTCTTGCAACTGCATCTTGAGCTCTTTAAGCTCCTTCAGTGCCATGCGATAAGACGCAATAAACATCAATGCTATATTAGGTAGTAACTCAATACCAAATTCAACCTCACGCTCTTGAGGTAAATAGGATAACTGTTCTGGAAAGAAGTTGGGAAATTCTTTTACACACATGGATATTCTCCAACACTACACTATCTATTTTCGTATCTAGGATGTATGCTAAATAGGTCTCACACCCTTTATGAATCAAATTATCCGCTACCAGAATAGAGATCACATTTGATAAGAAATTTCGACGCTCCCCAATCACGATCATTTCACTTCCCTCCGGAGTTCTTATGGTGACCGCTTCATATCGCAATCAAGGCTAACTTGATGCTCACTCAACCAGCCCATGCCCAAAATGAGGTCAAATTCTCCAAAAGGCAACTCCATTAGATCCGTAGGGAATACTTCGCATTAAACTAGCAATGGACATATCTTGTAAATTTTGTTCACATGCAATGGTTGTCCTAAGATACTAAGGACAATAACATCACTTTTGGTTTCCTCTACTTGAATTCCCAGTTTGTCAGCCATTTTACAAGACACATATGAGTGTGCAGATCCAATGTCAATTAATGCAAAATAAAATAACATTAATAGTAAAAGTACCTACTATCACATCAGTTGCATCTTGATCCTCTCCACGTCTAGCCGTATACACAAGTGTTGGTTGTCTCGTATCTGCTCAATTAGAAATCTTGACTTGGTACTCGTTGCCTCTGATCGATATTAGCACCTTGATTTTGACCCTAATCTCTACAGGGTTACTATCCAGCTCTCTAATTTGAGGCTTGATTCTACCTCTGTTCTTACATCTGATCATTAAGTTATGGACAGTCTCGAATATTATGGTTTAACAACCCATACTTCAAGCATGTACCCATACTCCTCAAACAATCCCTAAAATGCCTCTTTCCACAAGTGGCACAGTTTAAAATTCTCCTCCTGTTGTAGTAACATTCTAATAAGGTCGATCATATCTAGCTTACTTAACTAAGCGTGGAGCCTGAACATTAGAGCTTGGTTCTCTCTTTGCATGGACTCTCGCCTTTTCCTTCCTCTCATGCTCAATGCTCCTAACTTTCTCACAGAATTTGGTTTTCTCCACCAAAGCTTCGAAAACCCTTTCTTGTAGTAAAGCTACCTGTATTATCAGCTTTGACCTTAGATCAAACTTAAATCGAGCACACTTATCTTATTCCTTGGCTACCATTCCCGGAGCATATGAGCTAAGCCTTAAAAACTTAGTCTCATAATCAGCCACTGACATGTGTCCTTGTCTTAATCTAATGAACTCCAGTCTTCTGACCTTAATGTACCTTGCACCCACATATTTCTTTCAGAAAGCATCCAGAAAATACCCATGTTAATCGTTCAGCTTGGGTACCCCTGACTATGGTCTACCATTAGCGATAGGCCTTATCATATAGCAATGATGTAATCCCCTTAAGCTTTAATTCAGGGGTGCACTCTATACCGTCTAAGATCCTTTCTGTAACCTCCAGCCAGTATTTAGCTACAGTAGGAGTCGTCCCAGCAACGCCTGAAATAATTTGGCCCTACTCAAATAGAGTCTCTTAGCTATAATGCTGTGACTATTACCTCCAAATTGGGCATCCACCACTCGCTTTAACACTTGTAAATGGCTTACGATATGGGATCGTTCGCAAGCTCTTGCTAACTTTCCTCAATAGTGGGTGTGTGTTCTACATTCATAACTGCTGGCTCAGGGGTTCACACCTGAGATGCGGACGAGTCAACTTGGGTCCCTTGACCTGGCTCTCCACGAGCTCTCATCCTTCGAGTCTTAACTTCGCAAGTACTCATTTTTTAGTTTTATGGATATCTGTCAATAAGGTTTTTCTTATCACTTGAGCATTTTAAATCGCAATTTCATTTAGTTGATTTATACAAGTCTCACTATCTATTACATAGAGTTTCTCTCAATCTAAAATTTTTTATCATTTTCTACAATATATAGTCTATAGTTTTCACATCTAAAGATCACTTACCTCAAATCAATCTTGAGAACTTTTGAATTTTAATAACAATTCACATGTGGCATGTTTTCTCTCCAAAATATCATTTTTATGATGCATGAAGTTTTTCAAAAACATTTTTATTCGTTGTCTGAGTTTTGAACCAGGCTCTGATACCACTAAATGTAACCCCTCAAATCGGGCCTAGACATTATAGCCCAATTTAAGTGATCACATGGGCCATGGAAATGGCCAAAACGCGAGTTGAAATAAACAGATGTAATTTTGAAAACGCTATATAATATTTCTTTAGAATTCGTTTGTTTTTTTCTTTTTTAAAATATAACTTAAGAAGTAATCTTGTTTATTATTTGAAATATGTTATAATTACTTTAAAATTTTAGATTCAATAAAATAAGTTTGTGGAAAATGGATTCTATTAATAACACAATAAAATATTTCGTCCTTATTAAAAACCCATGCAAAATGTCTAATGTCCATAGTTTAAAACAAAGTACCCATGCCACAGTTCAATAGTAATCCACAAAATAAAATTTAAAATCCAAGAAAGTCCCAAAAATATAAAATAGTAAATAACCATAAAAGACGTTTAAATTCGAGAGCCGCTCCGACCTTTGAATCCAAGTCCTAACCACGAGAATTATCTGAAACACATAAGCAATGGGGGTGAGCATAAAAAGGCTCAGTGTGAGATCAACACATAATAAATATACTTGCATACATATCAACATACATATAACAATCACAAAATAATCATACATCATCAAGATCATGGAATCTATGCATGAACATATCGATACATATTTAGAATCGATGCACATTTTATAAAATTCTTACCCATTTTCGCTACACACTAATATCGAGTTTCCCAGAACTCGTCCATCCAAAACACCATATGTGGACATGCCACCACTGATTTGTAGATAAATTGCTACTGATTTGCAGATAAAATGCCATTGATAACACTAATATGGACAAGCCACCACTGATATATAGATTTACTGCCACTACTTCCACCTTTCATAATATCCCACCCCATGCGTGTGACATGGCAATTACATATTTAATACATATCAATCACTTTAACACTTAGTCATATAAATATGCTTACATAATCACATTCACTAGTCATCACTTTTACATGTTTAATCATGCTTGTCACATTAGATCATAGATCACAAGATTCGCATATTCATATATATAAATGTATCATATACTTGAATCACCAAACATAACACATAAGCCATGCAACACATGTCAGGAGAACGAGATTTACACATACATCATTATTATAATGATAGTCACATCATATCACATATCTCATACATTCCACAAAAAAGTATTTCAGTTAGAATCACTTACTTGGGAACTTTGTATTAAGTTTTTTTAAACAAATCCACGTCGAATACTTAATATACTCACCATTATTTATAATTTAATTATTAATATAATAAAAATAATTATGTTACACATAATGAGTACAATCGATCCCACACCTTAGATTGTAGATCTAATTTGCTTAAACCCTTATTAATCGATTTCACTCCATCTACCTCACAAGACGATCTATCACATAATTAACATATATTAATATGGATCTTTGAAAATGTTTTATCACTTTAAAGATCTATCACTAATAGTATCATCGTTTATCTTCGCGATCTAAGACTTTTGAAAGGAGAATTTTCGTTGCGAAGTTTGAGGTCTCCCCTATGATTATTGTTTGGTCCTTTAAAATGATATAATGTAGCATTAGTACTGTAATACATAAATAATTAATATTAACAAAATACCACTATGACTCATGGTACTATACTATTCGGCCATGTCAAGAAAATACTAGGAGAAGGATTTTTATGACTTAAGATGATCCATACTTATACTTTGATCAATTCAAATCGAGCGTTAAATTAAAAAGGGGCGATTTCAGAGAATCGAGTAATCTAAAAAGTATCATCGAGATAAAAGAATAAGTTTAATTAATTCAAAATGAGAACTGAAACAAGAAGAGGAAAAGAATAAGAAAAAAAATGTTTTTATCACTGACAACGACGACGAAGGTGGTCCGGCAGTGACAGTTCGAGGATAGTGATTCTATGGTCGCTGATGGTCCAAAGGTGGTGGAGTTTGGAGATTCAACTAAGGAGAGGAGAAGAAAATAAAAGAAAATGAGGAGGATGAAGTGGACTCACGGTGGCATACGGTAGCGACCATGGCAGCGATGGGAGAAGAGAGATAAGAAAAGAAGAGGAGCGATAGCCATGAGAGGTGGTGAACGATGGAAGGTTGTTTGGTTCATAGTAGAGTAAGAAAAATGTTAAGGAGGAAAGGTGGTGGTTGTTTGCAAAAATAGAGAGAAAAATAGTGAGAAATAAATAAAAAATGAAAGAAAGTAAGAGGGAGAGGGGGTATGGACGACAAAAGTAAGGGAGGAGCTTGGTCAACTATGGCCAAGTTCAATGTATCAAGCTACAAGGTAAGAGGTGAGGTTATGGCAAGAGAGGGGGACATGTGGTAAAAAGGGGATCATGTTTCCTCTAACTATGGTAAGTTTGACCATCAAATAGAAGAAACAAATCCTCCTCATTATAGTGCACAAGGTGGATGACAAGCACATTAAACAAAGGGGAAAATTGTCAAAAAAAATGTAAAAGTGAGAACAATAAGACTTGAACCTTGGACCACTAAGAAAGATCGTTAATTACTAAACTACTAGAGTTAAATGTAATACGACTCTTTCTGATATTATTATCCCCGAAAGGGGCTTCCGTCAAGGGGACCCTTTGTCTCATTATCTGTTCCTCTTTTGCATGGATACTCTATCTCATATGCTGATTTATGCCTAAGAGACTAATAAGATTAAAGGCATCTGAGCTAGTAAGGATAGCCCTAGAATTAACCACATCTTTTTTGCTGACGATGCTCTTTTGTTTGTCAGGAACCAACAAAGTGAAGCGGAGGCTTTTACGAAAATTTTGGAAACCTTTAAGAGGATGTCCGAACAAAGCATTAACTTGGATAAGTCAATGGTTTACTTCAGCCGT
Organism: Gossypium anomalum; assembly: GCA_025698475.1. Lineage (NCBI taxonomy): Eukaryota > Viridiplantae > Streptophyta > Magnoliopsida > Malvales > Malvaceae > Gossypium > Gossypium anomalum. Next base: position 89,093,950 of record CM046961.1, read on the forward strand.
AATACTCCTACGCCACAATACATGACTTTAGGTGGTTTACTCAGGATGAAAGTGTTTACCAAGCTTGATGGATATCTTGGTCTCCTCATTCTGGTTGGGAAGAACAAGACTACTGTCTTCCAGAGTATTTTGGGCCGTACTACAAGTAAGATCAATAGTTGGTCAAAAAGATTATTGTCAAATGGAGGCAAGGAGATTTTCATCAAGTCGATTCTTCAATCAATCCCTACATATACTTTTTTAGTGTTTTTTGTCCCTAATGACGTCCTTGAGGAGCTCCAATCTTTGATTAGCCGAGTGTGGTAGGGGGAAAAGAAAAGAACAGAGGTTGGAATATGATGTCATGGGATCGAATATACTATCCTAAAGGCACGGGGGGCCTTGGCTTCAGGACTTACGGCGTTTTAACGTGGCCCTTAGTTGTCAAGACACCTTATGCTACAGAGTCTTGAGTGCAAAATACTTTCTTGAATGTGATGTTTTCCACCCTAAGCGGATGGATAAACCCTCTTATACGTGGCAAAGCATTGCTAGGGCTGCTGTATGCTGCATGAGGGTTTCGGCTGGAACGGGGGCAACAACAGCAAGATTAATATTTGGCATGACAACTGGGGTTTTAAAGGGCTGTCTGGTACATCTATTTGTCTTAACAAAAGGCAGGTTCATGAGAACAAGGTGAGCGAACTTCTGAACGAAAAAAAATATGGTTGGAACGAAAGAATAATTAATGAGCTTTATGGTAATAATTTGGGCGACTAAATATGCAAAATTCCCATTCTTCATAATGGTCCAGACGACTATTGTATTTGGTTCCATAACTCTCATGGTTCTTTTTCCACTAAATTTGCTTATTTATGGTTGACCCTCAAGCATGTGGGGTTTGGCCCCCACTAGATTTTTTGAAGATTTACGTGGAAGCTACAATCTCTTCCAAAAATATGTATTTTTTGCTGGCATTTGGGTCACGACATCCTCCCAACGTACGAGAAAATCTCCAGCATTCGTAGGGAGTTTAATAGCACTTGCCCGAGATGTGGTGAAGAGAAGGAGACCCTGATTCATGCGATAAAAAATTGCCTAAGGGCACGTGCGGTGCTAGCTTATGGTGGTCTTAATAATAAACTGATCGATGGAAGCTATACTCGGTGTATTGATTGGATTGAAGATGTGGCCCGTGTACTGGATAAAAAGGCTTTCTCTAGCTTCATCACTGTTTTATGGAACTTCAGGAACAGTAAAAATAATCAAGTTTTTTAGGGTGTGGAGGAAGAAGCCAAAGTGACCTGGGAGAGAGCTGCATCGTTGAGCAATGACTTTTATATTTTCAACCTGCTAGAGAAACCTATGCTTCCTAAACCTGTTATGGAGAATGTTTGGAGGAGACCAGTACAGGGGGTGGTTAAGATTAATTTTGACGCCACTATATTGGTAAGAAAATGAGCTATGGAATTGTGGCCAGGGATCACGATGGATTTGTTCTTGGCAGTCGGGCGAGGGTGCTGGATAAAAACATGCAAGCTGAATGGGCTGAGTTGCAAGCGCTGGTAGAAAGTATTAAATTTGCCCGGTCAAAAAATTGGTCAAAACTGGAGTTTGAATCCAATTGCGTTAGCTTGGTGAATTGTTTCAATAAAAAGAATGATGATTTATCTACTATGGGCCACCGCATTCAGGAAATTCATAGATTGACGAAACTTTTTTACAGTTTTAATTTTATTTGGGCCCTTCGCTGTTGTAATAAAGTAGCGGACTATCTTTGTAATTGGGTTAAGATTAAGAATTGTACGATGGATTTAACATGGATTATCCCTCGGATATTCATGAATTAGTTTTAAATGATGCAATAAATTGATGTTGACCCTCGGGTCTTTTTATCAAAAAAAAATATTCAAGTTTATCATACTAAAATAATTTTTTTTCTTTGGAAAAATTTTCAAATATATGCGGTTCAAATTTATGTGTTATAACATGGAATTAGTTATACTAGCACAAGATTTTAACTTGACATGTTTAATTTTTTAATTTAACTTGAACACTTGCACTCTATTTGATTCGTCTTGAATTTCATTTCATTTGACTCGATTTGAAAAATTTTTAAGTCGAGTTTGGATGATAAAATAAGACTCGTTAACTCGACTAACTCGAATTTTTTTCATTCAATTGATAAAATAGGACATGTGCAATTTCTACATTTTCCTCGATGAAGTTTATTCTGGGAATCCCAGGTTTCATGGGCTTAGAAGCAATTAAGTTTTGTGGTTGAAATGGACAAATAGAAAATGCTCTCTACAAAGGGCATTTTCACCTTACATGGTAGTGAAAACGATTCCTACAGGATGCATTGTCAAGCCACATGTTTGACATGTCAGTGGAAAATGCCCTCTACAAGAAGTGTTTTCACTACCATGTCAGATGAAAATGCCCCCAGCAGGGAGCGTTTTCTCTTTGGCCATTTCAACCACCCTAGCTTGATTGCTTCTGAGCCTTGCAACCCGATATTCCCAAGATAAATTTGTTCCCCTTTATACCCCGCCCCATCCCCTATGTAAACGTTTTGTCTTCATCCCCTATTCACCACATCTCAATCTCCTCTAAATTGTTTTTTTTCTTCTTGCATGTTAAATTTTTTTTGGTTTAAAGATTTATTTCTCTCTCGCTTTGAGGGAGACGTAGTAATAGGTTTAAGTTGTGTTTGGGTTCACAGTGATATCATAGAGCTCGGTAACCTACAAATTTCACCTACCGTGTGAGTGTGGCGCCATCACCTGAGAAGTCGGGATCGCTTTGCAACTCGAGGTCCAAGTTGACGATGATTATACCATCTCGGGTTGAAGGGTAACTAAGGCTTCAAGTTTACAAAGGTTATGTTGTTAAAGGATGAAGTATGAATGAGGCTGTAGTTGACAGTGCTAATAGGGCATAAAAATGAGTCTTCTCATCGAAATAGCATGTTTTATAATACTCAAACATAGGTGCGATGAAGGAAAACACAAGGGGCCTTCTAGTACAATTAAGTTATTCGTGTTGTCCATCTCCACCAACAGTGGTGTCTGTGTTAGTATAACCTGTTACACCTAATGCTGTCACAGGTTATAATGACGGGGTCATCTCCTTTAGTGGTGGTGGATAAGATGCATTACTTGATTGTACTGAAATGCCACTGCGTTTTTCTTCTTCGTATTTATGTTTGAGTTTTATAAAGCATCTTCTTCTCATGAGAAACTCGTTGTCGTGCCTACATAACCATCGTCAACTACAGCCTCATTTATGCTCTATCCCTTGACAACATAACCTTTGTAAACTTGAAGCCCTAGTTACACTTCAACCCCAGACCGTATAATCACTGTCCATTGGGACTTTGAGTTGCAACGTGATCCGGCTTCCTAGGAGATAGCTCCATACTCACATGGCAGATGAAATTTGTAGGTCACTCAACTCCACGGCACCATCATAAATTCAAATATTCCTGAAAACTATAACAATGTCTATCTCAAACACGGACAAAAATATATCTACAAACTTCTAATTTCCAATCGCAAGAGGAAAAAAAAACAATTTACCTAAGTGAAAACATGCCCTATAGGGTACGAGCATTTTCACTGATGTGGTAGTGAAAATGCAACTTATAGGACGCGTTTTTAGGAGAGAGAACAGAACCACGTCCTACATGGCATGTTTTCCCTGATGCAACAGTGAAAATGCACCCTGTAGGACACATTTTCACTTCTCTCCAAAAATAGATCGATAAAATTTTAGGATTTTAGCATAGTTTCTCAAATAAATTTTTTTTTTAGCATATATACATAAATTAACCCGAGTTTCGATTTAATTTTCTTATATTTTGAGTATAAAATTTAGGATACAATTAATATATTTTGAGTTTAAATAATAATGATTATTAAAATCTATAAATTTAATAGTGTTATAAAATCAATTATTTATATGGATTAATATTTGGTATAGTGGTAGTATATATATTATTTTACATGCAGTTTTAAAAAATTATTATGTGTCTTTTATTAAAAATATTTTATTATATTCTATAGGGCACTGTCGACCCCTAACTTGCTTGTAAAATCTAAAAAATTCACTCGCAGTATGCATCTAATTATATTTTGATTTATATTTTAAAAATATAAAATTAATAAGGTTTTATAAAATGAGTTAATTACCAATAAATGTTAAATGCAGTGATAGTGCACAAATTATTTTTTGTAAATCATAAAACAAATATAAATACCTAGATAATAAAAACAAATTTAATAAAGGGAGTTAATTATATTTTGAGTTTTAAAACCAAGAACCAAAAAATGTGATCCATATCCATCCGAATACAATGCAACAAAGGTGAAAGAAAAGAAGCCCAAGTAAGAACATCATTTGGGCCTTAGACAATCTAAGCTAGGTTTAGGTCATGAATAAATAAGGTACCTCTTGACTTGATGTTTCATGGTGGTAACCACACTTTGCTTGTTGCTCAATCATCTAACAAATTCTTTGATAACTTGACGTGATATATCCCATCATGATTTTATTTACAAAAATATAAAATGAAAAATTGAGCAACCACCTCCATCTCCATCTCCATCACGTTTTACTTTTAAAAGCTAGAGTTCTATATTACGTCAAAATTGATCTCCATCGATTAGGCTGACATACTACAACTCGAGCTGTCTATAATAGAAAGGGATTTAACATATTTTCTCCAAACTTTGTCCGATAACTCACAAGTCACGATCCCTTTTGATTGTGATAGTTTTATTATTATTACTCGTCCTGTTTGAGAGTTGGCTGATAGTTTATTACTAATTGTAGTAGTTGGTTTAATTAATTGATTTGATCAATTGATTCTGTTCATTATTTATTTAAAAATATTTGATAAATCATAACTATAACTAAAAGTTGATACGTGTAAAATAATAAATAATAGTATGACACATTTTGTTGTTAATTATTTATTTATTTATAAAATTTTAGTATTTATTGGGTGAAATTATTGAAATTAAACATTATTACCAAGTATTTAAATTATCCATTATGAAAATTAATTTGTGAATATTTTTAAAAATTTATATAAACAAAATTTTTTAGTTCCTTTTTTGCAAATATTAACCTAGTGGAAATTGATAAATATTCATAGTGTATCAATATAATTGTAAATTATATTCTTAGTGATAATTATGTAAGTTTTAAGTATGTAAATTAATGATAATTATGTCACCCTTTGAATAAATTTGTCAAGTAACATATTTCAATTAATATAAAGTTGCATAAGAAATCATTTTACACAAGTAAATTGAAAATAAATTAAGAGTACATAAATATTCAAGAAATAGATACATATCTTATTAGGTTTGAGAGCATGTGGCAAATGGAGTAATTTTTTAGCAAGCATGGTCAAATATGTCATTCCATATATCTCATTCCTAATCAGCTGTGAAAAAAGCTGTCCATCTCTGCATTTTTTGCTTTAGAGGTTTTAGCTCAACAAGCTCTTGTAAACATCTATTCATCAAACACTACAATTAGAGGGTTTGATTACCCAATCATGAGAAGAACCTTTACCACATTAGGCACTAATTTATTTTTAATGTTTTATTAGATCAAGTAATCATTCAAATTGATAACAGAAGCTCGTTACTTTTTGTTTCCCTATAATTGGGGCCGTAGAGCTCTATCCATTTATTCACTCGACCCAACTTTAAATTCAATTCATTTTTTTTTGTTCCACACCAAAAATTCAAAAACAGTTTTATTTTTGGAATGATTTGGAAAAAAAAAAAAATTCTTAGAATTCTCCATTGATACGACATGCTATTTTTTCCATCCACTTCTTTTAGGATCAGTCGTGGTCTTACAAACTCTATCTTTATTTGTACCCAAATTAATTGAAAAAAGACTTAAAACTCTATTTACCGAATACTTCATTATTAAATTTTAAATTTAATTTTTATATTTTAATTTAATATAATTTTTATATTTTTATAATATTATTAGCTAGATTTTTTTTTGTTGTTGAAAAGACTAGTATTTATTAAGCACTTGGCTCAAAGTGGGGATAATAAAGAGTTACAGCTGGAACAAACAGAACATGAAAAGACTAAAGTAAAGAAAATTCAAACGGCTAAAAAAACAAAGAAACAAGAGCAGTGGAGACACCGCCCATAGAAAAGAAAACCATCAATGCAAGAAATCCAAAACCCACTCGTAGCCAAGGCCAGCAGATAAGCACAAAATGCCAGTCGAAAAAACTTCTCCCTTCTCGTCAAAGACGAAAATTTCAGAAGATAGAACAGAGAAAATCAACACTTTGAGAACAAACATGGAGATCCAAAAGAAACTTCTCCAAAATCAAAGCATTCTACAGCGAAAAATGATGCCCTTGAGACCAAAGCGCCCAATCCTTTACCACTATCTTTACCATCGAGTCAGGAACACCATCGACCCAAGGACCAGAAAGCTGTCTTCTCCTACTTTCCATAGCCAGAGTATGGGCCGCTCTATTATTCCGACAGGAAACGAATAGGTACTGCACTTCATCAAAATATTTTTCCAACATTCGAATATGACTAATAATGGATCTAAGAACTGATTTATCTTCTTCCGTTGCCTTAAGATTTTTGATAACTGTCAACGAGTCCCCTTCAACCTTAATACATTGAAATCCCATCCGAGATGCAAAAAATAAAGTCCTTTCACATGCCCTTGATTCCGCCACGAACGTAACAACATTCGTAAACAGATAAGTTTCTGCCCCTACTACTTTTCCTTCAGAATCTCTAGCAAGGACTGCAGTTGATGAAGTTTTAGAGTTACTTTGAAAAGTTGCATCAAAATTTAATTTGATAAAACCTAACTTTGGGGGCCTCCAAACTTCATTCGGCAGAGAATCACAAGGCATTTCCATTTTCTCTTTGCATAAATTAAGTTATTGTCCATAGCCTCGAATGAACCCTAACACTTCCTGCAAAGAAAAATTAATACCCTCGTGAATCAACTTATTTCTTCTGTACCACAGAGCCCATAAGGAGATTGCAATATATTGTTTATTATGATCATCTGCTAAATAGAAAGTATTAACAAAGTGATTTTTGCAGCTCAAAGTGGTATCAACAGGAGCGAATCTGATTTGAAGAGATGTCCAAACACTCTGTAACATATCACAGGACCACAGAAGGTGGTCAATATCCTCTGCTGCTGCCTTGCAAAGGGGACACTCAACTCTAACCCGCAAAGTCCTTTGCTTCAGATTACAGTAATGAGGCAGAAAGTTGTTAAACATTCTCCACACATGAATTTTGATTTTTGCTGGTACATCCGTAGCCCATAATGACCTGTAAAAATCCTTGTAACCCACATTATTAGGATTGATGTAATTTGTGTTTAGCAGATGTTCTGTAATTAAGGCCCTGTAACCGCTTTTTACTGGGTATTCCCCCAAGCCCTCGTACTTCCAGACCAACGTATCCTCTGATAGAGCTCCAGATAACGGAATGGACAGAATGCGATCTACATGCTCAACATCAAAAATGTTTTGAATCAGCTCCTTGTTCCAGGTACAGGTTTCAACATCAATTAATTGGTCGACTGTCATCCAATTTGGTCTAATATTATGTCCTGAAATTTTATTGTTTTCAAATCCAGGGAGCCAAGGGTCATTCTAGATATTAATGCTAGCCCCATTGCCAACTCGCCATAAAAGCCCATCTGTATTCAGATCTCTAGCACTGCAAATGCTCCTCCAGGTAAAAGATGGGTAAGCTCCTATCCTTGCTGATAGAAAATCTGAATGAGGAAAATAACGAGCCTTAAGAACTTTGGCTAATAAACTGTTGGGTTGGGATAAAACACTCCAAATTTGTTTTGCTAATAAGGCTTTATTAAACAAGAACAAATTTTTAAACCCCAGCCCACCATTGCTTTTCGGACAACTCAAAACATCCTAACTACTCCAATGAATGCCTTTTTTAAACCCCAGCCTACCATCGCTTTTCGGACAACTCAAAACATCCTAACTGCTCCAATGAATGCCTTTAAGACGATTTATTATTAGACCACCAGAAATTGTTCATGATACCTTCAAGTTTACGAGACACAGTTTTTGGCAAAGTAAAACATTGCATCACATAAACTGGAATAGCCCGTAATACTGACTTTAACAAATGCCTTTTTCCCTCATTGATAAATAGCGAAGACTCCAGCTAGCATTACATTTTCTGAAACGATCAATAAAATTGGCAAAAGCCCAGTTCTTCCATCCAACCATCATAGGCAGCCCTAAATACTTCTCTGGAGTAGATGCTAGCCTAACACCCAAAACATTAATAATTCTGTCATTTACACCTGCTCCCACATTAGCCCTAAAATAAATTAGAGATTTGTCAAAATTCACCCTCTGACTAGAAAGCATATCATATTCCTTTATAATATTTTGAACCACTTGAGCTCCCATGTCGTATGCAAAAAACAAGTGATCGATGATCTTTCCCTTCCAACCGAAGCACCCCTCATCAGTCCTTTCTGCTTAGCCTCATTAATAACGGTTGAAAAGCCCTTTGCACAAATAAGAAAGAGACTAGGGCTAAGGCGGTCACCCTGTCTTAACCCTTTTGAAGGTGAGAACCACTCACTGTTCAACCCATTAAGGCTTACAGAATAGGAAACTGAACAAACGCATCTAATTATAAGAATAATCCAATCAGTATGAAAACTTAAATGAGTTATCATTCTTGCCAAGAAGTCCCATTCAATTCGATCATACGCCTTACTCATATTGAGTTTAAACGCAAAATTCCCCTGCTTCCCTTTCTTCTTCATTTTCATCGGGTGGAGGACCTCATAAGCAATAAGTACATTATCCGAAATATGCCTTTCGGGAATAAAAGCTCCTTGAGTTTTATTAATACAGCTACCAAAAGTAGCACTCATACGATGCACCAGAACTTTCGCAATAATTTTATAAACAACATTGCACAGACTTATGGGTCTAAAATAAGAAAGGTTCTTTGGTTTATCTATTTTAGGAATTAAGACTATTTTGGTTTTATTAATAGCTTCCATTTCATAATGCCCATTTAATAACAGATAAGCAATAGCTAGAAATTTCAGAACCAAAAAGATTCCAGTACCTTTGGAAGAAAATTGCTGGAAAACCATTAATGCCAGGAGGTTCCAAATGTGCCATCGTCTTTACAGCTTAAGTGATTTCCTCTTCTGTGAATTGTTTAAGTAAGAGAGCATTCATCTCAGTAGTGACTCTTTTCTCCACTAACCCGAAAAGGCGATCATCAAAGCCTATCTCAGAAGTTAAAAATAAGTCACCAAAAAACTTCGAAGCAAGTTTAAGCATCTCCTCTGTCGTGGAAATCCTTTCACCATTTGCCCTCTCTAATTATTTGATTCGACCATGTACTTAGTGTTGAACGGCTGCTTGATGAAAAAAACTCGTGTTTCTATCTCCATTCTTCAGCTAATTGACTCGAGCCTGTTGTTCACAGAAAATTTCTTCTTGGTCAGCTTCTAAGTTGAGGCCCAATTGAATATCTGTGATCTCAGTAAGAATCTCATCAGTTGGATCTCAATTGTAAAGACATTTTAGCCTATTTTCCAAATCCACCCTTATTATTTTTCCACTTTCTAATGTTATGCCGACTCCAACTCTGAAGCTGTTGTCCTAATTTCTCAAGCTTATTTGGAACACTTCCGACAATATTCGCCCAACTTTTAATCTCCTCATCAAAAGAATTTATAAAATCCAATTTGCCTCAAAATGAAAAGAATTTCTGCCATTCCATGGAATTTGTTTATGCCTTCCCATAGTATCCATTAAAATCGGACAATGGTCTGAGAAAGAATGGGACAGATGTTCTAAATGATAATTAGGACAAAAATTAATCCAACTCAATGAGGCCACACCCCGATCCAGTTTCTCCCTTATGTTGGTTGATAAAAATCGGCCTCGTTCCCACGTAAATCATCTACCAACATACCTTAGATCATTAACTTCACAATTTTTCAATGTTGTTCTAAATTCTTGCATATTACGTTTAGCTTGAAGCCTCCCACCCTTCTTTTCCAAAGAACTCGTAATTTCATTAAAATCATCCATCACAAGCCAATGAGTCTTTTGGTTTTGTCCCAATCATCGAAGTAAATCCCAAGACTCTCTCCTATTCCATTCAACCGGGTTCCCATAAAAGCCCGTCAAATGCCAAACCGCATCAATCTCATCATCGTGCACCTTGACATTTATATGGGAGGAAGAAAAACTTTTTAGTTGGATCAAAGAATTTCCTTTCCAACCCAAAAATATTCCTCCTCTGGAGCCCGAGGACACAATATCAATCCCATTTTCAAAACCACATTTCAATCTCACCGTTTTCATCTTTTTAGCATTTAATTTTGTTTCTATAAGAAACAAAATTTGGGGATTAATGGCTCTTAATTTGTTTTTGAGCCTTTTAATAGTTCGTGATCTTTCCAAACCACGAACATTCCAACTAAGAATTTTTATTGCATTCGGCTGCTCTGTTCCCCAGAGCTAGCCGTTAAATCAAAAAATCCTTCATCCATCTTGTTCACTTCATTCATGGATAGTACTTCCACTACCCTCTGTCGTTTTTTCCCTTCCAAATTAACTAAAGGGACATTTTCCTCCAAAATTAGATTCGTGGGCCCCTTTCCAAAATCATCATTAATTAAAACCTCACAATTTGCTGATTTGATTTCGAAGAGATAAATTTGGGATTTGAAAATTGATTCCATGATTCTCCCCTAATATTAGGCCCCAAATCATTCCCCTATTTATTACTTTGATTGTTGCCTTCCAAACTCTCATTGCTCCACTGAGAACTATCACCCTGTCGGAGCCATCTACTCGCCACCATATTTCTCCACGTCGCCGCACGCAACGATCTGTCCCAACTAAAAACAGTCTTGTCTGGTTCTATTCGAAGTCGAATAGGACAATAACTTTCACCATGCCCCAACTTGCCACAAATAAAACAAAACAAACTCAATATTTCATATTGAAAACGAGCATAAACAGTAATTTCTTTACCAATTTGGATTTTTTTCTTTCATTTCAACGGGGAAGAAACATCCAACCGAATATGAGTACACATAAATTTTTTCAAACCCATCGCCGGAATTGATGTCATATTCAAGGAACTTTCCCAAAAAATCTCCAAACTGTTTGGCCATTGTTTCTGTCATCAATCTTGGAGGCAAGTCATGGATTTGAACCCAGAACTCAGAAAAGTTTAAAATTATATTTGATGGATTTTCTCCGTTTTGAATTGTTTGCAGGATCAGCAAGTGGTTGTTGAAGAACCAATGAAAACCAGTAAGATAACTCTTGATTAACATATTCACCTCTATATGTTTCTTAAAAATACAATCAAATAATGTTAAAGATGGTTTGAATTTGCATGCCAATTAACGCACGATTTGAATTTAATAAGTCATTAATCCTAACAAATGTCAAACTTATTGCCTAATTCATGCACCAATTTTTATCAACGCAAAAATTACTATTATCATCTTACAATTGTCAAGCTTTATTAAATGTGACTATTAATTTGAAGCCCATGCAAACTAGTATCAATAGGTCTTAGTTCTATGTTACGATACAAACCATTTTTTAGGTTGAATTAGTTAGTGAGTGCTAATTTGAGAGTAATTTTATAATAGTTATTGGACATGTTTGGGGTTGTGCCAGAACATTTGTAATTTTTATCTTTTTTTTATGGTTAAATTTTTTGTCGTTTTTGTCTATGGAGGTAGACTTTAAACTTCAACTACGTAAATCTTTGTGTCTCTTTATTTGTTTTTTTCACACATTATTTTTTTGTGGTGTGTCATATTTATTCTCGATAATTTTATCTTATGGTCGTATTAACGTACTTAGTCCATCTATCCTCAACATATAATGACTTGTTTGACCCTTCAATTTTACATAAAAAAAAAAGGTCATTTAAGCCTTTAAATTTATATTGTTTGTCAAATCACCTCAAAATAGAAGAAAAAGTTATCTGCTAATTTTGTTTACCTAGCATACATGTGGGTTTCCACGTAAGTAATTAATTTTTTTTTTAAAATTTAAAAAATTTAAAAAATATAAAATTATTTAAAAAGTACAACAATTATAAAAAATATTTTTAATATTTTTAAAAAGTAATTAATTATTAATGTGACATATACGTGGGATGTCACATTAGCAAAATTAATGATTGTTAATTTTTAATCTATTTTAAAGTGATTTGACAAATAATATAAATTTAAAAATTGAAATTAAAAATTAAAAGAGGAAAAAAAATTTGAAATAAGGATTTTAATAACTTTTTTTTGTAAAGTTGGAGGCGAAAGAGTACAAATTGGAGTGAGGCAAAAGATTGGGCAGGACTTCTGAGGTAGGTTCCTAATACTTCCATGTTTTATTTAAGGCCAAAAATTTTTTTTTAAAAAAATTTTAATTGAATTATTGATTTATTTAAAGAATTAAAAATGAAAATTTTCGTATCAAATTCTTAAATTTAATGTTTAAAGATTTAAGAATAGCTTAAAATAAATTTTGGTGAAGACATACAAAACCCTCTCTCATATACCCATTTATAGCAATATATATATTAAAAGTATACATCAAAATTAAATAAAATTTTAGTTAAAATGATTAAGTTGAATATTTAAAAGTCATAATGGTTTAAGTTTAATTCTTATCATGTGTGAGTTTTTAAGAATTTTATAGAAAAATATAAAAACATCCTCAAAATAATATTGAAAGTTGGTTGAATTTTGCTTGCCGTATATTGTTCCAGATATACATCAAGTTACAATTATACTAAGGGAATATTGTAAAAAACTAGAGATGAACACCAAAAAATTGCTTACAAAGTTCGGTTCCTTTTCTTACATCAATAGGGCCTTGCTCAGAGAGTAATTAACTATAAATCAATAGTACAACATGTAATTTAAATTCAACTCAATCATTTAGTTGTAACCTCACTCCTATACGTTTAATTAAAATCTCTCTCCTAAGTTTGAGACTTTTTTTTTACACTCATGGAGCCTTACTTAGAGAATAATCCACGATGAATCAATGGTATAATATGCGATTTAAGTTCAACTAAATCACAAAGTTGTAACATCGCTTTTATACATTTAACTAAAATCATTCTCTCGCTAAGATTTTCCCTAATGAAAACTTAGTTATATTTTGATAGAACAGTTTGAATATATTTGTAACACTCTTAACTCGTCTCTGTCGCCGGATTAAGGTTACGAAGCATTACTGTACAAAAAAGAACCTTTAACTTCTATACAGATCAATAAATCAATTTAGTATTTGTTGAAACCTTTTTGAAATCAACTTATATTTTGAAAATAAAAATGAGAGTCGCCACCAATCTTTTTTATGTGATGTGATCGGATGACCTCGCAATTTGATCACTTTAATAAAAGGTTTGATTTACTAAAACAATGATTTTTGGTCTACGAAATTCAGGAAATGGGTTCGGGAGTTGGTTACGCACGAGGAGGGATTAGCACCCTCGTTACGCTCAAAATTGGTACTTAATTAATTACTTGATGTCTTAATATCGAAAATTAAAAATTTGAAGAGAATTAAAATGCGATCCCTTCGTATTAAGATATTTTAATAGAAAAGGCTTTATTCCAAATTAATCAAGAAGAAGGATCATGCCCGGTGAGTTAGGACATGACACTTTTAGTTTTTGAAAATCAAAACAATCGCCGTTTAAATCGTTACATGAATCTCATTTTTATATTTTTGAAATGGATATTCGACTATTTCGGTTTTAGAAGGAAGCCATACTCTGTAAGTTAAGAACACAACTTTTCTAATTCCAAAAATAATGAACATTGCCACGATTTAAAATTTTTACCTTTTTTATGCATCGTAACAAAAAACAAACAAACAAACGTAACAATTAAAACGTTATGCATTTTACTTATTCGGGCATAATATATACATTGATAAATGCTTAAACTTATTGTATGATATGGTGACAGCGAAATAATATAAGATGGTCATGTGGATAGAATATTTATATTAGAATGATAAATAACAAATAAATGGATAAATACTATAGTAATAATGTAAATATGGAAATAATAAAAATATTAATTCATGGCATTAATAGCAAAACAAATAAAGTAACTTTGAAAAAAAATAAAAAAATAAAATGAAAGGAAAGTATAAGTAATATCAAATTTAAATATTTAAAAAGTAAAAGAATAAATAAATAAAATAAGTAATATTAAATTTAAGTATATGAGGAATATACTTAAAAAATAAAAAAATAATGATGACAATATACACAAATAAAAGGAATATAAACAATAATTTTTTAAATATATGAGAAAGAATAAAGAAATAATAAAGAAATAAATAAACAAGTAGATAAATATAAAAGAAAACAGTTTAATAAAAATTACAAATAAAGGACTAAATCAAAATTTAAATGAAATTAAGGACATAAATTAAAAAAAGAAAAAAATAAATAGACTAATAAGGACTAAAATGTAACATGCTAAAAGGGACAGGGACTGAGCGGGAAAATATCTAAAACTTCCCTATGTGCATCGTTTAAAAGGATCGAAATAAAAAAAATTAAAATTAAACGGGATAATTTTAAAAAAGAAAAAAAAAGAAATAGGACTATATTGAAAAATACTTAAAAAGTGGAAAGACCAAATGCGCAAATATCCCCTTTTAAAAAACACGTAGATCTTTAGGAAGGTTGGGTCGGTAATTAGGTTAGCCCCAAAATGACGTCATTTTGGGGCATTTTAGACTAGTGTAAAACGGTGCCGTTTTGGCATCCTATTTAAGTAAAAAAAAAATGCTTTAAAAATTCATTTCTACATTGTTTTTTTTTAAAAAATTAAAAACCCCTTTTGTTTTTTCTCTGAAATCGCCTCAGGGTTCGGCAATCGGCGCCGTCGTGGACCGCCGCGGCCACCGGTTGCCATTTTTCGAATGCTCCTAACTAGATGTGTACGAACGATATTTGCATGAATGCAGAATGTCATTTTTCGAGAATGATCCCCTTTTAATGCTTAGGTAAACATTACTCGTTGTTCGTCAAGATTCTATCACTGATGTGCTACCATGACTTTTTGTTTATATCTGGTATCTTTGGCAGAAACCTGCAGAAATAATCTCAATATAAACTATTCATTCCCAAACATTTCTAATCTAGTATTTTTAACAGAAACTCGCAGAAATAATCACAATATAAACTATTCATTCCCAAACATTTCCAACTCTTAGATTTGGTCAGTTCTGACTAGTGGTCCTGTTTTAGGTCTTTGTACTATTTAGAAAACCTTTCAGACAATATATAAAAATCCTTTTATTTGAATATTATTAGTCCATTAACCATTATTTCAATGAAAAATGCTTGAAAAAGCTCATAACAATGGACAAGATTGAAATTTATTGGGAGCAAAGCTCGAAAGGAATAGATTAATCAAAATAACAAACGTTGTTAAAATACAAAGTGACTAAGATGAAAACAGGCGCCCCAAATATCGTAGCATGAGCTTCTCTGCTCAAACTTCTCGAGGACTATTTTGAGCTTGATATGTGTTTAGGAGATCTAAAGTATTTTTTGATGCCCCAAGATGTAACGTTTCTCCTTCTGAGAAGCCCGACCATCACACGTTCAATCTTCAATCCAAATTTGAGCTGCCCTTTTTTGGGTTTTCAACTCAAACCCCTTTGGTCTTAAGACGCCCTTTGCGGGTTTTCGCTTTGGCCTCTCTTTTTTTTTTAGGTGAAGTATTTTTTGACTGAATCTGAATTCACAAGATTAGACAAGTTTTTGCCATCCTTCTCGGTCAAAATCAGCGTTCCTCTAGAAAATGCCTTATTTACCAAATAAGGTCCTTTCCAGTTTGGCATCCACTTTCCTCTAAAGTCTTTTTGTATAGGAATGATCTATTTCAATACTAGGTCCCCCTCATAGAATTCTCTGAGGCGAACATTTTTGTCATAAGCTTGCATCATTCATTTTTGGTACATCTAACCATGACGGATAGCTTTCAACCTCCTCTTCAATCAAATTCAGCTGATCATTTTGGGATTGGATCCATGCTACTTCATCTAACTTCAACTCTGACAAAACTAAAAGAGAAGGAATCTCGACATCAATGGGCAAAATCGCCTCCATTTCATAAACTAATGAGAAAGGCGTTGACCCGGTAGAGGTCCTGACAGACGTTCGATAAACATAGAGGGAAAATGGTAACTTCTCATGCTAATTTTTATAAGTCTCAGTCATTTTTTCCATGATTTTCTTAATGTTCTTATTGGTTACCTCCACCGCGCCATTCATTTTTGGGCAATACGGTGACGAGTTGTGGTGTTTGATCTTGAGTTGACTACAGACCTCCGCTATCGTACTGTTGTTCAAGTTTAATGCATTGTCAGATATAATCCTTTCTGGCATCCCATACCGACATGATTTTTTCTTCAAGAATTTGTTGACTGCGGACTTCGTGACATTAGCGTAAGAAGTGGCCTCTACCCACTTAGTGAAGTAATCAATAACTACGAAGATGAATCGATACCCATTAGAAGCTTTTGGTGAACTCGGCCCAATAACATCCATGCCTCATATAGAGAAAGGCCATGAAGAGGTGAAAGAGGCATATGAATTTTATCTCCATAAATTTGGCACTTATGGTATCTCTTGGCATAACTGATACAATCCCCTTCCATGGTGGACTAATAATACCCAAATCTTATTATTTTCCTGGCCATTCTAAAACCATTAGCATGCGTTTCGCAAACGCCTTCATTGACTTCTTCCAAAATCTTCTTGGCCTCAATGGCGTCCACATATCTTAGTAGCACCTGATCCTTTCTTCTTTTATACAGGATCTTCCCATCTAAGATGTAGTTATTGGCGAGTCTCCTCAGCATCCTTTTATCATTCCCGGTCGCCTGATCAGGGTATTCACGATTCTTTACATATCATAGTATATCATGGTACCAAAGGTGATAATCTTTTTCCTCTTCCTCGATGTTGTAACAATGAGTCGGAGCCTCATAAATACACATCTGGATCGATTTTATATCCTCTTGTTTGTTTATTTTGAGGATGGAGGCTAAAGTAGCTAGGGCATTAGTCATTTGATATTCATCTTGCGGAAGGTAGCAGAAGGTGATGTCATCAAACTCTTTAATTAACTTCAAGACCAGCCTTCTATACTCGATCAACTTGAGATCTCTTGTCTCTCATTCTCCTTTGAGTTGATAGATCACTAGTGCAGAATCTTCATATACCTTTAGTACTTTGATATTGCGTTCTATGGCTGCATGGATACCCATAATGCATGCTTCGTATTCTGTTATATTATTCGTACAATCAAAATCCAATTTACTAGTAAAGAGATAATGATATCCGTTTGGGGATACTAGGACTGCCCTAATTTTGTTACCCATAGCGTTACAGGCCCCATCAAAGTTTAGTTTCCAAGGATTTTCTTCTTGAGCACCTTCTTCAGTAGTCACAATATACATCAGATATTCATTTGGGAAGCAGAATCTGCTATTGCGTTACAGGCTCATAATCTTCTAGAGCTCTACTAGTTAGAAAATCTGCTATTACGTTCCCTTTTACTACCTTCTGGTTTACATAGACTATACCAAATTTAGAAAGCAAAATTTGCCATGGGGCTATTCTTCTATTCAGAGCAGTCGACTCCATCATGTACTTTAGAGGGTCCATTCTTGAGTTGAACCAAGTTTTGTGGCACAACATGTACTATCTCAGTCTTCAGGTTGTCCAGATTAAGGCGCAACATAACTTCTCAATTGGCGAGTATCTTGTCTCACATTTCGTGAACTTCTTACTGAGATAATATATCGCTCTTTCTTTCCTTCCTGACTCATTATGTTGGCCAAGCACGTATCCCATAGAATTCTCCATTAGCACTGGGGCATTGGACAAGCAATGTTTGACCTTATTGAAAGTCTTCTGGCATTCCTCATCCCATATGCCTGGATTGTGTTTCTTAAGGAGACGGGATATGGGATCGTATTTATCAGTTAGTTGTGAAATGAACCGGATGATGTAATTTAGTATTCCAAGAAAACCTTGAACATATTTTTGAGTGCGCAGCGATGGCAATTCTTGTATAGCCTTAACTTTATCTTGGTCGATCTTGATCCCCTTTTTGCTGACTACAAAACCTAACAATTTTCCTGACCTAGTCTGGAAGGTACATTTTGCTGGATTGAGCTTTAACTGGAATTTTTTCAACCTCAAAAACAATTTTCTCAAGACTTGTATATTCTCCTTTTCTGTTTAGGATTTTGCAATCATACCGTTGACATAAACCTTAATTTCTTTGTACATCATATTATGAAACAAGGTTACCATGGTTCTTTGATACATCGCTCCCATATTTTTCAGTCCGAGTGGCATTAATTTATAGCAAAATGTTCCCACACTGTTACGAATGTAGTATTTTCCATATCTTCAGGATACATCTTAATCTGGTTGTATCAGGAGAAGCTATCCATAAAGAACAGTGAGTAACTTGCCATGTTGTCCACACATTCGTAATTTTCCATCTTTTTTAGGGACGGGGACTATATTATCTACCTACTCTGAGTATTTAACCACTTGTAGGAAACTAGCGTCAAATTATTTCTTGACCTCTTCTTTTATTTTCAACAAGACATCGGGCCTTATCATTCGTAGTTTCTGTTGAACCGGCTTGCATTCTTCCCTTATGGGAAGCCGGAGTACCACGATGTCAATACTTAGACCAGGTATGTCTTGATACGACCATGCGAAGACATCTTTGAATTCTTAGAGTAACTCAATGAGGTTTCGCTTGCTCCAATCTTCACTTTTTTCTTTTCTTGTCCGTCTCCTAAGCTCATAATCTCTACTGACTCTTTGTGAGGTAAAATTTGTTTCTCCTCTTGTTATACCATCTTTAACAAATCAGGAGATATGTTATAATCTCGATCATCTTCATAGTCTTGAGGTTCCTTTAGACACATATCTTGCTCAAAAAGAGATTTTGAGTCAGTAGCAGTGTTGTTCATATCATTAATATTTGGAGACCCGCTATAGGAACGAAGGAAGACCCAAAGAACAAATGAATCTAAAAATAATTATCTATGTGGTATGAGTATGATGAAATGGAAAGAATAAAAGAATATTTGCCAAAATAAGACACCAAAGATGCATTTTATTGAACTAAAAATAATGGACATATGCCTTTTTCACAAAAAGATTTTTATTGCTCCCAGGCTTAGAGAAATAAGTGTGTTTGGAAAATTACTCTGAATTAGTTCTAAAAATTACAGGGATCTCTTTCGCAATCCAATTATTCAGAACACTTCCGGGGATATAAAGACGAACGCCTGATAAGTTTTCTCCAATCCCTTCTTTGGATATGGCATTGATGCTCAAGTTTTCTAACATTCTTTCCAGGCTTTCTTTTTCTATCATTTTTGGGCTAAGATAAATGATTTCTCCTAACACAAATGTTTTGGATATATAGGGGAAGGACATTGGATCCCATTTAATCTCTCCCCTATTCAGTCACACTCTTCTTCTTTCTTGTTTCTTCTCTAACTCCCTCTTCTTTTGCTTGGCATCTGGTTTATATCCTAAGCCAAAGCAGCCTCGTTTGTCCATCAGCATTGGTGCCTCGACTCTCCTTTGAAGGTATTTTTTGAGTCCTTTTCCAAGTAAGGCTCCTTTTCCAATTGCCAATTCCAGGCCCATCTTCGTGGTTTTGGATATTTTTGGTACCAGGATCTTGTTTCCTTCGACAATAAAAGTTGCATTAACAAATTCTAGTGATAGAAAGGAACATTCTATTGCTTCATCATCCATTCTTATGTATGGTGTGTCACTAGTTACGGATGTAATGATATCTTCTTTAGCGTTTATTGTCACCAGTCGACCCTTTGTTACTAACTTCAATTTTTGGTGTAGTGACGACGGCACTGCCCTAGCCGAGTAAATTTAAGGTCTACCCAACAAGCAATTATAAGAGGGCTTAATATCCATCACTAAAAAGTTTACCTCATATGTGTTCAGACCAATTAAAAGAGGTATTTCAATCCTTCCCATTACCCTCCTTTCGTACCATCGAATGCTCTCACTATATTTTGGCACGTCTTCATATGAGAGCTATCCACTAGCAATCTGTTCAGTGTGGATAGAGGCAAAACGTTCAACGCAGATTCATTGTCAATTAACACCCTCGACAATGTATATCTTTTGCATTGGGTAGTGATATGTAAGGCCTTCGTAGATGCTATGCCTCTCGGAGGTATTTCATCATCATTAGAAAAGATGAAATTGTCAGCACTCATATTGTTAACCAGACGGTCTAGCTTGTTCACAAAGATATCATTAGTGACAAGTTTCATTCAGCACTTTCATCAATGCGCTACGATGCGTCTCTGAGCTCTAGAGCAAGGCTAGTACTGATATACGCGTTGGTTTTTTGTGTAGCTATTCTACAACACTATACTCGCTATGCTTCAAGAATTTCAGGAATTTCTTAGCCTTGTTTTTCGTTATTGGCTCGTTAAAAAGTGATATAAGCCTAGTCGTCCTTTCTTTCTTTTGCTCAACTGCCAGGATTCTTCTTTTAGTGGGCTCAGTTCTTGTAGGGTCATAGCGCTTCCCGCTGCATGTGTAGAAACCAATATCTTGACCCTCTTCTGAAGTGCCAACCGAATTCTCCTCTCTTGGGATCATTACATTGCAGTCATAATTCTATGGAATCCTTTTGCTATCCTTATAAGGAAAAGCCACAGGTTTTTGAATTATGACTCTCGACGCAGCTTGTGTCCCTTCTTCATTATTTCTCGGTTGTGAAATAATAACCACCGGGTGATTGACCTTGTAGACCTTCTCCATTGATCCTTCCTCTGAGGTGCAGATGTCACCTCCTTCCGAACCTTTAGCATCTTTAAATAATTCCAACTCCTTATTATCTATCAAACTTTGCACCAAAACTCTGAATTCAGTGCACTCTTAGATCTCAGGACCTTCTTAAGCGTGGAACTCACAATAGCTCCTTTTCTCCGAATCTTGAACAATTAATCCTACGTCTATCATCTTTTGCCAAACCCATCTTAGTAGGGTTTTTACTTTTTCCCCATCAGTTTTGGTTCTCTTTCCTCCTTTCTCACTTATCGCGTTTACCCCTTGGTCTGAATGACTGGGTAATGAATTTCTTGCCACGTTAGGTCCTAAAGGATCATCGAGCCTCACGATTCCTATCTTGATGAACCTTTCAATCAAATTTTTAAATGTAGTGCAGTTCTCAATTTAGTGTCCCGTTATTTCTGCGTGGTACTCGTATTGAGCATTCGCATCATACCATTTTGGGAACGGAGGTTGCACGGGTTTCAAGTAAAACAAGGATACCATATGCACATCAAACAAATTCTGATATAACTCCCTATATGTCATTGGGATGGGTGTGAACTGGAGTTTTTTGTGTTTGGTCTTGAGTTAGAGTCTTGCCTTGAGGAGATTTGGTGGCTGATTGTTACGGTCCTTGGCTGGCCTACAATGATCGGTTTTGAATAACCTTTATACACATTCGCGGTGTTCACTTCATTTTCCTTCTTTCTTGGGGCTAATCTTTTAGCATTTTCCCTCCATCTATTTTCTCACTCCTTACTACATTTTCAATCATCTCTCCGGACATTACTATATCTGATAAGCTCTTGGGAGCATTTCTTAATATATGGTTAATGAACGGGGCTTTTAGAGTATTTGTGAAAAGCACTATTGTCTCTTTCTCTAGAAGAGGCTGTTGGACTTGTATTGCCACCTCTTTCTATTTCTAAATGTACTGCCTAAAGCTTTCACTTTGCTTCTTCTTCATGTTTTGTAGCGTAATTCTATCGGGTGTCATGTCGATCACATGGCTGTACTGTTTCATGAAAGCCTGCACCAGGTCTTTCCATGAGCTCATTTTGGTATGGCTTAACAAGTTGTACTACTTGGTGGTTGACCCAATCAAACTATCTTTGAAGCAGTGAATTAATATTTGGTCATTATTGACATATCCTATCATTCTTCGACAGAATATTGTAATATGGGCTTCAGGACAACTAGTCCTATTATATTTTTTAAATTCTGGAGTCTTAAATTTTGGTGGGAGCACTAGATCAGGGACTAAGCTCAACTCTTTAGCATCAACCCCGCAAAGGTAATCGGTGTAACACCCCTTACCTGCTTTCGATGCCGGAAGAGGGTACAAGGCATTACCGAACTTAAACACAAGCAAATGTACACTTTCAAGCCATAAAATTTGGCATCGAATTCAAACTTTTTGTATTTAAACATAAGGTCCTTAATACAAGCCTACGATGCCCAAAACGTGCTTTGGAAGTGGTTCGGGACTAAACTGAGAACCTTAGAAAATTTTATGACACTTAGAAAATTTTTGCTAAAATAGGGGTAACACGCCCTTATGGCTTAGGACACGCCCGTATGGGCAGGCCGTGTGGTCACACACACCCATGTCCTTAACCCGTGTAACTCTCTATTTGTCACCCAATAGCAAATTGAAGTCACATGGCCATGGTACATGCCTATGTCTCATACTCGTGTGCTCGATACTGAGCATTCTGTTTTGCAACAATTTAGGTATAGGGGAAACATGACCAGATCACACGCCCATGGGTCTATCCGTGTGTCACACACGACCTAGAAACATGCTCGTGTGGATAAAAACAAGGCTATTTATCAAGCCATTTTGCCACCCTTATTCACACATACACTTACCCCAATTCAAAGGCATAAAACAATACATACTTAGGCAACCAAAACATCCACATTCATGGTTAAAACATATCAACTCAATGTCTTTATCTAACACATTCACTACATTTATTAAGCCTTAAATCAAACATACAAATTTTACATTCATTAGACTTCATTCAGTTACTTTCTAGTTACCAAATTATACTCAAATTCCTCATCTCATCAATAGGTCACATTTTCAAAATTTACACAATCATGCCATAAATCACATTTTCAAACATTTCACATTCACCAAGCATACCATGATCATATCACCATAGACATTGACACATATATGAATATACTTAAACTGACAACCATGTTAGCCAATATAAGCCAACTTACATAGCCAAATAACAAAACAAGCCTTTAACAATTACCAGCCATTACATTGACTAAAATCATATGACGCATATAAAAAAATGACTAAGTCCCTATACATGCCATAACTCAAAATACTTGAATTCATTAATACCCAAAACGATAGCTTGATAGTGTGGTAGGATCTCCGGCGATCTCCAACCTGAGCTAGCTTGACGGCACTATAAAATATGGGAAAGGAAAAGGGGTAAGCTATATAGCTTAGTAAGTCCGTATGAACATAATAAGCAACTCTTACTAATCATTTACCAAATACAATGATATAAACACAAGATAATATAAATTGCATTAAAACTTAAAATTATAACTTATTCAGTCACATTGTTTACTCTATCAATTTGCAAGCATAATTTAACATGTCTTGACATTAGCCTAATAATCGAAATCTCTCTATTATAATTGTTTACCACAATCAACCAATTATTTCAAACCTTATAATAAACATGCACATTAATTATGAGTGTTCGCTTTTCAAGCATATATTCTAACATCTTTCAATTGTTTAAAGCTTATATCTTCTCATAATAATTTTAGTAGGCAATTATGCCAATTTTTCCTTTACCTCATATCCGATAAATCACAATTTGTGTGAATCAAACATGCTAGATCATAACTCAATTTGGCCCAAAAGCCAATTACACGATCGCCAACCTAATTACCATATATTTCGTACAGCACAAGTATAGATCAATAATCACAAGGCTTTCGTAAAAACATTCTCATGGAAACCATGAACTCACAATATCATGAAGTCAATGCTTATAAACTTCATGTACATACCTGTACAAATTTGTAATACTTACATGCTTTTTCTCTTCTTTGACACACTTATTAAATTACCCGTTGAACCACTTGGAATACTAAAGGATACTCAAGAATCTCGTACACACAGTACCGTACCAATGCCATATCCTAGATATGGTCTTACACGTAATCTCATATCGATGCCAGTAGCCCAGCTATGGTCTTACACGAAGTCTCATATTGATGCCATATCCCAGATATGGTCTTACACATAATCTCAGTAACCCTATTATCATGACATTTGTATCCTATCTATTCCTAAGGTTCAACCGGGACTTTCGCTATATCGAATCTTTGTCGGTTATTTATGTAGTATCGTACTCAATAGCATTCATATTTCATTTATATAATATAGCATTTACCAGAATTATATCAATTAAGTATTTATACATATATAATTTAATGCCTATTAAACATACAAACTTACCTCGGCATAAAAATGGCGAAAATGACTTAACCGTCAAATACTCATTTTTCCCCGTTCTAATTTCGAACCTCATTTTTTTTATCTATAATATCACATTTAACTTGTTTAATCATTACACTATTCAAATCAGCCATAAATCATATTATAGCAAAAATTACATTTTTACCCCTAAAGTTTCACATTTTTACATTTTTGTCCCTAGGCTCGTAAAATGAAATGTACTCAATTTCTTCAATACCCATGCCTAGACGAACCTTATACATGCTTATAGCAACCCACATTTTTCTTTTATTCACATTTTAACACCTACATTACAACTTTTTACAAATAAGTCCTTTTTAGGTATTTTCATCAAAAATCACTTAGCAAAAGTCGTTTATCATACACCAAACATACATTTTATACCATTAGACATCAAAATACACAAATATCCATCATGGGTAAAATTTTAGACTTTGATTATTTCTTAAATTAGTGGTAGAAACAGATAGATCATGTTATAAAGATTTTAAAAACATAAAAATAATTAAAAACGGGGCTTGAACGGACTTACAATCGAGCTTGGAAGCTTGAAAAACCCTATCCATGGTTTCTTCTTGGTACATTCGGCCATCAGGTAGAAGATGAGCAAAAATTGGCTTTTAATTTGGCTTTTTAATTTATTTAATGACCAAATTACTAAAATACTCTTAATGAAAAACTTTAGAAACATATTTAACCATGTCCATTTTTGTCCAACAACTTAACCAATGGTCTAATTACCGTTTAAGGACCTCCAATTTAAAATTTCATAGCAATTAGACACCTCTAGCATGTAGAACTCAACTTTTTCACTTTTTACAAATTAGTCCTTTTGGCTAAATTGAGTGCCCAAACGTCAAAATTTTCGAACAAAATTTTCAAAAAATCATTCCATGAAAATTTAGACCATAAAAATATAATAAAAATAAAATTTTCTTCGTCAGATTTGTGGTCTCGAAACCACTGTTTCGACTAGGCCCAAAATTAGGTTGTTACAATCGGCATTCTCCATAGCTCTGGATTTCTCTTCCAACCACTTGCACTGGTCTTCTAGTTGTTTCGGTAGTTCTACTCTTGCTTTATCCATTTTTTCCATGTCGTCCAAATCTGGAACGACGAGATTGGTTAGATTATCTCCAGGATTGGAACCTGAACCTATTGGGTAGTTCACCGGTGCTGAGGTACCGGCTTAATATTGTTGAGGTCTTATGATAACGAGTACCTTTCATGGATATGCATCTGGTTGGGCTTGGGCATTTGCTGGGGTAAAGCCTGGGGGTATATAGGGTTTTTATTATCATCCCTAGAGTTGTTTATAGTATTTTTCCCTTTTTTAGTCCTTCTGGTTATCAACTGGGTCAACTGGCTTATCATGCTTCGTTGGACTCTTGTATTTGATCCCTCATGTCTTGTTGTACCTTAGCTAATTATTCCTGCAGTTGGGCTTGCAACTGATCTTGCATGTCCTTCTGAATTTGTTCTAATCTCTCTAACCTTTGATCCATGGCTTTGGTCTTACCGTGGGTACCGTAGCGATGTCCTGTTGGAAAATTCTTGTTGGTTTTCAAGGTAACTGTCATAATTTTGATTAATTAGGGTCTTTTTATGAAACTTAATGTATATGATGAAATGCAATGCTGATTAATGAATGCAAAAGGAGGCGTTGATTCTGATTCAATTCTATTAGAATAACTTTACTAGAAAACGAATCTCTTTACATAAAATAGATACATTTTATATATATGGTCTTGCCCTAATACTCAAAGCCTTGACTTTCCTAAGAAGCCAAGCTAATTCTCAGCCCTGATATGATTTTGATTCGTATTTTAAGCTCAGTATGTCTGCTTGCACCGTTAGGGTTTGCAAATGGTTGGTTACTTCTCGTACTTCAGTCATAGCTTCGCCCATGATGTGATCTCTATCTCTAATCTAACCTTGAGAGTGTTGGAGTTGCTCTTTCTAGTTTTCATTGTTCGTTTCTAGAAGTTTAACTCAAAGTTCACAATTTTGTAGTGCGGTCTCGAGCTCTTTTATCTTTCTCTTCAACTCTTCAATCTTATTTAGGCTTGCTTTCAACTTAATTACGGAGTTGCGATTACGATATTAACACAGTGACTTTTCTAATTTTGCTACCTGGGCTCTTAATCCAACCTTTTTATTTTGGCTTTCTGACAAATCCCTTTCTAGTGCATCTTCTCGAACTCAAACATCTTGGAAATTCTTTTCCTATTGATCAACTCTAATATTTTCTTCTTTGATCTCTTGCCGCCATTGCTCTGATGTTTTACCCAACCCGATAATCCTTATCGACAAGCACAAATTTTTATAATCTATTTTTAGACTGTCTAAGTCTTCTTCAGCCTTGTTATTTCCTTTACTCATTTTCTCAGCTTCTAACTTCTGGACGTCGACGTTTAATCCTAGCTGTATCTTTTCCTCTTCCAATTGCTTTATCTTTTTCTCCAGCTCCAAACTCCTCTTTTTAAAGTTTTGCTTTATGATTTCCAACTCAGATGAGATTATTTGTAAGTGTTCTTCTATTGGCCGAGTGTTTTCTTGATTTGACACAACATTGCCATTGACTCTTTTATCCCACCATCAATCATACTCAGGGGTTGTCATGGGATTTGCGGCAAATCTTTTCATTCTATGAGTTTGGTTCTAAGCGTTCGATATTTCAAAAACTTTCTTCTTGTAATTATCACCCTTGTACGCAAACTTACACTGAGTCAACCCTTGCATTGCTGATATGAACTGCCTTGATCTATACTGTCTCAATAAAAGTATAGGGGTGTATCTAATAGCTCTCCAAATCTCGAGTAGAGAGACCCAGTTAAAGTTTTCACATCAGTATAAAATATCATCAAGGATCATCCAATGAGCCCTCCATTCAACGTCTTCATCTTGGAAACTCTGGAGAATTGCCATCCATTTTTCCTCCAAAATGTTGTCTTGCCTTGGAGTAGCCACGAATTCCTTCAACAGAGAGTAGTTCTCAGAAAATACTTGATAAGAGACTTTTTCTACCTTCCAAAAGTGG
The DNA here is from genome assembly GCA_025698475.1 of Gossypium anomalum. Classification (NCBI taxonomy): domain Eukaryota; kingdom Viridiplantae; phylum Streptophyta; class Magnoliopsida; order Malvales; family Malvaceae; genus Gossypium; species Gossypium anomalum. Next base: position 89,121,449 of record CM046961.1, read on the forward strand.
CTGTAAAACCAAGCTAGCAAGAGTTGTAAATCTTCCTTCACCCACTCTCCGGCATGCACTCAAAGATCTGAAAGTTTCAGCCAAAATTGCCAGGACGGGCATGACTCTTTTGTCAAGCAGGTCAAATAAATCTGAAACTGCCTCATCTATATGCCCTAATGCTTTGGGGAAAATAACCAACCCGTAAATACTCAAATTGAAGACATCGATCCTTTTCTTTGTGTCTGGATGTACCAAGATCAAGTCTCGCAAACTTTTCCAAGGGATACATTTATTATCTCCCTTTTGTTTAATCCGAGTTGCGACCTATTGCTCACTTATTCATGTGATACTCATTAGCTTCTTTAAGAAAGTCGGGATGTTGGCGACTCTAGAATAAGCTTTGTCGGCTTGGATCCTCGAGCAACGGAGCAGAGTTGTGTACTCTTCTACGGTGGGCACCAAATCTACCTTTCCAAAAGTAAAGTAGCTGTAGGCGGGATTCCAAAATTGGGCCAGAGCTCAGAACAAGTGCTTATCCACTTTAACATTGAGTAAATAAGGCAAATCACCATAGTCTTGGTAGAATAGCTGCTTGGTTTCGTCATCCCATTGGTCTCATATTTCTTTTAACTCTTAGAGATTATTCTGAGTCACACTGATGCGAGTGAAATCCTATAATTCTAACAAGTACCCTTTCGTCAGACTGTCACCCTTCTCTTGTTGTGTCTTCTCGGACCATATCCGGACGGTCGTATTTTCTTCCACTTTATCAAAAAATCTCTTTTCCATGACAAGCTCTCTATTTAGCAACTGAACATGAATCAACACCCTTTTTTTATGATGAAAATGCAATGCAATCACAACCAAAACAAAACAAAATAAGTTAGTACATTTCATACAAATCTAGAATTCAAAGTAAGTAAGAGATAATAAATAGAGCACCTATTCGGGTGACCACAAGGGGTTTGGTATGGCTCTACCTAGGGTAAGTTCTTATGGCTCATTATATGCGATCCGATTCTAAAGTAAGAGTACCTGAACCTGCAGATTCCTCAATTCTCACCAATTATAGGCTCATACGAAATGAGTTCAATTCAGGGGAATACATTTCCCAATGGCTATACGGAGATATAGATCTCACAAAGACATAGGTACGGATGTATCCCGAAAGCGATCCATTATCCTATACGGAGGTGAAAATCTCATGAAAGAATAGTTTCTCACTCCCACTTAAGAAGGGAAAAATCGAATAGTTATGCAAATGTAATATGTAGAAAACACACAAAAAGAAACTTACGAACAAAAAAAAATAGATATAATAGATCGCTATACAACTCGAGATATCAAAACGTAAAGGATGAAATGCAATAAAGGGATCGTAAATTTAAAACAAATTACCAATTTTTGACAAAAAGACCAAAAAGTAATCAATTCGCGGCTTGACTCTCTTATTTTCTCCCCAGTGGAGTCACCAAGCTGTTGAAACCTTTTTGAAATCGACTTATATTTTGAAAACGAAAATGGGAGTTGCCACCAATCCTTTTTATGAGGTGTGATCGGATCACCTCGAAATTTGACCACTTTAATAAAAGGTTTGATTTACTAAAATAATGATTTTTGGTTTATGAAATTCAGGAAATGAGTTCATGAATCAATTACGCACGAGGAAGGATTAGCACCCTCGTTACGCCCAAAATTGGTACCTAATTGATTACTTGATGTCTTACTGTTGAAAATTGAAAATTTTGAAGAGAATTTAAAATCTGATCCCTTCGTATTGAGATATTTTAATAGAAAAGACTTTATTCCAAATTAATCGAGAATAAGGATCATGCCCCGTGAGTTAGGACATAACACCTTTAGTTTTCGAAAATCAGAATAATCACCGTTTAAATTGTTACTTAAATCTCGTTTTTATATTTTTGAAATGGATATTCGACTATTTCGGTTTTAAAAAGAAGTCATACTCCGTAAGTTAGGAACACGACTTTTCTAATTCCAAAAATGTTGAACATTGCTACAGTTTAAAAATTTTACCTTTTTTATGCATCGTGCAAAAAAAACAAACAAACGTAATACTTAAAACAATATGCATTTTACTTATTCGAGCATAATATACACATAGATAAATGCTTAAACTTAATGTATGATATGGTGATAGCGAAATAATATAAGATGGTCATGTGGATAGAATATTTCTATTAGATAGATAAATAACAAATAAATGGATAAATACTATAGTAATAATGTAAATATGGCAATAATAAGAATATTAATAAATATGGCAATAATAAGAATATTAATTCATGGCATTAATAACAAAATAAATAAAGTAACTTTGAAAAAAAATAAAAAATAAAAATGAAAGGGAAGTATAAGTAATATCAAATTTAAATATTTAAAAATAAAAGAATAATAAATAAATAAATAGTCAAAACAAATGATATTAAATTTAAGTATTTAAAAAGTAAAAGAATAAATAAATAAAATAAGTAATATTAAATTTAAGTATATGAGAAATATACTTAAAAAATAAAAAAAATAATGATGACAATATACAAGAATAAAAGGAATATAAACAATATTTTTTTTAAATATATGAGAAAGAATAAAGAAAGAATAAATAAATAAATAAATAGATAAAAATAAAAGAAAACAGTTTAATAAAGATTAAAAATAAAGGACAAAATCGAAATTTAAATGAAATTAAGGGCATAAATTAAAAAAAAGAAAAAAATAGACTAATAAGGATTAAAATGTAAAACGCTAAAAGGAACAGGGACCAAGCGGGGAAATATCTCAAACTTTCCTATGATCATCATTTAAAAGGACCAAAATAAAAAAAAATTAAAATTAAACAGGATAAGTTTAAAAAGAAAAAAAAAAGAAAAAGGACTATATTGAAAAATGCTTAAAAAGCGGAAGGACCAAAGGCACAAATATTCCCTTTTTAAAAAATATGCGGATCCTGAGGCGAGTCGGGTCGGTAATTAGGTCGGCCCCAAAACAGACTAGCTTAAAACGGTGTTGTTTTAGCACCTTATTTAAGTTAAAAAAATGCTTCAAAAATTGATTTCTACACTATTTAAAAAAAAAACTAAATACCCCTTTTGTCTTTTCTCTGAAATCGCCTCAGGGTCTGGCCATCGGTGCCGTCGTGGACTGCTGCGACCATCGATCATCAGCAGTGCTGACCGCCACCTCCGGTGGCCAGAAAATCGCAAAAAATTCCTTTTCAACCCTTTTTAAAAACCTTTTAGCCCCGATTTGACGTAAAAATTAGCAAAAAAACTTAGGAGATTGAAATCCTTTTGGTTTCCCTCACCTGACGACGATTTTGCCTTTAATCGGAGGCAGTGGCCTCGACCTTACGTAGCGAAGGACCATGATACAAGTAAGAAAGGGATTATTTCTTTTTTATTTTCGTTAAAAAATAAAATAAACAAACTACCTTTTCTTTTAATTTGTTATTTTCTCTTCTATTCTATCTTTTTTTTGTTCAATTCCTTTTTTATTCTTTGTATTTGATTTTTTTTATTTCAGAAAAAAATTCTTACAATCTATTTTTTTCAGGCTGTTATAGCTGAAAGTTACTCTATTTCTTTACTGTTCTTATTATTGCTCTTTGCATGTTGTTGTTGTTTTTTCTTCTTTTTTCTTGGGGGCAATGGTTGAGGATTACAGTGGTAGAGGAGCGACGGTGGTAGCCCTCGGGGCGCGAGCATGTTGACGTGGTACGAGGAGCAACGCAAAGGGGCTAAGGTTTCTATTTCTTTTCTGAAACAGTTTAGGCTATTGGGTTTGGGGCCAATAGGGTTTTTTAAATTTTTGGGCTTTCAGGCCTTGTAAATTTGGGCTTGTAACTGGACTATTAATGGACTCTGGACTTTAATTATTTTTGTTTTATTTACTTTTTCTGTTTGGTTTTTTGTTTGGGCCTGGACGAAATTGGGCTTTCACAATATTTATTTACAAAAGCTCATTACAATCATAGCAAATATACACATTTGGGCCTTAAATCAAGCCTTTGGGGCCCTAAAAAAATTTGATAGCAATCGGGGATCAATTTGAATCAAATCGAAAAATTTTGGAAAAACATGAAAAATTGAGAAACAGAGGTCATACTGCCGTGTAACATAGCCCAGACCATGTGGGCATTTGAAGTGGGGACACATTGTCATGTCCCAACCCGTGTGTCCGCCCATGTGAGTATTCAAAATAGGGTCACATGGCCGTGTGACAAACTATTTTGAGACACACGGCCGTGTCGTAGACCGTGTGAAACCTGCACCTAAAATAATAATGACACATGATCGTGTGTGGCACACGATCGTGTGACAGCCCGTGTCCTTTGCCGTGTGCTCCAAATTTAGCCCCTAAAACAAGCCATTTCAATACCTATCGTTGCCCAACAAGATACACACATACATTCATTTGACCAAAACACTCTCTAAGCACACTCAAAACATGCCAAATCAATCAACCTATGAATTCTAACCAATATGCCATTTAAAGGTATTACAATTCACACAAATTCATTTCATTCAAAAACACATCATACCTTAAACATACATCACCACAACCACACATCATTTAGCCACTTCAATCACATATAAGCATGTCTCAAACCATATATTTACAATGCATCTAAAAGTGATCAAAAGATACATCTTGCCAAAACATTACAAGCCCAAACAAAAATATATACACAAAAGGCATAACCAAACTAAGTTGACCAAATAGCATAATAAAAAACTCTCACTATATAAAATCCCTATACAAGTCATTTATAACCATAGCCAAAATAACCAAAAACTACCAAAGTGATTGCTTGGTGTGTCGTTGAAAGCACAAAAAATAACCTATCCCTAAAAAATAACAAAAAGAATAGTATAAGGGAAATAGGGTCAAATCCTCAGGGACTAGATCACTACAGCTTCTTGTTCCTCAGAATCCTAGACACAGTAGTGCCCAAGAAAAATGTTTGACCTAGGAAAAAAAATAGAATTAGAAATATGGACGAGTTGAAATTGAAATTGTAAAAAGAAACAGAGTTGAGGGAAGGGGGTTTTCGATTTGAGGGATTCCAGCCTCCGGTTATCTTGATCCCCTTTGGTTCAATCATAGGCTTTTAGGTGATCCTTCTCATGATCGAATAAGCCAGCTATAGTGGAAGAGGACACCTACAACCACCAGCTCCACTTAGGTTTTATCCTTACGATTTAGAAGAACCTGACTTTAGCCAACCGTCGCTTTTGTGGGACCGTCTTACACTAGATCATCATTTCTCAATGGCGTGGCATTCGCCACGCCATTTTGTTTCTTGGGCTCGACAACCTCTAACGCAGTAAGTTAAAGAACCGACTGTGCAACCTTCTCAAAACATACAAAGCGACTATCTTTGCACAAGATGAAAAGATTACTTTTGGAAGTCCTATAATGTGTAGAAATGATGAATACTCATTGAGAAGGGGTAAGTGCGGGTTCTAAGTCTCATGAACTCTTTTGGAGGAGTCTTGATAACATTTGGCTAGATGAGTTTAGTGACTCATGCTTTTCGGAAAAAAATACAAGTTTAATAGAATGAAATTTTATTGGAAAAGAAAAGAAACAAAAGGCTAAGAGCCTTAGGGGGAAGGAGTTTTTACAAAAGTGATGTGTGAATATTCATGTCACTCCATTCCCTAGTTATAGTAAATAAAAAACCTATTTTATTCCTATTTAAACTCTAGATGATAATATTTAAAAGAAATAATTTAAAATTAAATCTAAACAAATCATAATAATCCTAACAATAATCCTAAGAATAAAATTCAAATTTAAATAAAGTTTTATGTTCATAAATCTCTTCTTTGAAATTTTGCCCCAAGTCTTCTACACTTTGTATTTTTGGCACCATTTCTTCCCTATTTTGCATGTTGACCCATTTTGTCTTTAAATTCACGCTTTTTGCCCCCAAATTTCCTTTTGTCGTCAATTTTATCCCTATAAGATAAAAAACATAAACAATCTAAATTAGTAGGATTGTACTCAAAATATATATGTAATTAACACATAAAATATGTCATTTTAGAGTATTATCATTGATGGATAGTGTGATAAGACTCCGACAAGGTTCCAATCGATCGAGCTTCTGACTATCTACAAAATAGAGGAAAAGAACTGCATAAGCAACTAATGCTTAGTAAGCTCATATAAGAGAAACTCAAAACTTACCGTCCCTCCACATTTAATCATGCAATCATGCTCATTAGATCATATAAGTACTTGACTTTCCTATTCACAACAATCCACATATTTAGTAGATAACTTAAAAATATAACATCAAATAAACATGGCATATATCACGAAATAAATCACATCCATTCATCTTTCTCACATGTTTGATTAGTAATCTTTTCCATCCATTTGCAACTACCAAATTTACCATTTCATAAGATCATTAACAACAATTAATTTGTATTCATGCCTTTCCATTAGCTTTTACTTACCCGTTGAACAATATGAATTAAGTTGGATACTCGGGAATGCTCACAAATAATGTATCTTTTCATGTAACCGTATCCTTTTTAGTAATGCTGACACATAATGTATCTTTTCATGTAACAGTATCCTTTTCAGTAATGCTCACACGAGCTATAGAATAGGCCTGCTCACACGAGCTATGGGTCGGATGTTAGCTACATGATACTGCTTACACGAGCTGTGGAAAATTCGTAACAAATGTAGGACCTCAAGCATTACTAGGACATCTAAGACCAACACCCGAAACTGTATAATCTCTAATGACATGTCATTTGTATCCTAAGAATTTTTAAGGTTCAAATGAGATTATTAAACTGTCAAGTATTCAAACCATCATATTATTGCCGTTTCAAATTAAATCTAACATATCATTAACTAATAATCAATCCAAACAATAATTAATAAGTATATAACTCATACAAACTTACCTCGATATCTATGGTTGGAAAAACAAAGTTAAAGACCAGTTCAAGGCTTTAGCTTTTCCTCAATTTAAGTCCAATTGTTGCGTATCTTGATCATGCATAAAACTCAAGCATGGACGAATGCTCCTAGCTCCCTCTAATAGTGTTTTCGATTTTGGAAATTGTGAAAATAAAGGACGTGATGAAAATTTTGTCATCTTTTGTTTAATCTTTTAACTTACTTATTCAATTACTAAACTAACCTTTTAAAATCTATTAAATTACACCAAAACCAATCCAATATCATCCACTAACTTTAAATATGGTAAAATTTCCATCTAAATCCGTTAATTTTCCTTTCGAAAGCTATTTGCCTCTTTTAACTAATGGAAATAAACTTTTGTACCTTTTACAAACTAGTCCATTTTACTTAATTAACTAACTAAACCTTAAAAATTCTTAATGAAAATTTAATATGATCTTAAAATAACCTTATAGACATTAAATAAACATTAAAATATTAACTCACTCGTTGAAATCGTGGTCCCAAAACCACTATTTCAAACACCATTGAAAACAGGTTGTTACAATATTACGAAAACATTCATTAGTGTTCCTCAAAATGAATAGATTGAGTTCTCTCTAAATCCACATACTAAACACGTCTTCAATGTTGTAGTCCTAGTTAGGGATGTCAATGGAGTGTGCTAAATTCATCACTACTCCGCGGTTGGCATGCTCTACTCCACCACCCACTCCGCTTCACTATGGATGTATAATCTCAAAAATCACTACCACATCTATGGATGTTGGATACATCTATCCCCACTTTACCCCGCCCCACCCTACCCTGCCCCACCCCACTCCACTCCGTTTCAGCTTAATTTTTGCAAGTTATCTTTAAAGTTTCAATCTTTTTAAATGCACGTAAATATTTAAATATAATTCTTTAAAAAAATATTAAAACATAAAACATATAGATTTTTTATAAACATATTACGATTTTACTTTTTCAATAATTATATATAAGGACAAAATGTTAATTTAATATAGCAGAATAGGGTAGAGCGAGGCAAGCAATTACCATAACCACCTCATATCCACTATCTAAAAAATTACATCTTGCCCTGCGCCACATCCACTTTTGAAAAGAGAAAAAAGCCGCTCCATTTGGAGTGCATTGGTTCTGAATCCATCAAGTGGTTCGAGTTTTACCATCCCTAGCCCAAGTAAATTCAACTAGTATAATTTGATTGAATCATTAGGATTCTATCCATATCTGACATCTTTAAGGTAAAAGATAATCTTGAGATATTTTCTCCAAATTTTTCTCAATCACATGTCTATTTATTTTTGGAAAGACAATTGCACTAAGCTTTTTCAAGTTGTCTTTGTTTTACTAAAGACCTTCCTCAAGCAACCATGAAATATATTGCACAATATCACTTAAGAAAATGCACAAAAATAGTCACAATAATCAAATCAAAATATGCCAACAAAATAGACAAATTATCTCGTTTTGCTAATTTTCCCTTAAGCAACATTTGGCTTTGTAGTTGACAATTATAATTAGCACCAACAACCACTTTTAAAGTTAAACAAGTCCATATGAAGAGCATGAGTCAACTTCATTAAGTGATCTTCAATCCATTTAGATATGCCAAGATCTCACCAAATCAATTACCTTAATAGAAGGATACAAAAGATTGAGACAAATCTTCACAAAGTCAACCCACATCTTCCTGTGATTGCATATATTAATTTATAAGGTAAGTAAATCATACTAGGACACTTGTAAACTAATACAACTTGATCCAATCTCTTCAATTATAATCTCATGAATTGTTGCTAAAATCACCAAAGATATGCAAGTAAATAACCAAGATATGTTTGTCAAAAATACCAACAAATAAGCCAAATTTTATCATATTAACAGCTATGTCTCAAGTTACAATTGGCGTCGTAGCTGATATGTAAAACTGTCATTAACAAATATAATTTACTTTATAAAAAAGAATGATTTTTTAAGTCATTTCTCAACTTAATTGTTACCCAGTTAACTCATAATACTAACTTAATTGGGATCTCAAGACACTAATTCAATAAAAAAAACAACCAAACTAAATTCGTATTAGTAAGATTGTTTAGGTAATTTAACTTTTTTTAAAAATAAAATAAAAATTCACTCGAGATTTAAACTTTGGCACCTCAAGAGACAACCGTCTCAACCTTTTCAGCACAATTAAATTCTAGGGGGCAAAAGATAAATTTATTATTATATTAATTTATAATTTTTCAAAGGACTTGCAAGGTAATTTTACAGTTTTTTGGGGGTAAGATTACTACCTAACTCTTAAATACCTTTTAGATTCATTTTTATTGATATTACGAGTTAATTAAACACAAATTCAATTAAAAAAAAAGTCCATATCACATAATGTATAATGAATTAATATTTGTTTAAATTCCAGAAATATAGGGAATTAGTAGTAATTTTTAACTTACACGAAATCGGACTTGTTTTTTGTTTCTTCAAAATTTTCCTTAAGAATTGGATACCGACAATATATTTTGTATATGTGCAATACATACGTTTGCTTCAATCAATGATTTCTTGGTTTGCTTTCCTTTCCAAACTAATTAACTAAAAGCAATGGGGTAAAATATGTTATAAGTCCCTATATTCTTAATAAATTTAAATTTTAGTCTTTATTTTTTTATTTTTAGAAATTTAATTTCTTTATTTTTCATATTTCAAAATTTAGGTTTAACGGTTAACAATATTAAAATTATTTTGTTAAGTTTAGGTTCATTAAAACGTCAATTTTTAGTTATATTGCTACCAATTAAGTGTTTTTTTTATTTAAAAAATATCACATCAATAAATTTAGCAAAAAAATTAATAAGTACTAACAATTTGACCTGAATTCTTGAAATTAGAAAAATAGAGAGACTAAATTCTTGAAAATAAAAGTAAAATAACTAAATTCTAAATTTATGAAAAATACAAGGACTTATGACATATTTTAATGAAAGCAAAAAAATAATATTATAAGATTATAAGAAGCAAAACAGAGGAGAAATAAATAGTGGTCATTGGTTTCTTAATATTTGGAGCTTTTCCGGTTAGTTATAGAGTTGTTGAGAAGTTGATGCATGTGCAATTTCTTATTTAAAATAAAAATCCTTAAATTAAAATATCTATATTTATAAATTTATATTTAATGTATTAATAATATGAATATAAAAAATTCTTTAAATAATATATATAAAATAATTGATTGAATCTTAACTCAATTGGTATAAGTATTATTGTCAATACAGAAGAACGCGAGTTCGAGTGTGCTGAAAAGCATTATCCTTTTATTTATGGGTTGAAGAGAGACTATAAATAATTATAGGTATCATGTAAAAAAAAGAACAAGAATATTATCATAACTTATAATAAAATCGTTAATATATATATATATATATATACATAAAGTAAGAGTCACATATAAAGTTTGAAAATTCCCAAACCTCAACCCTATTATTGAATTAAATCTTGCAATTTCAACCTACTATAATATGACATAAATAGTTCTCAAATCTAATATATATATATATATATATATATACACTAAGTTCCACCATTATTAATTTCCACATCAGCATTTTTATATTAAAGTAATGTGGGTTCCATTTAAAAGAAAACATATTAGATGTAATTAATTAAATATATAATTTGATTTTTGAAAAATATAAAGGGAAAAAGTATTAAAAAATAGGGATAAATCTCAAAATTATACATGAACTATGGTTTAATGTGCAATTGTATACATGAACTTTGATTTTGTGCAATTTTATACATGAAATTTTGATTTGATCTAAATTTTTTAAATTATTAACATAATTATTGATATAACATTATTTTATATTTTTATATTACGTACGTAAATAATTATATTTATCTAATATAAAAATAAATTAATGTATTATTTCTTTAAATGTGTATGCTTAAATTTAAATTAAAGTTTCTATTATACATTTGAACTTCAAATAGAGTTTTACGTGTATAATTAGACTAAATTAAAGTTCATTTATATAATTACACATTATGTCAAAGTTAATGTATAATTTTGAGATTTATCTCTAAAAAAAATAAAATTTGTTTTTTCCCTTAGCGCCTCATGATATTACACCATTGTTAAGAAGGTTTTTTTCTGACTATCTACGAGATTAGTCTTTTTGGCTTTGTTAGATTTATAATTCAGTCCCTCTTTGAATTTAATTTGTTTAGTGAAATTATTATTTTTCTACATAAACAAGTCCAAAAATTATTTATTTATAATTTATTCCCTATTTTAATTAATTTATTTTTATTTAAATTATTATTTTTCTATATAAACAAAGCCATTTTTTTTTTACGAGATAAGCCTCATTAAAAATATAAAAGATGATTGCAAATAGAACTTTTGTTTTTAGAAATTTTGTAACGATACATACAAACAAAAATTAGTGAATTATTTTTTTTTCATAAGTAAAATTTATGTTTTTAAATTATTTAAAATATTATTTCTAAAGTTAAAAAGTATTGGATATATTTTATTTCTAAAACAAAAAATAAAAAAATAGGAATTTATTTTTAAAATACACAATACAGTTTTATCTTTCAAATTTTCTTCCACGTAAATTATATTCATAATGTTACAAATTTAATTAAATATTTTTTAAGTTATTTATATCTTCAAGTATTATATCATCAATAATTTTAATTAATATATCATTTTTATAAAACACACGACCAACCTACTAGTATTATATATAAGCAGATAGGTTTTTTTAACTAGTATTAAAAATGTTGGCACAAGCTTTGCATGAACAGGATGGAAAGGGGAGAAGGTAGTAGCATATAACGCTCTACTCTCTTTATATTAATACATTTCGTATTTTATAGACTGATGCTCAACTTTTCTTTTCATTAAAACAATGTAATGTCTAATTCTTTTCAATTTGGTCCTTTTTTTTAATTATTATTTTTTATGTGTATATATATCAAAGTAATTTTTCTTATGAAATCTAATAACCCTAATTTTCAACAGTACTTATAAAAGAAATGATTATGGAGGTTGAAAATGAAGGCTAACTGATTGGGGGTGAGTTAGTCGGGGCGAGCTGTTTGCATGGGAGAGAGATAAAAACTAACAAACAGTAGATATGGAATATATTCCATCACGAATATTACATGTTGGAATAATTACTATTACAATTAATTTAATATCAAAATTGGTTGAAATTTCAATCTTTAAAAATTATATTTTTTAAAATTAAACACCAATGTTTTCTAGTTTAAGTAAAAGGGAAAAAAAATCGACTTGCTGAAATCCATTGATAACTAAACTAACAAACTAGAGTCGGGCACGATATATCCCACAAGGCTGGCTGGCTGACAGGCAGGCAGTCAGGCACGCAGGAAACAATCAAAACCATCCATCCTCTCTCTTCCTTTCTCCCTCTTTCACTGTCATTACCACCCATTTTTTAACCCATTTCTTCCCTTTCAAAGGTTTGTATCTATTCTGCAATAATCCAACATATACAATGTTTCTTCTTTTCTTCTTATACTAATTCATCTTGTTTTCTAAAGGGATACTTTGAGACCTGAAAGGAGAACAACAATGAAGGTGTACGAGGAGAGTGGTTGCTTTGATCCTCACTCCATCCCAGATTGTCAGGAACTGATGGGGTTGCCAGGGGCCACCCCCACCAACTGCCACAACAGTTCTGAAGACACCCTTAATGTCTCTTCTTACAATCACCATCACCATGAGGATGCCTCCGCCGCCTTGGATATGGAACCCCACCAACACTACTTGCTTGATAATACTACCAACAGTCATTCCCATTTGATTCCCTATCTAACTCAGGACCTTCCTTATGATCAGTCCCATTGGGAAAGTTTCAATGTGCTGCCATCTTCTTCGTCCCCAGAAGCCGCTGCTGCCGCCGCCGCCGCCGCCGCCGGTGCTTACACTCCTACACCTGACCTTCTCAGCCTTTTCCATTTACCTAGATGCTCTTTCCTCCCTAATCCCTCCATTTCCTTTGAAACCACACCTGGCTCCCCTTCTGTTGTGTACGACCCACTTTTCCATCTCAACCTGCCTCCTCAACCTCCTGTTTTCAGGGAGCTGCTGCAGTCTCTGCCTCATGGCTACACCGTTCCAGCTGATGACAAAGATGCCGCTGGGGTTGGAGGACTTTATCATGATGGGGACAATGGCATAATTCAGTTCACCAGGGACATCTCTATGGCAGGCCGTGCCAAAGACAGGGATAAAGCTGGCAAAACCACCAAACACTTTGCCACTGAGAGAGAAAGGAGAGTCCATCTAAATGACAAGTACCAGGCTTTAAGGACAATGGTCCCTAGTCCCACCAAGGTACATAACCAACCACTTCATCCTTAAACAGCCTGTTTCTTTTATGATAATTGCACTAACAATGTTTCATTCTTTTGGTGTTTGTTATCATGTTTCTTTGTTGGTGCGGGAAACATAAATTTCATTGCCTATAACCAAGAATGATAGAGCATCCATAGTTGGAGATGCTATAGACTACATCAAGGAACTTCTTGGAACTGTTCGTGAGCTTCAAATACTGGTGGACAAAAAGAGATGCGGCCAAGACAGGAGCAAAAGGCTTAAGACTGAAGATGCGGCTAGTGCTGCTGATGCAGGGGATGTTGAGTTCAAGTCTTTAGGTGATCCAGACCAATGCTACAATACTTCCTTGAGGAGTTCTTGGCTTCAAAGGAAGTCTAAGGATTCTGAGGTTGATGTACGCATCGTTGATGATGAAGTTACCATCAAACTTGTTCAAAGAAAGAAGATCAATTGCTTGCTGTTTGTGTCCAGACTCCTTGATGAGCTTCAGTTGGACCTCCTACATGTTGCTGGTGGCAACATTGGTGACTATTACAGCTTTCTCTTCAACACCAAGGTAAACATCTCCCTTACACATACATATTGTTTTATGCAGCATACGTATGTTTGACAATTTTGAGTATATTTTTGTTGAAATGGTCATAATTCCATCGCTCCTGTCCTCGATGCAGATTTACGAAGGCTCTTCGGTTTATGCTTGTGCCATAGCCAACAAGCTCATCGATGTCGTGGATAAACAATATGCAGCTGCTCCACCAACTAGTAGTACTTCTCTCTAGTTTAGCAGTGATGGAAGGGGTTTCATGTTTTATGTTTCTGTTTCAATGGAAATGAACAGCTTCGGTTGTTGAGTTATCAAGCATTTCTTTGAATAGTACTGTTAATCAAGGATTCCATGATGCTAATTTATTTTCAAGTTATTGATATATAGATGCACTAGATATGGTTTTTTATTTTGGTACAGTCTAACTGTTCAGTATTGCTTTAGTTTTATATATATACCACCAGCAGGGGTTAGAAATTAAGAGAAAGAAACAAAAACAATTTGACAAACTGTGATCCTCCATTGATTTTCCTGGTGATAGCAACCCACAGTTTTAGTGGTTAAAGAAAAAGGAGAAATTTCTATAGGAACAATATTCCAAAGTGAGGTATGTTTAATCATTACTGTTTTTAAGGAGGCTCTCTTTGTTTCCACATTCTGAATTGCTTTGAAATGCCAAAACAGTCAATTCTTTCACCTTTAGTGGTGAAATGGATGAAATGGATGTTGAGGAATGATGGGCCATATTTCTGAATTTGCTGAATGACTGATTTTCACTTGACTTAGGTAGGTGTCTCTTCTCTTCTAAGGATGTGAATGTTCCACTCATAATATATGTAATGTATGTGTGATGTATCGAAACACCTTTTTTGAAAGGTCGATTTTATATTTTAAAAATAAAAATGAGAGTCGTCATCAATCCTCTTTTTTATTTAGGTGTAACCGGATCACCTCGTAATTCAATTATTTTAATAAAAGTTTAAATTTACTAAAATGATGATTTTTGGTCTACAAAATCCAGAAGACGAGTTCGGGAGTCGGTTACGCACGAGGAAGAATTAGCACCCTCAATACGCCCAAAATTGGTACCTAGTTGATTACTTGGCGTCTTTAGTGTCGAAAATTGAAAATTTGAAGAGATTTAAGATAGGATCTTTTATTATTTAACACGAAAATGACTTTATTTTGAGTTAATCGAGAAAAAGGATCAATCCCGTAAGTTAAGACACAATGCCTTAAATTCTCAAAACGAGAATAAACATGGAAAAAAAATTATTCTTTTTTTAAATATTTAATTATCTTGGTTTTAGAAAGAAGCCATATTTCGTAAGTTAGGAAGACGACTTTTCTTAATTCCCGAAAATATTTTAATTAAAATCTCATATGCTTTAAAAAATTATTCGGTTGTCTTGGTTCAAAGAGAAAGTCGAATCTCGTAAGTTATTACACGACTTCTCAAATTTCCAAATACGGAACATTGCCTTAATTTTGAAAATTTCCTTTTTATGTATTAGGTAAAAATTAATGTAACATGAATTGATTATAATAATGGTAATAATATTAATAATCAAATCGTAGTAATAAGATAAATAAAGTAACTGGAAATGGAAAATGAACAATTTAAAAAAGATAAATAAACAATAACATGAAGATATTAGAAATAATAAAAGAAATAATAAAGCAACAAAAACAAAAAAAAATTAGAATTAAAATAATAACAATAATAACAAAAACGCATAATTAAAAAAAGAGTATGAATAATCTATTTTTTTAATGTAAAAGGAAGAAGAAATAAAAATAAATAAAATAAAATAAAAAGTTTGTGGAAAGGTTGAAATAAAATAGATTTAAGGATTAAATCAAGATTAAAGTGAACTTAAAAGCAAAAATTTAAATAATTAAATATAAAATATAAAAATGAAAAAGTATTTAAAAAATAAAATAAAATAAAATAAGGACTGAAATTTAAAAGCCAAACAAAATTTTAAGGGAGGAAACGGGAATTAAAATAAGGTGAAGGACCTAATCATAATGCACGAATAAAAAGGAGGGACCAAAAGGGAAAATATTTTCTTTCTTTCAAAACGCACAATTCCAATATGGACTAAAATGAAACAATACAAAAATCACAAGGTAAAATTAAAAAGCAAAAAAAAAAACAAGATTAAATTGAAAATGGGCAAAAAAGAGGAAGGACTGACCGCACAAATAATCCCAGACACTAGAAAACACGCAGATACTAGCCGCGCAGGTCGGGTCTCGGGTCGGCTCTAACACCCCTTACCCATATCCGACGCTGGGATAGGGTTCGAAGTGTTACTGGACTTAAACATTCACAAACATGTAAAACCGGGCCATAAAATTTCATTTAAATTAAAAATATTCAATCACATGCATAATGTCCCTTACACGAGCTACCGAGGCTCTAAACATGCATTAAAGGCAGTTTGGGACTAAATTGAGAACTTTAAAAAGTTTTGGAAAAACTTAGGAAAATTTTCCTGAAACAGGGTCACACGCTCGTGTGGACACAGGGACACGCCCATATGTCTCCAACACGCCCGTGTCCTCAAGCCGTGTAACTCTCTGTTTATGACGTCAGCAAAACAAATTGAACCACACGGTCAAGCCACACGCCCGTGTGCTAGGCCGTGTCCTCCACACAGTTGAGACACATGGCCGTGTCTCTACCGTGTGACTAGTACTTAGGCTATTTTTTAAGCCTTTTATTACCATTAATCCCTCAAATCTTTACACATCAAAGATATACATCATGGCATCATTTTAATGATTTAACATACTTCACTAAGGTATATTCTTAACTTTAACATGCTATCATTTACTTATTACACATGCTCATATAATATCAAATCTAGACACAACAATTCTATATTCATTGACCTTGTCATTTGATGACCACTTTTACCAAACTTTCATAACCATCAATTTATCAAGTAGCTTCAATCAACATCAAGTATTCATGTTCAAACATTATCAACTTATTTCTATATTATACATTTACCACGTGGCTATGACCATTTCGATTGGTCAAGAAGCACCCATCATGCATATATGTCATAATACCAACCATACATATCCCACAAGCATAAACACATCATTGCATCACAAGTATTAGAACTTATAATGGATAATTAGGCTTACAAGCCACAATCATAATAAGCCACATCTCATGGCTATATACAATGAATCAATATAAGCCAATACAAATGGCTAATCATAACAGCATCTATCGTAAAACTAAGTCCTTATACATGCCACTCACTTGAAGACATTAAGATTCATCAATACTCCAAAGGAGGTAGCTTGATAGTGTGAGGTTGCCTCCGACGATCTCCAACCCCAAGCTAACCTGTCAA
Source organism: Gossypium anomalum (assembly GCA_025698475.1). Taxonomy (NCBI): domain Eukaryota; kingdom Viridiplantae; phylum Streptophyta; class Magnoliopsida; order Malvales; family Malvaceae; genus Gossypium; species Gossypium anomalum. The sequence goes on from CM046961.1 coordinate 89,138,706, forward strand.
TACTAAAGAAATGGAAAGGAGAGAGTAAGCTTAAAGCTTAGTAAGTCCATATGAAAATAATAAGCAAATTATCAACATGATTCCATGGAAATATAATCATAATTACACTTTTACTTATTTTTGGGTCATGCTGTTTTCTCGAGTCATAGTTACTAAATTATTTATATCTAGAGTTACGGAACTTCAAATTAAGATACGTAAATTTTTCCTAAAACTAGACTCATATATCTTCTTATCATAAAATTTTCAGAATTTTTGGTTCAGCCAATAAGTACAGTTTATTCTTTAAAGTTGCCCCCTGTTCTGCTATTTGACAGCTTCGACCTTTCGTTGCTAAAAATCGATTATCTCATAGTACGGGTTTTTATTAATGTTCCCGTCTATTTCTCTTGAAAATAAGCTCATTAATAATTTATTCATATAAATCCTAGCCGATATTCATTTTTTACAATTTTTAGTGATTTTCTAAATTTGAGACAGGGGAGTCCAAAATCACTCTGACTCTGTCTCACAAAAGTTCAAATATCTCATAAAATGAAACTCTTTTGCTTACACCGTTTTTTTTATGTGAAACTAAGTTCAATAATATTTAATCTCATTTTCTTATTCAGCCTCTAATTCAATTTCCACAATTTTTGTTGAAATTTAAAAGTTACACAATTGTTGCTGTCCAAAACTGTTTTATTACAAATTCCACCCTTACATAATTTCACTTACTCCATTCCATCTTACCGAAAGTTCGCTCAACTATCAAGCATATTGCTCATAAATTTCCACAAACATATACCTGCACTTATTAATCACATGGTCATGTTCACATGTATTTTCACTTAGTCGATTTCCCGTTGAACTCATCGGAATAATAACAGATACACGGTTGCCTGCACATATTACCACCCTTGTAACCGAAGCTATCTAGTACGCATAGTAGCCTGCACTTAGTACTACACATGCGACCAACAATCTGGTACATGCAGTAGCCTGTACTTAGTACTACACACGTGATCGAAGCTGTCGGGTACGCATAGTAGCCTGCACTTAGTACTACACATGTGACCTAACTATCTGGTACACGTAGTAGCCTGCACTTAGTACTACACACGTGACCTAAAACCATCTTAAACACATAGTAGCCTGCACATTGTACTACACATGTGTTCTCACAATGGATCATTTGTATCATTTCTATTCCGAAGGTTCAACCAGGAAATTCCTCACTTTTCAACATTTAACAAATTCATTCATAGTCTATTTCGATTCGTAATTTACATCAAATGATCATTCTATAGTAGCCACACCTCATATAATAACTAAATATAATAACATAAAAAGAATTGATATATTATTTATATACAAACTTACCTCGAACGTGAGCACGACTATATATTCTGATTTAGTCCATAATCTCATTCATTTCCAATCTATGCCCGAATCTCATTTGCCTTGATCTATAATATCACATTTAGCTTACTAATTAGTCATATTATTCATATGGGTCCAAAAATCATATTTTTACAAATTTATATTTTGACCCCTAAACTTTCACATATTTTCACTTTTGCCCCAAGGCTCGTAAAATAATTTTTATTCAATTTCCTTACATTTTAAGCCTAGCTGAATCATTTTCATAACTATAGTAGCCCCTAATTTTCACTAAATCACACTTTTATGACAAGTTTTGTAACTTTTACAAAACGGTCCTTTTTGACAATTTCACTAAAAATCACTTAGTAAAAGTTATTTATCACACACTGAGCATTCATATTCTACCATTAAACATCAAAACACATGATTTCATCCATGGGTAAATTTTTAAACACAAACCCTAGCTCAAAATAATGGTGGAAATAGCTAAATCGAGTTACCGGGACTTCAAAAATGTAAAGAACATTAAAAACGAGGCTTGGAAACACTTACTATTGAGCTTGGAAAGTTTGGAAAACCCTATCTATGGTCTTCCCTTGCAAAATTCGGCCATGACATGAAGAATGAAGAAGATGAAATCTTTTTTTATGTTATTTTGGCTTTATTAGCCAAATTACTAAAATACCCTTAAAGAAAAACAATTTAAAACATACTTAACCATGTCCATTTTTGTCCACAACTCAACTAATGGTATAATTACCACATAAGGATTCCTAATTTAAAATTTCATAACAATTGGACACTTCTAGCATATAGAACTTAACTTTTGCACTTTTTACAATTTAGTCTTTTGACTAAATTGAGTGCCCAAACGTCGAAATTTTCGAATGAAATTTTCATGAAATCATCCTGTGAAATTGTAGACCATAAAAATATAATAAAAATATATTTTATTGTGTCAGATATGTGGTCCTGAAACTACTATTTCGATTAGGCCCTAATTCGGGATGTTACATCGGCCCCTAAAACGATGTCGTTTTGGCGTTAAAGGGCCTAAGTGAAACAACATCATTTCACAACTATTATTTAAATCAAAGTTTTTTTCAAAATTTTCACTTTAACCTTGTTTTAAAGAAAAAAAAACTCTAAAAGCTCTCTCCCATTTCTCTCAAAGCCACTAGGTTCGGTCATCAAACACCACCGTGGCCACTAGCCATCAGCGACCGCCGTCCATAGTGGCTGAAGTTTACCAAAACCCCCGTTTTGAGTGCTTCTATGTGTAAAGCCCGGATCTGGGGCTATTTTTTTGCAAAAACTCGACCAAAAAGAGAAAAACCCAAAATAATCCCTTCAGTTTCTCTTCCGTTTTACTGAAGAGAACCGTCCACCGTCGGGAACGATGACCTCCTCCACTCACGACAGTGGGATTTGAAACGTACTGGTAAGTTTTCTTCTTTTTTTTTGTATTTTTATGCCTAAAAAATAAAAATAAAAAATAAAGAAACAAATCACCTCTTGAAAATATGATCAATTCTTCTCTGTATTTATTTGTATCTTTTTGTCCATATTACAATTTGGTGAAGGCTTTTATAGCCAGTTTACAACTATTTAGCCATTATTTTCTATCTGTTTCCTTTGTTCTGTTTTCTTTACAGGTGCCGGGGTCAATGGAGGTAGATTTTTCCATTTTGGTGCAATGAGGCAGTCTTCGGGTAGTGGGCACGCTGATGGAGGCACGTGGACTGCGGCACTTGAAAAGGAGCTAGGGTTAGGCTTTTTCGAAAATGTTTAAACATTTTGGGCAACTAGGCCTTCAATTTTTTTGGGCTTGTAATTTGTAACTGGACATATAAGATTTGAACTTTTTTGGTTTATTTTCTGTTTTGGTTTTCTGGCAGGCCGGGCAAATTTGGGTCTTTACAGCTGCCCCTCTTTGCTCATTGTAGTGCAATAGGAATGAAGCAAAGAAAAAAAAGGCCAAATTTGCCTAGTCTTGCAGGGTCTCGACCTCTTTGGCGCTTCTCTTTTTCAAGTAGCTCTATTCTAACCCACTGCCACTTCAGAGGTATAATATTTGTTGCTTCAATCTTCGATCTACTCCACGCAACTTCAGAGAGATGAGATCTGTGACTTCAATATACTCCTTTGCAACTTCAGGAAGATAAGATTTGTGGCTTTAATTTTCTCACTACAACTTCAGGGAGATAAGATTCTCCATAATGATTTCAATAAATCCCACTGCAACTTCACGGGTATAAGATTTATGGTTTAATCTACTCCACTACAACTTCAAGCAGATAAGATTTATTATTTTTTAACCTGCTCCACTACAACTTCAAAGATATAATGTTTGTAACTTCAATCTATCCATTGCAACTTTAGGGAGATAAGATTTGCCATAATAACTTCAATCCATCCCACTACAACTTCAGGGGTATGGGATTTGTAACTTCAATTTACTCCACTGCAACTTTAGGGAGATAAGATTTGTTATTTTTAACTTGCTCCACTACAACTTCAGGGAGATAAGATTTATAACTTCAATCTGCTCCACTACAACTTCAGGGAGATAAGATTTGTAATTTGTAGCTTTAATATGTTCCACTGCAACTTCAGGGAAATAAGATTCACTATCTTCAGTCTGTTCCACTGCAACTTCAAGGAGATAAGACTTGTAACTTCAACCTGCTCCACTGCAACTTTAAGGAGATAAGGTTTATAGCTTTAATCTGCTCTACTACAACTTCAGAGGGATAAGATTTGCTATCTTCAATATACTCCACTGCAACTTCAGGGAGATAAGATCTATAACTTCAATCTGCTCTATTGAAACTACAGGGAGATAAGATTCGCCATGATAACTATAATCTGTCCCACTGCAACTTCAGGGGTATAGGATTTGTGGTTTCACTAATCTATTACACCGTTCTTTAGGAAACATGACCTGTAGAATCCATTTCATGGGCCTATTTATGCCTAGTGATTAGGATGTCATGATCGGAATGAATCAAATGCTCCTAACTAGATATGTATAAACGATATTTGCATGAATACAGAATGTTATTTTTTGAGAATGATCCCTTTTTAATGCTTTGGTTAACACTGCTCGTTGTTCACCAATGTTCTATCACTTACGTATTACCCTGCCCTCTTGCTCAGCTGGCATCTTTGACAGAAAACCCGAAGAAATAATCACAATTTAGACTATTCTTTCTCAAATGTTTCCAACCCTTAAGTTTGGTTAGTTCTGAATAGTGGTCCTGTTTTCATATCCTTGTACTATTTAGAAAACCTTTCAGAGCAATATGCAGAATTCTTTTTTCTTGAATATTATTAGTCCATTAATCATTATTTCAATGATAAATGCTTAAAAAAGATTATCGTAATGGACGGAAGGAATTTTATTGAGAGCAAAGCTTGAAATGGATAAATTAATCAAAGATAGCAAACATTGCTAGAATACAAAACAAATAAGATGAAAATAGGTGCCCCAGATATCATAGCATGGGCTTCTTCGCACTAACTGCTCAAGGACTCTTTTGAACTTGATATGTGTTTTGAAGATATAAAATACTTTGTTGATGCCCGAAGACATAGCATCCCTCTTCCTTATTAATTCAGGGATAACAAGACTACCATATGCCCCAGCTTTGATCAAAATTTGAATTGCCCTTTTCTGGGTTTTTAACTCAAAACCTTTTTAGTCTCAAGGCGCCCTTTGCGGGTTTTCCCCTTGGCCTTTCCCCTTTATTTCTTTAGGTGAAGTACTTATTGACTGAATCTGAATTCACAGGATTGAGCAAGCTTTTACCATCCATCTCAATCAAAATCAACGTTCCTCCAGAAAAGGCATTTTTTACCACATAAGGTTCTTCCTAGTTTGGCATCCACTTTCCTTTGAAACCTTTTTGTATGGGTAGGATCTTTTTCAATACTAGATCCCCCTCATAGAATTCTCTTGGACGAACCTTTTTGTTGTACGCTCGTATCATTTGTTTTTGGTACATCTGACCATGACGGATGGCTTTCAACCTTTTTTCTCTAATCAAGTTTAGCTAATCATATCGGGATTGGATCCATTCTGCTTTATCCAACTTCAATTCTGCCAAAACTCGGAGAGAAGGAATCTTAACTTCAATTAGTAAAACCACCTCTATTCCATAAACCGGAGAGAAAGGCGTTGCCACGGTTGAGGACCTGATAAGTATAAAGGGCAAATGGTAACTTCTCATGCCGATCTTTATAAGTTTCAGTTATTTTCCCAACTATCTTGTTAATGTTCTTATTGGCTGCCTCCACTACACCATTCATTTTTGGGCGATATGGTGACAAGTTTTGGTGTTTGACCTTAAATTAGCTACAAACCTCCGCTATCATGCTATTGTTCAAATTCAATGCATTGTCAGATATAATCCTTTCTAGCATCCTATATCGATATATGATCTCCTTTTTCAAGAATTTTAACTGTCGACTTTGTGACGTTGGCGTAAGAAGTGACCTCTACCCACTTGGTAAAGTAATCAATGACCACGAAGATGAATCGATGCCCATTAGAAGCTTTTGCCGATATCGGCCCTGTAACATCCCAAAATAGGGCCTAGTTGGAATAGTAGTTTCGGGACCACAAATTCAACGTTAAAATATTTATTTTATGATTGTTATGGGGTTTAGAATATGAGAATATGTTTACATTAGAGATTCATGAAGAAATTTTAAGTATAAGATGTTCAATTGAGAATTAAGGACCAAATTGAATAAGTTTCAAAACATGAATTTTAAAAGCAATTTGTATGAAATTGCTTTGGATTATGAATTAGAGGTTCTTAAATGTTCTACAAATTTGGACAAAAAAATGGGCTTGCATGGATGAATTTTAAAGAAAGGGTCTAAGGGCATTTTGGTCATTTACCATTTTAATGAATTAAAAAGGGGAAAAGAAGCAAAAATCAGCCATCTTCTTCCCCATAGCTGTCGAAATTTTGAGCTCTCCATAGTTAGGGTTTCTTCAATTTCCAAGCTCAATAGTAAGTGCTCTCAAGCCCCGTTTTTAATGTTCTTTGTATTTTTGTGATCCCTATAACTTGTTCTTTCCATTTCTACCCATATTTCATGCTAGGGTTTATGTTTGAAAATTTACCCATGCATGACATGCTTGTATTTTAAGAGTTTATGGAGGAATATGAAAGGATGTTGTATGTTAAACATCTTTTTCTAGGTCATTATCATGAAAAACCCTTATAAGGACTATTTTGTGAAAGTTATAAAATGTGTGGTAGAAATGTGAAATTAATGGAAATGAGAATTATCATAGGAGAGAAAAATGTTTGACTAGGCTTGGGTAAGGTAAAAATTGAATGAGTTTCATTATACGAGCCTAGGGACTAAATCGTAAAAATGTGAAAGCCTAGGGGCAAAATGGTCATTTTGACCGGGTTGGAATTTAGACTTGAAATGGATTAAATGAATGGTTAATAATCTATTCTTATTGTTATAGACCCTGAGGAATAAATTTCGGAGGTCGATCGAGGGAAACAGAAGGTTTCGGAGTGACCGAAACATTAAACCAACGAATACCACGTAAGTTCGGATAACCCTCAGTAAACATATATTATGCTAAATTGTATACGTTAATAAATGTATGATGATGAATTGTATTTATTCAAAATACGTAATTGTATAAAATACAATCGTACAATAAAATGATGAAAAACGTCTCGGTTGAGGTTGAATGGGAAATCCGATGGAGGAACCCTAATTTACATGAAAAATGAGATCCTGCATGTGTTGCAGTAAAGATTTAGCCTAGACAGGTAATCCATTGATCTCATCTCTAAAAAGGATCTAGCCCGGATGGGTGTTCCTTCCGAATGATTGAGCCTCCCGAAGAATAAGTGTGTACTGTGGATTTAGCCCGGACGGGTAATCCAAATAGGGTCTGAATTTGGCCTGGACTGGTAATTCAGATCCTAGCTCATTAAGGATGTTTGCCATGAATGGGATTCAGCCTGGATTGGTAATCCCGGCATCACCTTATGAGTTTTCTGAATAGAGGATTTAGCCTGGACTGGTAATCCCACCATAAGAATGTGAGGTTCACGGGAGTGCATATCTGATATGATCATTCACACGAATTGACAGATAATGGGTATTTTCATCGAGGTTGCCTACAAACTCAATGAGACTAATATGATACACCTGTATAAGATGAATTGTAAAGTGATGAGCTCATCGAAGTTAAATTCCATGGTGTTATTGATATATATATATATATGTATCTAACACATTGATTGAGTGCATGATTAGGAAAAGTTTTTTATACTAATTGAGTTTAGTAATCAAATATGGTTGAATGCTAAATTATCTGGTAAGTTTACTTTCCGGTTAATCGAGCTTACTAAGTATGTAAATGCTTACTCCTCTCTTTTCTCCTACTTTTCAGAGCTTGTGGACTCATAAGGCTTGGAGGATGGTTGGAGATTACAACACACTATCAACTAGGTCCGCTTTGGTATATGAATACTTTTATTTTGTTAAGTTGGCATGTATAGGTGCTTTTGAGTTATTTTGTTAAAAGCCATTTGGCTAACCAATGTAAAGGCTTGGATGCCTTGTTTATACATTTTGTAATGGTTTAGATATATGGTTTTTTGTGGTATGTTATCCCACCATCATGCTAAATGAATTGTTAAATGTTTATGTATATGTCATAATATAGACATATTTGTGCAATGTGACCAATTCATCAGAATTTGGAGGATCATAATTGGCAATGAGTAAATAATGAGCCAAAATCCATTGTTGAGGCAAATATTGCTATCATCCTTCAGACGACTGAGGAACATTATGGCATGCGTAAACCAATGATATGGGGTTTTCATGCAATAAGGTTTTATGGAGACCATTCATAACTATTAAGTGAATATTGCTTGTTAGTTGACATCCAATAAATATAAGTATGATAAAAAGATGTGACCTAGGGCTTGAAAAATAGTCTAATATGGTCCACATTGTGAGACACACGGGCGTGTGTCTAGGCCGTGTGTGACACACGGGCCACTCACATGGGCGTGCAGTATGGCCGTGCGTTCCCTGCACCTAAAATTTTAAGTTAGCATCAAGCACGGGCTAGAGACACAGGCGTGTGTCTTGGTCGTGTTAATTTAACAGGATGCTCAAGTTATGGACATGGGGTGAACCCACGGGCGTGTGCCATGGCCATGTCCATAAGTCAGTATAGCCCCACGGTTTGGGGGCATGGGCGTGTTCCCCTACCCACAGGCGTGTGTAAACCCCTACACGTGCGTGTAGGGTATTGTTCAAGGAAATCATGCCGAGGATTTGATTTTGTTTCGATTTATTCTTGGTATTAAATAAAGGCCTTGTAGGCCCGTGCAAATAAATCGACTTAAAGTTGAAAAAAAAATTTATGACCCGTATTTTCTGGTTCCGTCTGTATATCTGTCTGGTAACGCCTCGTATTTGTCCCCGGACATGGGTACGGGTAAGGGTTGTTACATTTAATGGTATCAGAGCACAGTTTAGTCGATTCTAAAACTACCATAGAGGATGTTAAAGTTTGTTATACATGCCAATATTCGAATGTTGATAGTGTGATATCTCCTAATTTTTGTATTGTTTTAAAATATAGTAAATGTCTTCCAATCAAGCACAAGATGAGTCTGAGGGAGCCGAGAGTCATATTCCAGCTTTCGTACGCCAGACTACTTTTGGTAGTACTAGAAGGTCTGTGCCTGAAGGTTGGGATGAGGCCTGGGCTGCTTTCTTTAATATGATGGATGAATAGTTCGGGGATTATTTGAGAAATCGCCCCAACATATCGCGACCTCCCCCGCCCCCTAACCAACCTGATGCTGATGTGCCACGAGGCGTGGTACCAGTAAGAACTGTTAAGGCCCCTGTAGATAAACTTAGAAAGAATGGAGCCAAGGAATTTTGGGCTAAAGTAGATGATGATGCCGAAAGAGCTGAGTTCTGGCTCAAAAATACTATACGGGTACTAGATGAATTATCGTGTACACCCGAGGAATGTTTAAAGTGTGCTGTATCTCTCCTAAAGGATACTGCATACCATTGGTAGAAGACAGTGTCCTCAGTAGTACCAAAAGAGGCTATCACTTGGGATTTCTTCCAAGTAGAGTTTAGGAAGAAATATATTAGCCAGAAGTTTTTAGACTTAAAGCGAAAGGAATTCCTGGAACTCAAACAAGAGAACAAGTCTGTAGCAGAATATGAGAGAGAGTTCGTACGATTAAGTCAGTACGCATCTGAGTGGGTCCAAATTGAGTCAGAAATGTGTAAATGTTTCGAGGAAGGCTTAAGTGAGGATACCATGCTGTTGATTGGAATTCTCAAAATACGGGAATTTGCTGCATTGGCTGATCGAGCCAAGAAGGCTGAGGAGCTTAGTAATGAAAGAAAGAAAGCAAAAAGAGAAGCTCGATTTGGGAGCAGAGGTCTGGTGGTAAAATGCTTTCGTTTTCCATGAAGAAAGTAAGGAGTCAGCAAGAACGCTCTACTTCATCGGTGGGATATTCAGGTAGAGCGAGGGGTTCTAAACGACAGAGTCAGAAGTCCTCCTCCCCAAAGGCGACTAGTGTGGGGAGTGTAGATAATCAAAGGCTGAAGTGTAAGAGCTGTAACAAATTCCACTTCGGAGAGTGCCGAATGAAGACTGGCACTTATTTCCGATGCGGTTCTTTTGACCATTTCCTCAGAGACTGCCCGGAAAGAAATGAATGGGAAGCAAGATCAACCCTGAAATCAAGTACTCCTGCTCTACGGGGTAAACCTCTGAGACATCCGGGGAATGTCAATGGTAGTCAAGCTGCGGATAAGAATACTGCAAAGTTTAAGGCTCGAGCTCCGGTAAAAACGTATGCGATACGCGCTCGAGAAGAAGCCTCTTCTCCTGATATTATCACCGGTACTTTTTCCCTTTTCAATACACATGTTATTGCTTTAATTGACCCAGGGTCGACACATTCATACATTTGCATGAGATTGATATCTAGGATGAAATTGCCGGTTAAACCTACGGAATTTAGTATTAGAGTGTCGAACCTACTAGATAGATCTGTGATGGTTAATAGAATCTGTAAGAATTGTTCTTTGATGATTTAAGGTCATTGTTTTCTGGCTAACCTTATGTTGTTACCATTTGATGAATTTGATATAATACTTGGTATGGATTGGTTAGCCTTGCATGATGTAATAGTAAACTGTGGAAAAAAGTATATTGAATTGAAGTGCTCGAATGGTGAGATTTTACAGGTTGATTCAAGAGAGTTGAGTACGCCGCCAGTGGTAATCACGGCAATGGTTGCCCAGAGATATATGAGGAAAGGGTATGAAGCCTACCTTGCATTCGTATTGAACACAAAAGAAACAGAGTTGAAGATTGAGTCTGCGCCAATAGTGTGCGAATATCCAAACGTATTCCCGGAAGAACTACTCTGATTGCCTCCTGAAAGGGAGATAGAATTTGGCATTGAATTAATGCCAGTGACGACTCCTATTTCTATTGCTCCGTATAGAATGGCACCAATCGAGTTGAAAGAGTTAAAAGCAAAGTTACAAGAATTGACGGATAAAGGCTTTGCATGGCCAAGTTTTTCACCTTGAGGTGCCTCTGTACTTTTTGTAAAGAAGAAAGATGGTTCGATGAGATTATGTATTGATTATCGACAACTTAACAAGGTAACTGTAAAAAATAAGTATCCTTTACCAAGAATTGATGATTTATTTGACCAGTTGAGAGGAGCCACCGTCTTCTCCAAGATAGACTTGAGGTCTGGATATTATCAGCTGCAGGTCAAGGAGTCGGATGTACCTAAGACAGCTTTCAGGACGAGGTACGGACATTATGAGTTTCTTGTCAGGCCATTTGGACTGACTAATGCACCAGCCGTATTCATGGATCTTATGAACAGGATCTTTCGGCCATATTTGGATAAGTTCGTCGTTGTGTTCATTAACGACATTTTAGTTTACTCTAAAGATGAGGCAGAGCACGCAAAGCACTTAAGAATTGTATTGCAAACTCTGCGAGAAAAACAACTATATGCTAAGTTTAGCAAGAGTGAGTTTTGGCTCCACGAAGTTGGATTTTTTGGTCACATTGTTTCGGGTGAAGGCATACGAGTTGATCCAAGTAAGATCTCTGCTATTATAGAATGGAATTCGCCGAGAAATGTAACCGAGGTTAGAAGCTTTTTGGGCTTAGCAGGTTACTATCGAAGGTTTGTGAAAGGATTCTTCGTGATAGCAACTCCAATGACGAGATTGCTTTAGAAAGATGTTAAGTTCGAATGGATAGAGAAATGTCAACAGAGTTTTGAGAAGTCGAAGACATTGCTAACTGAATCTCCTGTTTTAATATTGCCTGAACCGGGAAAGGAGTTTTTTGTCTACAGTGATGCATCCTTGAATGGATTAGGTTGTGTGCTTATGCAAGATGGCAAGGTGATAGCTTATACTTCACGACAGTTAAAGTCGTACGAGAAGAATTATCTGACACACGATTTAGAGCTTGCCGCCATTGTTTTTGCTTTGAAGATTTGGAGGCATTACTTAAATGGCGAGACTTGTCATATTTTCAGAGACCACAAAAGTTTGAAATACTTGATGACTCAAAAAGAATTAAATCTGAGACAGCGGAGATGGTTAGAACTAATTAAGGACTACGATTTAGTTATTGACTATCACTTGGGAAAGGCAAATATAGTCGCCGATGTGTTGAGTAGAAAGTCCTTGTTTGCACTAAAAACCATGGATGCCCATCTGGCATTGCTCGATGATGGTTCGATCTTGGCAGAGATTGAAGCGAGGCCGACATTCCTTCAGGAAATCTATAATGCTCAGTTTAATGATAGTGATTTGCAAGCAAAAAGGACTCAATGTGAGTTGGGTATTGAGTTTAATTTTTGAATTGGTTCTGATGAATGCTTAATGTTCAAAGATAGGGTTTGTGTACCCAAGAGTAGAGAGCTTATTTGGAGAATTTTACAAGAAGCACATAATAGTCATTTATCAATTCACCCGGGAAGTACTAAGATGTACAACAATTTGAAAAAGATGTACTGGTGGAACGGCATGAAAAGGGATATTTCCAAATTTGTAACGAAATGATTAGTATGTCAGCAAGTTAAAGCTGAACATCAAGTACCTTCAGGTTTGTTACAACCTACAATGGTTCCTGAATGGAAATGGGACAGAATCACCACGGATTTTGTAACGGGACTGCCTTTGACTCCAAAAAAAAATGTCATATGGGTCGTAGTGGATAAATTGACAAAGTTGGCTCATTTTATTCCGGTAAGAACAGATTTATCCCTTGATAGATTGGCTGAGTTGTACATTTTTGAGATAGTAAGACTACATGGAGTACCGCTGTCGATCATTTCAGATAGAGACCTGAGGTTTACTTCGAGATTCTAGAAGAAGTTACAAGAAGCCTTGGTACGAAGTTGAGTTTTAGTACGGCTTTTCATCCTCAAACAGATGGTTAGTTTGAGAGAATGATTCAGATTCTCGAGGATATGTTGCGTTGTTGCATCCTCGAATCTCAGGGTAGCTGGGAAAAATATTTGCCGTTGGTGGAATTTGCCTATAACAACAATTTTCAAATGAGGTGGAGTTTGAAAATGGCACCTTATGAAGCCTTGTATGGTAGAAAGTGCAGAACCCCGTTATATTGTAGAGAACTCAAGGAAAATCAGATTCATGGGGTTGATGTGATCAAAGAGACCGAAGAGAAGGTTAAAGTGATACGTGATTGTCTAAAAGCGACGTCAAATAGGCAAAAGTCTTATGCTGATCTGGAAAGAAAAGAAATCAAGTTCCAAGTTGGAGATAAAGTGTTCTTGAAAGTGTCTCCATGGAAAAAGGTGTTAAGGATTGGTCGTAAAGGCAAACTGAGTTCGCGATTTATCGGACCGTATCAAATCACCGAAAGAGTTGGATCGCTAGCCTATCGTTTAGCATTGTCTCCTGAGTTGGAGAAGATTCATGATGTATTTCATGTATCTATGTTAAAAAGGTACTGATCAGACCCCTCTCATGTGATTTCACTGACAGAGATTGAAATTAGACCGGACATGACCTATGGTGAGGAACCGATTAAGATATTGGCCCGCGAAGTTAAACAATTTAGAAACAAAAATGTGGCTCTAGTAAAAGTTCTATGGCATCGACATGGTGTGGAAGAAGCTACATGGGAGCCGAAAGAAACCATGAGAAGTCAATACCCGAGCTTGTTTGTTGGTAAGACTTTCGGGGACGAAAGTCCCTAAGGGGGGAGAAATGTAACATCCCAAAATAGGGCCTAGTCGAAATAGTGGTTTCAGGACCACAAATCTGACGTTAAAATATTTGTTTTATGATTTTTATGGGGTTCGAAATATGGGAATATGTTTACATTAGAGTTTCATGAAGAAATTTTAAGTATAAGATGTTCAATTGAGAATTAAGGATCAAATTAAATAAGTTTCAAAACATGGATTTTAAAAGCAATTTGAATGAAATTGCTTTGGATTATGAATTAGAGGTCCTTAAATAGTAATTTAACCAAGTTCTAAAAATTTGGACAAAAAAATGGGCTTGCATGGATGAATTTTAAAGAAAGGGTCTAAGGGCATTTTGGTCATTTACCATTTTAATGAATTAAAAAGGGGAAAAGGAAGTAAAAATCAGCCATCTTCTTCCCCATAGCTGCCGAAATTTTGAGCTCTCCATAGCTAGGGTTTTTTCAATTTCCAAGCTCAATAGTAAGTGCTCTCAAGTCCTGTTTTTAATATTCTTCGTATTTTTGAGATCCCGGTAACTTATTCTTTCCATTTCTACCCATATTTCATGCTAGGGTTTATGTTTAAAAATTTACCCATGCATGACATGCTTGTATTTTGAGAGTTTGTGGAGGAATATGAAAGGATGTTGTATGTTAAACATCTTTTTCTAGGTGAATTTCATGAAAAACCCCTATAGGGACTATTTTGTGAAAGTTATAAAATGTGTGGTAGAAATGTAAAATTAATGGAACTGGGAGTTATCATAGGAGAGAAAAATGTTTGACTAGGCTTGGGTAAGGTAGAAATTGCATGAGTTTCATTATACGAGCCTAGGGACTAAATCGTAAAAACGTGAAAGGCTAGGGGCAAAATGGTCATTTTGACTGGGGATGGAATTTAGACTTGAAATGGATTAAATGAATGGTTAATAATCTATTCTTATTGTTATAGACCCCGAGGAACAAATTCCAGAGGTCGATCGAGGGAAACAGAAGGTTTTGGAGTGACCGAAACATTAAAACAACGAATACCACGTAAGTTCGGATAACCTTAAGTAAACATATATTATGCTAAATTGTATACGTTAATAAATGTATGATGATGAATTGCATTTATTCAAAATACGTAATTGTATAAAATACAATTGTACAATGAAATGATGAAAAACGTCTCGGTTGAGGTTGAATGGGAAATCCGATGGAGGAACCCTAATTTACATGAAAAATGAGATCCTGCATATGTTGCAGTAAGGATTTAGCCCAGACGGGTAATTCATTGATCTCATCTCTAAAAAGGATCTAGCCCGGATGGTTGTTCCTTCCGAATGATTGAGCCTCTTGAAGAATAAGTGTGCACTGTGGATTTAGCCTGGATGGGTAATCCAAATAGGGTCTGAATTTAGCCTGGACTGGTACTTCAAATCCTAGCTCATTAAAGATGTTTTCCATGAATAGGATTTATCCTGGACTGGTAATCCCGGCATCACCTTATGAGTTTTCTGAATAGAGGATTTAGCCTGGACTGGTAATCTCACCATAAGAATGTGAGGTTCACGGGAGTGCATATCTGATATGATCATTCAAATGAATTGACGGATAATGGGTATTTTCATCAAGATTGCCTATAAACTCAACGAGACTAATATGATACACATGTATAAGATGAACTGTAAAGTGATGAGCTTATCTAAGTTAAATTCCATGGTGTTATTGATATATATATATATATATATATATATATATATATATCTAACACATTGATTGAGTGTATAATTAGGAAAAGCTTTTCATGCTAGTTGAGTTTACTAATCAAATATGGTTGAATGCTAAATTATCTAGTAAGTTTACTTTTCGGTTAATCGAGCTTACTAAGCATGTAAATGCTTACTCCTCTCTTTTCTCTTACATTTCAGAGCTTGTAGACTCATAAGGCTTGGAGGACGGTTGGAGATTACAACACACTATCAACTAGGTCCGCTTTGGTATATGAATACTTTTATTTTGTTAAGTTGGCATGTATAGGTGTTTTTGAGTTATTTTGTTAAAAGCCATTTGGCTAACCAATGTAAAGGCTTGGATGCCTTGTTTATACATTTTGTAATGGCTTAGATATATGGTCTTTTGTGGTATGTTATCCCACCATCATGCTAAATGAATTGTTAAATGTTTATGTATATGTCATAATATAGACATATTTGTGTAATGTGACCAATTCATCGGAATTAGGAGGATCATAATTGGCAATGAGTAAATAACGAGCTAAAATCCATTGTTGAGGTAAATATTGCTATAATCCTTCAGACTACTAAGGAACATTATGGCATGCGTAAACCAATGATATGAGGTTTCCAGCAATAAGGTTTTATGGAAACCATTCATAAGTATTAAATGAATATTGCTTATTAATTGACATCGAATAAGTATAAGTGTGATAAAAAGAGGTGACCTAGGGTTTGAAAAATAGCCTAACATGGTCCACATTATGAGACACACTGGCATGTATCTAGGCCGTGTGTGACACACGGGTCACTCACATGGGCGTGTGGTATGGCCGTGCGTCCCCTGCACCTAAAATTTTAAGTTAGCATCAAGCACGGGCTAGAGACACGGGCGTGTGTCTTATCCATGTTAATTTAACAGGATGCTCAAGTTATGGACACGGGGTGAACCCACGGGCGTGTGCCATGGCCGTGTCCATAAGTCAGTATAGCTCCACGGTATGGGGGCATGGGCGTGTTCCCCTACCCACGGGTGTGTGTAAACCCCTACACAGGCATGTGGGGTATTATTCAAGGAAATCATGCCGAATATCCGATTTTGTTTCGATTTATTCTTGGTATTAAATAAAGGCCTCATAGGCCCATGCAAATAAATCGACTTAAGGTTGAAAAGAAATTTTATGACCTGTATTTTTTGGTTTCGCCTGTATGTCTGTCTGGTAACACCTCGTACTTGTCCCCGGGCATGGGTACGGGTAAGGGGTGTTACAGGCCCAATGACATCCATGCCTCACATGGAGAAAGGTCGTGGAGAAGTCATGATATGAAGAGGTGAGAGAGGTACATGAATTTTATCTCCATAAATTTGACACTTGTGGCATTTCTTGGCATAACTGATACAGTCCCCTTCTATGGTGGACCAATAATGTCTGAATCTCATGATCTACCTAGCTATCATAAAACTATTAGCATGTGTTTCACAAACACCTTCGTGGACTTCTTCCAAGAATTTGAGTCACTTAATTCTAACAATCTCCACCTTGACACGAATTCTCAATGAACAAGTTCTTCATCGTGAACTCTCAACGAACAAGTTCTCCACCTCTTCCATAAAACCCCTTAAGGGTTTTACTTCAACAATGAACACCAACCAAGTTTAGCAATGCTCAAACTTTGTTATAGGAAGTGACTTAGTCATCATATCTGCAGGATTTTCATGAGTACTAATTTTACTCACAATAATATCACCACGAGTAATAATATCACGAACAAAATGATACCGAACATCAATGTGTTTTGTTCTCTCATGAAACATTTGATCTTTTGTAAGAAAGATGGCACTCTGACTGTCACAAAATATTGTGCTAATTTGAAGGTCTTCATTGAGTTCACTAAAGAGTCCCTTCAACCAAATAGCTTCTTTACAAGCCTTAGTAATCGCCATGTACTCAACTTTAGTATAGACAAAGCGACTGTAGTTTGCAAAGTGGCTTTCTAACTTATTGCACAACCTCCGATTGTAAAGACATAACCTGTGAGAGATCTTCTTCTATCAAGGTCTCCAGCAAAATCAGCATCAACATACCTAATGACTCCATCTTCAGTTCTTCCAAACTGTAAGCAAACATTAGTAGTACCTCGTAAGTATCTTAAAATCCACTGAACTGCTTTCCATTGTTCTTTACCGGGATTCGCCATATATCTCGCTAATCGCACTCGATCGCATATATGATAAATCTGGGCGTGAACAAACCATAGCATACATGAGAGATCCCACTGCACTAGAGTATGGAACATGTGACATGTACTCAATCTCATCATCTGATTGTGGAGACAACGTCGATGAAAGTCTAAAATGGGCTACTAAAGGAGTACTAACAGGCTTAGCACTCTGCATATTGAACCTGCAAAGAACTTTCTCAATGTACCCCTTCTGACTTAGGTACAATTTATTTGTTTTTCTATCTCTGAGAATCTCCATACCAAGTATCATTTTTGCTGGTCTCAAATCTTTCATCTCAAATTCTTCACTTAGTTAGGCTTTGACCTTTCTTATCTCTCCTTTATCTTTTACTGCTATCAACATGTCATCAACATAACGAAGTAGATACACAAAAGAACTATCACTATTTTTCTTAAAGTAAGCACAACTGTCAAAACTACTTCTTTTGAAATCATGAAAAGTCATAAAGGAATCAAACCTTTTGTACCACTGCCTTGGTGACTGTTTCAAACCGTAAAGGGACTTTTTCAGCAAACAAACATAATCCTCATTTTCTGAGACTGTAAAACCCTCTGGTTGTTGCATGTACATATCCTCCTCAAGTTTTCCATGCAAAAATGCAGTTTTTACATCTAACTGCTCAAGCTCCAAATCATGCATGGCCACAATACCAAGCAAAGCTCAAATCAAACAATGCTTCACAATTGGGGAGAACACATCTGTGAAGTCCACTCCTGGAACTTGACTGTTACCCTTTGCAACAAGCCTTGCTTTATATATGGGTTCTTCAACTCCTAGAGTCCCTTCTTTCTTTTTAAACACCCATTTACAACGAACAGTCTTCTTACCTTTAGGAAGTTTCACAAGATCCCATGTTTTGTTTTTGTGGAGTGATTCCATCTCCTCTTGCATAGCAAACATCCATTTTTCTGATTCTTCACAGCTAATCGCCTCAGAATAATTAGATGGCTCTTGATTCGTATCTATATCTTCAGCCATAATTAAAGCATAAACAACTAAATCAGCTTCAGCATACTTCTTTAGAGGTTTAATTTCTCTACTAGTTCTGTTTTTGGCGATAGAGTATTGCGGCGAAGAAGCAACTCTATTCTCAATTTTTATACTGGCTTGAGAAGTCGACTCTGTATTAATCTGATACTCCACCTGCTTTTGATTTTCTTTATTTGAAGAGTTTTTAAGAGATAAGTTAGGTAGCATAGCAGTTTCATCAAAAACAACATCTCTGCTAATCATAAACTTTCTATTTTCAGAACGCCATAACTTATAACCTTTTACACCTGCTTTATAACCAAGAAAAACACATTTAATGAATCTCGGTTCCAATTTTCCATTATCAATATGAGCATACGTAGGACACCCAAAAATCTTTAAATCAGAATAATTAGCAGGATTACCAGACCATACCTCTTGTGGAGTCTTTTTCTCAATGGCAACGGATGGAGATCGGTTGATCAAAAAACATTTAGTAGAGGCTGCTTCTGCCCAAAATGACTTTGGTAAGTTGGCATTTGACAACATACATCGAACCATCTCCATGATCGTTCTGTTCATTTGTTCTGCAACGCCGTTTTGCTGTGGAGTATGACGAATTGTCAAGTGTCTCATGATCCCTTCTGACTTGCACAATCTATTAAACTCATCAAAATAGAACTCCAAGCCATTGTCTGTATGAAGGTATTTTATCTGTTTTCCCGTCTGTTTTTCAATCATAATTTTTCAATACTTAAATGCGAAAAACACATCACTTTTCTGCTTTAGGAAGAACACCCAAACTTTTTTGGAAAAATCATCAATAAAGGTTAGCATATAATTAGCTCCACCTCTCGAAGGCACTCTGGATAGCCCTCACAGATCAGAATGAATATACTCCAACGTTCCCTTCGTGTTATGGATTCCTCTAGCGAATCGAACTCTCTTTTGCTTCCCAAAAACACAGTGCTCACAGAAATTCAGTTTATAAATTCCTTACCCATCAAGAAGTCCTCTTTTGCTCAATACTGCCATGCCATTCTCACTCATATGCCCTAGGCGCATATGCCAAAGTTTAGTAATATCATCATCGACAAGGAAGAGGAAGCGATAAATGCATCATCATCGATAATATGAGAGAACCTCTGCAAAACATATAACTTGGCAATTTTTCTCTGCCCTTTCATCACAACAAGGGACCCTTTGAAAATCTTTAAAACCCCACTTTTAGCTGTGTATCTGTACCCTTTTGAATCAAGAGTACTCAACGAAATTAAATTTATTTTCAATTCTGGAACATGCCGTACGTCACTAAGTGTTCTGACAACTCCATCAAACTTCTGACAACTCCATCAAACATCTTAACTTTAATTGTTCCAACACCTGCGATTTTACACGAAGCATTATTTCCCATCAAAACAACACCTTCGTATTAATCGCTTCGTAAGTTGTAAACCAATCCCGATTGGGACTCATGTGGAAGGTGCAACTGAATCAAGTATCCACTCCTCACTTACTTTAGAATCATTGTGAAGCGACTAGAAGTTCACCATCGCCAGTAGTCTTCTACAACATCGCCTTCACCAAAATTTTACGTTGTTTTCCTTTGATTCGCAGCCTCCCTTTTAATCTTATTTTTAGCTTATAGCACTCAGATTTAATGTGCCCTTTCTTCTTACAGAAGTTACAAGTTTTACCTCTATTTGAAGACTTCGATCTACCCTTAGATTTACCACGAGGATTCCGTTCCTGTGTCCTACCACGATCATCATCAGCATTCCGATCTTGTCTCTCACGAACAATGAGACCCTCTCCCTGATAGTCGAGTTTAACCACAAGATGTTTCATCTTATCATACGAGGTTAAAGAATCATAAACCTTATCAACTCTGAGAGACTCGCGACTATATAAAATCGTGTCTCTAAAGGTTGAAGAAGACTAGGGCAACGAACAAAGTAGAATCAACCCTAGATCTTCCTTATCATACTGAACCTCCATGGCCTCCAAGTTTGAGAGAATTTCTTTAAATATTGTTAAGTGTTCGTGTACAGACGCACCTTCCTCCAAACGTTGAGTATAAAGACGCTGCTTCATATGCAACTTGCTTGTTAGAGTTTTCGACATACATATTTATTCTAGCCTCTTCCATAATGCAGCGGCAGTCTTCTCTTTCATCACATCCTGTAAAATTTCGTTGGACAAATGCAGATGTAATTGTGTTAACGCCTTTCGATCCTTACGCTTCTTCTCTTTATCTGTTAATGTCGAAGGCATCTTATCTATCCCTAGCAGGGCATCCTCCAGATCCATCTGCGCAAGAACTGTTTGCATCTTAATCTGCCACAATGCAAATCTGGTGTTGCGATCCAACAGCGGAATTTCATACTTCAAAGACGCCATGATTGTGATTGAGATGAACAACTTGGAAGCTCTGATGCCAATTTGTGAAAAATAAAATAAAAAAATAAAATAAAGAACATACAAATTTTACGTGGAAACCCTTTCGGGAAAAAAACCACAGGCAGAGGAGAAGAAAATTTACTATGTCAAAAATTTGAATCAATACAAGAGGAATAGACTATGTCTATTTATAGGCTTGTAAAGCCATATTCTAGTAGGATTGAAACACCTTATCCTAATAAATATAAAATAGATGGAGTTTAATAAGGTTTAAAAAACCTTATTCTAAAATAAAATAAAAGAAGTCTAGTTCTATATGGATTTTACTTTTATTTTATTTTCCATCGTATTTTATTTAAATGAGAATTCGGGTCACTTAATTCTAACAAAGTCATATTCCTTAAGTTAGGAACACGACTTTTCTTAATTCCCGAAAATATTTTAATTAAAATCTCATATGCTTTAAAAAAATATTCGGTTGTCTTGGTTCAAAGAGAAAGTCAAATCCTGTAAGTTAGGGCACGACTTCTCGGATTTCCAAATACGGAACATTGCCTTAATTTTGAAAATTTCCTTTTTATGTATCAGGTTAAAATTAATGTGACGTGAATTGATTATAATAATGGTAAAAATATTAATAATCAAATCACAATAATAAAATAAATAAAATAACTTAAAATAAAAATGGAAAATGCACAATTTAAAAAAGATAAATAAACATAACATGAAGATATTAGAAATAATAAAACAACAAGAACAAAAAAAAAACATTAAAATTAAAATAATAACAACAATAATAAAAACGCATAATTAAAAAAAGAGTATGAATAATCTATTTTTTTTTAATGTAAAAGGAAGAAGAAATAATAATAAATAAAATAAAAAGTTTGTGGAAAGGTTGAAATAAAATAGATTTAAGGATTAAATCAAGATTAAAGTGAACTTAAAAGTAGAAATTTAAATAATTAAATATAAAATATAAAAATGCAAAAGTATTTAAAAAATAAAATAAAATAAAATAAGGACTGAAATTGAAAGCCAAACAAAATTTTAGGGGAGGAATCGGGAATTAAAATAAGGTGAAGGAACATAACGCACAAATAAAAATGAGGGACCAAAAGGGAAAATATTCCCTATCTTTCAAAACGCACAGTTCCAATATGGACTAAAATGAAACAATGCAAAAATCACAGGGTAAAATTAGAAAGTAAAAAAAAAAGAATAGGATTAAACTGAAAATGGGCAAAAAAGCGGAAGGACCGACCGTACAAAAAACCCCAGACGCTAGAAAACACGCAGATACTAGCTGTGCAGGTCGAGTCTCGGGTCGGCCCCCAAAACGACGTCGTTTTGGCGTTAAAGGTCCTAAGTGAAACTGCTTCATTTCACAACTGTTATTTAAATCAAAGTTTTTTTTAAAAAATTTTCAGTTTAACCTTGTTTTAAAAAAAAACTCTAAAAGTTCTTTCCCCTTTCTCTCAAAGCCACTAGGTCCAGTCATCAAACATCGCCGCGGCCACCGACCGTCGGCGACGGTGGCCGTCGTGGACTTCACCAAAAACCCCCGTTTTGAGCGCTCTGACGCATAAAGCCCGAATCTGGGGCAGTTTTTCGCAAAAACTTGACCAAAAAGAGAAAAACCCAAAAGAATCTCTTCGGTTTCTCTTTCGTTTTACCGAAGAGAACCGTCCATCATCTGGAACGATGCTCCACTCGCGTCGGTGGGATTCGAAACATACTAGTAAGTTTTCTTCTTTTTTTTTTGTATTTTTATGCCTAAAAAAAAAATAATAAAGAACAAATCACCTCTTGAAAATATGATCAATTCTTCTCTATATTTTTTTGAATCTTTTTGTCCATATTACAATTTGGTGAAGGCTTTTATAGCCAGTTTACAACTATTTAGCCACTATTTTCTGTCTGTTTCCTTTGCTCTGTTTTCTGCCTATTTTCTTTGCAGGTGTCGGGGTCAACGGAGGTAGATTTTGTCATTCTGGTGCAAAGAGGCAGTCCTCGGGCGGTGGGCACACTGACGGAGGCACGTGGAGTGTGCCGCCTGAAAAGGAGCTAGGGTTAGGCTTTTTCGAAAATGTTTAAACATTTTGGGCCACTGGGCCTTCAATTTTTTTGGGTTGTAATTTTAATTATTTTCTAGGCTTGTAACTTGTAACTGAACATTTAAGATTTGGACTTTTTTTGTTTATTTTCTCTTTGGTTTTTTGGTAGGCCGGGCAAATTTAGGCCTTTACAGTATGCATACATAATATTTTCTTAGGTACGTCTCTCAGGCCCTTCTTTTGCTTAATTTCGGATTATCAAACCACAAATACTTTGGGATGGGCTTATAGGATGGCCCCTGTTACATTCTTGGTATGGGTGGATGCAATTAGCCTTTACACGAAACTGAATTCATTCGTTCAATTGTTTACGTAACATCTAGTGTTCAAAACCAACACAACAATAGGAATGGTGATAAGTAATATGATATTTCTCGTCTTAAATTATATTATTTATATGTATATTTAATTTATTATTGATTTTGGTCATAACTTGAGTTACGGACTTTCATGTTGGACCTATAATATACTGATTCGAAGAAAATTAAAAGATTTATCTAAAGTTGTTTTACGGAAGAAGACGTTTAAAAATGGACTAAAAGTTTTAAGGCGAAAATAACTGAAAAACCTTAAAAAAAAAAAAAAACTCTACTTTATTTTGTTAAGGACACTTTTATATTTTCTACATTATATTATTTTGTTTTCTTTACTTTATGGTCTGAAAGTAAATAACCAAGATACATTGGTCAAATATACCAACAAATAGGACAAATTTTATCATATTACCAACTATGTCTCTAGTTACTGTTGGCGTCATAATTGATAGGTAAAATTGTCAATAACAAATATAACTTAATTTGTAAAAAGGAGGATTTTTTAAGTCATTTCTTGACTTAATTATTACCTGATTAACTCATAATTCTAAGTTCATTAGAGATCTCGTGACACCAATTGAATTAAAATAAAACAAACAGCTAAATTTATATTAGTAAGATTATTTAGGTAATTTAACCTTTTAAAAAAAAAATTCACTCTAGATTTAAACTTTGGCACCTCAAGAGCCAACTGTCTCAACCTTTTCAACACAATTAAAATATAATTAACAAAATTATTTATTTTTTATTATTGATAATATTACTCTTTTTCAAAAAATAATTGCTTAAATATTTTTATTCTTTTCACCCACACAACCGGAAAAAATTTAAGTGGGTAGCAGAATTGAATTATAAGGGAGGTAAAATATAAATTTACTACTATATTAATTTGTCATTTTTTAAAGGATTTGTAAAGTCATTTTACAGTTTTTTTGGGTAAGGCTATTGTTTACCTCTTAGATTTATTTTTATTGATGTCAGAAGTTAATTAGACATCAATTTAATTTAAAAAATAGTTTATATCACATAATACATAATAGATTAATATTTGTTTAAATTTCAGAAATATAGGGAATTAGTAATAATTTTTAACTTACACGAAATCTCGATTTTATATGTACTTGTTTTTTGTTCTTCACAATTTTCCTTAAGGATTGGATACCGACAATATTTTTTGTATATATGCAATACATACGTTTGCTTCAATCAATGATTTCTTGGTTTGCTTTCCTTCCCAAACTAACTAACTAAAAGCAATAGGTTAAAATAAGCCCCTAGACTCTTAATAAATTTAAAATTTAGTCTTTATTCTTTTATTTTTAGAAATTTAATCTCTTTATTTTTCAGATTTTAAAATTTAGGTCCAACTATTAATAGTGTTAAAATTACTTTGTTAAATTTAAGTTCATTAAAACGTCATTTTTTAGTTACGTTGTTACCAAGTGAGTATTTTTTTTATTTAAAAAAATGTCACACAAAAAAATTAATAGTATTAACAATTGGAGCTGAATTCTTGAAATTAGAAAAGCAAAGAGACTAAATTCTTAAAAATAAAAGTAAAATAACTAAAATCCAAATTTATGAAGAATACAAGGACCTATGAGATATTTTAACCAAAGGAAAAAAAATAAGATTATAAGAAGCAAAACAGATAGAGAAATAAATAGTGGCCATTGGGTTCTTAATGTTTGGAGCATTTTCGGTTAGTTAAAGAGTTGTTGAGAAATTGATGAATGTGCAATTTCTTATTTAAAATAAAAATCCTTAAATTAATATATATATATATATATATATATATTTATTGAAAATGGATGTCTATATAACTTCCATAACCTTCAAGATTTTTTTTTTCTTGTTACTCTTGCAACCCCAAATATTTATAGGGTACCTTAATTATATGTTTGTAACCTAAGGTGATTGAGGCTCTATAAATAGAGGTCATGTATAAGCTTTTTGATATCACAAGTGAAAGTTGAATCATCCTTTCATTTCTTTGTCTTTCTTTCTCTCTTAATATTTGTATTCTTCTTTAAGTTTTATAATACGTTATCAGTACGGTTTTATTCGAGAGTAATATGTTCTTAGTTTGTGTTAAAATTTTGTTGGAATCTAAGTATTGAAATTTAATTGTTTGGTTTAAGAATCATTAGAATCATGACTATTTGATATTTGTTTGGGAATGATCTATTTCTCTTCATTACAAAGGATGCTTAAAATCACTACTACTTATCCATGGTAATGTAAGAAGTGTTAGAATTAAGTGACCCGAATTCTTATTTAAATAAAATACAATGGTAAAATAAAATAAAAGTAAAATCCATATAAAACTACACTTCTTTTATTTTATCTTAGAATAAGGTTTTTTAAAAACCTTATTAAACTTCATCTATTTTATATTGATTAGAATAAGATGTTTCAATCTTACTACAGTCCTATTAAAATATGGCTTTATAAGCTTATAAATGGACATAATCTATTCCTCTTGTAATCATTCGAATCCGACATAGTGAATTTTCTTCTCCTTTGCCCGTGATTTTTTTTCGAAAGGGTTTCCACGTAAAAATTTGTGTGTTCTATATTTTATTTTATTTTCACAAATTGGTATCAGAGTTTTCGGGTTGTTCATCTCGATCACAGTAATTGCGTCTTTGAAGTATGAAATTCCGTTGTTGGATCGCAACACCAGATTTGGTTGTGGTAGATTAAGATGCAACCAGTTCTTACGTAGATAGATCTGGAGGATGCCCTGCTAGGGATAGATAAGATGCCTTCAACATTAACAAATGAAGAGAAGAAGCGTAAGGATCAAAAGACGTTAACACGATTACATCTGCATTTGTCCAACGAAATTTTGTAAGATGTGATGAATGAGAATACCACGGCTGCATTATGGAAGAGGCTAGAATAAATATATATGTCGAAAACTCTAATAAGCAAGTTGCATATGAAGCAGCGTCTTTATGCTCATCGTTTGGAAGAAGGTGCGTCCGTATACAAACACTTAACAGTGTTTAAAGAAATTCTCTCAAACTTGGAGGCCATTGAGGTTTAGTATGATAAGGAAGATCTGGGGTTGATTCTACTTTGTTTGTTGCCTCCATCTTATTCAACCTTTAGAGACACGATTTTATATAGCCACGACCCTCTCACAGTTGATGAGGTTTATGATTCTTTAACCTCGTATGATAAGATGAAGCATCTTGTGGTTAAACCTGACTCTCAGGGAGAGGGTTTCATTGTTCGTGGCAGACAAGATCAGAATACTAATGATGATCGTGGAAGGACACAGGAACAGAATCCTCGCGGTAAATCTAAGGGTAGATCGAAGTCTTTAAACTGAGGTAAAACTTGTAACTTCTGCAAAAAGAAAGGGCACATTAAATCCGAGTGTTTTAAGCTACAGAACAAGATTAAAAGGGAGGCTACGAATCAAAAAGGAAAACAACCAGAAAATTTCAGTGAAGCTGATGTTGTAGAAGACTACAGTGATGGTGAACTTCTAGTCGCTTCTATCAATAATTCTAAAGTGAGCGATGAGTGAATATTTGATTTAGGCTGCACTTTCCATATGAGTCCTAATCGGGATTGATTTACAACTTACGAAAAGTGTCTAAAGGTGTTGTTTTGATGCGAGATAATGCTTCATGTAAAATCACAGGTGTTGGAACAATTAAAGTTAAGATGTTTGATGGAGTTGTCAGAACATTTAATGACATACGACATGTTCCAGAATTGAAGAGAAATTTAATTTCATTGAGTACTCTTGATTCAAAAAGGTACAGATACACAACTGAAAGTGAGGTTTTAAAGATTTCCAAAGGTTCCCTTGTTGTGATGAAAGGGCAGAGAAAGATTGCCATATTATATGTTTTGTAGGCTTCTACTGTTACTGGTGATGCAGCTGTCGCTTCCTCTTCCTTGTCAGATGATGATATTACTAAACTTTGGCATATGCGCCTAGGGAATATGGTGAGAATGGCATGGCAGAATTAAGAAAAAGAGGACTTCTTAATGGGCAAGGAATTTGCAAACTGAATTTCTATGAGCACTGTGTTTTTAGGAAGCAAAAAAGAGTTCGATTCACTAGAGGAATCCATAACATGAAGGGAACGTTCGAGTATATTTATTCTGATCTGTGGGGCCATCCAGAGTGCCTTCGAGAGGTGGAGCTACTTATATGTTAACCTTTATTGATAATTTTTCCAGAAAAGGTTAGGCGTTCTTCCTGAAGCAGAAAAGCAATGTGTTTTCTGCATTTAAGTCTTGGAAAATTATGATTGAAAAACAGACGGAAAAGCAAATAAAATACCTCCACACAGACAATGGTTTAGAGTTCTATTCTGATGAGTTTAATAGATTGTGCAAGTCAGAAGGGACCGTGAGACACTTGACAGTTCGCCATACTCCATAGCAAAATGGCATTGCAGAACGAATGAACAAAACGACCATGGAGAAGGTTCGATGTATGTTGTCAAATGCCAACTTACCAAAGTCATTTAGGGCAGAAATAGCCTCTACTGCATATTTTTTAATCAACCAATCTCCATCCATTGCCATCGAGAAAAAGACTCCACAAGAGGTATAGTCCGATAATCCTGCTAATTATTCTTACTTAAAGATCTTTGGGTGTCCTGCGTATGCTCATGTTGATAATGGAAAATTGGAACTGAGATCCATTAAATGTGTTTTTCTTGGTTATAAAGCTGGTGTAAAAGGGTATAAGTTATGGTGTCCTGAAAATAGAAAAGTTATGATTAGCAGAGATGTTGTTTTTGATGAAACTGCTATGCTACCTAACTTATCTCTTAAAGACTCTTCCAATAAAGAAAATCAAAAGTAGGTGGAGCATAAGATTAATACAGAGTCAACTCCTCAAGCTAGTACAAAAATTAAGAATAGAGTTACTTCTTCACCACAATACTCTATTGCCAAAAATAAAATTAGAAGAGAAATTAAACCTTCAAAGAAGTATGTCGACGCTGATCTAGTTGCTTATGCTTTAAATGTGGCTGAAGATATAGATGCAAACCAATAGCCATCTAATTATTCTAAGGCGGTTAGCTGTGAAGACTTAGAAAAGTGGATGTTTGCTATGCAAGAGGAGCTTGAATCACTCCATAAAAACAGAACATGGGATCTTGTGAAACTTCCTAAAGGTAAAAATGTTGTTCGTTGTAAATGGGTGTTTAAAAAGAAAGAAGGGACTCCAAGAGTTGAAGAACCCAGATATAAAGCAATGCTTTTTGCAAAAGGTTACAGTCAAATTTTAAGAGTGGACTTCACAGATGTGTTCTCCCCAGTTGTGAAGCATAGTTCGATTCGAGTTTTGCTTGGTATTGTGGCCATGAATGGTTTGGAGCTTGAGTAGTTAGATGTAAAAACTGTATTTTTGCATGGAGAACTTGAGGAGGATATTTACATGCAACAATCAGAGGGTTTTACAGTCTCAGAAAAAGAGGACTATGTTTGCTTGCTTAAAAAGTCCATTTACAGTTTGAAACAGTCACCAAAACAGTGGTACAAGAGGTTTGATTCCTTTATGACTTCTCATGATTTCAAAAGAAGTAGTTTTGACAGTTATGTTTACTTTAAGAAAAACAATGATTGTTCTTTTGTGTATCTACTTCTTTATGTTGATGACATGTTGATAGCAGTAAAAGATAAAGGAGAGATAAGAAAGGTCAAAGCCCAACTAAGTGAAGAATTTGAGATGAAAGATTTGGGACCAACAAAGAAGATACTTGGTATGGAGATTCTCAGAGATAGAAAAGTAAGTAAATTGTATTTAAGTCAAAAGGGGTATATTGAGAAAGTTCTTTTCAGGTTCAATATACAGAGTGCTAAGCCTGTTTGTACTCCTTTAACAGCCCATTTCAGACTTTCATCTCTTTGTCTCCATAATCAGATGATGAGATTGAGTACATGTCACATGTTCCATACTCTAGTACAGTGGGATCTCTCATGTATGCTATGGTTTGTTCACGTCTAAATTTATTATATGCAGTCAGTGTAGTTAGCAGATACATGGTGAATCCTGGTAAGTAACACTGGAAAGCAGTTTAGTGGATTTTAAGATACTTACGAGGTACTACTGATGTTTGTTTACAGTTTGGAAGAACTAGAGATGGAGTCATTGGGTATGTTGATGCTGATTTTGCTGGAGACCTTGATAGAAGAAGATCTCTCACAGGGAACCAAGGTCGAAAAGATTGAGAAAAAGAACCATCTGATTTGATTCGTTCTCAATAGCCATGAGATGATCATCTTAGGGTGATCCTTTTGTCGACGGATGCTCCTATTACACTCGTAGTCTCTGAAGGATGAGAACCAACTATGTAGCATCTACATCGAGAATTCAAGTATTGTATACGTCATTAGTCCGATCCTTTGTAGGAACTACCCGTAATAACGAACTTGCAAGTCTTTACAATCGGAGGTTGTGCAATCAGTTGGAAAGCCACTTTGCAAACTACAGTCACTTTGTCTACCACTGAAGCTGAGTACATGGCGATTACTGAGGCTTGTAAAGAAGCTATTTGGTTGAATGGACCCTTTAGTGAACTTAATGAAGACCTTCAAATCAGTACAGTATTTTGTGACAGTCAGAGTGCAATCTTCCTTACAAAAGATCAAATGTTTCATGAGAGAACAAAACACATTGATGTTTGGTATCATTTTGTTCGTGATATTATTGCTCGTGGTGATATTGTTGTGAGCAAAATTAGTACTCATGAAAATCCTATAGATATGATAACTAAGTCACTTTCTATAACCAAGTTTGAGTATTGCTTAGACTTGGTTGGTGTTTATTGTTGAAGTTAAACCCTTAAGGGGTTTTATGGAAGAGGTTGAGAACTTGTTCGTTTAGAGTTCGCGATGAAGAACTTGTTCATTGAGAATTCGTGTTAAGGTGGAGATTATTAGAATTAAGTGACCCGAATCCTTATTTAAATAAAATACAGTGGTGAAATAAAATAAAAGTAAAATCCATATAGAATTACACTTCTTTTATTTTATTTTAGAATAAGGTTTTTTAACCCTTATTAAACTTCATCTATTTTATATTGATTAGAATAAGGTGTTTCAATCTTACTACACTCCTATTAGAATATGGTTTTACAAGCCTATAAATAGATTTAGTCTATTCCTCTTGTAATCATTCGAATTCGACATAGTGAATTTTCTTTTCCTCTGCCCGTGATTTTTTTCCGAAAGGGTTTCTACGTAAAAATCTGTATGTTCTATATTTTATTTTCTTTTCTTTTATTTTCACAAGAAGTTTAATCAACTTCTTTTGGAATTTGATTTGATTTCTATTAAAAATTTCAATTTATATAATTCTCTATTCGTATCTCTATGAATTTATAAAACCTTTCACGCATTTAGTAATTGGGATTTTTATGTGGAGATAATTTTTTTTTTGGTTCATTTTTAATAGAATTGATTGGGGTAATTTTAATTTTGATTAAGATATATGATTATTGTGGAATGGGGGTAAAAGTATTAACTTGTTATGAATTTTGAGATATTCACCCTGTTTGGATAGTTTCATGATTATTGTAAAATTTGAAATAAAATTATGCCATAAGAGGTGGAGGTTAGAAAATGTTTATATTTAAACTTTTATAGTTGTACAGTTACTTTAATCTAACATTATAATATTTTTGTATTTTGTTGCGTTATGATATATAAAAAAATATTATCTAATCATGGTGATTTATTAGTAACATTAATTTGTTATTTGTTATATTTAATATATATTTTATTTATACCTATTCATTTTATTTTTACACGAATAAATAAAGTTTTTGAATATCAGAAAATTTTATCGTTTATGTTGAAAAGAAGGACAAAAGTGTATATTATTTAAAATAAATTAAACATTCATTAATGTTATATAATAAAATGATTAGATGCTTCTAAAAAGCTAATAATATTGCATCAAACTGTAAAAGGCTTTTTAAAAGCTAATATTTTACCTCTTTGTGATGCAAAATTTTGTAAAATATAATATTATTTTTCAGATTAAGAAGATATATGTTGAAAGAAACCTTTATGTGTTTTACATTAAAATCATATATAGAAATAACATGAGATACTTGTGTATTTGTATTATATATATTCCCCAAAGGAATACATTACACTTATATGATTGAAATATCTAACGTGCTCCTACAATAACAATATTGTGAAAAAGACTTTAAAAAATGTTTTGAAACGATCTTATACCTTCTAGTGCCTAAGTAAAATAATAAGTTATTGATGAAAAACCATGAAATTCTTCCCATTTGTTTTGCTCTATTCCCCGAAGTAAATGTAGCAGTACATAACAATTATGAAAAATGAAAACATAGAGATCGTGGTTTTCGTTGTAATTGAGAATGTGGTAGGAGTCGTACTAATAACTGTTATCATGGTGGTTATAATAGTGGTACTTCTAACCATTAGAAAAAAGAATACTAATGAAAAACAAGAAAATTGTGGTCAAAATATTTGAAGGTTATTGAAAATCCATGCTACCAATGTAGTATGAAAATGCATGGGTCACATACCTGTCCTTCTTTTAAACATCTAGTAAAAATTTATCAAAGAATTCATTAAAAAAACAAAGGGAAACAATATAGATACAAACTTTGTTATCCAAAATGATGAAATGGATAATAATTTTTCGACAAAAGATAACAAATTTTATTATGATGCCAAAGCTAGCCATGTATACAAGGATGATGATTTTAAAGGCCTTAATGGTATAGCTCGTTTGTATGTTTTTAATTTTCATTCATAAGAAACAGTTTTATATTTTTTTATGACTATTTGTAATTTTTTTTAAACAATGTTTTCCTTTAAAGAAAAATATGATTTTTTTTGTTCGTTTGTTAAACCCAAGAATAAAGACATATGTCACGTAGATTTTGCTACAACATATTCTATTTTTAAAGGTAAAAAGGTTATTCTCATTTAATACCATATTAGGTAAATACTAAAGTAATAAAAGGCTCCAGAAGAGCTATGATAATATTATTTCAAGGGTAAAATATATTATAGGTGATGCATTGTTTTCATCTAAGTTTCAAATAAATTTAGCTTTATAGATATTCGCTGAAATAGATATCATATCAAGGATAAATGAGAAAAAAATATATTGAATATCTATATATTGACAGTGAAAAGAAATATGATTTAGGAAGACTACTTGTTTTTTCATCAAGTTTATATTATACACATATTAGTGAAATTGAGACACATGTTACTATAAACCAGAAGTTTGTAGAACCACATACTTTTATTATTTGGCATGACTGGTTAGGTCATGCTGGATAATATATGGTGAGAAAATTAACCAAGAATTCATATGGATTTTCATTACAGAACCAAAAGATTCTTTAATTTAATAGAATTATCATGTATTGCTTGTTTTCAATGAAAATTGATTATTAGAAACTCACTAGCTAAAGTTGAGATTTAATGTCTTGCATTTCTTAAATGAATATGGGTTCATTCATCCACCATGTGGATGGTTTTTATATTATGTGATTTTCGTAAATGTATCTACAAAATAATCACATATGTGATATCAACTCACAACCTATCGTTTGCGAGATTGCTTCTTTAAATAATTAATTTCATACAATTCATTTTGCTAATGTTGGTGAGTTTACGTTCCAAGTTTTCAATGATTATTATATGTTGATTAGGATAAAAATTGAACATCCTGTAGCTTATGTTCACGCACAAAACGATTTAGCTAAATTATTTATCAAACGCCTCCAACTAATAGCTAGGCCATTACTTATGAGAACAAAACTCCCTATTACAAATTACGGATATGCTATTTTGTATGCAGCAGCACTTGTGCGCATCAGGCCAACAAATTATAATAAATACCTC
Organism: Gossypium anomalum; assembly: GCA_025698475.1. Lineage (NCBI taxonomy): Eukaryota > Viridiplantae > Streptophyta > Magnoliopsida > Malvales > Malvaceae > Gossypium > Gossypium anomalum. The sequence goes on from CM046961.1 coordinate 89,172,026, forward strand.
TCATTACAATTGGCATTTGGTCATGAGCCAAATAGTTCTCATCTTAGAATTTTTGATTGTGCGGTATATGTTTCAATTGCTCCACCAAAATGCACAAAGATGAGTGAGTGCTCATAGAAGGTTGGGAATGTACATTGATATAGATCTCCTTCTGTTAATAAACATCTTTGAGATATTAATTGGAGATTTAGTTATGACATAAGTTGCCAATTATTATGAGATAACTTTCCCAACATTAGGGGGAGAGAATAAAAAACTGGATGAAAAAAAATACTTAGAATGAATTATCATTATCTAAAATTCTTGTGAAAAGAAATGTGAACCAAAAGTTCAGTAGATAATTTATTTTACAAATAAACTATCAGATTTATTTACTTACCTAGAGAGAATTACAAAATCTCACATACCAGCTGAAAATGCTCCAATACAAATTGATGTCCCAATAGGGTAAACTATTAGTGTAAAAGAAAGTAATCCACGCCTAAATCATGGAAGACCAGTCGGTTCCAAAGATAAAAGTTCTTGTAAAAGGAAAGGAGAAAATATTCAAGATAGTCATATTGTGAAGACAAGTGCCCAAAAAGAGGCAAAAGATATAACTAATAATAATAACCCAAAAGAGGTTCAGGTACCTGAAAATGGTGATAACGAAGAGATCTCAATAAATTATATTACTTCAAGAAAAAAATAGAACTAAAAAAATATAGTTGTCGACAACAAATTTGCTTATAATGTTTCTATTGAAATATCAAAAGAAAATGAAGATCTTGAACCTAGAGGTGATCATGGGCCGGGCCGGGTCGGGTTCGGGCCGGGCTCAAACAAAATTTTAGGCCCGTCTACTAGGCCCTGGCCCGGCCCGACCCGAAATATGGGCCTAAAATTTTGCCCAAGCCCGGCCCGAAATAAAATTACTAAGCTTGAGCAGCCTGCCCGCCCATATTAAATTTTTTTCTTATTTCATTAAATAAAAATTTTAAAAATATAATAAATCAAATATATTTAAAAACATAAAAATAAATATTAAAACAAATAAAAATAATACTAAAACAATTCTTAAAACAATACACAAATTAACAATATAATAAAAATAATTACATTAAAAATTTAAAATAATTTAAAATAAAATAAAAATATATATTAATATATAATTGGGCAGGCAGGGCCCGGCCAAAAACTTCTTACCGAGCCCGGCCCATTTTCTAAACGGGCCTCTTTTTTTGCCCAAGCCTATTTTTCGGGCCTATATTTTTACCCAAACCCTCCCATTTTTCAAGCGGGCCTTGGTAGCGTCAGACATGCCAACCCATGATCAGCTCTACTTGAACCTAAATCTATTAAGGAATGTAGAAATAAAAAAGATTGGCAAAAAATGGAAAGATACAAATCAAATTAGAATTGAATTCACTTTCTAAACGTGAGGTTTTTGGACATGTAGTTCAAACACATAAAGATTTAAATTCGGTAAGATATAAATGGGTATTTGTGCGAAAACGAAATGAGAAAAATGAAGTTGTAAGATATAAAGCACAACTTATAGCACAAGGATTTTCACAAAAGGCTCAACTTGATTACGAAGAGACATATTTTCCTGTGGTGGATACAATCACATTTAGATACCTTATTAGTATGGTAGTACATGAAAAACTTGACATGTGTCTAATGGATGTTGTTACAACCTATTTGTGTGATACACTTAATAGTGAAATTTATATGAAAATCCCTAAAAGATTTAAAATCCTAGAAGGATATAGAGTTTCTTAAAAAATTTGCTCGATCAGATTAAAGAAAAGTTTATATGGATTAAAACAATCTGGACGTATGTGGTACAATCGTCTTAGCGAATATTTGTTAAAAAAAGTTATAAAAACTATCCAATTTATCCATGTGTTTTTATAAAAATGTCCAGATTAAATTTTGTGATAATTGTTGTTTATGTTGATGGTCAAAATATTATTGGAACTCCTGAATAGCTTTAAAATGTAGTAAATTATTTAAAGAAAGAATTTGAGATGAAAGATTTTGGAAAAACAAAGTTTTATCTTAACCTGCAGATCGAGCATTTAAAAGATGGAATTCATTTCCATTAATCCACTTATATGAAAAATATCTTAAAGAAATTTTACATGGATAAAGCACATCTATTGAATACCCTGATGGTTATATGATCGTTAGATGTGAATAAAGTTAAATTTTGTCCTTATAAGAATGATGAAGAGTTTCTTGGTCTTGAAGCACCATATCTAAATACCATAAGGGCATTGATGTATCTTGCAAATAACACAAGACTTGATATAATTTTCGTTGTAAGCTTGTTAGTAAGATTTAGTTCTTCTCCAACACGTAGACATTGGAATACGTCGACTCAAAGATGTAATGTGATGTTGTCATTTGGGAGAGTCAAATACACGTTGCACTCCTTTCTTTTAACCAAGGTTTTGCCCCATTGGGTTTTTCTAGTAAAGGTTTTTAACGAGACAAATTGTAATAGGAGATTGTGTACTCTTTTTCCTTCATTAGGTTTTTATCTGACAGAGTTTTTCCTAATAAGGTTTTAACGAGACACTTTCATTAATGAACATTCAAGGGAAAGTGTTGTAAAATGGATGTCCACATAACTCCCATAACCCTCGAGAATTCATTTTCTTGTAATCCTTAAAAATTTATAGGTTATATTAATTGTATGTTTGTAACCTATGGTGATTGAGGCTCTATAAATAGTTATGTATAACCTTTTTTGATATCCCAAGTGAAAGTTGAATCGTCCTTTCATTTTTTTGTCTTTTTTTTTCTCTCTTAATATTTGTATTCTTTTTTTAGTTTTATAATAATATCTATATTTATAAATTTGCATTTACTGCATTGATAATACAGATATAAAAAAATTCTTTAAATAATAAAAATATTAATTAGCACCCACAATTAATAAAATATAAATGAAGGATGTTTATATGGTTTAGTTTTTTTTTAACTTTTTAATTACCACACGTTTATTTTTAAACTTTTGTATTATGATAAATTATTATTTATAAATTAAAAATATTTTTAATACAAATACAATTTATGAATATTGTAAATAATAACTAGAGTATTAAGATGTTAAAATTGTACTAGGGAAGGATTACAATTTTAAGCATTGATGGTTGGTTAATATATATTATTTAAAAGAGCATATCCTCTTATGTTAATGTTTTGCATTAAAAATGTAGGCACAAACTTTGCATGAACTGATTGGAAAGGGAAGAAGGTAGTACCATATAATGCTCTACTCTCTTTATATTAATACATTTCGTATTTTATTGACTGATGCTCAACTTTTCTTTTAATTAAAATAATGTAATGTCTAATTCTTTTCAATTTGGTCCTTTTTTTTAATTATTTTTTATGTGCATGTATATCAAAGTAATTTTTCTTATGAAATCTGATAACCCTAATTTCCAATAATACTAATACATAGACAAACTTATAAAAGAAATTATCATGGAGGTTGAAAATGAAGGCTAACTGATTGGGGGTGAGTTAGTTGGGGCGAGCCGTTTGCATGGGAGAGAGATAAAAAAGAAAAGAAAAAAACAGTAGATATGGAATATATTTAATCACGAATAATACATGTCAGAATAATTACTATTAGAATTAATTTAAATATAAAGATTTGTTGACATTTTAAATATTAAAAATTATTAAATGATGTTTTTAAAAAAGTAATAACGATTAATTAATTAAATTAAACTCCAATGTTTTCTAGTTAAGTAAAAAATGATATATTAAAGGGGAAAAAAATTGACAGTTACAAGGAGGGACTAGCTGAAATCCATTGATAACTAAACTAACAAACTAGAGTCGGGCACGATATATCCCACAAGGCTGGCTGGCTGACAGGCAGGCAGTCAGGCACGCAGGAAACAATCAAAACCATCCATCCTCTCTCTTCCTTTCTCCCTCTTTCACTGTCATTACCACCCATTTTTTAACCCATTTCTTCCCTTTCAAAGGTTTGTATCTATTCTGCAATAATCCAACATATACAATGTTTCTTCTTTTCTTCTTATACTAATTCATCTTGTTTTCTAAAGGGATACTTTGAGACCTGAAAGGAGAACAACAATGAAGGTGTACGAGGAGAGTGGCTGCTTTGATCCTCACTCCATCCCAGATTGTCAGGAACTGATGGGGTTGCCAGGGGCCACCCCCACCAACTGTCACAACAGTTCGGAAGACACCCTTAATGTCTCTTCTTACAATCACCATCACCACGAGGATGCCTCCGCCGCCTTGGATATGGAACCCCACCAACACTACTTGCTTGATAATACTACCAACAGTCATTCCCATTTGATTCCCTATCCAACTCAGGACCTTCCTTATGATCAGTCCCATTGGGAAAGTTTCAATGTGCTGCCATCTTCTCCATCCCCAGAAGCTGCTGCTGCTGCTGCCGCCGCCGCCGCCGCCGGTGCTTACACTCCTACACCTGACCTTCTCAGCCTTTTCCATTTACCTAGATGCTCTTTCCTCCCTAATCCCTCCATTTCCTTTGAAACCACACCTGGCTCCCCTTCTGTTGTGTACGACCCACTTTTCCATCTCAACCTGCCTCCTCAACCTCCTGTTTTCAGGGAGCTGCTGCAGTCTCTGCCTCATGGCTACACCGTTCCAGCTGATGACAAAGATGCCGCTGGGGTTGGAGGACTTTATCATGATGGGGACAATGGCATAATTCAGTTCACCAGGGACATCTCTATGGCAGGCCGTGCCAAAGACAAGGATAAAGCTGGCAAAACCACCAAACACTTTGCCACTGAGAGGGAAAGGAGAGTCCATCTAAATGACAAGTACCAGGCTTTAAGGACAATGGTCCCTAGTCCCAGCAAGGTAAATAACCAACCACTTCATCCTTAAACAGCCTGTTTCTTTTATGACAATTGCACTAACAATGTTTCATTCTTTTGATGTTTGTTAATATGTTTCTTTGGTGGTGGGGGAAACATAATTTTCGTTGCCTATACCCAAGAATGATAGAGCATCCATAGTTGACGATGCTATAAAGTACATCAAGGAACTTCTTGGAACTGTTCGTGAGCTTCAAATACTGGTGGACAAAAAGAGATGCGGCCAAGAAAGGAGCAAAAGGCTTAAGACTGAAGATGCGGCTAGTGCTGCTGATGCAGGCGATGTTGAGTGCAAGCCTTTAGGTGATCCAGACCAATGCTATAATACTTCCTTGAGGAGTTCTTGGCTTCAAAGGAAGTCTAAGGATTCTGAGGTTGATGTACGCATCGTTGATGATGAAGTTACCATCAAACTTGTTCAAAGAAAGAAGATCAACTGCTTGCTGTTTGTGTCCAGACTCCTTGATGAGCTTCAGTTGGACCTCCAACATGTTGCTGGTGGCAACATTGGTGACTATTACAGCTTTCTCTTCAACACCAAGGTAAACATCTCTCTTACACATACATATTGTTTTATCCAGCATATGTATGTTTGACAATTTTGAGTATATTTTTGTTGGAATGGTCATAATTCCATCGCTCCTGTCCGCGATGCAGATATACGAAGGCTCTTCGGTTTATGCTTGTGCCATAGCCAACAAGCTCATCAATGTCGTGGATAGACAGTATGCAGCTGCTCCACCAACTAGTAGTACTTCTCTCTAGTTTAGCAGTGATGGAAGGGGTTCCATGTTTTATGTTTCCGTTTCAATGGAAATGAACAGCTTCAGTTGATGAGTTATCAAGCATTTCTTTGAATAGTACTGTTAATCAAGGATTCCATGATGCTACTTTATTTTCAAAGTATTGATATATAGATGCACTAGATATGGTTTTTTTATTTTGGTACAGTCTAAAGATGCACTAGATATGGTTTTTTATTTTGGTACAGTCTAACTGTTCATTATTGCTTTAGTTTTATATATATACCACCAGCAGGGTTTTTGCTATAATGAGTTGAAATTTTGGTTAGAAATTAAGAGGAAAAAACAAAAACAATTTGACAAACTGTGATCCTCCATTGATTTTCCTGGTGATAGCTACCCACAGTTTTAGTTGTTAAAGGAGGAGGAGAAATTTCTATAGGAACAGTATTCCAAAGTGAGGTATGTTTACTCATTACTGTTTTTAAGTAGGCTTTCTTTGTTTCCACATTCTGAGTTGCTTTGAAATGCCAAAACAGTCAATTCTTTCACTTTCAGTTTTGAAATGGATGTTGAGGAATGATGGGCCATATTTTTCTCTGCACTTCCTGAATTTGATTGGTTTTCACCTTTACTTAGGTAGGTCTCTCTTCTCTTCTAAGGATGTGAATGTTCCATTCATAATGTTATGTTCAAAATGTATGTATGCATACGTAATATTTTCTTATGTAGGTCTCTCAGGCCCTTCTTTTGCTTAATTTTGGGTTATCAAGTGCTACTAGTAGTATGACAAACCACAAATACACTTTTGGGTCATGGAGATGGGCTCATAGGATGGCCCTGTCACATTCTTGGTATGGGTAGATGCATTTAGCTCATACATGAAATTGGATTCATTCATTCAATTAGCATCTAGTGTTCAAAACCAACACAACAACTAGGAATGGTATTAAGTGCGTAATTTTCTATTTATTTTTGTCTTGAATTATATTATTTATGTGGGTTATAATACTATTTATATTTATGTTTTATTTATTATCGATTTTGACCATAACTTGAGTTACAGACTTCTGTTTTATGTCTATAATATACCGATTCAAAGGGAATTGAAAGATTTGTCTAAAATTGTTGCACAGATGTAGCCCAAAAACGTTAGGAAGATGTTCAAAGTTGATCTAAAAGTTTGATGCAAAAATAGCTTAAAAACCTAAAAAAAGAACTCTATTTCATTAACGATACTTTTGCATTTTCTCTATTATATTATTTTTGTCATGTAAATAGACATGATTAGGTTAAGATTAAGGAGACTCAGGCTTAGCCATTCTTAGTTTTATTTTGTTTTCTTTATTGTATGAATTTTAAACTCTCTTTTCTAGTTGAAGTAATATTTGAAGTTTGATTCTACATGTTTGTGTGAGATCAAATTGATCTTAATCATTACTTATTTTTTTTAGTATTTACATGTCTTCTGGTTTAATTACAATTGTTCAAGTTTGTTAAATATCGATAGCTATTTGATAGCTTAGAATAATTGCTTTATCAATTAGATAAGTAGTCAATTGATTGGTTTCTAATATTTGTGATAATTGCATAATTATTTGTGTAGTGTAGGCACGCGATTTAACTTAAATAAAATTTGATATTGTGATTATTATAGGATTGTTTATCAATAAGAGAAGTAATTAATAACGGTTGTCTTACTTATCGAGAATCTAAGAAGAGATTACGTTGCTAGGAGATAATCGATGATTATAACCAATTTATTAAAGAACATCGACATTTATCTTTATATCAACTATAAAACCCTTAAATTAATCTGATAATTTACTTTTACTAGAGTTTTTCCTCATTCATTTTCTTATATTTTAATTTATTATTTTGTTTTTCTTTTAATTTTAGTTTTTAATTCTAAATCTTCTCATTTATTCTTATGTTGTTTGTTAAAAAAATAAAATTATCATCAGATAGGATCTTACTTGTCATTTTCTACAAATTCATCTTCTTTGAGTAGATATTATTTTCGATTTTCGACAACCGTACAAATGGCTACCACAAGCTAATAACCAGAATGGAAGAATCAATCATCTAAAGGTGCTTTCTTGCACCCAATTAGGCAACGAACACTCAGAGTTAAAGCTAAGATCCTTTAAGGTTCGCTTCGATTTGACAGGACCCGGCACACCCTTTAGGCTCGGGGATCTCTGCTGATAAGCACTACTCCTGCTGCCATTCATCTTATAACTGCTTGGCACTTCACTTGTAATAGAAGATATAAGACACAGTTTGTTCTTATATGGTGAGTAGCTTTCAGACTGAGTTTCAAAACTTCCAGGCCTTACCTTTGGTGAACTGAATGATCTTACCTTTGCCCTTGCTGATTGTGTAGCAGCCATGTAAGGTGGAACTACAGGAGAGGTTGGAAAAGAATTGTCTTCTCCCAAAGAACACTGCTTCTTATGAAACGATCTTCGTGGAACTGGTACTACCGGAGACTCCAATCCTTCCGAATTATAATGATATGGTCTCGGAGAAGTCTTCAGCCTTAGATGTTTTGCTCTGTTTTCCTCCATGGGCTTGCGATTCGAGGTCCAAACCGAGTCCAAATCTTCAAGTTCTTTACTTTTAGTGACTTGAGTATCCACCCATTCGTCTAACCAGTACTTTAATCGTCCATTACCTTTGTTTAGTTCTGATTCAGCTGACTTCTGCAAAAAAAAATTTCAAATTCATCAGAACAATGCACTAGGAAAGAAAAAGACAGAAGCCAAAGAGGGTTTACCCTATGAACATATGAGTATTCCTTTATCCGTTCTCTTTTGATTGCAGCTTCTTTCCTGCTTAAAACCATCGCTTCTGCCTCTTCCTTTGTCAAAATGCTATCATCCCATCTTCTTTGACTGTTTATGTCCACCTGCAATTTTTTGAACATTTATGTCAAAATCATGACATGAAAATCCTCAATCGCGATATAGGAGTTTGGCATATACCTTAATAATCTTGTCTTCCAATGTCACCAACTGTTTGGTCTCATCATATTGCCAAGTACCTTCTGCCATTTGGAATCTCATTGCACTAACCTGAGACTGAATATTCACAATTGATTGTAAGCATTTTAGAGTATTCATTGCTTGTCGTCTCACAGCCGATCCGCGGATGATTGCTTGAAGCCTCACTATCCCCTTCAGCGCCCGCAAAGCTTTCCTTGCCTACAAGTTTCTCCAATATCAACTTCATCATCGATGCAATTTTTGTTCATAATAGTTAGCCAAATTCTCAGCTCAGTTTTCTTACAAGAAACTAGAACGACAAATCACTAAAAAAAATAGCCAAAGGAAAGAAGGAAGTTCAGTAGAGTGATGAACTTACCAGGTAGCCCCGAAAGGTAGCTTGGATTTTTGTGGCAGCAAGTTCTTGAACATCCAGGGCTCGTTCATCTGTTTCCCCATCACATATATGGTTAGAATGAAGGGTACCATAGGGTGGAACAACCTCGGCCGCAACCTGAGCGGCTGCAACACCTGCTTCGGCGGCAGCAGGTGTGGTAATAGCCACAGCTACATGCTCATCCTTTGTCACGTCGTTTGGTGGTGCTGTCAACCTCTTGGTCCTTAACCTTCCAAACATCCATTTCCTTTTTTTCTCCTTCTGACAAATAGATAACATCCACTCATAAAGGATAAAGCAAAAAAAAAAAAAAAAAAAAAAACCTGGGAAACGGCAGTAAATAGCAAAAAAAAAAGTTACCTTCTCTGTTCTTGCAATTGTCTCAAAGAGAAAAAACTTCTTCACTAGACTGAACCAGCTCTTTTTCTTAGCCATTGTAGATCTTTCACTGCAGTAAAAAAAAAAAGGTTTCTTGTTCAAGTTATTTTCAGTAATTATGAAACTTAATGCACCTGAAAATGGAGGAAATGTACAAGATGAAGCATAATATAAAGAAGATCGCTTGGGAAAGGTGCAGTGAATTCTTACCCATTTCCTAAAATCCCGTGATCCGGAGAGTCAAACAGGAATCACCGCTTCAAAAAAACTTGGATAGGATTGCCGGGGATTTAGATCAACCATTGTTTATTACAACCAAGAAAAGTGGGGGACTTGATCACATAAACTGAAGAAACCCCAAAATATTTCCTTGAGAAACTGAAGCCACAGACACCCAAAAGTTTGATTAAAATCTAGCCATGTACAAATAAAGATCTGTCCAAGGATTCATAGTTTTTCTTCATGATGAGTTTCATCTGTTCAAAGTTGTGGGCCTTCCAAGCAACCACTGTATGACCAATAAAAATAAAAATAAAGCCAAGCTATACAGTATTTCATGGAGGGAAGCTCTCAATGAATTATGAGAAAGTCTCACTGTCTGAGCTTCATGGCATGGGGCCTTTCCATCCTTTTCCAACTCCCCACTTTTTCTCAAGTCCTAACAGACATTTGAACATGTCTGTTGGGAAGGAAATTACTTTCTTATCCCTTCACTTATTCCCTTTTCTTTTAATATTGGGGTTGAGTTTTGAGATAAGATTACTAAACTTTGCTATGCTTTCCATGGCTATGGAATTTAACCTAAAATTTCAATTTAAATTCGTGTATAAATATATATTAATATAAATATATTAATATTTTTTAAAAAATTAAAAAATTGTATCTATATTTAAAAAATTATTTCGTGAAATTTTAACTTGATAATATGATTTGGTGTATCAATTTAAATTAAAAAAATTTAAGAGTATATCTAAATACTTTGGTTGAAATTATATATGAAAAACCTAACATGTTTTCCTAATTAACACCTTGAATTTTGCCTTTCTCTTGATAAGAGTAAGGGCATGATGTGATATACTTTCACTTTGCCCTCAAAGGAAACTTATCCTTCTTTTTAGAAACATATGGACCATTGCCTTAAAGCACAAGTAGTACACTGGGATACTATTATATAAGTTAAAATATATGGGTGGTACCTATATTATAGGGACATAATTAACTTAGTTCCATTACTATTAAATTAATTATTTTAATTATTATACAATTAAAAGGAATTATATAAGTTTAAATTGTAATAGAGTTAACATTTATTGTATAATCAATTGAGTTTTAGCTCGATTGGCATAAGTATTGTTTCCAATACAGGAGGATTAAAGCATATTATCCTCCTAGTTAAGGATTGTAGAAGTGCTATGGGTGATTTTAGGCATCGTTTCAAAATAAAGCAGATATGATCAGAATTATTAAAAATATATATTTATTATATAAAAATATTTTGATTTTTTTTCAATTGTAATTCCATTCCAAATAAAAGATTTTATTTACAAAACCATAAAAATTTAAAAAATATTAACTCTATTAAACAATGAATGATATTTTTTAAATAATAAATATTAGCTCTATTCTAATTTGTTTTTATTTTATTCTTTTTAATAGTACAAATTAAATTGATCCATTTAATCGTAATAGGACTAATTTAATCAAGACCGTATAACAGAGGTATTAAAATATTATTTTCAGATCCGAATATATATATATATATATATATATATATATATATAAATTATATATTTTTAAGAAAAATGAAGAGTATATTAATGTGAAGAAAGTAAACTCCTCTCTTGACATTTAAATCAAATTCGAATCTTAAAAATAACATTATTAAAAGAATTTTATTTGAATACTAACACTACAGTATTCAAACTATTATACCAAATATATATATATATATATATATATATATATATATATATATGAAGACAGCAACATATACATATGACATACAAACCAGAATTATTGTGGAAAGTGGGGGGATTATGGATTGTTGGGATGAGAGAATTTAGAAGAAAACAAAGCAGCCTTGAGTTGTGGAGGGAATGACAGCTGTGAAAGGGCCCAAATGTTGAAACAATGAAAGAATCCACCCATCACTTGTAATGGTCTGTAGCATCATACTCATAACCTTCTTTTATCAAAAGAACAAGAATAATTCTCTTTCCTTTTCAGCCTCTCTCCTCTTCCACTATAAACCATTATTTTATTTCTTCTGTTAAGACTTCAGCTACATAAGGGACTATTTTAAGCTGAGCTTGTATATGATTCAACTTAAAGCATGATCCAGATTTTTGTCAATTATAATCATACACCCAATTATATATATGTCTGCAATCAGAGGATGGGGTTAGTACATAAAGTACTAATTATGGTGAATTTATAGTGGATTATAGTGAGTGGAAAATGCAGATCTAACAAATGTTAACAACATGGCTTTCACATGCTTTTTTGTATTACCTAAATTATTGTCATCACTATTCACTAAAACAATACCCACTAGTTTTTGCTACTCTCTTCATTTCTTTGAGATACTCCTATTTGATATTAATATTTAATGCATATTTAGATATAGGTATTTTTGAGAGACATTGACTTTGTTTTTAGGAGAAGTATTTGAAGTGTCGTTTTTTAAACAGTCAATTCAGATTTTAAATAGTAGAGGTATTATACTTGAGGTGTTTATGCTCGATTTTAACTTTTAGATTTTGTTTCTTAACTTCGAGAAAAGCCCAAAGGGGCTCATGGAGTTTATCATGAATGTTTAGGTCCACAAAGGAAATGTTTTATAATTTTGGCCTTGGTGAAATTCAAACTCAAGCTCTTGAAGGGTAAGAACACTATCATATAAACTAAGATAAAATATACAAGGCATTGGTTGATGGCTTGATCCCTCATAAGTGCAAATATATAATTAATATACTAATATATCTCCCATGAGCTTATAGGTTATATTTACATTAATTGATGTGTTCTCTAAGAAAGATAAAATTTTAAAGTAGGACAATACATTCCATTAAAGATTTGAGACTCAATTCCTCAAACAACAGATATATATATATATATATATATATATATATATATATATATATATATATATATATATATATATATATATATAGGCTGTTGAAGTACACGAGAAAATGGATTCAAGCCAAAGTGCGAAAGTAGGGAGCAGTCATTATTGACTCCCAAAATTCATTAGGGCTTGGACATCAAGCCCCGTCATGAAAACTTTTGAGAGCCATCTATTTTGTAAGTTAGAAGCTTGCCAACTTTGACCGTGCTTGGACTAGGACGACATAGTTTCCACACTTATTTAAAAAGATTGAAAGTGGGAACCCAAGCATTAGCACATGGTCTTTCAGGCTTTATACTTGATCCATGATGGTTGATCCAAAACAGGCATTTTACTAAGCAACACCATCTAATTGCCTGCATGGAGTAACTCATATCCCTTTCTTTTTTGCAACAGGATAGTGAAGTTGGAAACTGCCACCTTGTAACTTTTTAGCTTTTGTGCATCAAAAGCATTGATTGAATTGAACAGGTTGGTGTGGTTCTATGATTACAAGAACCAACACAAAAGAAAATTTTCAACTTAATCCAATAACTATAGCATCACTGTCGTACTTTTTCTTTCAAACTCTCTCACACACCATCAAGGAAAAACTTACACTAACAATCTAGTGTAGAATACAAAGAATATAACCGAACAAAAATGTTCCTCCATAGAACTGATTTAGCTCACAGAAAAGTACAATAAAGATAGTGGTTTGCCTCCTTCAAATAGCCAAAAAAAAAAAAAAACACAAAAAAACTTCAATCTTCAAATTTTGTCCCCTTATGTCGTTTGTATGGAGTGCGCCTCGTATTTTCAGACCAAATAGAGTCAACGTCGCTATGAGGAAGAATTGTCGTCCCGACGACACGACACATGACATCCCGATGAGGCGACATACGACGTCACGACTTGGCAACGTGTTCCTACATAAATTGAGTTTTCTTGTCCTGGTTAAATTCTGATTATTTCTCCTATTCAAACTCTAATTACTCAAGGGATATCTTAGTATGATTAACTTAGCCTATTTAAAAGGGTATTGTATCATTGTTTCGATAAGATAGTTAAAGATGTAGTACTATAGGGCTTTTCTTTTGGGGGTGACAAGATGTAGTCGTAGATGAGTTTTGGTGAGAGTTTTCGCAGTAACTATTGAGAGAATTTTGTACCCCTTTTGAGAGAACTATATGAGATTTAGAGTTTTATTTTCGGGGTTTGAGTTTGTACGTTTAACATATTTAGATTTATTTTCTCTACATTGTACTATCGTTTGTTTACTTATTTAGTGAAAAGCCGAAGCCTCTTTTGCCCGTGATTTTTGTCCTCTTCAAAAGAATTTTTTCACGTAAAATTCATGTGTTCGATCTTATTTATTTTTCTGTTTCATTGTTTATTTCGGTCAATCCCAACATTTAACATTTGACCCATTGACAAAGGAGATTTATCGTCTCTCCAAAGTCACAGGATCATTCACAAGCTATACCTATCTATATGGTAGTTTAAATAAGCGTGTGTGAATTTGAGATTGTTTTGTATGGTTGAAATTCTTCTCCCGAACTAGTTAAGTCCAACTTTTATTCTCATCACAACATGTTTCAAAAAGATTCATGAAAAACATTAAAAAATCAATTAATCCTTCTTTGCACTTAATTCAACTTTTATTGAATACAAATTAATTAAGAAAAAATCTATACAAATTTTTAAATATATATAAAAAAAATAAAAGGCTATATAAATCAAGGGTAACTTTCCAAAAATTAAAAATTAAAAAAATTATTATTTATCTTATATATAATATTTAAAATCGAAGTCTCTACCAATAAAAGGAAATTATTATACGTGGAGGCCTAAATTTTGATACATGGCAACTTCAAATTCTGACATGTGCAATATAAATGCATTTGTAATAAATATAGAGAATAATATTAATTTTAATTATAAAAAATCAATTATATATAAATTTATATCAAAGTACCTCCATTTATATGGAAAATATATCAATTGTGATAATATGATTTCACTTATAAATAATTATATTTTTTTCATATCAATTGTGATAATATCACTGTATTTAAAAATTAGAATAAATCTCAAAATTATAAATGAATTTTAATTTAATACACAATTTGGTATATGAACTTTGATTTTATGCAGTTATACATATAAAACTTTGATTGTGGCTCAAATACATACATGAGTTAAAATAGAAACATTTAAAGAAATAAATACATCAAATTATTTTTATATTAGAAAATATAATTATTTGTGTATGTAATATATAAAAATAAAATGATGTTATATCAATAATTGTGTTGATAATTTGTGAGAATTGGATAAAATCAAATTTTAATGTATAAAATTACACAAAAATAAAGTTCATTTATAAAATTGCACATTAGACCAAAGTTTATGTATGGTTTTAAGATTTTAAAACTATGCAATTTGGTTCTACTTCATGCTCGGGTCAACAAAAGACTTTTTGTAAGCTTGATTATGGCTCAAATTTGATTCTATAATATGAAGTAAATGTGTTTGATCTTCATTTGCATGTTTGAATGATATTTATTGTATAACTGGTGGCAGTTGCTCTGGCAACAAATACGACATATTGTAGCTCAAATCCGATGATCGAGTTAGACGAGGGGTGTTACAGAAAACTTAGGATAAAAACCAATTAACATTTTTGATTTTACAATCAATGCACTCTAAATAAACGTTCCTCATTGAACAGAAATAAGTGCTCTCAGATCAGTTTATTCCAGGTCTCCTTAATTTATAAAGATCTGGGACTTGCTAACATACTAGATCAATTAAAATAAATATTCCCAATAGAAAAACATGACAAAAAGCTCTAAGAATCTTTTCAATACGTTCAGGATAAGTCTTGATTCTTTAGGATATGCTTTCAAGTTTATCTAATCTGATACAATCTCTTCAAAACATGGAAGTCAATTTCTTTGATCTAATCTAAATCAATCTTTAGCATATGTTGCTATAAAAGGTTTAGATATCATAGATGCACTTGCCAATTCCATAATGTTAGCAAATATCAAAACCCAAAAATTTTGTTTACCAAAATTGACCAACACTAAATATGGAAAGTTTATAGTTGAGCAGTGTCAAACACCAATGGGCACTGCTCCTTGGTACTCCTATAAATTGCCTCAACAATTACCATAATAGTAAAAAGTTAAATTTTTTATATAATTTTAGTATTATTTATATATCAGTCGATGCACCATGTTTTGATCAGTGTGGACAGAATTAGGCGAAATGAGTTGGTGTAATTAATGCGGATTGAAATTTTCACCAGTGCAAAATAAGAAATTGATTATTCTAATTTATTACTATAATTGTGCACACCTACTAATATGACTATATTCAGTGCGAAACCGGCTACCATGTTGCTAAGGGATTTAAGGGTATTATATATTTTCAATTTAATTCTTTTTTTTTTTTTTTTTTACTTTTGATATGAAGCAATAAAGAAAGAAAATTAACACCGAACAAAATAGAGAGAGAAGAAATGTACATATTGTGCTTGTGTATGTTATATTTTGTATTTTTTATAAGTATAATTTTATATAAATACATTTTATGTAGTTTTTACTAATAATTATTAATATTATTTTATAATTATTATAGTGTTTTATAAATTTTTAATAATTTTTAAAATTTTTATAATCTTATACTAATCAATTTGGACATAAAGTTATTTGAATACAAATAAATTTGAATATCCATTTGTCTAGATTCTTTTGGATGTATATTTTATTAATTCTTTTTATAAATTATTGTTACTTTCTTGAACTTTTCCATGTTAGAATTATTTTATAATATTTATTAATTATTAATATTTTTATAATTTCTAATAGTTTTATTGCTTTGCAGAATTTGAGCATTTGATTATTCAAATTCAAAGAATTTGTACATCCAAGGTTCATTCTCAATGTAAATTTTTAATTTATTTTTGCTAACGTGGTTTGATAGGTAATCATCCCGCATGCTACATGTCATCTTTTGATGACTATTGCCCACTATGTTAGTATCGTTAAGGGTCAAATCAAATCAATTGATGATTTCTGTTAATAGAAGAGTCTCCTCAATTGTTTCTCTTTTTAGACTTAATAAGATGATTCTTTTTTAAATAAAAAAATTATTTGATTTTTTTTATATTTTTACTAAAAACCCTTTAGTTTTTGTAGGGGATTATCAATTACCTATTATATCTTAAGATGTAACGCATTTGAGTCATAAGTAAAAGTATTATAGCGGGTCTTTTACTATGAGTCGGATTGTGTTTTATCCCTTTTAAAAAAATAGATACATTAAATTAAAGAGCAAATTGATCATTTCTGTTAATTTTTTTTTCCATTTGTATTTAGTCATTTTTGTTAATTTTTTTTTTCATTTCTATTATTAACTCGTGTATTTGATGGAATAATCAAAATGGTGACATATGACGTACCATGTGTACCTCAACTTGACGTACAGGATCAATTTTTAACAACATAAATAGACGAAATTTTTAACAACAAGACTAATTTATTTTTTAATCTAATGTACCAAAAATAATTTTCTCATTTATTGAATAAAAAAATAAAATATAATCTGAGTTTTAGTACAATAAGATTCAACATAGTTTTACCGATTCAAACAAGGGAACAGTGAAAGGAGAGTACTCAAACGTATGTTTCGCTAAACCTGAAGAAATGGTCAAAATTCGGCTTACAGATCCAATACAATTCCAAAACAATAATTAGTTTAAATTTCAAAATAATCTTCCTACCTTTGACCAATATTTAGAGCGCTACTGAGAATAGGTTGCAGCAGCAATATGAAGGATTTAATATCTTGATGTGTAAAACTAATATCTCCCTCCATCTATGTGTACCACAAATTCAAACCAACAGCACATGGATTACTTCTCTATATCTTCGATCCTCTACCTTTGCAGAAAGTTCAAAGACGTGATTCAATTGAACATATGATAACATAGACAAGTTAAACAAACAAAAGTCAGAGATCAGAAAATTCAAACCTAACTGAATAAATTAATAGCTGCCATTAGCTTAGGACATTGCTTCCTCATTCATCGTCCTTGTCTTAAATAAAACATGTTCTGTTTCCGAGTTGTGGTGCTTATCTTGGGATGCCTTTGGTTAACTGAAGCTGCAAGAGATACCCTAAACCCAGGTGATAAGCTTAGTTCCAATTCATCTGATAATCTTGTATCCCCAAATGGGAATGTTACCTTAGGCTTCTTCAGACAAGAGTACCGTCAGACTTGGAATGGCAAAAGCTTTGGATATTATTTGGCTATGTGGTACGCCCAAGGCACGTCATACAACCATTCGATTTGGTTAGCTAACCGAGATGATCCCATCGCAGACGATTCGGGAGTTCTTGTCCTAGATGATACTGGACTGAAAATTACACGCATCGGTGGGAATTCTATCCAACTTTTCTCACTTCAATCTACCTCTATCACCATCAACACTTCCGATATGAAGGCGGTCTTACAAGATTCGGGGAATCTTGCTTTGCAAGGTACAAATGAGGAAAATGGGGAAAACGTAGTATTGTGGCAAAGCTTTGATTATCCAACTGATAGTTTTCTACCTGAGATGAAATTGGGGGTCAGCCATGGGAGAAGCTTCTCACTTACATCTTGGTTGACTGGTTCAATCCCCGCGTCTGGATCGTTTACAATGGAATGGGATCCTGCACGAAATCGATTAGTAGTTCGGCTTAGAGAGAGGATTTTGTGGACAAGTGGTAAAGATTTTGAAAATTTTGGCCCCTTGGATCCACTCAACATGAATTATGATTTCACTAATGTTTCTAATCCAAATGAGAAGTACGTTTATTATACTCTTGTAATTAGTCAATATACTCTTGAAGAGCGAAGGAAAAACGCTAGGTTAGTGTTGCAGGACGATGGGAATTTACAACTTGGAGACATCTATACAATCAATTTACAACTCTGTGATAGTAATAGCACAGAGAATGGTTGCGAGAGATGGGAAGGACCAAAGTGCCGAAAGAAAGGTGATAAGTATGAATTAAGAACCATACGACCTACACATAAAGATTCTTTAAACGATACATTATATGGAAACACCAATCTTTCCTTGAAAGATTGCAAGGACATATGTTGGGAAGACTGCAAATGTTTAGGAGTTGCAGTGCAGGACCTTGGTTGTCGGTTTCTTTTAGGGTATTACGAAGAAGGTGTGTCGTATGGAGATTCGTTTGAAGTAATAAATCGCAACCGTCCAAGTAAGTTTAATATCGCTCGCTCATGTTCTAATCTTTGAACTTGTTTTGATTCGGTAGTATAGTATAAAGACGATCAAATTCTTGAATACCTCTCTTGTTGTGTACATTGATTGCAGAGTCGAAAACTTGGATATGGATTTTAATCTCTATAGCAATGGCTCTAATGATCATAGTACTGCTTTCCACTCTGTTTTATTTGAGAAGGCGAAGGCAAATTGGAAAGGAAGGTACTAAAATGGAGGGGAATCTCAAATTCTCAATCAATTGATGTTTCAGTAGTATTCTTTCTTTTTAATGTATGATTCAACTTTGCTTTGAACAGAAGAGTACCTACTTGACTTAATGACTTCAGAAGATGCAAGTGACGTATCAGAGCTTCAAACTGGAAACAATGGTCGTAATCTAAACATATATACAGCAGCCTTAATCATGTCTGCTACAAATGGCTTCTCACCAGATAATTTGCTTGGAAAAGGTGGCTTTGGACCCGTTTTCAAGGTGTTTGCCATTCCCCCCATAAGTGAATTAGCGATAATGATTTCATCAATCTGCCTCTTAACACTTGAAAACTTGTTAAATAATTAGGGAGCATTGGATGATGGACAAGAAGTTGCAATAAAGAGATTATCAAGCGGATCAAGCCAAGGGCTAGTGGAGTTCAAAAATGAGCTTATACTTATAGCCAAACTGCAACACACAAACCTTGTGCGGCTCTTAGGCTTTTGCGTTCAAGGAGAAGAGAAAATGCTGGTCTATGAGTACATGCCTAATAAAAGCTTGGACACTTTTATCTTTGGTCGGTACCAACTCTTTAGTTATTTCTTCAACTGTAGATGCCAATTTCTATGTTTACATTGTCTTTTGTTTTTTTCTTTCTAACAGATGACTCCAAAAGGAAGCTACTAAATTGGAATAAGCGTTTTAGCATTATTGAAGGGATAGCTCAAGGGCTACTTTATCTTCATAAATACTCTAGATTGAGAATCATTCACAGAGATTTGAAGTTGAGTAACATATTGCTTGACGAAAACATGAACCCCAAGATATCAGATTTTGGGTTGGCCAGGATATACAAAACCAATGAAGCCGGATCAAATACGAACCGGATTGTCGGCACATAGTAAGTACACACTTCCTGTTTCCATGTCTCGTCCAACGAAAGAATATGGTTATTAACTTTACTGTTGATGAATCAATGCAGTGGTTACATGTCTCCAGAATATGCAATGGAAGGCATATTCTCTGAAAAATCTGATGTATACAGTTTCGGAGTTATGGTTTTGGAAGTTGTCAGTGGTCGGAAAAATACCAGCCATTTTGAGTTTGATCGTCCACTTAACCTAGTTGGATACGTAAGTTCATATCATATTCTTGCAGTAGTTAGCATAGACTAAGCTTTACCGATATAGAGCAAACACCATATTTTTTTTTAACACCATGATTGATGTCTGCAGGCATGGGAACTATGGAAACATGGTGGAGCATTAGAATTAATGGATCCAGCTTTAAGTGATTCATGTTTTAAACAATACCAAGTCTTAAGATGCATTACATTGGGTCTGCTATGCGTGGAAGATAATCCATTGGATAGGCCAACGATGTCTGATGTTATCTCTGTGCTAAATGGAGAGATGCAATTGGCATTGCCAAAACAGCCTGCATTTTCCACTGGAAGAAGGATTGTAGAAACAAATATAGGGAACAAAGAGGTGGAAATTTACTCATTGAACGGCCTAACCATGTCTACCATGGATGCAAGATGACCAAAAGACTTATACTCTTATTTTTTATGTTAACTGATCATGTTTAAAGTATTATTTAAGGGCGGTAAACGCTAAGATTATATTCTTTTTATATTACACCTAGTAAAAATTAAAATAGTTTTATGTAATTTTATAACTATTTATATCATTAGTTTTTAACAATGCAATTTTTATATTTTATCATCTATTTATATACACCATACATGTAAATTTAACTATCTAAAATATTTTAAATAGATATAATATGATTAGGATTGAACAAAATCCGATTCGATTCGAAAAAACTCGATAAAATTTAAAATTTTGAATCAAATAATTTGAGTTAATCAAGTTATTTGGATAGCTAAAATAAAAAATTAAGTTTTTGAATTATACAATTTGAGTTATCTAAAAATCCGAATAAAAAAAGATAAAATTATATTATTTTGATAAATGTTGACTTTTTTCTAAAGTTAAAAGTCAAAACCACTACATTAAAAAAAACAATTGATTTGATAAATGTTTACTCTTTAAGTTAAAAGAGAAAATCATTATATTGTTTTTATAGTTAAATAATCTTGTACTTCGTCTACTAGTTAAATAATCGGTTCATGTAAACTTAATATTGAGTATAAACAATAGATTCATTAACTTGACTCGAAAATTTTTTGACTCGATTCGATTTGAATTGGAAAAAATCAAATTGAATTCGATTATTAAAATAATATTCATCAACTCGACTAATTAAATTTTTTTTACTCGATATGACTAGGGGTGTTCATTCGGTTAACCGACCGAAATATCATTAACCAAATTAAACGACCCTTCAAAATTTTTAACCGTTAACCGAACCGAAATTTTTTCTAAAAAATTAACCGACGCCAAATTTTGTCGGTTAATTCAGTCGGTTAATCGAATTAATCGAAAATTATATTTTTTTAATTTTTGATTAAAATAAGTATAAAATTAACCGAATTAATCGAATCAACCGAATTACCCGAATTATTTGTATAAAATTATATGTTTTTTATTTTTATTTTTATTTTTAGTTTTAGTTTTAGATTTTTATTTTTATTTATTAAATTATTTGTAATTTTTGTGATTGGGTTGAGTAATTAGGTTGGGTTGGGTACTTGGATTAATATATATTAGATTGAATATTTAGATTTATGTTGGATTGAGTTTGAGTGAATAGTAGGCTATTTATATATTATAATTTTATTTATTAATTTTTCAGTTAACCGACCGGTTTTGAACCGAATTAACCGTTAACTGAAAACTTAAAAAATTATTAACCGACCCCGACCGAATTAATTCAGTTAATCGACAGATTAATCAAATTCGGTCGTTCGAATACTCACTAATGCTGCAAATTATTTGTTTTTAACCCCTCTCATTTCACCTCAGGCGAAAGGTGGGATATTTTTAAACCTAAAAGTCGTAGACCTTCCAAAACAGCACCGCCATCCGCAATTACAAGCAGTCCCCTTCTCCCTCTGCCATTAAAAAATAAAAAATAAAAAATAAAAACCTAATTCTAGAAATCCAAGAAAACAAGAGCCCGAACAAGTAAAGAATTAAGAAGATATCGTGGGAGTGGGATATTGAATCCGTCGATGCTTAGTTTTGGTGGAGTAGAAGAGGATCAAAGAGGGGGTTCTTCCAATAAACGCTCTCTCTGTATTTCCCCTTCGAAGTTGCTTCCTTTTTCATGTCTTCTTCAATCACACCCTCTTTATTCTTTGCTCATTCAGGGTCTTCTCAAGCCCTAGGCTTTTATCTTTGTACTATGCCTTTTCTGTGCTCTCAATCTTCTCCTTTGTATAAAACATGACTGATTCGAAGGTTTGTACCCTTCCCCTTTGCCGCCTTGTATGATTTCAAAATTTTCGTGTTTCTTTTACATCTGGATTTTTGTTAAATGTACACAACATGCCCTCTTTCTTTGTTAGAATTGATGTTTTTTATCGGATTGATGATTGTAAGCTGAGTTTGTGCAAATGAAAAATATGATTTGGTTGAAATTGGATTATAATGGATGATGAAAAAGAGATTTTGTCTTTTCCCTTTTCTAAGACAAGCCTTTATTTGTTTTGGGAATGCTGCCTAGGTCTCTAATCAGAATTGTGGAACCATTGTTTTCCCTGATTTCGAACAGGTATTCGTTTTTGGGTTCTTCACTGAAGACGAAACCAGGGCATTGCTGTCAAAGCAGTCATCTGGGATATCTTTAGTATACGGGGTGTAGATGGCTTAAGCAATCCTTATCAGTAGCCGGACTGCTGGAGCCAGCAAGTTAACGACATCAAAAAGTCAAAAGCATCCAAAATGCCACCCAAGTCCGTCCCACTCCCGGCTAAACCCTCCAAACCCTACTTTTTCTATGGCCACCGGAAGCCCTCCCAAAACCGCCCCGTTGTTTATGGTGGCCTCTTTTCCAACCGCCAAGTCCTCAAACCTCCCCAATCTCCTCAACCGCCTTCACCACCCTTTGATCTCCGTAAATGGGATCCACATCACCTTTCTCAGAACCCATCGCCACCACCCATTCCCACACCACACCAACACTCGAAGCTATCACCAATAGCCCGGTTCATCATTGATGCCTTTCGCAAGAGCCAGTACACTTGGGGACCAAGTGTTGTCTTTGAACTCAATAAGCTCCGTCGTGTTACTGCATCACTTGTAGCGGAAGTGCTCAAAGTCCAAGATGATCCCATTCTGGCTTCCAAGTTCTTTCATTGGGCTGGTAAGCAGAAAGGGTTTAAGCATAATTTCGCTTCTTATAATGCATTAGCTTATTGCCTCAATAGAAATGGTCGTTTTCGAGTGGCTGATCAGTTGCCAGAACTAATGGATTCCCAAGGGAAGCCTCCTACTGAAAAACAGTTTGAAATTTTAATACGCATGCATGCTGATAAGAATAGAGGACAAAGGGTTTATTATGTGTATCAGAAAATGAAGAATTTTGGAATAAAGCCGCGTGTGTTTTTGTATAATCGAATAATGGATGCGTTAGTCAAAACAGGTTATTTAGATTTAGCATTGTCTGTGTATGAGGATTTTAGAGGTGATGGTTTGGTGGAGGAAAGCATTACATTCATGATTTTGATCAAGGGTTTATGTAAGGCAGGGAAGGTAGATGAAATGCTAGAGGTTTTGGGGAGGATGAGGGAGATGTCCTGTAAGCCGGATGTTTTTGCCTATACAGCTATGATTAAGATCTTGGTTTCTAAAGGGAACTTGGACAGATGCTTGCGTGTTTGGGAGGAGATGCAGAGAGATGGGGTGGAACCGGATGTAATGGCTTATGTGACATTAGTTGCAGGGTTGTGTAAGGGAGGAAGGGTGCAGAGAGGGTATGAGTTATTTAAGGAGATGAAAAAGAAAGGGATACTGATTGAGAGGGTAACGTATGGTGTTTTAATAGAAGGGTTCGTGAAGGATGGGAAGGTGGGATCTGCTTGTGGTTTGTTGAAGGAATTGATAGATTCTGGATACCGGGCTGATTTAGGGATATATAATTCTCTTATTGAGGGCATGTGTGATGTGAAGCTGATTGATAGAGCATACAAGCTTTTTCAGGTAACAGTTCAAGAGGGTTTAGAGCCAGGATTTGCAACCGTGAAGCCCATGCTGCTGGCATTTGCAGAGATGAGACGAATGTCTGACTTTTGCAAGTTGCTAGAGCAGATGCAGAAGTTAGGATTTTCTGTTAATGATGATCTTTCTAAGTTCTTCTCATTTGTGGTCGAGAAGGGGGAAAGAACAATAATGGCTGTACGAGTGTTCAATGAATTAAAAGTGAAAGGTTACGGTAGTGTTCTGATTTACAATATTCTAATGGGGGCTCTCCACAAGACTGGGAAGGTGAAACAAGCATTATCACTCTTTCAAGAAATGAAGGATTTGAATTTTGAGCCCGACTCCTCTACATATAGTAATGCGATTATATGTTATGTTGAAGATGAGAATATCAAGGAAGCTTGCATCTGCCATAACAAAATCATAGAGAGGTCATGTGTTCCTTCCATTGAGGCTTACTTTTCTCTTACTAATGGTCTCTGCAAAATTGGTGAGATAGATGCAGCTATGATGCTTGTTCGTGACTGCTTAGGTAATGTTACAAATGGACCCATGGAATTTAAATACGCTCTTACTGTTCTTCATGCCTGTAAATCAGGTGCTGAGAAAGTGATGGAAGTGTTGAATGAAATGATGCAAGAAGGTTTGCCTCCAGATAACATTATATGCTCTGCAATTATATCTGGCATGTGTAAGTACAGGACCATAGAGGAGGCAAGGAAGGTATTTGCTAATTTAAGAACACGCAAACTTCTAACCGAAGCTAATGTAATTATATATGATGAACTATTGATTGAATATATGGAGAAGAAAGCAGCGGACCTTGTGCTCTCGGGACTCAAGTTCTTTGGCCTGGAATCTAAATTAAAAGCAAAGGGTTCCACCCTGCTATCTAGATAAAGAATCGAAGGCCAGTACATATTATCAGCAGAGTCTAAACACCAATTTCCTGATTATCTAAACACCAGAGTCTGCAGGAAAGGTTCCCTCTTGCGCCATTGAGCTTAACAGGTTATCAGCAGGGGTCTGGCTGCATCCATCAGCTCAGCTTGCTTGTTTTTGCTTCTCTCTGCTGCTAGGTCCAAATATGCACAGTGCAGTGTCTGTATGGTCTTTAAATCAAACAATGATGTTGTTGCAGTTCACTGTTTCTCAAATTTGGTGTCAATATAATCAGTTTTGGCTCTTAATACCTCGAAGTTAAAGCATGGAATACACCCTTTTGTTTGTTGTACTCATAAACCAAACTCTTCCAGGTTTCTCATGCAGAGGTTATTATATTTATATGCGCCTTTTGTGCTGGCAGGGTTATGAAATGATTGCTTTTGATCCATTATCACCCGATTGCCTATTCCCAAATGTGGAATATGTTATAAGATTATTATCTCAATTGGA
This sequence comes from Gossypium anomalum, assembly GCA_025698475.1. Classification (NCBI taxonomy): domain Eukaryota; kingdom Viridiplantae; phylum Streptophyta; class Magnoliopsida; order Malvales; family Malvaceae; genus Gossypium; species Gossypium anomalum. The sequence continues at coordinate 89,197,536 of CM046961.1, forward strand.
CAAAATTTTGAACTCTACAAATGATCTTGATTTAGCTATTAATTTATTTATTTTTAGTTTTAAATATTTCTTAATGGGTAGCAAAATTTGTGATAATGAAATGTAAAAAAAAATAAATAAAAACACAGTAGCAGATGTCTATTAATAAATAAGATTTTTGTCGAAATGGTAAGATAAACATGACAAAAATTATATAGATTTAAGTTTAAATCTTCTTACTTGTGTATTTTTCTATTTTTAATGTAAAAAAAAATCCAAAATAATATAATTTATTTTATAAAATAATTATTTAATCCAATTGATGTTAATTAAACAATAATATTTTAGCAAAATCCTAATCTATATATATAAAATATATAATTTTTCATAATATGTCAAAATTACTAATCCAATTACTTAAGTAGTAATTTTATTTTAGTAAATTCACTTGAGGGCGAAAGGTGGGATATTTTTAAACCTAGAAGTCGTAGACCTTCCAAAACACTAACAGCACCGCCATCCGCAATTACAAGCAGTCCCCTTCTCCCACTGCCATTAAAATAAAATAAAATAAAAACCTAACCCTAGAAATCCAAAACAACAAGAGTCCCAACGAGTAAAGGATTAAGAAGATATCGTAGGAGTGGGATACTGAAGCCGTCGATGCTTAGTTTTGGTGGAGTAGAAGAGGATCAGAGAGGGGGTGCTTCCAATAAATGCTCTCTCTGTATCTCCCCTTCGAAGTTGCTTCCTTTTTCATGTCTTCTTCAATCACACCCTCTTTATTCTTTGCTCATTCAGGGTCTTCTCAAGCCCTAGGCTTTCATCTTTGCTCTATACCTTTCCTTTACTCTCAATCTTCTTCTTTGTATAAAACATGACTGATTCTAAGGTTTGTCCCCTTCCCTTCGCTGGCTTGTATGATTTCAATTTTTTCGTGTTTCTTTTACATCTGGATTTTTGTTAAATGTGCACAATATTAAATTTCAGGATTGGGTTTAGCGCTCTTTCTTTGTTAGAATTGATGTTTTTTTATTGGATTGATGATTGTTAGCTGAGGTTGTGTACATGAAAAATACGATTTGGTTGAAATTGGATTATTATGAATGATGAATAAGAGTTTTTGTCTTTTCCCTTTTCTAAGACAAGCCTTTATTTGTTTTAGTAATGCTGCTTGGGTCTCTAATCAGAATTGTGGAACCATTGTTTTCCCTGATTTTGAGCAGGTATTCGTTTTTGGCTCCTTCACTGAAGATGAAACCAGGTCATTGCTGTCAAAGCAGTCATCTGGGAATTCTGAAAAGCCTGTAGCAACTAAGGAATTGCAATTTGGTTCTTTCAATGTTGCAGCTGGAGGATCTTTGGGCAGTGCCAATGGTAATTTAAGCAACAAGCCAAGTTCCACAAATGGGTCAATTGAGTTTTTATCCTCAACTTCTCGAATAGAAGATGGAAAAAGTAGAAAAACAACAACAGATCATTCCTTGAACACGCTTCAAACTCCAAAAGAAGCTGGAAGTGCAAATAGTTCCAGCAGTTGTAGCCTCAGTAATGGTGTAAAACAGCTGAATGCAAAAGGCATTGATGTAACTTCGGTTCACTTATCCATAAATGAACTCAATCCCTTGAGTGATTCTCAGAGTTCAAAATTTCATGTCCTTGAGAGCGAAATTATAGAGAATAGAGATCAGAATGGGACAGTTGATACTTCATTAGGAGGCTCTGTTCGAGGAGACATTGCAAAAGAAGAGAAGGATCCAATTAAAGTTGTTAAAAACTTAGTACCACGAGGCTTGATTAACTCTGGAAATTTATGTTTTCTGAATGCCACTTTACAGGCTCTATTGTCATGTTCTCCTTTTGTCCAGCTCTTGCAGCAACTTAAACTTCGTAATATACCCAAGGTTTGTTATATGCTTATGTTGTTTACTTAGTTATGTAATAATAAATCATCTTCTCAAGGTGAGTAAATATGAACCTGTGAATAGATTTATACTAACTGTCACTTTTATTTGACTTTGATTTGATAGGTTGGCTATCCAATATTAACTTCGTTTGCAGAGTTTGTATCTGACTTCGATGTGCCATCCAGTGATTCTAAATTGAAGAAAAAGGATACAGCAGTTCTTGAGATTGGAAGACCTTTCAGCCCTGTCATGTTTGAATCTGTACTTAAAAGTTTTACTCCTGATGTGCCAAATAGCATATCTGGTAGGCCAAGGTTTGTATGCTTTCTACATCAGTTTTATTTCAATATTTATAACTTTTTACCAGTCCCAAGTGATGTTCCTTGCATAGACCATTTCTATTAAAAAAACAGAACATGGCCAGCTGATATTGAAACATCACCATCCATGATCAAAATCAAACATTATATATGCTTGTACTGGCCCTCCTGATTTCTTTCTAACGCTTTCTGAAATGCTGAAAATTTTTGAGAGCTGAATTATCTTACCTAGGAATCCCTTTCTCCTTGCATTTGGGGTCAATTGTATAGTAATTTAGTGCGAACTTGCTACAGCTACCTCATCAGCATTTTATTGAAAGAAATATGATGACTGGTTTTAACTTTGAAATGTTTGTATATGCTTGAAATCAGAATGATAAACAAATATAACTATGTACAATATTCACATGTAATGACATTCTGATGATTTTTTTATTTATCATCGTTTTCAGGCAGGAAGATGCTCAGGAGTTTTTAAGTTTTATCATGGATCAAATGCATGATGAATTGGTTAAGCTTCAAGGGCAGTCCGGTAGCTCAAATGGGGTCAGATCATCACTAGTTTCGTATGCAGAAGATGATGAATGGGAGACAGTTGGACCAAAAAACAAATCTGCAGTCACTAGAACTCAAAGCTTCCTTCCTTCAGAGTTGAGTGATATTTTTGGAGGACAGTTAAGAAGTGTGGTGAAGGCAATAGGTAAGCACATTTGCTATGGCTGCAAAGTATATTGGATGATGTGAAAAATAGCCAATTGATGGGGTTATTTGTATGAGTACATATTTTTATGTGGTTGGCCAACTTTTTTATTTATTTTTTTCCTTCCTTTTTTACTTTACAACTGTAGCCACCAATAACATCCTCAAAACAAGCTAAAACACTGGACGTAGAGAAGTCAACTGGATAATACCAGCAATTTATGCTTGTAAATTTTGATCTGTAAACCAAGTGGAAATGTTGATACTTACTCTAAATTGGTTGTCTTCACCTGTCATATTCAGATGTTAGTTTGTGTTTATTGGATGGATTTTGAACCCTGATATCTAACCATAGTACCATTTATTAACATTATAAGATGTTAGTTTGTGTTTATTGGATGGATTTTGAACCCTGATATCTAACCATAGTACCATTTATTAACATTATAATCATTTCTTTTTCATACTTTAATTTTTTTTGGCAGGAAATAAAGCTTCTGCTACTGTTCAACCATTTCTATTGCTGCACCTTGATATCCATCCTGAAGCTGTTCTTACTATTGAGGATGCACTTCACTTGTTCTCGGCACCAGAGTTTCTTGAGGGTTATCGTGCATCGACTGCTGGGAAGGTATTTATTTCTTTTGATCGTTTCCTTTTGGCTATTGGCCACTATATCTACCTTTACAGGTCTTATACTTTTGGTGTGTGTGTTTGTATTGTATGTCTCAGCTTTTCGTTAATGTTTAGATGTTATTAGTGATAAACTGGATGTTCTTATGTTTTTATGGCTGTTAGTGTCAGGCTGGTGTTGTCACTGCCAAAAAATCTGTCAAGATACAGACACTTTCGAAGATAATGATTTTGCACCTGATGCGTTTTAGCTATGGTAGCCAGGGGAGTACCAAGCTGCATAAGCCTGTACACTTCCCTCTTGAGCTGGTATTGGGTCGGGAACTACTTGTTTCCTCATCTACCGAGGTATAACTTCTCTTCATAAGCTTGTTTAAATACAGTTGTATTGGATTATTTTGTATTTGCGAGTTTATATTGTGAATTATGGAGCAGCTTTTAATCAATGCTGCTTAGCTAACTTTCTCTTTTTAGCCCACAAATGTATTTGGTCCGCGATGCTGTATTTGTGTTCTACATTTGTGTCCTAACTTCTTGGCAAATTAATGCTATATATTCAATGTTCATTTTTGTACTTCATTTGTAGGGCCGAAAATATGAACTTGTTGCTACAATAACACATCATGGAAGAGAGCCCTCCAAGGGGCATTATACGGCTGATGCTCGATACCCCAACGGCCAATGGCTACGTTTTGATGATGCCTCTGTCACACCCATTGGGACAAGCAAGGTGTTACATGACCAAGCGTATGTTCTTTTCTACGAACAAACATAGAAGTCGTCGCAATTTTACTCCTTCTTCGCATGATATTCACCCGAGTACTATGGCGCCTGTTTGCTAATATCATCATTACAGAATTGGCTCCTTGATTTTTCCTTCCCTTGTAACAGTTAGTCACGCTTTACCTTCAAATGGATAATTTAACTGCAGCCCATATATATACATATATATAGGTTTATGTATTGATAATCAAACTGTGAGAAAGTACTTAAAATTTTTCTAATGGTCTTGAACTACTAGTGATTATTATTTTTTGTTTTAGTTTTATTATTACTGTTATTATTGCTATCATTATAAGACAACTGCCCTTTTAGGTATATAGAATAAATGTGCATATATACAATAAATAGGACATACACTATTATATTCTTATGTATACATGTATATAACAAGGCCCTCTATTATAATTTCATTGTTGATAACCTTTATTGTTGTTATTGGAGGGAGTGATAATATAGCCAAGGTTTTGTAGAATAATAAATTTAGACGAGAATAATTAGGTTTTATTTATTTAAATAATTTCCAATAATAAATTAGCAGAATAAATTCTCAAATACTAGGTTTGGGGTTTATATATGCTTCTGTTTCTTCCCGAATTTCTTTGTTTAACTAAGGAGAGCTGCGTACAAAAGTTGATTCCAAGTGTCAGTAAGGCCAGCAACACACCAATGGGTGCAATCCATCCCCTTGAAGGCATTGTAAGAGCTAGGGTGTGCGTCTTTTCTTAGCTGAGACAAAGCTGTAATATCCAACAAATGAACAGGTGTCTTGATCCTACTTATCACATCTTTAACCACATATGCTGCCTCAGGCAACCCAACTGGATAAGCTGATGATCCATTGAATGGTTCCATCTCCTTGAAGCAATTTCTCACCCCTGGCTCATTCCATTCCGTGCCACTGAAGCATTGTTTCATATGAAAATAGAGTCAGTGAACAGATTATTACATGGTTTAGCTGATACAGTTTTCAAAGCAAAAGCTGGTCTCACTTGTAGTGTGATGGAGAGATTCCTTGAAATATAACTTTAGTTCTGTTAGTATCCACATCTGAATCAACCCATTTGGCCCATGTTGTTAAAGCTGTCCGAAATGCAGTCATACGATCAATATCTTTCGTAATCCTCCCTTCATCATTCACATAATCCCATCTGCAGTTCAACAACAACACATGCCATTATATATATGTTTAGCTCATTAATCAATGTAATGTAGAGCTTATTGTATTACTGTTGCTTTAATCCTCTGCGGTACCACCATAGCCAAGTGTTGAAAACTAAAACATCATTGTTCTTCCATTGATCGCCATTCCTCATTGAATTCAACTTCAAAACTCTGCCAATTCTTTCCTCATCAACATCCACCAAGTACAGTGAATGAAATAGCATCACGGATATCTTGTAATCCTAACAAATTAACCAACCCCGTGAAAACCTTTTTCTAATCACAGTTCCTTTACATACCTCTCGTGAACCGAATTCATGTTTTAACTTTTTTTTATTACAGATACCTGGAATGTGACTGCCGAAATGGTGTTGTTATTCAACTCCTGTTTGATTATTCTGGAATTTGGCACTGCAGCATGAAGCATGCATATCAATGATTGCCATATGTTGAGACTTAGAGAATCCCCAATGAACATGATCTTCTTTCCTTTGAATCTCTTCAGAAAATACTCTCCATTAAACCTGCCATTCATTAGATGTTGGAATCCAAACAGGGACACTAATATATAGAATTAATTAAAAACAAATAAAATGTCAGAAACAACATAAAATGTTTTTGTAACATATTCCTGTCCCCCCCTCCATGCATGTTCCCCTCATGTGTATTACTATTAACTATTAGCAAAATATTTCTTTGCCATGATTAGACAAAAGTTGTTGACTTTTTCTCTGCTTTCATATATACTTTATTCTAATTGTCTTTTCAATCATTTCCATCACTATCTGAACTTTCATATCTTACAACTCATAGCAGGCTGTATTTTTTGGAGAGTTAATTTCTCCTCCAAATTGATTTTAGTGAAATTAATGCAGAAATTAAAGAGTACAGTAAACAACAAAATGAATATGCGGCTTATTCTTCAAAACTGTAGTTGACAACATTAATAACAATAACAAAAAAGAATCTGCAAATGACAAATATAGACCGATATTTCATGAAAAAAAATTAATATATAGAAGCAAAGTACCTTGGTAAGTGACAATTGGTTGGCTGCCATCTATATTTAAGGTAGAGGTGATCGGGGCGGCCATACTTGAGGCAATCGAATTCTTTGCGAATGAAGGGACAGTCTGTTGAGTTGTAGAGAGGATAGTAGTTATCGTACACCCACTTACCTTGGTACATATTACAATTTATCTCTTGTTTTCTCCTTTCAAGGCTGCCTTTTTTTCTCTGTAAACTATTGCCATTTGCATTTGCATTGGCTAAACATATACATGAAAAGATGACAAAGCTGATAGCTTGAATAGATCCCATTAGAGACTGTGAATGGACGATGGGAGAAAAGAGAAGAATGTGGCTCAAGTTTCATAGAATAAAAAGGAGACAATGCTAGTGGGGTGCTATTTATACCCCTCCTGGCCGCCGCGCCCCCCAAAAAAAAAAAAAAAAGTAAAACTTTTTTATAACACTGTGCATGGGACTTGGGAGAGGGTAATCAATTAGAATTGGCTAAATGAGCTACTTTTCACATGCAACACATGAAAAACAACTCACTTAGTCAACACATTATCTCTTTTAAAACAGTATGTTTGTCTCTAGAGTTACCAGAGAACCAACCATAATTCTTTTTTCCTGGGCTTAATATTATTAAAAAAAAAACAGAAGTTACAATTTTAGATTTCAAATCTTAGCATTGCGCAAAATCATATATGTAATCTTCTCAATAATATGCTAACAAGGAACATTGAAATTAACTGGGACCTAACATGCTATCACCTTGGATTTAGAGTCACCGACATTCATCAGTTTTGAGTTACTTAGATCTTCAAACACAGCTAATACATCCAAATACGAAAATTGTGTATGTTGCCATATTAACACTAATCAACCATCTCCATTTTCACCTTGTGCAACATCATCACTAGCAACAAATCATATCCTATTCACTCCAAGACATTCAAATCTCATCCCCATCCAAAATTGTATCAATAAATCTCTAACCCAAAAACACATAACATGACTTCACTCCATTACTGATATAAATGTTATTCCACTTGTTAGTATTTTCACAATATATACCTTACTTTAGTATATTGATACTAGTTTTTTTTATCTCGTGCAATGTAAGGGTTTAATCATATATATCACTTAAAATGTATATATAATGACTTATTTGGTCTTCAAACTTTACAATAAAAAATTATTTTAGCGTTGTATTTAATTTTTCGCGTCTTTTAGTCATTGAACTTATATTATTTGTCAAATCACCACAAAAATGGATAGAAAAGTTCACGTTTGTAACCTGGGCATCCATGTGGATGTCACATTAACAATTAATTAATTTTAAAAAATAAAAAATATTTTTTTTATACTTTTGAAATTTAAAATATTTTTATGATTTTTTTTGAATTTTTAATATTTTAAAAAGATAATTAATTGCTAATGTGACCACATGACAGTCCACGTATATGTTATGTCAACAAAGTTAACAGACGTTAACTTTTCCATTTATTTTGGAGTGATTTGACAAACATCGTAAGTTTAAGGGCTAAAAGAGACTAAAATATCAATGGAGGGCTAAAATAATTTTTTTTATAAAATTAAAAGGTCAAATAAGTCATTATACCAAAAATGTAGTATATAATATTTGAGATAAAAACAAAACAATATAAATGATTGATTTGTAGAATCATTTGTACCATGATAAATATAAGTTAAGAGTAAAAAAAATTCACATTTAAAATAAACTTAAATTAATATTTATTATTTCTAATAGTATATTGAAATTTAAATAATGATGGTATATTATTTAAAAAATTGAAAGAGAAACAAAAGTTTATTATTTAAAAATATTATATAAAAATTTATTGTAAATTTAAAATTAATAAACTCTGATAGTAAAATTTTTAAATGAGTATTAATATATACTAATGTTGTTAATACTTATGGATTATAAAATGTTTTATAATAATACTTAATTTATTTTCACATGATTATAAATGTATAATATATTTTATTTAATTACTTTAAATTAAAAATCTAGTTTCTAATATCTATTACATAAATTTTAATTTAATTTACATGTGATATCTGAAAATAAATATAGCTTTTTCAAAAATATTTATGCTAATTCCATTAAAGTAAGATTTTATAAATTTAAAAAAGAAGAAGAAATAAGATAGTTTTTTCATAATTAATTGAAAATATAGTTTTTTCACAAGTAATTGAAAATATATAAGGGATAATGTATGTGTTAAACTAAGCTTTATTTGAAAATATATTTTGATATAATAAATTAAAGGGTTTTTGAATAAAAGTTTTTTTTTTGAAAGATATCAGACTGGGCTTTAAATTGAATGAAATAAAAGTGCATGAAACAATCCCAAAAGCAAAAGAGAAATCCAATAAAACAACAGAACAAAACATGGCCTGAGACTAAAGGCCCAAAACTAAGTAGAAAAATCTAGATATTTGTCAAATAGTCAAAGAGAATTGATTGATGTGCCTATTCACTGCCCAGTCAGATTATACTGGAATCGTCTTATCGTCTGAATACCTTTTCAAATTTCCTTTTGACGATTCAGTTTTGGGAAAGCTTGTTCTTTCATAAACCAGTACTTTTGCTTCTCTTTACTTTCCTTCCATTTCTCTGTTTCCCCTCCGGTTTCAATCTGGTTCTCGTCTCCGATCCATCCTTTGTTGAACTTCAGCATACTCTGGAACCCCTATTTCCATGTAAGTATCTTCCTCTCGTTTTAGAGTTTCCGTAGCTATGATGTGTGTAAGGGCGTTGGCAGATCTTAATGTGTGTTTGAAAATGAAGATGCTAGATCTGTTAAGGCTCTGTTTAATATCGTGTATATATGCTCTTATATGAGATCAATCTTGACTTTTGGTTGCGCATTTTTTTATTATTGTGAGGGAGTCACCTTCGATTATCATCTTCTGCCATTATTGTTCCACCCCTACTTGGACCGCTTTCCTACACGCTATTACTTCAGTTACAAAAGCAGAAAATACCTCGTGATGGATCTCTGAGCAGGAAAATAGAACAAGCCCTTCTTCATTTCTGACCTCAACCCCTGAGGCCGATTTATGGTAAATCTCATCATACGCACCATCAAAATTTATTTTGACAAACTCGTGAGGTGGGTAGCTCCACTTTATTGTCTCCGTCCTCTTAGGTGAACTTCTTATTTCTATCCCATTCAGTTTAACAATGTAGTTGTTAATGAAATCTGCTATTTGCTGCTTGTACTGTTCTTCTGCTCATGTACTCTTCTGTTTCTTTCTCCCCAGAAAGCCCACAGTCCACAACAAAAGAGGCGCCTCTGGTACAGGGAGAACTGCTCAAAAATCCAGGTAATCCACTGTAAAAAGTCCATGTTAGGATTCAAAAAGACATTCAGAATTTTTAATAGTGTCCATACTTCCATCGTGGCAGGACATTCACGAAAAACATGGTCGACTGTTTCAGCTCTTTCACCACACCGAGGGCAATTTGTATTATTGACAACCTGACGGTGTTGCATATTAGCCCTCGTCAGAAAATTATTCCATGAGATTCTCCATATTGTAACTTTAATTTTGTTTGGTAGATTTAGGAGCCAGAGTTTTTTTGTAGAAATTCGTATAGCTGGTTTGTAAAGCGTAAGCTCTAGGAACTTTCTCCAAAGTTTGTAATAGTTTATAGGCGCTGCGGACCGAAAAATCACCTGAATACTCTCCTCCCCAAACTAAGAGATCATCGTGAGATGTGCGTGCGAAAGGAATACGGAGGATTTTCCCAGCATCATCCAGTAAAAAGGTATTGTTTATGAGATCTCTCTTCCATATTCTCTCATTACTGTTGGTCAACGCATCGACCTTTACATCTTGCATAGAATTAACAACTGAAGATAACTTAAAGTTAACAGCATCTGGAATCCAAGCATCAGCATTGATATAGATATTTATTCCTGTACCAACCTTCCAACACATGCCTTTTTCCAAAACACCCTTCGCAGCCCACATGCTCTTCCATATATAAGAACTGGTGTTTCCCAAATGAGAATTTAAAAAACTATAGTTCGGAAAATATTTTACTTTAAAGACTTGCATAACTAAGGAATCCTGATTTGTAATAAGCCTCCATCCCTGTTTAGCTAGTAGTGAAATATTAAATTGCGCCATATTAAATTTCCATTGACACCAATGTATCCCTTTCCTCCCCTGACCTTTTTGCCACCAGAATTTTGTAAAAATATTTTCCAACTCTCCACATAACGATTTTGGTAAGAGGAAACAAGACATAGCATAGGATGGAATTGCCTGGAGGATAGATTTTATAAAGACCTCCTTTCCCCCTTGCGACAACAACCTTGTACTCCAGTTATCAATTCTCAACTTAACTTTATCTTTGAGATTCTGAAAAGCGTCCTTCTTTCGCCTGCCAACAACATTAGGTAGTCCTAGATATTTTTCCAAATTTGTGGAGCATCGAACACCTAGCGAGCTCGAAGTTTCTTCTTTGTCCCTTTCGGTTGTATTTGAACTGTAAAATATTATCGATTTGCCAAAGTTCACACATTGGCCTGAGCACTGTTCATATTCTGTCAAGATTTCTTTTAAAATTCTGGCCCCTTTATGCGTTGCTTCACCAAACAATATACAATCATCTGCAAAAAGCAGATGTGATATCTCTAGTCCTCTTCTACTAGCCCTCACTCCCTTCATTGATCCCTTAACAGTTGACATTCTTATCAGCGATGAGAGTCCTTCACTGCATATCAAGAAAAGGAAAGGACTAAGCGGGTCACCCTGGCAAGCCCTTTAGTAGGTTTAAAAACATCTCCTCTTTTTCCATTGATATTCACTGTGTACGAGATTGTGGTGATGCACTTCATGATTAAATTCACCCACTCCACTGCAAATCCCATTCGAATCATAACTTCTTTTAGAAAAGCCCACTCAACTCTGTCATAAGCCTTACTCATATCTAGTTTAACTGCCATAAGTCTTTTTTTCCCAGTACATTTTTGATGTAGTGTATGTAAGAGTTCATAAGCCACAAACACGTTGTCGGTAATTAGCCTTTCGGGAATAAAAGCACTTTGAGCCTTGTCAATGCATCTCCCAATAACTTCTTGAAAACGATTAGCAATTGCTTTTGCCACAATTTTGTATAAAACTGTGCATAAACTGATAGGTCTGAAATTAACAAGGTTTGTGGGATTTGGCAGTTTAGGAATAAGCACAATGTCTGTAAGGTTTAGAGAGTCAAGATCCCTTCTATTATTCAGAATACGCAAACAAAATTTTTCAACATCTTTCCTTACAATATGCCAGAATTTTTGAAAAAATAAAGCTGGAAAGCCGTCATAACCTGGTGCTTTAGTGGGTCTCATTCCTTTCAAAGCTGAAATTACCTCTTCTACTGTAAAAGGTACTAATAAATCTGCATTGATATCAGATGAAGTAGAATTAATACCTTTTAGAAGGTAGGATAAACTACTAATTCCCTGTGAAGAAAATAAGTTCTGGAAATAATTTAAGGCTGCCTCATTAATTGCTGCTTCCCTAGAAATATCCCTCATATCTTCATTTTCCAGCCTAGTAATAGTGTTAAGTCGTCTACAAATGGAGGCATATTTATGGAAAAAAGTAGTATTTTTATCTCCTAGTTGAAGCCAGTTTGCTCTTGCTCTCTGCTCCCAGTACATTTCATCTTTATCGATTTCCATATTGAGTCGAATTCTAGTATCAATCAGCTTTGCCATTGTGTCATCATCCCTATCACTTGCCAGGAACTCCTGAAGTTCTTTCATGAGATTATTCTTTAACCCATCTCTACCCTTTTTTATGAACCTAGCCCACCTAGTCAAACTGATTTGCAGCCTTTCAAACTTATCGACAATATCTCCATTTGATTCCTCCCACGAGTTTTTAATCTCTTGTTCAATAGATTCCTCCATTATCCACCATGCCTTGAACTTAAAGCCTTTACTCCCTTTAAAAGTCTTATCATTTTTATTATTAATGAGTAGTGGACAATGATTTGAAATCGAATGTACCAAGTGATGAATAGCTCATTTTGGGAAAAGTTGCATCCATTTTGCGTTTGCTACACCTCTATCTAGTCGCTCTTTAATATTTGTTTCCGGTAGGTTCCCTCTCTCCCATGTAAACCAAACCCCTGAATACCCCACATCTATTAATTGGCATTCATCTAAAACCTCACGGAAAGCTTCCATTCTTTTTTCCTCCCTCGGTTAACCTCCACTTTTTTCAAAAGAATACATTATTTCGTTAAAATCACCGCATACCAGCCATGGATGATTTTAATTTTGACCCAACCTCCTTAACAAATTCCACGAGTCATCTTTATTAGTAACATAAGACGAGCCGTAGAACCCTGTAAATCTTCACTCTTGATTGACATTGTTCTCCTTTACCAGCACATCAATATGGTTTTTAGAGAAATTGTTTAGCCGAATCGTAACTCCAGCTTTCCATGCCATAGAAATTCTACCTCGAGATCCTTTTGCTCCTACATCAATTCCATTCTCAAAGCCACATTTCCTCCTAATTCTTTCCATACGCTTACCATCAATTTTGGTTTCCATAAGGAAAACCATTTGGGGTTTATGTTGCTTCAGCAAAAACTGAAGCCTTCTTGCTGCCCGTGGACTCCTCAATCCACGGACGTTCCAACAAATGGTTTTCATTGTGTCCGGTCGGCTTGCCATCTGGCAGTCGCCGATCTATTTTGATTTGTAATACCACTTTGCTGTAGAATTTCTGCCGTCAAGAGCGTGTCTCCGTCATTATAAAAGTCTTGATCAACATATTTCACTATTTTTGCTTCCTCTTCACAAGCTCTTCTGTTTTCGACATCTACACTTTTGATATCTTCTGATTTCCTCTTCCTCAGTAGACTTTCTTTGTTACCACTTTCCATCTCTCTTGCTGCCTCTAACCTCTTCCATCTTGGCTTTTTGACTGGTTTCGATAGTCCTTCTTAATTATTAATTTCCCCATGCTCTTTTCCTTTGCGAATTATCGCTTCCTCCTGTAACACTATCATATTCTCTTGTCCTGTAAGATGCGCATTATTCTGACTTCTGTGGACAGTAGCACTATTCCCTGTCTCTTAAAAATTTGGCTCAGAGATTCTCTCTATATCACTTGTATATGAACATTGAGACTGCATCTTCTTTGAAAGGGCACTAAACTTTAGACTCTCCTTTCCAATAAAGTTTACTTCTGCTTTTAATGCTAAAGAAAAAGGAGGATCATCTTTAATTTTATTTTTTTCTGTAGGTGTAGACTGGAGACATTCAAGGAGCCCGTGTCCCATCATACCACAACCAAAGTAAAAAGTTGGTAATTTTTCATATTTAAAAGGAATCCAGGACTTACAATGTTGTTCTGTTGAAACGAAAATACCCCTGCGCAAGGGCTTTAGCACTTCTAATTGAACTTTAACATGGCAGAATTCTCCATTAATTTCAGATCTCATAATACCTCCAAAAGTAGCCCCAACAGCATGCATCAAGTCTTTTTTGTCAAATTCTGGTAAGCATGGGCCAATCTTAACCCAATACGGATATGAAGTAAGCCTAATTTGACTCCTTTCGATTGATGAAGTTAACCGATTAAAGAGTACTAAGTTCTTCCTAAATAACCATGGCTGTCCCTCTACAACTGTTTCCAAGTCTTCTTCACTATCAAGAATAGATTCTGCCCTACCAACTGGATCTCAAACTTTTTCTTTGTTTTCTAAATACTTTTCATCTGTGCCCTGAAACTATCTGAATTATATGATTTTTTTTGTCCAAATAGTACAGATTAGGGTGGGCTTCTCGCTTGGTACCACCATAGAGCTTTTGACCGATAACTGAATGAGTTCCTCTGCCAGAAGGAAGATCTCATCTCCTAGAAAACCCTTGTCACCACCACTTTACTTCATCCCAAGTCGCAGAAAAAACTGTTCTCTCTAGGATGCTAAGCAAAGCACTCTTGGCTAGGGTTTTTCGATATAATTTTTTTTGAATAAAAGTTAATATTAAACAAAATTGCATAAATGATTTTTCAAAAGAAGTCTAAGAGATAAAATTTACAATTCTTACTTAGAAAATTTGTGAATCTATCTCAAAATCAAGTTAAAATGATTTTAACTAAGTATGGACTTCTTCAACTAGACAAATTGTTTTTTAAACAAGTCAGAATTGCTCCAGGCCAAAAAGGTATGCCAAGCATCGATATTTTCAAAATAGTGATACCCCTTAAAACAAACGATACCAAAATGGCATTCTGGCTTTCATAAATTCAGTTGAGTATCGATTCAGTATTGATACCTTTTATGTGGTATCGTTAAAATCTTCCTGGCATCGATATTTCAGCTCTAACGGCCACTGAATTTAGCATTTATTACAAAAAAATATCGATACATTTTTATTTGGTATCGATACTCACTATTGCAAGTGTATTAAATGTTCTGGTTTTCACATCCCTAACAACTCTATTAACTACCACAACAACCCCAACAATTGGAAATCAGTTAGGGAGTATAAATATCAACTTCTAAAGATCCTACAAGAACAAGAAAGCATATTCAAGCAAAAATCATCAATCAAACAACCTTTGTGCCCAATACTTCCATAATTTTCTTGTACACACTTGTGAGCTTTTATTGTTATTTTTTAGCTCAAGTGTATTCTTGTCTATTTGTGCTTAATTGGCAAACATTCTGATCTTGTAATGATTTTTTTTTGTTTGCTTCTTTGTAATTCTTTGAGAGGGTTTATGTTTTAAGATTTGGGTAGAAATCTTAATGGAGTTGTAAGGTTAAACTTTGTCCTCAAAGGTTGTACAAGTTAGTGAATTTAGGAAAACCCTTAGTTATGGAAAGCTAAGGTAGTGGAGTAGGCAATTGGGGTTGAACCACTTTAAATTGTTGTGTTCTTTGTTCTATCCTTTTTTTCTAGCTTTCTTAAATTTTTAAAAGCCAATTTACCCCCTCTTGGCGATTCTGGTTTGATCAATCAAGCTAACAATTGGTATCAAATCCAGTCTCTGAAAGACGATCTAATAACAAAGAGAAGATCCTCGAGATAGCTCAACTTTCATCTATTCAAACCACACAAGATGATGTCTACTTCTAGCTCTATTATTATTGGTGAGTCTCAATTCATTAATAAACCTCTTTATTTTAATTGTGCCAATTATTCCTATTGGAAGACTAGAATGATGTTCATATAAGTCAATGATCTTGTCGTATGGGACATCATCATGGATGGTCCATCCTTACCTCAAAAGTAAGAATGAGAGATTTTAGTTCCAACGAGCAAGAAGGAATGGAATGAGGAAGATAGAAGAAGCATACAACTCAACGCTAAGGCCATGCACACTCTCTTTTGTGCATTTGGTTTGGAAGAATATAGTAGGGTATCATCATGTGCCAATGCCAAGGGAATTTGGGACAAATTAGAGGTCACTCATGAGAGTATCAATCAAGTCAAGAAATTAAAAGTAGGAATTCTCATCCTCAATTATGATACATTCATGATGAAGCTCAAGAAAGACACCAAAACTATGTCCGATAAATTCACTATCATCATCAATGAGTTCAACTCCTATGGAAAGACTTATCTCAATGAAGAAGTAGTGCAGAAAATGCTTAGAAGCTTGCTAATGTCATGGGATGCCAAAGTTATAGCCATAGAGGAAGTAAAAAATTTGGAGACTTTTTCATTAGATAAGCTAATTGGTTCTTTTCTCATTCATGAAATGAGGCTCAAATAAGTGAACAAAGAAGAAGAAAAAGTTAAAAAAAAGGTTGGTATTGCCCTCAAGTCCACAATAGTAAAAGGTAATTTTAGTGATGATGTGGATGAGGATCAAGAGACTGCCATGTTTGCAAGAAGATTCAAGAGGCTTATGAGATCCAATAAAAGAAGAAAATTCCAAAAGAATGATGAAGTCAAGATTAAATCTACCATGGAGAAGGACCTATCATATGCTATGAATGCAAGAAGCAGGGACACATCAAGTTTGATTATCCTCAATGGAAGAAAAAGGGGTCAACAAAATAAAAACTTAAGGCTTATGTTGCCACTTAGAGTGATGATGATTCATCCAACAATGAAGATTTAAATAGCCAATCTTTGTCTTATTACTATTGACAATGAAAATGACTTCTAACTTATCCAATTCAACTTCTTATTCTTTTGATGAGTTGCAAGATGCCTATGATGAGCTGGGTTTGGAGTTTAAATTAATGGTTTCAAAATATAGAGAAACTATTTCAAAACTAAAAGAGGAAGATAATTCACTTTCCAAAGTCAAGTATGAACTTGAAAGTAAAATAAATGATATGCAAGCTAGTATAAATGATTTTGAGGAAAATAATTTTGACTTGCATAATTTGCTTTCTAAATTTCATGATGATCATCAAAAGCAACTTGAGTTGCTTAAGAGTGAAAAAGCTTACTCTAACAAAGTTTTACCAAAATGAGCTTTTAGAATAGAAAACTCAAAACAAAACTTTGTCAAAACTAGCTTTAATTTCTATAAACATAGAGGTCCCTAAAATTTTTACAAAAGAAAACTTATTAAAAGTGTATGGGTCCCCAAAGGACTCATAAGTACTCAAGATAAAGACATTCTTTCAAAATGGATACCGAAACAGACTAAAATTATAGGAATTGATGTTTATGGACTAAAAGAATTTGGGTACCAAAAATAAAAACTTAATTTTATATTTGTAGGAAGAGGAACATTGCTTCAAGGTGGAGGATTTATTCAAAAACTCACGGTACCTTGATAATGGATGCTTAAAGCACATGATTGGTGACAAGAGTCACTTCATCAATTTGAAGCAAAAAATGGAGTAGTTACATTTGGTGATAACTCTAAAGGGCAAGTAAAATGAATCGGCTCTATTGGTATAAGCTCTTTACTTCTTATTGAAAATGTTCTCTATGTCAACGGTCCTAAGTATAATCTACTTAGTATTAGCCAATTGTGTGATAGTGGTCTCAATGTCATTTTTGAGTCTAATGGATATAAAATAATTGACTTTGTATCTAATAAGATTATGCTTGTAGGACATAGTATAAGAAATATATATATATATATATGTATATATATATGGTGCATTTATATGATTTGCATGATTCACTCATATGCCTTGTTGCTAAAAATGAAAACAATTCTTTACTATGGCATAGAAAACTAGGGCATGCTAGCACGATCATATTGCATAAACTGGCTAAAAATGACTTAGTAAAAGGATTACCAAAAATTGATTTTAAATTAGATAAAGTTTGTGATGTCTGTGATAAGGGTAAATATAAAAGAGTTCCCTTTAAACATATTAATGATGTATCAACTAGTAGAGTTCTTTAACTAATTCACATAGACTTATTTGGCCCTATTAGGACAATTAGTTTGGGTGGAAAACAATATCTTTGTGCTTATTGATAACTATTCTAGATTTACTTAGGTTTTTTTCTTAAGTACTAAAGAGGAAACTTTAGAAAAATTCATCACATTTTCATAAATGAATCAAAATGAAAAAGGCTACTGTATTACTAGTGTTAGAAATGACCAAGGAATCGAATTTCAAAATCTTGGTTTTGAAAATCTTTGCAACTAAAATGAAATTAGCCATAATTTTTCTACACCTAGAACCCCTAAACAAAATGGAGTTGCTGAAAGAAAAAAATATAACTTTAGAAGAAATGGCTAGAACCATGCTTTGTGAAAATAATTTACCAAAATATTTTTGGGCAGAAGTCTCAAACACCGCTTGCTATATTGTAAATATAGTTAATGATTTTTCCTTTTAGAGAAAACTCCATATGAATTTTTCAAAAATAAAAAGCCTAACATTAGCTATTTTTGTCCTTTTGGGTACAAGTGTTTTGTTTTAAATAATGAAAAAGATAATACTGGTAAATTTGATGTAAAAAATGATGAATGATTTTTTCTTGGTCATCCTTTAAATTCTAAAGGTTTTAGAAAATTTAACAAAAGAACTTTAGTAGTAGAAGAATCTATTCATGTTTTTTTTATGATTCTAACTTTCCTTATAGAAATGATTCTTGTATTGATGATGATGTTGTAGAAATTTTTCACAATGATGATAGAGTTGATCCTTCATCAAATGACAAGATACAAGAACAAACACAAGATACTCTAAAGGAGCTTACAATAGATGAGAGGGAAATCACTCATCCAAGAGAGTTCAACTATGTGAAGGATGGTAAAATATTAAGAGATTCATCCAAATGGGTAACTACTAGATCTTCTCTTAGAAATACTTGTAATTATGTTGCATTTATATCATGCGTTGAGCCTAAAAATATCAAAGAAGCATTAAATGATGAATATTGGATATTGGCTATGCAAGAAGAGTTAAATCAATTTGAAAGAAGTAAAGTATGAACCCTAGTTAAAAGATCTAGTGAAAAATCTACTATAGGTAATAAGTGAGTTTTTAGGAATAAGCTAGATGAGAGTGGTAACATAGTGAGGAACAAGGCTAGGCTAGTTACTCAAGGTTACACTTAAGAGGAATGAATAGACTATGATGAAACATATGCTCCTGTAGCAAAAATGGAAACCATTAGGATGCTTTTAGCTTTTGCATGGTTTAATGATTTTAAGTTATATCAAATGGATGTAAAAAGTGATTTTCTAAATGGTTTTATAAATGAAGAAGTGTATGTTGAACAACCACTCGATTTTGAAGATCCAAAATTTTCAAACCATGTTTTCAAATTTTCAAAATCTTTATATGGTTTGAAACAAGCTCGTAGAGCTTGGTTGAAAGGTTACCAAATTTTTTTATTGAAAAATATTTTAGTAAAGTGAAGGTTGACAAACACTTTTTTATAAAAGAAAAGACAAGGATTTATTAGTAGTTCAAATTTATGTTGATGATATTAATTTTTGTTCTACTAATGATCTCCTTTGTCAAGAATTTTCTAAGTTAATGCAATGTGAATTTGATATCAGCATGATGAGAGAACTAAACTTCTTATTGGGACTCCAAATCAAGCAAAGGAAAGATGACATCTTCATCAATCAAGCTAAATACACAAGGGAAATGCTCAAGAATTTTGGGATGGACAATCTCAAACCACAAGCTACACCAATGAGCCCTTCTACAAAGCTTGACAAAAATGAAGGTAAATGCGTAGATTTAAAATTGTATAGGTCAATGATATACTCTTTAATTTATCTTAGTGTAAGTAAACTAGACATTATATTTAGTGTACGCTTGTGTGCAGGATATCTATCTTGTCCTAAGGAATCACATTTACAAGCCCTTAAGAGAATCTTTAGATACCTTAGAAACACTCCTAATTTAGACCTTTGGTATCCTAGAGATTCATCCTTTAGCTTGCATGCATTATCGGATATAGGTTTTAGAGGTTGCAAATTAGATAGGAAAAGCATCTCTGGTACTTGTCAATTCATAGGCAACATGCTTATATCATGGCTTTCAAAGAAACAAAATAGTGTTGCTTTGTCCACCATCGAAGCGGAATATTTCTGTCAATAGTTGTTGGGCTCAAGTTTTTTGGATGAAATAACAACTTATGGACTATGGAATTGATGTAGATACCATTCCTATCAAGTGTGGTAATACTAGTGCTATTTGTTTCACTAAAAATCTCATCCAACATTCTAGAACTAAGCATCTTGAGATTAGACATCATTTTATTAGAGGTTATGTCCAAAAAGGAGAAATAGTTCTAGAACATGTAGACACCTTAAATCAATTAGCAGATATTTTTACAAAAACATTAGATAAAAAAGATTTTGGACACTTAAAAGGAGAATTAGGTATTACTATCTTGACTTAATTTTGTGTTCAAATGAATTTTAGCACTTTGTTGTTTTTATATGACACAAAAGAAAACTTTTGAATAGTTAAGTGACCATTTTGTAATTTTTTTTTAAAATTGAGTGACCAAAATGTAAATTTTACTAATAGTTGAATGACTTTAGGCACAATTTACCCATTGTTTTAATAAAAATTTATGAAATTTTGTTTTTAAAAAACTTAAAACTAAATTTACATAAAATTTCTTTCCTACATATAAAAAAAATTATATTAATATTAGAATAGATGGGGAGCTCAATTTATATTAATAATATAATAAATCAGGTGTGTGTAACGTGTCTATTTATTGTAAATCTACAATACCGTATAGAATTATTCTCTAGCTTATTTGTATGTCTTACTATATTACCTCAGTGTATGTAGTTTGCAAAAAGAGTTGACATTAGTTTAAAATTATTTCTCAAAAAGTGTTTTTTAGGTCAAAAAACACTTTTTAACAAAAGCTAAAATTTCTTATTTCTGCTTTTGGTTAAAAAAGTATTTTTACAAATTATTTTTTTATCCTAAAAATACTTTGAAAAACTTTAAAAGGTATTATTTGAAAATACTTTTATATCAAAAGTGTTTTTTTTTTTTTTTTAATCTCAAAATGTTTACTAAACTGGCCTTAATCGGATAGGCATGGGATACAAGGAATCTTATGTTTGAAATTACCTTCCATTTCTCAAAACGCTTAAATTTCTCTTCTATAGTTAACTAAATTGGGAATGACAAGTATCTGTTATTGAGAATTGCTTAGTCCAATCAACTTATCTTTTAATTCCCATCTTTAGGTGTCATTCACAAGTAAAAGAGTGGCCTCTGAAAATGATATTTGAACAAATCATAATTGCGTATCAAAATGCGATAATTTATTGGGGTGTCCACATCATGGGCCTAAAGGAGAATGATTTTCTTGATTATACTCCTCCATTTCAATCCTAGTATAATAGTTCAATTATTGAATCACACAACTGCTAGGGAGAATTCCATGAAATATTATGCATGGCAACACCCAATACTAACTGCACCTATGATTTCAGCTGCTTGTGCTACCAAACAAGGGCCTTAGGTCCCATTTAGGGCTGAATCGGAAACACTCCTTTCATCTCTATTTTTTTTTAAAAAGGAAAGGGTTTGGAACCCAAGTCATGATTTACAAATAAATATTGATAATTTTATTAAAAATTAGTTATGATTTTTGTCCTCCATTTCCTTCCCTGTTTTAAGTAGGGTTTTTTTTTTCCCAAAATCTTAAAAGAAATATTATGTGATATACTTTTGTTGAAAAAATCACTAAAATTTATTGGAACATTCAATACAGGTTTTGGAAAATTATTATTTAGTAAAGAAGAGATTGGGATAAAATTAAATAAAATTGTAAAGATTGAGGACTAAATTTATTATTATACCTTACAAATAAAACATTTGCTCACTCATCCAATGAACAAGTACCAATTTACCCAATTTTTCAATAGAAGAACTAAAATTAAAATACAATCCAAATATATCAGGAGGTTTTGTGTTACGTTACGGTTTTAGACTCGTCTTTTACCAAATGATTATAGAGAATGTGCATTGGTGGTCCATAGGAAACTAGCCTGGAAGAACTGAGTGAAGTTGCCTGTATTCCTTCATAACATAATTGTTTCTGTAAATTAAAATTGATATGAACTGTTAATAATTCAAACAAGCTTAAAAACATAAATGAAAGCCTAACAAAACAACATAATAACGTGAATATGACAAATTTCAAGCTTTATTTCTCTTTCTTTTTTCATCTGGTTCTGGCTCGCTCCCAATGAAGCTGCGTTTCTTGGTTGTGTTCATGTATGGTCTAATAACCCATTCAATCTGGGCTTCACTCTGCTCCATTGTTCCTAATTTTACCTTCAACATAAGCAAAGGAGTTGAATTTAAACTGCAATATGAAGCACCCAATGCTAATAACCTATTGAAATGGCACGATGATTACCTGGTAAAGCCGCAATTCAAACCTCGGACCAATCTCCTTTAACTCAACTGATTTAGGACCTCCAGGCTTCTCATAGATATGATGCCTGCATGTTTACATGATATCAATGAGTGAAAGTGAACATTTCATTATGTAGAAGCATGAGGGGGAACAATCTATGTTGCCATTAGAGGATGGCCACTGTGAAAACCATTATATAACTTTAAACCTACAACTGACAAGTTGACTCACTTCGAGGTTTTGAGAAGCGATTGACTGAGAGTTCTAAAGCATGCATGATGAAGTTCAGTGGTTCCTTACCATTCACATATTGATATCAATATCACCCTTTTAATGCTAAAGAATACAACAAAATCTACAGAAGAGAACTAACCTGAATGAAATATAGTCGGACCGATTAGCAAAAGTCACAATACGTTTTGTATCAGGCTTTGGCACAGGGAATAAATGTTTTAGAATGTTCACTGTTCTTTCACCCAGCTGCCAAAATAAATAGAAAAAGAAGAAAAAGGCATGTCAGCAACAAAAAAGATTACTCTTGGCCAAAAAGGAAAGAATTATTATTAATCACAGAATTTCATCAAAGCTACATACGCATCCTTATAATTTGTGTATCAACATACAGAAACATGCAACAGATACAAGATGGAAACACCTTTTAAGGATATTTGAGCATAGAACAGGCTTTGTTACATAACCAACTATTAGACATAAGTGGCACACATGTAAAACCATTAAAAGCAGTAACCCGAAAAGGTTCAAGTATGCAATATATATAATATATCGCACCCAACTAAATCATATGCTTCGTAAGTGTACAGGCAAAGCAACAAGGATACCTTGGTTTTAAAATTATCAAGAATCAAATGAGGGTAAGCCTCGGGCATTGTTCCGATGGCTTTCTTGTCTTTAATGTCATGTCTTGTAACCTAGAGGGAAATATTAGATTAAGAAAACAAGAACAGGAATAGAAGAAGAGATAAAGGCCTACGCAAGGTAGAGTCATCAAATACTTGCCACATTGAGTAACCCAAAGTATGCTGTGGGACCGAAAGGTAGATGACTTATAATCAAACCATCTGGTATACCCCGATGTTCATGAACCAAAATTACATCTGTAAACTCATGCGCACGGCAACTTTCAATAATTTCAGATATAACCTGCAAATAAGAAAAAAGAATGGCATAGACAATCACTTTCTTATTTTCACTAGAAAACCAGTTTGATATCAAATAAGTTAAAAAATTTATCATACAAAAAAAGGGTGTCGGTGCTCATTATATAGATAATAACTAGCAGAACTGAGGAAAGCATTGTTAAATATTAACATTATGCAGTATAAATAACTTGCTGTAGAAAATTTCGAGGACAACAAAGTAGAAACTGAATAAGCTTTCAGTTATTCTATTAAAAGGTGAAAGTCACAAATCAATTACAATTTGGAGAAAAGAGCAGCTCAAAAGCTTGCCGTAAGAAAATTGCATCCAGAAGTCTAATGGTGCAATGGTTCAATGAAAAGGGATTAAATGGAATGTTCAACTTACAAATTCTACAGTTATTTATATATACAAGTCTATGTCAACTAAATGAATATCGACTTTAGCCACAATTACTGATAATAAAACCGGTGCCAAAACTGATAGTACTCAGACATATGTATCATAATCCTCAAGATCAAAAAAAAAGACTTGCCAACAATTCAGCACAAGAATCATAACAATAAGAAAACCAATAGGAACCCAAAGAAGAAAGCATAGATGGATAAACAAAGCAATGATGCACTGACCTGGCCACCACGATTCATTCGCTCTGCATTAGGAAAGACAAACTTCAATTCCTACAAGAAAGTGAAAAGCATGCCATAGGAATTCAATCAGTGGTTAAACTCTCACGCAAATATCAGGGCAAAATTTATTTATCACCAAAATGGAGAACCCAACCTTAACAAACTGTATAAGAGGAGCACTTGGATCACGAGATGTTGTCAGCAAAATCTTAGGATCTCGTACAGTTGCATTTGCATATTCATCATCAATATGAGTTTTGGGAACTAAAAATATACCAAAATTAAGCAGTCATGTATCAACACCAATCCCAAAAGAGGTTTTCTTTTCTTTTCTTTTTTTTTCTCTAGCTCAGAGCATAACAAAAGAAAACAAACATCCAAATTACAAAAAAATTAAAATAAATAGTAAACATTACTGGAAGTGTAATTATCTTCAAGGTCAATTTCTTGGCGAAGCGCGGCCTCCTCATTCCGGAGTTCAGTTGGAATGGGTTTTCCCTCTACAAGGAAGCAAAATTAAAAACCAAAACTAAAAATTGAAAATTGAAAATAGATTTTGATTAAAAAAAAAGAAAAGAAAAAAGAGAAAAAAGA
The DNA here is from genome assembly GCA_025698475.1 of Gossypium anomalum. Taxonomy (NCBI): domain Eukaryota; kingdom Viridiplantae; phylum Streptophyta; class Magnoliopsida; order Malvales; family Malvaceae; genus Gossypium; species Gossypium anomalum. The sequence goes on from CM046961.1 coordinate 89,222,258, forward strand.
AAGTACCTTCAAGGGCTTCTTTGATCTTCCGTTTCTTCTCATAAAGCAAACGCTCTTTGCCTTCCAAGCTCTTCCTGTACAAATACTCTCTCCTCAATCGAATGTTCCTTCTCAACATTTTTATTTACTTTAATTTAAGATAATCAAAACAGCGACAACCAACCCAGACTTTTGTAAGGGTTTAGGGTTTTTGAAAAGAGTTGTTGGTAGAAGACGGCAAGAAAGGTAGAGGACTAATTTGGAATGTTGAATGAGAATGGGCCAGGCTGATGGAGGGAAATTGGGCTGAATGGCACGGGATCATCAATGGACCAATTGCTAAGAAAGTTGGGCTGCCTAATCAATATAGTTGGTTTCGCACTTGTTGGATCATATCGGCCGGTACACACCTTTTTGGTTGAAAACTAAATAATGAACTCTGTTCAGCACCCGTGAAAATTTTGATCTATATTGATTGCAGTACTTGTTTCACTCAATTTCGAACTCATTGATAGGAACATTGTGCATTAAGATTTTAGTAATAAATAATAAAAAATTTAAGTTTCAATAAATTTTTACTAACATTAAGGCTGTATTTGTTTAACATTCTGAAAAATGAATTTTAGAAAATCAATTGATTTTTTTTTTAAAAGAAAATATATTTTCTGGTCTTGGATTATTCTGTAAATTTTTTACCTTTTTGATAATTTTATTTGAAATCATTTTTAAAACTTGTTTTGAAAGAAATAAATTCAATTTTAAATTATACTAAGAATATAGCACCACTATGCAAGGCTTTTTTTTTTACTAAAAAAATCTCAATAAAAAGGGCTTCAAGAATAGTGATACATAAAGAGAATACCTTTTGAAAGTTCAAGCTTCAATGGTACTCAAGGTAGTTCTTCTGACATAAGGGAATTTCAAGATTGTGTTAATAGCCTTGATGTTACAGATTTAGGGTACCTTGGACCTTTTTAGACCTGGTCAAATCTTCAATAGCTTAATTTCATTGTCAAAAAGCTTGACAGGGTCCTCATAAATCCTGTCTGGTTGTTGGCTTTTCCTCTTTCACAAGTAGAATTCTTAGCGCCTAGGGTTTCGGATCATTGCTTCTCTATTGCTTGGTTTGAGAAGTCTTTGTCTACACCCTCAAAGCCTTTTAAATTTTTAAATTTTTTGGATTTAGCATGAGGATTTTCTTTCTGTTGTTGCAGAGTCTTGGCAGGTTCCAATTCAAGGTGACCCCATGAGGTGCCTTTTTCTCAAATTGAAAAGGCTTAATAGTAGGTTAAGGGACTTCAATACTGTTCATTTTGGTGATATTTCTAGGAAAGTTCAACAGAAGAAAGCTGAGCTTGAATCACAACAGCTTCTCAGTCTTTCAGTTGGCTGCCCTGTTGAGGTCCATCAGAAGGTTGAGGCTCTTTCAGCTGAATTAAGGGTGCTTCAGGAGGCAGAGGCTAGCTTTTGTAGATAAAAAGCTAAGATCCAGCGACTTATTGAGGGTGACCAAAGCACTCGATTTTTTTATGCAACTGTCGCTGTTAGACAAAATAAGTTTACCATTTGGGCTTTATAGGATGCCGAAGGCAACCAGCTTACTTCCTTTGCTCAACTGTCTGATGAGGTTGTGGGTTATTTCAAGGGCTTGTTGGGTGAGGTTGATCCTTTTATTTCCTACTCTGATCAACTTTTGTTTGAGCTTCTACAACAATCTTTGTTCAATCATGTGCAGCAGAACTTGTCAAACCTATTACTGATGAAGAAATTAAAGAAGTTCTTTCTAGTCAAGGGAATGACAAATCCCCTAGCCCTGATGGCTTTACAACTAAGTTTTATAACTCTTCATGGAGTATTGTTGGGCTGGATGTTCTCGTAGTAGTTCGTTATTTTTTCACGCTTCAGAAATGCTCCCTACTTTTAATGCCACTGCCATTGCCCTTGTTCCCAAATGTATTCAGCCCTCCCTCATCAAGCAATTTAGGCTAATTTCGTGCTGCAGTACAATTTGTAAAGGTATATCTAAGATTCTGGCTAATAGACTATCTATTTTTTTGCCTGAAATTATTTCTCTGAGCCAGTCTGCCTTTGTAAGGGGTAGAAGTATAGTTGACACCACCCTTTTGGCTCATGAGCTAATGAGGGGTTATGGTAGAAAAAATATATCTCCTCGTTGTGCCCTCAAGATTGACTTGCAGAAGGAGTTTGATTCAGTCAATTGATGTTTTCTTCTCTTGGTTTTGAAAGCTCTAAAATTCCTAGAAATTTTTAGGAATTGAATTGAGGTGTAACAACTCAATTTTCAATGATGTCGGAAACAGTGGTTCGAGATCACTAAATTTGACAAGTGAGTTTAAAAAATTTATTATTATTTAATAATTATGAGTCAAGTGTGATTTTAGAAATATTCTTGAATTAGTGAAATTTGTGATTTAAAAGAATTATTAGGTTAATTAGTCTTGAAAATAAGGTATCGAGACCTCGATTTCATAAATCAAGTCGTAAATATTTTTATAAATATTTAAAGAGTGTTAATAAGTTAGTATTAAAGTTTCGTTATAAAATTTTAACGTTTTGATAGTTAATTAATTAAAAAGGACTAAACGAAAAAGGGTACAAAATTTGCTAAAGTGATTAAATAGCTCAAGTGTTAAATAAGGGAGGATTAAAAGAGAAAGATAGCCTAAAAGGTATGGCAGGGGCGGCATTAACAAGAAAAAAATCTGAAATTAGGAGAAATAGGGGTAAAATTAGAAATTTTACAAATTAAGTAAATAAAACAACAAATTAAAAGAAATCTAGACAATTCTTCACAATTCTTCAGCAAAAAAAACCATTGAAGAGTCCCTCTAAGCTGGTTTTTCATATATTTGCACCATGTGAGTTCAACTCTTGCTCTAGTCTTGTAAGTTTTGTGTTTTTAAGACTTTTACAATTAGGTCCAATTGTCTATTTCATTAGTTTTTGATTCTATGGGTAATTTTGAAACTTACCATTGATAAGTTATGTGTGTTTATGATGAATTGACATGGAATTGAAGCTTTAATTTTGTTATGTGATGATTTTATCAAGTGATTTTAATATAAATTGATTTTTAGGACTAAATTGTGAAAAGGTTAAGAATTAGGGTTTGGTACAAAATTCTGAATATCAAAGGCTGTATAGTAGACTAAAATAATTAGAGAAATTTCTAATTGAGAAAAATTTGCTCAATTGGTGGCAAAATTGATAAGGGACTAAATTGTAAAAACTATAAAAGTTGGGATAAATATGTAATTTCAAAAATTGAATGGAATAAATTGTGAAGTGAATTAGAATTGAATTATATGCTGATGAATGAATAATTTTACATTATAGATCAAGATTCCAAAGAAAAATCGTGAAAAAGGGAAATTAGCTGAATAGTCCCTGAATTACAACAAATTCTACAAATTAGCACAGGTAAGTTCATATAGTTGGATTTTCATGATTAATTGTTATTTTAGAAATGATATAATGTATTATTTTATATTTTTGTTATTGAATTATGATTATTGTAAAAATATGGAAATTGAATTGAAAGTTCAAATTAAGTGGAGCGAAGGATTGAATACGATCGTTCTGTGATACAAGATGAATCGACGGATAAGACCATGGTTGGACCATGGTAATATTTAAATGTAATACCATAGCTGGGCTATGGCATTTTAGTGAAAAGACCATAACTAAGTTATGGCACCGTGAACGTAAGACCATGGTTGGACCATGGCAGTATATATATATATATATATGTGTGTAAGACCATAGCTGGGCTATGGCACCCAGATGATAAGACCATAGATGGGTTATGGCATTATGAATGTAAGACCATGGCAAGGCCATGGCAATATATGTATAAGATCATAGTTGGACTATGGCATTAAGAAAATGATATACTCAAATCCGTAAGACGTTCTCTAATTTGACAGGGATTGGTAAGTATTATATGGAATTAGTGTGGAAGAACTTAAGTAATTATTGTCATTGAGCTCAATCAATTGAATTCATCAATCGAAGTTATGATTGGTAGGAAATGTTTGTGAAATGTTTAGTCTAAATGAAATATTTAGTATGTTCAGTAAGATTTATATTTAAAGCCTATGAACTTACTAAGATTCATTAAGCTTACCTGTGTTATTTAATGTTCTTTGTAGATTTTCAAGAATTTTGGAAGATCGGATCAACACATCAGGCTATACTATCCAGATTACCCCGGTAGATTTTATTATACATTTTTAGGGTTTATATGGCATGTATAAGGTTGGATTGGAAAAGAGTTAAACTTGGAATAGGGGTGTGAATGACACATATAAATATACAAAAATGCTTGTACGAATGTGCTTAGTAGTAGGTTTTGGTAAACTAATGAATGGAGTTATTTTGATGAGTTTAGGCAATTGAGCTTTGGGATAACATATTATGTTTAATATATGATTTGGCTTGTATTGGTTGTTTGGTTGGAATATATTAGTGTTTTTCAAAGTTGTGTGCAGGTGAATATCAAAAAGGGTGAGAAAAATAGCCTTAAAATGGTCTATTTTCGTCCACACGGGTAGAGACACGGGCATGCGTCTCAGCCACATGGGCGTGTGGTCTGGCCGTGTGTCCCCTACATCTTGAAATTTCAAAACAGAGTGCCTAGGTTTTAATACACGGCTTAGCACATGGGCGTGTAACTTGGCCGTGTGCCCCCTGTACCTTTCACATGGCCTAGCACATGGGTGTACGGTTGGCTGTGTGAATCAAGCCAGAGAGTTACACGGGTAAGGACACGGGCTGGGACACGACCATGTGCCTCACATCGAATGCCCACATGGCCTAAGACATGGGCGTGTCTCCAGGCCGTGTGGCTCACACAGCCTGGCCACACGGGCGTGTACCCCTTGCTCTTAAGTAAAATTTTGTCATTTCGCTAAAAATTTCCTGAGTATTCAGTTTAGTCTCGACTCACTTCTAAAGTGTATTTTGGGCCTCGAGGGCTCATATAAGGGACAATATAAATGATATATGATTGATTTTGGATATGTTTGTTAATTGTCATGGAATGATTGTGTTTGATAGAAAAAGTTCGATAATGCTTCGTAACCCTGTTCCGGAGATGGATAAAGGTTAGATGTGTTACGAGGCATGCATCACCTCACCTTACTTTTCTATTTCACTTAATGGCAGTTTGGTAGGCTACTTTAAAGGGGCAAGTGGAGTGCGACAAGGAGATCTTCTTGCTCTTTTTCTTTTTGTTATTGCAATGGAAGTATTGTCTAGACTGTTGGAGATTGCTGCTCGCCATGGTATCTTTAAGTTTCACCCTAAATGTAATAAAGTTAAATTTACTCATTTGATTTTTGCAGATAATCTTTTGATTTTTGTGAAGGGATCTGTGGACTCTATTTTAGGGATAAGATGCCTTCTGGATGAATTCTACTTTATTTATGGTCTTCAGCTTAATGCCTCCAAGAGTTTTTTTTTTTTTTACAAGGATATCTAATGAGGATGTGTCTCACATCTTGAATATTACTGGTTGTAAGTCTAGAACTCTCCATGTTTGTTATCTTGGAGTTCCCTTAGTCTTTAGGAGGCTCTCTTGTGTTGATTGTAAGCCACTTGCGGAGAAGATTGCGGCTAAAATTCTTCAATGGTCTCCTTTGCATCTTAGTTATGTTGGCGGAATCCAACTGATAAAGGTAGTGCTATTCAGTGAGCAGGCCTATTGATGTAGACAGTTCTTATTGCCAAAGGTCATTCTTTAATAGGTGGACCAATTGTGGTCTAGGTTTTTATAGAAAGGTAGTAACTCTTTTGCTTCTGGTGCTAGAATAAAATGGGATATTTTATGTTTGCAAAAGTTTTAGGGAGGCTTGGCTTGAAAATTCTTGTTGAATGGAACCAAGCTTGTATTTACAACATATCTGAGCCTTGTTTGCTTTTGAAGGCTCCTTATGGGTTGTTTGGGTCCAAAAATATGTTTTAAAAGATGCTTCTTATTGGTTTGGTGCTGCCAACTTAGCTAGTAGTTAGAATTGAATGAGATTTTTATGGCTTAAGGATGTTGTTATTAGTTTTTCGAGAAACTTTCTGATTAGGACAATTTTGTTAACTGATAAGCTTTAGGAAGTTTTTCGAGTTAAAACTACTAAGGTCTCTTGGCATAAGCTCTTTTGGTTCCCTCTCCATGTGCCTAAACACTCTACAATTACTTGGATGGCTATCTTAAACAGACTTCCCACTCGCGACAAATTGTTTAGTCATGGTATGGTTTCTAATCATTGTTGTCTGTTATGTTTTGATTCTTCCAAGTCTCAAAATCATATTTTCTTTTAGTGTTCTTACTCTCGAGGTTTGTGGCAACTTATTTTTGGTTTATATGGTATCAGGTGGTTTGCTGGTATGTGGCTTCAAGAATTTAACTAGGCAATTTCTTATTTGAAAGGTAAGTTGTTCCTTATTTGCCTGCTCAAACTTGCATGGAATGCAATTATGTACTTTATTTTGTGTGAAAGGAATGTAGGCTTTTTGGCAATTCTTCTACTTCTATTGAAGTTTTGTTGAAAAAGTTAAAGATGTAACAACCCGTTTTTGGGTTAAATCAGAATAGTAGTTTCGGGACCACAAATTGAAGTAGAAATATTTATTTTATTACTATTTTAAGGTCTACAGCATGATAGAATAATTGTGTGAAAATTTCATCAAGAAATTTTAACGATTGAGTCCTCAATTTAGCTAGAAGGACTAAATTGCAATAGGTGTAAATTTTGAATTCTATATGTTAAAGGTGTCTAATTGCTATGAAATTTTAAATTAAAGGTCCTTAAATGGTAATTAGACCATTATACTTTAGGATGGACAAAAATGGATATGGCTAGGTAAAATTTTTAAGTTATACATTAAGGGTATTTTAGTAAATTGGTTAATAAAGACAAAATTTACTAAATAAAACATCTCCATCTTCTTCAATTTCATCCCTTAGCTAAAAATTTGAAGAGGAACCATAGCTAGGGTTTGGCCGAGCTTTCAAGCTCAATTGTAAGTCCACTTTTGTCCCGTTTTTAACGATTTTTATATTTTTGAGATCATTTTAACTTGATTTAACTATTTCAATGACTAATTTGAAATAAAGTTAAAGTCTAAAATTTTACCCATGTTGGATGTGCATGTATTTTGATGTTTGATGGTAGAAAATGCATAATCATTGTTAGTTAAACAACGTTTGTAAAGTGATTTTTGATAAAAACGTTAAATAAGGACTTATTTGTAAAAAAAAACTATAAAATGTGTAGAAAAGTGTGAATAAATGAAAAATGTGAGCTTTTGTGAGTACAAATAAAAATTAGCTAGGCTTGGATTGTAAATAAATTGAAAGAAATTCATTTTACGAGCCTAGGGACTAAATTGTAAAATGTTAAAAATTAGGGGCAAAAATGTAAATTTTGCCATAATATTTTTTTGGGCTGAATTGAATAATGTGGTGATTAAATAAGTTAAATGTGGTATTATAGATAAAAAAAACGAAGTTCGGGTCTAGATCGGGGGAAAACCAAAGTAATTGACGAATAGATCTCTTTGGTCGTTTTTGTAACTGAGGTAAGTTCGTATGTTAAATAAGCTTTACTTTAAATGTGTTTTAAATGCTTTAATTTATGCATGAATTGTGTAATCAACCTTACGGACACATTTGACGATGATTTGGCAAGCGAGAAATCCCAATTGAACATTAGGAATAGATTAGGATACAAGTAACATGTCACTAGGGTTTTATGTTATGTGATCCGGGTGCTGGTCCTGTACATCCTATCGATGGCTGAGTATACTGGCATATGTTGCGGTTACTTGACAGCTTGTGTAAGCAGCACCGAGTAGCTATGTCTTGACTGACAGCTTGTGTGAGCAGGCCCGTTAATGGCTCAAGAGCGAGCATATATGTGATACGAGATAGAGGTAGAAATGGCTACATATGTTGCACCTTGTGTGCCAGATTTCCTGAATATCTGACATTATTATTCCGAGTGGTTCATTAGGTATGACAAAGATGAGAATGAGTATGAAACCATAATGAGTGGTATAGGTATGTGCACAAAACTTACGATTATTAAATTCGCGAAATGATGAACTCAAGGTAAGTTGGGATGAAATGAATTATGATCATGAGAATATGGTAAATTACATTATCTTATGTTATAATACTTGCATGTTAATGTATGGTAAGGTTAGCTTATTTCTTTCATACGAGCTTACTAAGCTGTATAGCTTATTCAGTTTTATTTCCATGTTTTATAGTGTCACCAAGCTAGCTCGGGTTAGAGATTATCGGAGTTTGCATCACACTATCAAACCGTTATTTTGGGTACCGATGATTTTAAATATTTTGAGAATATGGCATGTATAGGGACTTGGTCATTTTGTTATATGTGTCATTATGAATTTGGCCAAATATATTGGCTTGTAATTGTCAAAGGCTTGATGTGGTATTTGGCCATGTAACTTGGCTTATTTTGGTTGAATTGGTTGTAAGCTTATATATATTTATACATGCTTGCGTGAGCAATTATCTCTTGTGTGATATGGTTTATAAATGCTTGATAAATGGTTGAATGTGGCTTAATGGTTTTGGTTGTTGAATGGTTAAGATTGGCTCATTGGTATGCTAGGAAAAACTAATTAAAATTATGCATGTTATTAGTAGCCATATTGAAACTTGTAGAATGTGAGTTTGGTAATGATTTGGTTTGGCAAAATATAGTGTTGTAAATATGTTGAGTGTGGATAATGAAATGACATGATTTGGCCTTGTTTTGTGGATGTTTTGGTTGCCTAAATATGCTATGATTTATGCCATTGGATTTGTGTATGTGTATGTGTAAATGAGGGCGGAAAATGGCTTGGTAAATAGCCTTTATTTTGTCCACATGGGTAGACACACGAGCGTGTGTCTAGGCCGTGTGTGACACACGACCTGTGCCATGGGCATGTGTTTCGGTCGTGTGTCCCCTGCACTTAAATTTTGAGAAACAAAATGTTCAGAATTGAGCATACTGGTAGAGACACAAGCGTGTATCTCAGTCGTGTGAGGGACACGACCTCAAGCACGGCGTGTGTCCCGACTGTGTGAAGTCTGCAACTATTTTATGAAAATTAAATTAACCACACGCCCTAGCACATGGGCATGTGACTTGGCCGTGTGACTTCAATTTGTTCATGCTTTGTAAAACAGAGGGTTACACAGGTTAGGGACACGGGCGTGTATGACAACACGGCCTGCCCACACGGGCGCGTCCCAAACCACACGGGCATGTGACCCCTATTTATAGTAAAATTTTTCTAAGTTTTGTAAAAATTTCATGAGTTATTGATTTAGTCCCGAACCACTTCCAAAGTATGTTTTGGGCCTCGTAAGCTCGTATTAAGAACTTTATGATTGAATGCAAATGGTTTTAATTTGGTCGGAATTTATGACTGAGAATGGTATGCTTGCTTGTGATGTAAGTCCAGTAATGCTTAGTATCATGTTCTGGCATTGAATATGGGTAAGGGGTGTTACAAAAGATGTTGTGCGTCTTCGTCTTAGTGGAAAATGTCCCACTGATTCAGACTCGGTCAATAACCGATTATGTCTACAATGGAGTTTAAGAAATGTATAGATTAGGTTTCTGGCTTTGGGTGCTGTAATTTGTTGTGTTTCTTGGTTTTATATGGGTTCTTAGTGTACAATTTCAATTTGGTTGTTGTAGATTGTTGGATGTAATAGGTTTTTTTTCCTGCTTCTTGGATAATACAACTTACTTATCCAAAAAAAAAAAAGAAAAAAAGAAAAGAGAATACCATATTAACTACGGGAGTTAGATGATATGGCAAGAGTTTCTTCTATCTTAACCAGTGATCGAATATTCGATCCTCGTCTTGGATATATATCAACTTTAAAACTCATAACCAAAATCTATCCCTTTAACCCTTTCAATTTAAATTAAGCTAACCATCAATTGAAAAAATTCACTTTGTTCTCTACTTAATGTTTTATAAAGTACATAAAATTTTTTTTTATTTAAGAGTTTAGATCTATTGATAGAATATTCAACTCTTAATTCTACTAATTAAAACCTCATTAGCCAGTAAAATATTTGTTTCTAAGAGTATTTACTAATTTTATTCAATAATTTAAGTATATAATTTATCATTATGTTTTAAGACCTTTTTATACCACTTATAAATATTGTAAAATTATTCTCTTTTAAACTATTGAAAAATATTATCCCAAAGCATTGCAAAAAATTTTTGCAGAGTATTTTACAAAGAGAAAGAAGAAAACAAAACTAAAAATCTTTCAGAATTAAAATATAAATGTAAAAATTTCAATAAACATAGTTTATTAATTACTACATTAAATACATTAATACACAATATTGTAATTGCAAATTTAACATAATATCTTTGATTTGGACAATTTTATTTAAATAAGGAATTCAAGAAATTTTATAACCATCCCATTTTTTTATACAATGTTTAGAACTACTCATAGCCCCTCCTCAACCCTTAAATAGGAGGATAATGCGTTTTTGCGTACTCGAACCCACATATTCTAATACTGACAACAATATTAATGCCAATCAAGTTAAGACTCAATCGGCTTTTAACCCCCATTTTTTTTCTTTTGCTTTATTTTATGCTACTTCCTTCTTTTATAACCAATGCTCATTGATCGGTAATAGAATGTCAATCTCTATTCTTTGGTAATCGAAACCCAAAGATTTATGAACTAGCTTGTGTTTGACGAGCCTAACAGACAAACGATTCTGCATCTTTTTTATTTGTCATTTTTATAAGATAAATATTCCGCATTTATGATGAAATTGAATTTATGAAAATTAACTCGTTGTTTGTTATTATGTTTCTGTAAAAAGAAAAAAAAATCCTACCTAATTCACTAATTCATGGGAAGATAGTGAACTTTTGTAGTTAAAAAATGTTTCTGGAGGAATTTTTTAAATAGATGGTGGTTGATAGAGCATTCCTTGATTATAATTTCCGGTACAAGTCCAAAGAAACATTTTCATAATCAAGTAAAAGTTCTTAAAAATAGTAAATTAAAATAAGTTACACAAAGGTCAATAAATGAAAAAATCGAAGGATAATTTCATTTTGTAACTTTCATATAAAACATTAATACATTTTAGGATATTGAAATTTTAAATTATTCAATTATTTAAAAAAATATATTAAACAAACACTCGTTTGACTCAAGCTCAAATTATGTGATCCCATCCTTCATTCCAAAAAATAATAATTATTATTCGAATATCTTATTACTTTACAATACATGAATTTTAACTGTTTAAAAAATATTTTACAATTATTAAAAGGACCATTTTACCAATAAAGGCCCGCTTCTAATTTTATTTACAGAAATGGGCCATTTTTTTGTTATTTACCAGAATGGCCCGAAAACACTAAAACGCGTCCACATAGGAGTGCTTTAAGGGGAAATTCTAGCAGAAAGCATCCCTGAGGGAGCGATTTTGCCATGTCAGCACAAAACGCGCTAACGTGGACGAGCTTTGCTAACGTTGCAAAATCGCTCCCTCAGGGACGCGTTTTAGCTTGTGTTTTTCTAGGGTTAGGGCTACTTGCATGTTTAGTGCCTAGGGTTTGTGGGTTTAGGGTTTTAGGGTTGTAGTGTAAGTTCTTTGTTAAAATAATTTAGGGTTTTATTTATTTAAGGTTTAAAAAATTTTAAAAATAAATTAGGGTTTAGAGTTTTTTTTAAAATTAATTAAATTAGGTTTTAGGCATTTTAAGTAAATTAATTAAATTAAGGTTTAGAGTTTTTAAGAAAATTAAGTAAATTAAGGTTTAGTTTTTTTTTTTAAATTGTGTTTAGCTTTTAGGGTTTTTGTAAAAGGATTTTGAGAAGGATTTTGTTTTTTTTCTACAGCAGTTTCAGAAAAATTAATTTTGAGAAGACGGTTCTGAAAAGATAATGTCAAAAACGTTTCAAGCAGGATGCACTGTCAAAAAAATTACTGAAAAAAGCTCCCACGTGGATGCTCTTTTTCTACAATCATAATTTTTAAAAGACGGTTCTGAAAAAATAGTGTCAAAAACGCTTCAAGCAGGATGCACTGTCAGCATAATTACTGAAAAAGCTCACACCTGGACGCTCTTTTTCTACATTAGGTCCTAAAAAATAAATTTGAGAAGACAGTTCTGAAAAAATAGTGTAAAAACGCTTCAAGCAGGATGCACTGTCAGCAAAATTACTAAAAAAAGCTCCCACGTGGACGCTCTTTTTCTACAGTAGTTCCTAAAAAAATAATTTTTAGAAGACAGTTCTAAAAAATAGTGTCAAAAACACTTCAAGCAGTATGCACTGTCAGCAAAATTACTAAAAAAAGCTCACATGTGGGCGCTCTTTTTCTACAGTAGTTCCCGCTTGGCCTTAGGCTATTAAATGAGCCAAATTTCATTCTTATGTTGCATAAGTTACAACAAGAAAAATTAGAGAGGAAAAGCATAATAGAAATTGAAGATGAGTGAACGTACTAGTGCTGTTATTTACTATGATGGTGAGGTCCGTGACACCGAGGACGGCGTTATTTTTTATCGGAGAACACAACGCGACTGGTTTTTAACCAGAACATAGATTTGACAGAACTTTGTAAAAGACTTAGGTGCAAAATCTTCGGAACGATGCCAATGAGAGTTTCGTCTATTAAGTATCAATTTTGCATTTCGGTTGATCTCATGACATATGACTCATTTGATATCAAAGGTGGTCGTAGCTTGGAGGTGATGGTGCAGACTCATCTCACTAGTTGATCACCCTATCTTGAGTTATATGTACAATTTTCATCGCCAAATAAAGCATTTGCGACTTCAACATCTACTGTTGTTCGAGAGGAATACACAATCCCTACCCGACACTCCGTTAGTGAGAGGCAGAACATGGAAATACCCGTGTTTGGTAGCAGTATGGAATACATAACTCCTACATGACACTCAGTTAGTGAATGGGACATGCACCTCGGTGGGTCGATGTTCGATAGTGGAAATATGTACTGGAGAATGACATAACTTCTAGTGGTTGACAATCCACATCTGATTGGGGATGTTATGAAATGTCCACAAGAAGGGATGATGTATTCCTTACAACATTCACCAACAAGGGGACCTTGTACGTTGCAGATGATGGTGGGTTGGATGATGAGTCCGATGTGGATCCACCTCGAGAGCTCGGCCCTGATAGTGTAGAAGTTGTATTATTTTCTGAACTAAAGCCTATTCCAACTAAACCTGAAAGACAGTGAAAAAGGTTCAAATGAAGAAGAAGAAGAAGATCCTCGACTCACGACGTACTCGCCTCTAGTCCACATGCATAATGTCGATCTATCGACAAATAATACGTTAGAGTTTCCAGATCTACCACACAGAAGGTGTGACCGTACAAGTTCGTCATTAGATTCGGGTGAATTGGAAGTTGGAAAGGAGTTTTCTAGTAAGGATGTTTTCTTGGTGCATTGAAAAAACATAGCATCATGAACAGGGTTAACTACCACGTGGTTAAATCCAAATCTGAGAAGTTTGAGGCCAAGTGTGCAGTGCAAGACCGTATATATTCATGAAAAATTATGGCTTCGGTTAGGAAAAAGACAGGCTTATGAGAGATAAAAAATATAAAGGTCCACATACTTGTGTTGTCGGTACAATATCACTAGGTGTTTAGGGTTTTTGAATAATAATGTTATTACTTAATGTTACTTTATTTAACGTACTTCATTGACAGGTGTTTCATAAGATCATCCCAAGATGGATTCATATATAATAGCTAGCTTAATACTACCGATGGTGAAGGTGGATCCCAGGACTTCTGTCTCAGCCTTAATTGCCAATATTCGTAGCTAATTGAGGTACATGCCATCTTACCACAAGGCTTGGATAGCTAAGCAGAAGGCGTTGAAAAAGATGCATTGTGGGTAGGACGCTTCATATAATAAGGTGTGGCAGTAGTGTTAGGTGCTGGAGAGGTATATTTCAGGTTGCATAACAAACCTTGAAACTGGCCCTGCGTACTATAGCAACCGCTTGCTCCATGGATGCCAAGTGTTTAAGCGTCTGTTCTGGAGCTTTAAGCAATGTCAGGACACATTTGTGTACTGTAAGCCATTGGTACAAATTGATGGTACCTTTATGTATGGTAGATATAACAATCGACTGCTAAGCTATAGTAAGCATAGCAATAGGAGAATCCTTCCAATCATGTTTGTAATAACACCGTGAGAGTCAGGTGATGACTGAGATTTCTTTCTTTCTAGGTTAAGAATGCATGTTTGCCCCTAACCTGATATCTGCATTATATCGGATTAGGGCACTAAAATACTAGCCGCAATTGAGCAACAGAGAAACCTATGGGATGGCATACACCATCAGTATTGTCTAAGGCACATTGCGTCCAACTACTACAGGTAATATCGGTCTTCTACTAAATGACGATAAATGACAAACATTGGTATTTAATCTCTATTAATATAATTTCGTTTGTAATATTCAATTTATTCTGAATGGAAGAGTGGTATGTAATTTTCGCTATCAACTGACAGGGTACGAGATCAATAAGAACCATTTTCGTTAGATGTTGGTGATTTTTCCATCAGTTAATGATCAAGGCACAGACTACCTCTGTAACATACATTTCGATCAGTGGACACAAGTATACGACGACGGCTTACGATATGGTCATATGACCTTAAACCTGGCTAAATGCATAAATTATGTTCTAAAAGGAACGCGTCATTTGTTGATAACTTTGGTTGTGCAGGAGACATATTTTCGTTTAGTGGCACTATTTCCAAAACGAGCAGTGAGTTATAAAGGCCAAATGCAGGGAGACCGTGTATGGTGCCAGAAAGTATTGCAAGAAATTAACAAGGCGAATGTGCGAGCCAATACTATGCACACAGTGTGTCACGATCACGACAACCTATAGTTTTGTGTGACGGAGTTCGACAGATTAAACCAAGATATTACCGGCTGGTAATATCGTATACACCTGAAAAATAGAATTTGCAACTATAGGATGTATGACGCACTTCGTTATCCATGCACTCATGCAATTGCAGCTTGTCAGAATCTCCATTTAGATCCCACGAGCTATGTCGACGAAGTGTACAAAATAGAATACATGTACAATGTGTGGAGAAACATATTCTCACCGGTCCCAAATGAACGTAAGTGGCTGTCTGTATCGCTTGCTCCTTTTAAGTTGTTACCGGATAGATAATTGTGTAGCAAACCAAAAGGTCGACCTTGCCCGAGTAGAATACATCACGAGAATCGGTTGTTGAAATCCAAATTCCGCAACACTCTATCCATCTAGTGCATCTCAACAGCAGCATAGTTGACAAATAGGATCTTAAAATGCCAAATGTTCAGATTTTGAAAGAATTCATCCGGAATTACTGCCCGAATCATCGGATCCTCGTATGGTGTCCATTGAAACTATATGAACGTGATAAAAATATTAGTTATATACATAATACTAAATACTAAATATGAAACGGCTATGTTATGTATATATATTTTATATAATACTTACATGTGCTTCTGACCATTGGTCTAATAGAAGACTTATATTTTCAAAAGCGATAGGTATTTCAACATAACTCGTCGAATGGTTACACCTAATTAAATAAATTTTAAGCATAAAATTATATTTTAAATCTATGTAATAATTGTAAAATCTAATATATTTATCTCGTTATGAGTGAGAATATATATGAGTGGTTCACTCAAGGACGTAAAAATGGAAAGCGAAACCGAGCGTATGATTGTCGTAGTGATAGGCAACCTCCGATTTTGGCTTATTTGGTTTCGTCGCCCCACACATCTCTTGGTACAATGTTGCCAACACGGTAGACCCCCAACTAAGTTCGTCAGCTACTCTAAAATCAACGAGTTTCAATAGCCACCTCAAATGTACGAGGTTTCGTGACAAGTTCGGCATCAGATAACCTCCAATAATATCAATGATGTATGCCCTAACATATCGTATTCTTTCTGCTTCAGTCGAATCATTCCCTAGCTCTGAGAATGTGTCTCGTAACCAGCCCATCTTGATCCAACCTTCGTAAATATCATCCGAAATCACACCCAAAAGATCGTAGCATATAACTCCCCAATCAGCAGATTGAGTGGACCCAGTGAGTACGGACCCATCCACCAGAAATCCCAATTGTAATTGTACGTCCACCAAAATGATGGTACACTCTTCGCATGGAAGATCGAATGTGTGCGTCTCAAGTCTCCACCTCTCTATGAACGCGCTGATGAGTTTCAGGTCCAACTTGCACCCTGCCCTACATTGGCGACGTGCCAAAAACCTGCTTCCCTCAAGTAATTTTCTATCAACGGTGATAGAGAACCAGACATATTACGAATATAACATTGTAACACCTGATCTACAGGCTGTTATAAAAAATTATAAAATTAAAATTAATTAAAATTACATAAATAAAAAATATTAAATAATATTCAAAAAATGAAATTAACCCTTACCATTTTCATTTGTTCGACAGAGATATACTTATGATGGAGACGAATTAATTCCTCGGCCATTGCTAACATGATCAAATATTTTTGAGATTATAAAAAAATAATACTAATTTAAAGAAAATAAAGAAAATAATTAATTAAAGAGAGCTTTGAGAAATTTAGGGAGAAATTTGAGAGCTTTTTTGTGAATTTTGGAAGAAATGTTTATGTGAAAAAAATAGGAGGGGGTTTTATATATTTTTTTACCATTGGACCCCCCAACAGTCAAAATTTTAAATGACAGTTGGGGGTCAAAAACAGGGCTAAAACAGGTCCCTGAGGGAGCAATTTTGCCACGTCAATAAAGCACATCCATGTCAGCGCGTTTTGTGCTGACATGGCAAAATCACTTCCTCAGGGACGCGTTTTGCTGGAATTTCACCTTAAAATGCTCTCATGTGGACGTGTTTTAGTGTTTTCGGCTCATTCCGGTAAATAATGAAAAAAGTGACCCGTTTCCGTAAATAAACTAGGAAATAGACTTTTATTAGTAAAATGGTCTATTAAAAGTGTCAATTCAAATATCTAAAAATAATAATAATATTACAACATATCTATAACTATAGTGTAACAATAAACATGGTAAAGGATAAAAACAATATAATTTTAAAGTTTTATTTTTATTTTTTACAAAAAACAATACATGTGTTTGATCCAACATTCTCATCTGATTGTTTCTGTTTCACAATATATATATATATATATATAACTTGACAAAAATTAATGAAAACTATATTTAATAAATTTGTAACCTCTAAAAATATTAAAAACCACACAACTTCTAAGAAATAAAACAATTAATAAGAAAATAAGTTATCATATTAAATTATAATAATATTATTAAATTGTCATAATTTGGTTATAATACATTTCAAACTATTTTAAATCTACTAATTATTTATTAAGAGTCAAACCTATGGTGTAGGAAAAATTATGCAGACATAAATACTTTTAAAATAATAGCATTTTTATTTTAGTAAATATTATTTTTTTAATTTTAATCCTAAAATTCAATTGATGGTGCAAAGATTTCCCTATTTAACTAAATACACAATAAAATAAAATAAAAGTAACTGTTTGACAAAAAAAAATTGAATTAAAACTTTGAAAGGATTAATTTAAATATAATGTTAGTAATTTATCGTATTTGATTTAAAATAACATTTGTAGTACCAATTTAAGATTACCACTATTATTTTATGAGTAATTATTTAGTATATTGACGGTGGAAAGTTTTAACTCCAGAAATGAAATTAAGATTTTATTATGTATTTTTAAGTTATATTTAAAAAAATAAAAAAAATATGACAGAATCTGAATTCCACCTATGTACCAAATAATTATTCTTATTTTACAATAAATAATTAATCACAACAATATAATCATTTTATAATATTATTTGTAGAAAGACAAAATACATTCAAGTGGCTGAGAAAGGTGGAGATATCAATTTCGGGGATTATAGAAAAATGATAAAAAATTTATTTACCAAAACTTCCAATAAAAATTTTATTAAATTGAAAATTTAGTATAGATATTTAATTAACTTTTTTTTTTCAAAATACTCCTATTAATAATTTTTAAAATACATAAATTGCTATAATATCCTATTATATCTTAATGGCTTCCAAAACCGAGCTAGTTTTATATTATCTATTTAAATTACTATAATACCCCTAATAAAACCTTAATGGCTCTTTAAGAAGCTGGTTTTATATTATATATAAATTTGTAAGCCTAGTGCAAAGATAAATTTGTAAAAGAGATAACATTTAACACAATAAAATAATTTAATGAAAGGCAAGATTGAATTATATATAACCCAAAATTAGAGAGAATCAAATCCGGAACATATTTTAGTAGAGAAAATCTCCATTGTACCAAAATAGATTAGAGAGAATCTTGAATGCCTAGATGACAAGAACATGTGGCGAACGGCAAGCTTTGGATGTTCATGGTTTCATGGTCAATAATATGACCCTAATTTTAGAACTTGAAAACCAGCCGCCAACTTTGTATTCCCTACATAAGCTGCCGTAACTCGGATAAATTCAAGCAATATATAGTTTAAATGGTGATTGTAACTTGTACACCACGCAACCATGTTAGCTTGTTGATTCCACCACTTTCGATTGATACTGTGAATTCTTGACATACAAAGCAATTTAAGTTTCTTGAATCTTGGATATCATATATTTGTTGTGAAGTGATCATCCATGCGATGGCCAATACAGGCCGTAAAAATGCTAACTCTCGAAAACTATGAGTTCATCGAGACTGCTAGCTCATAAAAGTTATGAAGTCTCCAAAAGTGCGAGCCATGCGAGCCCTTACTCTGCAAGTTGTCAACTTGAGGTGAAACAATGATAATTTTTTGATAAGATGTTTTGGTTGCTGATTAGACTGAAATTAGTCAATGAAGAAGCAAGTTGTATTAATCAAGTTTCAAGATTAGTCAAGTTGTAATTATTTTATTATTATTTTTAGCTTATTTAAGCTTAATTGTTCATGTAAACTTGTATGAGTTTTTAACCAATGAAACAATTTATTACAATCTGATTTCACCATTTTTGATCTTTTTTGCTTCTGTTTCAACCCTTTCTTCATCAAATGTCCAACACTATCAATGGCGGATTATGATATGGCCTATGGGGTTTCAATGATTAGTGTTGTGCGACAGGTGGACCATGTGGAATTAATTGTTTAGAGGAACCATCATGGCCATTTTGATGTGCATTATGAAATATTAGATGTCAAAGGAAATTTATTCTTCCAAGTTGATGGCTCCTACACAGCCTTCCATATGAAACCAATCATTCGTGATCCTGCTGGTTTTCCTATCCTTGCAATGTAAGAAAAGGTATGATCCATTTATATCTTCATTTTATATATCGGCAAGAATCTTACTTTTGTACTATAAATAAAGGCTTAACCTTCTTATATGTTTTTATAAGGCAATCATCCATCAATGATGAATAGTTTATAGAGGTGAAATTTCATAAAGATATGAATTTCTTTTCTGTGTACGGTGCTCACATTCTATCCATATGACAACAATAAGGCTTAATGTGTTGACAATTAACATCAATGAAAATATAATTAATTTCTAGGTTGTTGGTTCCAATGTAAAGGTTTTTTTTTGGTACCAAAAAAAAGGTGCATTAAATGATTATAAAACTGTTCATCTCTACTATGCCTAATGTCATGGCAACATTGGTCCAACATTGTAACATTCTACTTGATAGATTAAATGAGGCCTAGTCTTTGAGCAAGAGATATTTGATGTTGAACCTTGAGAGGTAAGCATCATGCGAGAGCAGTGAGCAAGCAACATGAAAATAAGTCATGAGTGGATGAGGCCAAAGGGGATGGTGATCCCATGCCATCAAGACAATGAAAAGCCTATGTGTAGGACAAGTATACTTGGTGAATACCTTGAGATGGTCTTGGAGTACCAGGTAAAAAAATTGTCCATGTTTTAATCATTGTATTGTCTCTTGGCTAGTGATAGGTGTTAGCTCTCCACCTCCTTCTCATCTTGGCTAGTTGTTGGGACTTCCTTAATGCAAGTGAGATGCAATGGTGTGTGATCATCGAGTAAGTAGATGTTTAATGTCTCTTCGAGAGGAAACTTAAGGACAATTCAAAACCAACAAGCATGATATCACATTGTGTCTAGAAAACTAGGGTTGGACCTTAGATTTATCTAAGCCCCAAGGAACCTCCACCTAAATTCCATAGAGCTACCTTTAGGATTATAAGACAATGCTTTGTAGGAGAGGTATCAAGACATAGCAGTATACCATAGAACTAGTAGATGGATCAACTACTAATCTTGTAGGAATATATAGATAGCGATTGAGATGTGCCAAGCAAGCATAAATCTAGTGTTGAGTTCCTCTAGGCTTTGAGCCAAGACACTTTACTACTTGGACCATGATGATTGGTGCTCAAGATCATCAATGGAGAAGATGATTGAAACCTCTTACGGGTATTAGTGTCAAACGTGTGACGGAAATAGGTAGCTCTATTGAGTTAAGCGATTAGATGTGAATGACTTAATAAAGTCGAACCAAGCAAGAGCCTTTAGGACAAAGTATTGACAAGAACTTAGATAATCCGAAAAAAGGCATGAAAAAAGTTGACCATGATTAAAAGTAGTCATGGTGCTACACGGGATCATGTTGTTTCGGGTCAAGGAACAAGCAGTCTATAACATCTAGGTACATTCTATTTCACTTGTTGGTAATGTCTTCTCTATATTAAACGAACCCAAGTTTTCAATAGTATAATTAATCGTAATGTTAAATATATTTTGAAAAGTTAAATTACAACTTATCATAGAAAAAGCTTGTGATATTTCATTTCATATGTTGCTTTAAGTTTCGTCTTTTCTTTTCCACCAAAATTCTTGAGTCTTCTCCTGGTTTGTCAGACAAAACCTTGTTAATACATAACCTTTGAGATTCTTATTTCACAACACATTTTAGAGTTAGTAAAGTTTAACAATATAGCTTAAAAGATGAAAACAATTTATAAGTGTTATGATACTTGATATTATCAGCCCACAACCCGAATGGGTCTAGGTTGGATCATATATAATCGACATGTCGAGCTCGCAGATCGAGTTTGCATATTATTTTCACGGATCAAGCTTGCATGAAATTAAGTGTTCGTAAGAGGGGTACCCACATGTGTGAACACACACATACACACACACACACACACGTGAGAACACGCATAGGACCGCATCGCCACGTATTAAGTCTAGAATAGGATACATGGAAACATACATGGAGACCTACCTACGATGTCCCATCCATAAATAGTAACCATATAATACAAATAGAAAATCCAAGCCTTTTTAAGAAGACACACTAAAAACACTTAATAATTTGGTGCAGTGAGCATGGAGAATTTCCAAACTCCACATCTTCAATTTACAAAAAAAATCAAAATGGCTCACCCCAATAAGAATTTTCCCATTAATTTTTTGGCAGGACAACCTGGAGTTTTTGGTGATGGTAATCAGCCTAGTGAGACAAATTTATTTGTTGGTTGGTTTGTCGATCGACCAGAAATTTGGGTAATTCAACTTATGCAAGAGCCTCAAATTCTTTTAACTTGAATATCCTTTCTAGTTAGGGAATATCACTACCTTCTGATCAGGAGGCATCCCACAATAATTTTTTTCTCTTTAAGAGTAGATGAGATTGATAAGGGAGTAGATAACTTTACAAAATGTTAGGTTTGAGCAGCAGCAAACATTTCAGCAAGAGTTATTAAAGTAAAATGAAGAGTTGAGGAGAAAGGTACCATCGGATAATTCTAATTTCTATGATCATACCATCATGCATAAAGAAGGCCTTGGGGTACATGCAAAATTGTGGCAGAACGAGATGGATGCTTTACGTAGAGATGTACGAGCTTTGTATCCTAACTCTCAAGATATGGATTGGTTGTTTTGTTTTAACATTCTACTAGCTCTTGATATCGTAAATATGAGTTTATCGGCTGATTTTAAAGTTCCAAAAGAAATGTTTGAAGGTAGAAGGAACCTTCGAGCACGTCTCATGTAGTACAATAATTATATGAATGTGTTGTGAGCTTCTGATGCTGCAAAGTGTAAGGCCTTCTCAACAACCTTTAAGGGAAGCGCAAAAGATTGATATTTATCTCTCCCGCAGAGTTCCATCCAAAGTTTTTCACAGTTAGGTCAGATGTTCTTAGGTAGGTTTCGAGCACATAAGACAATAATGGGTATTCCTATGGGTTTGATATCTATCAAGCAGAGAGAAGGGGAAAGCTTGCAGGATTATATCAAGCATTTTTATATAGCAATGTTAAATACAAAAAAAAAAGATAGAGGACCAATGGGCCATCGATGCTTTTATTATAGGAGTTTTGAATTAGCATGTGCAATATTCATTCACTGATAAAAGGCCATAGAGTTTGGAAAATTTGCTAAAACAGAAGAGATTAAAAAAATAGCTCGCAGTACGTTTCAAAGAGACGATAGCCATTCTAGGAACAGATAGGTAGCTCAAGGTTGTCAGGGTATATCTTTTTAGGCTCTGAGTATACAGAATGGAGGACAATAGAAGAGTCAATCATAGAACAAGCCATCCAGGACATTTCAAAGTTCTCAACCTAAGTATGTAAAAAGGTATGCCCCTTGTGGTAAATTGGAAACATATACCTTTTAAAGGTTACACGTGCATATATCCTTAGCCAAGCAAAGAGTCTGGGCATCTTGCCAAGTCCTCCGCCTATGAGACATAATGCAAGAAGGTCGAATTGGAGAGATAAATATGCTTTTCACAATGATAGGGGGCATAAGACTGATGATTGCTTTTATTTGAAGGATGCTATTGAAAAAGTAGTAAGAAATGGTGAACTAAAGGAATGTGTCTCAGAATATTGATCAACTAAGGCAAAGTTTGAGAATCCAAAATAAAGGTATGTAGAGAGTTGGACAAACTATTAATGTGATAATTGGAACATATGAAGATTGAGCGACCTCTAATGCGAAGAGAAAGGCTCCCCTTAGAAGTGTTATGCTAGTTAGCTCGCCAAAAAGGCTACGTCAGTAGGAAGGTTGGAAGGTGGATTTTAGTAATGAAGATGATAAACTAATTTGTGGTGAGGAGAGAAATGATCCGATGGTTGTATTAGCAACTATTGTAGGTTTTGAAGTAAAAATAATATTAGTAGATAGTGGTAGCATTGTGGAAGTGTTAACTTGAGAGGCTTACTAGAAAATGGGATTGAATGAGCAAGTATTAAAAAAGGTGAGCCCATTGTGTGGTTTCATGAACCATCCTGTTGAGGTAAAAGGATGCATCATTTTACCTGTGACCTTAGGGGATGGCGAACACAAAACAATGGAGTATGTTCAGTTTTTTGTGGTTGACCATCCCATGGCGTACAATACTATTTTTGGACGTTCCATAATAAGAATGGCTAAGATGATAATTGTAATTTTTTTCATGAAGATTAAATTTCCTACAAGAACTAGGGTAGGGTTCATGCAGTCTGATCAGTGAACAGCCAAACAATGCCACATGTTGTCAGTTAAGCAAACCTTTGAACACATACAACAAGGACAGGGTTCACAACAAGGACAGGGTTCGCAACAATCAAGAGTGGATAGTCAGGTTCTAGATTTGGATAGTCTGGATGTGAGGAGTGAAGAAAGAATTAAGAAACCATAGGTAGTAAAAGCTATGGAAACTTTACAACTATGTTATGATGATGTGGAAAAGGTAGTGAGAATTTCATCAACATTAGTAGTAAAGGAACAAGAGGATTTGGTTTAATGTCTAAGGAAAAATTATGATGTTTTTGCATGGTTAGCTGTGGATATGCCTGAGGTAGATCCTCAAATAATTGTTTAGAGGTTAAATGTACTACCTGAGGTTAAACCGGTTAAATAGAATAAAAGAAAGATTGCTCAGTAGGTTGTAGAGGCAGTAAGGTAGGAGGTCGGGAAATTGCTATCAGCAGGATTTATAAAAAAGGTTGCATATCCTAATTGGGTTTTGAATGTTGTAATGGTGAAGAAGGCTAATGGTAAGTGTAGAATGTGTATTGACTTTACCAACCTTAAAAAAGCTTGCCCTAATGACAGTTTTCCCTTACCCTTGATTGATAGATTGGTTGATGTGTCATTAAGGTATAGATTTATGAGCTTTATGGATGCATTCTTAGGTTATGATCAAATATCTATGGCCAAGAGGATCAAACAATATAACTTTTGTTTCTAAAGAAGGCTTATTTTGCTATCCAATCATGCCCTTTGGCTTAAAGAACGCAGGTGCAACTTACAAGAGGTTGGTGAATAGAATTTTTAAAGATCATATTGGGCGAAGTGTTAAAGTTTATGTTGGTGAAAATTTCTACTCTGAGAGGGCATGTTTAAGATTTTTCGGAGGCATTCACCGTTGTGTGAGCTCATAATATGAAGCTTAATCCAGAAAAATATCATTTTGGTGTTAGGGCTGACAAATTATTAGGGTTCATGGTTTTAGATAGGGGAATAGAGGTTAATCTAGAGAATATTCGTACCATTTTAGATATGTCTCCCCCGAGAATAATTAAATATATTCAACGTTTAACGGGGAGGGTGGTCGCACTTAATAGGTTCATGATAAACCGTAATATATACATGTTTTTACCCTATGATTGGCATATTTATGGATGACTTTTCCTTGATTTTAATGAATTCGATGCTCCTAATCCTTTTAATTCATGTTTTATTCTCAGAAAAGCTTAGGAGAGCAAAAAAAGCGAGAAACAGGCAAAAAAGGGACCAAATGGGCCTAAAACAATGTTTCACACGGCCTACGCACTTCCACACGGGTGATCCACACGCCCGTGTGTCATGGCCGTGTCGATATTAATCCAAGTCAGAATTGCACACGTCCTGAGCACCTTCATACGGGCATATGGCACACGGCCGTGTCCCTGTCGAGCCTAAGTCTAGTTCTACTCGGAAAAGGCTAATTTTAGGCTATTTTGGGCATTGGAAAGTCTATTTAAACATCCTGGAGGAGGATTAGAGGGGCACGTAGAGTTGGAAGCAGAAAATACCGAAAGATAGCCATCAGAATCGTCTCGAAAGCAAGGATCTACATCAAGACTGAAAATTTCCCTCCAAATTTCGAGAAGTTCTTTTGGGGTTTTCTTTATGTTTTGTTGTTTTCCCTACTTTGAGATGTTTTCCATTAGTGAAGCAAAAGTCCTTGTTTAAGATTAGATCATTCATAATTAAGCAGAGTTGAATGCAATCCTAGAGATAGGATGACATAAATCTGCCGGATTAGAGTCAAATCTAATAAGGGAATCCATAGATCAAGTTAATGCGATAATAGGGGTTTTAATTAGAAAGAGATTTCAATTAATCAACCTAGAGTCAGTTGTTTTTAGTCTCGAGAGAGATATTAACATAAATCAGGGATTTCTGCGGAATAAGTCAAGCGAATAAATCATCTAACTCAAAGATAATAAGTAAAGTCTAGGTGGATTCTTTCTTGGGTATTGTCTTCTCAATCGATTTTCCTAAAGTATTTTCCAATTTTCATCTCTGTCATAATCTTAGTTAGTTAGATAATTAGTTTTAGTTTAAAAACACCATTTAATTCTTAGGCTAGATAATAAAAAGATAGTAATTACTAGTACTTTTAGTCCTTGTGGATACGATATTTTTGGTCTCACCAGAACTATACTACTGTTCGATAGGTGCGCTTGCCTTAGTCGAATTTTTAGTTAGTTTCACGACCATCAGCTCATTTCTAGAATGGCAGACAAATGTTTACCCTTCTTTAAAGCCTTAAGAACTTTTTTTTCTTGGACTGAAGAGTGCTAGATAACTTTTGAAAAAATTAATTCATACATTAAATCCCCACCACTGTTGATGTCACCTTGCGTGGGGGAGACTTTGTATATTTATTTGGCAACCTCGGACGAAACAGTTGCATCTGTTTTAATTAGGGCAAAAAGAGGTCGCTAGTTCCCCATTTATCATGCTAGTAAGATGTTGCACATCAAGGAGAAAATGTATTAAAAAATAGAAAAACTTATTTTAGTTCTAATTTTTGGAGCTGCAAGATTCATCCCTACTTTCAAGCTCATCCTATTATGGTCATGACAAATCAACTTATTAAAGATATATTGTTCGCAGTTGACACTTCAAGAAGAATGACAAAATGAGGAGTCGAGTTAGCAGAGTTTGGTGTAGAGTACGCTCCAAGGATGGCGATAAAGGGTTAGATTCTAGCAAACTTTATGGTGGAATGTTCTTTTGAGAATTCAACAGATCTCATAGGTAACTTATAGTTTGAAATATTAATTTATGAACAATTATTAGAATCACATTTGATAGATGTTTATTATCTCATGCGATGACTTATTATAAATACATGTTTAGTTTATTATCTCATACAATGACTTATTATAAATGCATGTTTAGTTTATTGTCTCCTGTGATGACTTATGACAGATACATGTTTCGTTCTAAGATTTCTTTTTTTCCATTTATCATGTGAAATATAGTAGTTAGTTCGCCCCAAGGTGATGTAATTTCTACCGATAGGTCAAAGAGTTGGATAGTTTATGTTGATGGTTGTACAACAAAGATAGGGTCAGGGGCAGGAGTTCTTCTAATTAATCCTGATAAAAACGTGTGGAAATATGAACTCTCTTTTGGTTTTCAAACATCTAATAATGCTACGAAGTACGAGACCCTAATATCAGGATTACTGTTAACTCGAAAACTTGGGGCAAATGAGCTAATCATACGAACAGATTCGTAGTTGGTAGCAAAGCAGATGAGTGGCAAGTATGAAGTGAAGGAACCATTCTTGAAAAAGTATTGTTCCATAGCAGTTCAGTTACTCATAGGGTTTGATAAAGTGCAAGTTAAGCAACTATCCAGAAAAATAATACTCGGGCAGATGTTTTATCAAAGTTGGCATCATCTATTATTCTAAACAAAGAAGAAAAATTTTGCTGGAATACAGAGACGTCCCAAGCTATGACATGCCACAAATCTTTAATTTGAGCTAAGAAGAAACATGGATTAACCTTATTTTTCGAACATTGCAAGGCGAAGAAAACCACTTGACAAGAAAAAGCTCGCCAAGTTACAACACAAAGCTGCGAGGTATGTCGTTATTACTTATACCTCGAATGCCTATTAATTAGTAAACTATTCCATTTTTAATTGATTAAAACAATTTGTTTTATTATACAACTGTTAGGTATACCCTTTTAGAGGGTTTACTTTATTGAAAGGGGTATTCCCAACCATTATTACAATGTTTAGCACCCTCATAAGCTGAGTATGTGATGAGGGAGATTCATGAAGGAATTTTTGGTGACCACTCATACAAAAAGTATTCAGACAATGATACTATTGACCAACTGTACAAAAGGATGCATATCATATGGTTCACACTTGTAATTCTTGTCAAATATATGCTCAAGTGCAACAATCATCAGCAGAGCCTTTGCAAATTATGTCAAGCCTTTGGCCATTTGCAACCTAGGGAATTAATATTCTGGGCCCATTTCCAATAGCTACAGCACAGAAGAATTTTATAATGGTTACTATAGATTATTTCACTACATGGATAAAAGCTGAACCCTTAGCCACAATTACAAAAAAGCAAATAGAATCTTTTCTTTGGAAATCTATTTTGGGTAGATTTGGCATCCCACGCTTAATTATAACAAATAATGGAACACAATTTCAAAGGAAATTTTAATTTTTTGCAGAGATTTTCAAATTGCTTTGGCTCAAAGTTTTGTCAAGACTCCCTAAACAAACGGTCAAGTGGAGGCCATGAATAAAAAAAATTCTAACTGCTTTGAAGAAAAATGTGGATGGTGCCAATGGTGCTTGGTTAGAGGAGCTTCCAGGAATTGTTTGGGCCTTGCGAACCTCACCTCATACGACAACTAGGGAGACTGCATTCTCACTTGTCTATGGAGTGGAGACAATAATTCCTGCTGAAATAGGTATGTAGTTACACATAACAATACATTTTTCAAATATTCCAACCAAGAGGCCATGAGACTTAGCATGGATCTTATCGATGAAATTAGAGAAAAGAAAAAAGTTAGAAATGTCGTACGAGCTCAATAGGTAGCTCACTATTATAATTCTAAAGTTAAGAACAAACAATTTCAGGTGGGTAATCTTATTTTGAGGAACACTGAAACAAGTCTTCTCGGGTCGCAACAGGGAAAGATGACTCTAGACTGGGAAAAACCCTACAAGGTAATTGAGAAGATAGGTTATAGAGCCTACAAATTAGTAAAAATTGAGGGTTTTATTTTGTCACGAAGGTGGAATACCCGTTATTTAAAGAAGTATTATGTATGAATAATTTCTTTTATTTAATAAAAAAGTATTATTTGCAAATATTTATGCCTAATTTTATTTGAGTTAGTTGATTTAAGATCGCAACTCCTAAAAAACTCACTAACTTACGTTCATAGCTGATTTTATAAAGGTTAGTTGATTTAAGATCGCAATCTAAGTTTATTTGAGTTAGTTGATTTAAGATCGCAACTCCTAAATAGCTCACTAGCCTACGTTCACAATTGATTTAAGATCGCAACCTAAGTTTATTTGAATTTGCTGTTTTAATATCACAACTATTAAATGGCTCACTGATCTACATATACAGCTAATCTTATAAAGGTTAGGTGATTTAATATTGAAACCTAAGTTTATTTGAGTTAGCTGATTTAAGATCGCAACTCATAAACAGCTCGCTAGCCTATATTCACAGCTAATTTTATAAAGGTTAGTTGGTTTAAGATCGTAACCTAAGTTTATTTGAGTTTGCTGATTTAAGATTGTAACTCCTAAATAGCTCATTGATCTACATTCACAACTAATTTTATAAAGGTTAGCTGATTTAAGATCGTAACCTAAGTTAACTTGAGTTAGCTGATTTAATATCATAACTTCTAAACAGCTCGCTGGCCTACGTTCACAATTGATTTTTTTATAAATATTAGTTGATTTAAGATCACAACTTAAGTTTATTTGAGTTAATTGATTTAAGACCGCAACTCCTAAACAGCTCGCTGGCCTACATTCACAGCTGATTTTATAAAGTTTAGTTGATTTAAGATCACAACTTCTAACCAGCTTGATGGCCTACGTTCATAGTTGATTTAAGATCACAACCTAAGTTTATTTGTGTTAACTGATTTAATATCGTAACTCTTAAGTAGTTCGCTGGCATACATTCACATTGTTAAAGTTCAATGATTTTATATTACAACCCCAAGTTTAATGGGTTCAAAGTTATGGATGATTTTCTTAAAGTTAATCATTTTAATAACCTTCATTACTTAACGCATTTATGTTAGCAATATAACTATGTGATGGATCAAAATAAGTTAGCAACCAAATACATCACCATATCAGTGAGAATCAAACTGAGATTATCATTTCCAATTCAAAAGTAACAAGTAAAGTACAATAAAGACAACCAAATCATGAATTAATACTTGTGCCTAAAGGATAAACTAACACTTCATCTTCCTCTTCACCATGCCTTTCACATCCATTTCCTTGAACTTCATCCACATGAGCAACACTGGTGTCAATGGGGTGTTCAGGAGCAAAGTTTGTCTTAGCAGGATCCTTAAGGAGGTAAAAACTAGTTGAGCTTTTCCATTTTGCTACAAATTCCTCCTAGAATGTTTCAGAGGGAAAATAGACGTTGAAATCTAGTTGAACACCGGTTAGCTCGCTAAAAGCATCGAAATTTACTCTTCGCGCATCAAAAAGGCCACCACCTACTTAAGCATGTAACAAGAAGTTAGCATTTAAATCAAGCAAGTATTCCTGTAAGCTTTGCATAGTTTTTCTTTTGTGCTTCTCCAAAGTCTCTTCATGGCCCTTCGCTAAATTAGCCATTGTAACCTTATGTTCTTCATCCATTTTCTTTAAGCTAGTTTCGAACACTATTTTATCAACTCGCTCACATGTGATCTCCCCATGTAACTTCTCAACGTGTTTTTAGCAATGGTAAGACGTTCTTCTAGCCTTCTATTTTCTTCCAACAATCTCCTATTCTCTTCAGCTAAGTTAGCATAATGTTCACATGTCTGCACTAGTGCTTCCATAGTGGACTAATAAATATTTTCATTTTCCCTCCTTCTAATTTCTATTTATTGACCCTTCAAAAATTCCCAGGGTAGCCATAAAAGCTTCATTCAACATCACTTGTAAAGAGACTACTAACTCTTGCAGTGAAGGTTTCCTTGTGTCACTAGAAGATTCACCTGTGCAAAAAAAAGCCCTTTTGTTTCTTCAGACAAGATATTATTCCATTGTTTCATCACTTCATTAGGGCTGAAGGGAAACTTATTCATGTTGAGTTGTTCGCGCCAAGGGAACAGGGTCCATGTTTCACCACTAGGAGTATTAAACTTTAGAGAACTAGCAGAAAGGGCCATGACCAATAATGCCTCCAAAGGTACCGTCATTGATTGGTCTTGGCGGTGATGGGCAGTTAATAGGAGAGGTCGTAGGAGATGAACTTACAGCAGGAGCTATGGAAACATGAACAACATTACCAGAAATTTCAATGTGATCTCCTCTTCTCTTCCGATAAAGCTCCGCCTTGAACTACCCTTATCTTTGCTACTCAGAATAATGTTAGCAGCTCAAGTAGCAGTTCTTTGTTTCTTTTTACTGCTCGCATTACCATCCTCAGTAATGGTACCAGAAGGACCTCTTCGCATATCTTGCATATGGCCTTGCACATCCATGTATTCGTCAATCTCTCTAGATAAGTTGGTAAACTCTTCAAAACTTTCTTCAATTTTGTGAACTGTGCCTGTACCACCAACAATTCTTATATCAGCACCAACAATTAACATAAGGGGGTTTACACCACTTCCTACACTCGTTTAAGGTTGCGAAGACTAGGAGTAAGACTTTAATTTACAAAAACTATAAAAGAAATTTCTGGGCTCATCTTTTTGCCTAAACATTATCAGTGCCAACTCATCAGTGGCCCTAACAGGCCATGCAAACTATGCAGGAAGAAGCCCAACAGTGTCTACTCCATTATCTGTATCGATTTGCCTCCATCCATTAGGGCTTAAATTTAAAAGACAATACTGAAACACATTTCTCACAATCAACATTTTTTCTAAATCTAACATGCCACCCAGGCAAATCCTGTAATATTGTGCCCAACCTACTTTTGTTATAATGTCTCGTCTTCTTTAGCACATGTCTTTATTAGGAAGTAACCACTGTGTTGGGAAATCAAAACCACCATTAAGCTTATACTTCACCCATATGTATTTGTAGTGATTAAGGCGAAGATTAGAACACCTATTTGTAATAATAGACTTCACGTCTTCGTAAAGTATGAAATAAATTAAGCTTGTCGAACCCCTTCGATTGTAGGCCTTTAGTTGATATAACCTTTGAAAGACGACGATTAATGACATTTTATCACACCAATCACATTTAATGAAGTATGCTACAACCAACCACTAAGAGAAGCCAGACAGTTGGTCGAGAGCTATATAGTAGTCCTCCAGAAGATGACAAAAGAAAGGATGGAGGGGTAAATGAAACCCCGCTTCCAGCACATATAGAGGGAGTAAAAAACTACCATTACTGGTGTCGCTCAGGCGATGTGGACCATCAGAAATCGATAAATCGTAAGCAAAATTTAGAACTTGAATTCCTCGAATAGCTAGGACCCGGTTTATTTCTTTTATCTTTGTTGTACAAAGGTAAGCCTTAATTTCCACAAGATTTCTTACTTCATGGTGTCGCAAGGAATTACCCGAAATTATACGGCTACTACCTCAAATTTTAGGCATAGTTTACTACTAAAACTAGAAAGAGAAATTGAAAATAAAATGGGAGCTTTATGGGAATTTGAAAGAGATTACCTTTCAAACTATCTTTCTCGGCAGTGGTTCTTTTTAAAATTTTTGAATTCAATTAATGTGATTTTTAGGGAATTGTTCATCCCCTTTTTAAAAGGGGTTTTCTCTCTTCACACTTTAGCGATTCAAGTGATTGAGGATGGGAGAGCAATCAATTGCAATCAGATGTATTCTTTCTATACACATGGCGAATCGCATGTCGCACGATAAAGCGTACAACGTACTTAGTAAGGTTTTTCTTACGTTACTTCTAGCCTCAATGAATTAGATTCCAAGAAAAGTCAATTTGTAACTCTTCTTCAAACTAGATAGAGGGCAGATTGTTATGATACTTGATATTATCGGCCCACAACCCGAATGGGTCTAGGTCAGATCCTACATAGTCCACATGTTGAGCTCGCATACCGAGTCTGCATATTATTCTCGCGGATCAATCTCGCATGACATTAAATGTTCACAAGAGGGGTACCCACACATTAATGCAAACACACACGTGCGAAACACGCAGGAATGCGCATAGACCGCATCGTCACGTATTAAGTCTAGAACAGGATACGTGGCGACATGCATGGGAACTTACCTACGACGTCTCATCCATGAATAGTAACCGTATCATATAAATAGAGAATCCAGCCCCTTTGAAGAGGACACGCCAAAAACACTTAAGGTATCCAATTCTTGCAACATTACATATCTGAAATTCATTTATCATCAACTGTTTTGAGAATACTTTCTTTTACCCCTGCCTATATTTTATCCGTAACAGACAACAAAATAAAGAATGCACTCTAAGACCAAAAACAAAAAAAATGCGAAAAAGACCCAATAAACACATCATGACTGATTTCCTGTTATAAGGCTATATATGTTAGAAGAAATGGCGACTGTGCTTGTTACTACTGCCAGAACAATCATGACTGCTGCCAAAATCCGATCCCTCGCCGTCGATATGCCCCAAGCATCCCTATAAACGAAAACAAATTAAAACCATATCTATCCATGTATCTATGCAATGTAAGTGCTTAAGTTGAGAAACTACCTAAGAGCAATGGCTCCCGGGAAGATAAACGCGAGGCTGACAGCAGAGGTCGATCCCATGAATTGAAAGAAGTACCATATGTTAGGAATGGCTATGGCTGCCAAGTAACAAAAGGCTAAAATAACAAGTGTGAGGGACCAAAATCTGGTGTTATCTTTTGCAAGAAGGGTCTTGTTTGGAAAAAGAAATTCATCTATGTTGGCTCTTAACGAGAAGTTCAAAAGAGGGAACACTAGCATAAGGTGAAGTGCATAGCTCAATCGAACAATGTCGTTGAGTAAAGAACCGATTGT
Source organism: Gossypium anomalum (assembly GCA_025698475.1). Taxonomy (NCBI): domain Eukaryota; kingdom Viridiplantae; phylum Streptophyta; class Magnoliopsida; order Malvales; family Malvaceae; genus Gossypium; species Gossypium anomalum. Next base: position 89,255,600 of record CM046961.1, read on the forward strand.
TGAACCGGAATTTTGATCGAAGTTTACGAGTATATCTGCCATGATTGAATCACCAAACAGAAGGTATCCGAACAGTCCGATAGCGAAATAGATGGCAGCACATAAAACCATTGAAATTCGGACTGCCGATATCATATCGGAAGGTTTATCCATCTCAAAACCAATTGGATGAACTGCAATCATTCATTAAAAATGAGAAAATTTGTGACGAAGTTAACTTCTGTAGGAGGCTAAAGTGTTCTCACCATTGAAATGAAATGTGAAAGCTGTGACAATTACAGGGACAGCAGTGAAGAGATCAAAGAAGGCGGCTTTGTTGTCCAATTCGGGTACCACTCTCGGACTATTCGTTTTCCCTTCCAAGAGTGCCATAATTGCCATAACCGAACTTATACCAACAAATATCACGGCTAGAAAAACTGATATTGCAGAACTGTACCTCAATGATTCTGCAAAAATAACTAAAGTTTATTTGGCTGCTAAGAAGATTACAAAGATTACAAAATGGCTTTTGGAGCTGATGAGGGAGAAGCGGTTACTTGTTAAGAGAAGTCTTTGAAGTATCGACACTAACCTAGATCTCATAAACAGTTGATATTGTTCTTGAGGAGTTTATGCTCGATTTTAGGTCCAAACTTTTTTTTTCTCTATTTCGAGGAAAGTCTTAACGAGTTCACGGAGTTTATACGAGAACACTTAGGTCTAGCAAAGATATGTTTTTATTATTTTGATTTTAGTGGGTTTAAACCCAAACCCTTAAAAGATCTTAAGGAAAATAACACCACCCAAAATGATAGATTAAAACATTTCTGGGTGGACTTAGGCACTCCCACCTAAATTCTGTGAACCCTTTTAGGTAAAGAGATAAAAATTCGATATTAAAAATCAAGCATAGACACTTTTGATTCTGGGTTGGCATCTCAGAAAAGAATGCTTTAAAGACTTTTCCCCGTTCCTGGATAGGAGTGTACTGACCTACACGCTTGAACACAACCAATGGAAGCAGAACGAAGATGAGGGTGAAGAGGAGGGCGAAAGCCCGCGTGTTCCACCAGTGAATGCCAAACCATTGTTGCAAAACACCCAAATGAACTGAACCTTCAGGTTGATTTCCTGACAGAACATCACCTGAGGGACAAAAGAAAAAACCTTAGTTAAACTTAGAACATGTTCTATATCAGTTCAAGAACATAGTAAATCCAGTACTTACCTATAATAATCAAATAAATGATGAGGCAGCCAAGATTAGTGATCATCACACATATTTGGACAAGGATGGATCCAACCCTCCCAAACGATTCCCTCATAACACCAGCATACGTAGTTGTGTCCCCAGCATGTGTGTATCTCATCAAAAATTCAACTGATATATCCGCTAACCAAGCTATAACCACAATCATAACAAATGCTGGAACTACACCTAACACCTTGAGTGTTGCAGGGATTGACATTATTCCAGCACCGATGATGCTTGTGGACACATTAAACACCGCGCCAGATACCGATGGAGGCTTTGCTGGTGCCGATTTGCTGCTCCCTGGAAGCAATGGCGCTTTTACTCCGGCAGCCGGCGACATTTTTTTCCCGGCTAGAGGAAGTGCAATAATTTATATTGTCTTCTTATGCATAATTATACATTGAATGCGTTCATATATATATATATATATGATAATGCTGGTTTTAGTCCAATGACGTAAATATCATCAGTCAACAGAGAGATGTGATTAGTTGAAGGTACTCCGAAAGAGGGTGCGTTTTGGAATTAATTAAATTACTGGGAAAACGGCATTAATAATAAGAGGACAGGTTGGGGTGGGGTATTGCTGTCGTGGACATATCACATGTTTTAAATGGACACGAAAATGAACCTGGACTTAAAATCAGGAGATGGGGAATGTGTGGACGAAAATGTAATAGATTTACAATTGGAATGTCAACATTGCAATTTTCTTTTTATATAATACCATCATTGCAATGTTAGAAAGGTCATGAATGTGAAATAAAAAGGGTCAATGGAAAGTTAAAAAGGGTTTGCAATTTGCATGATAACAATGTGCTGTTTAATGAAGGCAGCCCACAAAGAAAACGTTTTTCCCCGTAATCTTTTGGCTCCATTTACACTGAATCCACCACTCTTTTCAGTCTTTTGTCTTTTTTATATTTAATTTTTTATTTATTCTTTTTTTCAATTTTTAAACAACATAAAAAAAATTAATAACTCTTTTACCAACAAAATATTATTACATAGCAGTTTTTTAAGAAATATATAATTTTTTATTAAATTTTTAAAAATAAAATAAAATTTAAAATATATATTTTAAAATTTATAAATATAGAAAAAATTAAATATATAAATATATATAAACTCTAAAAATGTATATGAACTAATTAAATATATAAAAATTCAGGAAAAAAATCTAAATCATATATATATAATTATTTTTTAAAACTTTTAAATAAATAAAATTTAAAATCTTAAGTAAAATTTGAAGGGATTAGGTAAATTTTAAAATTTTTACTTAAACTTTGTAGGTAAAAAAATAAAAATATATGAAATTATCATAAATATAAATAATATGATCATAAATATAAATATTATTTAATTATCATAAAGATAAAAATGATTTACCTTAACATTTAAATTTAATTTTGTTTAAAATTTTATTTTAAATTATTTCATTATATTTAAAAATTATCATAAATATGTTTTATTTAATTTAAATTTAAATTTAAGATAAATAAATATATAAATTTTTAATTTTTAAAAATTTTAAAAAAAATCTATATAAATATCCACATATATTGATAATAAAGCAGATACCGAAATATGGAAACTAAAGTTTACAATGTCTAATAGTGGTTGGATCCTCTCCATCCTTCTGTATTTCAGCCAAAAGCTGTGCGACCATTAAACCTAAGTTTTGCTCTAAAGCCAACTTGGCTAAACCATCCACCACAATATTCCCCTCCTAGTAGGTGCGAACCACTTTGATTTGCCATTCAAGTTTAAGCAACAAGCCAAAAAGCTAGGAGGTGGAGAACCAGAGGTACACTTAAGCATTTGGACATATGTTATTTAATGCAAACTATCAACCCGTACAGAGTATGGGTGTACTTCATATTTAATTTTAACAGTGATAAATAAAGATAAGTTGAAAATCGTGAATATAAGGTATAAAAAAATAAATGATATGATTAATTGGAGACTTTTTTGTTTGAAAATTATTACTTTTAGAACTAATTGATTACTTAATTGAGAAGAAAAAAATGATAATATTAAAGAAAATTTTATTGTCAAACCATCTTTTCTATGACAAGATGTGTTCTTATCATAATGGGGTATTAGGAGGAGGCATCAATGATGATGTTTTTTTTTTTTTTTTTTTTTTTTCTCAGCTCAACATAATGATTTTTATGATAGTTTCAGACAAGGATAACATATGCAGATAGAAAAAAGATTGTATAAAATAGTGATGTCATATCATTTGTATTCTTTTTTAATAGTTTTATGTCACATCAGTATTCTTATCCTAAATTTTAAGATTTTATCCTGAATTTCAATATTTTAATTTAGATTTATTTTTTTTAAGATAAAATTTTGAAATTCAAGATAAGAGTACTGATGTGGCATAAAACTATTAGAAAAGAATACAGATAACGTGACGTCACTGTTTCATACAATCCTTTCATACAATCCTTTCTCTATGCAGATATGCTGATCAGATGATGATATGACAAAATCTGCTTTAAATGCTCCAATTAACTACCCCACGGTCCACAAGTTGGTAGCTATGGCTATCATGCTTGTCAAAATAGCCATGACTATCACCAAAATCGCCATCACCTTATCTTTTCTCCTTGATATGCCATGTACATCCCTGTCAAGATATTGAAATTTCTTTCAATTGCTTAAACTGCTTTTAAGCAGAGGTATCAAAGTGGGTTTTTAAAATTGTTACCTGAGAACAATGGCTCCTGGGAAAATGAAAGAGAGGCAAACAACAGTTGTTGATCCTAGGAACTGAAAGAAGTACCAAATATTCGGTATGACTATGGCGATTGTGTACGTGAGGGCGAGCAGTAGGCAAGTGAGGATTGTGAATCTCGACTTGGCTTTGGCTAGAACAGGCTTCTTTGCAAAGAGGAGTTCATCAATGTTAGTTCTCAATGAGAAATTAATCACGGGAAAGACCAGAGCTAGGTGCATTGCGTAGCTTAATCGAACCGTATTGTTTACGAGTTGACCGATTGCGGAATCTGAATTTTGATCGAAGTTCACTAGGATATCGGACATGATGGATTCCCCAAAGAGCATGTATCCAAAGAAACCAATAGAGAAGTAAATGGCTATGCAGATTGCTAAAGAAATCCTTACAGCATAGCTCATATCAGAAGGTCTGCTAAGTTCTGATCTTATGGGATGAACTGCATTCAAATTCTAAAGTCTTAGCCGAAAACACTAATCCAAAAAATTTGAGAAACGAAGTGCAAAGTGAGGTTCAATTACTGTTAACATGGAATCCAAAGCCGGTAACAAGGACTGGAACAGTAGTGAAAAGATCAAAGATAGAGACGTGATTGGCAAAATCAGGTAGTAGTCTCATGTTTTGAGTTCTCCCTTTCCAAAATGAATAAATTGCCATTGCTGAGCTTATGGCTATAAATACTACTGCAAGGAGAATGGATAGTGCTGAACTGTGCCTCAATGAATCTGTCATTTAAGTGTAAAACTGAAGTTAAAAAAAAATAATAATAATAAATACCAATTATCCAAGAAAATCAGGTGACTAACTCATATGTGGCAAGAAGACCAATGGGAGCATAACAAAGAGCACAACAAAGAGTATAACATAAGCACGAGAGTTCCACCATTGAATGCCAAACCATTCTTGTATAACCCCCAAATGCAAGGTTCCTCCAGACTCATTTCCACACAGAACATCCCCTAGAAGAAAAAGTAAAGCTTCTTTATTATGGATTCAAATAACCCAGAAAAGGAAACATCAAATAGCACTTACCAATGATAATCAAGTAGATGATGAGACACCCAAGGTTAGTGACCATAACACAGATTTGAACTGCAAGGGAACCCAATGATCCAAACGATTCTGCCATTAATCCAGCATAGGTTGTTGACTTGCCAGATTGAGTGTATCTCAGCAAGAATTCCACCGTGATATCAACCAAGACTGCAATCATGAACATGACAGCAAAGCCTGGAATGATGCCTAAAACCTTAACAGTGGCTGGAATCGACATGATTCCAGCTCCAACCATTGTGGTGCATATGTTAAACACCGCACCAGAAACTGATGCAAGGTCTCTTGGAGATTGATTTTCCAGAGAATCGGCATCAGCTAAAAGTGGAGTGAGGTCACTGCTACCAGTTTCAGTTTCCTTCATGTTGTATTTTTTGAAGGGTCGTTGGCTTCTGAGTAGTTTTCCCTGGAGAGTTACTGAAATAATTAAATCATTGCAGGGTATTCAATCATCATCATATGCAATAAAATAATGAATAAAATTTGGTTGGTCTAGAAGGATAAGGATTTCTGACAAAGAAACAAATCCATTTTGTGTTTCGGTTTCCGTCTCCACGTGCTTACCACCGTTTCTTTTGGGGTTTTTTTTATAAAAATAAGAGTTTTTTAGTCTAATATTATAAAAAAAAAATATACGGGATTTTTACTAAAATAATATGAAAAAAAAATTAAAATGAGATGTCTTTAACATTATATACAAAAATGGGTCATTGCAAGTGATGGAGAGTGGTGCATAGGCGGCACCACCCTCAAATCTAAACATAACTGACAGTTTTGCAGGTTAAAAAAAAAAAAGAATAGGATGAAAAAATAATAATAAAATAGGGGTGGAGGGTACCCTACAGGCGGCACCAGTGGTGCCTTTCTCACAGCCTTGACCCCTTCTAGTATATATTCACCCTCCCCCTCCATTCGACTACCAGATTGGAAAAAAAAATTTACAGAAGAAGATAGAAAAAAAGAAATGAGAAGAAGAAAAAAAAGAAAAGGTAATTTATTTGTTGTTATTTTTTAAATAAAATAGATTATGATAAGAAAAAATTTATTTTGTTAGTATTATATAGTTTGTTTAGTGTTACTTTTATGTTTTGTTTTAAAATTTATTTTGTTTATTGTGAAATGTTAATAAGTTTTGTGTTTAGCATTAATTATGCGTTTATTATGAATTTTATGTTTTAATTTTTTTAAATATATTTGAAAGTTTTTATGTTAGTAAAACTATTATAAAGTAATTGTTAATTAGTGATAACAACTAAAAATATTTTTGTTATACATATTGTTAGAAATGGCAACATACTTGGTATTGCCTGATGAGATAATAAGTTTAGCACAAAGGGAGAAAGTTGATAAGATGATGAGAGAAGTCCAAGATTACAGAATGAAACCAGAAGAAGACATTGTTCAACACCTTATTACCGTAAATCAAAAGATGCAAAAAGTGTTGTGGATAGGTCATGAAATTATTAGAAACAATAAAGTGCAATACTTACCCTTAGAGGGACATTAATAGAACAGGAGCATCAAATCATTTTAGACGAACTTTGGAAGGCATCAGTACCACGAACCTATTGGAATCTAGTTATAAACTTCGCGAAGTTTATAATATCTTGTGGAGCAAGGAAAATAGCGAGACAAAGTATAGGTTCACGAAAGTTAATTGGGAAGCAAAATGTGTTTGACAAACCATGGATGGATAAATTAGTTGTTAGGAAATTACCAAGAGAACTTATATATTCAATACCAATTATAAAGATTGAAGAGGCAGAAGATCCCGAGGAATTTCCAAATTGGATTGTAGAAGATGAATATGAGGAGAATCAAGAATTTCTAAATTGGATTGTAAAGAATTTCCCAGATGAAGATACGGGATCAGAGATGGAAGAAAATGTAGAACTCAATATAAGTGGTTAAATGTAAAAATAAAAGTTGTTCATGTACAAAATTAAAACTAAAAAAGTATGGGCTTATGAATGAAAAAAATTGCATATTGATTAATTAATTTGTATTTAAGTAATTTATTTATTGTTCGAAATTATTTTGAGAAATTTTGTTTATTTTTTTAACAGATTGAGTATTGAAGATGGATAATCAGTTTTTCGTATGCGTTTATTTCGATGGAATCATCTTAACAACAACCGTTGGATGCATATTTGAATTTCGGCAACAAATAGCAATGAGATTTAATAGAAATGTCTCATTGGATGATATGAAGGGAAGAATTAACGCAAAAATTGTTAGACGTTGTGGAAGAAGGATCTCAAAACTTTTCTACAAGTTTCCAGTTTCGACAGATCCTATCAAATTCACCGAAATGGAACTTGTAGACGACGAAGACGTGGAGACAATGATAGCTCTTTACTGTGAGAATGGGAGTGACAAAAATTCACCGATTCACTTATTTGCTGAGTTAGTCGGTATGGAGCAGAATAAAGATCTCACTGCATATGATGAAGAACATGCAACTGAAGAACCGTGCGTGGTGGCTCCAATATCGTACGTTGATAGTGAATCGACTATACGTGAGATCGATATCGATCTTAATGTTACACCCGATATTGACGTGGTTGGTGATGATGGATACGATAATAGTGATCATTGTGAGGAAGAGGAGTGCCATGCTGCAGCGGATACATCCCAGGAGGAGTGGAGTACTGCGGTGGATATGGGCCGAGGCTAGTGCTATACTGAGGGGGATACGGGCCGAGAGAAGTGCTGTGCTGCGATGGAGACGACCCAAAGATATCAAACCCGTAATGGTATCCACCCCCTGATGAGCCCGGGAAATAGTCGTTGTCTGGAAAATCCGAATGATAAGAAGTATCAGCCGAATGTGAATGCGATTGCTCAGACTCGGCCTCAGGCTGTGCCTCGGGCTCCACCTCTCGCTCGGGCTCGAGATTTGGCTATGGATCGGGCTCTATATCAGCCACTGGCTCGTATGCCCCAGGTCGCTGCACGTGCGGGGGGACTACAGTCGACTGGGCACCAAGTAAATATGGCTTTCCCATACTAAAGTACCATTGCATGTACTCTGGGATGGTTGCAAATCGGAAGACATATCCATCCAAGGTCTTCGACCCATCCGATTATCTCACACCGCAATATATCTCCGGTGCACAACCCCCCAATGCATTCCATGTTTTCCTCTCTTGTTGATGCCGTGAGCCTTCCCCACCTCCTTTGGCGGATTCGGGATATACTGGATGCAACCAAACTGCCGTAGTACTCGATCCCCATGGTACCACTCGACTACATTGAAATTGATAATTGGTGCGTTAGTGCACCACAATTGAGAATGAACGTAGGCAGAAGATGGTATAACGGCCACAATTTCTGGTCTACGATATAGCATCCAAATAAACTGCACGATTAATACCATGGTTAAAATTTCACACGGTTTGAGTAAGATATATAAAGTAATTACATGTCGCGAATATTGGAATAGCTTACCCCTTCTCCGGCATGTTGCTCAATCAACAAACGATATATCGGGACAGTGTACGACCTCCCGATACCTGGATAGATACTCCATCTACGAAAACAAATTCCAAATAAATATAGTATTGTTAGAATAGTATCATTATAAAGAAACTATCAATTAATAACAAGTTAAATTTTATCACCTGTTAACTAGTGGATATACGTATGGCTGCTGACTAACCGATGCCAAGAATGGCATCCGATAAAGAGCCCATGACTGCAACAATATAAGGCATCAGCCTATGTCTGCGGCATGAGGCTTTGTCGTCCGACAAAGCTCACGATACAACATAGCCAGAACTGCGGAGCCCCAGCTATACGAGCGAACATTATGCAAATCAGTTAATAGAGGTAAATACATGATATGAACCCTGTTGTTGTTCGCATCGGGCATCAATACACCCCTATAATATGCATAATGTACGCTCGAGCTGCGCACATCAACTCTTCTTCAGTGGCATTATCTGGTAAATGCTGAAAATTTGCTTTCAACCATGTAAATTTCAAACCTGATAAATTGGACTCATCATCGCCGGGCGAGGCTCCTAGGAGGCTATAACAAAGTGCAGCCGGCTCAGCTATCGTACTTATGCCCGTTACCGAACTCCCGTCGATTGGGAGCCCAAGTTGCAGTGCAACATCCTCCAAAGTGACAGTGCACTCCCCACACGACAAATGAAAAGTGTGGGTCTCCGGGCGCCAACGCTCAACCAATACTGATATTAAATCGTACTGCAAATCAAATGTCCGGATCAATACTGCTGACCCGAATCCAGCTAGCTCTAAGTACGGTATCAGTCGTGCATCCGGGGAATATCCTAAACCATTCACCCAGCCCCTTAATACGCGGTACGATTCCTAACAATGTTAAATTGCAGAAAAAAGTTATAATAACATAATTTATTTCCGTAAATTACATAAATCTTTTTTAATGGAACCTGTGAGTAACAAATAACAATATATTATCGTTTTATTAACTATGTCAGCTATGTGAGGATCTTCCTTAATCAATGAAGCCGTTGCCATACCTGCAATTTCAAATAAATTTATGTTATTAATTTCAATGTTTGATGGATTTTAAATATTTGTCAAAATAACTAAATTTTATATATTACTTTTAATTACAAAAAAATACCAAACTATTTTTCCGACAACATATTTTTTGTCATACTACATTAAAAAATATATATATACCCAATTCAAATACAAATATTTTTATTATTATTTTAAAATGATAATAAGTAAAATATTTTGGTTTAAATTATGATATATATATAATATACCTGGCATGTAGTTCAATATATTTTGGTATTTATTTTATTTTTAGATTTTAAATTTTTAAAATATATTATTTTCGTATTTTATTTTTATATTATTTTAGTACATAATGTTCCAAATGTATTATTTTAGTTTTTTATATTAATTTAATAAAAACAGAAAAACTCTGATTTTGGCCGTTTATTTTTTATTTTATTTTTGGATTTTATTTTTTAAAATATACTATTTTCATATTTTATTTTTTTATATTATTTTAGTACATAATGTTCCAAATGTATTATTTTAGTTTTTTATATTAATTTAATAAAAAACAGAAAAACTCTGATTTTGGCCGTTTATTTTTATTTTATTTTTGGATTTTATTTTTTAAAATATACTATTTTCATATATATTTTTTATATTATTTTAGTACATAATGTTCCAAATGTATTATTTTAGTTTTTTTATATTAATTTAATAAAAAACTCTGGTTTTGGCCGTTTATTTTTTATTTTATTTTCAGATTTTATTTTTTAAAATATACTATTTTCGTATTTTCTTTTTTATATTATTTTAGTACATAATTTTTCAAATGTATTATTTTTATTTTTTTATATTAATTTAGAACAAAAACTCTGATATTGGCCCTTTTTATTTTTTATTTTCGGATTTTATTTTTATATTATTTTAGTACATAATGTTTCATGTATTATTTTTGTTTTTTATATTAATTTAGTAAAAATCTGTGATTTTGGCCGTTTTATTTATTTTGTTTTCGGATTTTATTTTTTAAAATATACTATTTTCGTATTTTATTCTTTTATATTATTTTATTTTAGTACATAATGTTTCAAATGTATTATTTTAGTTTTTTATATTAATTTAGAAAAAAAACTCTGATTTTGGCCTTTTTTATTTTTATTTTTGGATTTTATTTTTTAAAATTTATTATTTTCATATTTTATTTTTTTATATTATTTTAGTACATAATGTTTCATGTATTATTTTAGTTTTTTTATATTAATTTAGAAAAAAACCGTGATTTTGGCCCTTTTTATTTTTATTTTTGGATTTTATTTTTTAAGATATATTATTTTCGTATTTTATTTTTTTATATTATTTTAGTACATAATGTTCCATGTATTATTTTTTTTATATTAATTTAGTAAAAATCTGTGATTTTGGCCTTTTTTTTATTTTGTTTTAGGATTTTTTTAAAAATATACTATTTTCGTATTTTATTTTTTATATTATTTTAGTACATAATGTTTCAAATGTATTATTTTGGTTTTTTTTATATTAATTTAGTAAAAAATTCTGATTTTAGCCGTTTGTTTTTATTTTATTTTCGGATTTTATTTTTCAAAATATACTATTTTCGTATTTTATTTTTTTATTATTTTAGTACATAATGTTTCATATGTATTATTTTAGTATATTTATATTAATTTAGTAAAAAACCTCTGATTTTGGCCTTTTTTATTTTATTTTCGGATTTTTTAAAATATATTTTTTAAATATACTATTAAGCTATTTTTTATACTATTTTTGTCACATAAAAAATAAAAAAAAATCAAAATATAACATGCCAAAATAAATTAATAAAAAATATATTTAATTAACCTAAAACACACTTACCAAATAAATTAAATAAAATAATAATAAAATATTTTTTGTACATAACATAGATAAGATATTTTACTTCAATAAAAATTAAAATAAATTATGAATATATATAAAAATAAAATAAATACAAACATACCTTAATATCTCTTTTTATCCAAAATATACCTTGCAAAAAATTAAATTTAAAAATTAAATCAAAATCAATCGACAATAATAACATTAACAATTAATATAAATCATTTATTCCCTTAAATTAACAATTAATAATTATTTCCTTTAAAAAAATATTACCTTTTTTTTTTTCTCTTTCTCTTCTTCTTCTTCTTCTCCTTCTCTTTTTCTTTCTCTTTTTCTTTTTCTTTTTTCTTCCCTCACCAATGCCGCCTCCTCCTTCTTCTTCTTCTTCTTCTTCTCTTCTCTTCTCTTTCTCTTCTCCTTCCCCCTTTCTTCTTCTTCACTCACGCACACAAAGAAATTGGGGACCATTTTAAGGTCCCCAACACATAAAAAAACAAAAGCAATGGCAGTGAGGAGTCCCGTCCGTGGCAGTGAGGAGTCCCGTCGGTGCAGAGGAGTGACCGGTGCCGCCTGTGGGGTACCCTCCACCCCTATTTTATTATTTTTTTCGTCCTTTTTTTTTTACCTACAAAACTGTCAGTTTTTGGATTTAAGGGTGGTGCCGCCTATGCACCACCCTCCATCACTTGCAATGACCCATTTTCGTATATAATGTTAAGGACATCCCATTTTGGTTTTTTTTTTTCATATTATTTTAGTAAAAATCCCAAATTATACACAAAAATAGATTGTCAGTCAGATTAATTACGAAAATGGTATACTTTTTGGGGTCGCACCTACCTGACAAGCGCAACCCATTATTTTATTATTAAATTTTTTTTCGTTTTAAAAATTTATTATTATATTATTTTTAATATTTATATTAATATATAGATAAAAATAAGAGTTTTACACCGATAAAAAATACCCGAAACAGGTACAATGATAAAATTTTTGATTAGTTTATCAAAACAATGATATGTTAAGTTGGAATACATTTTTGTTAGAAATTTTATTATTTAAAACTTATTCCAACTTAACATATCATTGTTTTGTTAAACTAATATTTTGTTTAAAAAAACACGTCAAAAATTTTATCAGCGTAATTAACAATATTAATTATTTAGAAAAAAATTATAAAAAAATAGGATCAATTATTATTGTAGACATTCAAGTATAAAGATTGAATTTTAATTTTAGGCCTAGTAGAGGGATCAAAAGTGATATAAGACCATTTTTTTGTAAAATGCAAAGAAAGAAAAGGAAAATGTGCAGGGTTTTGCGCCTGCCTGTCAGGCGCGACTAGTCGCACCTACCTGACAGGCTCGACCCGTTTTGGGTATGTTTTATTCGTGTAAAACCCGTATTTTATCCATATATTAATATAAATATTAAAAATAATATAATAATAATTTTTTAAAACGAAAAAAAAATTTAATAATAAAATAATAGGTTACGCCTGTCTGGTAGGCGCGACCCCAAAAAGTATACCATTTTCGTAATTAATCTGGCTGACAACCTATTTTCATGTATAATTTTTTATATAATATTGGGGTAAAAAACTCTAAAAATAACCTAAATAATTTAATTAATTATTAAAATAATCCACTTTTTTAATTAACTATAAGAATGACCTGAAATCTACAGCAAAAGTTGGTGGAGCCAAATGATTTGGCGCCACCAACATGCCACGTCAGTGAGCATAAAAATTAATTTTTTGATGGAGCCATGTAGAATGGCGCCACCTGTATAAATATCAGAGAAATACTAAAATTTCTGAAAATATAGGGGAACTTAACAAAATTAACCATTTTCTGGTGGAGCCAATTAATACGACGCCACCAGATTCTCCTGCCATGTCAGTTTCTGTTTTTTTTTTTTTTACTTTTTTGACTTTTTTTTATGTTTTGTCTTTTATCTTTATTTATTTATTTTATTTATTATTAACTTTAAAAAATTTGAAATATATATTTGAAATATTTTATTAATATATATATTTTTGTAAATTTTAAATATATATTTTGAAATCACTTTTTTAAATATTAAATATTATTTTTTAAAATTTCTTAAATTTTAAATATTATTTTTTAAATTTTAAATATATTTTTTAATAATATAATATATTTAAATATTTTAAACTTTTAAATTTGTTATTAGTTTTATAATATTTTAAATATTATTTAATTTTTTAAATATTTTAATTTATGATTTTTAAAAATAATTTTTTAAATATTGAATATATTTTTTAATAATATAAAATATTTAAATATTTTAAAGGTATGACCTTTCAAATTTATTATTTGTTTTATAATATTTTAATAATATAATTTTAAATATTTTTTAAATTTTAAATATAATTTTTATAAATTATTAATATTTACAATCACATCAAGTATGAAAGCTGCCATTCTTCTTACATTAGTTAATCGAAGGAGTGGCAAAGTTTTAATCTTTGCAACCATGAAATTTTAATCTTTGATGAACTACAGTTGCAGCTGTCTATTCGAAATGGTTAGATAAACAAGATAAAAATTATATCGATTTAAGTTCAAATTTTCTTATTTGTGTTTTTTTCTTTTTTTTTATGTTAAAGAAATGAAAAGAACCAAAATAAAATAATTTTAATTATTATTTAATTAAATTAATGTTTGATTAATTTGAAACATCAACTTAATAAAAATAATTTAACTTAATTTATTTATAAAATAATAATATTTAATAATTATTCAATTTTTATATATAAAATATATATTTTTCATAAAATATCATAAAATATAATTACTTAATTAGTAATTGAGTAACATTCTTATTTTAGTAAATTAACTTCAGGCGAAAGGTGGAATATTTTTAAACCTAAAAGTCCTCGACCTTCCAAAACACTAACAGTACCGTTATCCGCAATTATAAGCGTTAAATTTAATAAAATTTGATTCGATTCAAAAAATTAAAAAAATTTTAAATTTTGAGTTAATTAAATTGAGTTATTTGATGTTTTCGAGTCAATTCGAAGAAGAAATTCGAGTTTCAAGTTCAGGTCGAGTTGAATTTTATAATTTGAATAATTCGAATAACAAATTGGTCTCTGTCAATTTTAAAAATGAATAAATTGATCTTTCTCTCAACAAAAATTACAAAAAGAATTCAAAATTTTAAATTAATTTTTAAAAATAAAAATATTCTAAAATTTTCAAAAGTTATATTATTAAAAAATATATTTTTAAAAAAAATTAAAGAATATATAAAAAATTAAAATTTTAAAATTTTCCTAAAATAATAATTTTAGGAGTTAAATAAATTAATCAATTATTCAAGTTTATTATATTAAAGTATCTTAATTTTTTTTTCTTATTTTGTTTTGAAAAAGTTTTCAAATATATATGGTTTTAAATTTATGTGCTCTAATATTGAATTAGTTATACTATAACAAGATTTTAATTTGACATGTTTAATTTTTTAATTTAATCTGAACAATTTTACTCGATTCGATTTGACTCAAATTTCATTTCACTCGACTCGATTCGAAAAAATTTCAAATCAAATTAGGATGATAAAATAAGATTCATCCTAATACACTTCTCCCTTTGCCATTAAAAAAGTAAAATAAAATAAAATAAAAATCTAACCCTAGAAATCCAAAAAAAACAAGTCCCAACTAGTAAAGGATTAAAAAGATATAATGAGAGCGGGATATTGAAGCCGTTGATGCTTAGTTTTGGGAATTTTTTTTTCAAAATTAACTCAAATAAATTGATTATTTATGAAAATAACTTGGCATAAAATTTTGTACGAAAATGGGTTGTTTTCTACAATGCATGATGGTGTCGGCCATCTCACCTCCTACATCATCCTCCATCATCCCATAATGATATTGCCCAATGATTGTCTGATTTATAAAAAATAATTTTTTTGTACCGACACTGTGTTTACTGCACTGATATGTATTTTTTTCAAATATACTTTAAAAATATTGGTATTTCAAGATTTTAAAAAATAATATTTTAATAGGTGTTGACGTTCACGTTGCCGGCACTAATTCAAACTTAAAAAAAAATTATTTTTTTACTTTTTGGGTGTCGGCGTTCACGTTATTGGCACTAGTTCAAATTTAAAGAAAAATTATTTTTTGCTTTTTTTTTGTGCCAATGTTCTCATTGCTAGCACCAATATGGTTTTTGAAAAAAAAATTGCCAACATGCTCTGATTATCATGATCGGTGACCGTTTTTAAAAAAGTCAAAGACATTTTATCATTAACGAAAAACTGTAGCGTTGCCATATTTATTGCCGCTAATTGCACCTCCTCCACTACCAGTGTCTTCTTCATCTGCTTATTGCTATCATCACACAACGCTTTTCGCCGCTTGCTTTTTGTTCTTAAAGCGACCGACATCGAATTATTCAACATTGTGGCTTGATTTGAAAAAGCTAAAGAAAAACGAAAAGAAGAGAGGAAGGAAAATGCATGAGTAAGAAAAATATAGATCTAGAAAATATAACAATTAATGATAAGAATAACAAGTTTAATTAGTTGTAAAATAAATAAGAGGCCAACCGGATCAAACGAAAATGACAAATTATAAATAAAAAAAAAGTAAAATAATTATTCCCAAAAAGAAAAAGAAATTGATAAATTTGACTTAATTTTATGATTTCAATATATTTTACATAATATATAAAAAATATTTTTATTCTCTAAAAAAGTTTGTATATAGGAATTAATATTGAACGTGTTTTTATTTAGGTTTTTTCATTGGATTGATATTGAACATGTGATAAAAGGAGCGCTTGGACTTTTAATAATCGCCTGCTGATCTTCCATCGATTAAAAGAGGTGGAGGATTCGTTGCTTGTACCTCTCTTCTACACTTTTTTCTAGATTCAAGTTCATGATTTGCCCCGGGGTTTTATTTTGAAGCAGTAACAAAACAGCTAGGGAATTTTATTAGGGTTTTTTATGAATATGATTGGCATCAACTGAATTGAGGAGCTCAACAGTATATGCGTATTAGGGTGCAAATTGATGTTAGATCTCCATTAAGAAGAAGGAAAAAGATTCAAGTGTCCCCTAACTATCATACCTATGCTCGTTTTAAATATGAAAAGCTTACTTTGTTTTGTTTCCTGTGTGGTTGTTTGGGACACAATGACAGTTTTTGCCCAATTCGTCTTTGAATGGATGTGGATTTGATGGATTTGGGATGGGATTTATCTTTGAGGGCTCTTCAGGTGGGGTATGCTACTGTGGCTGAAAGTGTTTGGCTTAGAAATAGTCGCATTGAGGATCGAGGATATGATGTTTTCAACAATTTAAATAGGGTGTTGGGTGTTAACCTAGATGGTAAATCAAAGGTTGGTTTGGGTGGGGCAGAGAGTTCTTTTTCGGGTTTGGATTAAGATCCAATGATTCATGATTCAGAGGATAAACTGATTGGAGGTGTGGCGAGTAAAAAATGACAACATACAAATGTTTTCTTTGACAAAGTTTCTGTGACGTTGGATTTTGAGGAGAAAAAAGGTGAGCAATTACTAGCTTATCAAACAAATTTGTTGGCGACCACCAGAGGGCAGGTCAGCAGATAGCAATGAAGATCATGAGTTAGAATGTTCATGAATTAAGGAGTCCACAAGCATTAAAGAGGCTTCAACAGATGTTGAAACTTCACAATCCCCAAGTCATCTTCTTTATGGAGACAAAGTTGGATTCTGTCAGAATGGGAAGAGTACGTCGGCAGGATGGTTTTGCTCATGGCATTGATGTTCCTGCGAAGGGTACGAAGGAGGTGTAACACCCCTAACCCGTATCCGCAGCTGAAACAGGGTTACGAAACATTACTAGACTTATTTCATAAACAATCATACATTTCACATATATTTTCCAACCCCAAATAACATTAATTTACGATCAATCACACAGTCCTTAATACGAGCCTACGAGGCCCAAATCATGTATTAGAAGTGTTTCGAGACTAAACCGATAACTCGAGAAATTTTTGAAAAACATAGAAAATTTTTCAAAATATAAGGGACACACGCTCGTGTGGCCCGGCCTTGTGTTTCACATTGCCAAAGACATGCTCGTGTCACAAGTCGTGTGGACATTCGAAATGGGATCACATGGCTGTGTCTCAGCCTGTGTTTGACCCCGTGTAACTCCCTAACTTGGGTCACACGGCCAACCACACGCCCGTGAGACTAGCCCATGTACCATTCGAAATGGCCTCACACGCCAGTGTGCCAGACCGTGTACTAGGCTGTGCCAAAACTGTAGGGTATATTGACTTATGCCACACGGCCAAGTCACACATCCGTGTGTTGGGCCATGTGAAGCATACTGACTTGGTTTCTAATTAAACACTAGGGGACACATGGTCGTGTCACTAAATCGTGTATCACACACGGCTAAGACACACGCCCGTGTCTTAGCCCGTGTGGACAAAAATAGGTTATTTTCCAGGCCATCTTTCTCACGCAAACTTGCATCAACCTAAACATGTCAAATGGCATATAACATAGCATCAATAGGCATTCCAACCGATCTCAATCAAGCCTAAAATCATGCTATACCAATATCAACAACTATAAGATACACAAGTATCACGATTAGTTATTCAATTTCATACCAATTTTACATTCACAAATCACCTATATGGTCACTTTCAGTTATGCATTATTTTACCTAAAACCACAAGCATACCAATCTCAAATTTCAACCATTTGATACTCAAAATATCAATCCACAAACAAGCATTCACATGGCAATTACCAATCATCTAACAAAATATCATTTGAATATATATATATACAACACCAAGTATATCAAAATGAGCCAAATCACATGGCTATACACATAACCAAAACTTACAACATTTACAAGCCAAATCAATTAGCTAAATCCATTACCAACATATATTCCATATTAACCACAACTCCTATACATGCCATATAACCAAAAACTTAAGCTCAAAAGTACCAAAATGATAGCTGGATAGCTTGATGAGATCTATGACAACTCTCAAATTTGAGCAAGCTTCGAAAATCATTATAAAACATGGAAAAGTAAATAGAGTAAACTATAAAACTTAGTAAGCTCGTATACTAAATAAGTAAACTTACCATTCAACTACAATTCAAATACATAAACATCACATAATGCAATTCAATTTAAATCCAAAACTTAACACAAATATTCAATCCCAAAGGTTACACATGAATTTCATCAATTTCTTCGATTCAATGATTGTATAATTCATGTACATACATATACCAATTTGTATCAAT
This sequence comes from Gossypium anomalum, assembly GCA_025698475.1. Lineage (NCBI taxonomy): Eukaryota > Viridiplantae > Streptophyta > Magnoliopsida > Malvales > Malvaceae > Gossypium > Gossypium anomalum. The sequence continues at coordinate 89,274,336 of CM046961.1, forward strand.
CTCTCACCATTTCATATCTTCGATATGCCTGTTGAACCATTAGAATAATATCGGATACTCGGGAATCTCGCACCCTAAGTGCCAATACATAGCCGAAGCTATCTCAATCTCATATCTCATATAATGCTCACTCTCGAGCTATCAACGGGTCTGCTCACACAAGCTGACGGTCAAGACGTAACTACACGATGCTGCTCACACAAGCTGATGAAGATCCGCAATACATGCCGAATAACTCAGCCATCGGTAGAAAGTATAGACTAGCACCCAAAACACATAACCCCTAATGATATGTCATTTGTATCCTATCTATTCCTAAGGTTCAACCGGGATTTAACATTGGCGAATCTTCATTGAACATATTCGTAAGATCATATTCACAATTAATTCGATAATAAAGTATTTAAAACACAATTATATTAATGCTTATTAACATACGAACTTACCTCAATCACAAAAATGATAATATGGATCGACTAGTCCAATACTTTATTTTTCTCCCGATCTAGATTCGTATGTTGCTTTTCATGATCTATATGTAATCAAATTTAACTTATTCAATTATCATTCTATTCAATTTAATCCAAATTTCATATTATGGAAATTTTACACTTTTTTCCCTAAACTTTTAAATTCTTTACAATTTAGTCCCTAGATCATAAAAATGCAAATTCATGCAATTAAGTCCACACGCATGCTAGCTGAATTTTAATTATTCTCATAGCAACCCATATTTTTCATTATTTCACACATTTCACCATGAATTTTACACATTTTACAAATAAATCCCTAATTTGCAATTTCAACCAAAATCACTTAACAAATGTTGTTTATCTAACAACAACCATTCATTTTCTATCATCAAAAATCAAAATACACACATATTCATCAATGGTAAAACCCTAAACCTTTAACATTTTTGCAAATTATTCCCTAGGCTAGCTAGATTAAGCTACAACGACTCTGAAAACATATAAATCATTAAATACGAGACTAAAAATACTCACATGCAAGGCTAGAAGTGAAGGCCGAATATTAAGCTTCTCCAATGGCTATTTTTTCCCTCAAATTCGGTTGAAGAAGATGAATGGGAAAGAAAATTGATTTTGTTTTATTTAATTTAACTTTAATTACTAAATACCAAATTTAACCTTAAAAATTATCACAAATTTCAAAATTACCAAGCCATTATCATCCATTAACAAATTAATGGGCTATTTACCATATAAGGACCTCCACTTTAAGGTTCCATAACTATTAGACACCTTTAGCTAATAGAACACAAGTTTTACACTTTACGTGATTTTGTCATTTTTATCAAATTAAGCACTCAAACAATAAAATTTCTTAACGAAATTTTCACACAATCATACTATCATGCTGTATACCTCAAAATAATAATAAAATAAATATTTTGACCTCAAATTTATGGTTCTGAAATTATTGTTTCGATTTGACTAAAAACAGACTGTTATAAGAGGTCTTAGTTTAGGGTGGAAGGTTGATATTGATGTAAATTTACAAAGTTACTCGAGCAGTCATGTTGATGTCGATTTATATAGGCCTAATGATGGGATTAATTGGAGGCTAACGGGGTTTTATGGTTTCCCAAATCTGAGGTACTGTAGTGATTCTTGGCGTATTCTTCTAAACTTAGAGAAAGATTAGAGTTTTCCGTGGATGGTGTGTAGGGATTTTACATTCTTGCTAATCCATTCTCAGTTTTGACCACATTATTAATCATTCAGCCACTGAACTCTTCGGTTTCACACTTGTGAACTTAATCAATATAAATCTTGTGAATTCCATTGTATAAGACATACAAATGAGGGGGTAGAGGTCGTAAAGCCTCAGAATTTTACTCTCATATATATACACACGTATAACAATACATTTATCATTAATATAATATTATGAAATTTTATTCATGCCTTTATGAATTCTGACTCATCATAAACAACATTTTGACTCAAATGCTTGAGCATCGCTTTCAGCATTATCGGAATTAGCTCGGTTGGAAAGCATCTCTGTCTATAAGTAAAACAAACCTCATCAAAGTCGAGAGATATCCCACTATCACAGGTTATATAATGGCATGTATTTCTAGACTTCACATATGCTACGTTCAGTCTGAAAACTGACTAAATCGTAGCTCTAATACCACTAAATGTAACATCCCTAACCCGAATTCGTCGTTGGAATAAGGTTACGGAGCATTACTAGAGTTTACAAATCAAACAGACAGAAAATGCAAACATTTCATATCATATATCATTCATGTCAAAAACCAATCAAAATCATACATATTGTCCCTTACACGAGCCCTCGAGGCCCAAATTACATATTAGAAATAAATTGGGACTAAATCAAAAGCTCAGAAAATTTTTCAAAAACATTTAATATTTTCAACATTACAGAGGTCACACGGCCATGTAAACAGGTCGTGTGACTCACACGGTCAAGAGACACGCTTGTGTCTAAGGCCGTGTAACTCACTGACTTGCATTCGTTTAAAAGATACAAAGGGCACATGGTCGTGTCACCTGGTCGTGTGTCACACACGGCTGAGACATGCGCCCGTGTCTCTGCCTGTGTGGACGAAAATAAGCTATTTTACAAGTCATCTTTCTCTCCCAACAAGGCATGTATCTACAACTATCATCATAAATGTAAACGAGCCATATTATAGCATTCAAAACAAGTAAAAATCAAACCTTAAATATATATAATATCTTCACATACAACCATTATTCTTTCAGGCACCTCAAATGACAGATTATAACATGTGTGTTTATGTATTCAATATATTCATATTTATAACTAACTTATATGCATAATTGTGCCCAAGGTTTAACAAGCTAATTTGCATTATTTCAAACCAAGTCACTTACCAACCAAAACATACCAAAACACATGTATATAAATGCACATTCAGCTAACATTTTACCTTTCAATATACAACCATAAACCAACCCACACATTAACCATATAAAGCAAATATGCACAAACCAAAATGTGCCAAAACACAAGTCAAATAAGTGGCTAATATTAACAAAAATCATATAGGCCAACATTAACCAGAATACCTATACATACCATTATAACCAAAATCAAAATATCTAAAAGTACCTATAGAACCGATGGATAGTGTGATATAACTCCGAAAAAATTTCCAACCCGATCGAGCTTTCAATAATCTGAAAAGTAAAGAAGAACAACTACGTAAGCAACGAATGCTTAGTAAGTTCGTATAAACTTTAATCATATCAATTCATTTCAAATATAAAATTTATGCATATAAAAAAAATCCAATATTGATACCACAATACTCATGAAGTTATATTCATTAATTCATAAGGTGAATAAATTCATAGTATCACTTATACATATTATCCCAAGCTTAGTAGGATTTTATATAACTTTAACTCTTCCAAATTTCTTTATTTTTATTTGCATTTCTTTACTTACCACACTTATTCCATATGTCTGACACACAAGTCATAATCATATCATTCAACCATGCTCACAAGCTAGTGCATTTAACCAAAGCCTTTTTCAAATTGATCACATGATAAGTTATTTCATAAGAAATTGCATAATTTAAGCCTTACCACTTTTTCATGAGCACTAGCATAGTTTCACTTAAATACATACCATTTCAATGCATCATATAAATAAACATATTACCATTCAGCCAATAGCTTGGCATTTGCCTAAGTATCAAGCAACAACACTGATTAGCGTACTTGCACATATTACATATAAATTCAATATTGATAAACTTATTTTCTCGACATGTTACACTTGAGTTTATTACTCGTCACAACATATATAATTTCCTAGTATCAACATATTAAAGATAATCACATATTTACAAGTCATGATACATATCATTCTCTTTTCATTTTTTCATAAACATATATCACTCATTTCATTATATCAATATTTCATGTACCATCATTTCCATGTATTTCAGGTACATACCGGTAATAGTTCATTTCAAACTCATGTTATCTCATATCAGAACTTTACCCATTGAATCATTTAAATATCGATGGATACACTTATTTCAGATCAATACTAAAAATAACCATAAGTCTTTCAATATTAATTTCATATGTCACTTACCAAGTCTTTCCGAATTGGAGAACGGCTTACGGATATAAGTACATCGTTTTCCTTGTGCCATAGTCCAACTATGGTCTTACGGATATAAGTACATCATTTTCCTTGTGCCATAGTTCAACTATGGTCTTACACATGCATTGTCATGGCCCTGCCATGGTCTTACATTCTTAGTGCCATAACCCAGTTATGGTCTTATCATCAGAATGCCATAACCCAACTATCGTCTTACATATAAATACTACCATGGTCCAACCATGGTCTTACCCTCAAGGTACCATAACCCAGTTCTGGTCTTTTCATTAAAATGTCATAACCCATCTATGGTCTTACATATAAACACTGCCATGGCCCAACCATGGTCTTATCCGTCAATTCATCCTTTGCCATAAAACGATTATACTCAATCATGCGTTCCGTTCACTTTGATTTCATAATTTTAACCATAATAATTTTATTTCCTACAAATAATATGAATAAATACATATTAACATTCATCAATTTAACATATAACATTAAATTTTAACCATACGAACTTACCTGGCTAAATTGCAAAAATACCAAGATTTAGGGGCATTTTGGTAATTTTCTATTTTCCTTGATTTTCCACCCGATCTTGATCTAAATTAATAATTTCATTCAATATATTAATTTAGACAATAAAAAAATTCATTTTATGCAATTTGGTCATTTTTGACATTTTTACAAAATTACCCCTAAAGTTTTACTTTTATTCAATTTAGTCTCTGAGCCCAAAACATGCAAATTAATCATTTTTAATGAAAACACATGCTAGATGAATTTTCAGGCATTCAATACAGCCAATTTTTCAATAATTTCACAACAAACCTTGTATTTTTATTATTTTAACAATTTAATCCTTAATCGAAAAATTCATCAAAATCACTTAACAAAATACTTTTAAATAACAACTAATATCTCAAATTCATCATTTAACATCAAGAATAATATATATATTCATCAATGGAAACATTCAAAATCTTTAACAAAATAAAAAACAAAGGTAAGATTTAGTTGGACTAAATGTAATAATCTCAAAAACATAAAAATTACAAGAATTGGGTAAGAATTGAACTTACATGAAGCAAAATTGAAAACCCAACTTAATCTCTCTTCCATGGCATTTTGGGGTAGAGAATTGAAGAAAGAAATGTCTAGAAATCTTTATATTTAATTTGTTTCCTTTTAATTTTGCCCAAATTACAATTTTACCATCCATATAATTTATTTTGTTGTTTCCTCTGCTTATGCCTCCTCACCCTTTTAAATTAGGGTTATTTATTTCTTAAGTCCTCTCTTGCTTATTAATTAAGTCATTTAATCACTTGTTTCTTATAATTAACAAGTTTTACATCTTTTACAATTTAGTCCTTTTTAATTAATTAACTATCGAAATATTAAAATTTTTCAATGAAACTTTAATACTACATTAGTGACACTCCGTAAATATTTTTATAAATATTTACGGCTTAGTTTATAGAAACGAGGTCCCGACACCTTATTTTCTAAAACTACTTAACCAAATAAATCTTTATAAAACACAAATTGTTAATTCAAAAACCTTTCTAAAACTATATTTGACCTGTAAATATTAAATAATAACATTTACAAACTTACTTTCCAAATTTGGTGGCTTTGAATCACTATTTTCGATATTACTGAAAATTAGGTCGTTACACATGTGATAACATGGAATGGGATTTTTTTTAGAAAGATGCTCTTGAAGACTGGTTTTGCGAAAAAATGGGTTGATTTTATTTATCATTGTGTGAGTTCAGTAACTTATTCTGTGATTATCAATAGAGAAGCAGGTCAAAGCTTTTCACCTGGTAAAGGGCTTCTTTAAGGGGACCCGCTTAGTCCATATTTTTTCTTGATATGTAGTGAAGGTTTATCCTGGTTGATGCACATGGCAAGATAGAGTCGATTAATAAATGGTGCAAGAATTGGCAGAGGGGGACAAATAATGTCTCATATTCTAGTTGCTGACGATTGTATTCTATTCAAGGGGCTACCGTGAAGGAAGCAATGATTCTTAAACAGATCCTTGAAGAATATGTGAGGGCGTCGGTCAATGTGTAAATTATGAAAAATCTTCTCTTTATTTTAGTTCAAATATGGGTGATGATTTTCGGCTTGGGATATCAAGGTGCTTGGGGATTCGTATTTCAACTGATTGTGAGAGATATTTGGGCTTGCCTAATATGGTAGGAAGGAGTAAAAGGAGGGCGTTTCAGGGGCTGAAAGACCGAATGTGGTGGCACATTAATAATTGGCATGTGAAACCGCTGTCCCAAGGGGGTGAAGAAGTTTTTATAAAAAGTGTTCTACAAGTAATTCCCACTTTTACGATGTTTTATTTTTTATTACCAATCTCGCTATGTCAGGAGTTAGAGCGTATTGTTTGGCGCTTTTGGTGGCAAAAATTTGGGAGAAAACGAGGTATTCATTGGTGTGCGTGGTCTTTGTTATGCTCATCGAATGACCGTATCCTGGGCAATTTAATATTGCTCTTTTGGCCAAGCAGGGTTGGCATTTAATTAACGATTAGAGTTCGTTATTGGCACGATCACTTAAAGCTAGATATTACCTAAATGCAGATTTTTTGAAATCTAGTTTAGGAGTTTACCCATCTTATACCTGGAAAAGTATATGGTCTGCAAAGGGTCTGTTGTTGGAGAAGCTGGGCTACCAAGTGGGTACGGGAACAAATATTGACAGATGGGAGGAGAGATGGATTCTTGGTCTACCTACACAAAAAATTCAAGGTGAAAATAAGAACATGCCTTATAAAATAGTCTTTGATTTGATTGTACATTAGGATTGAATGTGGGATGTGGAAAAAATTACCAGTAGTTTTTATCCTGACGTGGAAAATAGGATTCAATGTATTCCTCTAGCTTTAAACCCGTAGCCAGATATGGTGCTTTGGCAGGTTGATCCCTCAGGTGAGTATACCGTTCGAAGTGGTTATAGATTATTACAAGAAAATAGGGATTTAAAAAAAAATACAATGGAATGTTACAATCTTTTTTACAAGAATCTATGGAAATTGGAATTCCCAGAAAAGATTAAAATCATAGTCTAGTGTATTTTCAAGAACCTAATACCTAATTTACACAATCTTTATAATAGACATCTTGTGGGATCTACGGTCTACCGAAGTGCGCAAGGGGGTAGAGAATCTGGAACATGGATTTTTGGACTGTCCTTTTGTTGTTGTTGTTTCGGACTTGCTGAACATTAAATGGAATGGTGAGGAGGGGAGGAAAAATTTTCAAAATTGGCTATTTGGATTGTTTTATAACTCATTGGAATATACCTGTAGGTAGATTGCATATACGATCTAGATCCTTTGGTCAGAGCGGAACAAATGGGTGCATGACAGAGTGTTTGCCTCGTCACAACATATTGTAAGTATGATTTCATCCTATGTGGCTAAACTAAATGAAATCATGAAGAATTTACCTATTGTGAATGTGGGTTTAGAGAGGTGAAGACCACCGGATGAACCTTTTTTCAAGATAAATTTTAACACAACGTTTCATGACTTTTTTTCAAATTCCTATTCAGGGATAATCATTAGAGATGGTAGATCGAAAACTATCACTGAAAAGGTAACTGTAAATGGAAATATAGTGTCATTTTTACGACTGAGGCCCTTACATGCCTTCAAGCACTCAGCCTAGGGGTGGATCTCGGTTTCTAAAGGGTGGTGGTGGAAGGGGATTCTCTCTCTGTGATAAAGAAAGTAAACTCGAGTGTTGTTGATAGATTGGCCATCGAGGCTTATACTCAAGACATTAGAATTGTCAAACAAAGATTGAAAAAGTGTGAGATTGTTTATGCCCCTAAGAGGCGAATAGATCGGCTCATCTCCTAGTAAAAGAGGGATGGCGAAGGGGAGAGGGTCTAAATCTGAAGTATGATTACCTGGTAGAGATGGTGGCTCTAAATTGTGGTGGGGATGGTAAAGTTGATGATGCGGGTAGTGCGATGGCTTCTGGATAACCAAAGGTTTTTCCTCAAAATTTTCATGGTGAAGGGGATTTTTTTTAGGGTGAGTAGTACGATTTTTGAGTGGAGATTAAATAAGATTTTGGTTTCCAATATCTTTTGATAACCTGCTCTTGTTGTTAGAAGTCACCCATGGTCTACAAGTGTATTTCACTAGTGGGGGTGGCTCTTCTAACTAGGCTGGAGTTTGTTTGCTTTGTTTGTTTCTCATTTCTTTTATTTTTTATTTCATTTTATTTATTTTGATAGGTCTGGGTGTTTCTGTACTTGTTTTTATCTTATTTTTTTAATAAATTCTCCAGCTGAATTTTATTCAAAAAAGAAAGAATATATATATAATATTTGTCTAGTTAATGCATTTATTAGATTAAAAATATTTTAAAAAAATTAATTTTAAGTACAAAATAATAAATATATGTATGACTCAAATTTAGATTTAATATGATATGTTTTGTGTAATAAACTTGAAAAATGTATTACTATGTTTTGTCATATTTTATGTAATGATAAGAGAGCTTAATGAAAAAGAATTGATTATATATTAATAAAAAATATCAATATTTTCATTTATATTGAGTATTTTAACATAAAAATATATTTAAATATAATATTTTTATTGCCGTATCTTATCATATCCGTGTCCTCATTTTTAAAAAATTATCGTGTTACTATATTCATATCGTATCATATCTGTATTACGTGTCTATGTCCATGCTTCATGTCCATGCTGACACCAACATGCACTGCAAAAAAAATAAAAAAGTCATTTTTATATAAAATTTTGTATCTGAATTATTTTTCATAAATAAATAATTTATTTGGTTCAGTTTTGAAAAAAAAAACTTTTTATATTGGAGTAGAAGAGGATCAGAGAAGGGGTTCTACCAATAAATATTATCTCTGTATCTCCCCTTTGAAGTTGCTTCCTTTTTCATGTCTTCTTCAATCACACCCTCTTTATTCTTTGCTCATTCAGGGTCTTAAGTTTTAACCAAAACATGTTTAGTTTCCGAGTTGTGGTGCTTATCTTTGGATGCCTTTGGTTAACTGAAGCTGCAAGAGATACCCTAAACCCAGGTGATAAGCTCAGTTCCATTTCATCTGATAATCTTGTATCCCCAAATAGAAATGTTACCTTTGGCTTCTTCAGACAAGAGTACCGTCAGACTTGGAATGGCAAAAGCTTTGGATATTATTTGGCTATGTGGTACGCCCAAGGCACGTTGACGTCAAACAACCATTCCATTTGGTTGGCTAATCGAGATGATCTCATCATAGACGACTCTGGAGTTCTTGTCCTAGATGATACTGGACTGAAAATTACATGCACCGGTGGGAATCCTATCCAAGTTTTCTCACTTCAATCTACCTCTATCACCATCAACACTTCCGGTATGAAGGTGGTCTTACAAGATTCGGGAAATCTTGTTTTGCAAGGTACAAATGAGGAAAATAGGGAAAACGTAGTATTGTGGCAAAGCTTTGATCATCCAACTGATAGTTTTCTATCTGGGATGAAATTAGGGGTTAGCCATGGGAGAAACTTCTCACTTACATCTTGGTTTAGTGATTCAATCCCTGCATCTAGGTCGTTTACAATGGAATGGGATCCTGCACGAAATCGATTAGTAGTTCGGCTTAGAGAGAGGATTTTGTGGACAAATGGTGAAGATTTTGAAAATATTGGCCCTTCGGATCCATTTAATATGAATTATGATTTCACTAATGTTTCTAATCCAAATTAGAAGTACCTTTATTATACTTTTGTAATTAGTCAATACACTCTTGAAGAGCAAAGGAAAAACTGTAGGTTAGTGTTGTAGGACGATGGGGATTTACAACTTGGAGATATCTATACAATCAATTTACAAATGTGATGGTAATAGCACAGAGAATGGTTGCGAGAGATGGGAAGGACCAAAGTGTCAAAAGAAAGGTGATAAGTATGAATTAAGAACCATATGATATACACATAAAGATTCTTTAAATGACACTCTATATGGAAACACCAATCTTTCCTTGAACGATTGTAAGGACATATGTTGGAAAGACTGCAAATGTTTGGGACTTGAAGCAGAGAAGGACCTTGGTTGTCGATTTCTTTTAGGGCATTATGAAGAAGGTGTGTTGGATGGACTTTCATTTCAACTTATAATTCGCAACGGTCGAAGTTTAATATCACATGATGATGTTCCTGTTAGTACAAAACTTTGGTGAGGAAAATCTCGAACACACGAACGGAACTCGAATAGAAGAAGATATAGGACAAGGCTCCAAGGCGTGTATTAAGCCACTATCTTTAAGGTTATATTCGCCCCCACCTATCTTCGGTGTGCAAACGAGTTCCAAGCAAATTAACCTCGAGGATACAATGAAGCCAATGGCTATTTGCGTTTTGACTGACGAGAATAGTCCACTATACACTGAGCAATATATGACAAGAAGCTCAATTTGTATAAAGGATTTCTGCAGTAATACTTTATAGAATAATCTAATAATATTAGAAAACGAAAAAAGGAAAGAAATAATCTTAGAATTTGATGGTATGATTTCCAAATGAAATATCATTCCTATTTATAAGAATTTTTATGTCTCTTCATAGAGACATCTTTCATCAATAGGTGTCTTTCTGAATAATAATGTATTTAAAATTATTCATTTAATTATAACTATTCAAATAAAATTATTTAAGTAGTTATAATTCTTTTTCAAAAAATCAAACAATATAATCTTTTGATTAATTACACCTATTCATTTATAGTTATTGGAACACTATAAATATTTGAAAATGTTCCAACAATCTCCCTTCATTTTCAAAATATTTTAGATTTTGATATTCTTGGAAATCAATTTGCATAAATGAAAGGTATCTTACGATTGAACCTTCACTTAGTGAAAACATGTTAAAGTTTGCATGGTAGACTAAGCTTTGAACCAACTATTTCATTTGATTAACCGAACACATCTCACACAATGATTTCAACATTGGTCAATGCATAGTATCTAGGGACACTATTATGGCCATGTGTCTGTGTCCTCTTTTCATGAGTGCTGTCAGAACCAAGCCCTTGAGGTCCTAGAAACGGCCATACTTCCACTCACATAGGTAGATCCCATCAAGAGTGTTCCTGTAATTATAACACTCTAACATTTTATGTTATGGGTCCATCAAGAGTACATTACTCATCCTTCCCTTATCATTACGGGTACCTAGCACTTTAATCTTATGATGGATTTATTTATAGTGCTAACAGTCACATACTAATGATGTACTTTGTCTCATTGAACTCAAGACTTGACGTTATACCAAGCATTGAGTCGAGTTTCCATCATGGGTGACTCTAATTAATGGGCTTGAGTCCCATCCCTTTTAAGGTCCTTTTTACTATATCTCTAGCAAGACTTTTTGTTAAAGGATCTGCCAAATTTTCACTTGACCTCACATAATTAATAGTGATCACTCCATCAAAAATTAATTGGCGGACATAACTATGTCTTAATCCAATGTGTCTAGACTTTCCATTATATACTTGGCTATATGCCTTTGCTAGAGTAGCCTCACTATCACAACAGATAGAAATAGGTGAAATTGGCTTAGGCCATAAAGGTACATCATAAAGCAAATTTCTTAACCATTTTGCTTCTTTAGATGCAGTGGCTAATGCAATAAATTCTGCTGCCATGGTGGAATCAGTAATACATGTTTGTTTTTTGGAACCTAAAGAAATGGCTCCTCTACCAAGAATAAAAATCCATCCACTAGTAGATGCATGATCTTCCAAACTTGTAATCCAACTAGCATCCGAATACCCTTCTAAAACAGGAGGATATCCGTTATAACACAATCCATAGTTAATAGTTTTCTTTAAGTACCTAAGTACTCTATTCAAAGCTTGCCAATGCAAGCTACTTGGATTACTTGTGTACCTACTCAATTTCCCAACAGCATATGCAATATCTGGTCTTGTACAAGTCATTATGTACATAAGACAACCAATTAGACTTGCATATTTCAATTGATCAATTTTCCTACCAGCATTAGATACTAATTTTATTTGAGGAGCCATGGGTGTAGATGCAGGTATACAGTTGGAAAGATCAAACTTTTTAAGCACTTTTTCAATGTAATGTGATTGTGATAAAGCTATAGTACTTTCATCTCGGGTTATTTTAATCCCAAAAGTAACATCTGCTACACCCATATCCTTTATAGAAAAGTTGTTTGACAAAATTTTTTTTTTGTTTTCTATTTGTTCCAAATCCGTGCCAAAAATGAGCATGTCATCTACATATGAGCAAATTATGACACCTTTTCCATTTTCAAATTTGCTATATATATACTTATCGGATTCATTTATTTTATAGCCATTAGCTAAAACAACATTGTCAAACTTTTGGTGCCACTGTTTTGGTGCTTGTTTAAGTCCATATAAAGATTTAACAAGCTTACAAACCTTATGCTCTTGTCCTGGAACAACAAATCCTTCCGGTTGTTCCATGTACACTTCCTCTTCCAATTCACCATTTAAAAATGCAGTTTTAATATCCATTTGGTGAACAACCAAATTATATATAGAGATAAGTGATATTAAGAGTCTAATTGTAGCAATTCTTGCTACTGGAGCATAGGTATCAAAGTAATCAATACCTTGTTTTTGTGTAAAACCTTTGGTTACCAAGCTTGCTTTAAACTTATCAATGGTTCCATCGACCTTCATTTTCTTTTTGAAGATCCATTTACAACATATTGGTTTGGAACCCGGTGGAAGATCAACTAAGATCCAAGTTTGATTTCCCATTATTGAATCTATCTCATCATTTATTGCTTCTTTCAAAAAAGCAGAGTCTTGAGATTTCATTGCCTCTTCAAATGTCATAGGATCAGATTCCATATTATAACAATAAGGTATCTTATTGCATATACTTTCACCTTTTCCTTCTACAAGAAACATAATGAAATCTGGTCCAAAATCTTTGACCTTTTTAATCCTTTTACTTCTTCTTAATTCTTGACAAGATTCACAATTATTATCAATTTGTTCCAATGGAATCTCATTCTCATTTGAAGAATGAATCAATTGTTGTGGCTGTAATTGTCTTGATATAAAATTAAATCTATTTTCATCAAAAATAGCATTTCTTGATTCAATAACAGTGTTAATTGAAATTGAATCATTTGGTTCAATTACCATGAACCTATATGCCTTGCTATTATGTGCATATCCTATAAATATGCATTCAATTCATCTTTCACCTAACTTTTTACGTTTAGGTGTTGGAACTTTGACAATAGCTCTACAACCCCAAACCTTCAAATAATTAAGGTTTGGTTTTCTTTTCTTCAATTGTTCATAGGGGGTTTTTTTAGTTTCCTTATTAGGAACTCTATTCAATATATGACAAGCTGTTAGAATAGCTTCTCCCCAAAAACCTTGTCCAAGACCTGAATATGATAACATTAAATTTACCATTTCAGTCAAGACTCTATTTTTCCTTTCAGCTACACTATTTTGTTGTGGTGTGTAGGGAGCTGAAACTTGATGGATAATCCCAGTGGATTCAAAATAACTTGGATTATAGTATTCTCCACCTCTACCCGATCTTAAGCACTTGATAAATGATTCACACTGAAGTTCAACTTCAGATTTATAAACTTTAAATTTATCAAGTGCTTCAGGTTTTGAATGCAATAAATATACATAACAATATCTAGAACAATCATCAATAAAAATAATAAAATATTTCTTTCCACCTAATGTAGGAGTATTATGCATGTCACATAAATCACTATGTATCAAATCAAGCAATTTTGTATTTTTTTTAACCTTAGGGAAAGGGTTTCTTGTAATTTTAGTCAACATACATGCATTGCATTTTCCAATATTATTATTAAAAACAGGAATCAAATCTAACTTATACATCTCATTCAATTTCCTATAATTCAAATGACCTAATCTATAATGCCATAAACAAAAAGACTCAACCATATAAGCAGAAATAGTATTTTTATTCTTATTAATAATATTTAGTTTGAACATACTCTCATACATATACCCTTTCCCTACAAAAATTCCTCCTTAGACAAAATAAACTTATTTGCCTCAAAAACAAGTTTGAAACCAAACTTATTTAATAGACTTCCAGACACTAAATTCTTTCTAACTTCTAGTACATAATATACATCATTTAAGGTTAAAACCTTTCCAGAAGTGAATTGTAGTTCAACAGACCCTTTGCCTTTGATTGCTGCGGTGGAAGAATTTCCCATGTACAAGACATTGTCATTTTCACATTGTGTGAACTTTGTGAACATGCTTTTGTCTTTGCACACATGTTTGGTTGCTCCGGTATCAATCCACCATGTATTATCATCTTGAGCCATATTAATTTCAAATATCATTGCAATGAACTTTTCGTTGTTATCAGCCTTAGAAGATGATTTCTTCTTTAAAAATCAAAATTCATTCTTGAAATGTCCAGGCTTACCACAATGATAGCATGAGCCTTTTTATTTCTTTTTGAACTTAGGTGCTCTATCAGTCTGTTTGAACTTTCTCTTGAATGGTTTAGTAGTCTGTACTTCCTCCGTAACATGCACTTTGGCATTTTCAAAATTTAGATTCTGATCTTGCTTTCGATATTCTTCTTCAATACGAAGATGATTTGCCAAAGCCTCAAGAGATATTTCCTCTTTCTTATGTTTTAGACTTCTTTTAAAGTCTTTCCAAGATGGAGGAAGTTTGTCTATTATGGAAGATACAACAATCATTTCATCCATTTTCATATCATATTGCTTGAATTGATTCAACATATTTTCAATATCACGAAATTGTTCCATAACAGAACGACCATCAACCATTTGATAATTATTGAAACGACTGACAAGAAATTTCTTACTTGTAACATCCTCGGTCATGTATCTTGTCTCCAATTTGTCCCATAATTCTTTAGCGGTGACCTCGTTTTGGTAGGTGTCGAACAAACCATCAGATAAACCATTCAATATGTGGCCTATGCACATGTAATCAGCATTGTCCCATTTTTGTCTTTTTCGGGTTGCAGCAACAGATTCATTTTCAGTCTCGTCAGGTCTTGGAGTATCCAAAACATAAGCAATCTTCAAAGTTGATAATAGGAAGTGCATCTTTTTCTGCCATTGTCGAAAATTGCCACCATCAAACCGCAAGTTTGACAAAATTGGAAGCCAACTCCCTTAGTGTTCCACTTTCATGAGTTGTGGTAGTCATCATGAAATATAACCTTAAAATTGTTAGTACAAAACTTCAGTGAGAAAAATCTCGAACACACGAACGGAACTCGAATAGAAGAAGATATAGGACAAGGCTCCAAGGCGTGTATTAAGCCACTATCTTTAAGGTTATATTCGCCCTCACCTATCTTCGGTGTGCAAACGAGTTCCAAGCAAATTAACCTCGAGGATACAATGAAGCCAATGACTATTTGCATTTTGCACTAACGAGAATAGTCCACTATACACTGAGCAATATATGACAAGAAGCTCAATTTCTATAAAGGATTTCTGCAGTAATACTTTATAGAATAATCTAATAATATTAGAAAACGAAAAAAGGAAAGAAATAATCTTAGAATTTGATGGTATGATTTCCAAATGAAATATCATTCCTATTTATAAGAATTTTTATGTCTCTTTGTACGGGCCCAAATTTGTCCTGGCCCAACAGACCCAAAAACCTAAAACCCAAGCCCAAAATACACAACCCAAATCAGAAACAAACAAACAAACAAAAAAAAAACCTAAAGACTACCCAAATTTCAGCCATCAGATTTACCTAAGCGGCATGCTCTCATTGGCATGCAAAGTTGCCCACATGCTACCACCAACTCCTTTGACTCTAGGCCTGCAAAACAAAAAAGAAAGCAAGATACAGAGCAAAAAACAACAAATAATAGAGGAGAGCAAAATATTTTCTAGGTATTCGGCTATATAAGTCGAAAAGAAAAAAATGTAAAGGGGGGGCTTCTTTCTTTTGGGGGGATCCAAAAAAATTGTATCACTTGCATATTTTTCAAGGAATCAAACAAAAAACAAATAGAAGGTTGATCTCCGATTTTGTTCTCTTTATTTTTGTTTTTTCGTTTTCTTGCTTCTTTAATATTTCTTTTATTTTTTATACAAATCTATTAAACAAAGATACAAAAAAGAAAAAATAAAAGGAAAGAGGAAGGATTCTCACCAGATCTGGCCTCGTCGCCGCGTTATTGGAGCCTTCCTCTCCGTTCGGCTTGGTTGAGTCTAAAAAGGGGGTTGAACCCTTGTCTTTTCGTTTTTGGAACTAGCCTCCAACAAGTAAAAAAGGGGAGAGCTAAAGGAGCCCATTTTCGTGTATCGCCGGCCACCGAGTGCGGTGGTGGCGCGGCGGTTGAAGGGCGGCAATGATGGGTTTCTTTGAAACCCTAGCAGAAAATAAAAGGGAAGGGAAAGGGGGAGAGAGCAGGGAGGTTCTTCTTTTCGTTTAAAAAAGGGAAAGTTGGTAATAGAATTAAAAAAAAAAAAAGAAAGCTTTTTGTCTTAAATGATGATGCGTGTTTGGTGGAGTGGGGTGTGCATTATCCCTAAATGGGAGATTTGCTAGATTAGCCCTTCTCCTTTGCAACTCTATTCGGCCAGGCCCCATTTTCTGTTTTCTTTTGTTTTTTTAATTTAGCTCTTAGGTTTCGTTTGGGTTGCATCTGAGTCCTTCGAAACATTGCACATAAAAGGCTAGGAATATTTTCCAGCTAGTCCCTCGTTGTTTCAGTGCGATTCATTTCGATCCTTGATGGTCTTCTTTTTATTATTTACAATATCAGTCCCTCTTCCCTTACATGTATCTCATTTTGGCTCAAATTCTAACTTTTAAATTTACCCCTTAAAGTTCTTTTTTTTAGGTTCCTTAACGATTTGATCTTGTTTATTTTTCATTTTTTATTATATTCAATATTCTGGTTTTATTTTTATTTTCTTTAGTATTTTATTTACTTGCTCTTTTTAAATTCAACCCTTTATATTTTATTTTATTTTTATATTTATTAATTTACCTATATTTTACGCCTTAGACTTCACTTTTTTTATGTTAATCCAAATTCTTTTAGTTTCCATTTTTGTTTTTTTCTTTATTTTTATTTCACCATTGTTTTGTACTATTCTTTTGCCTTTATTTTTACATTCATGGCTTATTACAACTGCTCATTGTATTATTACTATTAATATCCCTATCACGTTGTCCTTCTTGCTCCATCAATATTATTTATTATTTCTGTCTTATTTGTTCTATTTATTTTATTTTCTGTTTATAATTTCAAACTAAATTGTTTTATCTATCATCTTGTTCATCTACTTATTTCTTTATTCCTTTAACTTTTTATACTAAAAAGTTCATTTATTTATGTTTTTTTTTAGATACTCTACGATTTTACTATTATTATTATTATTATTATTATTATCATTATTATTATTATTAAATATTTCATGTATACACATTTAAATATTATATCATACCCCATATTATGCATACATATTAACATTATACCGTATATGTATTTTTTATAAATATTATTTATATATTATTTATATATTATATATCGTGTACATGCTTTGAGTATTATCACGTGTTCATTTTGATATATGTGTATATCTATGTCATATCATTAATATCTTTTTTATTTTAGCTTGTATATACTATGTAAATATTTCAAAGATTGCATTTTTATTATGTATATATTTTTTAATACGGGTACATTTTTATATTACGTGTATATATCTTTTAATATTGCATTTTTATTGTTATGCATATACCTTAATACTACATCATTTATACATTATTATTTCTCATACTATCTTATGTTCATGTTTTTTTAAACTATGCCATGTATATACAAGTACTATATATCTATTTATATAGTTATTAATAGTTGTTTTTTATGATTATTTCTAATATGTATGTATTGTGTATTTATCTCTAATACTATATATTGTATATTCTTACCATTATCTTTGCTATATTTATTATTATTATTAATCTTTATTATTTGACATATTATTGTTATCACTTTTTTTCTTTCTTACTATCATTGCATTATTATTATTATTTTTTTTATCATTATTTGTGTTATTTATTTATTTACGTATATATCATTTACTTAAGTTTTTATTTTACTTTTCGTTATATTTGATCTGTGATTATTTCGCGTGTTAGCTAATTTTTGTTATTCTCGTCTCTTATTTCATTTTATATTAATGCATCATTATGCTCATGTATATTATCCTATTTTTTTTATTTTATTTCGATTTACAAATATCACTTTATGATTTCTAATTCTCTAAATCTAATTCAAGTTAAATTAGTGTATTCCAAGCCGGTTTATGATTATTCGTTTAAAAAATTTCTTTAAAACGGAGATGATGTTCGATGTTTAGCAATTCGTGGAATCGTGCCCTAACGTGTTGGGTTGCAATTTCTCATTTGCTCAAAATAATCGAAGGTCCCTTCAAAATTTCACTCATATCTTTCAAAAACCCTTTAAAACGAAGGCAATACTCGACGATTGACAATTTGAGAATCATGCCCTATCGTGCTGGATTGTGATCTCTCGTTTGTTCAAAACAATCGAATATTCCTCTAGGTTTTCACTCGTGTTTATTAAAGACCTTTCAAAACGAAAACGATGTTCGATGTTTGGCAATTTGAGAATCGTGCCCTATCGTGTTGGGTTGCGCTTTTTTTTCATTTGTCCAAAATAATCGAATATCTCTTCGGAATTTTTTACACGTATTTTATGAAGTGAGGCAATGGTCAATATTTGGAAATTCGAGGAATCGTACCCTACTGTGCTGGGTTTCGATTTTTTTTCGTTGGACTAAATAGTTGAGTACCCTTCTATAATTCTCAAATTATATACTTTCGGACATCGAAACAAGAAATTTTGGCAACCAACTCGGATTACGCGAACGTTATAAAAGGAATAACATTTTAAAAACTTTAAATTTAGACACAAGGACAGTATTTAAATCGATTTGGTACCAATTTTGGGCGTAGTGAGGGTGCTAACCCTTCCTCATACGTAACCGACTCCCGAGCCCATTTTCTAAAGTATTCGTAGACCATAACCGGTGTTTTAGTAAACCAAAAATGTTTTATCAAAATAACCAAATTCTTAGGTGATCCGATCACGCCAAAACAAAGATCGGTGGCGACTCCGCATTTTTTAAGTCGATTCCCGCTTTTCTTTTAAAAAAAAATGGTTTCGACACTCTTCATAGAGACATCTTTCATCAATAGGTATCTTTCTGAATAATAATGCATTTAAAATTATTCATTTAATTATAACTATTCAAATAAAATTATTTAAATAGTTATAATTCTTTTTCAAAAAATCAAACAATATAATCTTTTGATTAATTACACCTATTCATTTATAGTTATTGGAACACTATAAATATTTAAAAATGTTCCAATAGTTCCAATCTTTGAACTTGTTTTGATTCGGTAGTATAGTATAAAGACAGTCAAATTCATGAATACCTCTCTTGTTGTGTACATTGATTGCAGAGTCGAAAACTTGGATATGGATTTTAATCTCTATGGCAATGGCTCTAATGATCATAGTACTGCTTTCCACTCTGTTTTATTTGAGAAGGCGAAGGCAAAGTAGAAAGGAAGGTACTAAAATGGAGGGGAATGTCAAATTCTCAATCAATTGATGTTTCAGTAGTATTCTTTTTTTTTTTTTTTTTTAATGTATAATTCAACTTTGCTTTGAACAGAAGAGTACCTACTTGACTTAATGACTTCAGAAGATGCAAGTGACGTATCAGAGCTTCAAACTGGAAACAATGGTCATAATCTAAACATATATACAGCAGGCTTAATCATGTCTGCTACAAATGGCTTTTCACCAGATAATTTGCTTGGAAAAGGTGTCTTTGGACCCGTTTTCAAGGTGTTTGCCAATCGCCCCATAAGCGAATTAGTGATAATGATTTCATCAATCTGCCTCTAACACTTGAAAACTTGTTAAATCATTAGGGAACATTGGGTGATGGACAAGAAGGTGCAATAAAGAGATTATCAAGCGGATCAAGCCAAGGGCTAGTGGAGTTCAAAAATGAGCTTATACTTACAGCCAAACCGCAACACACAAACCTTGGCTCTTAGGCTTTTGCGTTCAAGGAGAAGAGAAAATGCTTGTCTATGAGTACATGCCTAATAAAAGCTTGGACACTTGTATCTTGGGTCGGTAGTACCAACTCTTTAGTTATTTCTTCAACTGTCGATGCTAATTTCTATGTTTACACTGTCTTCTTTTTTTTTTTTTTTCTAACAGATGACTCCAAAATGAAGCTATTAAATTGGGATAAACGTTTTAGCATTATTGAAGGGATAACTCAAGGGCTACTTTATCTTCATAAATACTCGAGATTGAGAATAATTCACAGATATCTGAAGTTGAGTAACATATTGTTTGATGAAAACATGAACCCCAAGATATCAGATTTTGGATTGGCCAAGATATACATAACGAATGCAGCTGGATCAAATACGAAACAGATTGTCGGCACATAGTAAGTACACACTTCCTGTTTCCACGTCTTATCCAACGAAAGACTATGGTTATTAACTGTACTGTTGATGAATTCATGCAATGGTTACATGTCTCCGGAATATGCAATGGAACGCATATTCTCTGAAAAATCTGATGTTTACAGTTTCGGAGTTATGGTTTTGGAACTTGTCAGTGGTCAGAAAAATAGCAGCCATTTTGAGTTTGATCGTCCACTTAACCCGGTTGGATACGTAAGTTCATATCATATTCTTGCACTAGTTAGCATAGACTAAGCTTTACTGATATAAAGCAAACACCATATATTTTTTTTAATCCCATGATTGATGTCTGCAGGCATGGGAACTATGGAAACATGGTGGAGCATTAGAATTAATGGATCCGGCTTTAAGTGATTCATGTTTTAAACAATACCAAGTTTTAAGATGCATTACGTTGAGTCTGCTATGCGTGGAAGATAATCCATTGGATAGGCCAACGATGTCTGATGTTGTCTCTGTGCTAAATGGAGAGATGCAATTGGCATTGCCAAAACAGCCTGCATTTTCCATTGGAATAAGGATAGTAGAAACAAATATAAAGAGCAAAGAGGTGGAAATTTACTCATTGAACGGCCTAACCATGTCTACCATGGATGCAAGATGACCAAAAGACTCGTGTTAATTTTTATGTTTCCTAATCATGTTTAAAGTATTATATAATGGCTAGAAATGCTAAGATTATAATTTTTTATATTACACCAGTGTAAAAATTAAAGTAGTCTTATGTATTTTCATAACTATTTATATCATTAATCAGGTCTATTTATATTGATCATACATATAAAATTTAATGTAAATTTAACTATTTATTTTATAGAAAATATTAATATGTTTAATAGACTACATGCAGATAACATAATTGCTTATTGACAATTCTTTCTTATATGGTTATAGGTAGAGGTGTGCATGGGCCGGGCTACCCGGCCAGGCCCAAAGGCTTGCCCGAAATGTGGGAGGGTTTGGGTAAAAATATAGGCCCGAAAAATGGGCTTGGATAAAAAAAAAGGCCCGTTTAAAAAATGGGTCGGGCCTCGGGTAAGGTATTTTTAGCTTTGAGCCAGCCCGCCCTAACTCACTAAAGGACAAAAAAATCTGCATATTTTTTTATTTTTGAATATTATTTTCTTGTTGATTTTTCCATATTTTGCTACCATTTTACTATTATGTTGCTATTATTTTGTTGTTATTGTTTGGATATTGTATAAATTTTATTTTATTGTTAATTTTCTTATTATTTTAAAGGCATTTGTTAATTTTTTTATTATTTTAAAAGCATTTGCTTGTTAAGTTGCATTTATCTTAGTGTTATTTAAGTTTACATATTTTTCAAAATTTATTTTCAATTTGTTGGGAAATATTTATTTTGATATTTTTAGTATTTTTTATGTATTATATATATATAAATAATATAAAAATTAATACGGGCGGGTTGGGCCGGGCCTGGATTTTAGTATTTTTATCCGGGTCGGGCTTGGGTAAAATTTTAGGCCCATTTTTTGAGCCCGGCCCGACCCGGCCCATGAACACCTCTAGTTATAGGTAGGGGAATAAATTTACGACGTCGTATTGCTTTTTGTACATTTTTTTCTAAAAAAGTTTCAGATTTGTCTTTATCGACCTAATTGATTATTCTAAAAATGGTTTGCAGCCTTCTGATGAGCATCAAGACAGGACCACTTGTTCAAACTTTCAAAAGTAATATCCTCAGCTGGACGACTTTTTTTTCCTGATGAAATCCTTTTCTGTAAGACTTATGATTGGTTAAACGAGCAGTGGTGGTGCCTTTTCTGAAAGTACATCTGTTACATGTGCGGCAACAAAAGCAAAAGTGAACGCTGTTTTAGGACAAATTCCCTAAACTGCTCGGCTCATGAATTCCTTTCTCAGTTTCCCTAAACCCTAAGTTTCTGCTCACACTTTCCTCATATTTCAGGTGATCAGGTCAGTCTTCCCTAAACGTTCTTAATATTCCTGTTAGGGTTTATTTTCCCAGTATATACATGTATACTTATCTGCTGTTTATCCCGTGAATGAAAGAAAATGGGAAACTTTCTGGGTGTTCTTCATACATCTGGAAACCCTTGCGATGCTAAAGAATAAATTTTGATAGAAAAAGATGAAGGTCACGATTTTAGATTTTATGATGTGGGTCAACTTCTGTTTATCAAAATAATGACCTGTTAGTGATTTTTGATGTTTGCGTATCTTCTTGGCTAGCATAGTAATTGGTTCAGCTTTGAATATTCCATGCTTCTCCTTTTGTTTTGCTACTATTTAGGGTTAGTAACTGCCAAAATAATTGATTAGGTTGTGTTCCTTTGGTTTTCAATTCAATTTTAGAATTACACTTCAACAGCTTTGTTCATATGACATTCATGAAAATCTTTTGTTTTTGTTTATCAAGCTTTGAAGATTCCTTAACTTTCCCTTTGTTTTGCTACAATTTTAGTAATAGTACCTGCTGAATAACAGATCAGATTGTATGATTTTTGGTTTTTGATTCTATTCTAGAATTACACTTTAAGAGTTATTGCGAATGAACTGCGAATGAACTTGTCTCGGTCTGCATAGTTCTGGGATTTGATTGAGAGTTTGATTTTGATATTAGAATGGCTTCAAGTGATAATGGGAATCTGAAAGAGCAAATTGAGGAATCCAATGATACTACAACAACAGGGCAAATTTCT
This sequence comes from Gossypium anomalum, assembly GCA_025698475.1. Lineage (NCBI taxonomy): Eukaryota > Viridiplantae > Streptophyta > Magnoliopsida > Malvales > Malvaceae > Gossypium > Gossypium anomalum. The sequence goes on from CM046961.1 coordinate 89,297,809, forward strand.
CTTCACGTTTCATCGTCACAAAAGATGCTTCTAAACAGTGAAAACCCTCAAAGAAAGCCATTTATGAACTTTATGTCTCCGCCAAGTAGATTCAAGTTTCTCAACTTTAGCTCTGCATCTGCTAGTTTCAAGCGTTTAGCCGAAGAAAGAGATGAGGTTTCTCGGTTGGTGGCTTCTTCAAGTGGTCATAGGATACGAGAACGTCTGACTGGGGTTTTTGCTAAAAAGATTGATTGGGTTTCTCTCATGAAAATGTGTAAGGAATGGATTAGGGACCCTATGAATATGGCCCTTTTTGCATGGATCCTGGCTGTTGCTATCTCGGGTGCTATTCTGTTCCTTGTTATGACTGGAATGTTGAATAAAGCGCTCCCTAAGAAGTCCCAGAGAGATGCCTGGTTCGAAGTCAACAATCAAATTCTCAATGCTCTGTTTACTCTCATGTGTTTGTACCATCACCCTAAGCGTTTTTACCATCTTGTACTTCTTTGTAGATGGAAACCAGAAGATGTTTCCCGACTCAGAAAGGTATACTGTAAGAATGGGACCTATAAGCCCCATGAGTGGGCACATATGATGGTGGTTGTTGTACTACTTCATATCAACTGTTTTGCTCAGTATGCTCTTTGTGGTCTGAACTGGGGATACAAGAGATCTGAGCGACCTCCTATTGGTGTTGGGATATGTATGTCATTTGCAATAGGTGCACCAGCATTGGCTGGTCTTTACACCATTGTTAGCCCTCTTGGGAAGGATTATGTTTCTGAAGTGGACGAGGAAGCACAGAGGGGAATTGATGCGGGTGAAATTAGATCAGAGCAGTCAAGACGAAAATCATTCGAGAGGAGATATTCATTTGCATCCGGCGAGGGAGAGAGAATTGTTGAAAGCAGACCGCTCTGGAGTGGAGGGATACTAGACATCTGGGATGACATTTCTCTAGCATATCTTTCTGTTTTTTGCACCTGTTGTGTGTTTGGGTGGAACATGGAGAGGCTCGGTTTCGGGAACATGTATGTACATATTGCTACTTTTCTCCTGTTTTGTATGGCTCCGTTCTGGATTTTCAATTTGGCTGCTGTGAATATTGATAATGAGACTGTCAGGGAGGCTCTTGGTTTTACCGGAATTGTTCTTTGTCTGTTTGGTTTATTGTATGGTGGCTTCTGGAGGATTCAAATGAGGAAGAGATTTAATTTGCCAGCTTACAAGTTTTGTTTCGGTCATCCAGCAGTAGGTGATTGCACGCTATGGCTATGCTGTTGTTGGTGTGCCCTTGCTCAGGAAGCACGCACCGGTAATTCTTATGATATTGTAGAAGATAAGTTCTTAAGAAAGCAAACAAACAATGGTAACGAGGTGCGAATGTCACCTTTACCTCGTGAACAAGGGATTGTACGATTTAATTCTGACCCTAGTTCTTTGCCCGGGTACAGTTCTAGCCCAACCACGAGATTTACAACCAATTCTCCAAGTCCCAGAATGATTTCAAAGGAATATTATAGTCCTGACCGACAGCTTTCTACAGTGAAAGAAGAGTTTTCTATAGCAGGTAAAGATGAAACTATGATTCCACCTACTCCGTCATCGATGACACAGAGAGAAGAAACATAATCGAGGAAATTGACCAATGAATTGAAATACATTATATAAATTTCACATTTTCTCATACTTCCTCATTTCTTTTCCATTTTTGGGGTGAATATGTAAGTAAATTTTGGACTATAATGATGTTGTGAAGATATCTTTTTCTTAGCAGCATTAGTTTTCAGATGTTACTGCAAATTTAGTTTATGAGTGTAAATTGTAACTTTGATTCCTATCCTTGGCATTAGCTTTACGAAGCAATCTAAAGCTCAAGGGCAGTTTCCAAACTCTTTGAAACTTCATATTGTTGCATGTACTCTTTTTTTTTTTTTTTTTGAAACCAGGGTATCAACTGTCGGCTGCTGTGACTAATCCTTTCGCCACGATTGCTTTCCAAAAGATGAACAGTTGATTACGAAATGTGCTTCATTCCCACGAGGGAGGAGACTATCACGTCACACCTTGTGGTATGGTTCCTTGTACCTTATTCTTCTGTTTTGCCCCCCTTCTTTTTTTTACTCATCCTAATTATCAACCTTTTTAGTTATGTTATTTGGACTCAGCTGGATACAGGTATGTTCCTAATAAGCATGTTCGATTTCTTTTCATATATTTAGAAGATTGTATTTTCATACATGTTTAGATATAGCTTATTAGTTTGTAAAGTTTTCCCCTAATTAAGTTCCGAAAGAAACTCAAGTCTCAAAATCTCGAGAAATGTTTGATGATCCTTTCTCATCTTCAAGCCAATAATGTGCGAGAGACATTCATTGTAGAATCTAACATAGAGCTTGTATCATTGTTACTAGCAAATTTTATTTTATAGCAATATTTAATAAAAATATATTTTCTTGCAAGTCTAGTGTGAACAAAAGCAATGGTGGTTCTTTCACAACAAAAGCAATTTAAAAAAAAAAAAAAAAGCATTGATGATGATGGCTTTAATCATTAATCAGATATGTAGGTGACAATGTTTCACATCAAAATTATAATGTGCATTACACGTATGAAATTAAATAATTTAGTAGAGAAAGATGATGACTTTGTGGAGGTAATGGAGGGTGACAATAGCCACTTTTAGTCTGCTGTTAATTAAGCTAGGTGGTGTTGCCATTTGGCTACTTATTACAACAGTTAAATAGCGCAGGTCATTATCATGGCCAGCCATATACAAGCTGTCTGGTTATTGTTGGTGTTTCATCATTGCTGCGGACGTTAATTGTTAGTGAATATAAACGATAAAAAGAAAAAACCCGCATTATAGTTACTATGGTGAGTGCTATGAGATATGCCATGCCATTGCGAGTTGGGATGACAATGGACCGCTATCTGTCTAACTTTATCCCACGCCCTTCACCATTGATAAACCCTTGACCAACTTGGCTGACTATTGATCATTTATATAATTGATTCCTTTAAAAAAATCGTATTTTATTTCAGAATTTTTATTTTTTTAATTTAATAAAATTTTATATATTTTTAAAAATTTTCATATTGAATTTATATATTTTTTGAATTTTTTATAGTTCATATAATGTTTTTATAAATTTTATTTCATATAATTTAAAAATTTTCATATTTTTTATATATGGTTAGATATTATTTATATTTTTGGAAATTTGAATTTTTTAAGGAACACTACATGACGTGTTCTTATTGGTTGGATGTCTCACTTTTTTTTTTAAATAATTAACTTTTTGGACAAAAACAATACAAAATGACAATTCGAGGACCAAAAATATTAGGTATCAAATTGAGAAAACATATATAATTCAAGAGCTAAATCATAACATAAGCCTTTTAAGAATAATTATTATAAAATCCTTTAAATTGTTTTAATTCAAAATGAGTCCAAAAAAAACTCAAGGGAAAAAATATTTTTTAATATTATTATTCACTCATAATTAAGAGCTCTCTTCATATTTAAATAATATTTTCCAATTTCTTTCTTATATTATATTATTTTTGTGTATATATAAAAAAATTATATTAATTTATTTATTTAAAAATATTTTATATATTACAAATTGAGTCTTAACTCAATTAATATCAATATTATTGCAATAAAAAAAATATGTAGATTTTAAGCGTATAAGCACATTTATTTTTTTATTTAAAAAGTGGAAAAGGTTTATTGAAAATTTACCCATTTTGGCGGAGGAAATGGGTAGTTGGGAAGATAGGCTGCTCAACATTATATCACCGTAGTTATAAAGTGTATTTAATTTTCTATTTCAGTAATTGGTCGGCTGAGTTGAGAAAATTGGTAGAGCTACTTAAAAAAGAGATAAGTGGCTATGAATCATTAATGGTTGGAAAATGGTGCAACTTATCAAGTGGGAATAAAAGAGGATAAATGTATCATTAATAGTATGCTTATCAATATGTGGAATCAACTATTAACTAAAATATAATTGATTAGTGTCTCCTCTAGTAGCACGTTGTTGTTTGCTCCAGTAGTACGTTATTTTGTTGCGTTTATCTTTTTTTTTATTGTTAATTTTTATGCATTAAAATGAAAGAGAATATAACAATGTTGACCATCGAAATGATAAAGAATAATCGTGAAAAGTTAACATAGGGAATGAAGTGTACAAATCGTCTTCTGAGAATCGTCATGCTGGTTGCTTTCTCACGGCAAGTGTAGTCCATTTCCAATCTATGCAAAATACATTAGCTATCATATGGCATCCTATTTGGGAGTAACAATATCAAATATGGGTGAGAAGAGATTTATGTTTAAGTTTTATTATGAAGTTTACATTGGTTGGGTGGTTGAAGATGATATCATTGTTTTTATTTTATTTTATGAGTTTTTGAGTTAAAGTGCACAATTTATCGAAAGGCCTAATGTCGAAGGCATTGATGACTCATTTTAAAAATTCTTAAATGATTGAATTTTTTCAATCTAATTTCTCAAATAGATGAGTCATACTATTTATCGAGTTGAGATTTATGTTGGATCGAAAATTAATTAGATCATACAATTATAAAATATATTTATTTTCTTTTGAGTTTTGACATAAATTAAAAATCAATAAATAAATTTATACATTATAGATTATATTATTGATATATTGATAGGTTAACCTCACACATTTATTTTTTATTAATTATAAAAAAATTAGTTTTAACATTATTAGTTAGATCATATTTAAAATAAAATCATATATATATAAATTATATTTTTTAATTAAAAACTTGGATTTTATTATTTTTAATTTATGCAATTATTTTAAATGATTTTATATATTTATAATTTTATTAATTAGTAATATATTATGTTATTTTTTAAGTACAACTTTTAAAAGATATGATCAAACTAAATAATTTCACATAAATATACTATCATATTTATTCTAATATTAATTTAGTAATATGATTATTGTTTCTTTTAAATGTATAATAGATAGATTTTAAATAATATAAAAAAAATTTAAATAAGGGTGAGTAAAATCCGATTCGTTTCGAAAAATTCGATAAAAATTCAAATTTTGAATTAAATAGTTCGAGTTAATCAAGTTATTCGGATCAACTCGAATAAAAAATAAAAATTTTCAATTTAATTTGAATATGAATCACATAATTTGAGTTATCCGAAAATCCGAATAAGAAAATACAAAACTACGTCGTTTTGATAAATGTTTACCTTTTCTAAAATTAAAAGTCAACACCATTAAGTTAAAAGATAAAACTATGTTATTTTGATAAATGTTTATATAGTTAAATAATCTTATACTTTGTCTATTAGTTAAATAATCGGTCCACGTAAACGCAACATTAAGTATAAATAATAAGATTCGTTAACTCAACTTGACTTGACTCAAAATTTTTTTACTTGATTCAAAAAAATTCAAATTAAGTTCGATTATTAAAATAAAATTCATCAACTCGACTAACTCTAAATTTTTTATTCCATCCAATTGAATGTTGAATCCTAACTTTAAATGCAGATATCATTTTCAACCCATTAACTTATTTGCAAGCATTGATGTAGCAATTACCAAAAGTGAAATCCACATGTCCGCCAATTTCATAGTTTTTCTGATTAACTCTTACATGATGATGTGGTTAAAGATATTTTCAGAGTTCACCAATTGGGTGTTACAGAAAAACGTCACACAACTTGCAAAATTAGGGTCGCTGTCATTTTAATTTTGGCCTTCCGAAGCATTGCCGTCTTCCAGTGACTGGTAGATAGGGAAGCAGTGCCTGCATTTTACGAGTTTGTCCAACCCTATTGTGATTGTAGCAAGGGTCACACAACTGGACAAGTTGTGCGAGGGGTTTCATCTTTGACCCAAAAACTATTAAATTAATCGAATACAAACAAAAACTTGTTTTGTTCATAAACAAACTCATTTAAGATTTCTAAAGAATCTCTTAATTGTTTCAAAGTAATTAAAAGAGATTTTTTATCTAGAGAGAATTCAGTTTAGATATAAGATACCTATTCAAAAGTTTTTACAACTCAATCATATATGATGGAATCATCAAATATTTGACTTTTTCGAACTCTGTCTGTAACTCACTAGTCTCAGGAAACAAAAAGAAGATGCATAAGAATGAGATATCCAGTAATAAGAAAGAAACGGATTAAAGATGTAATGATATGAGTGATGACTTATTACTTTGATGAATCATTTCTCGTTTATTATTCCATTATTTTATAATTATTATTTATGTGCTTATTTTATGTATTTATTTATTTATAATACAATTATGAAACTTTATGTTTAAACTATTTTTACATCTAATAAAAAGAAATAATGCTTATGAATAAATGAATATACATAAAATTAAATAAATAAATGGTTTAAACTCGGTTGATATACCAAAGAGAAGAGGAAGGTTTGTCCCCAAAGCAGGACTAGCAAGTATAATACTCTAGCAATGGCCCATTTTTATTCTCCATTTGCTGTTTATTGTAGGAGACAAGCTGCGTTTGTCTTTATCTTACCTAATGTTGATTCCTACACATTACTTTTCAAATGTAACATTCACTTGGAATAACCCATTCTAAATTAACCATGCTTCCTTCCAATTTAAGAGGAAAACTGAAAATTGTAAGTATTTTTTTTATAAAAATGTTAAAATATTAGTTTTTAAATAAATTATTTTATAAAAATATAATTAAAATTTTTTATTAGAATCAAATTTTCTCATTTACTTTCTTTTGACTTAATCTTTTAAAAATTACATTTTTACTATCGTAAAAATTATAATTTAATTTCAACCCCTAAAAAAATTATCTGGTTTCGCTCATGCTTTCTTTGTCTTTATTAATTTTAACTATCCAAATAAAATATACTTATATAATTTATTTTATTTCTTTATTTCTTTATTTTATATTTTTTTTTATAATCACTCACCCAAAATTAATGTATATTTATTTTTTGGATGTTTCTTAAATCTTTTGACACTTTTTTTTTTCTCTCTCTATTTTTATAAGAATTAAAGCATTATGTGTCGGATAACTTGAAGGTTGTTCAAGCACTGCAGGCTAATCACTTGGAAAGCTCGCCATCAATCATCAATCTTGTTAAGAAGAATTCATTTGAGCTTACAAGTTGTTGACTAGTGGTGTTTCAAGCATATTCCAAGAGATAAGAATAAAGTTGCTAATAGACTTATTAAAATGGCTTCAGACAAAAGTATTGAATTACATGTGTTAGATATAGTCCCTGAGGAGTTCTTTGATGAGTTTAGGCCTGATAAAGTAGCTGAATTTCCGGTTATAATTATTTAGCATAAGTGGTTAACGTATTTTCTTTATACAAAAAAAAAAAAAAAACAAAAACAAAAAACAGCATTGTGTGTATGTGCAAATTTTTATATCAATTTAAATCACATAGTATTAGCCCAGAACATGAAATTACATTGCCTTTAACTAATATACAACCAAATTAGTAAAGCCATCTAAATTATTTTAGAATTAGTATCGATACACCATTAAATTTTGCTCGTGGAGTATAAATTATACGCAGTGTATCGAATACTTTTTATTCTATTTTATATAATATTATAAATATAAAAGATTAATTGTATTAGACATCCAGAACATGTTATCTAAATTTTAAATCGATTTTAGACTTTAAAACATTATAATTGAATCCTCAAAGCATAAGTATAATGTGGATCAAGTACTTATACTAGACTAGTCATCAAAATTCCAACTTAGATATGAAATGGAATCAAATTTTGAATAAGCATGTACTTGCATACTTAGAGAATTTTGTATCTAACATATTAAAAATAATAATAATAACTAAAACTTAGAAGAGTTATTTTTTTTCTTAATATGCCAAATTCAATTTCTCTAGGCAAAAGTTCGTGTTTTTAAATTTTATCAACATATTCAAATTAAAATTTAATGTCCAAACATATGATTATGCTAATAAAAAGACTTAATTAACATAATAGCTCAGGTCCAGCGACCGGATTAGGTGAAGGGTGTTACAAGGACGCTTTAATTTTAATCACTCAAGCGTTATATATTTAATGAAGGTTAATTGTACACACCAAAACATGTTTACACTTTCATTTGGTCACCCCTAAAACATCTTTTTTAAAGTATTGATTGGGGTAAAAAAAATCAAGGATTAAAGTGAAAAAAGGTAAAAACTAGAATAATATAGAAAAGTTGTCAAATTGTACTTGTTTATCTCATTGTTGAAAATTCTAATTTTTTTTTAAATATTAAAATTTTAAATTTCAAAACATCAAAATAAATTAAACAAGTTCTTGAAAATTTTTTCTCCCTTGATAATTTCAATTGATTTGTTACTATAATATTGAAATTAATTAATTTAATCTCGGTCTAAAATTTTATTTTCCATTTTCAAATTATCATTAACAAAATCAACTCAAATAATTCATATTTAATAATTGCTTACAAAACTTAAATTTCTTTGATTATATAATTTTGAATCTTCGTTTTGGGTAAAGAAATGATAAAAAATTATGAGTTTTGTTTGGCACGGAAGATAAAATTAATTAATTAAATTAATTGCAAGGAATTTCGTTGCTTTTAGCTTAGCATAGGAGATTTAAGATCATATGATAATAAAAAAGTCGTGTTTTATAGACAATTATTAAAGATGAGTTATGTGAGTTGATTTTAATTTGTAAATGTAAAATAAAATTTAGAATTTTATAAGGAGATTACATTAATTAAATTAATTAATTTCAATATTATAGTAACAAATTAACTAACACTACTAAGGGATAAAATTTTTCAATAATTTATTTAATTGATTTTGATGTTTTAAAATTTAAAATTTCAATATTGAAGAGAAAAAGAAAAGAAATTAAGAACTTTAAGCAATAGGGTAAACAAGTAAAATGTGATAAATTTTTAATACATTATTTTAGATTCTACTATTTTCACTTTAATCCTTAATTTTTTTACCCGATCAATAGTTAAAAGATATATATTTTTTTGTGACCAAAATGAAAGCGATCCAAAAGTTAGGTGACTAAAATGAAAGCTCTTTAAAAGTTGAGTAATAAAATTGAAAGGATTTTCAAGATGAAAACTATCTAAAAAGTTGAGTAACTAACTAGAGAATTTACCCTTTTTTAAACAGTCTGTTACCATTTACACTTATTAAACTCTTTTTAATGGATTAATTTGATTGAATAAAAACCTTTTTAGCAAATTCAAAGTAAAATGAACTTAATTAGGCAATTTAAGAGGGGTCAACAAAAGTTGGCTTGACCACGTTTCCTGCCCGCTCGCCTGACCGCTGGGCTTTATCCCCACCTAGCCGCATAGGAAGAAAACTTGAACTGATCGTTGGGCCCCACTCAACCGTATCACCACTCTGGCCCTGCCACGTGTACCAATACTTCCACATAATCCTAGCTTTGGAGTAGGTTGTAAGACAAGAAACGAGTGTAGAGAATCAAAGCCAAGTTGTGGAGTTCTTTTTTCTTTTTTCTTTTTTTCCTATATAAGCCCTCCATACATCCTCATAACAGATCCTCACCAGTTGTTTCTGGTATTTTCTCAAACATTCTTCAATCTTTTCATCTCTCCTCAGACCCGATCGATCTATCTTCTTGCTTAGTTCCCTCTTTCAAGAACTGGCTAACACACAGGAACCACTTGTGGAGGAAACTAACAAGAACCAAGAGGTGGTTCTTGCCCTCTATGAGGCCTTAAACACTCGAGACGTCGAAACTGTTCACAAAATCCTTGCCTCTGACCTTGAATGGTGGTTCCACGGTCCCCCGACTCACCAGTTTTTGATGCGCCTGCTCACCGGTGCTTCATCCGACGATTCTTTCCGTTTCGAGGTTGATCCCCTTTCGGTTACCACCTTTGGGCCCACCGTCATCGTCGAAGGCTGCGATCACAGCCGTTCAATCTCTTGGGTTCACGCTTGGACCGTAACCGATGGGATAATTACCCAAGTGAGGGAATACTTGAACACTTCTCTCACCGTTACTCGCCTTGGAAACTCTACCCAATCTCCACCGTCCGACTACAATCCATCATCATCGTCGTCGTCGTCGTCGTCGACGACGGGTGAGATTACCTCGGTTCATTGCCCTTCCGTCTGGGAGAGCAGCTTTTCCAACAGGGTTGGAAAATCCGTGCCGGGTCTTGTCCTGGCAATTTAGTCATTTCACTCATCATATAACTCTCTGATCAGGTGCAGCGGTGAGTAGGATAATAAAATAAAATAAAAAAGGGGTGCTTTCGTGTCAGCTCCTTATTGGTCTCCTACTTGCTGATGCACTAAAAAACAGTGTCGCTTAAAGAGAGGGAGATCAAAGATGTGAATTTGGTTAAGACCCTGTTTGGTAGGGTCATATTATTATCTGTTTCTACATAGGTTTGCTTTGGTGTCTGTTTCATTTGGTATTGTGTTACTTTTCCAATGTACGTGCCACTGTGTTTGGCGAGTCGTCTGTCCTTTTGTCCAATAAGACTCCGCTATTTTAAAAACGGAATTCGTGTTGGTTTTCTTATTAATACATTTCATGTGTCCTTATCATTTAATTAGACCTCATTGTGATTAATTAGGATATTTCTTAGATAGGAACCATCCTTTTGGCCTACTTGTTAGCAAAAGTGTTGATGTGAAACACTCGACATTAATAGGACTTGAAATTATCTACTACTAATTGATATGATAATTGCTATGCTATGGGATGATGATAAGGGACCATTGATATCAACACTACATCTTACATCATTGTGGAATTTCTTTTAGTTTTTTGGTGTTCCATAATTATTTTAAGAAAAATAATTTTATCTATAAGTTTAAGTTGAGATTTTTTTTTTAAATTTTATTTTATTTTATTTTTAAGAAAAAAAAGCTTAATTAATTCAACTCCTCCCACAATTGGCTCAACACTAACACTACAAATATCTCTCGTGCATCATCCTCACGTGAATTTAGTAAGTTAATTTAGTTTGTGAAAGTTATTTACTTAATTTATCAATTTTAGTAAGTAATATTCCTCTCATTCAACTTCAAAAAATTAACAAAATTATTTAAAAAATTTCATTTAAATTATTAGGTTTGTTTGCAACAATTGTACTAATCAAAAGCTCATGAAATAGTTTTGAACGTCATGAATTTTCAAATCAAAATCTAAATAACTCAATGACTTGCCATATGATCGACTTGGATCTAAATAATATTCTTTTACCCGTCTATGGGTATTGATTCACCATATTGATTGTCAAATTATCACTTGGAGCTTATTAACTAAACTTCTTAATAACCTAATAACATAAGTAAAAATTTTTAAATAATTCAATAATCATTCTGTAATTTTTTGAAATTGAGTAATAAATACGTAAACCTGTTTACTGATAAATTATTGACCTTGGGCATGGTTTATCTTGTTTTTTATATCATAATTTTTTTAATTATTTTTGTATAATTAATTAAAATTATTTAAAAATAAAGGACAAGTGGAAGCAAATTATTAAAATCATTGCATTCTCCCGAGGAAACAGGGAATCTGCAGGGAAGGGAATAATTGGTACTTGATCGTCTTGCGTTTGTTAATCATGTGATATAGGTAAAGACACGTGTACGATGATACGGGATCTTCCTACAGCTCATCATTTCTAACTCTACAGGCATGCTTTGATGGATATGTACTTGAGATATTCTTCAACTGTCTAATCCTTTTTGGCCATATCTTGAACCGTCCGATGACTATTTTCCAAATCATTATGAAAATGAGTAGCCCTGATTTTGGCTTGATTCCCAGAATCTTTTTTTTTTTTCCTAATCAAATTAACCTTTTTTTTATTTACTTATAATAATTAAACTTTTAATTCATTATCAGAATTTAACTAATATTGATTCGAATATTCTTGTCTTAAAAAAAAACCTATTTTATGCAACCATTTCTTTTATCCATCTACTAGCCTTAATATATTTATCAATTAATTAAATAATATTTTATTTAAACCTAAAATTTACAAATCAATGTGTTGTTTTTCCTTGCATTGTATAAAATAAATAAATTAATTAAATTTATTGTCTTCAAGAAAAAGTTCATACAAATCCAAAATCATATGATAAATAAAATGTACCAATTTGAAAATTACAAAAGGGATTAAATTAATATTACTAGATTTATTTGATACAATTAAAAGTATAAAATACATATCAGATAAGCTCAGTGACGGCTATCTAATCAACAACTTGACTTGCTAATATATATATTATGAATAATATTCAAATATCACAAACCATATGTGATTATGAAATTATTCACATTAGTTATTAGAGATTGTACGACTCAAATCCCGTTATTTGTTAAAATAATAAATACAATAAAAAAGATAAGGGAACAGATGGGGACGAGAGTCTTGAATCCGTATAAAATTATACTTATACTATTTGACTTCGATTACAACAGGGTTTTTCAACTCTTAAATAGATGTAGTCGAAACTCCTGTTGTATCATTCATTTTTCAATATTAGTGAATTTTTTTTCCTCTACCTGTGATTTTTTCTAAAAGGGTTTACACGTAAAATCCGTATGTTCTTATTTTTATTTTCTTATTACTTTACTATAGTTCTACCGTCGTTATCAACTTTAATTATAACACCAATATATATTCCTTTTCACCATTGATAAATATTTCAGATTCACAATTTTTATTTGATTTATTCAAATTTTAATTTAATTAATATAAATTATTATTTGATATATTGGGATGATTTTTTAAAAAAAATTACGAGCAAAATCATTTATTTATTCAGTTTCTTTAGATAAAGTTTGAGAATACCTTAGATTTTATTATTTTTGAAGAAAAAAGGTGTTGCTTTGTTGTTATTTTCAATTGATGGCTAAGGTTCAAAATATGATACCCACAACTTGTGAACTTGCATATTCTTGACCTTTTTATGGCCTTATATGTTGTATTTGATTGAAAGAGAGGAAAATGGCAAAAGGGAACCTAATTAGGAGAAAAAAATTCACATGTTTTTATCATATATTATCAAAAAATATATATGACTAATATTTGATGTACTAACAATATATAATTTTGAGATCTTAAGATTTTAAGGTTATAGGTTCGAGTTTCACTTTATGTAAATATGCAGGTTATCTTCTAGATTTATTCTAGTTAGTTAGAATTGAAATACGGTGTGTTAGATAAACCATTAAAATTTTTTATTTTATTGAAAAAGAAAATTTCAATATTTATTTTTTTAAATGTATTTAATAACCATAATAGCTTTTCACTTCATTTAGAATTTTAAACAAAAAAAATGTTGAATAGAATAAGTAAATAATTATCACTTAATATTAAAAAGATTATTTCTTTACTTTTTCTAATAAATGAAATATTTAAATTATTATATTTAATTATATTAATAAATTTTCAAATATGATAATTATATTCATTACTTAATTTTTACAAATAGTATTATAATATAAATTATTTACTTAATCTTTCTTACAAAGAGGGAATTTTGCGGGGTTTTTTTAAATTGACTCAAAAGTTTTTACTAATTATGAAAATAATTCACTTTTAAAATCATGTATGTAAATGATTTGTTTTGAACTGTGAATCTTGGTGCCGCAGTTGCTATTGGCGGCACCAGACTGAAGTGATTATATAAAACGTTCAGGGACATGATGAAGCAATTACCCTTTTAGACGCCTTAACTACTAACGACACCCAATCCTTTTAAACTTTTGGTCTATTTGCAAGTTAGGCCAGTCCCCTTTTGAAATTAATTTAAATAGCCCTTAAAAAATATGAGAATAACAAAAATAAAACCTTTTCATTTTTTTAAAAAACAATAAACTTAAAAAATTATATAAAATTATTATTTAAATTACCCAAATATATCCCTAAACAATTTTTCTCAAGTTTTAAATAACAATTTTTTACTTGAGGAAAATTCTTGAAGGATATATTTGGGTAATTTAAATAGTAATTTTATATAGCTTTTTAAGTTTATTATTTTTTAAAAATGAAAAGGATTTATTTTTATTATTTTTATATTTTTTAAGGGCTATTTAAATTTAATTTCAAAAGGGAACTGACCTAACATGCAAATAGACCAAAAGTTTAACACCCCTTTTTTATCCAATTTAAAAGGGTAATTGTTTCATCAGGTCCCTAAACGTTTCATATAATCACACCTCAGTTTGATGCCATCAATGGCAACAACGACATCCAAAAAAATTAATTTTTTTTTAAAACCAACCAATGGTTTGCTCATTATGAAGAGTGGTGCCGCCAATGACAACGACGACACTGAGGTTTACTGTTCAAAATGGGTCCATTTAAGTACATGATTTTAAAAGTGAGTTATATTCTTAATTAATAAAATATTTTGGGTCAAATTTAAAAAATCCCGAATTGTGGTGTTTAATTTTGTTTTCATTTAATTAATCTTTGGTCATATTTAGAGTATATCAATTGGAGAAGTACTTAATTTATTTATTTTTATTGACTGTTGTATATCATATTTTGCGGTTAATGAAATAGTGCAAATTTCTTAATTAGTTATTGTTTCATATGTAGACGTAAAACGATTCAACATATCTAGGGTTTGATTATTTTTCAAGTTATAAACATATAATCTTATCTTCTAAGACAAGTTGAAGGCAAAGACACGAAAAATATGTAAGAATTAAATACATTATTAGGTTTAAGTCCAATAAGAAGTCCATACGTATTGATTGAGTGTTTGAATTATTAAACCATGAATTATGAAGGAATGGAGGAGAGCTTTTCATTCTCTTTTTTCAACTTGAATTTTTTTAAATAGAAAGTCATCACTTTTGAATCTTCCAGCCTTAAATTTAGCTCCATGTTTTGAAGAGTTCAATAATAATTACGTCTCAAAAATAGATTTAGATAAAAATATTAGACATTGTTGAGTGTTTTTTTTATCTTCCTCAAGTAGTGGTATCTGTATATTTATATGATATGGGTACTGTTTATTGACATGATATCATAAGTAGGCTTCATGCATGTAGATACGTATCCTATTTTAGACTTAACACATGTTTATAAGGTCTTATGCACGTGTAACATCACAGAAATGTGAGCTCAACTTGCGAGCTTGTCCTGCATATGTAACCTCGCAGGAAAGCGAGCTCGACCTGCGAGCTCATTACAATCTAGCCCAAATCCATTTGGGTTTTGAGTCGATGATAATAATTATCCTAACAGACACATTTAAGTTTTAATTTCAAGGTTTAAGTCCGGTCTCATCCAACTTATTTTCTAATTTATATTATATATATTATATAATTTATTTCATATTAAAATTAAATTTATAATAATATGATAGATTTATGACACACCCGTGATAAGGGTAAAAAAATTATATAACAAATATATTTATTAAAAATTATATAAAAAAATTTAATTGATGCTTTGGTTATACTAGTAAAGGCAAAGGTTTATTATACATAGTGTTTTGAGTTCAAAACTTATTCTTGTCAATATTTTATTGATATATTATATATAAAAAGATACAAACGTGCTCACAAAAAAATATAACTTAATTCATATATGAGAGTCTAATTTAATAATTTTATAACTGAATTGGTACTCAGTCAGTGGTAAAATTAGGGGGGGCTGGCAAAGGCCCCGGCCCCCCTTAAAATGAAATTTTTTTCATATGACCCCTTTAAAAATTTTAAAATTTTAAATTAATAAAAGTAAAATTACACTTGATCCCTCTAAAAATATAAAATTTGATTTAATCCTTCAAAAATTATAAAGATATAATCTATTAAAATGGTGGATTTGCATATTTTTCTATCATAAGAATTATAATTTAATTTCGGCCCCCCTAAAAAATTTTCTAGTTTCACTCCTGTACTTAGTTGACCCGTGACACTAGCTCAATAAAAAATTTGATATAAGTATAGAGAGATATAGATATAGATAATATTGTAATAATGTAAATATTAGAAATTATGTTAAATTGGCTATTTTTAAAATTTTAATAAAAATAACATATATTTTTGTAAAAAAATTCAAAAAAATATGGATGGGCTTAAAGCATATTTGAATTATACATTTGCAAATATAAGTAGACTTGAGTATAATTTAAAACCCCAAATTTTAGATCAAGTTGAGTTTTAAAAAGCATAAAACATATTCATACATTGTATAAATTCTACTTATACCCAACTTATCTTGACCTTTAAACATCTCTAATTTTGAAACTGGGTCAATATATTTTCTTGATTTTCTTGCCAGAATTTTTATGATGGTTGGATTAGATTTTGGGTGAATCATGGGATTAATGTAGGTAAAAGTATTATGGAGGTCCCTATACTAATAGTTAAATTACATTTTGCCCTTTTACTAAAAAAATAGATAAATCAGTTCTTATACGTTAGATTAAAAGAGTAAATTAGTTCTTTCTAGTAAAATTCTCATCCATCTCTATTGTTAAAAACTGATATTGCTGACAGAATAATCAAATAATTACGTGTGGTGCCATGTGTACCTCATTTTGATTTACAATGACCAATTTTTAATAGTAAAAATGGATGAAAATTTTACTAGAAAGGACCAATTTGCTCTTTGATTTAATATATAAAAACTAATTTATTTATTTTAAGCAGATGAGGCAAAATGCAATCAAGTTCTTAATATAAAAATCTTCTTGATACTTTAACCATCATTTCCGTTAGGCATGAGGAGTTGTAAAGCGGAAGCAGGCAACGACGGAGCCAAGTAGAGGCGCAGGGAGGCCATGGCCCCTCGAAAGTTTAATTTTTGTTTCAATTTAGTCCTTTGTAAATATACTATGGTCCTCCCAAAAATATAAGTAGGACATCCAAGATTTAAGATTTTTGTAATTTCTCCCTTTCGTATATATATCATAGTCCTCCTAAAAATATAAGTAAGCCCCTCTCAAAGATATTTTTTGCACATCTAATTTTAACTTAACCCCTTAAGATTAACATCCTGATTCCGTTGTTGGAAGTAGGTCCAGTTTTCACTCTAATCCAACTGTGCGAATGGTAGATTGGACCCTTCTTTTGTGATGGAGTGTGTTTGACTTTCCTGATTTCTTTTTAGGGATCTAAACTCATACGCTAAAAGGGAATGGCAATAGCTTTTGTGACCATGACAACAACTAGTGGTAGTGGTAGTGGTAGTGGTGGTGGTGGGTATAATCACAATATTTCGTCTGAGTTTTATGGTTTTAATTGTTCCTTTGAAGTCTGTTTATATTTTATTCTTAGTTTATTACTTATTATAAATAATATGAGTATTATCGTTTATTTTTTTATTATGAATATAATAAAATAAAGAAAAGAGAAAAAATAGAAAAAAAATTATTTTAATTCATGCTGTTGGAGCCTTGGAGAAACTTTTTCTATGTACATTAAATATAATATTTTGTATATGATACATATGTGAGGCTTCTACAGCTAAGGTTATGATAACTCTTTTATATGTGTGTGATATTATATAAATAGATTCTATGTCGTGCAACATATATAATAATTATTATTATTTTAGAAATCCTACTACGTATTTATATGAAAATTATAAATTTAAAGTTTAAAGGTTAAAAATAATATATAATAAATAATGAAATGTATGGTTTGAAATTAAGTAATCATAATAACTCGTGAAATATGTTCGATATTAAAATAAAAAAATAGATTAAATTATGATAAAACAAAATTCAAAAACAAATATATCACATAAACAATACTAAAGTACTACACTTATTAAACAATGAAACATATGATTTGAAACTAAATGATTATAATAGCACATGAAGTATGTATGGTATTAAAATAAAAAGTTAGATTAAATTATGAGTAAAATAAAACTTAAACACATAAATACATCAGATAAGCAATACTAAATGCATTACAATTAATTATCACGATTTTTTCATCAATTGTGAGTTAGTGTGGTAATGCAAAATGGATAATCCCACATAGGTTGAGAAATTTTTTTTAAGAGGGTTTAAATATAGCATTGTCTCTTACCTTTATAGAGTAACTGGGGCTAAAGGCCAACACACATGTGTTGTTGCCTTGCTTGGTATTTTTATAAAATCCTTTGACTGTTACAGAAAATTCTCTAACCGTTGCAGACTGTTGCAATTTTTGTGGAAATTAACAGCGTGTTTTACCATTTTGCCCCTTCAGAAAATAATATAAATAGCAAGTCATTCAGTTATCTTTTCTAGTCAAATTTTTCGACCAAATCCTCGGTTTTATTTCCCGACTTATTTTGTCAATTCCTTTCGAGAAGAGTAATACCAATTGTGTTCCATCTTCTTATATGAGTATAGGAATATTGAAATATTGTGTTAACTTGGGGGGCAAGGTCTACTACACGATTACACTGATCACGGTGAATTTGCTTCAAAGGCAATGATTTTTCCACGGCACAATGATTATTTGATTTATTTACATTCAATTTATTTTTCCTGTTAGTACTAACGATTTCGTTTTACAGTAATATATTTCCAACAACACCAACTTATTAATAACTTTATTAATATATAAAATTGATAGAGATGATAAATTGTGCATATTAAAATAAAAATGTATAAAATAAATTAAAATAAAACTTTGATTGAATAATAAATTTAAAATTTTACTAATCTAATTGACATAGATTTAAATCCCAAAATAGATATCCATACTTCCCTTGATGTTTGCTTAAAGTCCATACATGTATTTAAAGCGGTTACAACATGAGAAGTGTTGGAGGATGAGTTTTCCATGTATACATTTCATTGTAATGTCTAAGGACATCACAACATGCAATTTGTTCATGCATAATGATGACACTTGGTTATTATGTAATATTTATCATTTCTTCATGTATTTTATCTTAAATTTATGTAGGTTGTATGTTCATATATTAGCACATATATTTCTAGCAAGGACGAAATTAGAAAACTTTTTAGGGGTAAAAATTAAAATGTAATTTTTGCGATGGTATAATTTCACCATTTTAATCGTCTATATCTTTATAATTTTTAAAGGATTAAATCAAATTTTTAGCATTTTTAGGAGGACAAAAGTGTAATTTTATCTTTACTAATTTAAAATTTAAAAAACCTATGAAAGGTCTAAATAAAAAAAATTCCATTTTAGAAGAGACAAGGCTACCCTAATTTTTAGACTCTATCCCAAATATATATGTGCATTCTATATTGACATATGGTTTTAAATTTTAATGCATGTGTACTTATATTAAGTTACAATGTAAGTATGTATGGTTAATAATGTTGTGTGGCTAAGCATAATTTGTTGTATTTGGTCATATATTACTAAGGATTTGTGCTTGTTTGTTTATGAATTTTGAGTTTACATTTATATATCCACGAATTATTTTATCCATAAAAATATATTTTGATTTTTATTTTTATTTGATAATTCATACACGAAATTCAATTTAAAATAATTTTCAAATGTATAAGGTAACATTTCAGTATTAAAAAAATAGACATGATCGTTGCCAAAATCACTCAATACAATTTTGTTTATTGTTGTTAATGTTGAAATGTCTTTTTTTAATTCCAGTGAATACAATTTATTTTTCTTCTCGCAATAAAAATAATTTTATATTTAAAATATATAGAAATTTAAAATATATATTAATGAAAATTCATTTTTATAATAAATTAATTATATGAAAATTAAATATACATAATTTAAAATATATATTTAAAAAATTAAAAAATATTGTTGAGGCATTTTTCTTTTAGTACCTTGTCAAATGCCAATTGCCTATTGCACCAGTAACTTAGAAAAACTGTCATGTTTGGATTGACAAATCTTCGTAACATGTATGTTTAGGTTGAGATTTTCTTGGTTGAGATACTTGTCAACCTATCCTTGATATCCAATCTACTTGTGCATGGTAACTTGAAGATTTATTAGGATTGGATCGAAGCAATTGATAAGAATATTGAATCATACCTAGTGAAGAAAAGATATCCTTAGGTGATAGAAGACTTATCTTAGATATTTATGTAATATTTAACTTATTATGCGAACTTGTATAAGTTAAGTACTGAGTTGAGAACACCAATTTTGTTCAATGAGGAGCTTATTTAGAGAGTGCATTATTTCTGTAATAATCAAGTGTTTTGCTTGGTTAAGAGTCCTAAGTTTTTAAGGGAAAAACTTAAAGGGAAGATGTTTAGATCTTAGGCACAAAAGTGAGAAGTCTAAAATGGTGAGTGTTTGAACTTGAATACACTTGTTGTACAAGGTGCTAAGATAGTGAATATTCTCTCTTGACAAGACCCTGCGGATGTAGGAAAATCTAACTACATAAACATTGTAGCGACGTAAAAATTTTGCTTTCGGTCGCTAATTGAGGCGACTTATTGAAAATTTGAAAACCGACTTTTGATTTTATTAAAAAGGGGAGTCGCCACCGATCTTTTTTCTAGGCGTGATCGGACACCTAATAAATCCTCTTTTTAAATGAAAATTTATTTTTTAAACAAAAAGAAGGCCGAGTTCAAGTCTACTTCAAAACCAAAGTAAAGTTGGGTTCGGGAGTCGGTTACGTGCGAGGAAGGTATTAGCACCCTCGCGACGCCCAAAATTGGTATCTCGTTAAACGTGTGTTGTCTTAATTTTCAAAAATGCGCGGTCCATGTAACATTTAATCGTAATCTGATCAAAACACGAGAATTTTTAAAATTTCGATATCTTTTGAGAAGGACGTTCCGTTTTTTAACACAAGCCGATTGATATTCACCCAACATAGCGATGAAATCAACGACTTAATGTTAAATCGGTGCGTTGCCTCATTTATTGAAATTTAAAAAAAATGAATGAAAATATTTTAAATAAAAAGAAAACTAATATCGATGTTGAAATAAAGTGTGAACTAATATGCTAAATTTGGAATAGACAAATAATAAAAAGTTAAGAATATACGAAGCAAATAATATATAAAACATTAACAATGTATATGCGATAATAATAGTTATAAAAACAATAATAATGCATATGGTATTAAACATGATAATAATAATAATAATGCGAATATGAAATAGTAGGGAACATATATATATATATAAAACATATAATACTAGATTAAAAATATATACGATATATATATATATTGAAAACAGTAATAATATAAAAAAATAACTAATAATAACGATATATATATATGTATTAAAATATATACGTAATAATAGGAATAACAGGTATATACATAGCATTAAAAATATGTACATAACATAATGTCAAAAATACATACATAATATAGTTATTAAATATATACATGGGATGATATGTAAAAAATATAATATAGTATTCGAAATATATACATGATATATATAAAAAAATACAATATTAAAAGATATATATACATAATATATAAAGAATGTATACATAATATAATATTAAAATATCTACATAATATATACATATTAGAAATAATAATGTTAAAAAACACCTATTAATAATATTACATAAATATACACACGTATATATATATATATACATAAATACATAATAACATTAAAAATACATACATGGTACATATATATATATATAGTTATTAAGAAAATACATACAATATATAGTATTAAGAATATACACAATACATATGGTATTAAAAAATATAGTATTAAAAAAACATAACATATACATATAAGTATTGATTTTACAAAAAAAAATACTAATAATAGTAATAGTAAAATACTAATAAATAATAGACATAGTATAATAAGAACGTATAAACGACAATATGTACAGGGGAAAATAAAAATAGTAAAAGAAAATTAGTAACGCTATATATACGTACACATAATATAATAAAAATATTAAAACAAAGTAATTAGAAAATAATACTATGAACAAAAATATATACGTACATATAAAATGAAAAAATACACTAATAATAATAATAAATATAGCAATCATATTAATAACAAAAAAAGCAAATATAATATAATAAAAATACTAAAATAAAGTAATTAAAAATGATACTATGTATAAATATATATATATATACATATATAATAAAACATACACTAATATTATATATAATAATAATACTAGAAATAATAATAACTAGTAATAATAATACATTAAAAAAAATAATAATAAAGTAATGAAAATAAACAAAAAGGACTAAAATCGAATTAAAAACAGAGTTTGGGGGGAAATCTAAAATAAAAAAGAAGAGAAAATGACCTATTTCAACGCGCACAAAAAGTGGGGGGACTAAAAACGAAATAAACCCCTCCAACCAAAACGCGCAGCAGCATTGGGGACCAAATTGGAAAGCATAAAAAATTGTAGGGCCAAATTAAAAGCACAACAAATCTGATTGTGAAACCATAAAAAAGCGGAGGGGCTAACAGTGCAATTAGCCCCTCCAATGAAAAAACACGCCGATCCTTGGAGCGGGTCGGGTCAACACGCGGGTCGCATCAAAACGATGTCGTTTTGGGGTTAAAGGGCAGCCCCAAAAACGACGCCGTTTTGGGAGAATATAAAAGGCCCAAATTTTTTTAAAAATTCATTTGCAGCAGGGAAAGAAAAAAAAAAAGGAGAGGGAGAGAAGCTGGGGCGATTTCCGGCCATAAGGCCGGTCACCGTCCAATCGCCTGACCTCCGCCGGCACCGTGCACAGTGGTCGGAAAAGGTAAAAATTCCTTTTTTTTTATTTTTTATTTCCTTTTATTTATTTATATATAAATGAAAAAAAAAGAGGTGAGAAGAATTATATAGAGGAAAAAATTTTTCGAAATGTATATATAAAGAAATAAAATCACCTTTGGCTCCTGATTGGATTCTGTTTTTGGATCGTTTTGTTGTTTTGATTATGTTCTCTTGATCTTTTTATTTTGAAAACCGTTTCTATCTTTTTCTATTGATGATAAAACCACCGAACCTACAATGGTTTGTTCATTTGGCTTTTATAGACTGTTTACATGTTATTTCCTATTGTTTGCTGTCTTTTCTCTTTATTGTCTTGCAGGTGCAACTTGCTGGAGTTTGGTGACTGACATGGGCGGTGGAGCAGGTGGTGGCAGACGTCGGCGGTGGATGGGACAAGGGTAGACCTAGGTGCGGCGCACCTAGGGTTTCTTTTGTTATTTTTTTGATTTGTTAGTTGGGCTAAATGGGCTAGGGTTAGGCATTATTTTTTTTTTGGGTTTTTAGATTTAAATTGGGCTGCTTAGTTTTGTATTGGGTTTAAGGATTTTGAAAAGGGATTTGGGTAGTTAGGGTTTTGGGTTTATGTAATTGGGTTAAGTGGGTTTGTTATTTTATAGGCCAAAATTGGCCTACAACAGCCGCCCATCTTTGCTCATTGTCGTGTAACGGGAATAGAGCAAAGACATAAAGAAAGACAAATTTTGCCCGTTTTGCCGAGTCTTGACTTCTTTGGTGCTCTTCTTACTCAAGTAGTCTCTTTCCAGTCCACCGCATCTTGTAGCTTTGGTTCAATCCACTGCAGATTCGGAGATATGCCTTGTAGCTTCAATCTACTCCAATGTAACTTCAAGGATATGAGATTTATGGCTTCGATCTTCTCTGCAACTTTAGGAAGATAAGATCTACAACTTCAATCCGCTCTTCTACCGCTTCAGTGAGATAAGGTTTGTGGTCTTCTCTTCTGCAACTTTAGAAAGACAAGATCTGATATCCTCGATCAGCTCCACTGCAACTCTAGGGAGACAAAATCTGGTGTCTTCAATCAACTCTAATCTTTATTCTCTACTCGGCATGTGATCCTCAGCGTGTCTTGAGGCTCAACACAACTCTCGGAATATAAGTTGATTTTTTTGAAAAGCAGAAATTGAAAATACCTCAGCGTGCCCTGAGGCTCAACTCACCTCTCGCAATATGAGTTGATTTTTGACAAACATAAATTGAAAATACATCAGCGTGGCCTGAGGCTCAACTCACCTCTCACAATATGAGTTGATTTTTTGAAAAGCAGAAATTGAAAAGCAGAAATTGAAATACCTCAGCGTGCCCCGAGGCTCAACTTGCCTCTCGCAATATGAGTTGATTTTTGAAAAACATAAATTGAAAATACCTCAGCGTGGCCTGAGGCTCAACTCACCTCTCACAATATAAGTTGATTTTTTTGAAAAGCAGAAATTGAAATACCTCAGCGTGCCCCGAGGTTCAACTCACCTCTCGCAATATGAGTTGATTTTTGACAAACGGAAATTGAAATTACCTTAGCGTATCCTGAGGTTCAACTCACCTCTCACAATATGAGTTGATTTTTTGAAAAGCAGAAATTGAAATACCTCAGCGTGCCCCGAGGCTCAACTCACCTCTCGCAATATGAGTTGATTTTTGAAAAACAGAAATTGAAAAAACAGAAATTGAAAATATCTCAGAGTGTCCTGAGGCTCAACTCAACTCTCGCAATATGAGTTGATATTTTTGAAACTGAATTTGAAAAGCAGAAATTGAAAATACCTCAGCGTGCCCCGAGGCTCAACTCACCTCTCGCAATATGAGTTGATTTTTTGAAAAACATAAATTGAAAAAAAACAGAAATTGAAAATACCTCAGCGTATCTTGAGGCTCAACTCATTTCTCGCAATATGAGATGAATTTTGAAAACAGAAATAAAAACATCAAAATACCAAAACCTGCCATCTGGTGGAACTCAGGTGTCTTTTCCTTTGATTCAGTACAGCTATCATCACATCCTCTTGCTCTATTGGAGTACCTGTATATGTCATGCATGATGTTATCATGATATACACATATTTGTCTTAAATGTCTTTATGCCTACATGATTATGCTATGCGTCTTAGGCATGTTTTTCGTATGTCCTTTTTTGTCACGATTTTCGTGATTATCTGTATTCATTACTTCGGCTTTTGACTTTCTCTTTAGCTGTACCCATCCTCAAGCTTCACGAGTAATCAACGTTTCTCAGATATCACTCTTTTGCCCCTGGTTGAACTTTGTCCTTACTTTAAGACTCTTGTACTTATCAAATTCTTATTCGGATAATGCTCAACATTTCTTTTGTCTAGAGTATGTCATTTCACTATTTACCATTTGAATAAACCACATAATGAAATGCATGAAAATGGTCAGGTAGGGACAAAAAGGATACCGCATATTTATTTATTTCAAATGTAGCAAACAAAGAAAGTTAACCAAGGATAGTAAAAAATGTAATAAAAAGAAAGGGGATCGCATTCAACGGATACAAATGCTCTAGATATTCAACACATGAACTCTTCCACGTTTCTTAATCAAGAATTCTTTCGAGTGTGGCTTTTTGTGTAGAAGATTTCGAGCTTTCAGAAATGCTTCAAATATTGTACTCTCGCTGTTTGACCCACCGTTCAACTGCCTTGTTCTTTAAACCCGGGTTTACTCCATTAGGATGCCCTCTCAGGTTTTCATCCTAATCTTTTGTGTTAATCAAAACGCCCTTTTCGAGTTTTCACCTTGATCTCTTTTTTTTTAAGATGCCCTTTTCGGGTTTTCATCTTAATTTTCTTTTTTTCAAGTATAATATTTCTTCACAGCATCTGAGTTCACTGGATTCGGTAACTCCTTCCCATTCATCTCGGTGAGAACCAAAGCTCCACCCGAGAAAGTCTTCTTTACGACGTATGGTTCTTCCCAATTTGGTACCCATTTTCCTCGCTGGTCTTTTTGTATTGGGAGAATTTTTCTCAGCACGAGTTCTCCTTCGTGGAATTCTCTTGGCCATACCTTCTTGTCATGGGCTGCGATTATTCTCTTCTGGTACATCTGTCCATGACAGATTGCCTTTAAGCGTTTTTCTTCGATAAGATTTAGCTGGTCATATCGAGCTTGAACCCATTCTGTTTCTTCTAGTTTTGACTCCATTAAGACTCGTAGAGAGGGGATCTCAACTTCTATAGGTAGCACAGCTTCCATTTCATAGACCAGAGAGAAAGGAGTTGCTCCTGTAGATGTCCGCACAGATGTGCGATATGCATACAAAGCAAATGGTAGCTTCTCGTGCCAATCTTTATATGTCTCGGTCATTTTCCCAATAATTTTCTTAATATTCTTGTTGGCCGCTTCAACAGCTCTATTCATTTTCGGGCGATAGGGTGATGAGTTATGATTCTTTATTTGAAATTGCTCACACACTTCCTTCATTATTTTGTTGTTCAGATTCAAGGCGTTATCTGAAATGATTCTTTCAAGCAAAACATATCGAGAAATGATTTTCCTTTTAAAAAACTTGCAAACTGTAGTCTTCGTTACATTGGCAAATGAAGCGGCTTCTATCCATTTTGTGAAGTAATCAATAACCACAAAAATGAACCGGTGTCCATTAGAAGCTTTTGGGGAAATTGGCCCTATAACATCTATGCCCCACATAGAAAAAAGCCACGGAGAAGTCATGACATGAAGGGGCGAATGGGCTGCATGAATTTTATCGCCGTAAATTTGACATTTGTGGCACTTTCGTGCATAACTAATACAGTCGCTTCCCATCGTCAACCAGTAGTAACCGAGTCTCATAATCTTCCTGGCCATAGTGAAACCATTGGCATGCGTCCCACAAATTCCTTCATAGACATCTTCAAGTATTTTTCTGACTTCAACAGCATCTACGCATCTCAAGAGCACTTGATCTTTTCCTCTTTTGTACAGAACGTCCCCATCAAGAACAAATCCTACTGCCATTCTTCTGATTGTTCTTTTATCATTCTCATTTGCTTGTTCGAGATACCTTTGATTCTTGATATATTCTAAGATATCATGGAACCATGGCCGGCCATCTGGCTCTTTTTCAATGCTGAAACAATGTGCAGGGACTTCATATATGTTCATTTGCAAAGGCATTATCTCTGTTTCTCTGTTCGCTTTGAACATTAAAGCCAAAGTGGCCAGGGCATCAGCCAATTGGTTTTCTTCTCGTGGAAAGTAATTGAAAGTTATTTCTTTGAATTCTTTAATCAGTCCTGCCACTAGATCGCTGTATTTGACTAATTTAGAATCTCTCACTTCCCAATCTCCACGGATTTGGTATATCACCAACGCTGAGTCTCCGTACAATTCTAGAATTTTGACATTTCGTTTAATGGCTGCACGAAGTCCCATGATACAAGCCTCATACTCCGCTATGTTATTGGTACAAAAGAAATTCAGCCTGGCAGTGAACGGATAATGGTTCCCTTCTGTTGATACCAAGACTGCTCCAATCCCATGCCCCAATGCATTTGATGCACCATCAAAACTCATCTTCCATGACTTCTCTTGATGACCCACATTTTTTTTCTGTAATGCACATCAAGTTTTCATTTGGAAAATCAAATCTCAATGACTCGTATTCCTCTATTGTTCGAGTTGCGAAGAAATCAGCTATTGCACTCTCTTTTATTGACTTTTGGCTCACATAGACGATGTCGTATTCTGATAATAGGATCTGCCATCGTGCCATTCTTCCTGAAATTGCAGGTGATTCCATCATGTACTTTATTGGGTCCAGCTTTGAAATTAACCATGTCGTATGATACAACATATATTGCCTGAGCCTTCGAGCTACCCAAACCAATGTGCAATAGAATTTTTCAATTGACGAATATTTTGCCTCATACTCTGTGAACTTTTTGCTGAGATAGTAAATCACCTTTTCTCTTTTTCCCGACTCATCATGTTGCCCCAGTACACAACCCATTGAATTTTCAAACACAATCAGATACAATATTAACGGTCTTCCCGGAGTTGGCGGTACTAATACCTGGGGACTAGATAAGTATTGTTTTATCTTGTCAAAAGCCACTTGGCACTCCTCGTTCTATTCTCCCGGATTATATTTTCGAAGAAGTCAAAAAATTGGGTCACAGTGGTTGGTAAGTTGAGCAATGAACCGAGCGATGTAGTTCAATCTCCCTAAAAATTCTCTGACTTCTTTTTGGGTACGCAGAGGTGGTAGTTCTTGTATGGATTTTATTTTATCTGGATTAACTTCAATGCCTCTCTCGCTGACGATGAAGCCTAGCAATTTTCCCGAGGTAGCCCCAAACGTACATTTGGCTGGATTAAATTTCAACTAGAACTTTCTCAGTCTTTCGAACAACTTCCTAAGGTTCCCAATATGCTCTTTTTCCCCCTTAGATTTGGCGATCATATAATCGACGTAGACTTCTATTTCTTTGTGCACCATGTCATGAAACAATATCACCATGGCCCTCTGATATGTTGCCCCAGCATTCTTTAATCCGAGTAGCATTACCTTATAATAGAATGTTCCCCACTTCATTACTAAAATAGTTTTCTCCATATCCTCAGGAGCCATCTTTATCTGATTATAACCCGAGAATCCATCCATGAACGAAAACAATGAATGTTTGGCTGTGTTATCCACCAATGTATCGATGTATGGCAAAGGAAAATTATCCTTAGGACTTGCTCGATTTGGGTCACGATAATCCACACACATTCGTCCTTTGCCGTCTTTCTTCGGTACTAGGACTATGTTAGCCACCCATTCGTGGATATTTGGAGACTTGCAGGAAGCCAGCATCAAATTGTTTCTTGACTTGTTCTTTTATTTTCAACAGCATTTCAGGTCTCATCCGTCTTAGCTTCTGTTGAATGGGTTTGCATTCTGGTTTCAGTGGGAGTCTATGGACCACTACATCATCATCTAATCCTGGCATGTCCTGATATGACCATGCAAATACATCTTTGTACTCATGAAGTAAAGCGATCAAATTATGTTTGGTGTTATCTAAAATGGAGGTCCCGATCTTCTCTTATTGCCTCTTTTCTTCATTTCTCAAGTTTACTATCTTAATAGATTCTCGATGAGGTAGAATCTGTTGATCTTCTTGTTCTACCATTCTTAGTAAGTCAGGAGACGAGACATAGTCATCAATATTTTCCTCAGCTTTGAACTCTCCTAAACAAATAGCTTTCTCAAAATCGATTTCAAGACTTGTAACGGGTTTGTTCAAGTCGTTAATATCTGAGCACCTAGAAGTTGATGTGAGACCAACAAGCATAATGGCATGATGTGAGATATATGCAATGACAGACTGTGAGAAGAGGGAAAAATTATGAAGTTAATGAGAATGAAAAGACCATGACAAAATGCATTTCCATTGATGTTCATTTAAATGATAAAGAGCAAACCATAAGCTCTTACAAAAGAATCTCTATTATTACTTAGGGACACACAAAAAGAAGAGTGTTAACATTGAGCATTACTCTGGAGAAGACTTAGAAACTACAAGGAGATCCAAAGCAGTCTAATTGTTCAAAATGAATCCAGGAGGACAAGGGCGTATCATTGAAACATTTTTAATTGCATCATTTCATTTGTCAATGACATTTATACTGACATTTTGAAGACCCGTTTCAATTAATAACAGCATGCTTCGTGGATTATCATGCCCGAGGTATATCATTCCTGCAGATGTAAATGTTTTTGACAAATGAGGGTACGTTATGTGCTCCCATTCCAATTCTCGGCCTAAGGCTCTTGAAACCCTCATTTCTTGATCTTTCTGCCACTGTTTTCTTCTTTGTCGTATATCCGGATGGAACCTTAAACCATGTCGAGCCTTATGAGGCACTGGTTTTAGAGCTCTAACTATCCTTTGCTGATATCTTCTCAAACCTTTCCTCGCTCGGGCTCCCTTTCCCACAGTCAGCTTGATTCCCATATTGGTATTCCTTGACAGCTTAGGCATGAGAATTCTATTTGCTTCAGCAACAAACATAGCATTGATAAATTCGAGGGATCAGAAGGAACATTCTACTGCATCTTTACTTACTTCGAGGTATGGTGCATCAGCAGAGATAGATGCGACAATGTCTTCTTCACCCGCGATAGTGACCAAACAACCATCCATGATAAACTTTACTTTT
Organism: Gossypium anomalum; assembly: GCA_025698475.1. NCBI lineage: Eukaryota > Viridiplantae > Streptophyta > Magnoliopsida > Malvales > Malvaceae > Gossypium > Gossypium anomalum. Next base: position 89,327,728 of record CM046961.1, read on the forward strand.
TGATGGAGAGATGAAGGAACTGCCCTAGCAGAATTGATCCAGAGCCTTCCTAAAAGGCAATTATATGAGGGTGTAATGTCCATGACCTGGAACTCGACATCATATATATAGGAGCCCACTTCTAGAGGGATATCGATCTTTCCCATGACTTCTCGTCTTGTCCCATCGAATGCCTTTACTGTGGAGTGACAAGGTCTTAGATAAGACAGGTCAATTGGAATTCTAGAAAGTGTGGCCAAAGGCATGACATTAAGTGCAGACCCATTATCAATGAGCATATTCAGTATTATGTAACCCTTACAACGGGTTGTGATGTGCAATGCTTTTACAGAGCCCCTACCATTTGGCGGTATTTCGTCATAGCTAAAAGAAATAAAATTATCCGCATTCAGGTTATTCACCCACCTATCCAGCTTTTCAACAGATATATTATTTGCCACATAAGCTTGATTTAACACTTTTAGCAAAGCATTCCGGTGTGGTTCTGGATTCAACAGTAGAGACAATACCGAGATTCGTGCTGGTTGTTTATTTAATTGTTCCACAACATTATATTCACTATGCTTGATGAACTTCAAGAATTTATGTGCTTCCTCCTCATTCACAGGCTTTTTAATTTCTTGTTCGGACGGAGTCTCAAGTTTGACCTCGGCCTCATGCATTGGTGCATTTCCTTTCTGCTTCACATCATTAATCTTCTTCATTGGTTCGACCATCTTAGAATAACACCTCCCACTGCGGGTGAAGTGTCCTACTTCACCAACATTTCCAGTCATGGCTTTGGATTTTTCATCTTCAGGTGTGATAATGTTGACATCGTATTTCCATGGTACTGCCTTGTTGTCTTTGTAAGAGAAAGGAGAGGGTACTTCAATTATCATCTTTGGTTTCACTTGCTCTTTTTTTGCATCGTAATAAATCACCAATGGTCGATCGGCACTATAAGGGAGTCCTGATGATTGATTATCAGAAGTGCATATTTCTCCTTCGTCTGCCTCTTCCATTTTGTTAAAGATCTCGACTTCCTTGTTGTCCATCATATCTTGAAGTAATTTTCTGAATCCTTCACAAGATTGGATATCATCCTCCTTGATCCCACAAAACACTGATTTTTTGTATTTCGTTCTTTAAAAATTCTATTGGGGTGACAGAATAGCCCTTTTTCAACCATTACCTCCCAAATCTTTCACAGCGGTGTCTTTATTTTAGAAACACAACTTCTAGTACGCTACTTGTCTTCTTGTGTCACTTCGCTCACGTTTCGTTCAGTGTGGTTAGGGAGTGGATTACTAGCTGTACTGCCAGTACCATCAAATCGTAGAATGCCTGCATCAATAAGACCTTAAACTATCCTTTTAAAAGCCAAAAAATTTTCTGTAGAATGCCTCTAGTTTCCAGCGTGGTACATGCAACTAGCAGTAGGATCATACCATTTTGGGTATGGAGGCTTCAGGGGTGCCATATAATGCGGGGATATTAATTATTTTTCTAACAGTTTTGGGTACAACTCTCCGTATGACACGAGAATCGGGGTGAACTAGGGTTTTTCAAGATTGGATCTTGTCGGTCTTTATTCATTTTTGGGTTGGCTTTGAGCTGGCACGGTATTTGGTGGGAACATGGTGACTGGTCTTTGGTTATTTATGGCGTAAACGGGGTAAAAAGGGTAATGAGGTGGTGCTTGATAATAAGGGCTTTGGGGAGGAAAATAGAAGTTTGGAGGTGGGCGATATCAAGGTCGTGGATGGATTGGGTAAGGATTAAAAGTATGGTGGCTCCCAGTTCCCACCATATGGGTTTTTGGCTCTTTTTTCTTCATAGGCGCTACCCTTTTTGAGCTTTCGAGACCTTCCATCCTTCCAATCTTGATGGCATTCTCTATAAGTTTCCCGGATATTACAATATCCACAAAGTCTTTCGTGGCACTTCCTACCAGCTTATCATAAAATGATGCTTTCAAAGTGTTGATGAAGAGGACCATTATCTCAGTTTTAATTAATGGGGGTTCTACTTAGGCCGAGATATCCCTCTACCTTTGTGCGTATTGCCTAAAATTTTCCGTCGGCTTCTTTTCCATCATTTGTAGAGTCAGCCGATCAGGCACCATGTCAGATACATGTTTGTATTGTTTACAAAATGCTGATGCCAAGTCTTTCCATGATCAGATCTTTTCTCTACTAAGTTGATTGTACCATCGAAGAGTCGATCCGACCAAGCTATCTTAAAAATAGTGTATGAGCAACTTATCTTCATTCACGTAGCCCGTCATTTTTCGACAAAACATGACAAGATGCACTTTTGGACATCTCGTGCCATCATATTTTTTGCAATCTGATACTTTGAATTTTGGAGGCAGAACCAGATCGGGCACCAAACTGAGCTCTTTGGCACTCAATGCAGAGAGGGTTTCAGTACCTTCTATCGCTTTAAGTCTTTCTTCTAAACTCCTATACTTATCCCGGGCATCATGATCATCTATTTTCAACCTGGGTATTTCTACCGGATCATCCAAATCTGGAACAATTGGATCAGCAGTATTAGCTCCTGGGTTCGATACGAATATACCTTGCCCTAGATGAGCAGGAGGTACGGGTCGTTGCTCGAGGCTTGTAGGTTCCCCTTGAGGATATCCTCTTTGCGTTGCATGGGCATGAGGTGGAGTGAATCCTGGAGGATAGAGCGGATCCTGATTGTGATTAGTTCTTGGCTGAGACTCCATAGTGTCAGGGCCCTGCATAGGTCCTTTTCCTTTGACCAAAGCTGTCATTATCTCCATCATTTTGGCCATCTGACCTCTTTGTTCGAGCGATTCCGCTCAAGATCTTACCATTAGATCTCTCGTCTCCTGCTGTGATTTGCCCAACTACTCTTGCAGTTCTCTTTGCGCTCTTTCCATCCTTTCAATTCTCTCATTGAATTTGGCCTCCATAGTTTTAGCTCTTAGATGCGTTTTATAAGAATGGCGTGATTCCAAACTTGATATGTCATAACTGCGGGTTAAACGATTTTAACCTCAGTGAATAATTATGGGATATGTACATGTAATGAATGGATGAATGAATAAATGACAAATAAATGTTGAATAAATGACGAATGAATGTTAGTCATGAATAAATATGCAAGAATTTGGTGTTGATTTCAAGATAGCCCCATACTTAGGCATTTCATTTATCAAAAGAGTCTATTACAAAACGTTTTGCCTTTTTTTTTATTTGATAGTTACACAAATTTCCTAGCCACATCGCTTTGTTTCTTCACTCACTCTAAGAACTCTAACATGCTTGATCTTTGGGTTGGAGGGAATTGGCAACTAAGAGCTTCGGCTTCATCTGATAATTGCACAACTTGCATAGTCGCTTGGCGAACTTCATTGATAAAAAAGCCAAGTTGCATTTCTTTTTCTTGGAGAGCTCTTTCATAAGTGCGAGTGTCTCTGTCATATTGATCATTCTTTTCTTCTAGAGTTTTTAGAAGATTATCCAACTGTTGCTGACGAGCTTACAGTATATTTTCTAAATCTCGTATTTTCCTTCTTAACTCTTGACGTTTGGACTGACTGGTCACAAATTCAGTAGTCACAGTTTCATACTCAGCATTTTTCCTTCTTAATTTTATCATAGCATGCGCAGCTTTTTCCTCTTATTTCTTTGCTTTCCCTTTCCAGAATTCCATCCCACCTTTGATGTTACTAATTTCTTCCTTCCATTCTGCTGACGACTTGCCCAACCCACTATTTTTATAATGTTTCTTAATTTCTTGTTTTCCAAATGAAGGTCCCTTAAGTCATTTCTCACGATCTCAGCTTTTCTTAGAATTTTCGCGGTTTGGGACTTTTCAATCTGAACATCAATCTTTAGTTGGTAGTTTTCCTCTTGAAGAGAGCTGATATCATGTAACAACTTAGCCTTTTCACGTTCAAATTCATGTCTCGCTACTTCCAGCTCGGATGGCATTTCTTCTAAGAAAGGGTTCTGGAAAGTGTAATTCGTCGATGAGACTTGTTGACTATTCACTCGTCGTTTTCTCCATATGTCATAATCTTGAGTGATGGTATCAGTGTAGAGAGCTAACTCTATTAGGTGAATTTTCTTCCAAGACTTTGCAGTATCTCAGACTCTTTTCATGTAGCCTTCACCCGTAAAGGTGAACTCTGATTGTGTCAATCCTCCGGTAGCGGGTATGAGCTGTCGTGAAGCAAACTGCCTTTGAACCATTACTGGAGCGTATTCGATTCCTCCCCATAATCCGAGTAAAGGCACCCAATCTTGGCTTCCGAATTTATATATCAGAACTGAAGGACGGATCCGTGGTGCTCTCTAGGTTATATCTTCAGTGCGAAAGTTTTGAAAAACTGAAACCCAGTGTTGCTCGGTGACATCTTTTGGCCAATTTTTCTCATGGTGAACTTTCAATGGGGCGAATATTTTTGAAAACATGTGGAAAGGTGTGCGCTCCACTTTCCAGAAATGGCTTAGAGTCCAGACATTAAGTAACTGTGCACATCCAATAAAACGTCCTTCCCCTTTTCTCCTGCAACTACTCAGAGATCTAAAAGTCTCAGCCAAGATAGTTGGGACGGGGTTGATCCTTTGCCCCAACCTTTCGAAGAAATCCACTACCGCGACTTCTATATGCCCCAAGACCTTTGGGAAGACGATCAATCCGTAAATGGCCAAAGTAAACAGATCCATTCTCTTCGCAATATCTGGATGATTTTGAACTAAGTCTCGCAGAGAAAACCACGGAACACAACTAACTTCATTCTTTTTCTTTATCTATTTTTTAGCCTATATATCAGTCATTCCGGTCAACCTCACTAGTTTTTTCTTGAAAGTCATTGGTTTAGGCTCTTTCACATATATCTTGTTGAACTATACATTGTTAACACGAAGCAAAGCAGCATATTCTTCCATGGTCGGAGTCATATCTTCATGATTGAAAGTGAAACATTGGTACGCTGGGTCCCAGAATCGAACCATGGCTTGAATCAGCTGTTCGTCTACATTGACGGCGATCAAGTGAGCTATATCCCCGTACTTTTTGGTAAAGATGCCCCTAGTGTCTGAATCCCACTGTTTCCAAATCTGAGTCAAATTTTTGAGGTTATTCTGACGAGCATTTGAAGTTACTTGCTCGGGAAGATTGGAGATGCATCCTTCCGTTAAACTGTCCCCTTTCGCTTTCTGAGTTTTCAAAGACCAGTCCCAAACCATGACACTTTTCTCGGTTACTTGTGTAATCGACTCCTCCATCAGAAACCCGTTTTTCGCAACCAATCTCTAATAAACACCTTCCTAATCAAGATGCCTATGATGCATGATGAAAAACAAAAATAAAGACAAACAACCTTGGTTAGTAATCACAACAAATATGAACTGAGAAAAATTATGGAAACTTCAACAAATTAAACTACCCGGTTCAATTCTTTTGCATAAACAGTGTAAATGTAAAGGAAATGAAAGGCAAGAGGCGTTTCTCCTGTGTACTTTTTTTGGTAATTATTAATGGACAGAGGTTCGGCATGACTCTAATTAGGTGGCTCGTATGGTTCACTATATACGGTTTCAGTTCTAGACAGGTACTCGAATTATCCGTACGATAAAATTGAATTAAAAACAGAGTTTAGGGGGAAATCTGAAATAAAAAAGAAGAAAAAATGACCTATTTCAACGCGCACAAAAAGTGGGGGGACTAAAAACGAAATAAACGCCTCCAACCAAAACGCGCAGCAGCATTGGGGACCAAATTGGAAAGCACAACAAATTGTAGGGCCAAATTAAAAGCACAATAAATCTGATTTCGAAACCATAAAAAAGCGGAGGGGCTAACAGTACAATTAGCCCCTCCAATGAAAAAACACACGGATCTTTGGAGCAGGTCGGGTCAACACGCGGGTCGCATCAAAACGACGTCGTTTTGAGGTTAAAGGGCAGCCCCCAAAACGACGCCGTTTTGGGAGAATATAAAAGGCCCAAAATTTTTTAAAAATTCATTTGCAGCAGGGAAAGAAAAAAAAGAAGAGGGAGAGGGAGCTGGGGCGATTTTCGGCCATAAGGCCGGTCGCTAGACCTCCACCGGTCGCCGCCGCCGGCCACCGTGCACGGTGGCCGAAAAAGGTAAAAATTCCTTTTTTTTATTTTTTATTTCCTTTTATTTATTTATATATAAATGAAAAAAAAAGAGGTGAGAAGAATTATATAGAGGAAAAAAATTTTGAAATGTATATATAAAGAAATAAAATCGCCTTTAGCTCCTGATTGGATTCTATTTTTGGATCGTTTTGTTGTTTTGATTATGTTCTCTTGATCTTTTTATTTTGAAAACTGTTTTTATCTTTTTTCTATTGATGATAAAACCACCGAACCTACAATGGTTTGTTCATTCGGCTTTTATAGCCTGTTTACAGGTTATTTCCTATTATTTGCTGTCTTTTCTCTTTATTGTCTTGCAGGTGCAACTTGTTTTGAGTTCATTGACCGACATGGGCGAAGGGGCGTGTGTGGCGCGCGTCGACGGTGGATGGGACAAGGGCAGACCTAGGTATGACGCACTTAGGGTTTCTTTTGTTATTTTTCTGATTTGTTAGTTGGGCTAAATGGGCTAGGGTTAGGCATTTTTTTTTTGGGTTGTTAGATTTAAATTGGGCTGTTTAGTTTTGTATTGGGTTTAAGGATTTTGAAAGGGGATTTGGGTAGTTGGGTTTTTGGGTTTATGTAATTGGGTTAAGTGGGTTTGTTATTTTATAGGCCAAAATTGGCCTACAACAAACATCTTTTGTCTTGTTTACTTTTCTACACTTTACATTTCCTATGCTTGAAGTAGTTGAAATTAGTCTTGGCACTATTTGTGGCACTGCTTATTTCTGCATTCGAATATTAATTTTGTAACCTCCCCAACCTGTTCCATATGCTATGACCGAATTATGGAAGTCGCATTAGCCACTGAAATGACCCAGTAAAACATTCAGTTTTTGGAAAAGCCAGTAAAGCCCATTTTGTAAAGTATTCAAATTTTACAATTCTCAATTTTAGTTCAGATAGTCTAAAACAATCATTTAGGGAACAATTTTAGTAACTCAAACATGTAATAGGTTTAAATTAATGAGTTTCAAATCTCCCCAAAGGGTATTGATACCAGATAGAAAAGTATCGATACTTAAATCAGTATTATTATGGTTTGAGCAATCTGCCAATTTTGAAGTTTATAAAACGTGATCAATTGGTATTGATACTTTTATAAGTATCGATATCAATTTGACATTCTGTTTGTTTTGAAAATTGTTTTGTACAATCAAAGTATCAATACTTTTCATAAGGGCGGTAAAAATTGCTTTTTAAAAACTATTAAGCATTAGTTTGAAAAACTTGTATCCATTTAACCCGTTTAAGGAAAATGCTAATTTATTTTAGTAAAAAAAAGTTGTTAGAAAAATATCATTTATAATTATTTTAAAAATAGTTTAACAGTCTTGAAGTTGATAACCAGATTCAAGTTTTATGATAAAAATGAATAATGCAAAATCCCCAAAAACTTAAGAGTAATAGAGTCCATGACACAACCTGTTAAACAAAACAAAACCAAGCAGTATTTATAAAGTAGTTTAAAATACATTTTTAAGTAAAATCCGTTAGCAGTGCTCTGAGTGCCGAGTCCGAGCCCTAAACTCATGAGTTATCTGGAAAGTTGGGAAAACTAAAAAGTAAGCTATGAAGCTCAGTGTGGTCTTAACACATAAGCAATAACTATATAAAACAATAATTAAAATGATACAAGTTTGCAATATTCAATACATATCAGATTATCAGTCTCATGGTGATATTAGTAAGCATACAATATACTTGATTCACAGTGCAATTTTTCCTACCCATCCATCCACTACACTTTACAGTAAGAGTTCCCCAGAACTCGTCCAACCCTACACACCAAACAATAATTTGCTAGCGAATCATCAATAAAATATAAATTATAGATAAACCACCAGTAATTATACGAATGAATTGCTAATAGAGTGATCGACGAACCGGTCCTGTAACAGCCTATTTTATAGTGGTGTCGAAAACAATGGTTTTGGGACCACAATTCTGACGTATCAGCCTGTAAATGTTAATTATTTAATATTTACGAGGTAATTAGTGTCGTATTAAAATTTGGTTTAGAAATTTTAATGTTTGATAGGTTAATTAAAGACAAAGGACTAAATTATAAAAAAAAGCAAGTCTATTGTTATTAGTGTTTTAGTGCCAATTGGGTGTTTAAGTAAAATAGAATGGTTTAATACGACAATGAAGCCATTTCTTATTTAGTGGACAATAAGTAGGTAAAAATTTGAATGAAAATGTGTTAGTTAATGGCAATTTTGTAATTATATTAAAAGATGAAACAAATGAAAATGCAAGAAATTTGTATTATCTTCTTCATTTTGGAGTGAATGCGAAACACCATTGTTTAGAGAGGAAAAAGTTTTGGCTTTGCTCATCTCTTTGCATGTAAGTCCATTTCTCACACGTTTTTCATGAATTTTATATTTTTGATATCATTTTAGCTTAATTTAGCTAACCTGGGGGTTAATTTATAAAACTGTTAAAAGTTTTGAAAGATGCCATTAATGAGTTTATTATGTTTTTGAAGTTTAATGGTAGATTATTAAGCCTGGTTGTTAAAAAAAAATATTTTGTAAAGTAAATTTGTATAGTTTTGAGTTAGGGATTTAATAGATAAAATGTGAAATTGGAAGGATTTTCTTAAAAAATTTAGGGGCTGTTTATATAGGGTTGAATGTTTGGCAAAAACAGGTATATGTGGTAATTAGGAAAACTAGCTTGTTCTAATATTAAGGATTAAATTGAATTAAATGTAAAAGTTTGGTGTAAATGTGAAAATTTGTAAATAGGAAATAAATTGTACTAAATTGAATGCTATATGAGACCAAAGCAAATAAATTGAAATAAACTATTTTATAGATCAAGAACAAGTAGATAACCGAGGAAAAGTGTCGAATAGTTCCTAAATTTTGCTAATTCTGCATTTGGCCCTAGTAAGTTCATTCGGTTTATTTTGATATATATTTTTCAATATGACTTGGATAAGAATTTAGTTGTTGATTGTTAAATTAAATATTTCGATGTTGAATTAGTATGAATGGAACTAACAAATTGTTGGACCTTGGTTTAACGATAATATCTCCTGAGCTGATGAATGTAGGATAAAGTACGATTGGCATGCCAATAGGTTATAGCCCGCACGGTATGAGGATTGATTTGAGATGAGACGATGATTTCTGACATGTGATATTACACTTAATATATCGAAGTCCAATATTTGTTATAGGCTATCGCGATATATTACAATGATTCTGGCCTGTTACTGGGGGTGGATATAAAGCCTTTGAGCTTGACACTTAGTGCCTAGGCGTGTTTTCAGAGGGATGTTAGCCTACGGGCTAGGCACTTGGTGCCGATGCGTGTTATCGATTGGATTGGATCGTTTGAGCGTTTGGCATGTTTTGGATGGATAACTGTACTCATATTTGTATACAGTTCATGGGGCAATGTTCCTTGTGTTAAATGTCTTGCTATTAATTTGTTGAAAGATTATTCATGAATCTCCTGATAGCATTGTGTCTTGATAGTAAATGATCTCATATTTGTTTATGCATAAACTCACCCGTTATGGATTGTGGTTGACAGGAAACTCTGACTTTTAATCTTGTTATTAAAATTGTTACGTTTAATTCGATAAGCTTTATTATTTTAACCGTTGAACTTACTAAGTTCTAGTAAAGCTTACTCGTGTTCTTTTCTATTCCTTATAGATAACATTTTGTGGAGTCGAGCAATCAGATCAACTTGAAGATCACACTATCCAGATACATTTTGGTAGACTTTGATAGGTTTGTTTTGGGTTATATGGCATGTAATAGGTGTTTTTGTATATGTTTAGATACTTATTAGAAATATTATGTTTTAAGTTTGGTATAAGCTTACTTGTGTATGTTCCTTTAATCTTGGTGTGAATATGTTTATATAAAGTTTTTCTGGTCATGTGATATAAACCTTATTTAAGTGTTTGAATCATGATGTGAATGATTAAGAAGAAATGATAAGTTTAGCATGAGTTTTATATATGAACTTATAAATTTGAATGCAAATTAGTTGATGTGTCAAGTGAATTGAGGTTGATAATTGAATTGTGGTGTCAATGATGACACATTAGTTAAGCACTTAGGTTGATTGTTTTGCTATGTTTTAGGCTTGTTTAAATGTGTTTTTAAAGTATGAAAATGGTTTATTTTTATTTGGCTTGGAACCTAAGTGTTGGATGAAAGTTTGCCTTGTTTTAGAAGTTTTTTAAGGTGCACACAGCCTGGGCTATTCCACACGGCCATGTGTCTTATTAATTTTTAGGTGCAATAGTTTTCACATGGTCATAGTTAGTTACATAATTTGGCCACAAAGGCGTGTGGAGAAGCCACATGGCCTGGGTTATTCTACATGGCCATGTGACCCATGTTTCCAAAATTTTTATATTTTTGCATACTTTTTTTTGTTTTGATTCAAATTAGTGCGGATTGTTCTCAAACTATTTTTAGGGTCCCTTAAATTCAATTTAAGGCCCGTAAGTGTATTTTACCCTAATTTTTATAAGCTATTGAATGTTTTCATTTATTTTATATTTTTATTTTTGTTTGATGATAAATGTCACAGTGCATGATTGTAACACTCAGTAACCCCAATCCAAATGACAGTGAGAGAGTTAAGGGTGTTCTGAGATCCAACATTATATGCCCATCATCGCTTTCTTCAATAACCTAGTCCCATGCATTAATGACATGCTATTAATAATCAGTGACAGTATCAACATGTTATCAATATGAAAACAGTGACAATTTAACTTATATACAATAACAGTGGGGCATACGTCAACAGAATTTGCAATATCATCATAGAAACAACATCACAGTTTCACCCAACATCACAATTTCATAAATTGATAATATATTAATATCATACTTACGATTTTTTGGCAACTTAACTACAGTTGCAATCCTTTCAGATTTGATAATTTTCATCACAATTGGATTCATACACCAAGTTATTCAATATTTATTTAAAAATAACAGCAACCAAGTAACCATTATAGCACATACACAATCGACAAGGCCTACACACACACAAAACTCTACTGAGTTAAGGCACACACTTTCACCACAAGCCCATAATGATATATGCACGGGAATGACTGAAGTGCATTCGAGTTCATTAAGTGGACCAAACTCCAAGTTGCCCGTTTCAAGAGAGGATCCAATTAAAATTCTCATCGAGTTAAAATTCTCATCGAGTTTATAACACATGCTAGATCAAAGAAGTTTAAAGAGGTGATGATGGGCTGGTTCAGCAAGTTTGGGCTAAACATGAGATGTCCAACCCTTATTGGACCCAAAATAACGTCCCAAGTCCATGCAATGTTTTGCATGTGGCTGTTTGTTTAGTTTAATTAATTCTACAACTTTTAATTATGTCTTATTTATTATATATGTATCTTTAATTAATGTCTTGCATTATTAATCTACAGTTTTTAATTGTGACATGCACTATGTGTTCTGCATTTAATAAAGTCATGCATTATATAACTCTTATATTAGTTAAGTTTGCATCATAAATTATGACATGCATTATGTAACTCCCATGTCAGTTAAAGTTTGCATTATTAAATTAAGTCATGCATTAAGTAACACATTTGTTCATTTAGTTTACATCTTAAACCATGCATTTAAGCATCTTAGTTGTTAAATATGTTTGAATTTGTTTATATAAGTATGTTATTTAATTTGGCTATTACTTTTTAATGCATAAGTTATAGTGTGTTTAATTTTTATTAAATAAATTAATTATGTGTTCAATAGTTTGTTGTAGGAAAGTCCAAAAAGCTGGTCACATATTTTAAAGCTACAATAAGGCTGTTCGTTTGCCAAGAAGAATCAAATGCTGTTACATTCAAATGGTTGTTCAGTTTTGGCATAAAAGAGTGTGAATTTGGTCACTTAATTGCTAGTGCAGAAAAGGAGTTTTTTTGTGGATATTGAAGCACACAAAGCTCATTATGATGGCTGTTCAAATGGACCAAGAGTGACTCTTCAAGTCTGATCAATTTCATGCACTCAAAGCTAGTTATGATGCCAATTAAAGAGATGAATACACAAGCATTAAGGGATTTGGTTATGGGGAAAATAAAGGGACATCAAGCAGCATATTTAAAGGACCATTAAGCCTTCATCAAGTGAAGAGGCATGACTTTTTAGCTATGCATGAATCAAGTAAAAAGGCATAACTTTTTGGTTGCCCATCAAGAGTTATAACCGAAATTTAATATTTTGTTAATAGTTGGTATGAATGTCAAATTTGAATAGTCATATTAGTGCCTATAAATAGCTTGTAAAAGGACATTGTTAAGGGAAGACTATGATGAATGAATGTTGAATGAATATTTTAGAGTTATTCTGAGCATTATATATCATTATACTCCTTGTGGCATCAAACCTTTTTCTTTTGAACTTATCACTTCTTTTCTTTCTTTGTTCTAAAGTGTGGCATTCTAACATATTGTTGGTTCCTATTTTCCTAAATAGCGGGTCACAGTTTACTTCTTCTTGTTCAAAGACTTGATTGTTATTTCACTATATAGAAATTGGGTCACGATCTTTCATATCGTTGGTTCATTTCTAAGTGTCCATTTTGTGGAAGTTATCCATCCAACACCATTTCCATCCTTTCCATTGAATCAATAACCAATAATCCCATTTTCACCTTAAAGTCTATTTCGAAATGATACAACATTAGACGATCTGGCAATTCGACATCTTGTAATCAAATTCACGATTACAAGCACGCATCATATAACCACTTCACTCCACCGGTGTTTTCCTACAGTTCAGATCTAATCTAATTCTCCCAGATCCGCTCCTTCAAACGTCAAACACATGACATCAAAAATTGGCGATATGGATTTTCAACAAGATTCGAAAGTGATCGATTAAGCAAGACGAAAAGAATAACATAACTCAATTGTACAACAGGAAAATGAGATCTAACCATTGAAGTAGATCACACTTATTAACATACGACAAAAGATAACAGAAGTTTTCGTTGACGGATCAAAACACCAAAGAAGTCCGAACAAATAAGGTGATTTGATAAGGGAAATGCAAAATACGATAGCAACAAGGTGGTAAAAGGGGCGACGACTAGGAAGTAAAGAGAGGAAGAGGAAAAGGAAAAGAAAATAAGAGAAAATGGAAGAGAAGAGAGGAGAAGGGAGAGGTGATGCAAGGAGGAAAAACAGAGAAAGTAGAGAGAATTAGGTTAAGAGAGGCAACGGTAAACTAGGGATGTGAAAAGAGGAGCAGACCAAAGAAAAGTATGATTATATACTAGAGTTGGGTGGCACATTAGGGTTTTCTACACTAGAAACTACGAAGGTATCGATACGTATTAGACAAGTATCGATACTTACACAAGTATCGATACAGTTTACAACATTTTAACAGACTAAGCCCAAACAAAATCTCAATTACACACTCCAACTAAGAATTAAAATAAATTCAATAATTACAAATTTAATCTGGAAATTTAACCTACATTTCAGGACGTGATAAATTTGGAGCCAACAAATATCAAATATTCAACATAGAAGTTTAAAACTTATATAAACATTTAATTTTTAAATTTATGAAAGTACATTTTTCATACTATATAAATTATATAAAATAAATAATTTAATATATATAAATTAAAAAAATCCAGATTAAAAGTTGATTGATCATCACTAGTGAATGCTCAGTGCTTATGTGACTTTTTATGTTACATATCTCTATGTGTGTACTTTAGTTAAAACTAAATTATTCGATAAATCAAATTAGTTTAATTAATCAACTAACCACTGAAATTAATTCAATTGGGTTCGATTAAATTTTTTATGAAAGTTCAATTATCAATTAATTCGGTCTAAAAACATGTAATTAACATTATTAACCCATTAAACAAAATTAATAACATATTATATGTTTGTAAGCTCATATATATATATATATATATTGTGTAAGCATATATATAATATATCTATAAGCCCAATATATTAACCACATTTCCCCCTTCTTCATTCTTTTCAAGTTCAACAACATTTTGTTTTAAGCCTTCAACATATATATATTTTCCTTTTCCTTTTCATTTTGAAATATAATCACAATTCAGACCTTTCTTTTATTTTGTATAACTTTGTGATTTATGTTGCAAATTGATGTTAGCTTTGCTTCTATCTTGTGTTTGTGCTATCATTAAAATTGTAATAATTAGTTTGATATGTTCGTTGAGTGAACGCTAATTATGTTTTTAGTTTAGTGTTGTCATGAATATTGTTTTTAATGTAATATTTATTATATATTTAATGTAATGTTTTTAATTTAGTGTTGCTGTTGTGTTATTTGTTGATTTTGACTTGTTTTAAATTTGTTTGAACAAAAAAAAAAACATGTTATAAGTTTGGATTAATCGATTGAATTGGCTAAAATTAATTTGGTTTGGTTAATAATTTTTGAAAAATTTTAATTTTGTTAACAATTAAGAGTTTTGAAACTTTGATTAATTCGATTAACCATTTGAATAAACCGTTTGAACATTCTTAATGATTGAGCCACATCATTGTTGACCATCGTCAACAAACAATTGATTGACAAAGGTGCCAATATAAGGGGAAAAAAAGCAATTTAAGTACCACTTTAACAGTTTTTTAGGTACCAATATGGAAAAGTGAATAAAGTGTTTAGGTACCAATTTGTCATTAAAGGGAGAAATATAAAAAAATACTTTTGAGTAAAAAAAAAAAAGTGAATTTAATTATTTTATATTTTTTGTATTTTTATATTTTTAAACTTTAAATATTTTTTTAATTTTATAGCTTTTAAATTTTTGTATAAAAAATTAAATTATTTATTAATAAAATATATAAGAGATATATGTAAAATGTGATATAAGTAAAATTAATTGACTTGTTGTTATTAATGCTACCTTAATAAAAATATTAGAATTTAACAATGATTTGTTAAATTTAATAATAAAAAATTTAATAGAAAAAAATTCGGATAAAAATACGTCATCGCTTTAATTGAGTTGGTGGCATGGATTAGAGGGAAAACACTAATATATCATTTCTTTCTTTTAAGAAAATAGTATTATTAATAGAAACTATGAACAATAATAACACAAAGACATGATATATAATACAAACCATAAATAAATCACTACAAACTAATACATAAATCCTATGTCTTTTAAATAATTTAAAAAAAGAGAATGACAAATTCACAGTAACTGCAAGATTGGAATAATTTAGAAACAGACTGGAGATGTATCAACTTGATTAAATCTTTAAAATTTGCATCCTAGCCTAACCATTATTAAATCAATTTAACGATGAACACCGAGCAACCAGGAAAAAACTGCTAAAAATCTCAAGAAATCCACATCAATGATACACAAAAGACTAAGTCTCAGATGGTCTATCCTCGTTATCTCAAATCTATCACCATTACTATATTTTATTATGATAAAACCCTTTGAGAACGGTTCCTATTAGATTTAATGACGCCCTTATATTGAAAAATCTTTATACACACCAGAACTTGACTAAAAACTAAAAGTAAAAATAAAACCATATATGCTTTCAAAGATAATAGACCGGACAAAACAAAAATCATGAAACTGGGGAGAAAAGAACTTGATTAAAAATTAAAAGTAAAAATAAAACCATATATGCATGGACAAAATAAAAATTAAGAAACTGTAAAAAAAAAAAAGTGTTGGAAAAATTGCGACCAGCAACCAGTATAAAAGCCGCCGCGGCATATGAAATAAGGATTTAGTTTGAAAAAATTGAGTGACTAAACGAATACTAATGTACCGTTTCTTGTAAATGATAATGGATTGTATTATGATAGTGATTTTATATCTTCATATTTTTACCATTCACCTATAATCATCTAACATAACCTAATATTTATAATGGTACGATGATGAGCATAATTACACAACAAGAGAAACAAAGTTGATAGAAGGTAGAGAGAAAGTTAAAACAGGAAAAACTTAGGATGGAAGATTATGCGTTGTCGTTTTCGTGCATAATCACCAGCAAAGCTACAATGAAGGCATAGTCCACCTCTGGATAAACTTTTATTTTGAAACATTCTTTGCCCTTATAGCTTCCCCATGTGTAACTGTGGGTAACCTGCATTTTCCAAATGCAAATCAATCATAAAATGGTCCATCCATTCATTATCCACATTAATGAAATTAGAGCATATATTGAATACCTCAGCAATGATAGAATTGCCTCTCCGGACTTTGATAGACAGGGAAGCAAGACTTCCGGTGACACGAAAATCACAGGCAGCATCTTTATAAGGGCTTGCTAAGTGAACATCCAGATTGCTTTTTATATTAAAACCACCCGATCGTTTCACACTGCACAGACAATGCCTACTTTCTCCTTCATGCATTTGCCATTCCTGTTTCCACGATATTGCTTGCTGAAAAATCTTCCCATCATTACTCATTTCAATTAAAACAATAATTACAAATTCATACCAACCTTTTCCCGCAGAGTGACGACAGGTAAGCCTGCAGGATCTTTCATAACCCTTTTCTTCTGCAAGTTCCAAATACCGCCGTCGACTTGTAGCAGAATATTTCCGGTGGTATCGAAGACATCGTAGTGTGAATTGGAAAATGATTGTATTTTCTTTTTGACGAGGAGTTCCATTGTGTAAGGGACACAGAACCGATCCCCGACAACCTTAATCATTTCATCACCCGCCATGTTTCTGAATCTATTCACAAACTAAACTGGAAACTCATAATGAGAAACACTGGGAAGTTGTGACCTTTATTTCGTTTTCCTGCAAAATGAATTTCTTTTAAATATGGGAAACAAGGCAAAATTGGCATGACATGTATACATAAACCAAAAAAAAAAAAAAAGTACCCATAAAGCTGTTTTCTTTCATGAATTTGACCTCTTTAACGTGGAAAACAAGGCTTTTGAAATGAAAAATTACATTCCAAGCGTAAAATCTCAGAATCTAATTGAGAAGTTGAAAATGGGTGAATAAAAGCATACCCTTGGATAATCCGAGTTTCGAATGAAAGTGAAGAAAACTTATTAAAAAGGGGGGAAAAGCAAATTAAATTTTTGTTTAAAAGAAACAAAATTCGGGTGAAGAAAACTTATGAACAGTAATGCTTAAGATAGGATAGTAAAAAAATAATTATATTTAAAACCATTTATTATTGGGTATTTAACTAGTGATGCTAATTCACTTAGTTTTATTAACACACCCATTATCTAGGCCTGCATGAAAAAAAAAAAAAAAACTATTAGTAGCTTTTAAGATTTTCTTTTTTGGTTCAAAAAAAAATCCTAAAATATAAAAGTATCTTTGTAAATTAGAAGGAAATGGCTAGAGTGTTCGTGAGCCAAGTCGGGTTCAGGTCGAGTTTAAGTATAATATTAATATACTTTATGCTTACTCAAGCTCGGCCCGACTCGAAATTTGGGCATAAAATTTTACTCAAACTCGCCCATAATTGTAAAAAATTAATCCAAGCTCATTTTAGGTTTATATCATTTTTATTTTTATTTTAAATATTTATTTTATTTTATTTTTTATTTTAATATTTAATATTTTTTATATAGTCATCTTAACATTATTTTAATGTTTACATTAAAGTAGTATTATATATTTAGTATTTTTTAATGTGTTCTAAATTACATAATATATAAAAATAACATAATATAAAGTATTATAAACTTAAAACGGGACTGGTCAAGTTCGGGGCCTTGAATGTTCAAGCCCGAGTCTAACCCATATTTTAAACAGACCTAATTTTTTTGTTCATACCCATTTTTCGAATCTAATATTTTTGATCAAATCCTCTCAAATTTTAAACAAGCATTCGAGCCTGGCTCATAAACTAAAAACCACTTTAGTTATTAGTTTTGATTTATTATTATTGTTGTTGTTGTTGTTGTTGTTGTTGTTGTTGTTGTTGTTGTTGTTGCTTAAAGCTTCATCCTTTTGATCTTATCACGCCTACGGTGTGATGGATCCCACGAGTATTTTGTGTATTTCTTTTTTACGAAATTGATCATCTGGATTTATGAAATTAAATTTAATTATAAGATTATAACTGTCATGTTTTTTTTTTCTGTTTTATGGTCTATATTGAGTAGATTTGTCTATGGCCTAGCTCGGTTTGAAGGTGCGTCTTAAGAGTACTAGAATTAGGACTAAAATATAAGCTCAAAAAATAATTTTGGATAAAAAAAATGCCTGCTTTCCAAATGGGTCAGGCCTTGGGTAAGTTTTTTTTTTTTACCTCAAGCCCGACCTTACTTTGCAAAAAAAAAAAAAGGCTGCTATTTTTTAACTATTTTGCCACTTTTTTTTCATTATTTTGGTATCATTTCGTTATTATATTGCTACTATTTTGTTGGTATTGTTTGGATATTGTATAACTCTTTTTTTTTGTTATTAATTTTACTACTATTTTAAAGGTATTTGCTTTCTAAGTTGCACTTATCTTAATGTTATTCAGATATTTTCTTTTTTATTTTTTCATTTGTCGGGAAACATTTATTTTAATGTTTTTAATATATTTGATTTTTAAAAATTTATTTTTACATAAAAATAATATAAAAAAATTTAATACGGACGGGTCGGGCTTGAAAAAATTTTTAAGCCTATATTTTGGGTCGGGCTGAAGCCTAGAAAATGAGCTTAAAATTCTTACTTGGACCAGTCCATGAACAGCTCTAATTAAGAATTTATAGTTATTGTTTTTAATAATGGTATTTTTAATATTTGAATATACAATTTTTTAAAAATATAATATATTTTACTAATATGCTCAACACATGTTTTAAATGAATGTATTATTATGTGCAAGTAAACATTTTAAAATAAAATTAACAAATCATCACACTTTTATAACTTTAAAAAATTTAAACCATTTTATATGATGGAAGCTAAATTTATTTGTTTGCTTTAAATGAATGTATTATTTTGGTGGTTTTGTGTTTGTTTGCCTGTTTTGAATCGGTGGGTGGCGTGGGTCTGTGTTTTAATGCGCCTGTTCGGCTGCTGTAGTTGATGGTTGGTGTACAGGCCAATTTTGGGTTACCCAAACCCATTACAAAAAACCCAAACTCTTAAAACCCATACATCCAAGCCCAATTAAGATACCCATTACAAACTAACCTCAACCCACTAAACCATTAAGCCCGTTTACCCTTATCCACAAGCCCAATACACCCAAAACCCTAATCACTTCTAGCCCCACTTGCATCCACCAGCTCTCCACCTAACCCTCCCACTTGCGCCGCAAAGACCACCCCACGCCTCAGTCACATCTCGCAAAGACCGCCCATCCCTGCAGGACCAAAAACACGCAAGCAGCAACAGGAATGCAAGTAGGCTATAAAAGCCATTTGTAAAAACAGAATAGGTGGTTGGACAGTTTTAGAAATACAAAGAAAATTATTCCAAATTGAGAAAAATATCATTCCTATTAGTATTTGCACACAATAACATCATCAAATCGAACAAATACATCGAGATTGAGAAAATAAAAGAGAAAACCTAAGGTAAATTCTATTTTATATTGCTATTTATTTTCGAATTTCTACCTTATATGCTTATAAGTACATAGATATAAATAAGAAATAGTATTCTAAAAACAACAAAAAAAAAATTGATTAAAAAAAATATCATTTGTTACCTTTTCCGCCATCACATGCGTGGCAGTACACACAACGCAATGCTGAAGTTCGGTGACCGTGGCGATCGATCGGACCGGCCCCCTCCGTCCGGAGTCTCCCCTTCTCCTTTCCCCTCTCCTCTTTTTCTCTCCCTCTCCTTTCTTTTTTTTTTCCTTTCCCCTTCACAAATGATTTTTTTCTGGTTTTTAGGCTATTTATAGCCTTCAAAAACGGTGCCGTTTTGGCCCTGAAACTCAGGGCATGAAACGACACCGTTTCGCCCTGGGTCGGGTCGACCCGACCCTAACCCGCCAGGATCCGCGTGTTTTTGAAGCGGAAGGGCTATTTGCGCAATCAGCCCTTCCGCTTTTCTGAGGCTTTACAATCAAATCTTTATGTTTTATAATTTGGCCCCACTGTTTTAATCCGCATTCGATCTGGTCCCTCCTTGCTACGCAGTGTTTAGATAAACGGGAATATTGCGCTTTTGGTCCCCACTGTTTTCTCGCGTGTTCAAATAGCCCCTTTATTTTTGTTTTCCTTTTAAATTCGCCCTAAAATTCTGTTCTCATTCCGATTTCGTCCTTTTTTTTCATTTATTTTTTTTACATATTATTAATATTATCATTATTATTTTATTAATATATTGATTACTTTAAAGTATAATTATTATTAATAATTGTTATTTCTAGTTTATCATTATTATTATTAATATATGTATATTATATATATGTATATATATTCGTACATTTATATAGTACTATCTTAATTATTTTATACTATTATACTATACTTGTTTTTATATATTTCACTATATTTCTAGTATTATTATTATTAGTAGTAATTTATTTCTAATATGTACATACTATGTAAATGTTTTAATATTATGTGTATTTTGCACATACATTATGTATATAAGTTTTTAATATTATATCTCACATATATTATGATACATTTTAATCTTATTTGTCATATTTTACACTATTATGTACACATTTCTAATATTGTATTGTATATTCTTGATACTATTGTTTATATATTTATATATACGTATATGCATGTATTTATTTATGAAACACTAACGGTTTTCTTTTTCATATTATTATTTCTAATATATGTATATATATATTTATATATTTATATTATACATATATATTTTTAATATTATTTATTGCATACTTCTTTACCATTCATACTTTTCTTATGTATGTGTATATATATCCTTTTATATATTATTATTAGTTATGTTTTTACTATTTCGTGTATGTTATTATATATGTATATTGTATATGTTCATATTAAATATACGATGTATATATTTTCTCACATACATTACGTATATACTCTTAATATCATTTTATATACTTCCACTTACTTTTCCTCATTTCACATCAACTTTGTTTTACATTATTTCAAAAATCATATTCTTGTCTTGCTAAGTAATTTCAATAATCAAGGCAATATGTCAATTTAACATCAAGTCATCGAGTTCATCGCTATGTTGGATGAATGTCAATTGACTCGTGTTGAAGCGATATACCCTTCTCAAAAACCAAAATAAAATTAAAATTTCTCGCTTTTTTGGATCACAACCAAATTCTAAATTAAACTCGTATTTTCAAAAATCAAGACAACATGTGTTTATGAGATACCAATTTTGGGCGTAGCGAGGGTGCTAATACCTTCCTCAGCAGAACCGACTCCCGAGCCCTACTTTTTCTCTCCTGATTTCGACGTGACCCAACTTAGCCTTCTTTTGTTTTAAAAATAGATCTAATAGGTGTCCGATCACACCTATAAAAGGATCGGTGGCGACTCCTGTTTATTTCAAAAATCAAACACCAAATTTCAATTTCAATTTTCTAATAAATCACCACAATTAGCGACCACCCGAAAAGCAAATTTTTATGTCACTACTGTTGGCGACTCCACTGGGACCCGGTTTTGAGAGTCGAGTCGAATTAAACATGTTTTGTCAAAGTTTTCAAATTTCCTTGTTCAAAGTGAATATTTGGTCGTGATCCGTAAATCTTATTTTCAAAATTCATGCATTTGCATCGTGTTTGTAAATATTTTTCTAACTCGTTTTGCCCTTTTGTTTTTCAAATTTTAGATTTTTACTGTTCTTTTCGGTTTAGCTTTTAAATAAAAATGTTTATGAGTTTCTCCCCATACACACCGTACACTTGCATTTTGCATAACATGAGCTTTAAACCCGGCTCCGTCCGCTTAAGTGAAAGTAAACGCTACGCTTTCGTGAGTTAACTCGTCCCTCCGCACAAAGCTAGTGAATACTTTCGGTTACATATGACTTATGCTTTCGTGAGTTAACTTGTCCCTCCGCATAGGCATAAGTAAATGTAATCCTCGAATTGAACTCGTGAGCTTGTGATGAGCTACGATCGAGGCTTCGTACTAGTCTTAGTAGACGACGAAGATTTAACGATTCGAGTACCTATCTAGAACCAAAACCGCATATAATGAACCATATGAGCCATCCAATTAGAGCCATACCAACCTTTGTCCGCTTATAGCCACCAAAATAAGTACACGGGGATAATGCCTTTTTGCCTTTCATTTACATTGTTCATACAAAGAGATTTGGATTGGACAGGTTTAATTTGTTTCTCAAATCATATGTGTTGTGTTTACTAACCAAGTTTGTTTGTTTTTATTTTCATCATGCATCATAGGCATTACATTAGGAAGGTGTTGATTAAAGGATAGTTGCCAAAGAACGGGTTTTACGATGGAGGAGTCAATTACACAAATAATCGAGAAGAATGCCGTGGTTCGAGACTGGTCTCTAAAAACTCGAGAGAAAAGGGGGACAAATTTAGTGGAGGAGAGTGTTGCCAATTTGCCCGAACATACAACCGTGAATGTCCGCCAAAATAACCTTGAAGATTTGGTGCAAGTTTGGAACCAATGGGATTCGGACACTAGGGGCATTTTCACCGAGAGGTATGGAGATATAGCTCACTTGATCACCATTCGTGTAGACGAACAGCTTGATTAAAGCCATGGTTCGATTCTGGGACCCGACTTTATCGTTGCTTTACATTCAATCAAGAGGACATGACTCAACCATAGAAGAGTATGCTTTGCTTTACTCCGCATCGATAATGTGCAATTCGGCAAGATATACGTGAAGGAGCCTAAGCCATTGACCTTTAGGAAAAATTAGTAAGACCGATGCATATGACTGATGCAGGCCGAAAAACAAATGAAAAGAAGAATGAAACCGTTTGCATTCCATGGTCCAAATTACGACGAATTGGTTCTGAGTCATCCGACATATTGAAGAGAGTTAATCTATTTGCCTTGGCCATTTACGGTTTGGTCATTTTCCGAGAGTTCTCTGGACATATTGAGGTCGCAGATGTTTGATTTCTTCGAAAGGCTAAAACAAGGAGTCAACCTGTCCCGACTATCTTAGCCGAGACATTCGTGTCCTTGAGTACCATCGAAGGGTTGGAAAGGGACGATTTATCTGGATGTGCACAAATTTGCTCAACGCTTGATTTTGAGTCATTTTTGGAAAGTAGAGCGCACTCCATTCCACATGTTTTCAAAAACATTCGCCCGCTAGAAGCTTACCTCAAGAAAGAGTGGCCAAAAGAAATCACCGAGCAACATTGGGTATCGGTGTTTCGAATCTTCGCGCGAGGATATAACGTGGAGAGCACCCTGATCCGTCCCTTCGGTTTTGCTATACAAATGTGGAAGCCAAGATTGGGTACCTTTACTCGGATTATGGGGAGGAGTTGGATACGCTCGCTATTGGTTCAAAGGCAATTTTCTTCGCGACAATTTATACCCGCAACCGAGAGGGCTAGTGCAGATCGAGTTCGCCTTCACGGGTGAAGGATATATGAAGAAAATCCAAGACATCGCACGGTTTTTTGAATGAAATTCATTTCATGGAATTAGCCTTGTATGTCGATACTCTCACCCAAGACTATGACCCATGGAGAAAGCAACGGGTAAGTAGTCAAGAAATCTCATCAACAAATTGCACCGCCTGTAATCCCTTTTTGGAGGAAATGCCATCCGAATTGGAAATAGCTAGACAAGAATTCGAGCGAGAAAAAGCTAAGATGTCTAGGGACCTCAGCACCCTTCAAGAAGAAAACTATCACCAAGATTGAAGTTCAAAGTTGAAAGGTCCAGAATCAAAAAAGTACAAAGGGAGGCCGAGGTCACGAGAAACGACTTAAGGGACCTTCACTTGGAAAACAAGAAATTAAGAAACACTATAAAGAATAGTGGATTGGGCAAGTCGACAGCTGAGTGGAAGGAAGAAATTAGCAACATCAAGGGAGGAATGGAATTTTGGAAGGGAAAAGCAAAGAAAGAAGAGGAAAAGGCCGCGCGCGCTGCAATAGAGCTAAGAAGGAAGAATGCCGAGTATGAAATGGCAATCATGAATTTGCGAATAGTCACCAACATCGAGAATTGAAAAGGAGAGTACGAGATTTAGAAAATATGCTACAATCTCGTCAACAACAATTAGATAACCTCCTGAAGGCTCTAGAAGAAAAGAATGATCAGTACGATAGGGACATGCACGCGTACGAAGGAACTCTCCAAGAAAAAGAAATGCAGCTCAACTTCTTGATTAATGAAATTCGCCAAGCGGCTATGCAAGTTGTTCAATTATCGATGAAGCCGAAGTTCTCGCCAATTCCTCCGAGCCGTAGATCGAGCATATCGTAATTTTTAGAGCAAGTGAAGAAACAAGGCAATGTGGCTAGAAATTTGTGTAATCGTGGAAAATGAAAACTTTTGTAATGTACTCTTCTGATGAATGAAATGCCTACATATGGGGCTATCTTGAAATCAACACCAAATTCTTGCATATTTACTCATAACTAACATTTATGCATCATTTATTTCTTTGGACATTCATCCATTCATATACTCATTCATTCATTCATCGCATGTACATATCACCATAATCATCCACCGAAACTAAAAGAGTCATATAATCCGCAGTTGCAAGACTTCAAGACTGGAATCACGACATTTATACAGAACGCGTCGACAAACTAGGGCAATGGAAGCTGAGTTCAATGAGAGAATCGAAAGGATGGAAAGGGCTCAAAAAGAATTACAAGAGCAATCAAGCAAATCGCAACAAGAGACGAGAGATCTAATGGTAAGATCTCGAGAGGATTCACTCGAGCAAAGAGATCAGATGGCCAAAATTATGGAGATGATGACAACTTTGGTCAAGGGAAAGGGACCCATGCAGAACCCCGATGTTATGGAACCTCAATCGAGAACTCACCACGATCAGGATCCACTCTATCCTCCGGATTCACTCCACCACCCGTATATACAACATACGAGAGGGTATGCTCAAGGAGAACCCGCGGGCTTGGAACATCGACCTATGCCACCGCCTCACCCACTAATTTGGGGCCGTGAATATTCGCGTCGAACCTGGGGGCCACCCCGCTGATCCCCTAGTTCCGCATCCGGATGACCTCGCAGAATGGCCAAATTGAAATTGGATAACCATGACGCGAAATATATAGGAGTCTAGAGGAAAGACTCAAAGCAATAGAAGGCACCGAGGTCTTCTCTCAAGCGCTTAGGTGCCAAGGAACTCACCTCGATCTCGATCTAATTTTGCCTCCGGTTTAAGGCGCTGATTTTGAGAAGTATGATGGGACTAGGTGCCCAAAAGCACATCTCATTATGTTCTCATTAAAAATGATCTGTTACGTGAATGATGATAAGTTACTTATACATTGCTTCCAAGATACTTTAACTGGTCACTTTACGTTGGTACAACCAACTCAAAGCAGGAAAATATTAGATCCTGGAAAGACTTGGCATCCGCGATTCTGCGAGCAATATAAGCATGTATCGACATGGTGCCGCACCGGATGACCTTACAAATGATGGAGAAGAAGCCGCGAAAACCTTTAGACAAGATGCGCATGATGGAGAGACGCGCCTCACCCAAGTGGAACCCCACTAACAAAAACGGAGATAACTGTTCTCTTTATCAACACCTTAAAGGCACCGCTTTATGACAAATTAGTGGGAAGTGCCACGAAGGAGTTTGCAGATATTGTAATATCCGTGAGCTCATAGAGAACGCCGTTAAGAGCGGTAGAATGGAAAGTTCGTAAGGTTCGAAAGGGCGAAGGCCTATGAAAAAGAAGGAACCGTAAACCCACATGGTCGGGATGGGAAACCGCTATGCCTCTAATTCATATCCTAACCAACCCCGACCCCGAAATTTTCCACCTCCAAATTTCTATTATCCTCCTCAAACCCCTTACTACCAAACACCACCTCCTTCCTACCCCGTATACGCTATGAACAACCAAAGACCTGCCACCACTTTCTCACAAAACACCGCACTGACCAAAACCAACTCAGAAATGAGCCAAGACCAGCGAGGCCTAATACCGAGAGACCGCAGTTTACTCCCATCCCTGTGTCGTATGGGGAATTGTACCCAAAACTTTTGGAGAAACAACTGATCTCTCCCCACTACATGGCACCCCTTAAACCTCCATACCCGAAATGGTACGATCCAAATGCTAGTTGTGCATATCATGCCGGAATCAAGGGCATTCTACAGAGAACTGCCTTGCTTTCAAAAGGAGAGTTCAAGGGCTCATCGACGCGGGCATCTTGCGATTTGATGGTACCAAGCAGATGCGGTGGGAATCCATTCCCAAACCACACCGAAGGGAATGTGAGTGCGAGAGGAGAGGAGGATAAACGACGAAGTAAAAGATGGATATCTGAAGTAAGAACACCTCTGCAGAATCTGGAGGTGCTAGTTGAAAAAGGGCTACTCGTCCTTTTAACGGAGTATTCGAAGGAAGGGATGCAAAGAGTCACGCTTTTTGCGCGAGTTCCATGGCGTCGAAGGACACGACATTCATCCTGTGATGAATTCGTAAGATTGTTACAAAGTATGATGGATAACAAGGAGATAGGGATTTTTGTAAAGCCAAGAGGCCGATAGTGGAGAAATATGTGCCTCGACAATCAATCATCAGTCCCCTTATAGCGCTGATCGACCATTGGTGATTTACTATGACGCGAAGAGGGAGCCTGTGAAACCAAAGATGATCATTGAAATACCATCTCCTTTTCCTTACAAAATGACAAGGCGGTATCTTGGAAATACGATGTCAACATCGTAACACCCGAAAGTGAAAACCCGGCCCGCAATCGAAGCGCTCGGGAAGTGGGTCACTTCACCCAGCAGTGGGAGATGCTATTCTAAAGAAATTGAACCAAAGAAAGAAAAGTAGCGACTTGAAGCAAAAAGGGGAAAACAAAGATGCACGGTAAGTCGAAGTCGAGCAAGAAATTCCACCACAAGCAAGAAACTAAAAAGCTCGTGAATGAGGAAGAAGCTCAAGAATTCTTGAAGTTTATCAAGCACGATGAGTATAGTGTGGTGGAACAATTGAGTAAGCGACCAATGAGAATCTCGCCTATCTCTATCATAAATTCAGAGCCACACCTAATGCTTTATTGAAGGTGTTAAATCAAGCTTATGTAGCCAACAACATATCCGTTGAGAAGCTTGATAGGTGGGTAAACAATCTGAATGCGGACAATTTCATCTCTTTTAGTGATGATGAGATACCGCCAAACGGTAGAGGATCGGTGAAAGCGCCGCATATCACGACTCACGCAAGGGCTACATAATACCGAACGTACTCATCGATAATGGGTCGGCGTTAAATGTTATGCCATTGGCCACACTTTCCGTAATACCGATGGATTTGTCCTACTTAAGGCCCCGCTATTCCACAAGAAGGGCATTCGACGGACGAGGCGTGAAGTTATGGGAAAGATTGAGATCCTCTAGAAGTGGGCCCTTACATTTATGATGTTGAGTTCCAAGTCATGGACATTACGCCATCGCATAACCGCCTTTTAGGAGACCCCGATCCATTCTCGCCGAGCGGTCCCGTCCATCCTCCACCAAAAATAAAATTTATCATGGACGGTCCGTCTGTCACGTCATCGAAGGAGAGAAGAAGATATTGTCGATCTCGCTCGTTGATGCACCGTATTTGGAAGTGAACAAAGACGCAGTGGAGTGTTCTTTCCGATCCCTTGAATTTGTGAATGCCACTTTTTGTTGCCGAGGAAAACAGAATTCCAGTCTTAAACCGTCGAGAAATACCGAATGGGTGTCAAGTTGACCGTAGGAAGAGGAGCTCGAGCAAGAAGAGGTTTAGGCGCATATTTGCAAGGAATAGTTAGGGCTTTAAAGCCCAGCAAACACAAGGCTCGATACGGTTTGGGATTCCACTGACATATGTCAAAGGAGAAGACAAAGGGAAGAAAGATCGTGAAAGAAGGATTGCAAGAACTTTGGTCGAGAACCGAATGGGAGCCCATAGAATACCCTCCTTTGTCAAAACATTTACGTCTCATGGAATGATATACCCCGACAAGACGATCCACGAAATATGCCGAGGATAATTGAAAGGGGTTTTCGAATGTCGACATAAATGTCATTGACAAAGGGGCTCGGTACAAGTAAAGATGTCTCGAGGATACGCCTGCTGCCCTCCGGGTTTCATGTTGAACAATTGGACTTCCGAGGAGCTTCTTGTAGTCTATAAGTCTTCGTAGTAATGCCAAACATTAACTTTCTATTATGTCTTTAGATATAATAGAATTCTTTTTGTAAGAGCGTGCATTCGCTTTTATCATTTAAATGAATATCAATGAAGATGCATTTTGTCACGATTTTTTCGCATTATCGCTAATTTCATAATCATTTTCTCATTTCATAGCCCACATTCACATTTGCCACATTCCATGCCATAACATTCCTTTGTTGATTCCAATACTTGATACCCCTCTATAGCTTCCTTTTCCATTCAACTTTCAGTGCTCGGATATCGATGACATGAACAAACCCAAGCATGAGTCCCGAAATTGATTTTGAGAAAGTCGTTTGTTTAGGGAATTTGAAGCCAAGAAAATGTCAAGATTACGCCTCGCCTCCCTCGAATTGTTAAGAATGGTGGAACAAGAGGATAAACAGATTTTGCCTCATGAAGAATCTGTGAAACAATAAACTTGGGCAATCAAGAAAGGAAACAAGAAGTGAAGATTGGGACTTCTATTTCGTAAAGCACTAGGCATAATTTGATCGCTCTACTTCATGCGAATACAAAGATGTTTTCGCATGGTCATACCAGACATGCCAGTATTAGATGAAGATTTAGTAGTCCATAAGCTCCCATTGAGGCCGAATGCAAGCCCATCCAAAGAAAAATTAAGACGGATGAGACCCAAATGTCACTGAAAAATAAAGAGAGAGGTCAAGAAGCAATTTGACGCCGGTTTCCTACAAGCCTCCAAATATCCGTAATGGGTGGCTAATATAGTCCCTGGTACCAAAGAAAGACGGCAAGGTACGAATGTGTGTGACTACCGTGACTTGAATCGAGCCACCCAAAGGACAATTTTCCCTTACCACATATTGATACGCTGGTGGACAACACAAAGAAAGCATTCTTTGTTTTCTTTCATGGATGGATTCTCGGGGTATAATCGATCAAGATGGCCCTCAAGATATGGAGAAAACCACCTTCATAACAATGTGGGGAACGCTCACTACAAAGTGATGCCATTCGGGTTAAAGAATGTCAGGCAACATATCGAGAGCCATGGTGACGTTATTCCATGACATGATGCATAAAGAAATAGAGGTCTACGCCGACGACATGATTGCTAAATCCCGAGGGGAAGAAGAGCATGTAGTAAACTTGAAGAAGTTGTTCGACAGTCGAGAAAGTTTCAATTAAAGCTCAATCCACCAAATGTACATTTGGGGCGACTCGTGAAAGTTGCTAGGCTTCATTGTCGCTGAAAGAGGTATCGAGGTTGATCCAGATAAAATAAAGGCCATTCAAGAGTTACCGCTCACAAGCATGCAAAAGGAAGTTAGAGGATTTTTAGGGAGATTAAACTACATCGCCCGATTTATCGCTCAACTTACCAACTGCAGTCGCGACCCAATCTTTCGGCTTCTTCAAAACATAACCCGGGAGATTGGAATGAGGAATGCCAGTGGCCTTTGATAAGATAAAGCAATATTTGTCTAGTCCTCCAAAGCATAGTACCGCCAACTCCGGGAGACCTTTGATTTTGTATTTGACGGTGTTCGAAAATTCAATGGGTTGCGTCTTCGGGCAACACGATGAGACAGAAAGAAAGAAAAGGCGATCTACTACCTCAAAAAAAAGTTCACCAATATGAGGCAAAGTATTCGTCCCATTGAAAAATTTTGTTGCTGCGCTCTGGTTTGGGTAGCTCTTGAGACTCGCATAATACATGTTGTACCATACGACATGGTTGATTTCAAAGCTGGACCCGATAAAATACATGATGGAATCGCCGGCGTTATCGGGAAGAATGGCACGATGGCGATTCTCCTTTCGAATATGACATTGCCTATGTAAGTCAAAAGTCAATAAAAGGAGCAGCGCAATAGCCGACTTTCTAGCAACTCGAACGACGGAGGAATATGAGCCTTTAAGATTTGATTTCCTGACGAAGACTTAATGTGCATCACGTAATGGAACCAGAGTCATCAAAAGAAAAGTCATGGAAGATGTGCTTTGATGGTGCGTCGAATGCTTTGGGGCATGGAATCGAGCAATCTCGTATCACCAGAGGGGAATCACTATCCATTCACCGCAAGATCGAACTTCTTTTGTACCAATAATATCGCATATATATGAGGCTTGTATTATGGGGCTTCGTGCACTATTGATCGAGACATCAAAATCCTAGAGGTGTACTCGGAGACTCACTTCTAGTAATTTACCAAATCCGTAGAGAGAGTGGGAAGTGAGAGATCCAAAATTGATTAAGTACAAATGATTTAGTGGCCGAATTGATCAAGGAATTCAAAGAAATAACTTTTCATTACTTCCCACGAGAAGAAAACCAATTAGCTGATGCCCTGGCCACTTTGGCTTCAATGTTCAAAGCAAGTAAAGAAGCGTAAAAATAATGCCCTCAAAATGAGCATATACGAGGTTCCCGCACACTAATCGTTGTAGCATTGAGAAAGAAACAGATGGACGTCCATGGTTCCACGATATCTTAGAATATATCAAGAATCAAAGATACCCCGAACAAGCGAATGAGAATGACAAAAGAACAATCAGAAGAATGGCAGCTGGATTTGTTCTTGACGGGGACATCCCGCATAAAAAAAGAAAAGGATCAGTGCTCTTGAGATGTGTGGATGATGTCAAGCTAGAAAAATACTTGCAGAGGTCCATGAGGGAATTTGTGGAACACATGCCAATGGATTCAATATGGCCGAAAGATCATGAGACTTGGTTATTATTGGTGACAATGGAAAGTGATCGCATCAATTTTGCCGAAAAAATGTCACAAATGTCAAATCTACGGCGATAAAATTCATGTGGCCCTTCTCCTCTTCATGTCATGACCTCTCCGTGGCCCTTTTCTATGTGGGGCATGGATGTTATAGGCCAATCTCCAAAGGCATCAAACGGACATCGATTCATCTTTGTGGTCATCGACATTTCACAAAATGGATAGAAGCCGCTTCATTTGCCAATGTGACGAAGAACGATGTGCAGTGTGTTTTTGAAAAAGGAAATCATTTGCCGATGCGGCTTGCTCGAAAGAATCATTTCGAGATAATGCCACGAATCAAACAATAAGATGATGAAAGAAGTGTGCGGCAGCCCAAATAAAGCATCATAACTCTTCGCCTCTATCGCCCAAAGATGAAGCACGGTCAATGTTGAAGCAAATAACTAACAAGAATATTAAGAGGATCATTGGGAAAATGACCGAGACGTATAAAGATTGGCACGAGAAACTTCCATTTGCTTTGTTTGCATATCGCATATCCGCATGCGAACATCTATGGAGAGCAACTCCTTTCTCTCTAGTCTATGGAATGGAAGTCGTGTTACCCATCGAGGTTGAAATTCCTTCACGCGCAGTCTTGATGGAATCAAAGTTGGAAGAAGCGTAATGGGTTCGAGCTCGATATGATCGGGCTTGAACCTCATCGAAGAAAAACGTCTAAAAGCCATTTGTCACGGCGGATGTACCGTAAAAGGATGATTGCGCCCATGACAAGAAAATACGCCAAGAGAATTCCATGAAGGAGAACTCGTGTTGAGAAAGATCCTCCCAATACAAAAAGACTCATGCGAGGAAAATGGACACCAAATTGGGAAGGACCATACATCGTAAAGAAGGCATTCTCAGGAGGAGCTTTGATCCTTACCGAGATGGATGGCAAGGAGCTACCAAATCCAGTGAACTCAGATGCGGTGAAGAAGTACTATGCTTGAAAAAAAAAAGTCAAGATGAAAACCCGGTGCGGCATCTTAAAAAAAAAAAAAATCGTGAGCGAAAACCCGAAAAGGGCGTTCTGATTAAAAAAGATTAGGATGAAAACCCGAGAGGGCATTCTAATGAAGCAAATATTTGGCTTACAAGGAAAGATGTTTTAAACCATACGGCAAACAGTGAGACTACAGTATTTGAAGCATCTCTGAAAGCTCAAATCTTCTACGCAAGGAGCCGACTTCGAAAGATTCTTGATTGAGGAACGTGGAAGAGTTCATGTGTTGAATATCTAGAGCAT
This sequence comes from Gossypium anomalum, assembly GCA_025698475.1. Lineage (NCBI taxonomy): Eukaryota > Viridiplantae > Streptophyta > Magnoliopsida > Malvales > Malvaceae > Gossypium > Gossypium anomalum. The sequence continues at coordinate 89,360,189 of CM046961.1, forward strand.
TTGTATCCGTTGAATGTGATCCTTTTTTTTTCCTTTTTGACATTTTTATTCTCATTGGTTAACTTCCTTTGTGTGCCACACTTGAAATAAATGAATACGAGATATCATTTTTGTTCCTACTCGACCTTTTTCATGCATCTCATTATGTATTTATTTACATGATAAATGGTGAAATGACATGCTCTAAACGAAAAAATGTTAAACATTACTTGGATGAAAATTTGATAAACACAAGAGCCTCAAAGCTAGAATAAAGTTCAACCAGGGGCCAAAGAGTGATATCTGAGAAACGTTGATTACTTGTAAAGCCTGAAGGCGGGTACATGGCTTAAAGAGAAAGTCAAGAGCCGGAGCAACAGACGCAGATCATGAAAATCCGTGACCAAAAAGAACATGCTTAATGAGCACTGCATAATCATGTAGACATAAAGGCATTTAAGACAAACATATGCATATCATGATAACCTCATGCATGGCATATACAGATACTCCAGCAGAGCAAGAAATCTGGAATGAGAGTCGCAGTGAACCAAATGAAAAGACACCTGAGTTCTACCAAAGGACAGGTTTTTGGTATTTTGATGTTTTTAATTCATGCATTTCAAGGAAAATCAACTCATATTGCGAGAAATGAGTTGAGCCTCAGGACACGCTGAGGTACTTTCAATTTCGGTTTTCAATTGATGTTTCAAAAAATCAACTCATATTGCGAGAGGTGAGTTGAGCCTCAAGACACGTTGAGGTAATTCAAATTCTGTTTTAATTATTACTTTTCCAAAATCAACTCATATTGCGAGAGGTGAGTTGAGCCCCGGGGCACGCCGAGGTATCTTCAATTTCTGCTTTTCAAATTCTGCTTTTCAAAAAAAAAAAAAAAATCAACTCATATTGCGAGAGGTGAGTTGAGCCTTAAGCCACGCGCCGAGGTATTTTTAGTTTATGTTTCAAAAATTGACTCGTATTGCGAGAGGTGAGTCAAGCCTCAGGTCACGCTGAGGTATTCTTAATATCTGTTGTCTCAAAAATCAACTCATATTGCGAGAAATGAGTTAAGCCTCAAGACACGTTGAGGTAATTTCAATTTTTGTTTCAAAAATCAACTCATATTGCGAGAGGTGAGTTGAACCTCGGGGCACGCTGAGGTATTTTCAATTTCTGTCTTCAATTTATATTTCTCAGAAATCAACTCATATTGCGAGAGGTGAGTTGAGCCTCGGGTCACATGCCGAGGTATTTTCAAATTCTGTTGATTCAAACTCTGTTTTTAATTTCTACTTTGCCAAAATCAACTCATATTGCGAGAGGTGAGTTGAGCCTTTTAATTTCCATTTTTTTTAAAAAAAAAAAAGTCAACTCATATTGTGAGAAGTGAGTTGAACCGCTTAATTTCCATTTTTAAAAAAAAGAGTCAACTCATATTGCGAGAAGTGAGTTGAACCTTTCAATGTCTGCTTTTCAAAAATTAACTCATATTGCAAGAGGTGAGTTGAGCCTTAGGGCGCGCTGAAGTATTTTCAATTTCTGTTTTCCAATTTCTGTTTTTAAAAAATCAACTCATATTGCGAGAGGTGAGTTGAGCCTCAAGGTCATACATCGAGGTATTTCCAAAATCTGCTTTTCAAAAAAAAAAAAAAACCAACTCATATTGCGAGAAGTGAGTTGAGCCTTGGCTCACGTCTCTGTGAGCTATTTTCAATTTCTATTTTTTACTTTCTGTTTTTTTTCTTTTAAAAGAGTCAATTCATATTGCGAGAGATGAGTTGAGCTCGAGATCACATGCCGAGCAAAGAATAAAGATGGAAGCTGATTAAAGACACCAGATTTGGCCTCCCGGTTGCAGCAGGAAGCGTGTCAAAGTTGCGAGTCTTGTCCCCTGAAGTTGCAGTGGAGTTGATCGAAGATATCAAAGCTCGTCTTTCAGAAGAGAAGACCATAAACCTCATCTTACTGAAGGGACAGAAAAGTGGATCGAAGCTGTAGATCTTACCTTTCTGGAGCTACAGTGAAGCAGATTGAAGCCACAAGCTTCATATTCTTGAAGCTACATTGAAAAAATTGAAGTTACAAAGCATATATCAGAAGACACTGTGGATTGAACCAAAGTTACAAAACACAGTGGATTGGAGAGAGCCTACCTAGACGAGAAGAGCACCAATGAAGTCAAGACTCACAAGACAGAGCAAAATTGGCCTTTCTTTGTGTCTTTGCTCTATTCCCGTTACACGACAATGAGCAAAGAGGGGCAGCTGTACAGGCCAATTTTGGGTTACCCAAACCCATTACAAAAAACCCAAACTCTTAAAACCCATACATCCAAGCCCAATTAAGATACCCATTACAAACTAACCTCAACCCACTAAACCATTAAGCCCGTTTACCCTTATCCACAAGCCCAATACACCCAAAACCCTAATCAGCCCCCTAGCCCCACTTGCATCTGACCAGCTCTCCACCTAACCCTCCCACTTGCGCCGCAGCACCCCTGCCCACGCCTCAGGTCACATCTGCCAGCACCGCCCATCCCCTGCAGACCAAAAAACACGCAAGCAGCAACAGGAATGCAAGTAGGCTATAAAAGCCATTTGTAAAAACAGAATAGGTGGTTGGACAGTTTTAGAAATACAAAGAAAATTATTCCAAATTGAGAAAAAATATCATTCCTATTAGTATTTGCACACAATAACATCATCAAATCGAACAAATACATCAGAGATTGAGAAAATAAAAGAGAAAACCTAAGGTAAATTCTATTTTATATTGCTATTTATTTTCAATTTCTACCTTATATGCTTATAAGTACATAGATATAAATAAGAAATAGTATTCTAAAAACAACAAAAAATATTAAAAAATATAATTTTTACCTTTTCCGCCATCACATATGCGATGATGGCGCACGGCGCCATGAAGCTCGATGACCGTACGCGATCGGACCCTCTCCTACTGAGTCTCCCCTTCTCCTTTCCCTCTCTCTTTTCTCCCTCTCCTTTCTTTTTTTTCCTTTCCCTTCACAAATGATTTTTTTCTCGTTTTTAGGCTATTTATAGCCTTCAAAAACGCAGTCTTGCGCTTTGGCTCTCAAACTCGTGGCATGAAACGACACCGCTTTAACCGCTAGGTCGGGTCGACCCGACCCTAACCCGCCAGGATCCGCGTGTTTTTGAAGCGGAAGGGCTATTTGCGCAATCAGCCCTTCCGCTTTTCTGAGGCTTTACAATCAAATCTTTATGTTTTATAATTTGGCCCCACCGCTTTTAATCCGCATTCGATCTGGTCCCTCCTTGCTACGCAGTGTTTAGATAAACGGAATATTGCGCTTTTGGTCCCCACTGCTTTTTTCTCGTGTTTCAAATAGCCCTTTATTTTTGTTTTCCTTTTAAATTCGCCTAAAATTTCATTCTCATTCCGATTTCGTCCTTTTTTCATTTATTTTTTTTACATATTATTAATATTATCATTATTATTTTATTAATATATTGATTACTTTAAAGTATAATTATTATTAATGTGAAAAAAAATAAAATAAAATAAAAAATAAAGAACACAAAATTTTACGTGGAAAACCCTTTCGGAAAAAACCACACGAGAGAGGAGAAGAAAATTCACTATGTCGAAAATTTGAATCAATACAAAAGGAATAGACTATGTCTATTTATAGGCTTGTAAAGCCATATTCTAGTAGGATTGAAACACCTTATCCTAGTAAATATAAAATAGATGGAGTTTAATAAGGTTTAAAAAACCTTATTCTAAAATAAAATAAAAGAAGTCTAGTTCTATATGGATTTTACTTTTATTTTATTTTCCATCGTATTTTATTTAAATAAGAATTAGGGTCACTTAATTCTAACAATCTCCACCTTGACACAAATTCTCAATGAACAAGTTTTTTTTTTTTTTTTTATCGCGAACAAGTTCTCCACCTCTTTCCATAAAACCCCCTAAGGGTTTAACTTCAACAATAAACACCAACCAAGTCTAAGCAATGCTCAAACTTGGTTATAGGAAGTGACTTGGTCATCATATCTGCAGGATTTTCATGAGTACTAATTTTGCTCACAACAATATCACCACGAGCAATAATATCACGAACAAAATGATACCGAACATCAATATGTTTTGTTCTCTCATGAAACATTTGATCTTTTGTAAGAAAGATGGCACTCTGATCATCACAAAATATCAGTGGCGATTTGAAGGTCTTCATTTAGTTCACTAAAGAGTCCCTTCAACCAAATAGCTTCTTTACAAGCCTCGATGTCGCCATGTACTCGGCTTCATGGTAGACAAAGCGAATCGTAGTTTGCAAAGTGGCTTTCCAACTTATTGCACAACCTCCGATTGTAAAGACGTAACTTTGTGAGAGATCTTCTTCTATCAAGGTCTCCAGCAAAATCAGCATCAACATACCCAATAACTCCATCTTCGATTCTTCCAAACTGTAAGCAAACATCGATAGTACCTCGTAAGTATCTTAAAATCCACCGAATCGCTTTCCGTTGTTCTTTACCGGATTCGCCATATATCCGCTAATCGCACTTGATCGCATATGATAAATGCGGGCGTGAACAAACCATAGCATACATGAGAGATCCCACTTTGCACTAGAGTATGGAACATGTGACATGTACTCAATCTCATCATCGATTGTGGAGACAAAGCCGATGAAAGTCTAAAATGGGCGCTAAAAGGAGTACTAACAGGCTTAGCACTCCGCATATTGAACCTACAAAGAAGTTTCTCAATGTACCCCTTCTGACTTAGGTACAATTTACTTGTTTTTCTATCTCTAAGAATCTCCATACCAAGTATCTTCTTTGCTGGTCCCAAATCTTTCATCTCAAATTCTTCACTTAGTTGGGCTTTGACCTTTCTTATCTCTCCTTTGTCTTTTCTTTGCTATCAACATGTCATCAACGTAAAGAAGTAGATACACAAAAGAACCATCATTGTTTTTCTTAAAGTAAACACAACTGTCAAAACTACTTCTTTTGAAATCGTGAGAAGTCATAAAGGAATCAAACCTCTTGTACCACTCGCCTTGGCGATCGTTTTCAAACCGTAAAGGGACTTTTTCAAAAAGCAAACATAATCCTCTTTTTCTCAAATCAGAAACCTCTCGTTGTTGCATGTAAATATCTTCCTCAAGTTCTCCATGCAAAAATGCGGTTTTACATCTAATCGCTCAAGCTCTAAATCATGCATGGCCACAATACCAAGCAAAGCTCGAATCGAACTATGCTTCACAACCGGGAGAACACATCTCAGTGAAGTCCACTCCTGGAACTTGATCAGTAACCCTTTGCAACCAGCCTTGCTTTATATTTAGGTTCTTCAACTCCTGAGTCCCTTCTTTCTTTTAAACACCCATTTACAACGAACAGTCTTCTTACCTTTAGGAAGTTTCACAAGATCCCATGTTTTGTTTTTGTGGAGTGATTCCATCTCCTCTTGCATAGCAAACATCCATTTTTCTCGAGTCTTCATAGCTAATCGCCTCGTAATAATTTGATGGCTCTTGATTCGCATCTATATCTTCACCACATTTAAAGCATAAGCAACTAGATCACCTCCTCAGATACTTCTTTGGAGGTTTAATTTCTCTTTTAGTTCTGTTTTTGGCGATAGAGTATTGAGGCGAAGAAGCAACTCTATTCTCAATTTTTGTACTTGACTTGAGGAGTCGACTCAGATTAACTGATGCTCCACCGCTTTTGATTTTCTTTATTGGAACAGCTTTTAAGAGATAAGTTAGGAAGCATAGCGGTTTCATCAAAAACAACATCTCTGCTAATCACAACTTTCCTATTTTCAGGACACCATAACTTATACCCTTTTACACCACTTTATAACCAAGAAAAACACATTTAATGGATCTCGGTTCCAATTTTCCATTATTAACATGAGCATACGCAGACACCCAAAGATCTTTAAATCGAATAATTAGCGGGATTACGGACCATACCTCTTGTGGAGTCTTTTTCTCAATGGCAACGGATGGAGATCGGTTGATCAAAAACATGCAAGAGAGAAATACATACGCCAAAACGACTTCGGTAAGTTGGCATTTGACAACATACATCGAACCTTCTCCATGATCGTTCGTTCATTCGCTCGCAACGCCGCTTTCTTTGTGGAGTATGACGAATCGCCAAGTGTCTCACGATCCCTTCCGACTTGCACAATCTATTAAACTCATCGAACGTAACTCTAAGCCATTGTCTGCATGCGGAGGTATTTTATCTGCTTTCCGTCTGCTTTTCAATCATAATTTTCCAAGACTTAAATGCGAAAACACATCGCTTTTACGCTTGGTGAAGAACGCCCAAACTTTTCTCGGAAAAATCATCAATAAAGGTTAGCATATAATTAGCTCCACCTCTCGAAGGCACTCTAGATGGTCCCCATAGATCAGAATGAATATACTCCAACGTTTCCTTCGTGTTATGGATTCCTCTAGTGAATCGAACTCTCTTTTGCTTCCCAAAAACACGGTGCTCACAGAAATTCAGTTTGCAAATTCCTTGCCCATCAAGAAGTCCTCTTTTGCTCAATTCTACCATGCCATTCTCACTCATATGCCCTAGGCGCATATGCCAAAGTTTAGTAATATCATCATCTGACAAGGAAGAGGAAGCGACAGCTGCATCACCAGTAACAGTAGAACCCTGCAAAACATATAACTTGGCAGTTTTTCTTTGCCCTTTCATCACAACAAGGGACCCTTTGGAAATCTTTAAAACCCCACTTTCAGCTGTGTATCTACACCCTTTTGGATCAAGAGTACTCAACGAAATTAAATTTCTTTTCAATTCTGGAACATACCGTACGTCACTAAGTGTTCGACAACTCCATCAAACATCTTAACTTTAATTGTTCCAACACTGCGATCTTACACGAAGCATTATTTCCCATCAAAACAACACCTTCGATTAATTGCTTCGTAAGTTGTAAACCAATCCCGATTGGGACTCATATGGAAGGTGCAGCTGAATCAAGTATCCACTCTCACTTACTTTAGAATCATTGTGAGCGACTAGAAGTTCACCATCGCCGTAGTCTTCTACAACATCGCCTTCACCGAATTTTTCTCGGTTGTTTTCCTTTGATTCGCAGACCTCCCTTTTAATCTTATTTTGTAGCTTATAGCACTCGGTTTAATGTGCCCTTTCTTCTTACTGTAAGTTACAAGTTTTACCTCTATTTGAAGACTTGATCTACCCTTAGATTTACCACGATGATTTCTTTCTGTGTCCTACCACGATCATCATCGATGTTCCGATCTTGTCTCCCACGAACAATGAGACCCTCTCCCCGAGAGTCGGGTTTAACCACAAGATGTTTCATCTTATCATACGAGGTTAAAGAATCATAAACCTCATCAACCGTGAGAGACTCGCGGCTATATAAAATCGTGTCTCTAAAGGTTGAATAAGACGGAGGCAACGAACAAAGTAGAATCAACCTAGATCTTCCTTATCATACTCGAACCTCCATGGCCTCCAAGTTTGAGAGAATTTCTTTAAACATCATTAAGTGTTCGTGTATGCGTAAGCACCTTCCTCCAAACGATGAGCATAAAGACGCCGCTTCATATGCAACTTGCTTGTTAGAGTTTTCGACATACATATTTGTTCTAGCCTCTTCCATAATGCAATGGCAGCAGTCTTCTCTTTCATCACATCCTCGCAAAATTTCATTGGACAAATGCGGATGCAATTGTGTTAATGCCTTTCGATCCTTACGCTTCTCTTTCATCCATTAATGTCGAAGGCATCTTATCTATCCCTAGCGGGGCATCCTCCGAGATCCATCTGCGCAAGAACCGCTTGCATCTTAATCGCCACAACGCAAATCGGTGTTGCGATCCAACAACGAATTTCATATTTCAAAAACGCCATTACCGTGATCGAGATGAACAACCCTAAGCTCGGATACCAATTGTGAAAAAAATAAAATAAAATAAAAATAAAGAACACAAAATTTTACGTGGAAACCCTTTTCGGAAAAAAAACCACGAGCGGAGGAGAAGAAAATTCACTATGTCGAAAATTTGAATCAATACAAAAGGAATAGACTATGTCTATTTATAGGCTTGTAAAGCCATATTCTAGTAGGATTGAAACACCTTATCCTAGTAAATATAAAATAGATGGAGTTTAATAAGGTTTAAAAAACCTTATTCTAAAATAAAATAAAAGAAGTCTAGTTCTATATGGATTTTACTTTTATTTTATTTTCCATCGTATTTTATTTAAATAAGAATTAGGGTCACTTAATTCTAACAATTAATAATTGTTATTTCTAGTTTATCATTATTATTATTAATATATGTATATTATATATATGTATATATATTCGTACATTTATATAGTACTATCTTAATTATTTTATACTATTATACTATACTTGTTTTTATATATTTCACTATATTTCTAGTATTATTATTATTAGTAGTAATTTATTTCTAATATGTACATACTATGTAAATGTTTTAATATTATGTGTATTTTGCACATACATTATGTATATAAGTTTTTAATATTATATCTCACATATATTATGATACATTTTAATCTTATTTGTCATATTTTACACTATTATGTACACATTTCTAATATTGTATTGTATATTCTTGATACTATTGTTTATATATTTATATATACGTATATGCATGTATTTATTTATGAAACACTAACGGTTTTCTTTTTCATATTATTATTTCTAATATATGTATATATATATTTATATATTTATATTATACATATATATTTTTAATATTATTTATTGCATACTTCTTTACCATTCATACTTTTCTTATGTATGTGTATATATATCCTTTTATATATTATTATTAGTTATGTTTTTTACTATTTCGTGTATGTTATTATATATGTATATTGTATATGTTCATATTAAATATACGATGTATATATTTTTCTCACATACATTACGTATATACTCTTAATATCATTTTATATACTTCCACTTACTTTTCCTCATTTCACATCAACTTTGTTTTACATTATTTCAAAAAATCATATTCTTGTCTTGCTAAGTAATTTCAATAATCAAGGCAATATGTCAATTTAACATCAAGTCATCGAGTTCATCGCTATGTTGGATGAATGTCAATTGACTCGTGTTGAAGCGATATACCCTTCTCAAAAACCAAAATAAAATTAAAATTTCTCGTCTTTTTTCGGATCACAACCAAATTCTAAATTAAACTCGTATTTTCGAAAATCAAGACAACATGTGTTTATGAGATACCAATTTTGGGCGTAGCGAGGGTGCTAATACCTTCCTCGCGCAGAATCCGACTCCCGAGCCCTACTTTTTCTCTCGGATTTCGACGTGAGACCCGAACTTAGCCTTCTTTTGTTTTAAAAATAGATCTAATAGGTGTCCGATCACACCTATAAAAAGGATCGGTGGCGACTCCCTGTTTATTTCAAAAATCAAACACCAAATTTCAATTTCCAATTTTCTAATAAATCACCACAATTAGCGACCCGAAAGCAAATTTTTATGTCGCTACAGTTGGTTATAAAGGGGATCATGGGCTGGGTCGGGTTCGAATTGGGTTTAATTAAAATTTTAGGCCTGTTTGTTAAGTTTGGGTTTGGTTCAGTCTGAAAAATAGGTCTAAATTTTTGTTCAAGTTTAGCTTGGATAAAAATATTAAAATTCGGTCTCAACCTGTATTAATTTTTTATACAATTTTTTTTAAAAATATAATATATCAAAAATACTAAAAATATTTAAATAAATATTTCCGAACAAATTGAAAATAAATTTTTAAAAAAATTAAGATAAGTGAAATGATAGCAAAATAATAATAAAAAAGAAAATAGAAAAAAATAAGTAAAAAACAGTAAAAAGAAAGTGCAGTTATTCTTTTTACATATTCAAGTCGGGGCCAGGCCAAAAAAAGTCTTACCCGAGGCCCGACCCATTTTCTAAATGGGCCTTATTGTTTTGCTCAAATCCATTTCTTAAGCCTATATTTTTACCCAAATCTTTTAACTTTTTGAGTAGACTGGACAGCCCGGCTCTTGAGTAGATCTAGTTGATTGTTGTCTTGTTTTTTTTAATTATTTTTTTATTTTAGTAAATAGCGGGCAAGTTATTCAAAGAAAAAAATATTAAGATAGTGAAAAACTTCAAATACATGTAACACAATGTTAATTAAGTGTAAGCATGTTACCCTACTATGTGGGTGGTAAAAAAATTCTAGGTCTCATATTTTAGAGTTGTCCATGCCTAATCTAGATAGAGGATTTTTAGATATTATCTTTATTTAAGTTTTATCTATATCAAAATAAAAACTTGACATATTATTCAAACTTAAACTATATTTTAAATAGGGTAATTTAAACTTAACCCTACAAAAATTAAAGTTTTTTTTTTTTAATTTTCTCATTAGATTTTCCCAATAAAAGCTTTTAACAAGATAACTAACAATAAAAATTAAAAATATTATGTACTCTTTTCCTTTATTAAAAAGTTATTTTACAAGTTTTTTCTTAATAAAAATTCAACGATGCATATTTATTCTTAATAGAATGACGTTAAACCGATCATTTATTTATTTTACAAAGTTGTTTTTATTGTGTCTTTTTATTACTATTATTTACTGCAATTTTTTAACTTCACAAGTGTGAGTTAAAAAATTACTGTATGTCTCTCTTATATATATATATATATATATATATATATATATGTATTATTTATTATATCTTACATTTTTTTTTTTACATATATTTTACATTCACTTGTCATCACTTCAACCCTATTTATTGTTAATAGTATACCAAAAACTTTCCTTTTATTATATTATTTATATAAAAAATAAACAAAATTAATAAAATGCATTTTAATTCAAAATTGCATTATCATATACAATATTTTCATGTGTAAATGATATAATTAAAATTTTAAATTAAATTACTTTTATATAAAATTATTATTTTTGTTTATTTTAAAATAATTAAATATAATTTAATTAATAGTAAAACCCTTTATAATAAATTTTTAAATACATCAATAATAGATTATAGATAAAAGTGATACCGTTATAAATTTAGGTCTTTTTTTAAATAAATTATTGAAAAAATTCAATTATTAATAATTTAATTTTTTTAAATATGTTTCATTTGTTTTTTTTTCCTCTATTTTTTCATTGTTTTTCTAATTTATTCTAAGCATTATTGAGAATTGATGAAGTTATGAAGACGTGGATAATTCAGGAATGCATCAAATGAAAATTTATCACATGTAGAAGGCAGAGTATCAAAATTTCATGATTAATTTAAGAGAATTAATATAAAATGATTTAAATTAATTAACTTTTTATATAATATTTATTTAAAAAAATTTATATTTAATAATATAATTTATTCCAAATATTTTGTATTTATTGCTAGTCATTTAAAACTTGACATTGTTTAAAATAACCCACAATATTTGATATTTCTTATGTCCGTTTTATGATCTATATTTAGTATTCATAATTGTTCCTCCCAACAATATCATCTTCAAGGTTTGAACCTAAGCCCTTCTCTTAAGAGTGCAATGTACCTTACGATTACACCTAACCATTTGTTGGTTAATTAATTGGTACTATTTAGTCATTCCCATTACTTATATTTAGCATAGAGTAAGAAAAAAAAATCACTTATTTTTAAAGAAGACTTATTTTTTACAATAGTTATTATTCATCTTTCTAATTTGAAGTTTAAATCCATATGAAATATTTTTTATTTTATGTCTAACTATTGTAATATATATATATATATATATATATATAATGAATTTCTTTGCTCATATTTTTATTATCTGTTATGATTCATGAAAGGAAGTTGACAAAACTCGGGGCATGTTATGAATAGCTTTAGTGTTAGTAGTTATGTTAGTTAAGCAGTTAATACAGTTAGTTAGTTAACATCAGTATTTGTATTAAATACCCCACCTTATCTCTGTAAATAATATGATGGAATTCTTCTTTGTTCAGTATTGTGTTTGTTAACATGATATCAGAGCAAATCCTTCAAGATCATATCCCTCAAGAATCAACAAAAGCTGATGTTTCCACAAAAGAAAGTTGTGATCAACAAGTTTGATAGTGTCGTGTTTGGAGAAGTAATTGAACTGTAGGTGCACATAGACTGCCAGATCCATGTGAATGAATAGCTTCACCAGGACTAGAGGAGTGACGAGGCGTGTCAGCCACTGGTACAGCATCAGGAATGGTTTTGGTGGCCATGAAAAAGAAAAAAAAATTTACACCAAGAAATAGGGCCTGGTGGTCAACAACTTGTCTGCAAGTTGAGGAAAACATTATACGGCCTCAAACAAGCACCTCGAGCTTGGTTTTATAAGCTGAAAGAGTTTCTTTTCGAGGCTAAGTTTCAAGCGTCTAAGGCTGATAGCTCTCTTTTTATTCAAAAATCGGGGTCCCAGTTGATATATGTCTTGGTCTATGTTGATGATATTGTTGTCACTGGAACCAACTCTCAAGCAATAAACAAGTTTGTTACAGAACTTCATGATCGGTTTTCTCTCAAGGATCTCGGGCGGTTAAACTATTTTCTTGGAATTGAAGTCACTTATTCCTCTAATGGTGTATTCCTCAATCAACAGAAGTACATTCAAGATTTACTTCGAGGAGCTTCAATGGACAAGTCCAATAGTTCTCCTACACCTATGGTCTCCACCTGCCACCTCTCCAATCATGAGGGTAGTCCTATTGAAGATGAGTATCTATTTAGAAGCATTGTTGGTGCTCTCCAATACGTTGTCATTACTAGGCCGGACATTGCCTTTGCTGTTAATAAGGTTTGTCAGTTCATGCACAAGCCTTTGGATTCTCATTTTAAGGCTGTAAAAAGGATCCTACGTTACTTGCAAGGGACTCTGAGTCATGGGTTGCAGTTCACTAGGTCTGCCAAGTTTTTACTTGAAGGCTACTTCGATGAAAGTTGGGGGTCTGACTCGGATGATCGACGATCCACTTCGGGGTTCTGTGTTTTCTTTGGTGGTAACCTTATTTCTTGGAGTTCTCGAAAACAACAGGTAGTCTCCAGATCAACTGCAAAGGCAGAATACAGAAGTCTTGCACATGTCATAGCTGAAATGGTCTAGATTCAGTCCTTATTGTCTGAGCTCTCTACTCCAGTCAAGGTCAAAGCTTTGGTTTGGTGCGATAGTTCAGTTGCTGTTGTTGTTGCCAGTAATCTTGTCATGCACTCAAAATTTAAGCATGTCGAGTTAGATCTTTTCTTTGTGCTAGAGAAGGTTGCAGAGGGATCTTTACAAGTGGGCATGTATCCAGTCAAGATCAAGTGGCTGATATTTTAACCAAACCTCTCTCAATCGGTTTGTTCAGCAAGTTCAGAAGCCAGCTGCGTGTGGTGTCTGATGATCGTGTAACTTTAAGCGTGAAAGGAAGTTGACAAAGTTCGGGGCATGTTATGATTCATGAAAGGAAGTTGACAAAGCTCGGGGCATGTTATGAATAGCTTTAGTGTTAGTAGTTATGTTAGTTAAGCAGTTAATATAGTTAGTTAGTTAACAACAATATTTGTATTAAATACCCCTTCTTATCTCTGTAAATAATATGATGGAATTCTTCTTTGTTCAATATTGTGTTTGTTAACATTATCAAAGGGAATAAAAATTTCAAACATTTTAAAATTGTCAAGTTTTAACCAAATATTTATCTTCCTAAAGAAAAAGAATAATACGACTTAAATTTTAATAATTTATCATGAGAAGTTTCGTTTTTATTTATTAGAAGGATCTTTGAGCACATTTTTAAAAAATGACATTTTGGAAAGGTCAAATTCTATATAAAGTCCTTATACTATGCACTTCTTTCCAATTTAGTCCTTTTTTATAATTTGATATTTCAATACCTTCTGCTATTAGAAATTATTGTTTTCAATTTAATCCCTTTATTTTTTGAAATGTATATTTTCATTTATGAGCAAAATTTTTGTTAATTCCATCAAATAATTTGATGTGGCATTTTCTTTTAACATGTAATGACATAACATAAAATACTTCACCTTTTTTTTTATAATTAGACAAATTTTTATATATTAAAAAGGAGAAAATGTGTAATCTTTGGCTAACTTTACAAAAATAGCAACATGTTTGGAAATATAAGTCGAGGAAAATTATTTGACAAAACCTACTGAAAAATTGAACTTATAATTATAGTTGAGGGATTAAATCTGTCAAAAATGCATATTACAGGCACCTTTTGTAAAATTTTAACTTTTGGAAAAGTGAAAGATCTAAAATGCTTTGGTACGTTTCTCATGGAAATAGTCACCTTGAAAACCAGATAAGGAAAAAGAAAGCACCAAATAATCCAAAACAAAAGCGCTAAAAAAGGTAAACCCATTTCTTCTATCCTCTCTATTCCTCAATTCCTTGATTTTTTGTTCTAAAAACTATCTGAATTCAGACCTGTTTTTCTTTTTTGAAAAGAGAAAGGGAACTCTGTGTTTGAAACATTGTTTACATTGTTTTATGGGAAAATCAATTGTTTGTACGACGAAAGGGCAAGACTTTGCAAAAGCAGTCCCATCAGACAAACTTCGTAGCGCAAAACACGTAAAACCCGCATCGAGAAACAGAGTTTCTTGCCGCGAAAAGGCGGGGCCAAGTGGGGTCCGAGTCAACTCAGAGCGAGTCAAGCAGAAAGCAATGGATACCTGGGGTAACGACGACCGGATTCCGCTGGCTCAGGTGGTTTCCGAGTTGGTAAAGGGATGGTTTCAAGAGGCTCTTAAGGAGGCCAAGGCTGGTGATACCAACATGCAAGTCCTTGTTGGACAGATGTATTGCAATGGCTATGGTGTTCCTAAAGATGTTCAAAAGGTCCTATCTTTTTATCATTATTAAATTTGGTTTATGGAATCAACTTTTATGTTTCTTTTAGTTGTAAATGCTTGAAAAAGGGGTAATCTGATTCATTTTGTTGCTTTTCATGTTGGTAAATTTTTTCCTTGGTGTTCTTTGTTTTCTTGAAACTTTTCATGGATTTAGTTCTTTTGTGATATAGCAACTGTCTTACACATGCTTTAAAAGGGCTAACTTGATTCATTTTTCATTTTTTTTGTTGTTTTTCTTGCCTTTATGATTTATTGGGACTCTTTACTTTTATGATGTGTGATTACTAACGGTCTCAAATGTATCATAAATCTCTCTATGTTTTTATATTTCTTCTATTGATAAACTATTTTCATTCATTGAAATCCGAAACTTTACTGACCCTCTATCAAACCTCTTGCATTTCTCTACAAGAAAAAGGTGCTTCATGTTACTGAACTTGTTTCTCTATTGGTGCTTGATGATACCTGAAAGGTCTCCATGGTGTTTTCAAATGTTTAATTTGCTAATAGACTACTCTTCCTTGCTGACATTTATGATGCTTTATTGTTCGGATACTTTCATGTATTGTGCACTTGTTGTGAACTCCAGAATCATGACCGTATTAGCTCGCTAATCGTTTCTTCTGAAATTAGGGGCGTGCTTGGATTAGTAAAGCTTCAAGGAGCAGATCTTCAGTATGGAAAGTTAGTGATAAGCATCCAGGTACTTTCTGTGTGTGTGCTAGTGTGAATGTAGGGTTGTTAGGTTGTTACTGCTTTCGAAAACGATCTTTCTTCGGTTTCCTTCAGGTTATAATGCTAGTGACTCCGATTCTGATGAATTGAGGGATGATGCAGAATAAGTTTTGACCTGTATTCGTTTTAAAATCATCCACAAATATGTAAGTTGTTTATTGATTGTTAATATGCTTCTTTACCTCTGCATTAGGAATTTGCAGATTTTTCCAAAATGCCATATGTTATATACATATTAGTTCCCGAAGTTTCTTATGCATGAAATAGTAATCCTTTTTTTGATTAATACCGATAATATTGAATATAATTGCAGATCTTACAGTATCGGGAACGTATACAGTGTTGAATACCGAGCTACTCTATCCGTTTTACCTTCTGCAATGTATTCTAAGTCATGCCTCTTTAACTTGCAGCATTTCCTTGCCAATGGAGAGATGATCCCCTATTTTTTTGATCATTTCTTTAACATCTTTATTTCACAAAGTGTTTTTATATTTTGCTATTGAGATCACAGGTTGTTGGCTTTTTGATGTTTGTTTAAGTATTTCTATTAGATGAACTTCACCTATTGATGCAGAAGAGTATCATAGATTTGTAAGAATCATATTCATAAAATAAAACAAAAATTAATATAAAGTTAGAACACTTTGTTTAACGTTTGATCAAATTTTTTACAATTTGCAACAAATTAATTAGGGTAACCCTTTATTTCTTTATGCTGGTTTAGATAGATGGTCATTTCTTCTATGAGGGAGGGACTGTGTCATCTGCCTTGTCGTTTGTCTTTCCTCCATTCCCATGGCTTCTCAGGATTTGATGAAGCCCATAAACCAACTCTTTTCGCTCGAGCCTCTTTTTCCCACTAGTTTTTATACAAATACATGATGTTCAGAATTCACAAACTATGATTTTAACAGAAAGAAATGGTTTAACAACCGGGTCTCAAGACGTCTCTCTCATGCCGTCAATTTACCGTCCTCTGTAGGCACCTATATGGGCAAGGACTCTCTTTGAATCCTTACGAGGCCGGTAGGTACTTAAAGAAAACAATACCTTTGATGTAAACAAAAACTGGTGGTGACATTGACAGCTGAATTTCGACGTGGGAAGACATCTGAAACCCGGGATTGTTACAGTTGGTTACTTACAGTTGCAAGCTCTACGCGTTGGTCGTAAGCTGAGTAATGCCATGCGAGCCCCTTTTTCAGCATTACTTCCTGTTTGGAAACAAGATTATTAGAAAAATCTGAACTTGTTCTTATGAGGTAAACCAGGAGAAGAATGTTATACATGAAGAAAAAAACCTGAACAAATTTGCCATTCCAGTATATATCACCAACACAGCGGCCATATCGGTCTTCATCATAGACAAGAACTCGTAAACATTTCCCCTGAACAAGCTTAACCAACTCTTCTTTTGCTTCTTTACCGTATGGCATCGAACTCTCTGGTGCATCGATTCCCCTGTTTCATTGCACTGTCATGATATTTAGCTGATGGAAGATAGACTTTCAAGAAAGGACTAATGTTACCTTAGCCGGATTCGATACTTTCGAGCAAGGATCTCTTGATTCTGAAGATTTAAGAACCTGGAATTGTTAAAGAAGATGGATTATTAGTTACCATTATATATGAATCACGCAACTGAATCTGATCGTCTATGGGAGATTAAAGAGTTTGAACCTGTATCCTGAATCAATAATTTTCTTGTGAAGCTCATCAGCTTTTGTATAGTTCTTGGCAGCACGGGCTCTCGATCTTTGATCAGCTGCTGATTGGACATCTCGAGGTACGTTCAATGATTCCCTGGGATCTGTAGTACTTACATACACTGTTATGGTATCTCCATCAGGTACTGCTTTGGTGTCCACCTAATTTAATCAAAGAGAAAGTTAGTTTGAAGCTATATTGCTGAGAAACAAAGACTTGAAGTTTCAAGAAAGACAGAAGACTTACTGGTAAAGTCTGCAATTCAAACTTAACTCCTTGAGGCAATGATGTTGTGGCGCTAGCAGAGGGCTGCTGAGGAAGACCATAGTATGCCAATAATCCCTAAAAACAGTTAAAAAAGAACAAACAATGGATTCATTTCCCAATTTTAAACTAATTGGACTTGTAAGATTTAATGGTGTTTGCTGCATCATTCTACCTCAACATCTGCCTTTTGGTGTCTCTTCAATGTCTGAATGACAAAGCTTGAAGCTTCCTCAGGTGTTTTTGGTGGTGGTTTTGCTTCTCTCCAAGCATCTAATAACTTTCTATACCTTTTCAGACAGACCAGAACCACGTCGTAATTGTTCAAAATTGTTCCTAAATAACACTGTTAAATTACTTACCAGTTAGCCTGAGCTTTCTTGGATGAAACGACGTGATAACTTAGCCCTTCAGGAAGCTAAAAACAAAATTTGGAAATACAATTAAAGGTGAATGATGAGAATCAAACTAACCCAGATTTTATTTTTAGCTCAATTAGGCTGAGTCATCTCAATTATGGATTCATCACCCTAAACCATTAAAATTCACTTTTAAGGTAATGAAAAACATGAGAGAAAAAAGGATACCTGAGAGGTGATATCAAATTGGAAGAGATCATGGGAAAGAGCTGAAACTCCATCCTTGCCTTGGGAGTCACCAGCTGTGGTTGGCTTGCAGCAACGGCTATACAACAATCTCAGAGCATTCCCCATCTTCAAATTCTCTCAAATCTAATCTTCTTTTTTCTTTTCCTGTTTTGAACGTAGCAGAGATTCATGACGGTAGGGAGGGAGCCTTTAACAAAGGAACGACTAAAGTCATTGATGGAAACGTGGCGAGGTTTGATTGGTGGATAATGATTAACTATTTGTTCGGTTTTTTTGTTTTACTATGAAGATGAAGATCTATGAACCATACGCGGTTAAACTCGAAAGTCAACCATTTTTTTTTGTCGTATGTTGTAAGGAACGTTTGCGTATGAGATATTGCTCGGCGTAAAGCCCGGTCCAAGCTCATGGGCTGGTTGTGCTACATGTGTTTTTAATTTCTAATACAAAAAAAATCTTAATTCATGCATAAGTTCTGGATTTTTTTTTTTCAATTAAGTACTAATGTATGCATATGAAATATATGTGGTTGTGTTATATGTATATAATATTTCTACAATAAAATTTGTGGAAATTTCAATCACAACTAACAAGTAATAAGCTAGCTTTCTCTTATCCCCAATCTCCATGGACAATGCCAAGAGCTTCCATGAAGAAAAAACATTAGTCAGATTACTTGTTAAAAGCTACAATGGCCACTGATAACCATTTCAAGCTTCTTATACGTACTAACAAGTAATACGTCGGCAATGGGTGAAGATTGAATAGGAAATCAAGCTAGTTTGAGATGATAAATCTTCAAAGAGTGTAGATATGCAGGATGAAGATATAGTTGGGTATTTATATCTAGCATTCTCATTGTTCTTTTGAACATAGTAGTAAGCTAGATCTAATCATAAGCCGCGTTTGGCTGGATCGATACAAAATTTTAAGTCAATTTTTAGGTTCAGGTTCAACCCGAAAAATAAGTTTAAAATTCTACTCAAGTTCAACTCAAATTAAAAATGCTAAACCTGAGTTCGACTTGGTCTACCCATATTAATTTTTTAAGATTATTTTTTGTATAAAAACAAATTTAAAAAATATAATATATGAAATACACTAAAAACATTAAAATTAATGTTTCCCAACAAATTGAAAATATATTTTTAAAAAATCTTTATACTCAAAATAACACTAAAATAGCTTCAACTTAGCAAACAAATGCCTCTAAAATAGTAGCAAAATTAATAGTAAAATAAGAGTTGTACAATATCCGAACAATAACAATAAAATAGTGATAATATAATAGTGAAATGGTAGTAAAACAACAACGAAATGGCAACAAACAACTGATTCAGGTTGGGCTGGGCTAAGGAAAAAAAATCCTACTTGAGGCCTAACTTGTTAGAAAATGAGTCTTATTTTTTGTCCAAACTCATTTTTTGAGCCTATATTTTTATCTAAACCCCACCATTTTTTGTGCTGGTGGCTTGGCCATAATCAAGCCTATAGTAAGCTAGCTTACCTAATTTATTTTGTAATCTCAATTGCTCAAGGTCCTTTTTAACAAGCGGTTGAGTCTCGATAACTACTTGTTATGACAAATGACTTTATTCATTGACTAAAATTAGATAGGCCAGAACCCCGTGTATTGGCTTGATAATCAAGATGTTCACCATTCCAAATGTGACTTGAGTTTGAGTCACTTTAGTTGCATTGCTGTTAGACCTTTACCCTTCTCCTGTAATTAAAAACAAAATAGACAGATTATTTAAGACTTTATTGGCTGAAACTTTTCACGATTTGATTCTTTTACTTTTCAAAAAGTATACTCTATAAACCGTATATATTTTAGTGTTTTTTTATGGTTAAACAAATATTCTACATTTTTTTAGTCTATTTTAAATGTGCTTGATGTTTGTCCACTAATATAAAAATATCTCATCAATGCATATTTTAATTAAATAAGATAGTTGGATTATTTGATAAAATTAATGAAAAAAAAAGTTGATCTAAAGATTAAAACAGGGGTGAAAAAAAATAAGAGTCGAAATTAAATTGTATATTTTTACGATAGTAAAAATTTAATTTCACCATTTTAATATTTATATCTTTATAATTTTTAAAGGATTAAATTAAAATTTTATCATTTTTAAGAAAGCCAAAATATAATTTTACTTTTATTAATTTAAATTTTTATAAATTTTAAAGGGATGTAAATGGAAAAGTTTACATTTTAGCCCCCTGCTAAGCCCCTCAACTAAAACATACATGTTAAGAAACCAAAAACTAAAGAACACATGTTGGAAAAGTAAAAAATTAGAAATTGTGAAATGTGAAATTTAAATTTCAATATTATTTTTTAACTAAATTTGATTATTAATATTTTTAAAAGAGTTAAATTGTTTTATTTTTCAATAAAAATGCTGATTAAATCATTAATTTTTTTAACGATTTTGACATGACAAATCGCATAATAATTTATGTATATTTTACGTTGAAATGACACTAATTATTTTATATGTTTATAAAAATTCAAAAAAACTAATATAAAATATATGTGAATTGCTGCTAATGTGAAACTTAATTAAAAAAAAAAAGAGAGTAGGGAATGGGCAATAGCAAGAGGTTGGGTGAGGGAAAAAAGGGTTGATCAGAAAGCCTCTTTCCCTCTTAAGATATGTTAAATAATGATGTAATCGTAGGCCATGCATCGAAAGCTGAACAATGACTAAGTATTAGCCCAATATTTGGTTGCCCGAAAATGTAAAAGGAAAAGTAGTTAGAAAGAAAGTGCTAAAATATTATAGTTAAAAACAGTTGGTGACTGGTGGCTAATGAAAAATCGTAAGCAAGCTCCATTCATCTCAAAACCTACTCTCCGTATTCTTCGTATCCTTCATATCTTTTCAAACACCCTATTCAATTCTCCACATTTCCCTCCTCCAGCATAAACAAAAAGGTTAATGTTGATCAAGGCCAAAAGCCAAAACAAACCATGGGTGATTCATCTCTCAATGATTTGAAACCTGAATACAGGGTCGATGGATCATGTTGGAAATTCGTTCCAGTTATTTCAGAAGGATTTTTTAACCAGAGACCTGGTGACATTTTCAGACATCATCTCATTCTCTTACAACTTCAATTAGCTGTCATTTTCACCCTTGCTGCCATCATTCACTTCTTTCTTGGTCGCTTCTATTTGCCTCGTCTTATATCTGAAGTGCTGGTACTCACCTCTGAGCTTATGTGTCATTTTCATTTCTTTTACATATATAAGATGTTGTACGTTGTTTTGTTTTGTGAATATGACAGGCAGGTGTAATTCTTGGACCGACTGTTCTTGGTCGATTCTTTCCAGACATATCGGCAGTTTTATTCTCCGAACAATCGGTGAAAGTCCTGGCTACATTGACACGGTTCGGGTACTTGTTTTTCATGTTTTTGATTGGTGTGAAGATGGATGTAAATCTAATCAAGAAATCAGGTAAAAGGGAATGGACTATAGGCACCATGGTGATGTTATTCCCCCTTCTGGTCACCGTTATGGTTGGGAGACACATAAGCATAGTGGTGGACAAGGTGGATGCACAAAGCGCCCAGTACGAGGTTTCGTTCTTCACTGGCGTACTAATGCTAACCTCATTCCCTGTGGTAGCCATACTTTTAATGCAACTCAAGATCATTAACTCAGAGTTGGGACACCTTACATTGTCATCAGCATTGATTAGTGACATGGTAAGTTTAGTAATGGTAAATATAGGTAACTACAGGGTAATAATGTTATTGGCATCGTTACGTGTAGCTCTCAAGTCTCTGTTCCTCGTTGCCGTCCTTATCGTGTTTATCCTAACAGTTTTACAACAAATGTTATACTGGATCATCAGAAAAACTCCTGAAGGAAAGCCTGTCAAAGATGCTTACATTTTCTTTGTTGTTATAGCATTACTAGTTGTTGCAATAGTTGGGGAAAATGTTGGACTTCAATACATGTATGGTCCTTTTATACTAGGCTTGACGGTACCAACAGGACATCCCTTAGCTTCAACTCTGATAGAAAAACTAGACACTATTGTATCAGGTTGGATGCTGCCACTTATGTCGACTTATTGCGGATACCGATCAAATCTATGGAACCTCAACAGACTACCTCCTTATTGGATAATGTTCGCAGTAACTTTCGGTTTTTTTCTGAAAGTAGCCTGTGGGTTCATTCCTGCATTTTGTTTCAAAGTACCTTGTAAGGATGCTACAGCATTGGCATTGATGTTGGCTGCCAAAGGCATTGTTGAATTAGGTACTTTTGCAACCAATGCAGACAAGCAGGTACTCCCTGCTAGGAATTCTTTTAAAGCACTTTTTTTTTTTTTTTAAATTTTCTTTTTGCTGATAAGCCAATGCTGTATTGTTTCAGTCCACCGTTACTCAAGAATTCACCTGGGCTGTAATCATTGTATTCATTTTCGCAGCACTTGTGCCGATACTTACCACAAAGCTTTATGATCCATCAAAGACATACGCAGGTTACCAGAAAAGAACCGTGTTGAACTCTTCCACAAACGAGGGTGTCCGAATGCTAGCCTGTGCTCATAGACAAGATGATGCATTGTCTGCCATCAAGTTACTTCAACTTTCAAATCCTAGTACCGGGAGTCCCTTGTCGGTTTACGGGCTTTACTTGGAAGAACTAGTGGGTGGAGCGAGTCCTCTCCTTCTTAATCATCAATTAGGCCAAAGGAGTTCTAGCGATGGCGGTCGTTGGCAACCAATCATCGATGTTTTCAATTACTTTAAGTCCCAAAGTAGTAAACCAACTCAAGTGCACGTCTACACAGCAATATCACCTTCCTCATTGATGCATGAAGACGTTTGTTGGGTTGCCTTTGATAATTTAGTAGCTTTAATAATACTTCCATTTCATAGGAAATGGAACAGGAAAGGGAAACTAATCTCTGATTCCAAAGATTTGAGGGACTTCAATACTAAAGTGATGAACAAGGCTCCTTGCTCAGTAGCCATTCTAATCGATCGTGACCGAGGTCGTAATTCATCGATCATAGACGAATCATCCACATATAATATATGTGTGTTTTTCTTGGGTGGGAAGGATGACAGAGAAGCTCTTTCCATTGCAAGAAGGATGAAAGGATGGCCTTCGGTTTTCCTAACCGTTATTAGGTTAAAGGAAACCGAGGATATGATCACAGGATGGGAGGGTATGATGGATGACGAATGCTTGAGAGACATTAAACACCCAAGCAATGAAAATGGTAATGTTTTGTACAAGGAAGAGATAATAAGACATGGAGCAGATACATCTGCACTCATTGGGTCCATATTGGATGAAAACTTTGATCTTATATGTGTGGGACGACACGCACAATGTGACTCACCACTAATAGAAGGCTTATCAGCATGGACTGATTTACCAGAGCTTGGGACCATTGGGGACCTGTTAGTTTCTGCGGAGATCAGTAAACCAATATCTATCCTTGTGGTTCAACAACAGGTTATTGAAAAATGAGTGTAACTTTCACTCTTTTTTCTGCCACACAATGGAAGTGTTGCATGCACCCTTTCAGGTCCTAATGCAAATATCATTGCTTTAAATGCGCAACTAACCCAAAGTGAATCCATGAAAATGCCATTGGATTGGGATTGTAACATTTAGCCCCTTGGTTTATGGGGGGATTTTTCCATGTGCTAATATGCTCCTTATACAACTCAATAAACCCTAACAGAAAACTTGTAAGAATTGTAGTAATTTATATTATCATGGAATCAGAGTTGCTTCATTTCTGCCTTGTGAACACCTGTTTTTATCTACCCTTTCTTTCAATTTCGATATTTTATGGTAATTTTGTTTGGAAATGGAATTTTCTTTTTTTATGTAGAATTCTGATTTGAATTGAGCTCATGGTATAATATAAATTTTCCTTAAATATGTTTTTGTATATAAAATTTATATTAGATTATATAAAAAGTTTAGAATTTTATTTAATACGCATATAAAAATATATAATAAAATTTTCCCATGACATAGATTAACTAAATTTTATAAAATATTTTATTTGATATATTTTTATATATAAATTTTATATTATTGTATAAAAAATTTAAAATTTATTTTAACTACATAGCTAATATCTTTAAAAATCATATATATAATTGTTTAATATTACACTACAAAATATATAATAAAATTTCTCACACTCATCTGGGAAAATAAATATTTCATATATAAATATTATACGATATTTGAAATAATTATTTTATTTTATAATATTATAATTTATCATACCTACAATGAATATGAAAAAAAATTATAACTAAATTTATAACAATATGCAGTGACAACTGAATAAAACAATAAAGAGTAAGATGCATTAGAAGAGACAAGAGATTGATTACACAGTTCAGTTCAACAACCTATCGCTGTATAATCTTGCTGAGAGAATGAACCCATTATACAAACTTTCATAGTACAATCTTTGATAACCAACTCAATTAACCTAAGTTTACCAATGATAATTATAATAAAATTGTACAACTTGTATGCACTCCTCACCCTTAAACTACCATTTCACAAAAGTATAAAAATCACTATTTAAGAAAGTGAAAATCAAAATAAATAACCTCTTACTATGTTTGAAATGAAGAAGATAATTTCACTAAGTCAGCGCAATAAAAAATAAAAGAAGCCATCTTCCTTTTAAAAGCCAATCATATCTTCAAAATAATTAAATATTATCTTCAATTTAATTTCTCCACCTGTTATTAGCTTTTCAATTCAAATTTAAAGAGTCTTTCTATAATCCAAAAAATTATTTATTAGATAAATTAAATTAAAATTTAAGAGTTTAATGAGTTAAAGATTTTCTCAACCTAGGTAGATGCTTCAATAAGTCGACAATCATCAAAGCAAGCCAAAACAAACCAAGTAACCAAACCATAACTAAAGTAGGCTATGACAAGCCATTTGTTGCATCTAAGGGCCAGTTTGGCAATCCTTTTGAAAAGTGCTTTTCAAAAGTGCTTTTGAAAAATTTAAGTGTTTGGTATTGCTGTCAAAAAGTGCTTTTAAGAAGTAAAATGTCTATTTTAGACATGATATTATAAAGTAATAAATATGTATTTAAATAATGTTTAAATTAGTTAATATTATGATATTTTAGCAAAAATATAAACAATAATTTATTATAACTTATTATTAATATTTTAATATATTATTAATATTTTAATATATAATATTAATTTTAAATATTTCTAAGTAATTAATATTAATTAATTATTAAATTTAATTAGAATATATAAACTATATTGAAATATTTAAATATAATAATTAAATATTTGCAATTAGATATTGATACAATTGTATTATTTTAAAAATTATTTTATATTTTTAATTAATGCTTTTAACACATTTGTAAAACTCATATTAGATATTAACATAACATAGAAAACATAAACCTAACAAATTAAAATATTACATATATTTAGATTAAAGTTTCAAAAAGGGATAATATTTATCTACCAAATATAAATACTAAAAATTTTACAATAGCATTTACAATTTAAAGTGAATTCATTAAATTAGAAGCTATAGTATCTCTTGTAATTCCATTTCAAAACCACTTGAATTGCTTGATTCACCGTCATCATCACCATCATCATCGTGGTCGTCATCATCATCACTTTCTCGACCATGCGTATTTTCTGAATCAATAGTATTCTCATATGCCCAGTTAATATCTTCGTATTCCATAAAATCTGCATCATTTCGACCTACATGTTTTCGGATAAAATTGTGTATCGTCATTGTAGCAACAACGATCATCGTTTGCTTTTCAAAACTATAACTTGGCATATCCCTTAAAATGACCCATTTTTTTCAAAACACCAAAAGTTCGTTCAATCGCACTATGTAATGATGAATGTGAATGATTGAATATCTCTTCTTTACCAGACACCGGTCTACCTCTACAAAAGTCAGGTAAATGATATCGCTGACCTCTATATGGTCCAAGATAACCTTTCATTTGAGGATATCCAGAATCAACAGGATAATATTTTCCTACATGTCATAATATAACAAACAATTAATTCAAGAATTTTTTTTATAAAAATTATCAATTAAAGAACTTATACTTTATTTTTTTTAAAAATCACATATAAATAAAATATCTAACCATTTGGTGGGTGCGAAAATTTGTATTTTGGATCTCGAATTGCATCAAGAAATATTCTAGTGTCATGTGCCGATCCTTCCCATCCAACCATGAAAAAGGTGAAACACATATTAAAATCACATACTGCCATAACATTTTGAGTTGGGATACCTTTTCTTCCAATATAGGGGATTTGTTCATTTGGTGGAAGAATAGGGGCAATATGAGTACCATCAATTGCACCTATGCAATCCTGAACAAATAATCATATTAGTCGTGCATGTTTTTAGTCGACAAAAATATTATAAATATAATAAGATAAAATTAAATTTTAACCTTAAAATGCGGCATATATCTAGAATCATTACGTATTTGTTCAGGTATTGAGCTAAAGAAAGGATCTTCGGGTGCAATTAGATCAGTAGCCATCCTTGAAACTTTCTCAAGCACAATTGCAAAGTATCGACTTATTGTTGATCCAGACCTTTGAAATCTTTCTTGACATTGGGAAACTTTTGCATCGGTGCCCAAGATCTATAAAAAATTTCCCAACATTTCACTAGAAGATATGTTTCTTGAAGTTTGCAAGTTGTATCTTGTCTCCAAAACTCTCAACAAACTTGTGAATACCATTTTAGACATCCTAAAATTAATCATACAACGTGATTCGTAACCGTCAAGGATCTCTCGAATCCATGTCTCACCTGACTGTTTTGAATTCATACATGGTTGCTTTAATATATACTTCTCGTAATATAATTGCACGGAAGAAGATGCAACAACAAATAATTGGTTAAAACATTCCATGTGTTGTAAAATCTCTTTCTTTTCCCTTTCATCATCACTTTCATCACCGCTGTAATTCTCAACTATACTCATCACCTGTAAAAAAATTTGAACATCCAAAATCATATATAAACAACTATTGATAAAACTAATTTAGTATAAATAAGTAGAACACAAATTCAATATCCAAATACCAAACATAAACAACTATTAATAAAACTAGATTACACATAAATAAGTAGAACATAAATTCAATATCCAAAAACCAAACATAAACAACTATTAATAAAACTAGATTACACATAAATAAGTAGAACATAAATTCAATATCCAAAAACTAAACATAAATAACCATTGGTAAAACTAGATTACACATAAATAAGTAGAACATAAATTCAATATCCAAAAACCAAACATAAATAACTATTGATAAAACTAGTTTAGCATTTTTAGTCGACCACATAGTAGATATCTCCGAATCCTAGAAGATCAAAAAATTTTCAACTATCCTCCATTTTCGTCTTAAGCCACAAAGCTCTAATCTTGGGATTAATTGATAAAAACATAATTCGCTTGTCCTTATTGAGCAATAATCTAAATGCAAAAAAGTATAGCGGACTAGCTTCGGGAACTTCTTCCGATATGCTATCGATATAGCGGACTAGCTTCGGGAACTTCTTCCGACATGCTATCGAGCACTTTGACTGCTTGTGGAATACCATATAGATCCATAACAGGAGTCAAACTAGATGTGGCTTGACTCATATTGTCAGCTACATTGCATAATTTTTCTATTTGACTGGACAATCTTGCAGCCCCTCCAATTTGCTTTGAGGATTTCTTTCTTCCAGTCTTAAAATGTGACCTTGATATCTCAGGGTTTTTTCTTTTTTGACCGTTTCCATCAATTTGAACATCATTTGAAATGTGAACATCATTTAAAATGTGAACATCATTTCTCACATTTTCTTCATCATCCTCTTCATGTATTTCATTGTTAACATCTTCAAAAAAATCACTACGGAGTGTACTAGAAGAAGGTGCCCATGCTTTATCACTTGTTGCAACTATTCCCATAAACATTTGGTCCAACTTCCCTTCGAATTCAGGATTAATGCCCGATGTTCTAAATTTTTGAGCTTTAGGCACAACCTATATATCAAATGATAGTTTAATAACAGTAATTATCAATAAACTCATAAATAAGAAAAAAAAATATTCAGAATTATTAATGTACCTTTAGCCTACTCTCCCACCAATCATCCAATGCATCAATGGTTCTTTTAATAGGATTCCACCCTAGACCAGTATCTTCGCCTTTAAGTTTCTTCCAAGCTTTCCATTCTTTTTTTAGGGCATCCCACCTATTTTTAAGTTGTCTTTGTGAAAAAGCCTTGCCCGTTTCTTTCTCAAAGTTGATCATTATTTTCAACCATCCATCTTTTGTGAAATGAGTACCAGGCCTATTGCCTTTCAATATCTCTTTAATACAAATATCACAAAATGTTTCTGTCAATCTCTTATCCCATACTGCTTTCACTTTTTCACCACTAACTTCAATCGCCGATGTACTCATCTATTGTGTATACGAATAGATTCGTTTCAGCCAGTAAAGCAATCAAGAAAATCAAATGTCACAAAAGTATATTTTTTTTTACATGTGTATCAAAATCAAGATAGGATCCTAAGATTTTTTTTCTTAATCAAAATCAAATTTCCAAGACCTGAATAATAATCAAGAAAGAGAACACAACTAATAATAGTATCAAACACAATTAAACCATGCAGCTTCAATAGAAAAACAAGCATACTAATAAAACATAGAGAGGTTGTTTAACGCTAAAACATATACAAGCTAATACTAGGGTAATCACGCGCATAAGATAATATATATAAATATATATGGTCATAGTATAAAAATATTACAGTCAATATATAAATATATATGGTCATAGTCTAAACCAATGGAGAAAAGGATAGAGGGATCGTTTGTCTTGTAAGAATAATTCATAGTTATATATAAATATATAAATATATATTGGGTTCATTGACTACAGCAAAAATAGTTCGGGCTTTTGATTTCAGTCTTACAGATTTTAAACCATTAACTTATATATATATACCATTAGCAAAGTTCAAATTAATCTAATTTTCATGAGCAGGGATGTTATGATTACTAGCTTTTCGGGTTTAAATATTTTACGTTCATTTGATTTTTTATAAATAAAAGTTTTATATAACACATATAGGTGAATATTTAGTATATTGACAATATACTTTTTTTCATACCTTAAAATTTTAATATATGTTTCATTTTTTTATCAAAACATGTTTTTTTTTAATATTTATTTTTAAATATTTTATACTTATCAACTCCCTAACCTTACCTATTTTTTTACCATAATTCATCGTATCTGTGGGGGACAAAATTATTTTTAAATAATAGTTTTTCAAAACAATTATATTTTGGGGTAAGATCCAACGTGCCTATAACGTTGATTATGGATTGTAGAATATGTCGGTATTGCTAAAAAGTGAAGATCCTTACAGTTTAATCCCCTTAATAGATAAAAAAAAACTGATAATCTTTGGTTTATAAAATCACAATTTTGACTAGTTTTTGAGATAGGAAACCTATATGGATTGTTATCTTGAATCAAGCCTAGACTTCAAAAATTAAAGTTGAGCTAGAACTAAACTTCTAGATTCAAACTTTGAATTGAGCTTGAACTACTTAATACTTGAGTTTGGTTAAGCTCATTTAAACCCTGGGTTTAACCCTGTACCGGAGATTTCAGTGTTACATGTACTGCATAATCTATCTTGTATCTGTAAATTAATGACAAAAAAAACTCAGAAAATTGCACCCAAATAAAAGACAAATAGGAAAAGAGTAAAGCCAAGGGTCTTCACTCAAGATTATGTAAAGGAGTTAAAATTTTACAGACTATGACATTGGGATTATAATGTTGCAAGGTATTGCGTTGGGATTATAAACAACATACGTGACATTGAGGAGGCTAGAATTGAAGCTGTTGAAGCTAGTTTATGTACTTCGATCACCACAATCTTAGAATCCAGTAAAAAGGAAGAACAAGAAGTTGGTGTTGAGTCGCTCCTGTTTCTATGCTATGAGAACATAGGGTATTGTATAAAATGATAATGACAGAAAACATAATTCAAGTTTTGTCCAACATATCAGTGAACGGGAGTTCCAAAGGATCCGAGAATGCATTGACACTGCTGGAGCTCATGGACTGGATGAATGCTTCTCAATGTTCAAAATCTGGAAGCAAATGGAGCCAAGGAAATTCAAATGTCTCCTCCAGCACCAGCAATAACTCTAGACTCAAAATATCATCTTACAAGGCATTGGGATGTTTGAGAAAGAAATTTAAGGCAATTGGATTCGTCAATTGGGTTTTGTTGGGTCATCAAAGATTGAAGATTGTTATCGGATGAGGAATCGTAGAGAGGAACCAAATGAAGATCAAAGTGGAAGTGCTCATTGAATGTATCAGGCGGAACAGATATATTGTAAGACATTTGAAAACCCAATTGGCTATGTTAAAAGAAAGATAGTTTCTTAGCTACAGCATCTACAAAGTAAACACTATCTGATTTTTGGCTAGTGAACATAAGCTTTTAAAAATTTTCATTAAAGTGAATTCATTGTTGTAGTATCACATAGATATCTACCATACAAATGCAAGCCAGTATTAGATCATCACAGATTATTTTATGAGCAGTAAAAACACAGCAGTAGGTTACAATGTTTCTCTTTTAAGCATAATCCTTGCCAAAGTACCAAATGAAAAGGATAAAACCTTGAATATGAAGCAAAATAGCAGTTGCAGAGATGTTGAGAAGCTCGAATATGAAGAAAAACAGGATGCCCAGCAGAAAAAAAAAGTGAAAAATGTGAACATCATTTCATAATTATTTCAAAAATGAAAGAGAAGAAGAGATGCAAAAAATAAAACTCACCACCGGTGGAGAATAGGAACAAAGCAGAGAAGAAAGAGTAAAGTTCAGAGAAGAAAGAGTAAAGGCAAAGAAGCAGGTTAAAATAGGAAATACAAGCCAAAGAAGCACTTTTGGCTGAGAAAAGCCAAATTTTTCTGCTTCTCCATCTGTGCAAAAGCACTTTTTTAAAGTTAAAATTTTTTTTACACTGATGCTTGTTCTGCAAAGCTTTTAGGCAAAAAGTGATTTTTTGAGCAAAAGCTCATTACAAACGGGGAGAAGAATGCAGCCTAAATCTCCCATTTTGTCAAAAGTGTTCAATAATGAAAAACAATAATTGAGCTACTCTCCCTCTGTTTAAAAACAATGCAACAACCAAGTTTCGTGCAAGAACTATCGAAGTTGACGTTGCAACATCAAATTCTTCATCTCAATTTACAAACTCTCCTGTTGTATTACTAAAAATCAATATATGGAAGAAATCACCGTAGATAAACCAAAATATAAGTAGAAATAAGAATAAGTTTAACAAAAGAAAACCAACAAAAACAACCAAAAGTTAGAAACATTATGATAGTATTATTACTCTATTTTTTACTCCATTGTTATGCTTCCCCTTACTCTATTCTCCCTTTATCCGTTTGTATTTATTTTGTTCAATGAGATGAGATGGAGTGCTGCATCATTAATCTTGTAAACAAATTTTCTTAACTCGTGGAACAATAAGAATCTCTTCCACAAAAATTTAATAGAGTTTTCATGGTGGTCAAAATATTTTCATAGTTATCAATATAGATAGTAGCTTTATATTTAACTCGAACATCAATTTGTTGTTGATCTACCCTTTCTCACTCATATCTGTTTATTTCGACTACCACATGTTCTACAAGATATTGCAACACTCTGTGTGATAGTTATGGAGCCACCTCATCTCAAATCATTCAACATTTTATAGCAACATGGTCTAATATGGCCAATAATAAAATAATAAAGACGGAATAATATTTGATACACTGTCAATGGAGATTTTAGACTCCACGAGTAGGGTTAGGGGACCAGTGTGTCAAATACTAACCCAATAATGACATACATGTTTTTTATTCTTCTTTTTACTTATTTTTAAAGGGAGGAGCAAAAGATTTTTTAGCCTTAACAAAAGTAGTGGGAGATATGGATTTCTCCCAATGTCAATTGTAGACACTCAATTTTGCCCGGCCCCAGAAATAAGTCTAAAAAAAAAAATTAATAAACCCGAAAAAACGAAGTCCAAATTCAGTCCAGAATTACAAATATAATTTGGCCCGATCGGAATGGCCCATTACTTAAAAAGATTTAAGGTCCATCTACAAGCTTGACTTATATGGAATAGAATCTTCAATGATATGCAATCTTAGATGTGATATGCAATCTTAGATATGATACAATCTTAGATATGATTGCAATCTTAGATATGATATGCAATCTTGAAGATATGATCTTGTAATCTTAGAGATTTAATTTGTAGATATCCTTTAATCTTAACCGTTGATGTAATTGATCTGTACCGTTAGATTTGGGGAGGCTCAACTATAAATAGACGCCTCTCCCTTCATTGTAAATCACTTGAGTTTTGGGAAGCAATAAGAATTCTTGAGAGCATTCACTCAAATTTCTCTCCCTCTTGCGTTCTTACTCTCTTTATGGTTTGTTCTTATTTTATTCTTCGTCTATCTTAGTTTTTCAACCTTTTTTTATTTTAATTTCTTCATTTTTCAAATATATATATTTATTCCTATCTTTTATACATTTGATTATGTATTTTATATATTATAATATTTAACCTTTTTATATAGTTTATTTTCAAATATATATTTTCTATGCATGTATATATATTATATTATCATTTCATGTATTTTGAACTATTGCATTATATTTTTATAATTTTTAAATGTTCTATTTATTCATTTTTTTAGTGTATGTCATTTTTTTATACCATTATATATTTTTATCTATATATTATTATCATTAAAGGTTTTAACTTGTATTATATACGTATCTTTATTTATATGTTAATAATTACTTTACTCTTATTCTGTTATTACATACTTTGAAGATATTATAATATTATAATTTGTATAATACGTATATTTCATCATTAATTACTTCTTTATTATAAACTTATATATATTATATAATTATTTCATTGTGAATATAAATTCTTTTACATATTTGATATACTATTTTTCTAAATCGATATATTTTATTTCTTTTGTAATTATTATTCTTATAAATATATTTTTATTATATATTATACTTTTAAATCTATTATTAAATATCACATTTTTATATATGCTCATTCTATTTATCAATTGTTTATATTATACACGTATTTTTTTAAAAAAACTTATGCTTTATTATTATACAATGTTTGCTTTTACTTTAGAGTTAATGTATTTTATATATTATGCAATATCTTAAACTTTTATAATTTACTTTCAAATGCATATTTTTATTTTATATGTGTCAAAATTGTATATCATGCATCATTTATATGTTTAAATATATGTTGAATTACATGTTTATGGATTTTTACCTATTCTTCTTAAATATATATATCGCGTTTTATGTATATCTTTCTTTTTTTTTTTTGTTATGTTTTATTTCTTATATATATTGGTTAGTATATAATATTTATACTGTTGTACTATTATTATAATATGTTATCTCGTATGTTATGTTAATATGCTCCTTCATGCATCGATTTTAAAAACAAGACTTCAAAGTTTTCAAAAATAAAAAGGCAATGCTTGGTGTTTGGAAGCTTCGAGAAAAGTAGTGCCCTAACTTATTGGGTTGCAATTTTTCTCATTGAGTTCGAATAGTCAAATACCCTTCTAAGTTTTTAAGATTTTCAAAATACGAGCAACTGTCTTGAAATTTCAAAGCGTTATGTCCTAACTTACTGGATGTGGCGTTTTGTCGTTTCGAGATAGGGATTTCCAAAAAGGCTAACTTAGTATCAATATTTTGATACAAGCGAACCCCAATTTTCAAAAATCAAAATATTTTAAAGAGGATTGCATCTTAAAATTTTTAGTTTCCGACCTTAAAAGACATTTGATAATTAATTAGGTACCAATTTTTGGGCGTTACGAGGGTGCTAATCTTTCCTTGTACGTAACCGACTCCCGAACCCGTTCTTTTTATTACGTAGACCAAAACTAATGATTTTAAAACAAAATCTTTTAAAGGTGATCCAATCACACCTAAAAAGATTGGTGGCGACTCTTGTTTTCGTTTCTTTAAAGTTGATTCCCATTTTCCCAAAACTCGATTTAAAAATGGTCTCGACAGCTTGGCGACTCTACTGGGGACTAATAAGAGAGTCAAGCCGTGTAATTGATTATCTCTTGTCTTAATGTCGGAAATTAAAAATTTTAAAATTTAATCCTCTTTGCATTACATGTGTTTGTATTATTGCATGTGTTGCTATATTCTGATACGCATTGCATTTACATGACCGTTGTGATCACACCCTTAAGTGGGAGTGAGAAGCTACGCCTTCGTGAGGTTTTCACCTCCGTGCAGGATAGTGGATCACTTTCGGGATACATCCGTACCTATGGTTTCGTGAGATTTTCATCTCCGTGTAGCCATAGGGAAATGTATTCCCCTGAACTGAACTCGATTCAAATGAGCCTATAATAGGTGAGGATCGAGGAATCTGCTGGTTCGGGTACCTCAAACTTTAGAAACAAACCACATATAGAAAAACCGTAAGAGATCAATATAGATAGAATTATACTTAGGTTATCTTTGTGTTTGTTAATATCATATGATACTGACTGTTTTCTTTCTTTTGTGTATGTCATTTTGCATTTAAAAGGTATCGATTCACGGTCAGTTTCTAAGTTAGAAAGTTTTATTATGGAGAACGGACTTCTTGATAGAATGGAGGGCAACAGTAACGTCCATAAATGGCTAAAGGAAACGCTGAAGGATACACATCATAATTATGGGGTTACACTCGTATCAACGTAGCGCAAAATAATCTCCAGGAGTTAAAGGAAATATGGGATCAATGGAGTAATGAAGCCAAGCAGTTGTTCTATAATAACTAAAAGGACTTGCAGTATTTGCTTGACAGGAGAATAGATGAGCAATTAAAAGTGAGTGTAGGAGTATTGATGGACACTTCTACTATTATAGCGTTTCTCTTTCATATGAAGACAGTTGCCATGTGGATGGTAAGGGTATTGGAAGGAAAGTGATTGATAGAGTGCATGAGACCTACAAAAATGAGTTGGATGGAAAGAATTTTGCCTATGATGGTAAAAAGCTCGTTTACTATAGGACCGCTACCAAACAACAAGCTTGAGTTTACTGTTGTACTTATCAGAAACAATGGAAATACAAGCCCTGATGGCCTGGATAGCTCAAGTAAGCGTGAAAGAAAGCGATTAAAGAAGACTGTATCATACAAAGACCTTTAGAGATTAGCTATGCTGTGAAGGTACCGAGGTAGGATGCTCTGCGTGGGTAGAAATCTGAAAGCTCTCAAGAAACATTGAGGATATAGGATATTATTTTAAGGTAGTACACTGCAGAACAGGATACCTACCTGTTTGCTAATCTATCTCAAAATAATCAGAACAACTTCACAGGTACTGGAGGAGGTGCCCTTAGCTGCACGGATTACCCCACAGGTGAGGTCATAGCTCAAACTCAGGAGGCAACTGATTATTTACAGACATTGGCGGCACAGGCTAACATATTGAGCACCAATATG
The DNA here is from genome assembly GCA_025698475.1 of Gossypium anomalum. Classification (NCBI taxonomy): domain Eukaryota; kingdom Viridiplantae; phylum Streptophyta; class Magnoliopsida; order Malvales; family Malvaceae; genus Gossypium; species Gossypium anomalum. Next base: position 89,396,082 of record CM046961.1, read on the forward strand.
AGCTACAATCTGATCGTGGCTAAGAGTTTGTTTTGTTGTTAAAACTTTAGGCATTAGGGCGAAAGCGTATTTGTAATCCATTTATATGTAAAGATATTCTTTTTCTAAATAAAGTTTTCTAAATGAGATTGAATCGAGATCGATACCTTTTGCATTCATTTGCATCTTATAGCATTTCATTGCATCATTTGCATTCAAAATTGTAAAAAGACCATAATTAGTTAAAGTTATTAAAAAGAGAAAGAAAAAGAGAGAGAGAGAAGAGGGTCACGGCTAAGTGAAAAAGAAGTTGAATAGGAATTAACGACGTTCCCTTACATATCCCTAACTTTTGTGTCAGGAGGGATAACTTACCCGAAGAAGGGGGTGTTTGGAAATGAAAACCATCCCATCAATGTCATACATGAGGAAGGGACTGAACAAAGAAAACTTGAGGGCATTCGCCCTTACGAACCGGGAAGTTCTTTAAACAATTGGACTGCAGAAGAACTTCCTGTAATCTTTAGGAATTTTACGGAGTAATATTCAGAACACTCTTGTTGCTCTAAAGCCTAGGAATAATGAGATTTCTTTTGAGAAGAGGGCTCATGTTCAGACATTTTTATTTTCAATAAAACATACTTTTATTATTTATTTGAGTAAATATTCTTTTATTCTGATTCTTTTGACCTTTGACATTCTTTATAAATTTTCATTTCATGTAAATAGTCATTCTTGAATTCATTTATTCCTTGTATATTCTTTTGTGTGCCTATCATAGATCCCTAGATATCAATGACACGGGCAACGATACTACAGATTCAGAGTTCCTTTTGAGTGCGATATGTGTTTAGAGGAATCTCAATACTTTAAAGGTGACAAAAATTGTGACTTGTTTCTGAATTTGTTGAAAATGGTTTTTACCCCATGAAGTAGTGGTAGGAAATATAGCTTTAGAGGAAGGAAAGATTGCGAAATTAGAAATTAGCTGAGGAGACAAAACAATACCTTGTTGAGACTATTATGGGAATTCAAAAATGTGGTCCAAAGACGCATGCAGGAGGATTTGCAATTGCCAGGATAAGCATGAGGTTTTGGGGCACTGTTGGTCCACCATGGAAAGGGATCGCATCAGTTGTACAATAAATGCCAAATTTAAAGGAGTCAAGACTTATGGGCCATGTATGTTATGGGCCCGAGCTCGTCAAAAGTTTCAAGCTAGCAATAACTCATCTTTGTGGACATCAACTACTCCATTAAGAGGGGGAGATAGCTTCATATGCCAATATTAAAAAGTCAAAAGTCATCCATTTAAAAAAAAGGATTATATATAACTGCACAATGCCAAAAGTTTGCAGTCTTTTCAAAGATAATGCGTCATACCACAGTACAACAAAGGTTGCCAAAAAAAAGAAAAAGAAGAAAAAAACAAATTACAGAAGATGACCGAGACTGGTAAAAATTGGCATAAGAAACTACCGCCTACTCTCTATGCTTACGCTGGGGCAAACACCTTCAATTCCAGTTGTTTCAAAGGTTCCAACCATCATCCTTGGAATGGGTGCATTGTTTGGCTTTCCTGAGCAGTCTGATATGCCGTCAATAGCTGCGATGGTTAGCTCCAGGCGGTGGCCATTGATTTCCAGCTATGGGGCATCGGGCCGTACACAGTCTCTGAAGCTTAAAATGATAGATTCTTTCTTCAAAACCAGTTTCTGGCAAAGTGGATGACGGTATCATGAAGGAAGCTTTCTTAGACTTCTATACAAGTTCAGGGAAGAGGAAGCCTGATCAAATCATTATTTTCAGGGATGGGGTTAGTGAGTCTCAATTCAATCAATTTTTGATCAAGTTATTGAGGCTTGCAAGTTCCTTGACGAGAAGTGGAATCCTAAAGATTGTGGTTATTGTTGTACGAAAAACCATCATACCAAGTTTTTTCAAAGAGGATCTCCGACAATGTGCTACATGGTACTGTCATTGACAACAAAGTATGCCATGCAAAGAACAATGATTTTTACCTTGGTACCCATGCTGGAATGATTGGAATCACGAGGCAGACCCACTATCATGTTCTCTTAGACCAGGCTGGGTTTTCGGCTGATGATCTGCAAGAGTTTGTTCATTCTCTATCCTATATGTATCAAATGAGCACCACAGCCATATTTGTTGTGGCTCCTATTTGCTACGCTCATTTGGTAACTTCACAGTCGGGGGCAATTTATGAAGATTAGGGATGGTTCAGAAACATCATCGAGTCATGGTGGGATGTATGCTCCGGGAGTAATCTCTGTACCTCAGCTTTTCAGGTTGAAGGATAAAGTCAGCAACTTCATTCTTGTCTGCTGAGAATCATTGAACCATCTTTTTGTAGGTTTTAACAAACAATAGCCAGGGCTGCTGCTGGGCAATCCCTTTCTCATGGGTTTATGAATCAAGATTTTTCCTCCAAGCTTTGATGGAGTCAAGAATTGAATACCTCTAGTAAACTTAACTTGAAAGTATTCATCCTAAGCAAATGTACCAAGAATGGATGACACAGACTTATGACAAAGAAGGTTCGTCCAAAAGAATTTCATAAAAGAAACCTTATCCTGAAAGAGATCCTTCCCATGCAAAAGGATGCCGAATTGGGAAGGGCCATATGTTGCGAAGAGGGCTTTCTCTAGAGGTGCACTAATTTTGACAAGAAATTGATAGGAAGAATTTATCTGATCCAGTGAATTCGGACTCGGTCAAGGAGTACTTTGTCTGAAGGAGAAGGAAAGCCAAGGTAAAAACCCGCAAAGGGCACTTTGGGACTTCTATTTCAAAAAAAAAAAGAAAGAAAAAAAGAAAAGAAAAAGAAAAAAAGAAAGAGAAAAAAGAAAAAATGGAGAGGCCAAGGTGAAAACCCGCAAAGGGCGCCTTGAGACCAAAGGGGTTTTGAGTTGAAAACCCGAAAGGGCAGCTCAAATTTGGAAAGTCATGCAGTGACCTTGCTATACCAGATTCGACGAGAAGTGAAGTATGTTACATATCGAGGCATCAACGAATTACTTTGGATCTTCTAAACACATGTTTAACTCAAGAAAGTCTTCATGGAGCTGGTGTATAGACGCTCAAGCGGCGGTATCTGGGGCATCTGATTTCTGTCCTATTTACTATCTTTGGATTCTTTTTCTTCGCAAAGATATGTTCTTAGGTTAATCTTTTTACATTCCTTCCAATAATTTGTCCAAATCTAATTATCTTCAGGATCAATTTGTCTCCCATTATTCATAAAGCATATTGCATTGAAATAATGATAGATGAACTAAAATATTTTCACAAACGAAGTTTTGCATATTACTCTGGAAATTTATAGATAGTACAAGAAACTAATACAAGACAATTGTTTAAGCAATTCTCATATGTATGGGTTGGAGATACTCGAGAGATTTTCTTCTTCAGTCCAAAAGGTGGTTGGACGTTTTAAGCAATATTGATCTTAAGAAAGGATCATTTCATAAACATCTTCAGTGGGTTGTAACATTTGGGGAATGGTACGGTAGACCAAATTGATGGAGAAGATTCGAGGCATACGAGCAGAGTATGATTGATATGTCGAGAAGAACGAGATGGAAAGCTCGATAGATGAATAAGTGATGACATCCAAAATAGGAGTTATTTTCATAAACATTTTGCATCATAATATGTCTAATTAGGAGCATTTGGCTCATTTCGATCATGGCATCTTAATTATTTGGCATAAGCATAAATTCCAGGAAATCAATTCTACAGGTGGATTCCCAGTGGACAATGTAGCAAGATTGATTGAAAATTACAAAATTCAGTGCCTTAATCCCCTAAGCAGTAGGGTAACAGGTTGAATTTGCAGATCTTATCTCCCTAAGCAGTAGTGGAGCAGATTGAAGACTCGCCTTAATCCCTTAAGCAGTAGGGTAACAGGTTAAATTTGCAGATCTTATCTCCCTAAGCAGTAGTGGAGCAAATCGAAGACTCGCCTTAATCCTCTAAGCAGTAGGGTAACAGGTTGGCAGATCTTATCTCCCTAAGTAGTAGCGGAGCAGATCGACGATGACTCGCCTTAATCCCCTAAGCAGTAGGGTAACAGGTTAAATTTGCAGATCTTATCTCCCTAAGCAATAGTGGAGCAGATCGAAGACCCGCCTTAATCCCCTAAGCAGTAGGGTAATAGGCTAAAATTACAGATCTTATCTCCTTAAGCAGTAGTGGAGCAGATTGAAGATGCGCCTTAACTCCCTAAGCAGTAGGGTAACAGGTTAAAGTATAGCAGATCTGGCCTTCAGGTGTTCACGCTGAAGCAGATCCAAGATGATTTGGCATCTCTGTATTGTCAGAGAACAAATCGAAGAAACAGATTTGGCATCTCCATATTCGACGGAGAGCAGATCGAAGACATAACAGATCTGACCTTCAGGTGTTCACGCTGGAGCAAATCCAAGATGATTTGGCATCTCTGTGTTTACAAGGAACAAATCGAAGACATAGCAGATCTAACCTTCAGGTGTTTACACTGAAGCAGATCCAAGATGATTTGGCATCTCTGTATTCGACGATGAGCAGATCGAATACATAACGGATTGGACCTACATCGAAGTAGATCCAAGATGACAGATTTGGCATCTTTGTATTAGACGGGGAGCAAATCGGAGATAACAGATTTGGCATCTCCGTATTAGACGGGAAGCAGATTGAAGAAACAGATTTGGCGTCTCTGTATTAGACGGGGAACAGATCAAATATAGCAGATATCGCCTTCCTGAGTTGCAGTGAAGCAGATTGAAGCCGTCAAGAGGCCATTTAAAGAAGATCAAAGATCAAGAACTCAAGACTCGGCGAGCTCGGGCAAAATTGGTCCTTTTATAGTCTTTGCTCTATTCCTGTTACATAGCAATGAGCAAAGAGGCATGTATGAGACACTCAATTTTGCCCGCCTGAAATAAGTCCAAAAACAAAATAATAAACCCAAAAAAATGAAGTCCAAATTCAGTCCAGAATTACAAATATAATTTGGCCCGATCGGAATGGCCCATTACTTGAAAAGATTTAAGGTCCATCTACAAGCTTGACTCATATGGAATATAATATTCAATGATATGAAATCTTAGATGTGATATGCAATCTTAGATATGATACAATCTTAGATATGATTGCAATCTTAGATATGATATGCAATCTTGAAGATATGATCTTGTAATCTTGGAGATTTAATTTGTAGATATCCTTTAATCTTAACCGTTGATGTAATTGATCTGTACCGTTGGATTTGAGGAGGCTCAACTATAAATAGAGGCCTCTCCCTTCATTGTAAATCACTTGAGTTTTGAGAAGCAATAAGAATTCTTGAGAGCATTCACTCAAATTTCTCTCCCTCTTGCGTTCTTACTCTCTCTATGGTTTGTTCTTATTTTATTCTTCGTCTATCTTAGTTTTTCAACCTTTTTTTATTTTAATTTCTTCATTTTTCAAATATATATATTTATTCCTATCTTTTATACATTTGATTATGTATTTTATATATTATAATATTTAACCTTTTTATATAGTTTATTTTCAAATATATATTTTCTATGCATGTATATATATTATATTATCATTTTATATATTTTGAGCTATTGCATTATATTTTTATAATTTTTAAATGTTCTATTTATTCATTTTTTTAGTGTATGTCATTTTTTTATACCATTATATATTTTTATCTATATATTATTATCATTAAAGGTTTTAACTTGTATTATATACGTATCTTTATTTATATGTTAATAATTACTTTACTCCTATTTTGTTATTACATACTTTGAAGATATTATAATATTATAATTTGTATAATACATATATTTCATCATTAATTACTTATTTCATAATATTATAAACTTATATATATTATATAATTATTTCATTGTGAATATAAATTCTTTTACATATTTGATGTTTTATATACTATTTTTCTAAATCGATATATTTTATTTCTTTTGTAATTATTATTCTTATAAATATATTTTTATTATATATTATACTTTTAAATCTATTATTAAATATCACATTTTTATATATGCTCATTCTATTTATCAATTGTTTATATTATACATGTATTTTTTAAAGAAAACTTATGCTTTATTATTATACAATGTTTGCTTTTACTTTAGAATTAATGTATTTTATATATTATGCAATATCTTAAACTTTTATAATTTACTTTCAAATGCATATTTTTATTTTATATGTGTCAAAATTGTATACCATGCATCATTTATATGTTTAAATATATGTTGAATTACATGTTTATGGGTTTTTACCTATTATTCTTAAATATATATCGCGTTTTATGTATATCTTTCTTTTTTTTTTGTTATGTTTTATTTCTTATATATTGGTTAGTATATAATATTTATACTGTTGTACTATTATTATAATATGTTATCTCGTATGTTATGTTAATATGCTCCTTCATGCATCGATTTTAAAAACGAGACTTCAAAGTTTTCAAAAATAAAAAGGCTTGGTGTTTGGAAGCTTCGAGAAAAATAGTGCCCTAACTTATTGGGTTGCAATTTTTCTCGTTGAGTTCGAATAGTCAAGTACCCTTTTAAGTTTTTAAGATTTTCAAAATACGAGCAACTGTCTTGGAATTTCAAAGCGTTATGTCCTAACTTACTGGATGTGGCGTTTTGTCGTTTCGAGATAGGGATTTCCAAAAAGACTAACTTAGTATCAATATTTTGATACAAGCGAACTCCAATTTTCAAAAATCAAAATATTTTAAAGAGGATTGCATCTTAAAATTTTTAATTTCCGACCTTAAAGACATTTGATAATTAAGTAGGTACCAATTTTTGGGCGTTACGAGGGTGCTAATCCTTCCTCGTACGTAACCGACTCCCGGACCCGTTCTTTTTATTACGTAGACTAAAACTAATGATTTTAAAACAAAATGTTTTAAAGGTGATGCAATCACACTTAAAAAGATTGGTGGCGACTCCTGTTTTCGTTTCTTTAAAGTCGATTCCCATTTTCCCAGAACTCGATTTAAAAATGGTCTCGACATCAATGTAACTCAATCCCTTTTGACTAGTCTTAGATCTATTAGCACTCAAAATATCTCATCAAGCTTCTCACTTTGAGTGCTAAGCTTTTTGAGAATTTCTTTTGCAACACTTAACTCTTCTTCAATAACATTTAACTTTGCTTCTTTTTGTGTAAGAATATCATAATTTTTTTAGATGTAAGAATAAGCTTTTGTTTTTTTTTTTTTTTAATACTGTGAATATTGTCTTTCAATGTTTTATTCAATTGAGATACCATATCCCAACTTTTCTTTCATAGCCTTATAGGCTTCTTTTGTGCTTCCAAAAGAACCATTACTGTAATTTTTAGATTTTGTTTTGTTGATGTTACATAGGCAAGTGCAACAGTGGATTCGATAGTGCTGTAAAAGCCACATAACTTATTTTTAGATCATTATTGTCAATTGCTTCACTCTTTGATTCATCACTCCAAATAACAACTAAAGATGTATGTTTATTCTTAAGAGTGTTTACACACCTAAATTGGATATGATTGAAACCTTTACACTCACAACATTGAATAATGCCTTTAGGACAAGATTCTTTATCTTTAATGAGAGCTTTCCTTTTCTTACGGCTGACATTTTTCCTAATTTTTTAAATATTTCCCTTCTTGGAGAATTTTATCACAAATCTATTAATGTTCTTTGATAGAAGTGCCATCTTTTCTTCCAATCTTTTATAGAGGTGGCCCTCAAAACATTTTTGTAACACTTGAGTTGACATTGAAGGCAATACTTCTTTCAAGTTTCACCTTTAAGTTGAACATACAAGTTCATCTAGTTTTATAGTAGTTATTTCTTTAGCTTCCTCGATAGTACTAACTTTGATTGCAAACCTTTTTGGCAATGATCAAAGCATCTTTTCCATCAATTTTAACCCAAATAAATGTTTACCAAGACATAAGGCTTTGTTAGAAATCTCACATAAATGAGAATAATAATTAAAAATAGTTTCTTCTTCATGCATTCCTAAATTAGAAATCTTGCACACAGTACTGGCTATTGAAGCTGAGCTTGTGGAAATGGAACATAAACATGCAAAATAATAAGAAAAAATTAGAAATCTCACAAAAACAAACATGATAATTAGAGAAGATATTTCTGATGGATATACTAAGGACGATAAGCTATCACCAGACGCTGTTGCAACTGTCTCAACATTTACCAAGCCAATTACTACTACTTAAGCTAGACTCATGGAACATTTGAATGAGAAGTTGATCTGTCTTAACAAAAGCACCTAGTATCATGAGAATCAAGTGAAGATACTTCCACTATAGATGATTAGAGATCGATATAAGTTGTACCTTATTGCTCAACAATAGTAAATGCCTTTGGCACTTTGGAATAAAAAAAAGAGAATGAGCTTATGGGAGATTATTAACTGGGGTTGATTACTTGTGGTTGCTGAACTTGAATTGAAGCTGATTTTATAGCTTTTTTGGGGGGAATTTTTTGATGATGATATAGTGATGATTTTTGGACTTATATGTGATGATGCTTAGTTTTTTTACTTAATTTTTCTCTAATTTTACTATGATACTCGTAATACCTTGAATTTTAATTGTTAAATGCTTTTGATATATTGAATTAATAGTTGATCCATGTTTTAAATTCATAGTTGAGTGTGTGGATTAAGGGGGAGTGTTGAGTTGATTATCCATACTTGATATCTTTCTAAGTTTTTTGTTTAATAAATGGCAAAAAGGAAAATTGTTAATACTAGTTATAATTGCTAACCACAATTCCAGTTGTAACTTGAGAAAAAGTTTCTAGAACATTATAACTTACCATATTTGATTAGTGTATTTTGACCAAATCTGCTTGGACCATTAATTTTTTTTCAAGGATTACTACCAACGTATTTGTAAAGGCTTTATATGGAAGAATCAAGACAAGCAAGGATCAAATTCAGACTTTTAAAGAAATTGAAGTTTACTTAGTTAAAAGATTTGATATTTAAAGGAGATTGATTTTGAAATGATCTCTGCTTGTATGGTGATTACTTAAAGACCTTTTAAGTGGCTATTTTAGAGGAACTAGTGATTGTAATTGATTGAATATCAACAAGCCTTTTACTGCCTATATATTGTACAACTCGTTTAAGTTAGAAAGTATGAGATAGAAAGCACATTACTTGTTTGATTAGGAACTATTTTTTAGTGCGAAATTTGTAATTAAATAGAGTTGTGTTCATCAGTTTACACTTAAGATTTCAAAGGGAAAATGTTACGTGCATGAGTAGTATCCTAAGTGGAATCAAAGTCAACTTCCTAATTCAAGTATGACTCTACTTATACTGGCGAATCCCGTTCACCAAATTTGTTGGCGAACTCCAGCTTGCCAAACTTACTAGCGAAAACCTGTTTTGCCAAACCCCTTGGCATGCTCAACTCACCCAAAACTGGTAAATCCTCCTTACCATGTCTTTTGGGATACTCTAATCATCGAATCACTGGTGAACTTCGCTTAAAGTATTTTGGCAGACACCTGTCTGCCAAACAACTAGCGAACTCCTGCTTGCGAGGCCCAAACTCTTAGGCCCGATCTCGAGATGTTACGTTACTATCTATTTGGATAGTAGTGGTTTTATAAAGAGACATGAAAACTTCTATAAATAGGAGTGGATTTTCATTTGTATGTGTCACATCCCAAAATCTAAGTTAGTAGAAATCGGGTTAATAATCTGAGAATGGTCACATCCGAATTTTTTTAGATAATATTTTACTCATTTGATAATAAATAAGTATCAAGTATAATGGTTGAGTAGTGGTGGAGCTATCCTTGATGACTTGTGTTCGAATCCCTTCCATTACATTATTTTCTATGTGGTGCAATTTTGCCTCAAACCTTAGCAAATGTTACACCATGTTGCTAAAATAAATATTGTAAGAATTATAATAAGCTAGTGAATAGTTAAATGGTTAAGTGTTTAGTTAATTTCTTAAAAGTTCTATGTTTAATTCCCCACACTCCTTTAGCTAGTCAACTTTTCCCCATAAACCCCATTTTCACTCTACATATTCACCCTTGATCCACTTTTCATGCCATTGTCTCCACTTCTATTCCACGTTCCACCACCATTAGTTAACCACACCACCTCCGCACCAGCACTTCATAATTGTCGGACCACCACAGGACCACCGCCATGACCACTATTTTTTCTATTTTTTTTTCTATTCTCAAAAACTCGACACTTCCACCTTAATTTCCATCTTTTTAGTTTTGACAAATCCTTGCTAGAATTTTATTGCTTTTATCTTAAAAAGATCATTTGCTATAAATTAATTCTTTGATTTATCCTTTCTTTCCTTTTGATCAGCTGATTCAGCAAAGATTCAGTTAAAGAATAACGTAAGTATGAGATGATATTAGGTACTAAATCATCACTTCTGCCTTATCTTTTTATTAATATCCGGATGTAGTATTAGTATTATACATCATTTTTCTTCGATATTAATATCTCGTATATTGATCTTCTGTGAAGGGTCGATTGCTAACAACTTGGAACCTTTTTGACTTTTGAGAAGTGAATCGCATCTCTGATTTTATTTATATTAGTGTAAGTGTGGTATTGGATGTAACGACCCGAAAATTAGGGTCGTTGGAAAACATACTCCTAGGACCTCGTCTTTGTGTGTTGAGTTTAAATATATGGATATTATATTTTGGGAAATTACTTTAGAAATAAATTGAGTGTTAATTTGATAAGTGTTAATTTTTAAAGACTATATTATATATGAAAAGAGAAATAGTTGCTAGGACTATTTGAATAAATAGTCCATTTCTTATGTTAGTCAAATAGAGTTAGTGGATGAGTATGGTATAATATATATAGACACATAGGTGATACCATTAACAGTTATAATAGGATAACTATTATATATGAAAGAGAAGTGAATAAATAAAAGAAAAGGAAATAAAGTGAAGAACAAATAATAATAATAATAATAATAATAATAGAAAATAAAAGAGAGAGTAGGTGAAAAAGAAGGTAGAAAAGTGGAGTAAAAGTTTTCATTCCCACTTGCTGACAAAAATTTGAAGGAGAAAAGCAAGAAATATGTTCAGCCATAAGGGTTTTATATTTATATAAAATTGTAAGTAAGTTTTGGTTATTTTTGCATGAATTTATGTTTTTGAAAGTATGATGTTATGAGTTAGTTTGCCCATGTTGAAATTTTGAGAGTGAATAGAGATTTTGAGAGTTGCCATGGATGAGAAATGTGAAGGTTTGAGGTTATTTTGTTGAATACCAAATGTTTGTGATATGAAGATTTGAGTGTAAATTTTGTAGACTAAGTTGGTCATGTTGTGAATGATTTTATTAGTAATAAATTCTAGAGATTTGAATATAGTAAACTCAAAGAAACATAGTTAAATTTTTGGTAAAAATAGTGGATTTATTTGGATGGGTTATACTTAGTTGGAATGCTTTTAAGTTAAAAGTAAATGTAGATGATCAACTATAGCTAAATCCTATGTTCGGTATTAGGGATCAAATTAAACAAGTGATTAAATGTTGGGACAATTTTTATAATAATAGTAGAATAATGTGATGTTATAAATGTAATTATTAAATTAATGGAATAGCATGGATTGAATGAAATTATGAACTTTTGTTAATGAATGAATCAATCAGACATGAATCGAGGAAAAACAAAGGTAACGGAGTAGCTACTGGCCGTACTAATACGACTATCTTGTTAAGGTAAGTTCGTGGACTCGAACTTAATTTTACTTCTAATTATTATTTAAATTGATTATTGATAAATTAATCCTTGATATAAATTGTATGCACATTATGGAATTAAAGATAATAAAATAAATGAGGAAGTTATGAAAGTAAATAATCGTACAATTGTCGATATAATCGACTAGCGCTGGGTGCAATCTTTGTCAACTTGTCTTACTAGTGCTGGGCACACAACCGTCGGTTAATCCTACTAGCGTTAGGCACAATTCACTATTGGTTTATCCAACTAGAGCTGGGCTCACAATTATTATCGCCGGTTAACCCCACTAGCACTCAGTGTAAATATTATTGATGTATCCAACTAGAGCTGAGCTCACATTCATTACCATCGGTTAATCCGACTAGCGCTGGGCACAACCTCTTCTGTGGATTACCGCTAGGCACCGGGTTCCACATCGTTGACTGATATTACAATAAATTTAAATGAATTATCGAGAGATTAGAATTCTTATTTAACTTAGTTAAAAATTTATATAAATGGAGATTGGGATTGTGTTGAGCTAATAAATTAAACTTATTATTGATAAATTGTTTTACATGTTATAGGTTAGATATATATATATATAGTAGAATTGGACTCGGCATCCAGTGAGAATCTCGTCCTCAAAGTTGGTGACATTTCTTCTTTTTGTGTTTTGGCATGTACCTAGGATGCAAATTTAATAATAATGTCCTTTTTGTTTAATGAACACTAAAATACTAGTTTTTGTAAGTGTATATGATGGTAAATACTTGTTGACATTTTATATACTATGTTAAGAATGATGTTTGCTTAAATGAGTTAAATATGAATGATAGATGAAGAATGTGCATTTAGCAAATTCAATGTTGAATGTGATAATGATACTCGTTTTTAAGTCCAATTATGGGTTGAATTGAACGCTTACTATATTATGGTCATATCATATGGTTGGATTTAGGTTGGTCTTAATTTGGGAGGGAAATAAGGCTTGGAAAATAGCCTATTTTTGTCCACACGGGAAGAGACACGGGCATGTGTCTCAGCCCTGTATGACACACGACCATGTGCACGGGCGTGTGGTTTGGCTGTGTGCCATCTGTATCTTAAAATATAGAAACAGAATGTTCAGGTAACTTCACATTGGTAGGGACACGGGCATGTGTCTCAGTTGTGTGTGACACATGGCCTAGCACACAGGCGTGTGACTTAGCCCTGTAACCCCTGCACCTTATTTGTGAACTTTACAATGTCCATACAGCCTAAGATACGGACGTGTCTCTTGGCCGTGTGAGACACACGGTCTGGCCACACGGATTTGTCGTTGGCCGTGTGTATCAAGTCAGAGAGTTACACGAGTGTGGACATGGGCTGGGACACGGCTGTGTGCCTTACATCAAATGTCCACATGGCTTGAGACACGGGCATGTCTCTTGGCCATGTAAGTCACACGGCATGGCCACACGGGCATGTGTCCCCTGTATCCTTAAAAATTTTGGTTGTTTTTCAAAAAAAATTTAGAGTAACCGGTTTAGCCTCGAACTAATTTTAACAATTATTTTGGACCTCGAGGGCTTATATTAGAAACCATATGAATGTTTGTGAATGGTTTGTGATTGAATGAAATATGTGCATGAGATGTTTAATTGATTGGGTTATAAGTTTGGTAATGCTCTGTAACTCTGTTCTGGCAACGGATGCGAGTTTAGGGCATTACATTTAGTGGTATCAGAACTTACAGGTTTATCTGATTCTCTAACTAGACCAAGCTTGGAAATGAGTCTAGAGGTACATGCCAAAGTCGTGTCAAGTGTGAGTTGGGATTAGATGCTGATTAACATGTTTTATTTAAAATGTAAAGATGTCAGATAACGTAGTTGATCAAGAAGTACATATGGGTGATGAATCCACTGGAGAATTTGATGAATTTGAGTCGGTAACACCCAGTGTACGCATGGACGGGTACGACGACCTAATGCTAATAGTGGCCCAATCAAAGGGCAATCGGATAATGATGTATTAGAAGTGATAGCGGATGCTCTTCAGAGGGTAGCGGGAGTCGCTCCACTCTTGACGGCCACATCTGTAACTAGACGAGCTCCTATTAAAGAACTAAAGAGGTACGGCTACCGAGTTTGCTAAAACAAAAAGAGTTGATCCCTCAACGACAGATTTTTCGTTAGAGTTGACGACTCGAATCTTACAACAATTAGAATGCACTCCTAGAGAGAGCGCTATCTGTGCAGTTTCACTATTACAGGGAGAAGCCTATGTATGGTGGAACATAGTTATGAGGCATGTTACTACAGAAGTAGCCGATTGGGTCCTTTTCCAAGCAGAATTCCAGAAGAAGTACGTTGGTGAACTTTATCTTAAAATTAGGAAACAAGAATTTGTCATGTTAAAACAATGAGATATGTCAATAGTAGACTATGAAAGGGAATACTCGTGACTTAGTAAGTATGGGAAGGAATTGATTCCTACGGAGGAGGAAAATCGCAAACGTTACCTTCGGACTCAACTAGTAGCATTGAGAATTAAAGAGTTTGTAGATTTATCAGAACGAACAAAAATGGTAGAGCAATCTCTGGGGTTATGCAAAAAGATTGAGTCCCCTCGTACTACAAGTAAATGATTCGGGAACTTCAATCCTTCCTCTACATCAAAGAGAAATAGAGAATCACGGGAAATTAGAAAATCAACTGCAAGATCGAGCATGCTAATTAAAGTGCAAGATCGTCAACCTATGGTATCAGTGGGTAGTGTAAAAGGGCCGAATAAAGTTTCAGAGACTTAGAATTGTGAACATTGTGGAAAGAAGCACTGGGGAAAATGTTGGAAATTAACGAAAGGTTACTTTCGTTGTGGGTCATTAGAGCATTTTGCTAGAGAATGTTCGAAGCGCGAAAATGATTCACCAGATGATTCTTTAAGAGCCGCTTCTGCGGTGAGGGGCCGAGGGACAAGTAGAAGTGTATCAGGTTCGAGGGGAGGATCGGAAAAGAATGATGATATAGTAGCTCATCAGACTGATACCAGAACGTCTGTACGTGCTTATGTAGTGCAGACTCATGATGAAAGGGATGTTACCAATGTTGTAGCAGGTATTTTTCTTCTATTCTCTACACCTATTTATACTTTAATAGATCCAGGCTCTTCTCACTTATATGTCAATTCAAATATGGTTAAGTCTGGGAATATGAATTATGAAATGTCGAATATAGCTATGTCCGGGTCAAGTCCTTTGGGTCAAACTGTATTAGTAGGCCAAGTTTGCAAATGTTGTTGTTTAGAGATTCAAAATCTAGTGTTTCTTGTAGATCTATTGATTATGCCTTTCGGTAACTTTGATGTAATATTGGGTATAGATTGGTTAACCGAACACGGAGTAGTTCTGAATTGTCACAAAAAAGTTTTCAATCCAAAACAAAGAGGGGAAAGTCATAGAGGTTTGTGGTGCTAAAACAAATGGGCCAAATCAGATTATTTCTTCGATACAAATAGATAAATTATTGAAGCAAGGTTGTGAAGCTTTCTTAGCATATGTCATTAATTCAAAAACAGGGAGCGAAGACAATAGTAGGATTCAGACTATTTGTGAGTTTTCTAACATGTTTCCTAAGGAATTACCAGGATTACCACTGGATAGGGATGTTGACTTTTCAATCGAAATATTTCCTGGTGTGGCTCCCGTATCTATAGTTCCGTACCGAATGACTCTAACTGAGTTGAAGGAATTTAAAGTTCAGCTACAAGATTTATTGAAACGTGGTTTTATTCGCCCGAGTATATTGCCTTGGGGAGCCTTGGTGTTATTTGTTAAAAAAAAAGATGGTTCGATGAGACTTTGCATTGATTATCGTCAGTTGAACAAGTTAACAATTAAGAATTGATACCCCCTTCTGTATATCAACGACTTGTTTGACCAATTTAAAAGATAGAGCTTCTATTTTCTCCAAAATTGACCTGAGATCAGGATACTATCAGTTGAAAGTAAAGGATAGTGATGTACCAAAAATAGCCTTCCGAATACGTTACGGTTACTATGAATTTTTAATAATGCCCTTCGGATTAACAAATGCCCCAACAGCATTTATGGATCTAAGGAATCATATTTTCCAACCATATCTGGATCGGTTTGTGGTTGTTTTCATCGATAATATTCTGATTTGTTCAAAATCAGAAGTTGAACATGAATAACACTTACGGTTGCAGTTGTTTGAGAAGTTTAGCAAATGTGAATTTTGGTTAACCGAAGTGGTGTTCTTGGGACACGTGATATCAGTGGATGTAATTCGAGTAGATCTGAAAAAGATCGAAGCGATCGTTCAGTGGAAAGCACTGAAGAACGTGTCAGAAGTTCGTAGTTTTATAGGTTTGGCCGGGTATTATCGAAGATTTGTGAATGGCTTCTCGAAGATAGCAATGCCAATGACAAGTCTCCTATAAAAAAATGTGTAGTTTGTTTAGAGCGAGAAGTGCCAAGAGAGCTTTGATAAGTTAAAGCAGTTGTTGATAGAAGCACCGGTTCTAATTCTACCCTAGTCGGAAAAGAGTTCGTAGTGTATAGTGATGCTTCGTTAAGTGGCTTGGACTATGTTTTGATGCAATAGAGAAAAGTAATCGCATATGCATCTTGACAGTTGAAGACTCATGAACGTAATTATCTGACGCACGATTTGGAGTTAGCTACGGTAATTTTTGCTTTGAAGAGTTAGAGATATTATCTATATGGTGAGAAATGTCATTTATACATAGGCCATAAAAGTCTTAAATATCTCCTAACCCAAAAAAAGTTAAATTTAAGACAATGACGTTAGATCGAACTTTTGAAAGATTATGACTATGTTATATATTACTATCCAGGTAAAGCCAATGTTGTAGCAGATGCACTAAGCAGAAAAGTAGTAGCTGACTTAAGAGTAATATTCGTTCGACTCAGTGTTAACGATGATGGCAGTGTTTTGGCCGAATTGAGAATCAAGCCTGTATTATTTGATCAGATTAGAGAAGCACAGTTATTGGATGGCAAATTGTCAGAGAAAAGAAAAATGGTTCAAGATGAATCGGTTAAAGATTTCAGCATCGATGATCGAGGTTGCCTACGATTTCAAAATCGAATATGTGTCCCTAATGTTAGGGAATTAAAAGAACTGATTTTATGGGAAGTACATGATAGTCCTCTTTCTCTACACTCAGGTGGAACAAAGATGTATCGAGACCTTCGAGAGTTGTATTGGTGGCCAGGCATGAAAAGATAAATAGTGGAAATTGTGGCTAAATGCCTAACCTGTCAAAAGATCAAGGTAGAACACAAAGTCCCCATAGGATTGCTTCAACCTATTTCCATTCCTCAATAGAAATAGGAACACATAACTATGGATTTCGTTACCGGGTTACCACTATCTTCAACTAAAAAAATGTCGTATGGGTGGTAGTCAACGGTTTCAAAAAGTTGGCCTATTTCATCACAGTCCGAATGGGTTGGTCTCTATAAAAGCTGGCTGAAGCCTATATACAAGAAATTGTCAGGTTACACGACATACCTATATCAATTATATCATATCGGGATCCCCGGTTTACTTCACGATTTTAGAAGCAATTGCATGAATTACTTGGTACTAGGCTAAATTTTAGCACAGTTTTTCACCTTCAGATGGATGGACAATTTGAATGTGTTATTCAAATCCTAGAAGACATGCTTCGAGCTTGTGTAATTGACTTTGAATCTGGTTGGGAACGCTATTTACCCTTGGCCGAGTTCGTGTATAATAATAGTTTTCAATCAAGCATTCAAATGGCTCCTTATGAAGCTTTGTATGGTCGGAGATGTAAAACACCTATAAATTGGTCTGAATTAAGTGAGAAGAAAGTAATTGGGGTAGAGTCGATTCAAAGACAGAAAGTATGGTTAAGGAGATACAAGATAGATTGAAAGCGGCTTTCGACAGACAAAAATCGTACGCAAATTTGAAACACCAGGACATTGAATTCACAGTGGGCGATAAAGTGTTTTTAAGAGTATCACCGTGGAAGAAAGTCTTGCGTTTTGAGAGGAAAGAGAATTTAAGTCCTCGATTTATAGGTCCGTATGAGGTTACCAAGAGGGTAGGACTTGTTTCCTATCAACTTGCACTACCTGTAGAGTTGCAGAAAATTCATGAAGTTTTTCATGTGTCAATGCTTCGAAGATATAGGTCGGATCCATCTTATATCTTATCGCCAGAACAAATTGAATTACAGTCTGATTTAACATAGAAGGAAGAACAGGTCGAAATCTTGGCCCGTGAAGTAAAAGAATTACGTAACAAACGAGTTCCTTTAGTCAAAGTCCTTTAGCGTAGTCATAATGTCGAGGAAGCAACGTGGTAGTCGGAAGAAACAATGAGGTCACAATACCCTCACCTCTTTTTAGGTAAATTTCGGGGATGAAATTTCTTAAAGGGGAGAGGTTGTAACGACCTGAAAGTTGAGGTCGTTGGAAAACATACTCTCGGGACCCCGCCTTTGTGTGTCGAGTTTAAATATATTGATATTATTTTTTGGGAAATTACTTTAGAAATAAATTGAATGTTAATTTGATAAATCTTAATTTTTAAGGACTATATTATATATGAAAAGAGAAATAGTTGCTAGGACTATTTGAATAAATAATCCATTTTTTATGTTAGCCAAATAAAGTTAGTGGATAAGTATGGGACTAATATATATAAACATATCGGTGATATCATTAATAATTATAATGGGATAACTATTATATATGAAAGAGAAGTGAATAAATAAAAGAAAAGGAAATAAAGTGATGAATAAATAATAATAAAAGAAGATAAAAGAGAGAGTAGGTGAAAAATAAGGTAAAAAAGTGGAGTAAAAGTTTTCATTCCCTCTTGCTGCCAAAAATTTGAAGAAGAAAAGCAAGAAATATGTTCAGCCATGGGGGTTTGATATTTATATAAAAATATAAGTAAGTGTTGGTTATTTTTGCATGAAGTTATGTTTTTGAAAGTATGATGTTTTGAGTTAGTTTACCCATGTTGAAATTTTGAGAATGAATGGAGACTGTGAGAGTTGCCATGGATTAGAAATGTGAAGGTTTGAGGTTATTTTTTTGAATACAAAATGTTTGTGATATGAAGATTTGAGTGTAAATTTTGTAGACTAAGTTGGTCATGTTGTGAATGATTTTATTGGTAATAAATTCTAGAGATTTGAATATAGTAAACTCAAAGAGGCATAGTTAAATTTTTGGTAAAAATAGTGGATTTATTTGGATGGGTTATACTTAGTTGGAATGCTTTTAAGTTAAAAGTAAATGTAGATGATCAAATGTAGCTAAATCCTATGTTCAGTATTAGGGATCAAATTAAACAAGTGATTAAATGTTGGGACAATTTTTATAATAATAGTAGAATAATGTGATGGTATAAATGTAATTATTAAATTGATGGAATAGCATTGATTGAACGAAATTATGAACTTTTGTTAAGGAACGAATCAATCAGACGTGAACCGAGGAAAAACGAAGGTAACGGAGTAGCTATCGGCCTCACTAATAAGACTATCTTGTTAAGGTAAGTTTGTGGACTTGAACTTAATCTTATTTCTAGTTATTATTTAAATTGATTATTGCTAAATTAATCCTTGATATAAATTGTATGCACATTATAGAATTAAAGATAATAAAATAAATGAGGAAGTTATGGAAGTAAATAATCGTACAATTGTTGATATAATCGACTAGCACTGGGCGCAATCTTTGTCAACTTGTCTGACTAGTGCTGGGCACACAACCGTCGGTTAATCCTACTAGCGTTGGGCGCAATTCACTATTGGTTTATCCAACTAGAGCTGGGCTCACAATTATTATCACTGGTTAACCCGACTAGCACTCAATGTAAATATTATTGATGTATCCAACTAGAGCTGAGCTCACATTCATTACCGTCAGTTAATCCGACTAGCGATGGGCGTAACCTCTTCTGCGGATTACTGCTAAGCACTGGGTGCCATATCATTAATCAAGAGATTAGAATTCTTATTTGACTGAGTTAGAAATTTATATAAATGGAGATTGGGATTGTGTTTAGCTAATAAATGAAACTTATTACTGATAAATTGTTTTACATGTTACAGGTTAGATATATATATATATATATAGTAGAATTGGACTCGATATCTAGTGAGAGTCCCGTCCTCAAAGTTGGTGACGTTTCTTCTTTTTGTGTTTTGGCATGTACCTAGGATGCAAATTTAATGATAGTATCCTTTTTGTTTAATGAACACTAGAATACTAGTTTTTGTAAATGTATATGATGGTAAATACTTGTTGACATTTTATATACTATGTTAAGAATGATGTTTGCTTAAATGAGTTGAATATGAATGATAGATGAAAAATGTGCATTTAACAAATTCAATATTGTATGTGATAATGATACTCGTTTTTAAGTCTAATTCTGGGTTGAATTGAATGCCTACTATATTATGGTCATATGCATATGGTTGGATTTAGGTTGGTATTAATTTGGGTGGGAAATAAGGCTTGGAAAATAGCCTATTTTGTCCCCACAGGCAGAGACATGGGCGTGTGTCTCGGCGTGTGTGACACACGGTCATGCACATGGGCGTGTGGTTTGGTCGTATGTCTCCTGTATCTTAAAATATAGAAACAGAATGCTCATGTGACTTCACACAGGTAGGGACACGGGCTTGTGTCTCAGTTGTGTGTGACACACGGCCTAGCACACGGGCGTGTGGCTTGGCCGTGTAACCCCTGCACCTAATTTGTGAATTTTACAATGTCCACACGGCCTGAGACATGGGCGTATCTCTTGGCCATGTAACGCACAAGGTCTGGCCACACGGGCGTGTCGTTGAAAGTGTATCTCAAGTCAGAGAGTTACACGGGTGTGGACACGGGCTGGGACATGGCCATGTGACCCACATCAAATGTCCACACGGCCTGGGACACGAGCATGTCTCTTGGCCGTATAAGCCACATGGCCTGGCCACATGTGCGTGTATCCCCTGCATCCTTGAAAATTTTTCTTGTTTTTCGAAAAATTTCTCGAGTAACCGGTTTAGCTCCGAACTAATTTTAACGATTATTTTGGACTTCGAGGGCTTATATTAGAGACCACATGAATGTTTGTGAATGGTTTGTGATTGAATGAAATATGTGCATGAGATGTTTGATTGACTGGGTTATAAGTCTGGTAATGCTTCGTAACCCTGTTCTGGCAACGGATACGGGTTTAGGGCGTTACATTAGAGCTTAAGATTAATCTATTTTTATTTAAAAGCATAACTTGAGTGATGATTTAATGATGGATTATTCGTTTTGTGTTTAGATCCGAGATAGATCTAATTAAATCTGAAAGTGAGCGTTAGAAGGAGTTTTTCGCATTAGAGTTGCTTAGATCAGGTGTGGGTTTTAACATTAAATGAAAATAAACCTATGTTTTATATTGTTAAAATTATTATTATTTAAATTATGTTTGATTAAGATACTTTATGTATCCATTAAGAGAGATAAAACTCATCGTTATGGACTATGCCAAGTAAGTGATTCGAAACCATTGATTTTGGTGATATGTATGATGTGTGATTTGTTTATTAATAATTATATGAAAATCTCATTCTCATGTTATGAGATCTTATGGCATATTTGATTTTCGCATGATTTATAAAATGTGAGATTTTGGTACCATGTGGACATATGTGATTTGCATGTTAAGCATGCCTATGTGATTTTAAGTGAAAAGTGATACAATGAGCATGTCTCATATGCCAAAGTGAAAAATGATTTTTTTTTTTAAGTGAAAAAGTTATTTTGGCCATATCACATGCATGGGGCAAGATATGTGAAAGGTGAAAGTATGTGGCAGTTTATCTGCATTAATATGACACTATTCATGATTTTGATTATCTGGCATTATATCTGCAATTTTGGTGGCTTGTCCACAATATTGATTATTAGCAGTTTATCTGCGATTGTGGTGACATTGTTCACAATTTGGTGTGTTGGGTAGACAAGTTCTGGGGAACTCGATTTTGGTGTGTGGCGGAGATTGGTAGGACTGTTTTCATAAAATCTGCATCGTTTTACAAAATGTGCATTGAAATGATCATGCATAGTATAAGTGTGAAATATTGAGTTATATGAAATTGACATGATTATTATGATTGTACAATGTATATGTTTATATGTATGTGATTGTGTTTATGTTACTCTCACAATGAGCTTTATAGCTCACCTCCCTTTAGTTTTTTGATTTTACAGAAAACTCCGAGGTTAAGATTTGATGACGGCATTTGGAGGAGTTTCTCAAAAGTTTTTTTAAATTAAAGTAATTAAATTTTATTTTGATATGTTGATATTTTAGGTTTGTAATAAGTTTGAGTATGGACTATGGCATGAGACTTTATTTTGGGGATTTTTCATTCTGATTTGCATAAATTGCTTACATGACATTAAGTTTTAAAAATTGTATAAATTAGTATTTGATAAGATATTGCTTGAAGCTCAGGTTTTAAAATAGAATCTGTCAATAATACATTTTTCTGCTACATTTCTAAAAAATGAGTTTTTTAAAATAAAATTAGACTTAGTTTTCAAAATTATTAATGTTTACAAATGTGTTTTCTAAAGACATTTGATTTATGAAGTTAATATGTTTTTATTTTCGAAATAATGACGATTAATCAAGTTATCCAATTTTGAATAAAAAGACAAATGATTTAGAAGTATGATTGAAAATCCAAAATAGTTTTGAATAAATGATTGAATGTTTATAATTGAGATATTATTTATTTCGATTCCTGAAATTTACACGATTTTTATGAATTTAAAATAAACGTTTTATTTCATTTGTTTTGAATTGATAAATCAATAGTTTTAAAATATTTTTTTTAAATTCCAAAAGTTTATTTCGGCCATTTTCGTGGACAAATGGTTTTTGAAATGAGATTGAAAATAGAGTTGAATATTCAATTTTACTACACAAATGGTATAAAATAAAATAAAATAAGTACATTTGAAACCAAGAAAGGTTTTTTTGGGGTCATTCCGATGGCAAATGTAGCTTTCCGAATTCAGCCACGACTGGGTTGGGTTTAGGATGTTACAATATGACGCACAAAAAAAAAACTTGAGAAGCAAAAGTTTCTTTCTATTGTCCTTCATCTTCTAATATTCCTAGATTGTTTTGTAAAGAATTACTGCAAAAGTTCTTTATAGAAATTGATAGTCTTGTTATTCCCTGCTCAATGCTTAATAGTGCAAAATGTCAACAGTCATTGGGCTTCATTATATCATCAAGATTCATTTGCCAGAAACTATTTTACACACCAAAATATAGGTAGGGGTGAATAGAACGCTAAATTTAGTGACATGATTATACACTTTGAAGCCTTTGTTAATTTATCATAAATCCATTTTTTTTTATCCTTATGCACCAACAATGTCCCATAGATGTAGGAAGTTTTTTAACTGCATGGACTATTTTCTGGTGTCCATCTCGTTTTTCTTATTAGTAGTTACTTTATTAGTTACAACTAAGCAAATAGTTGATAAGAAAAAATGAACTAAGTTTCAAGTTATTACATTAGAAATAAAAATACTTATAAAACTTTTAGAATTATTTAAATCCATCTAAAACTGCTTGACCTAAACCAATACAAATTCAAAATAATCTAAACAAAAAGTATTTGAATTCAAAAGGGCTTGAGAATGATAAAATTTAAGCTTGAAAAAGACCAGACTCAAAAATGTCCAATCCCAAATTAATTTAAACCCAAAATAATGTAAATTTAAAGACAACTCGATTTGAATCCATTCAAACATGTTTGCCACTTCTCCTTTTTTACTATAGGTTAAATCCCATTTTGAAATGATGAACAAATTTTACTGTAACTTTAATGGCTACAATATCTCACAAATTCCTTTATTATAGAGATGATATCAAATTTTTATTTTTATTTGCAATTAAATTTTAAATAATAAAAAATTCTACTAGAAAAGCTTCTAAAATATAAACTCTAATAAAAACTAAATGATATTTTTAAATAGTAAAATGTAAATTCTATTAAAATTTGGTCTTATTACAAGAATTAAATTGATGTTTTTAATAGTAAAAAAGGTAATTTGATAAAATCCCAATAATAAAATTAGCTGCTAAATACTTTCTCCAAATTTAATCACCATTAAGATATTTTTTAAAAATAAAAAGGATAAATGAGAGGGAGAGAAGTGATTAAAAGGGCTATGGTTGAATAATTAGATGTGTGATAGATTATGTTGAGCGAAAACCATTTATTTTAGTGACCTAGCTTGAAGGACAACCTCCAAATCAAAATTGTGGAATTCCAAAAAAAGAGGCTCACCATCCACTCCTACTTTTTGTACCTTTAGATTCTTGCTGCTTAGTTCCCATTTCTTTCTTCCATCGGATTCCTTGATCGAGAAGCAGTAATTGAACCATGGAAGGGCGATTAACCCATGATGCAATCAAGATTGGTAAAAACCTGACCATTCTTTGCATAAACAACTCATTTAGGAAAATCCCAGCAAAGAGTATATGGCTCAGTGGTAACCCTCTCGTCAGCCCCACCACTCTTCTAATGTTTCAGCTCTCTAGCATTTCAACGGTCTCACTTCTCATCAATGTTTGTTTCAAGCCTTTAGGACAATCATCCTTAGTCTCGCAGATTTTTGTATGTTATTTTTCTTTTCAATTCTAACATTAAGTTACTTAAATGTATCATATACTTATTTACTTACATTTATAATTAACATCAGGTTCTAAACACTTGTGTTAACCAAAAACCCAGGGTGGAATGATATTTGGCCCATCAATTCTTGGCCACAGCCAAGACGTAGCAGACACCGTTTTCCCGATCCATAGCCGAGCTATAATGGATGTGTTCTCAGGATTCGGCATCATGTTCTTCTTCTTCGAAGTTGGAGTAAAGATTGACCCGTACCTGATGGTGTGTCCGGGACGAATGGCTGCAGTTATAGGCGCTTCGGCTCTCATCATTACTACTGGTCTTTCAATTGGACTTGCTGTTTTCTTAAAAACGTCCGTCACCATGAGTACCTCCCTCCAGAACTCGTTGATACTTGTAGCATCATCTCAATCTTTAACAGCTTTCCCTGTAATTTCTACACTACTAGACGAGCTCAAGATTATAAACACTGATGTCGGTCGGATTGCTCTCTCTTCCTCCATGTTTTCCTTTTTAATCGGTTTTTCGACGACTTCGATTCTTTTCTCCATCAAACAAGCCAGTTCCCATCATATTTACAGTTTTCTACCACCCTTTCTTTCCGTAGTTGCATTTGTAGCCACCAACTTTTTAATTCTTCGTCCCAAGTTAAAGAAGATGTTTACTCAAGCAATGGGTCCAAAATCTATTGATGAGAAGACCATAGCATCTATATTCATCCTAGTCATGGTGTCGGCATTCATTAGCGAGGTAATCGGGCAGCATTACATCTTCGGACCATTACTTTTAGGCCTGGCTGTGCCTGATGGACCGCCTTTAGGCGCAGCTATATCGTCAAAGCTAGCTTCTCTGGGGTTAGCCTTTTTCTATCCAGCCTACTGCGCTGTCACCGGCCTGCAAACAAATGTCTTCGACGTTGATTTAGAAACTTACTACATTATCGGGATCATCATCATCTTTACTTTCGTGGTCAAGCTTATAGCAGTGATATTACCAGCTCTCTGCTTCAATTTGCCCATCAAAGAAGCAGTTGTGCTTGCACTGATTCTAAACGCAAGAGGCATTGTTGAACTTACTTTCGTCAATCTTTGGAAGGACGGCAAGGTTCGTTATAGACCCTTAGTTTTCACAACTTGATGATTTTAACATCTTTTAAATTAACCTAAAGCTTCTGTTTTTTCGATTGCAGCAAATCGGGAATCAATCATTTACACTGGTAACGGTCTCGGTATTGGTAGTGACCGCGATTATAACTCCGTTGGTACGAATACTGTATGATCCGGAGAAGCAATGTGTTTCAGAAAAGAGAAGTACCATCCATCATTCCAACAGTAATTTAGAGTTTCGTATCCTGGTTTGCATCCATAACCCTGAAAATATCCCAACAATGATGAACATCCTTGAAGTAACCCATGCCAGTGAAATGAACCCCGTTGCGGTCACAGCTATGGTCCTAATTGAACTTGTGGGGAGATCAACCCCGGTCCTCGTACGGACTGACAAGCACCGCGGAGAAACGCCATTGTTGGCAGACCAAGTACTCAATTCCCTGATCCAGTACGAGGCACGCAATGAAGGCTGCACCACTGCTCAATCATACACATCAATGTCACAATTTCAGACAATGCACGATGATATCTGTCGTATAGCAATCGACAAGCGTGCCAACATATTGATCCTGCCTTTCCACAAGAAATGGGCTATAAGTGGGAAGATCGAGTCCACCAGTAGTCCCATACAAAACTTGAACATCAATGTCCTAAACAAGGCACCATGTTCGGTTGGAATCCTTATAGACAGGGGAATCTTAACTGGTTTCACGTCGGTCCGGACATCCCAGTTGAAATTCCACGTTGCCGTCCTCTTCCTAAGCGGGTCCGATGACTTGGAAGCGCTAGCTTACAGCTTCCGAATGGGGAAACATGAACGCGTTCATCTAACCATCATCCGTTTACTCGTTTCCGGAGACGAAAACGCGAAAGACATAAAGTTCGACAACAATGTGATCCATGAATATCGACAAGCTAACAAGGAAAATGATCGTATTACGTATGAAGAAAGGGTATTAACAGATGGGTTATGCTTATCTTCGTATATGAGTTCAAACCTAGAACATTATAATTTGATTTTAGTAGGGAAAACCCACCAAGATTCACCACTGCTCCATGGACTTGGAGAGTGGAACGAGTGCCCGGAGCTTGGTGTGATGGGCGACATGCTTG
Source organism: Gossypium anomalum (assembly GCA_025698475.1). NCBI lineage: Eukaryota > Viridiplantae > Streptophyta > Magnoliopsida > Malvales > Malvaceae > Gossypium > Gossypium anomalum. The sequence goes on from CM046961.1 coordinate 89,422,802, forward strand.
CTTCGCCATATTTGAAGACCAAAGCGTCGGTGTTAGTGATTCAGCAACATAAGTTACGAGGGAAGCTGCTGAGCAAAAACATGAGATTTCTAAGGAGTAAAAGTAGTTCAATTTATCCAGAATTGCCCACCAAAATTATTTGTCAGGGAGCCAAGACTGATTCCTTTTATATTTCAGTCGATGGATCTCGTCATTCTTATTAGATACGCTTCATACACACACATCGAAAACGTTGCATTTATGTATTTATTTGTTGTTGTTTTTTAATTTGTTAGGGTTTAGTAATTTGAGCTAATAGCTGAGTCTGACAGCTTAGCATTTTAATATGCCATTCTTCGAATGTCCGATGTATGTACATAGCTTGTTTTGATGAACTGTTAATTAAAATTAAATTCTAGGACTTGTTGGTAATTCAACTACAGCACATGTGCCACCAACCTCCAGCTTCTACAAATTCCTCCACTTTTTATTTTATTTTATCGGTTTGCTAAGCTAATAAAAGAAAAGAAGTCTCACGTATATTCTTATTTAATATTGCGGATACTGAGAACCAAGCTGGTTACATGATGGGTAATAGAAGAAGAGGAAAAAGAAGCTAATAGTTGGACAATAGTGATGATTAATGGTTCACAAAACTCGAAAGATTTTAGAAAGAAATTCAGAAGGAAAAAGAAATTGAAAGGCAATAAATCTATTTTAACGGAGATGTTGTATATTCAAAAAATAGCGAGGAGGTTGACTCCATTGCTCTTTAGAGAGACATCATCAAGGAGGTTGAACAAGCTTGAGTTGTGGGTAAGCAGTTATATCTTAATGTAGTCGAGTAGAATAAAAGGTAATTGCAAAACTAGAAAATATTATATTGACAGGAAGGCTATAAAGATTTCAAGTAGCATTTTTCACAAGTGAGATGAAAATATAAGAAGCTACTTAATAACAAGTTTCGAGATTAATCTTACGTTTTATAAGATTATGTCCCAAGAAGATTTTTCAATATATTTAACTTGTGTGTCGGTGTGCGTTTGACTCGTGTACTAGTCAATATAAGAACGCATTTTTCATTCTTGTTGAGGAGAGTTTCCTTTAGACACAGGTGTTTTACAATTTGTTTGATCTTGTTCCAATAAAAATATTACTCAACTTTTGATTAGTTTTACCCTATTAAAATAGTTTTTAATTATATTGTAAACATTACATAATTTATATCATTTAAAAATTAAATACATAATCTTATAGAATAAACATAACAGAAATATGTTTAATTGTTCATATTTAAGAAATTTAAAAAATAAAAATAAAAACATATAATACATTTTCAACCATTTTTAGGTTGGGAAAGGGGGGGGGGGTGAATGAATCTGAACAGGCTTCAATTATCCATTTATAAACATGGTGAGGCCTAAACAAAATTTGAAGCATATATTTTGGTGCAAACCAGACTCAGACAATGCCTCTCTCATGATTGCAAAAATTGTCTGAAAGCTTAGTATACAAAAATTGATAATAATAAAGTTTAACTGATACAATTGATAAGCCTATGCCGGATCTTAAACAATTATTCCATAATTTCCTGGGAATTTAACTGACTGGCAACATTGATTACAAATATCACCAGCTACATCAACATTGTGCCCGCTGGCATCAAAATACAGAACAAATGCAAGGATGTGAGGAGAAAAGGACATAATCTCTGCAAAAAGGTACCATAGATACGCTGGAGAGATCAATTGATGGGATGGAATGATGGCAAGACTGCAATAAGAGCGTCTCCATAACCAACGCCATCTGTGCAAAGCAAGCAGCCGAAACAAAGGCAATAGATCACGTCAGTCTTGTTTTAGATTCAAGAATAAAACCATTTGTCACAATTGTCCAGGTTTAGTTTTAGCCATTTTGGCATTGCATCAAACAAAAGCGCTGTAAACATTTTATAAAGAGAGACGAATCTACACATTAAGATATAAATATGAAATGCAGATAATGTTATACCTCCATCATCGAAGAGGAGCTTTAAGACTTCTCCAGCAACATCCGACTGTTTAACGAATCAATAACTCAGTCACACACCATTAAACACTTCAGAAAAACTATTAACTAACAAATGAAAATAATTTGAATTCACCTTAACAGGAAGTTCGGTACCAAATTGATCCAAGAATCCTATTACTTGTCCTTCTTTGATCAAATCACCCTGTTAAGTTTTTTTTTTTTTTTTTTATTGCAATTTATGAGGATCAAGAAAATCTGGCTGAAGTTACATGATCATAACATAACAAAACAAGAGCTTCCACGCTATTTGTTTTCGAAGGATGTTGTTTTACAAGACAACAATTCAGAAAGAAAATAATACCTCTTTGCAGATGGGAGGCTGCTTCTTTCCTTTAACTGTTCTACCCCTTCTGAATGTGCCAACCTGAAGTAAAGTGAAGGTCATTACAGTATTCCACATGAGAAGAAAAATATAACATAACCCTTACACTTGATAGAAGAAAACATACAATGGGAGATGGTACGAGAACATAGTTATTAGATTCAGAAGCTTCCAAGGCAGCTAACTTGGATGGCTTCCCGACATAGATATTTTTGAATGGGGTAACCTTCTCTACAGCGGGTTTCAGCGGTGAAGGAGGTGGAGTAGCAGCAACTGATTCATTCATTGGTACAGTTGGGATTGGTGGAGCTGTTGTAGGCGAAATGTTGGACAATGGAGCTTTTGTGGCACCAACATTGCGCTTCAAATGCATTTCAAAGTCTCCAATCTAGCAAAATGAAACAGATAACCAATCAGAAAAATACTGTAGGATGCTGCATCCATTCATTCAATGATCAACATGGAAGTTATTATCACTTGTGATTTTCTCATAAGCGACGAGACATAGCTTTACAGAAAATTTTCAGGTTAAACGTTGAGTTGTGACTGAGTTTAACAGAAGCATGCAAGTCTATCACACAACAAAAGAAAAGGAAGCAACCTTCATTTTCAGCTCAGCAACCTCAGTCTCATCGCATACCTCCAGTACCAATGCCTGACAGTTTAAGGAACTAAAATGTTAATTATCTAGCAAATTATAATCAAAATAAAGATTTTTTTTTCTTTGATCAATATGTTAGGGGCAAAAGCTATAGAGAATGATGATAACCATATGAAAAATAAGTCAAAAGAAAGACTTAACAAGATGAAAACAATCATAAACTTCGTAGAAACCACACGACAGCAACTTAAAGATAGATATAAATAATCCCAATACATAAAATTACTAGATTAGTAGATTTTGTAAGGTGCATGAAGTATTGCCTGAAAGGCGCGTGTTTTTATTCATGCTTAAAATATAGAATAATCAATCAGTATTGTTTTAAAAATAATTTGTTAAACTCCGCCATATCCCCAACAAGAGAATAAAGGTCAAAACAAACCAGTACCAATACTAATTTTTGGCTCCAAATGAGGCAGATACAAATTATTATGCCGAAGCTATACTATATCAATCAAGTTGTTTGAAAAGAAAAGAAACACGATTAACCAAACTAAAACATAAATGGATTTCTGAAAAGGGTAAATAGTTATCAATAATCTTTTTGCACCAATATCTCTTCTCATAGAAATGTGAGAAATGACAAGCAAGAATAGAAAAGATGGTCAATTTGAACATTTTATAATCACCTCAAATCCATTTGGAAAGGTTGCAGTTGGTGAAGTTTTCTTCTCCAATGAGCCTTTTTTGGAGCTATCAAAAGGAACTATGGAAACAATAGTTATTAAATCTTATGATGCAAAACAGACAAATTCCCCAGGGTGTAATGTAATCACATAACAGAAGACTTATAAAAACTATTTTGCTTTTGCTATTCAAAACAAAGTGATTTTGCTTTCTGCTACCAGTAAAAATCAAACATGTCTGAAAAGAAGAAGAGCTTGAACACAACAGTAGCAGTTCCATCTTCAATTTGCAGTTGAACTATAATTAACAAATTTTATGCAAACAAGGAAACCATCAAGTGAAAATTTTCATCCTCCGTTGATATTAACTCACCATTAGACTTGCCTGTTACAGTAGCTTCAGGTGTCTTCACGCATGATATTAGAGTTACATTTTGTTTTTTTGGAAAACGGTTCTTCTGGCCAAATATCAAGCCTGAGAGACATGATTTTCTTGAAGTGGGCCAGCCGCCAGGATACTTACAAGCAGTACCAGGCCTTTCGAGTGAGCAAGGAGCTTGTGAAACAGCACATACAGAATCTAAAAGTTAAGAACAACATACGGACTTCAATGGCAAATAAAACCATATATACAAAAAATTATATTCATAAAATTACTTATAAGTCACAACCATACTTTGCTAATGTAAAGAAATTCAAAAACTACATGATAAGAAACGGTTGTCAACAAAGAACAAAATAAGTCAATAATATATCATATTATTAGTACGAGGATATCGCAATATCATAAAATTACTTATAAGTCACAACCATACTTTGCTAATGTAAAGAAATTTAAAAACTACAGGATAAGAAACGGTTGTCAGCAAAGAATCAAATAAGTCAATAATATATCATATTATCAGTACGAGGATATCACAATATCTTTAAGTAGAAGAAACCTAATTTGCAAATTATCTGAAGTCAAAAACTCTAAAAGAACTAAGGAATAAACATTCCAACTGCTGAAACTGTAATGACCGGGTTTTTGGATGTCTCCCCCACATCACCACACATAACGGGATATAATAGCCACACTGCGTATACTTACATAAAAGGTATCATCATTTGTAGGCACCTACAACACAAGCCTTCATCCAAAGGTGCGCTTTTCTCAGTTCCAATTAAAGAACTCTTCTACATTTTTTTAAACCTAAACATTAGCAATAAGCGGTCAATGATCGAGCTCCTTTCTAACTTCTCCAAACAAAATCTTCCAAAATTTTGGGGGAGGGGGGGTTAGATTTTAGAATAGGATACTGTGCCAATCATATACTTCTATCCAAATAAGAAAACTGAAAAATAAGACATTTCTAAAATAACTTCCAACATTAGCTTTCACACAAATTCCTAAAGATATCTTTTTTACTCCTTTTGGTTTGAGCATTGATTATTGTTGAAGGGACCTATCATGATCTGAAAAAATAGATAAAAAAATTTCAACAAATAATATCAACGGTAAATACTCTATTTTTATGGAAATAAAGATTCAAATAGCTGTCTAACTTAACTTTCTCAATCGATATTAACAGCAAAAATGGAAAAATAAAAAAAACAAACAAACTGATAATGATTGATGACAGGTTTCTGGAATTTTGTTTAGCTATTTTCTTATTTGTCAAGGTCGAACAAGTCTATAATTTACACAAATTGGTCAAACAAAATAAAGGGAAAAAAAGGACACATTTACTAGATCCGAAACAGATAGAGAACACTAAAATCACCGATTGAAAGCATCTATTATCTGTAAACGATCTTATCCTTTCTTTTTCTATATTCATTGTTCAATAAAACCAAACAAAAGCTGAAGCAAAAATAAATTTAAATGAGAAAATGAGAGAAAGAAAGTTACGGTGAAATGATCCGAGAACAGCGGAGGACTCCATTGGAAGAGGAAGAGATTTTTTCAAATCGACAATCAGAAAGCGAGCGAGAGCTGGAGAAAAAAGAAATATAGAGGCAAAAACGGGGGGCAAAATCGAGAAGAATGAATGAATAAAGTTAGTTAGCTAAACAGTTGGTGAAAGAGTGTAATTTCAAGAGAGAGAGAAGAGCTTCGAAATGTCCGCCATTATCCTCAATTTCTCCGCACAAAGCTGAAACCTCGCCGAGCAGTGGCGGAAATATTTGTACCCACTTCTATCTTATTCTTATATATATCACTTATCTCTATTTTATTTCCGGATATATCACATATGATACATGCATTTTCATAAAATGCTTAATATAGTGTACTTAAACTATCAATTCGTGTTTTATTATATTACTTGTACTTTTATAATATATCTAACGTGATAGTTATACTTTAAAAATATTGAAAGTGATACATGAAATGAACTATCAACATATGTTTTTATTATAAAACTTAATGTTAACACCGTTAATGAATTTTTAAACTAGTAGATAAGAATTCTACATGTAAATTCTTTTTCTAAATAATCAAATCCACGTGAATAATATAATATTAAATGAAAAATTAAATTATAAAAATAAATAGGTAAATATATGACTAATAAAAAATGTAAATTAATATTAAACTTACATAAGCAAAAAAATCATATTCGCAAAGTAAATGGTCATATTCTTCAAAGAATTTTTTATTTGAAATAATATTTTTAATTATTTTTTATTATCCATGAAAGTATAGGTATTTTAATGTAATTTTAGTATTTATTTTTTTATTAATTATATATGTATTTATTTTGTTTTATTTACTTTTGGTCGAAATCAAGGTGTCCACCATCGATAGATGTGATTAATCTCCTTACCATAGGTGTTCCATTTTCATGGTTGAGGATCGAACCCCTGACCTCATGGTTAATTTTTTTATTTAACTTTTTACATAATGTTATATTATTCATGTGGACATGATGATTTGGGAAAAAAATTCTATGCGTCAAATTTGTACTTTTTGGTTTAGCAATTTGCTAACTTTGTTAACACAAGGTACCATAAACACATATTAATAGTTTAAGTACCACATTGAATATTTTCAAAGTACAAGTACCTCATTGGACATTTTATTAAAGTACATGTACCATAGTAAAACTTATATTAATAGTACACCTATCACATTGGACATTTTTAAAATACAAATACCATAATTTTTTGAAAGCACATGTACCAAATGTGACATTCTCCTTTTTATTTTTTACTTGTGATTTTCATTTAAAATATAAAATTCTAGGCTTAATCAAAAAATTATACCAACTATACTCCTTTTCTCAAATTGGTACCTAAACTTTTTTTTTTCACAATTGGTACCAAACTATACTTTCTTACCCAAATTATCTCAATATTTAAAAAAATTTTGTTAACCAATTATTTTATGATAGGCGAAACTTTAAAATTAAAACTTTTTAATTTTTTTACACTGTCTCCCACAATTCTTTTTCCTCTTTTAATGCACTTCTTTTAAGTGTTAGATAATTTTTTTTTTTGCAATGTTCTTATCATTTTTTTTACCTAATTTTTTTTCGGTATTTGAATTTCATGTTTTATCTGATTTTTTTTTTTATTATAGAAGTTCATCTATCGTTAACTATTTTAGAAAAGAATTGGAGAAATTTATTTTATGAAAAATGACACTTTAATTTTGAATTGATGTAAGAAATGAATCAAAATGATATTTTAAACTACATTCATTAAGCATAGTTTAAAATACATTTTTTTAACATAGATTTTTTTTTTATATTGACAATACTTTTGTGAAGACGAGACCACGCTTTAAGTATGGGGTTCTCTTAAATTATTCCTACCATTAACAATTAAAGTAAATCTCAACTCAAATAAAAAGTAAAATTTTAGCTTGTTGTAATGTTTTGGGAATTGAGTCAGTAGTCGAATTGGTCAAACCATTAATTCTCGATTCAATTGGTTTGATCGTCAATCTAATCGTTTCCCAAATAAAAAATATTTTTTTGAAAAATGTAGGAAAAAATATTAAACACAACCCAACTCTTAGGATTCCTTTAATGTCGGACTTACATGCAATTTTCTTCTTATTTATACTTTTTTTTAAAATAAAAATGGGAGTACAACTATAACTTGACCAATTTATCAATAAATGCCGAAAAAGAAATTACCTGTATAGGCTAAATTTAAAAAAACAAATTACGGGAATAGACCATTACAAAAAAATGACTATTTTTCCAACGATTATTTAATTAGCTTTTGCCCACCCCAAACGATCAACAATTTTTTACTGTAACCCCCCTACTCCGCCCCATTTCAATTTTTTTCCAATTCAATCTTAACTCTCTCTCAGATTCTCAATTCTCTCTTAAATTTCTCTCAATACCCACTTAAATTCACTAATTTTTTTCTCTTTCAATTTTATTTATTTATTTTTTTAAAATTATCTCAACATTTTCTTAAATTTTTTTTCTAATACAAATTATTCGGGTTTTTTTTCGAAATTGTCAATGACAAATTCCCTAATCCGTCATGATAAGAATGATATTTCCATCAATCAATTGCAAATGGTAAGAATATTTCTTATTATATTTTAATGTTGTATAATTTTTATATTTTTTTTGTTATATTTGAATTTAATATTTTGTATATTTTTTTTCTTAAATAGGTGGAAGATCAAATTTTGCAAACCAACATTCGTAATCTACCTGCTCCTTCAACACCCTTGATTGAACCCTATTTGAGAGAAGCCAATTTTTTGCATATGACCCTTAGGTAAGGAGTGTAAGTTGGACCCGACACTTATAAATGTATTGGTGGAAAGGTGGAGACTCGAGATACAATCTTTGTTGGACACAAGCTTCTTGACACAACCCTCTTTCATTTCGACTTCAACAAAGAATTCCAAACCACCATAATCTTCTCCCTTACCACTGACAAATAGGTCATCCCCTTCACTGTCTTGGGCGCTTTCATCCCACCTATTCCTAAAAACATCTTGTGTTCATTGAAATGTCGGGGGAGCTCAAAGCTAAATGGGTTGACGCAATCATTTGTGTTATGGTAACAACGCATTTGTCTGTGGTTCAAGTTGATGGGTGGATAAAAATGTATGGTGATGTTCATCGGGGGTTAATGGGTTCTTGGGGCTTGTGCTATTGGTAGAGTTGGGTTTAGGCAAGAGATTCAAAGTGTGCTGTAGAAAAATTGGAAGGATGAAAGAAGAAAATGGAAAAAATAAATTTTGAATATAGGGAAGAAAAGTAAGAAAAGAAAATAAGTGAGATGATTATTTTTTATCTTACTGAATTATACAAGTTATTTTTTCACGTTGAGATGAGATGATGAGAGAAAAAAATAGAGATAATAATCTTTTATCCAACTGCATTAAAAAATTAAAACACACATAACAATTTTTTTTATTTAATTATAAGGTGAGATGTGATAATTATTTGTAATAATCTTAGATAAATTTTGTCTGATAATAAAATTGTTTTATTTCAATATATAAACATCATTATGATTTAACAAATTGTTAACTAAAAAAACCCAAATTAATACAAAAACAACATAAACTATTGAAAGAGCCAAATTGTGTGATAATAAACTATTGAAAGAGATTGGTAGTAATATATACACAAATAAGCTTCTTAGTTTGTTAACTGTCACTTTGCGAACAAAGAAGATTGCAATCCATAAACTGTAAATTTGAAGAATTTGAAATCTACAATATGTTATTCTTAATTAAACTAAATTTGGGATTCTAGTGAGCTAACAAATGTTGAGATGAAGGATTTCTCTGAATTCCAACCTCTTAGTTTCAGTATAAAATGTTCTATGCTTATTAGGCCAATATGTAACCCATATCCATCCTCTAATTTCCCATTCCATTGTCTTCCCCATAGCACTCTTATCAACTTTCCACCAAATTCTTTCCCCATAATCATCCCCAGCAAAAATCACCCCTCCCTGCCTCGTGAAAGGCCTATAAACGCTCGAGTACCGATCTTTGAACCAAGCCTTGGGATTAATCAGAGACAACTTGGAAGGTCTCGATGACACCACTTCCCTTCCATCAATACTGTCATGGAGAAACCAATGCACTGTCCCGCTGTAGCCATCGACGGATTGCTCAAACTTCCATGGTTTCATGCTCACCGTTGTCGTCTCGCCCGCGGATACTTTGAGTCCCAAGAAAGTGTTTGGAGGATCAAATGAGGTCTCTATGCTTCTTTCTAACCCTATTTCTCTTGTCGGATTGTCAGTCGATTTGCTTACCGAGACACTTAATATGTTGCACTGGATTGTTGGGGTTAACTGCAACGATATTCGCGACGGGAAATGCTTGTCGTCCGCCCCTACTCCTCGTTCGTTCAGTAGAGTCTCGTTTACAAGCCGCTTTATATCACATCTGTTACACTCACACGCACACATGTATATAAGATGGTAACACCGCATTAGATTTAATGGTATTCAAAAGGAAAACAATACTTTTGATGCAGTAATAATCAAATCTCGATATATGCAATGATGTGGAGGTCGATCCGGTCCAATTCAGATTTAGTTACCTTATGTTATCTATGTTCACCATCACATCGACCCACTTCTCTTGCACAATGACCTTATAATTAAATTGGATAACCCCTTCAAGCTGGTGGTAATTAAGAGAGAAAAGCAGCCTCTCATCAGCACAAGGATTGCTTGAATTCACCAAATCCATGGCCATTACAGGACAATACAGTTGAACTTTCCAGAATCCAAACGTTGCAATCGCATACGAAAACAACGGCGATGGCGTCTTCATCATCCGCCCTCGGTGAGTCGCTTGAATCTCAGCGATCCAATTAGTGATCGCGAGGTTCAAGGACCGCATCCATTGCTCCTCTAAGTTCGATCCCAAGAGTTTCATCAGCGATTTGGACGCCACCCTCGATTGACAACTAGTTAGCTGATTCGTCAAACTGTTGAGACAAGCTGACCGGAGATCAGCCGGAGCTTCGTATATGCAAATAAGAAGCGCAAGTGTTAGAAATGCAAGGTTGAAGATGTCTTTGAAACCCGAAATAGATTCGAGTTTCGGGAATCGAATCAAGGGGTTCTTCTTGTTTGAACCGTAGTTAAGAACATCTTTGATGACATTGATTGTGAGGCAAGAAATGGTTGCTTCATCAAATAATTTCGAGGATTTTGAGTTGATGGTTAAGGGTTTTGAAGCCCAAAGAGGAACGGGGAGATTGAAATCAGCAAATATGGAGATTGAAAGCGATGAGTTTTCCAGGTTTTTGGTAACGGAGAAGTTGAGTGATGGATGGGATGAAGTTGGTGAAGAACATATACAAATAGACATGGAACCTGCTCTCCATTGAGTAATTGGAGGAAGGCTTTGAATCCAGGTAAAAATATCAGGATTGCAGCAGGAAGCCATTAAAGAGGCTTGGGTTTGCTTTTATTTTTTTATTTATGAAGAATTCTTGATATGGATGATCTTTTTATCGTAAAACCAAGATTCTTGTGGGGAAAGAAAGTCAAAAATGAAGGGAACTAATCCATGGATAGATTAGATGGAAGAATCTCTACTTTTGTATCGAGAAAGCAAACTCTTGTTGAAGTTGGATGATTTTTAGAAGAAATTTGTCACTTCAAGATTCCCTCCTATGTATTTATATTAAATTTATTTGTACACTGAATTTTGCTAAAGTATGGTAGTTCTTAAGATATTTTTTAAAATATCTGTGGATAATTATATCGTTAAATTTTTAGTAAGTTTACATTTTGATCATTAAACTTAAAAAAATTATAAAATAGTCATTAAATTATTTAAAAGTTTTCATTTAAGTTTTTATTCTCTTTCTCTTCTACAATTCAGTTTTTTTTATTTATAAAATAGCGAATCAAAATCCAAATAGTTTTCAGTTTTCTTCTCTAATCTCTAACATTGACTGTCAAATCGACTTCGATCTAAAATATGTTCTTTTACTTGTTGATGCGCATTGATCCGTCATATCGATGTTGAATCGTCGCTTACTAACTAAACTTCAGAAAAAATAAACTTAATAGCCTAATGACTTAAATAAAATATTTCAAATAGATCAACGATTTAAATGAAAATATTCAAATAGTTTAATACCTATTTTATAACTTTTTAAAGTTGAATGATTAAAATGTAAATTTATCAAAAGTTTAACTACTTGCAAATGTAGTTTACTCAATATGTTTTTTTAGAGGTGGGATGTTAATTTCCATAGCATGTGTTCCTATGTCTTTGAAACACCGAAAATACTTTGTTAAGATATATCTGTTTGTGTGAATTTATAGAGTAATACACTTTGTATATTTGGAATTTAATTTTTTATTTTCATTTTTAGAAATATGGTCCTCTATTTTTGGGATTTAAAAATTTTGATCCAGTTGTTACTATCATTAAAATTCTTCTATTAAATTCTTTGGTGTTGCATTTTAAAATTAAAAAAAAATTTAATTGATAATTATGTAACAATAACATTGAAATTATTTATTACGGTTTTTTCTTAAAAGCACCCTTTCGAAATTGTCATGATAAAATAATTTTTCCTATTAACATAGTGTTCTTGAGAAAAAAAAATGACGTTAGCATTTTCATTGAAATAATTAAAAATATTAACTATTTAAATTAACTAATGACATTATAAAAGTAAAGAATTGAATTACGTTAAAAATTAAAGTATATAAATTAAATATCAAGTTTTAGCATAGTTTAAGACCAAAAGTTTGACGAATATCTTTTAATGTCAAAAAAATGTTACAAACCTAAAATAAATGGGAAGCTACATGTCAAACCTTAAGACTCATAAAGAATTTAAATTATATATAACTACTTAATTTTTAATCGAAAAGTTAACGATATTAATTATTTGAACTAATTAATAACATTATAAAAATATAAATATTATATTATATTAAAAATTAAAGGGTAGAAATTAAATCTTCAATCTAACTATATTAAAGGCAACGAAACTAATAAAGATAAAATCAAGTACTTAACCTTTTTTAAAATGTAAAAGAAAAGAAAGAAAGAGAAAATGTGGGTGTGCCACTTACCTTTTATTTATAGACCAAGATGGATCCAACAATATTTCGAGTTAGATTAATTATTAATTATTTTTTGAGTCATATTTAGACTTGTTCATAGTTGAGTTATTCAATTCGGTATGAAAAGTGAAAGGATTTGGATAAAAATATAGGCTCGAAAAATGGGTTTGAGCAAAGAAATAAGGCCTGTTTAAAAAATAAGTCAGGCCTTAAATAAGGCTTTTTTGACCTGAGCCCTGCCCGAATATGTAAAAAAAAAAAGTTATTTTTTTTACTATTTTCTTATTTTTTGTTTTTTTCACTATTTTATTACCATTTCACTGTTATATTGCTTTGTTGTTGTTGTATAACTATTGTTTTATTGTTAATTTTGTTACTATTTTAGAGGCATTTGCTTGGTAAGTTACACTTATCTTAGTAATATTTAAGTATATATATATTTTTAATTTATTTTTAATTTGTTGGGAAACATTTATTTTAATGATCTTAATATTTTTGATGTATTGTATTTTTTTAAAATTATATAAAATAATATAAAAATTAATATGAGCTGGTCGGGTCAGGCCCAAATTTTAGTATTTTTATCTGGGCTAAGCTTGCACAAAATTTTAAACCTATTTTTCAGGCCAAGCCTAGGCCTAAAATTTTGGTTGGGCCCGGCCCGGGCTGACCCATGAGCATCTTTAGTCATATTATAGAGTAAATATTTGAATATTAAAGTATACTTCAAGTCTCTGTATTCTTTGTATATTTGAAATTTAGTATTTTTACTTTCATTTTTTTGACATTTAGTCCGTCTATTTTTCAAAATTAAAATTTCAAATCTAATTGTTAACACCATTAAATTCTTCTATTAAATTTGCTGGTATAACATTTTGAAATTAAAAAAAATACTCACTTAGTAGCCATGTAATGAAAAAAATGCTATTGCAAAGGACTTGAATTTAAAATATTTAATAGTATTAATAACTCGTAAAAGTTACACCAACATTTTAATCAAAACAAAGTACTTAAACAAATCAATGATATTGTAAAAAATTGAGGTACCAAATTATGTCAAAAAGTTGAAGTATAAAGATTGAATCTTAAATTTGAGCTAAACATCAAAATTAGAATATGACCATTATTATATAATCTGAAATTTGAGTGTAGCATAAGGACTAAATTTGAAAATTCACCATTTTTCCATAAAATGCAAAAATAAATAAATAAATGAGAGGCTATTCCAAACATGAGGAAGGTAAAGGACCATCCTCTTATATGTAGTTATATAAATATATAGGTATAGATTTAAACTTTTAGCATATTTAAAGGACTAAATTTGAAATTATCCCGTTATATTAAATTCTGGAAGAAAACATTTATAGGGTTGAGATGCTTTAGAAAACATATTTGGAAAAATATAAAATAAGGTAAAATTCTGCCATCCAAACAAAGTTTCCAATCATTATTCTATAATGGAAATGAGAAGAGAAAGTCTTTCATTTGATGATTACCAATCCATCTTATTAGAATTTCGAAACGTGTAGGAAACAATATTTACTCTTTTTTAAACCAGTAAACCTAATTTTTCTTTCCTTTCTCTGAAAATACTTTGACCTTATTCAAGCCATGGTCCAATCCCACCACTTTTTATTATTATTAGTCTACCTATGATTATTTTTTTAATATTTTTAATTTACCCTTAATACTTCAATTTTTATTTAATTAACTCGTTTGAAAAAGTGTTGGCCTAAATTCTTTTGAATCTCTGATCTTTAAAATATTTTAATAATAACATACCAATAATTTATATATATATATATATATATAGTTAAAAAAAAAAAACACTAGTCAATATTCGAATATTTAATGATTGGTCTTAAAGGGCAAGATGTTGTTAGGCACCTTCTTTATTTAGGTTGGACAACTTTATTAAATCAAAACTCTAGGGTAGGGTTGGCATTCAATTGAATTAAATCTAAAAGTTTCAAAGTTAGGTTCACAAGTTTTAATTTGATTTATATTTTTGTATTCGAATTCTCAAAAATAATGAGCATTGTGTGGTATCACATGTTCTTAAAAAAGCTAATTAAGTTGTAGATCGAATTATCAAGATAGTACACGGAGATTCAAAAGGTATTAATGTGATAGTTGTAGTTCCCCCAACTTGATCGAGAACATTGTTAATGATAAGTCTAAAGGCTTTTTTGAATTAGTCAGTGTAACTTAATTTCTTGAGTTTTGTTTCCTCTACCAATTTTTTTTCCAAATTTAATTTGAATACAGTTGAATAGAATTTTAGAGTTAAATTAAAAAAATATTAAACTAACCGAATTAAAATATTATCGACATTGTCCAAAATAAAAGAAGGTAAATTTGATGTCATAAATATATTTGGAAACTCTTTTAAGCAAAAAATAAAATAAAATAAAATAAGATAATTTAGTATAATAAATTCGATTTGTTATTTAGGTCTCAAATTTATCATTTATCATTTTTTGTATTTTTTTAGTTTTATATATTTATAATTTTTGTAATTTTTTTGAGAGGTCAATTTGTTCATTTTGAAAATTTCAAAGACCCAAGGAGTATTTGCACCAATTATTTATTCAAGTTATTTGAATGGTACAATTTAACTAAATTTAAACTTGAAGAATTAAATTAATTATTTAAATTTATTTAAAAAAATAACTAATTCGAATAACTCAAATTAATTAACTCGAAATTTAAAAACTATTTTATTTTTGAATAAATCAAGTTACACACCCTACAAAACTCCATAACAACCAATATACATTATTAAATAAAATCCTTGAAAGAAACGATATTCAAATTATTTCAACTTAATAACATTTCTTAATTTTATAATGTGCTATTTTAAAAAAAAATAAAAAAATTATTAAAATATGTTGTCAGTGTTTATATTTATTTAAATTTTATAATCTAATATCGAAAGTATTTTCTACAAAAAAAAATGTCATTTCTACTCCATGCAATTACGTCAACTTAAAAGTCGAATCATAATAACCCAATAAGCAAATTTAATTGAAAATGCTAACGAAATCAACTATCAAATTAGATTTTTTTTTTAAATTGTATTAAAATTTTAAATTTTAAGTTTATAATTGTGTGTTAAATTGACATATTTATGTATTTTATTTTGATGAAATTTTAGATAGATTTTATTAATTTTTTTTTATTTATTGTCTAATTTCTATGTATGTGCAAATGAAATCATATGGAAATTCTGAGCATATAAGTAATAATTTAACGTACAACAACGGTACATGACTACTTAGATTTTAACATTATCTTATTTTTATTTAAATATTATTTATAAATATATTTATTAAGAATTAAATTAAAATTAAGTTTTATCCCTTATATTTTATTTATTTATTATACTAAGAAAAATTTAACTTAAAAGCTGAAATTAAGAAGGATTTAGCTTTGAATTTTGGGAATAGAATATTTTTCCATTTTTCTTTTCTTGCGCCATCTTTCTGTTCGCAACAACAATTGCCGAATTCCATTAATTTCTTTCTTTCTTTTATTTTATTTCATTTATTCAATTAACCATTATAAGCAACTAAATTTTATTCTAGCAAAAGGTTAACTAAATTTTGGTGTTTAAGTTGGGAGAGACGAAATCACACTTAATTCATTTTGTTTGGGTATTTGTTTTTTTTTTTTTTTTTTTTTTTTAGTTTAAGAAATAGATAGGATTGCCTTATAGTATTACTTTTAGCGTTATTTCAAGAAAGATATCTTATATGGTGTTGGGAACGATACACAATTAATACAAGTAATTCGCATCAAATTATTTTATTGAAGAACAAGTTGGCATAGTTCAATTGGGAATATAGTTGGATGACGCCATGGGATTAAATAATCTAATTTAAATGATTCGCGCGGTTGAGATCATTAATTGGAGTCAATTTCTTCTAAGGTTGTTGATGGTTAAATCGTGAAAGCGTCTTTGGGAGTTATTCATTCTATTAGGGTTAATCATTGGGCGGTTCTCATGGTTAATTTACGATTAAGGAAGAATTGGTGGTTGAGGCGTCTTCGATCATTATAACTAGCTTACTAGTGAAGAAAAAAATCCATAATCTGCGATCAACTCTGAGATCGAGACCGACGTCATACCCGACGCTGGAATATTCATCAATTGAGTTTATTTTATTTAGTTTCAAATTTAGTTTTTATTTATTGGTTTACTGTTCTTTGATTTTTATTTATTTAATTTCGTAGTATTTTAATCCTCCTTTATTTATTTTACTCGGGATTGCAAAAGTTGTGGAAACAAAACTACCCACGAACTACCCTGGTTGTGAAAAATTCGAACACTATTAAACCAATCTTTTTGGGATCTACCCTACTCCCTATATTATTAATTTTATATTCTCTTTTTGGACATAAAATTTATTTTTTATGGATCCAATATAAATTTCAATCTCAAACTTTATCAAAATATAAAGTATAGGAACATCTTTTAATAAATATCTCTAATAATATCTTAATTATTTAATAAAGAAAATATTATGAAATGCTACAAAAATCTAACAATAACAATTTAAATCATATGGCTAGAATTTTTTTCTCCATTTCCCATAAAATTATATTGTTAAAACTCATACCAACATATCCATATTTTCTTAAATCCATAATTTCATAATTATCTAGTTTGTCTAATGGCTTTTTTACCCTTGGACAATCTCTACAATTCACTTTGGGTTTCTATTCATTTTTTGCAAAATTGTTATCCTAGTCTTTTTTCTTTTCACCACAAATTCAATTTAATATTTTTAACTTTTAATTTTTACAACTTGACCGTAATACATTTTACAACCTTATAATTTAGTCTATACCTCAGATTAAAATCTCTCAACATATCAGTCCTTTCAACTTTCTTCAATAATCGATTATCTTCTCTTCTATCACCAATAAATCACATTTCATTTACTTTTTTAAAAAAAAAAATCTAACACATATATTCCCAAAATAACATTATTTACGTCTTAGGGGTTTCAAAGATGTAACAATAAGGCATTCCTAATATACAAGACCCGAGTATATTTATTTTAAGGTATGAACTCATATGCTAACCATGTTGGATTTGATGCCTTAAGTTTAGTATATTCGTTTGTGTACTTGTATTTTTTGAACAGATTAGTTTAATAAAATTATACATTAATTACATTAATCCCCTTTGTACATTGTCCTTAATGGTTTTTGCATGCAAAGCAAAATCGAAACAAATATTGGCTCATTAGTTATCTAATGTTTAATTAATACTAAGGGGTATCACATTGTTGGATTGTAATATGAAAAAAAAATGCTTGTATTAGTAGATGAACCTAAAAATGTCCTTAGTCTAATCGGAAATCGGCAAACTGATTGAAAGACTAATATGTTGTCTATCAAGTCCAATTAGGGAGATGCTTTGTCTTAAACATCAGAGTGGATGACTCTTAGAAGATAGAAACATAGATGTGACTGACTGGATTGACAGTACATCGGATATGACCTAAGTAGAATAGATCCTGAATTTGTTTATGGATTTATTCTCTTGTTACATTCATAGTGTGACATATCCTTAATTCTGAGTGAATGATGGACTATGTATGTGTGACTCATATACTTTGATGTAAGTAAAAGCCCGAGTTCAAATAGATAAAGAACTGAAAGTTGGTGCGTTGGGTATACGACTTCTGTAGTATGTAGCTGCTGGAAAAAAATTCAGTTTGAAAACGATTTTCTTGCACAACGAAAAATAAAAATTTTGAAAATCGACCTGGTTTGTGATATTTATAGCAATAAAACCTAGACCAAAATCGTACTTGTGTTTCTAATAGATGGATCCTTCTCGTTCCTGACTTTCAACCAATTGATCATCTTCGCTATTCTCGTACCACGAATTGCTTCGAGTGTGGGCTCGAACCAATTGAATCAAGACACAAAACTAGAAATTCTTTTCTTCTATCTGGAAAGAAAAATTCTCTTCTCAAATAGAAACTGGTAGAATTGTTATTTCAAAAAAAATATATTTAATAGTTGAGAATAAATTCTCTCTAGTTTTCGGTAGAGTAACAATATCTTAAAGTTGTGTAAATGACCTTACTAATGCCATCTATTTATAGGTAGAGAAGGTAGAACCCTTATTGAATTAGAGAAGTTTATTTCAACTAGAAGAATGAAATCCTAGTCCTACTAGGATATAGGGGGCAACAAACCTAGTTAATATTAACTAGGGTTAGCCGTCCACCCTATTAACATAAAGGGCTTTTAGGCCTCTTCCATATTGGGTCAATTACAAATACTTTTCAGGTTTTGAACTCAATACTTTATAATTTGATCCAACTCAATATTTGTTTTTCTATTTCCTAAAAAATAAACTTCAATATATAATTAAATAATTTTCTTTTCCCAATTTTACCTTAGTAAAATTATGACGATTTTACCCCTAATAAAATTTCCAAGAAAATATATTTAATATTCCATCATTCAACTTGTTCACTATGATCATATGATTTATTTTCATTTTCGAGCTTTAAAATAGCTCAAAAACATAAACTTATTCTTCTGATCATTTCTAAATAACCCATGTTCATTTGCAAATGAATCATTTCTCATTCTCATTTCCATTTCCATTTTCATTGAGGAAACCACATTCATTTTCAAATGATTCAATTTCTCCATTTCAAAGAAAACCATAATCATTTTTGAATTTTTTTATTTCTCTATTTCTATTCATTTCGATTCAAACACACAATTCATTTCTAGTTTCAACAAGCTAGCGAAAGGACCGATTGTAACACCCCTTACCCAACCCAGTCACCAGACCTAAGTTACGAAATGTTACCATAGTAATCGTAACAGAAGACATTAAAATTAACCATGCAACATTCACTCCTACCACAATTGTAATAATATGATAACCCTCAAATAAAATCAAGACTAAATCCAACATTCACTCCTACCTGGGCATGAATTAGGACCAAATTGTAAAGTTTTGAAAGTTTGAACTTCACGTTGTGACAAGCCATTCCCACGTCGTAATGTCGTCAAGACAATGACGTCACGATGTTGGGCCACTTGATGTTGGGATGTCACATACTATCTTTCGACATTCGACGAGGAGGATTTCACGTCAAGACAAAAACCTTGTTTTTGGTAAAATTTGGTCATTTGGTACCTATTTCGTGCCAAGCTATACCATTAGCTCAAATGATACATATTTTCACAATTAGACCTACACAAAACCAACCTAAGCATATACCATTACATCTCTTTAACCAACAATAAGATTATTCAAGCCATTTCACATTAATTTGACACTTTGTTAAGCATAACAACATCAACTATTCAAAGATGGTTATTCGTTCACATTTAATATTCTAAACTCAATCAAAACATATTTAAAATATAGCATTCAAGTGCTTCAAACATATCCTCCCACAATGCCATTAATGCACATACAAGCTCATCATATAAGACTATCAAAATACAAGCATTATCAAAAGATCAAAGCTGCCATATCCAAGTAATCATACATGAGCATAACAACCTATATATTCATAAACTATTCAAATATGGTTCTTCATTCACATTTAACATTCCAAACTCAATCAAAACATATTTAAAATATACCATTCAATTGCTTCAAACATATCTTACCACAATTCCATTAATGCACATACAACCTCACCACATAAGACTATCAGAATACAAGCATTATCCAAATATCAAAGCTACCATATCCAAGTAATCATATATGAGCATAACATTGCCTATTTACATGCCACATAACCAAGTCCAGAACAAATAAAAGACTATTGAATTGAAGTCTAGATAGTGTGAGTTCCGAGTTGATCCTATCTTCACATTCTGCAAAAGATAACTACATGATAGGAAAACAACAATAGAGTAATTATTTAAAATACTTAGCAAGTTCATAAGCATAGAATGTTAACTTACCTTATTTACAAATTTATAAATAATATCTAAACAACTTGCCAATTTAAACCTAATCATGGCAATACAATTCCACAAGATAAGATTACATGTTCAATTCTTATACATTTCAAGTAAATGTAACTCTATTGTAACTCAATACCTTAATAACATACTAAGATCATTACAAATTCAACCATAGACATGTACATATTATTTCGTATTGAAATAATTTCTCTATTACCATTCATTTATCCTAAGGAACGTCGATAAAACAAATAAGGGAATTGAAGTGCATACAAGGGAATGAGAATGCAAATCAGGGGCACAAATGTGCAATCAAGGGCACCGGAGTGCCATCAGGAAAACATTTCTTGACAAATCAATCCAATTATCACCTTTAATACCATTATATAAATGACTCAAATAATATATATTCACATATACAATTTATAATTCAAATACCTATGAAAATAAAATATAAAAATGCTATATGAACTTACCTGGCCAAAAACGATGGTAAGTGATAAACCATAATATATACATGTTTTTTACCCTAAGCTTGGCATATTTATGGATGATTTTTCCTTGATTTTATTGAATTCGATACTCTTAATCCTTTTAATCCATGTTTTATTCTCAGGAAAGCTTAGGAGAGCAAAAAGAGCGAGAAACGAGCCAAAAACGGACCAAATGGCACTAAAACAGTGTTTCACACGGCCTAAGCACTTCCACACGGGTTATCCATATGCTCGTGTGTGACATACGGGTATACCACACGCCTGTGTGTCATGGCCGTGTCGACATTAATCCAAGTCAGAATTGCACATGGCCTGAGCACTTTCACACGGATATGGCACACGACTGTGTCCCTGTCGAGCCCAAGTCTAGTTCTACTCGGAAAAGGCTAATTTTGGGCTATTTTGGGCATTGGAAAGTCTATTTAAACACCCTAGAGGAGGATTAGAGGGACACGCAGAGTTTGAAGTAGAAAATACCTAAGGACAGCCATCAAAATAATCTCGGAAGCAAGGATCTACATCAAGACTGAAGATTTCCCTCTAAATTCTTAGAAGTTCTTTTGGGGTTTTCTTTATGTTTTATTGTTTTTCATACTTTGAGATGTTTTCCATTAGTATGAACTAAACTCCCTAAATACCTAAGGGAGATGAAACCTAAGACATCTCTTATTATCCGTTGATTTATATGATAAATACTTGTTCTTATTATTAATTGCGAGTTTAACTCTTGTTTTAATATTCTAGGGTATTAATACAAGTTTTGATGTGTTTATTTAGTGGAGCAAAAGTCCCTGTTTAAGATTAGATCATTCATAATCAAGTGGAGTTGAATGCAATCCTAGAGATAAGACGACATAAATCTGTCGGATTAGAGTAAAATCTAATAAGGGAATCCATAGATTGAGTTAATGCGATAATAGAGGTTTTAATTAGAAAAAGATTTCAACTAATCAACCTAGAGTCAGTTATTTTTAGTCTCGAGAGAGATATTAACATAAATCAGGGATTTCTACGGAATAAGTCAAGTGAATAAATCGTCTAATTCAAAGATAATAAGTGAAGTCTAGGTGGATTCTTTCTTGGGTATTATCTTCTCAATCGGTTTTCCTAAAGTATTTTCCAATTTTCATCTCTGTCATAATCTTAGTTAATTAGTTAATTAGTTTTAGTTTAAAAACACCCTTTAATTCTTATGCTAGATAATAAAAAGATAGTAATTACTAGTACTTTTAGTCCTCATGGATACGATATTTCCGGTCTCACCAGAACTATACTACTGTTCGATAGGTGCGCTTACCTTAGTCGAATTTTTAGTTAGTTTCATGACCATCAAGTTTTTGGCGCCGTTGCCGGGGACTAAGATATTAGGAACACTTAATTTTTATTACTTTAGCCATCATTTTTATTTTTATTTAATTTTGTTTTTTATTTTTATTTACTAAATTCTCATTTGTTTACTTTTGATAGGTTTTCATAGTTTATGACTAGAAGAAACCCGTCGGGACCTTTGCTTTTTGATAGTGAAATTGAAAGCACAGCTCGCAGAAATCGAAGAGAAATAAGGCGAAGCTTACAGTACATAGAGGAAGGGCAAGAGGATGATATCCATACTACAAACGAGGAGATGGCTGATAATTAGAATAATCCGCTACCTCCTGCGATTGCTGCAAATCTAGTAGAATAGAATTCTGCCTCGCGTACTATGTATGATTATGCTAAACCTAGTTTAACAGGAACTGAATCGAGTATAGTTAGACCTGCTATTGCTACAAATAATTTTGAACTGAAACCTAACACGATTCAAATGATACAACAGTTTGTTCAGTTTGATGGTTTGCAGGACAAGGAATCAAACACTCATTTAGCAAATTTTCTGGAATTTTGCGACACTTTCAAGATCAATGGTGTTTCTGATGATGTCATTTGCCTTCGGTTATTTCCCTTTTCACTGAGGAATAAGGCTAAACAGTGGTTGAACTCGTTACCACGAGGGTCAATCACTACTTGGGAACAAATGACCGAAAAATTTCTGCTTAAATATTTCTCACTGGCTAAAACGGTTAAACTAAGGAATGATATTTCTTCTTTTGTGCAGATGGATTTAAAAACACTCTACGATGCATGGGAGAGATACAAGGATCTATTGAGAAGGTGCCTCACCATGGATTACCCCTCTGGCTATAGGTTCAGACTTTCCACAATGGTTTGAATCCCTCGACTAGATAAATAATTGATGCAGCCGCTGGTGGAACCATCAATAATACGATCCCTGAAGATGCTTATGAGTTTATAGAAGAGATGTCACTAAATAATTATTAGTGGCAAGTTATGAGGACTAAGCCGACCAAAACAGTAGGCATTTTTAACGTCGATTCAATTACTATGTTGTCAAATCAGGTAGAACTCTTGAATAAAAAGATTGATGGTTTACTTGGTTCCGCGCAGGTATATCCAGTAATGTAGTGCGATGCAAGAGGAGGTGGAATGAGCAATCTAAAATATCCAACCTACGGCCACAACATGGAGAGCGAGCAAATGAATTATATGGGTAATAATCATCGACCTCAAAATAATCCTTATAGTAACACTTACAATGCAGGTTGGAGGAACTATCCAAATTTCTCATGGGGAGGCCAAGGGAATCAGAGGCCACCACCCCCTCCAGGCTTCCAACAACAACCTTACCAGTAAGAGAAAAAGCCGAACCTTGAGGAGATGATGACAAAATTTATTTCAGTAGCAGAAACTCTTTTTCAGAACACTGAAACTGCACTTAAAAATCAGCAAGCATCAATCCAAGGGCTTGAGAATCAAATTGGATAGCTGGCTAAGATGATTTCAGAGAGACCATCAGGAAGTCTACCTAGTAACACCGAACCCAATCCAAAAGAGCATGTGAAAGCAGTTACACTAAGGAGTGGGAAAATGTTAGTTGAATCTGAAAAGAAGCCACTACAAGAAACTAACAGAAATGAAGGAGAGGAGATAAAACCCGACAGAAATGACAATCTAGTGCCAAAGGAATATAAACCACTAATCCCATATCCAGCAAAGTTGAAGAAAGACCGCATGGATGAACAATTCGGTAAATTTCTTGAACTTTTTAAACAATTGCATATGAACTTACCTTTTGTTGAAGCTATATCGCAGATGCCTACATATGCAAAGTTTTTAAAGGAGCTTCTAACAAATAAAAAGAAGTTTGAATACTTATTTACAGTGGAACTCAACGAGGAGTGCTCGGCCATACTCCAAAATAAACTGCCAACCAGACTGAAAGACCCAGAAAGTTTTACTATTCCCTGTTTAATTGGTAGTTTGAATGTTGAGAAGGCACTAGTCGATTTAGGAGCTAGCATTAATTTGATGCCATATAAAATGTTTAAACAACTTGGTCTTGGGGAACCTAAACCCACTAGGATGAGTATTTAATTAGCTGATAGATCTGTTAAATATCCTAGGGTATTATAGAGGACATACTTGTAAAAGTAGATAAATTTATATTCCCTGTTGATTTCGTTGTGCTTGACATGGATGAGGATGTTGAAGTGCCTTTAATTTTAGGTCGTCCATTTTTAGCCACTGCTAGGGCTGTTATCGATGTGGGAGATGGTAAACTTGTGCTTAGAGTGAGTGACGAAGAGATTATTTTTAAAATTTATAATGCCATGAGATTTTCTAAGGAACAGGATGATTCATGCTATTTTATTGACTCTATTGATCATGCTACTCAAGATTCTTTTTAGGAAATTGTACATAAGGACACGTTGGAACTGTGTCTTACCCAAGGAGAGGAGATAGATGATGATGATTCTGAGATAGGTAAGGTAAAAATTGAACTAAACTCCAATGAACCCTTCACAAGGCAAGCAGAATATGAGGGTATTAAGGCAAACGATGAACTTAAGTAAAAACCCTCTATTGAAGAACCTCCCAAACTAAAACTTAAACAATTTCCAAATCACTTTGAATACGCATTCCTTGGAAATAATTTTACATTACCAGTGATTATTGCTTCTAACTTGCAACCCAAGAAGAAAGAGGAATTACTCCAAGTATTAAGGGAGCATAAAAGGGCCATAGCTTGGAAAATTTTTGACATTAAAAGGATCAGCCCTTCTTTTTGCACCTACAAAATTTTAAAGGAAGATGAATATCAACTATGTGTGCAAGCTCAAAGACGACTGAACCCCAACATGAAAGAAGTTGTTAAAGCTGAGGTAATTAAACTTCTAGATGCTGGAATTATTTATCCTATTTCTGATAGTTCTTGGGTAAGTCCAGTGCAGGTTGTTCCTAAGAAAGGAGGCATGACTGTTGTAGCCAATGAGAAGAATGAATTAATCCCAATAAGGACAGTCACAGGTTGGAGAGTTTGCATTGACTACAGGAAGCTGAATGATGCCATGAGAAAATATCACTTTCCCCTGCCATTCATTGACCAAATGTTGGAAAGATTATCAGGGTACATGTACTACTGCTTTCTAGACGAATTCTCTGGTTATTTTCAAATCCCAATAACTCCTGAAGCTCAAGAAAAGATGACATTTACATGTCCATACGGTACGTTTGCTTATCGTAGAATGCCTTTTGGATTATGTAATGCTCCTGCTACTTTTTAGTGCTGCATGATGGCCATTTTTGATGAACTCGTAGAAGACATCATGGAGGTATTTATGGATGATTTCTCGGTATTCGGTAACTCTTTCCATCTTTGCCTTAAAAATTTAACACGAGTTTTAATAAGATGTGAGGAAACGAACCTTGTGCTTAACTGGGAGAATGTCTATTTATAGTTCAAGATGGTATTGTGTTAGGACATAAAATTTCTAGTAAAGGGACTGAGGTTCATAAATATAAAATTGAAACCATTGAAAAACTACCTCCCCCTAGTTCGGTTAAGGCTATTAGAAGCTTTTTAGGACATGCTGGGTTTTATAGAAGATTTATTAAAGACTTTTCTAAAATAGCTAAGCCTTTGACTAAATTATTAGAAAAAAGGTGTGCCCTTTAATTTTGATCAGGAATGTTTAGAAGCATTTAATATCTTAAAGGATAAATTGATTAATGCCCCAATTATAATTGCACCTGATTGGAATTTGCCTTTCGAACTAATGTGCGATGCGAGTGATTTTGCAGTAGGTGCAGTTTTGGGACAGCGAAGAGACAAGCATTTTTAACTTATCTATTATGCTAGCAAAACTTTGACAGTTGTACAAGAAAGCTACACCACCATGGAGAAAGAGTTGCTAGCTGTGGTTTTTGCATTCGATAAATTTAGGCCATATCTAATATTGTCTAGAGTTGTCGTTTATACTGACCATTCTACTCTTCTCTACCTTTTAATTAAGACTGATGCAAAACTTCGACTCATTCGATGGATTCTGTTATTGCAGAAATTTGACTTAGAGATCTAGGATAAGAAAAGAGCTGAGAATCTCGCAGTTGATCATCTTTCCAGGCTTGAAAATTCAAGAACCAAAGAGCTCGATAAAGTTGAAATAAATGATTCGTTTCCTGAAGAACAATTCTTTGCTATATCTAATTCTGAGGTACCTTAGTTTGAAGACATTGTGAATTTTTTAGCCGTAACGTTATCCCAAAAGGGTTGACACATCAGCAAAAAAATGATTCTTTACTGATGTGAAAAACTACTTTTGGGAAGACCCTTTTTTTTTCGTATATGTGCAGACCAAGTCATTAGGAGATGCGTTACAAGGTCAGAGGCATCGAAAATCTTGGAACATTGCCACTCAAGACCAACTAGAGGACATTACAATGGGACTAGGACTGCACAAAAAATGCTTGAATCAGGTTTTTATTAGCCTATACTATTCAAAGACGCCAACAGGTATGTTGCTAATTGTGATAAATGCCAACGGATAGGTAATATCTCCAAACATGATGAAATGCCTCAAACATATATGCTTTCATGTGAAATATTTGATTTTGGGGTATCGACTAAATGGGTCAATTCCCTAGTTCATTCGAGAATAAATACATCTTAGTAGTCGTCGATTATATGTCCAAATGGGTGGAAGCCCAAGCTTTACCTACTAATGATGCTAGAGTGGTAGTACGATTCCTTAAGAAACTCTTCTCTCGATTTGGAACACCTAGAGTAATTATCAGTGATAGGGGTACTCATTTTTGTAACGCACAATTTGATAAGACCCTTAAGAAATACGGAGTTCACCACAGAATAGCTACCCTTTACCATCCTTAAACTAGTGGACAAGTCGAATTAGCAAACTGAGAGCTTAAACATATCCTAGAAAAGACAGTAGAATTAAATAGGAAGGATTGGGCGATGAAAGTAGATGATACTTTATGGGCTTATAGAACTGCTTTTAAGCCCCCCATAGGAACATCCCTTTACAAACTTGTTTATGGAAAAATTTGTTATCTACCATTTGAGTTAGAACACAAGGCATTCTGGGCTATAAAATTTCTAAACTTTAATTCCAAACTTGCAGGTGAAAACAGGTTGATGCAGTTGAACAAGTTAGATGAATGGTGAACTAATGCATATGAGAATTCATGCCTATACAAGGAAGCAACAAAGGGCCGCCACGATGCTCGTTTAAGGCAACGCAAGCAATTTAAAGTTGGAGATCTTGTCCTGCTGTATAACTTGAGGCTCAAATTATTTCCTGGGAAGCTTAAATCATGATGGTCAGGTCCTTTTGTAGTCCAAACTGTCTTTCTATATGGCACAGTAGAGGTAAGTCACCCATCACAAGTCACTTTCAAGGTAAATAGACATCGTCTCGAACTTTATAACTATGAGAATTTTAAAGACGATAGAGAGGAGCTACAGCTCCATGAACGTCCTTGAATATACCCACAAGGTAGAGTCAAGCTTAGACTCTAAATAAGCACTTCTCGGGAGGTAACCAGAACACTAACCCCACTAAATAACTTCATTTGTTTTTTTTTCTTTTTTGTTTTATAATCTAATTACAGGTATACTTAGCACACACGGCCTAGCATACGGCCGTGGCCACGACCGTGCTAAAACAGGACAAATATTTTCCCCAAAACAAGATGGGACACGGGCTGCAGTAAATAGCCACGGCCGTGTGGTCCACATTGTTACGAGACACGGGCGTGTCCCAGACCGTGGTAAAACTGCACCTTAATTTCTAAAAATATCAGCAGACACACAGCTTACGATAAAACCACATGGCCATGCGAGGCAGCCGTGGGAGACACACGGCCTTCAACACGGGCATGCTTGAGACCGTGCGCAAACTTGCCCAAAGATCAAAACGTTTGAACAAATTCAGAATAGAACACGGGATTATGCCACGGTCGTACTCTTAGGCCGTGTACAATACTGATTAATTAACACGGGCGTGTTGAACCTCACACAGGCGTAGGAGAAACAAAGGGAACACTACATGGTCGTGCAATATAGTTGTGTAGGCCACACGGACTGAACACACAGGCGTGTCCGTAGGCCGTGTGCGATACTGACTTGAAACATCAACACATAAGCATAAACGAGGAACACGAGCATGGAGAATCCAACACGGCCATGGGAGAAGCGAACGAACGTGCACACGACTGTGCGATGCGGCCGTGTGGACACACAGGTGTGGACACACGGGTGTGGACACACGGGTGTGTCCAAGGGGCCGTGTGCGAACCTGATTACGAAAACACAAAAAACACGGGCTAGGAGCATACCACACAGGCGTGAGCCACGACCGTGTGGCCTGCCATGGGGCTTACACGACCGTGGCCCCCAATTTAAACCCCCCAAACCCTAATTTTCCCCTTTCCTATTTAAACTTTTCTATTCCCTTTACTATTCATCTTCTTCTTCCCCCAGCTCTTTTTCTTCATCTTTTTTTCCTTTTCCTCATCTCTTCATTTTCTCTTCCCCTCCACTTCCCCCTTTTTCTCTGCCGCCTAACCCTACGCCGCACCCCTCCTCCGTCGTGCCACTTCTCCCCCCCAACTGACCCATTACCAACCCTCATCGGTTACTCCTTATATCATTCTCTTCTTTTCTTTGTTTTCTTTTTCCTTCATTTTCTTTTATATTTTCTTTTCTTTTAATTTTATTTCTCTTTTATTCATCCTTTATTTATTTACATTTGTTTTCACTTGATTATGTGATTCTTATTTAGTTTAACTGATTATTCTTCTTAATTTTATTAGTTTAAGTTTCATTGCCATGTTTTCTACCATGTTGTTTATAGGATCATCCCTACTCACTATTAGGTGCTTTGAATTTTTAGATTAGTTTAGTCTAGTTACTAATCCTTTGTTATGGCTAATTTAGTTAGTATACTGTTGGTTTAGATAGTAGCACATATAGGACTCGATGCTACACTTTGATCTTTTTTTTAATATTCATTTTTTCACACATTTAGTCCTATCCACATATCCTATCCCACGATGTATTTGATTGGTATTCCGAATTTAATCATATCACTGTTCTATATTTTTCAAGTACACCATGACAAATACTCGTAGGAAAAAGACTGTTGTCCCAATCTCTAAGAAAAGAAAGGGGTCCGGTGTGACCTCTCACGAGCGCAAACACTAAAGTGCGTCACCCTTTTCTCCAATTCCCACCAAGAAACCAAGAAGACCTGTTCCAAATTCTACATTCTTGACTCATTGATATGGGCCGTTGCATCGATTGGACCGCACTAGAGCAGGTCCATCTAACTGACTCGGTTCGGGCCCTCCTTGCCACCGCTCCTTGGGACCGGTCATCGAGCCAACATATGTAGAATTCACCTTGGAATTAGGCTCGACCTTCCAGTTACAGACGGTCATGGCGGAGCACGATGACC
Organism: Gossypium anomalum; assembly: GCA_025698475.1. Taxonomy (NCBI): domain Eukaryota; kingdom Viridiplantae; phylum Streptophyta; class Magnoliopsida; order Malvales; family Malvaceae; genus Gossypium; species Gossypium anomalum. The sequence continues at coordinate 89,452,753 of CM046961.1, forward strand.
CAGGAACAGTTCAATTTTGCCTTGGCGGTCTAGTACGTCAGTTGAATGTCCCCGAATTTGGAGCTGCCCTCGGACTCTATACGGACGAGTTCATGGACGCCGACATCTTCCCCAACCTCCACCGTTACATCCATCGTTCACCTTCTGTATGCTGGAATAAACTCTAGCCTGCTACAGGAATTTATGATCCTAGTCGTTTAAAGGCATCGACACTACCTCTAGCTTTACGCTATCTCCATGCCCTTTTAGCACACACATTAACGGGGAGGCGAGAGAGCACTGGCATCGCCAACACTCACGATGCATACTTCCTTTGGAGCATGAGGAAAGGGCACATCTTTGATCTCGCGTGCTTCGTGCCCTTACTATTCGCCATAAGATAGAACGACACCGAAAAGGAGTCATCAGTATCGGCCCATATGTAACTTTTCTAGCGCGCTATTTTGGGCTCCTGAATACAGCGACACAGTCCTCCTTACTCATGCTCATTGGCCAGATGTCCCCACAGGGCATCCAAAGTATGCTCCATATGTGAATGATTGAGCGTCAGTGTGGGTTCAACCCTCCTCAGTATCGACTTGCACGAGCCGCTGATGAGGATGACGACGAGGATATTCCTAATGATATCCCTCCAGTTCAGGACGAGCCACCTTCTCAGCCACCACCGCAACACCGGCCAATTTATGCGGCTGCTTCAGTGTCTGAAGTTTCAGACCACCTTCATTGCTTTGAGCAATACTGCACTCAGTGATTTGACAGCATCGAGGCGACTCTGCAACATATTTGCCAACATTTTCACATATCGCCTCCAGCACCACCATCTCAGGATCCAGCTGTCGATGAGGACTTTTAAGTCCATTTAATTTTTAAATTATTTTTCTTTTTTTATCTTTATTTTTTGCATTTATTTTGAACTTTTTTATCAATTACCTCCAAGACTTTTATTAGTTTAATTTGAATTTTATTTTATCTAGTTATTTCTTTATTACTAACTATTATAACCCTATAAATTTAAACACCCTAAACATTACTGATGGCATCGCAGTTTCCAAAGGTTCAGTCTAAGCGAGCTACTCAGGAATAACCAAACACCCCTCCACGACTGCCATGTCCTGCTTGACCACGACCATAGCCACCATGATAACCTCTTCGCTGGGACCTGTGGTTGTGAAACCTAACGTCTACTACCACCTTCACCTCTGTCTACATACACATCACCTTCAATGCCTCTAAACTTGTTTCCGCTCTTTCAAGGATTACAATCCAATTCAAGGCAGTTTCGCTTTTCTCCATATCTTCTGATATTATGCTTATATTGTACTAACTATCTTTGTACATTGAGGATAATATACATCTTAAGTGTGGGGAGATCATTTATATGACCATAAGAAAATCCCTGAATTTTTATCTTGTCTCAAATAATTCTCTCATATTACTATTAGAATGAATCTTGAATTATTTATGATCTTTTATTAATATGGTTTGAATTAAACCATAGGTAATTGTGCATTAATTGTTTAAACTTTAAGACATTAGAGAATCAAGCATGATAAGTTGACTTTTGAGAAGTAAAATTACTAAGTTATTTCTCTAAATTGAGGTATTACCTTGAAATTTTGAATTTACAGGATTGACATCAAATACCCATAATTTTCATGAGATTTTGAGCCTTTTAGAGCATATATCTTTCTTGCTCACTAATTTTATTGGTTATGAGTGTGTCAACATTGATTTGTTATTCTAGAACTTGCTTAGATTATGCATGTCAAGAGCACACCTTTGATTTGATATACGAAAATGATAAAGGCACTTAGGTTTTAACCCACTTACCCTATAAAAAGCCTACCCATATAATTGACCCCTAGTGAACTCCTTTGAGCCTTGACTATCATTTTTTGATTTTCCCCTTTATATTAACTTACAACTTAACCTTTTTTTGATTCATTAAGAATTTCTACCTTTTTATTGACACCCTTTTCATCGAGATTTAATTTGATTAATTACCTCGCTTTATTAGTTCGTCCCAGTTACTGAATTATTTCTTATTATGTATTTTTCATTATTGTTCTTATTCTTTAAAAAAATGTATTGCTATATTTAGTTACATATTGTTCTAAAGAGCTCAGATAAGTTAAAGACATTATATTGAGAGAAAAGCTCACCTTATTAGTTTTTGGTAGTTAATTCTGGCACTTGTTTGTAATTTAGTGATTAGATTTGTTTTTTCTAAATTTGATAAGCTATTAAATTAATCTCAATTCTAACCCTCTTTTTTAGCCTTTATCCCCACCTTTAACCCAAGCCCCATTACAACCATGTTAAAGACCTTCTGATTTGTGTATCATCTCATTTATAGTGGTGGAGATTTGATTTTCATGCAAGCTTATGGTAATAACTTTTCATGTTTGACTATTGAGTGCTTAATTGTTAAAACCTTAAACACTGTGAATGATTTGAGTGAATCTTTAGTGAGGATGTCAACCCTTGTCAATTTGGAATTAAAGGTAATTACTTAGATAAAGGGGGATACCTATGATTTTATGATTAAAATGCTCAACTTGGATTGTTTGAAACTTTAATGTTCTTTTGGTTAAAATTCGTAATGTATGATTGCTTGTGGATTATTTCGAACAATATTGATGAGAGTTATAAGTTGAGAAGGATTTATTTTAGTTGTGAGTTAAGAATTTTGCTTGAGGACAATCAAATGCTTAAGTGTGGGGATATTTGATAACCCATAATATGTACATGTTTTTTATCCTATGCTTGGCATATTTAGGGATGATTTTTCCTTGATTTTATTGAATTCGATGCTCCTAATCCTTTTAATTCATGTTTTATTCTCAGGAAAGCTTAGGAGAGCAAAAAGAGTGAGAAATGGGCCAAAAATGGACCAAATGGGCCTAAAATAGTGTTTGACACGGCCTAGGCACTTCCACACGGGTTATCCACACGCCCGTGTGTGACACATGGGTATACCACACGCCTGTGTGTCATGGCCGTATCGACATTAATCCAAGTCAGAATTGCACACGACCTGAGCACCTTCACACGGGCATGGCACACAACCGTGTCCCTATCAAGCCCAAGTCTAGTTATACTCAGAAAAGGCTAATTTTGGGCTATTTTGGGCATTGGAAAGTCTATTTAAACACCTTAGAAGAGGATTAGAGGGACACGCAGAGTTTGAAGCAGAAAATACCTAAGGACAGCCATCAGAATCATCTTGGAAGCAAGGATCTACATCAAGACTGAAGATTTCCCTCCAAATTCCTAGAAGTTCTTTTGGGGTTTTCTTTACGTTTTATTTTTTTCCATACTTTGAGATGTTTTCCATTAGTATGAACTAAACTCCCTAAATATCTAAGGGAGATGAAACCTAAGACGACTCTTACTATCCTTTGATTTATATGATGTTCTTATTCTTAATTGTGAGTTTAACTCTTGTTTTAATATTCCAGGGTATTAATCCAAGTTTTGATGTTCTTATTTAATGGAGCAAAAGTCCCTGTTTAAGATTAGATCATTCATAATCAAGCGGAGTTGAATGCAATCCTAGAGATAGGACGACATAAATCTACCAGATTAGAGTCAAATCTAATAAGGGAATCCATAGATTGAGTTAATGCGATAATAGGGTGGTTTTAATTAGAAAGAGATTTCAATTAATCAACCTAGAGTCAGTTATTTTTAGTCTCGAAAGAGATATTAACATAAATAAGGGATTTCTACGGAATAAGTCAAGTGAATAAATCGTCTAATTCAAAGATAATAAGTGAAGTCTAGGTGGATTCTTTCTTGGGTATTGTCTTCTCAATCGGTTTTCCTAAAGTATTTTCCAATATTCATCTCTGTCATAATCTTAGTTAATTAGATAATTAGTTTTAGTTTAGAAACACCTTTTAATTCTTAGGCTAGATAATAAAAAGATAGTAATTACAAGTACTTCTAGTCCTCGTGGATACGATATTTCCAGTCTCACCAGAACTATACTACTGTTCGATAGGTGCGCTTGCCTTAGTCAAATTTTTAGTTAGTTTCATGACCATCAGTAAGCGTAGTGTTAGGGGCTAATCCATAATTTTCCCTTTTCCTTGATTACATACCGGTTGATTCAAATCTTGATCTATACAGTAATCATTTCAATTTATCTATCCCAAATACCTTATAATACTTAAATATATGCATATAACATTTTACTTTTAATTTTACAAAAGTTCCCTAAATTTTTGCATTTTATTCAATTTAGTCCCTAAAACCGAAAATTCCATAACTTACAAATTTGAGCTTTTATTTCAAAATCGATCTGAATTTCATCCTTCTACAAGCCACCAAAACCTATAATTACAAAAATTTCATGCCAAATTCAAAATTATTACACTTTAGTCCTTATGTCTAAAACTAACAATTTTCACTTTTCAACTTAGTCTTTTTTTATAACTAAGCTCAAAATCTAACCAAATAACATCCAAAACTTTAAGAACCATCAACAGTAACATTTCAAAACTTTAAAATTTTCACAACTTAATCCCTGGGCTAGCTAAATCAAGCCATTATGATCTCAAAAACATAAAAATTTTAAGAAATGAGCTTGAAAACACTTACCAATCAAAGGTTGAAAGTTGAAAAGTTAAAACCTTATTTTTTCTTCTAACTTTCAGCCATGGAATAGAAAAATGAAAAAGATGATGGAAATGCCATTTTTTTCTTTAATTAACTTATAAAGTTTGGTAAATTTATGAATATTAAGATCTTTTAGATTAAACTTTAATTAATCTACCATTAAGCATGATTAAGCCTTTTAACATGGATGAAAACATCATCATCCACCAAAAATAAACAAACATTGGTCCAATTGCATAATTATGATTTAGTTATTATACCTTAATTAGTCACTAATTTGATAAAATTACCTATCCAAAATTCAATTCACCTATACAATAACTTTGTAAATATTTAATGAAAATATTTATGGGCTCGATTTACAGAAATAAGGTCACGATACCTCATTTTCTAATACCACTGACTTTAGGGTCAAAACACTTGTACGTTAATTAACTATTCAATTAACAAATTCATCAGACCAAAATTCCATATAATACAAAAATAGACTCATAAGTATTAAATATTAATATTTACGAACTCACTCATCAGAGATGGGGTTTCAAAACCACCGTTTTTGACACCACTGACTTTTAGGCTGTTAGAAATTGAACATATACAATTGAGGCTCAAATGATTTATAATTAAGTTTCAACTTTTTGCCTATTAATTATAAACTCATTTAGTCACAAAGTTATTCCACTCTAGTATCATGACTATGCTTTCCTCAACGGCATACCATTACGAAAGCAACTCGATTAGTGCTCATCTAATGACCTTGTCATAAGTGTGTTATCCTCATAGGATATCCTTAATCTCTTTGGGATAATATACTATCTTCTAATATGATCCTATTTTATCTCATGGTAACTATTACATCTTCGTTCATGAAAAGTCAATTACTATCAAATAGTAATCAAGTCATTCATCACAAAGACGAACGACCCGTAGTCGCATTTGCTTTTCATCAATCATGTAATGTCAATGTGAGGATATCATATACCCATGTCTCAGGTTGTGAATTCCACTATTGTAAATGATGCTACGTACTGCAAAAGTTGTAACACCCTTAACTCGTATCTGTCACCAGAATGGGGTTACGAGGCATTATCGATTCTAACCCAACTCAGAACAGATATTTTATTTTTATTTTTATTTTTTTACACAAAAAATAATTTATGTCAGCTCTGTACAAATTAATAACCCAAATTCACAAGCAAAGTTCACATTATCAAAGGTTATATATAAAACCTATATCATTTTCTTACTTCTTCTGCTAACATAAATCATTTGTACATATTCGTAAATTCACAAATAACTAACGAATTTATATAACTTTACACATATGCATAACAATCATAATATAAGTGCATATATATATATGCGTAAAACATATAAGAGTACAATTAACCTATCATCATATACCATACGACCGAAATACATAACAAATCTCACCAACATCATATGTTTAAGATACATTTTCAATATAAGCTTAAACCAAGACCAAATATAGATACATATATAATCATTGGCTTTATATTCAACCATAGTTCTCATAAATATGAATATAATACCGAACTAACAAACAAATATATTTAGTATCTCATATCAACTTTTATTCAAATATACTTATTAACTCATTTTAAATCTTTATTAACACGTATAAAGCATAATTAATCATCTTAACCAAAGGCAGCATAACATCTATAATTTGTTTGATATATATATATATATATATATAAAGACACCTAGACACATTCGAATAAGCTTTATAACAAATCACATTTACGGATTACCAAACAACAAACACATATCAATTAACAACTTCTGCACAAATTCATAATAAAATTAATTGGAATCATGTTACATAATTTAATAAGCAATCACATATGTAAATTTAGTACATTATTCCATGGCCGAACATGCTAATAATGCATATATATATAATGCGCAATTTACCCTAAAAATAAAGATCACACTTAGCATTAAATACATACCGAAACAATCAACCAAAATAATCATGAAACACATGCAATACTTACCACTTAGCAACCGAACTAATCAAGCTAGTATACAATCATCCATCACTTTCATTATACCACATTTCATATTCCGATCATGAACTAACTAATATCCCAAATACATATTATGCTATTCATCATCAAAGCCGAATCTTGTTACCTAAAACCATATACACATCCAAAACTTCCATCGTCGAATTACCAATAATCAAAATGAACATAGACCATACTTAACATAACCGAATTCAAATATAAAAGTTTAGCCATTTTTGTATGGCTTAGATTACACACAACCAAAATCCAGCCTATACATGCCATAATTCAAGTTTAACTTATTAAATACCGAAATAGTAGATAGTGTGATGAACTTTGCTGACGATCCCCGAGCTCGTAACTTGATCCAAAATCTATAAAACAGAATAAACATGAATACACAGAGTAAGCTATCATAGCTTAATAAGTCATAAACAAATAAACAAACCAATGATATAATCAACTCATTTAAAGCTAAACCGAATTACATTAGCGTTACCATGCTTATTCTCAAACTTACAAATTTCATAAATAATACATTTTCATACACAATTTCTACCTTAGCCGAATGCCCACATAGTCAATTTAACATATTATTTTTCAACTTCCAAAGCCAAATAGTCATTATAAAACCTAGTCCACATGCACTCAAATAAATAAACTCATGTATCAAAATATAACTTCATATACATATATTAGTTATGTGACCGAATACACATGATCATATATGCACATATTAAGATTCATTTCAATAATATTCACAAGGCCGAATACACTTACCAAATTCATATATATTCTTCATTTGCATCACACACAATTTGTAACAAATATGAAGTTATTTACTTACCTTATTTCAAGTAGACAGGAAGCTAATTCATACCTGGCCATTTAGCTCTATTACACATTCGTTTATAACTTATCGTTGCTCGATGAACCATTCAGAATTGGATAGGACACTTGGACTATCACACGTATATCGTACAATGCCAACATCCCAGACGTGGTCTTACATGTAATCACATATCGATGCCACTGTCCCAGACAGGGTCTTACTCGCACACATTTATCAGAATCACATATCGATGCCATAGTCTTACTCGCACATCACATATCGGAATCCTATGTCATGACATATGTATCCTAGCTATTCCTAAGGTTCATATGGGGCTTTCGGAAGTCGTAACTCGGTCGAAACGAATTCGAAAATATAGTAGCCAAGCTTACTCACATTCGGCTATTGTATATATAAAATCACATATTTCATTTCAGCATATATAATTTGTATTTAATTAAAATTAAGTACATCTATTTGCTCATAAACTTACCTCGGACGATGTAAAACGGAACGGGACGACTAGTTGACAACTTTCGTTTTCCCCCGATCCAAATCTGATTTCTTTGGTTCTTGATCTAAACATATTCAAATTAAGCTCATTCAAACATACTTTCATTCAATTTAGTCCAAAAACATATAAATAGGCAAATTACCATTTTACCCTTGACATTTTACACTTTTTACAATTTAATCCTTATTGCACAAAACACAAAATATGCAAAATTTCAATATACCCATGTTTGGCCGAATGTTCCTAGTGTCCAAACAAGTCCATATATTTCATTTATTTCACATTTTAGTCCCTCAATTTATTATTTTTTCAATTTAGTCCTAATTACTCAAAATCATCAAAAACTCGAATACAAAACATGTTGACCCAAAACATATCTTTCATATTTCATCATTAAACAACAAAAATCACAGGCTTTCAACAATGGCATAACTCAAAATATTCATCAAATTCAAAAATTCAAGCATGGGTTTTGAAGATAAACTTAGCAACGATCTCAAAAACGTAAAAATTATCAAAAATCAAGTAGGAACGAACCTTGAATCAAGCTTGGAAGGTGGCCGAACCTAGCTTTATTTTATTTCTTTTCTTTTGTTTCTAGTTTTGGTGGATGAACAAAGAAAGTAAAAATGAATATGATAAGTTTGTTTTAATTATTATAAGTTTATTAACCAAATTACTTATATAACCTTTATAATATAATATAAAATCATTATAATCCTTAGCCATTACCGTCCACTTATTTATTCAATGGGCTAATTTCAACATAAATCCTCCTTATTAAAAGAAAAACCACTATTCGACCCCTTTTAATATAACCACCAAATTTTCATTTTACACGATTAAGTCTTTTTATTTAATCGGGCACTCAAACGATAAAATGAAATCACGAAAATTTCACACATACAAGTTCACACATAATAAACACAAAAAATAATTTTTAAATATTTTTTTGACTCGAATTTGTGGTCCCGAAACCACCATTCTGATTAGGGTCTAAATTGGGCTGTTACAAAAGTCGTACAGCCAACACACTAGCTTTCGGTTCCTTATCTATTCAAACTCAAGCTTTTACTTACATCAAAGTGTACGAGTTATGCATGCATAGTTTGTTATCCATTCAGGATTTAGGTATGTCACACTATGAACGTCACAAGTGAATACATCCATAAATGGGTACAGGATTTATTCTTCTTGGGTTTAGTCCGATGTACTTTCATTCCAGTCAGTCACATCTATGTCTTTATCTTCTTTATCTTCTAGGAGTTATCCGCTTTGATGCCCAAGACAAAATATCTCCCCAATTGCACTTGATAGATGACATATTAGTCTTTCAATTAGTTTGCTCATTTCTGATTAGACTAAGGACATGTTTAGGTTCGTCTACTAATACAAGTTGTCTTTTCATATCACGATTCGACCACGTGTTACCGCCTAGTATTATTTTAAACATTAGACAACCAATGAGCAACATTTGCTTCCATTTTTCTTTACGTGTAAAAACCATGTGAGGACATTATACAAAGTATTAATGTAATTCATGAATAATTTTATTAACCAATTTGTTCGAAAAGTTACAAGTGCACATTGATGAAAATATTACACTTAGGGCACTAGATCCAACAGTAACATCATTCACAATGGTAGAATTCATAGCCCAAGGAATGAGTAAATGATATCCTCTCATCGAAATTTCATGATAGATTAAAAGTAAACGTGACCACAGGTGTTTTATCTTTGTGATAAACGACTTGGTTACTATTTGATAGTAATTGAATTTTCATGAAGGAAGATGTAATGGTTACCATGAGATAAAATAGGATCATATTGGGAGAACATATTTATCCCAAAAAGATTAAAGATATCCTATGAGGATAACACACTTATGACAAGGTCATTGGACGGGCATTGATCGAGTAGTTTTCGTAATGGTATGTAATTGGGGAGAGCTAAGTCACGATAGTATAGTGGAATGAATTTATGACTAAATGAGTTTATAATTAATAGATGAAAAGTTGGAACTTAATTGTCACACTCGATTTTCATAAAAGTCTCGAATTTAAAGTAAAGTTGGGAGTTAATTGAATAAAATAGTAAGTTGGTGGGCTTTACTGGAAAACTTAGAAATTTTAGTGGCTAATAAGTAATTAGTTGAGATCTAATTTGGTTCAATTGAGATGGAACCGACTCGTCCCTTAGTAGGAGACAAAATGGTTGTCAATGAATGGCTTAATTGGGCTTTGGTGATCATGCGAGAAGGGTTATATATATAGGTAACGAACCTTATCCAATAGAGGAAATCTTTCCCAATTTTGTTTATATTTTCTTCTCATCTGCATCCTCTTTATAACACCCCAAACCCGGCCTAGATGCTAGGGTCGAATCTGGCGATGTCACATGGAATGGGATTTGCAATCGAATTTATCAAGTTACATCCGTTTCCATTTATTAGCTTCTAATTTATCTTTCATCAATTTCAAAATTATTTTCTCATTAATTTGATTAATTTAAAATCATGTTCTGTAGCGGAAGCTTTTAAAACCGTGATAATTAAAGAAAATCGTTTGCTTTAATTAAACGGAGTTTTCGTTGAGTTTTGTAGTTAAAAAGTCCATGAAAATAGTTAAAATCCAAATAAAGGCAAATAGTCCAAAAGTCTCAAATTACATCAAATATAGGAAATAAAAACCATAAATGAAATTAAAGCAGTTCAATAGACATGTGGTCATCATTGAGTCCTTCGCCGCACCGATCCATTTAAGTCTGGGGATTACTTGTACAGATACAAGAAATAAGGGTGAGTTTACGTAAACTCAGTGTGTAATCCCCACAGAAGTCATGCATACAGTCAAACAACAATTATCAGTCAAATGCAGTCTGGGGCCTAAACCTATTATAGATTCAGATACAATTTAGGCCTTAGACCATTCAGATACAGTTTCAGGTATAAATTAGGGTCTTAGCCCATCTCAGATACAGTATGCATACAGTAACAGAAATTAGTATCCTACCCACCAGCCTCTACACACCATTTCTGACCATCCCTACACACTATGTGAGGTTTTAAAAAACCCACTTAGCCCTATACACCAAGTCGTACTGAATGTGGCACATATCAGTAATATTGTAGCTGAGCTGCCAGATAATAGGCATGAAAGCCTTTCAGTACACTTCCTTCAATAATCAATCATCCCACCCCAATACAGATGTAACTAATCATGCTCAATGCAAACATACAAAAATACATGCTTACATGCTAGAATTCAATTATCAGTCATACATACGAATCAGTAAACATGCATAAATTTTAACATGCTCAATACATACGTCATATATTCAGGTCACACGATTTAGGGTCTAAGTAGCACTTACTGACTCTACAGTAGGTTCACAGTCGACTTGGGCGACCCGTGCAACCCTTGGAAATATTTTAGCTAAATGGGCCCACACGCCCATGTGGCTTGCCCGCGTAGGCCCACACGCCCTTGTAGCCTACATGTCCAGATTGGCCTTGGCTCGTGTGAAACACATGGCCTGGCCCAAATTCTCATACACCTGTGTTGAATTACAGTGTGGCATACACGACCCAATTCGGTCAAGCCCGTGTGTAGCACACAGCTTACCTGGCCATCACACGGTCGTGTCTAGTGCACGGCTTGGCTTTCGTCGACCACATGGCCGTGTCATTCACATACGGCCTACCACACGGGCGACCATAGGCCTGTGTGGCGTCGACAGTTTGCAATTTTGGCTTTTGTCAAATCCCGTTTTCTGTGTTTTCGAGTACACACCTGGTATCGTTTCGATGCGAAACCACTCCCAAGCCCTTCAGAACCTAAAATCATCCATTAAGATACTAATTTAGTCATTTAAAACTGAATTAAAATCGAACCCAAATCAAGCTATTTATCCGAAAAGCGGACAAACCTTACCTTTAATCGAACCACAGAAAAGTTCCAAGAATTAAGTCCCAAAAAAGTTATTTAAGCCCCTAAATCTTCCCCTAATTAGCATTAGCAACATCCATCAATAAAGGATTAACAAACGAAAACATAATTACTCTACCCAACTTACCGGTAACACCCGAAAGGCATTAAACTAGAGAGGCGTTAAAATTTGGTAACAAATAGGAAGACGAAAGAAAGAAAGAATCAAAACAGTGAAAAGAAAAGAGGAAAAACGGTAAGACCAGGAAAAAGAATGCACGTCAGAAACTTGGAAATTTTGGGAGGAAAGAGGAAAATTTACAAAAATGAAAGGAATCAAATAATATTAGAAATCCCTAAAATTCCTCTCTACTAACCCCACTAACAGCCACTACTTAGAAACCTAACTCCACCAAAACACTTGACATAGTCGAACCAAAATAAATACCCCTGCTTGCGCAGGGATTTGAACACAAGACCTTTAGCAAACTAACACTCAACTTAACCACCAGACCAGCAGACCCATTCTGATATTATTCTACCTATAATTAAATATAAGCCCACTCCCCAAACATAAGGCTTAGCTTAGAAAAAATATCAAAATTTGCCAAATGTAAGGCTTGAACTTGGGACCTATCATACACACCCAGAACATTTAACCACTAAAGCAGATACACAGTTGTGTCACATTTTCACAAAGGCCTAAATAAGAATTTTGGGGCGTTACAACTTTACCCCCTAAAAGATATTTCGACCTCAAAATTTACCTGATCAGAACATATGAGGATACTGCTGACGCATCGAGTCCTCATGCTACTACGTGGCCTCCTCAGTGCTATGATTCTGCCACAGCACCTTCACTAACGAAATAAACTTCCCTCTCAGAACCTTAACATCTTGATCTAGGATCTGAACTGGCTCCTCCTCAAAGGTCAGATCTGGCCTAACCTCAATCTCCTCAACATGGACAATATGAGTAGGATCAGAGTGATAACGTCTCAACATTGGGACGTGGAATACGTCATGAATACGGTTTAGCTCTGGAGGTAACTCTAACTGATAAGTGATCGGTCCCACTCGCTTCAGAATCTGATACGACCCAATAAACCTAGGGCTCAACTTACCTTTACAACTGAACCTTAAAACTTTTTTCCATGGAGAAACCTTAAGAAACACGAAGTCCCCCATCGAATACTCAATCTCACGCCTTTTGAGATCTGTATAAGACTTCTGTCTGTCAGAAGCCGCTTTCAGGCGACCTCGAATCAGTCGAACCTTATCCTCAGTCTCAGAAACCAACTTAGGACCCAAAATTCACCGTTCACCTAACTCAGTCCAATACAAAGGAGTACGACACATATGGCCATACAAAGCCTCGTAAGGTGCCATCTGAATACTAGCTTGAAAACTGTTGTAGTAGGCGAACTCGGCTAGTGGCAGGTAGTCCTCCCAACTGCCTCAAAAATCTATCACACAACTCCTAAACATATCCTTCTGTATCTGAATCACCCTCTCAGGTTGACTATTGGTCTGAGGATACAACGCAGTACTAAAGTCTAATCTCTAACCCAGGGTCTCATGTAACTTTTTTCAGAACTGAGATATGAAGCGATGATCCCTATAAAAAATGATTGAGACCGGTACCCCATGCAATCTCATTATCTCAAAAATGTAGAGCTTCGCCAATTTTTGAAGAGAAAAGTCTACCCCAACTGGAATGAAATGCGCAAACTAGGTCAATCGATCCACGATGACCCAAACAGAATCCTTCTTTGTGGGTGTTAGAGGCAACCCACTAACGAAGTCCATCATTACTCGCTCCCACTTCCATAACGAAATCTTAACTGGCTACAGCAAACTCGAAGGTTAACCTGCTGACATGTCAGACATTGTGCCACAAAATCAATAACCTCTTGTTTCAATCCCAGCCACCAGTACAGTTCTCGAAGATCTCGATACATCTTATTCCCACCGGGATGCATAGCATAAGGGCTACCATGTGCCTCTCTCAGAATATACTGCCTTAGATTAGTATCATTTGGTACACAAATCTGACTATGGAAACAGAGTACTGTATCATTATTCAGCTCAAAATCTGTAGTGCTGCCACTCTCAACTTGACGGAATTGAAGACCCAACGATTCATCCTCCAACTACCTATCCCGAATCTGTTCTATCCAAGTCGATTTAACCTGCAGCTCAGCCAACAAACTTCCGTCGTTAAACAAACTAAATCGAGCGAACATCACTATCAAATCAGTCATCGCCCTACGGCTCAACGCATCTGCCACCACATTGGCCTTGCTAGGATGGTACTCAATAGTACAGTCATAGTCCTTAAGCAGCTCAATCCATCTATACTGCCTAAGATTCAACTCCTTTTGAGTCAGGAGGTACCTAAGGTTTTTGTGATCAGTGTAGATAATACACCTCTCCCTGTATAGATAGTGCCTTCAGATTTTTAAAGTAAAAACTACAGCAACCAATTTTAAATTATGCATCAGATAGTTTGCCTCATGCATCTTGAGCTGACGAGACGCATATGCCACAACCTTACCATCCTGCATCAGAACACAACCCAAACCCACACGCGACGCGTCACTGTAAACCACAAACTCCTTTCCAGGTTCAGGCTATATCAGAATAGGACCCTCAGTTAGAACAGTCTTAAGCTTTTCGAAGCTTTCCTACTGCACATCAGTCTTGGAAAACAAAACAACCTTACGTGGCAACTTAGTTAAGGGCACCACAATCAGTGAAAACCTTCCACAAATCGCCGATAATAACCTGCCTGACCTAGAAAACTACGGATCTCAGACACATTCTTAGGCTCTTTCCAATCCAATACATCCTCAATCTTTCGAGGATCGAACGGATCCCCTCAGCAGAAACCATATGTCCCAGAAATGTTACCTCTCGTAACCAAAATTCGCACTTGCTAAATTTAGCATAGAGCTGCTTTTCTCTCAAAGTCTGAAGAACCAATCTAAGGTTCTCATCATGCTCATCCTTAGTCTTAGAATAAACCAATATGTCATCATGAATACCATAACAAACTGATCCAGATAGGGCTGAAACACTCGGTTCATCAGATCCTCCACTCTAAGGTGCTCGTCATGCTTATCCTCAATCTTAGAATAAACTAATATGTCGTCGATGAATACCACAACAAACTGATCCAGATAGGGCTAAAACACTCGATTCATCAGATCTATGAATGCAGTCGAAGCATTAGTCAACTCGAAAGGTATGGCTAGGAACTCGTAATGTCCATAACAAGTCCTAAATATCATTTTATGCACATCCACCTCTTTAACCCTCAACTGGTGATACCCTGAATACAGATCGATCTTAGAGAATATAGAAGCCCTTCGGAACTGATCAAATAAGTCGTCGATCTTTGGAAGTGGATACTTATTTTTAACGGTCAGCTTATTCAGCTGCCTATAATCAATACACATCCTCATAGTCCCATCCTTTTTCTTAACAAACAAAACTGGTGCTTTCCACGGAGACACACTAGGACAGATGAAACCACGATCCAACAACTCTTAAATTTGAGCCCCAAGCTCCATAAGCTCGTTCGATGCCATTCGATAAGGGGCGATAGACACCGAAGCTGTACTAAGAAGAAGCTCAATCCTAAATTCCACTTCCCGATTTGGAGGTAAACCAGGTAGCTCCTTAGAAAAAATACCCGGAAAATCTCTTACAATTCTGATGTCCTTTAAAGTAGAGTCCCTAGAAACAAAAATACTAATATAGGCCAAGAACACCCCACACCCTTACGAACCAGTTTCTTAGCCACTAGTGCAGAAATTACATTAGCCAAATAATTTCGACGTTCTCCAATAATGACTACCTCAATATCCTTTTCAGTTCTCAAGACGATCCTCTTAGTCAAATAGTCTAGACTGACACGATGCTTGACCAACCAATCTATACCTGAGATCAGTCGAACTCCTCAAATGCGAAGTTTCATCAGACAGCTGTAAATATCGACCCTTGAACCTTTAGTGGAACATCTCTATATAGTTTGCTAATCTGAACCGATTGCCCTAGTGGACTCAGTACGGTCACCTCACTAGAAGTACTCTCAACTAAAATCCCCAAGTTTTCAGACACAACACTAGCTACATAAGAATGTGTGGAACCTATGTCTATCAAAACAAGGTAAGGTACATCATAAATTATGAACGTACCAATAATGACGTCTGGAGCATCTCTGTCCTCTCGGTGATGAGCAGCATAAACAAGAGCAGGTTGCCTCGCTTTAGTCTGTCCATTACTTCTGTCTGGTGCTCTCTGTCCACGGCGCATACTGTTACCACCTCTAGCTTGACCATTGCCCTTTGGTGGCTGCTGAACTACCTACTGTGGCTACGCAGTACTAGAACCGGGAGCTTGCACCTAATCGGTTCTTAGCAGACACTCTTGAATGCGGTGCTCTAATGACCCACACCTCAAACATACCCCTCCTCCAACACTTACTCTGATGGCGTCTACCACAATCTCCATACGGTTGCAATCCGGTAGGAGCAACATGAGGCTCAACTCTAACCGGCCCATCAGTCCTGGCTTTTTTCTTAGGGCTCTGTACCGAACTTGAGGGATCTGAATCCCTCTTATTCTTATCCCTCTCATGATCCCTGTTTTGGTGCTCAATGTGCTTAACCTCTTCGGCGATCTTTGCCTTCTCTACCAGAATTGAGAACTCTCTCTCCCTCTGCGGAGCTATTAGCACCCTTAGATTATCCCTAAAGCCATCCTCAAAATAGATGCATCTCTCGTACTCAGACGCCACTATACATCGCGCATAACGGCTCAGTCTCAAAAATACGACCTCATACTCGGCAATTGATCGATTTCTCTGAGTGAGGTTTAAAAACTCACGCCTACGAGTATCGATGTAACCTATTCCCACATACTTCCCTTGGAAGGCAAACTTAAAGAACTCCCAAGATAGACGATTAGGCTGAGTGCCCTACTGAACGGTCAGCCACCACTGATAGGCCTCATCGCGAAGCAATGAGACTGCACCTTTCAATTTCTGCTCAGGGTTATAGTCTAAATCATCCATTATCCTCTCAATAGCCTCCATCTAGCACTCAACCACATTAGGGGCGACTCCAGTGATATTCTTAAAAAGTTTAGCTCCATTGGATCAGAGTTGTTCCGCAACCAACCCTCGGCCCCCAAATCTAGTGTTGGGCCTAGCAACCCTCTCTAGTATCCTTAACATAGCTTAGGACAATGCGTCTTCCCCAGCCATGCGATCTTGAGACCTAGTTTCAGTAGCAAGTGACACTTGCATCTCATTCGTATCCAAGTCCGGTATGCTGCCCAATGAAAAAGACTCATCTCGAGCCTCTCTACAGCCTCTACCTCAGCCTCAAGTACCATGTCCACGGATACCTCGTGCGCTCATGTCTATTTAGATTTATCTGTATTACGAATTTTATGAATCAGTTACAATTTTAGTATTTACTAACATATTTTTATATAAAGGAGTATCATAATTTCAGAGTTTGTTTTTCACAAGTACAATCTCTATCAGTTTTAGTTTTACTACAGTTTCAGTATACACTAACTAGAGTGTTTCCAGAACAGACTATCTATAATACCATAACAGTTTATCAGAATACTTACAGGATCGGCGCTGGAGACTCGATGTATCACATTCTCAATCAAATAATTTCAAATCATTTGAAAATTAGTTCTTAAAAACCAATGTTTTAAAACCCAAAATCTACGACTGAGTTTTACAACCTGGCTCTGATACCACTAAATGTAACACTCCAAACCCGGTCTAGATGTTAGGGCCGAATCTGACGATGTCACATGGCATGAGATTTGAAATTGAATTTATCAAGTTAAAACCGTTTCGGTTTATTAGCTTCCAATTTATCTTTCGTCAATTTCAAAGTTATTTTCTCGTTAATTTGATTCGTTTAAAAACATGTTCTGCAGTGGAAGCTTTTAAAATCGTGATAATTAAAGAAAATCGTCACTTTAATTAAATCGATTTTTCGTTGAGTTTTGCAGTTTAAAAGTCCATGAAAACAGTTAAAATCCAAATAAAGGAAAACAGTAAAAAAAGTCCCAAATTACATCAAAAATAGGAAATAAAAATCGTAAATAAAATTAAAGCAATTCAATAGACATGTGGTCACCGTTGAGTATTCCGCCGCGCCGATCCGTCTAAGTCTGGGGATTACCTATATAGATAAAACAAAAAGGGGTGAGTTTGCGTAAACTCAATGCGTAATCTCCACAGAAGTCATGTATACAGTCAAACAATAGTTATCAGTCAAATGTAGTTTGGGGCCTAAGCCCATTACATATTCAGATACAGTTTTAGGTATAAATTAGGGCCGTAGCCCATCTCAGATACAGTATGCATACAGTAACAAAAATCAGTATCTTACCCACCAGCCTCTACACACCATCTCTGACCATCCCTACACACCATGTGAGGTTTTAAAGTACCCACTCAGCCCTATACACCAAGTCGTACCTAATGCAGTACATATTAGTAATATTGCAGCTGAGCTGCCAGATAATAGGCATGAAAGCTTTTCAGTACACTTCCTCCAATAATCAATCATCCCACCCCAATGCAGATGCAACTAAACATGCTCAATGCAGACATACAGAAATACATGTATACATGCTAGAATTCAATTATCAGTCATACATACGGATCAGTAAACATGCATAAATTCTAACATGCTCAATACATACATTATATATTCAGGTCACACGATTTAGGGTCTAAGTAGCACATACCGACCCTACAGTAGGTTCACAGTCGACTTAGGCGACCCATCCAACCCTTGAAAACATTTTAGCTAAATGGGCCTACACGTTCATGTGGCTTGCCCGTGTGGACTTCTCGTGTGGACCCACACGCTCGTATGACCCACACGACCTAATATGGTTAAGCTCGTGTGTCATACACGACCTATTTGACCATCACACAGCTGTGTCTAGTACACGACTTGGCTTTCATCGACCACACGGCCTACCACACGGGCGACCACAGGCCCGTATGGCATCGATAGTTTACAATTTTAGCTTTCGTTGAATCCTGTTTTCTGCGTTTTCAGGTACACACTTGGTATTGTTTTGATGCGAAACCACTCTCGAGCCCTCCAGAACCTAAAATCATCCATTAAAAAACTAATTTAGTCGTTTAGAACTGAATTAAAACTAAACCTGAATTAAGCTATTCAGCCGAAATGCCGTTAAACTTTACCTTCAATCGAACCACGAAAAAATTCCAAGAAATAAGTCCCCAAAAAATGATTTAAGCCCCTGAATCTTCCCCTAATCAGCATTAACAACATCCATCAATAAAGGATTAGCAAGCGAAAACACATTACTCTACCCAACTTACTGCTAATGCCCGAAAGGCATTAAACTAGAGAGGCACTAAAATTTGGTAACAAATAGGAAGACGAAAGAAAGAAAAAGAATGAATGAAAGAAAGAAAAAGAAAGAAAGAATCAAAATAGCAAAAAGAAAAAGAGGAGAAACGACAAGGGTAGGAAGAAGAATGCTCTTTAGAAACTTGAAAATTTTGGGAGAAGAGAGGAAAATTTGCAAAAATGAAAGGAATCAGATAATATCAGGAATCCCTAAAATTCCTCTCTATTAACCCCACTACTCAGAAACCTAAATCCACCAAAACACTTGCCATAGCCGAACCAAAATAAATACCCCTACTTGCGTAGGGATTTGAACACAAGACCTCCAATAAACTAACACTCAACTTAACCACCAGACCAGCAGGCCCATTCTGATATGATTCTACCTATAATTAAATATAAGCCCACTCCCCGAACACAAGGCTTAGCTTAGAAAAAATATCAAAATTTTCCAAATGTAGGGCTTGAACTTGGGACCTCACACACACACCCGGAACACTTAACTACTGAAGCAGATACACAGTTGTGTCACATTTTCACAAAAGCTGAAATAAGAATTTTGAGGCTTTACAGTCTTCTTCGATTGCTCTAAAGAAGAGAAAGTTAATGAGAGCGTTGCATAAGGCGATAAATATGAGACTCAAATTTAGAAAGTAGAGAATCCAGTAAGTTGGTAAGCTTCTAAGTGTAACACCCCCTACCCGTATCTGTCGCCGGAATAGAGTACGAGGCATTATCGAGAAGCACGAAACCCTTACAGACAATTTAAATACATTTTCATAACAATTTGTTTCAATTACATACTATTTCATATTTAAGCTTTATTCACCAAAGTATTTGAAATATCATCTTTATGCAAATAGCACACATGAGGTACATAATTCTATAATTATGAATGAACACATTTATCAAACATATTCCATGTTTTTATATATATCATAGTTTCATATTTCCATGTATCAATTACCATCACTTCCTCGTATTTCAGACAAATACGTGTAACAATTCATAAATATGCAATTCATTAACTCTTCCTACCAATCATGATTTAAATTGCCAATTCACTTGTTGAGCCCAATTTCAATGTTCACTAAAATCTATCATATAAATTTGGATGTACGTATTGATCAATAAATTCCATGTACAGATATTATCATCTCATATTTCCACATACATTTACTTTCCACATTTATGAATTCAAATAGCATATACAAGACATACCAATGTATTTCAAGTACGTTTTCATGATATTTCATTTTGAACTCAGATTATTTCATTCTAGAAGTTTTCTCATTAACTCATTTGGAATATTGATTCATACGGATAATACACTCAAGGCGTAGAAATATATAATCACAAATGAACTCATTCATCAACCAAGTTTTATGCTCATGTCTCATCAACTCGTATTTCCTTATGTCACATAATTCCATGTAATACTTATCAAACTTCTTCAAATTAGTGAACATCTTACGGAATTGGTCTGCACCGGTATGCACTGAATTTCACTAATAATCACTGATGCCATAGCATAGCTATGGTCTTTTCACTAGTATGCCATAGCTCAGCTATGGTCTTACATCTTATACACATATTACACCGATGTCATATCCCAGGTATGGTCTTACACAGAAATCACTTGTCACTTGTAGCTAAAGCCACCACTATTCACTGATCAGGTAGCCGAAGCTACCATTTTTCATTGATCAAGTAGCCGATGATCAGGTAGCCAAAGCTATCACTTTTCACTGATTAGGTAGCCGGAGCTACCACTTTTTTGCTTATCATTTGTCCTTGATCAGATAAGTGTAGCCGAAGCTATCACTTATCATTTTCATTTCTCCTTGATCAGATAAGTGTAGCCGAAGCTATCACTTATCACTTTCACTTATCCTTGATCAAATAATTGTAGCCGAAGCTATCACTTATCACTTGTTGCCGTGGTCCAACCATCGTCTTTTCCTTCAATTCATCTTATCACTGAACTGTAATGCTCAATTTGATCATTTATTCAATTTTCATGCTTTTATATTATTCACGATTTATCATCAATACATATGAAATAACACATCATGAAATTCATAAAATTAACAAATGATCACTAAAATTTAGCCATATAAACTCAGAAGTTCGATTTTTGTATTATAACGATAATCATAATTTCATAATAAATATTCCAAATAAAACATTATATCATTTCTAATTCAACACTTATTGATTATAATCGGGCATGTGATCAATTTATACACGAGTCATTCATATATATGTATATATTTTTTTTCCTCCTCCTCCTCTCCATCCACATCCTTAGTATAAATAACACACTTGTATGTAACATTATCCATAATTTTCACTATTTTCTTATGTGAATATTCAAGCTATTCATCAGTGTCATAGTCACTAAATTATTTTTATCTTGAGCTACAGAACTCCAAATTAAGATCCATAAATTTTTCCAAAAACTAGACTCATATTTATTCTTACCATAAAAATTTAATAATTTTTGGTTGGGCCAATTAATACAATTTATTCATTGAAGTCTCCCCTGTTCTGCTGTCTGATAGTTCCGACCCTTCTTCACTAAAAATTAATTATCTCATCATACAGGATTTAAATGATGTTCCCGTTTATTTTTCTTAAAAATAGACTCATTCAAGATTCTAAACATATAAATTTAATTCCCTAATTATTTTTATCCAATTTTTGATGATTTTACAAAGTCAAAACAGGGGAACCCAAAATCATTCTGACCTTGTCTCACAAAATTTATCATATCTCATGATTTGCAATTCCATTTCTTACATAATTTCTTCTATAAGAAACTAGACTCAATAAGTTTTAATTTCATATTTTATTCATCTTCTAATTCTATTTTTACAATTTTTGGTGATTTTTCAAAGTTAGGCTACTGCTGCTGTCCAAAACAGTTTTAGTGCAAAATGTTGATTTCCATTTTGCCCCAAATTTCACAATTCATGCAATTCAGTCCTTGCTCAATTAACCCATCAATTAAGATAATTTTCTCAATTAATACTTTTCCTAGACATTATAAGTTATTTCATAACTATTTAAATTCAGAATTTCCACATAAAACTCTAACTTCAAACTCTTTTATAATTAGGTCCCAAACATTCACTTTCTATTCAATTCTTTCAATAAAATCAACATATAAAAAATTTAAAGCTCTAATTCCATGCCAAATCATCATATACTTCCAGCACATATTCACAGGATCTTTAAATTTCTTTCATAGAATCAAAAACTAATGAATTCAACAAGTGGACCTAGTTGTAAAAGTCACAAAAACACAAAAAATTCAAGAAATAATCAAGAGTTGAACTTGAAGTAAAAATATGAAAAACCAGCTTAAGGGAACTCTTCCATGGTATTTTTGCTGATGAGAATGCAGAAAAATAAAGAGAAATCTAGATAATTCCACTTTAGTCCTAGCTTTATTAAGTAAATTTTGCAATTTTCTAATTTTACCCTTAATTCTCTTTATTTTCTTGCTGATTTCATGCTCTTGCCGTCCAGCCCAAATAGAACTTGGGTCTATTTTCCTTTTAAACCCTCTTTCTTTTATCATTTAAGCTATTTAATCATTTCCCACAATTTTGCATTTGATACAATTTAGTCCTTTTTGTTCAATTAACTATCAGAACTTTAAAATTTCTTGACGAAACTTTAATACTAACTTATTAACACTCCATAAATATTTATAAAAATATTTATGGCTCGATTTAAAATTCTCGAGGTCTCGATACCTCGTTTTCGATTCTAATTATTTTAATATTTATTTTTAGTACACTATTCACTATTTCAAAAATTTTCCTAACTTCACATTTAACTTATACTCACTAAATTAATAATATTTCCTACTCATTTGTCAGATTTAGTGATCTCGAATCACTATTTCGACACCACTGAAAATTAGGTTGTTACTTAGTCTCTCTGTATTCATAAATTAGAGGAAAAGAGAAGTAAAGGTTCCTGAAAGCTTCTATATAATAATGGGTTCGAGGTTATAAGGTTTGAACACCCATGGTTTAACCGGTATATCTAGTTGTAATGCTTAGTTTCCAAGAAGAATGAGTCTCTTGCATTTGGACAAGCTAAGTTGGTGAGGACGAAGGGTTTAAGGTGAGTTTCTATACTCCACTCAGGTGCTCGAATGTCTGCTATGAGTTCTGTTTGAATTCCATGGTTGTGTGTGATCACTGTGAATGAGTGTGCTATGCATGCATAAAGTTGTGAAAATATATGGATGTTTGCAAGTATTTTTTTAGATGCCAAATGTGGTTCTGTATTAATGTATTGATAAATGACGTACTGAATGTTATAGTAATAAATATGACTTACGTGAAATGTACGTTTAAAAAATACGGAGTAAGGAGAGAGTTACTTTGACCAGTTAGTTAAAGATAGGAAAAATTGGCATAATGGAGGAATGGGCAGATGGATAGGGAATTCAAGGGAGTTTGGTGGCATCGTGGAAGAGATATATACTAGTCCTTTGGGGCGACACCGTGACGACAACTATCTACTAATCTTTCAGGGCAACACCATGGCAACGATTATCTACTAATCCTTCGGGGCGACACTGTGACGAAGGTTATCTATAGGTCCTTTAAGGCGACACCATGTAAACGGTGTATAGGTCTTACAGGGTGACACCTTAAAAGGGGTTTATTGATTCTTCAGAATCAAAATTTCATGGTTAGCCGCGGAATGATCTAGTGGCGAACAGGTATATAGTATCATAAAGTTGTAGTCCGCTAGGATAGTGAATAGGAAAGCTTATTAGGGAATAAAAAGGAAGTTACTGTATGACTTGCACGACGAGTAGTTTGACAAGATGATCATGGTGCATTTGAAAATGCGGGTAAGTATGCTAAATAGAGGATCACAAAAATGTGAAGATAATTGGAACTACTAAAGGCGTTTTAAACGTGATATATATGAAAGGAAGGGGTATTCCCTTCAAGGTTTTCTTAAATAAGTATCTGTCATTAAAAGTCTGCCATAGTTGATGTAGAACCATCATTGGCTAAGTCTTTACGAAATGGTTCATCAGATTTGAAATCCTAAATGGTAATTATAAAGAGATCGCCAGAAAATTTGTAAGTTCGTCATAGACCACTTCAAAAGGGATGTCCGTTCGAAGCTGGCTGGTTGATAAAGTTCGGGAGAGATTTAAAAAGAAAGAGGATATCCATCAGAACTATATAACACTGGTAAGTCTATTTAGGACTATCTAATGTGGAAGCTCGCCAAGGGAAACCTAAGAAAGAATTAGCCCATCAGGAACTATCTGTTATAGGGAATATCTTAGTAGAATGGTTTAAAGTGTAAAAGTTCCTATGAGGCTGTTTTGCAAGTTCAAGTCCATAAGGAAAATGGTGCTTATTTATCAATCAAGTCTCAAATTTCAAGGCCGCAAATGATAGTACTATTAAATAGGTTTTCCCTAAAAGCTGGGCTTTTACACAGGTTAACTCGTAAGAAGATGATTGTTGGGGTAATAAAGTAAGTCCAAATTAAGTTCAAAGTGGAATGAAAGGGGTTAGGAAAGAGTCCATCGTGTGGCAAGATATCTGCATGTCCGCTAGTTGTTAAGACAAGTCAGCATGGTTGCACATATGGTTAACTTGTGATGAGTCAAATCAGGAAGGTAAAATGGAAGTTTGAGTTGAAGCTAGATAAATTTAAGTCCCAGAAAATAATTATCGAGAAGAGTACATTTAGGACTAAATCAGTTGACATGTCCATCAATGAGTTATATAGAGGAAGTATGGCACTGACAACGCCAGTCCAACCACGAAATCTCCTTAAACTCATAAGGAGTTTTAATTCTATGCATAAAATCTTACTTTCCCGAAAATTTAAAAGTTTCCCATGAATATTGATGTACAGGATTTCACTAAGTTCAACTGAACTTATACATGTACTGTCTTGTATGCAAGATAAATGAATGACTAGAGGTTCATGTGAAGGGACCAAGCCAGACACCGCTAAAATTTCATGAAGGGTGTATTAGTTATTTCACGCATATAGAGGGGCATCCCTAGAGGCTACGCCTCAGGGAATAATTAAGTGTATCTGTAGTAAATTCTCAAGTTATAAATTGTAAATAATTATTCATGCCTAATATGGTATAATGACAGTAAGAACTAAGTACTTGTATGTTAAAGAATATAATAGGGGTTTGAAATTTGAAATTTTATTACCCATAGAATTAAGGTTGAATAGTAGAAAATGGATGTATAATTTGGTATTGTTTTAGTCTGTAAGTAAATCGGGTTAATTGAGACACTTGATACCCGAACCCGACGATCAAGTTGGGTATAAATTGTTACATTAATTATAAATCATTTGAGCTCTAATTGCATATTTTCAATCGGTTCCTCTACTAGCTTGTTGAAATTAGAAATGAATTGCATTTAGAATAAAAAAAAATGGATAGAAATACTAAAGTTAAATGAATGAGTGACATTAGAAAATGAATGTGGTTTCTCACTAAGTATAGAAATAACCTGAGCATTAATTTAAGTTTTTTTTGGATATTATTTAAGTAAACAATTGAATTTCAAAAATTGAATTAAATTAATTGATCATTGTGAATCTTTTGAACATGGAAATTAAATATATTTTCATTTAAATTCTTTTACAGTAAAGTTGTTATGACTTTAACGAAATTAGAATTGGGTTGATAAATTTATTTAATTGGAAAATTATTTAATTAGAAAATTAATTAATTAAAATTAATTTAATAAATCATATTTATTTTGGGAAATAGAAAAATAGAAAATTAATTAATTAAAATTAATTTAATAAATCATATTTATTTTGGGAAATAGAAAAACATGTAGTGAGTTGGATTAAATTATAAAGAGTTGGTTTAAAAGTCTAGGAAGCACATATAATTGGACCCAGTACAAGAAAGGCCTTAAGCCCCTCATAATAAGTATGAGGGGCGACAACCCTAGTAAAATTAACTAAGGTTAGCCGCCCTTCTCACTTAATAGAACTAGGAGACTTGTGTTTCTATCAGACACGTATTATTTGTATTCTACTAGTTCAACTAGGATTCCTCTATATCTTTTGATAAATAAATGGCACTGGTATAACAATTTATACATAAATTTTCAATATTGTTATTTTGCCCGAAAATTGTGAGAATTTATTTCTAAGTATAAATTCTATTTTCTGATAACAATTTTACAAGTTCCTATAGAGAGATTAACTTTTCTACTGAAGGTAAGAAAATTATTTCATGTTCTATCTTTGATTTGTGATTGTTTGAACCCACATTCGAAGTGATTTGTGGTACAAGAATAGCAGAGAAGGTCGTTTGATTGAAAGCCGAGAACATCTAAGATCTGCCCAGACTAAAGCACATGTATTTTTCAAAAAAAAAGGTTTGTTGTTGTAAATATCACAAATTGGCTCAGTTTTCAAAATTTTAATTTTCCACTATGATAGAAAATTGTTTTTAAACCTGATTTTTTCTAGCAAACTCATATTCTGTCTGAACATTCTCCTTAATTACCATCTCCTCCTAACTAACTTAGCATTAGAAAGCATCCTAGAACACAAGCTCTGATACCCTTATAATTTAATTTTTGTATTACAGACTCTCAAACATTTATAGAATAAAATAACCATGACCAAGGTCAGCCCTGGGCGGCTACATTGGAGGTTGTTTTGAAGTGCAACTGCCCATGGCCCAAAAATAAAAGGGGCCTGAAAAAATTATTTATTTAATGTGGAATTTTTTAAAATTAAAACAGATTAATTTACCTAGGATTTTCAATTCTTGGCCATAAGTACTTCATCTTTTAACTTCTTGGCTTCTCCAAACTCCCTCTAATTCCCAAATTCCAACTCCTACCATTAAAGTTAATTTTTTTTTTCAATTTTCCCCAAAAAATCAACCGTTACTAGCATTCAACCTTCTTTATTTTCCTATAACCATGGCAATGGGAGAAATTTTCTACAAATTAAATAGGGCCAACTTTAATTTGAGTAATACATCATTTATTAGTCATTAGCATCAATCAATTGAAGTTATTAATTTTTACTTTATATTTGAAAGATTGAGAGCCTCGCTTCCTCGGTCTGCCGGATCTACCATTGTTGCAGGTATAATTCTCCCTTCTTCCTCTTCTTTCTTGTAGTCTTTTCATTCTTAATTTGATGACATTTTTGGGTTTTAGCTAATAAAGTCATTAAGTCATCCTTATATTTAGCCTCTCCCCCTAATTCCTTTTTTGATGAACCATAGTATACTACTACATACCCTTTCTTTATGACTTTATGTGATTGAAATTTTAATTGTTTTTGTTACTCATTTATTTTTTTAGTTGTATTTTCCTCACAAATAATTGGATATTGTTAATTACAATGTCTATTTGTAATTGATTATTATAATTATATTAACAGAATTCCAGTGACTCGATGTGACTTTTAAAATTAGCAAATGTGAAAGCAAATATTCAACTTGGAATTCTTCTATCAAGTGCTATTGTTTTATTTTCTTGTGTTACTTGAGTATATGATTTATCTTTTATATATAATGTTGCCTAAAAAGCATTTATCTGGAAGTGAAAAACAGGAAAAAGAGAAAACATGATGAAGAGTTTAAAAAATCACAGCAAGGTGATATTGATAAATTTGTTTTTAAAAAAAAGTAGTTTTTAATGAAAATTTGGATCAATCAGATGAAAGTTTGCATAATGATGTCAATGAGAATGATGAAATTAATGATATAAATGAGCCTAATGATGTGCCAAATGTATCCAATACTAAAAATTTTGATCTTAATGAAGAACAAACAATTCCTCTTGATATTGGCATTGATGAAGAACAAACAATTCCTTCTTTGGATATTTATGATCCTAGAAATTGGGCTAATCTTGATAACAAAACAAGAGACATTTTAATTGAAAAGGGGCATATAAGAGAAATGAATCTTGATTTTCCTCTCTAAAATAATTGACATTTTTCATACACTTATTTTTCAAGGAAGTTGAGCAATGGTGAGATTAGCATTAGAAAATAGTTGGTTTATTCCAAACATGTTGAAAAAGTATTTTGTTTTTGTTGTAAGTTGTTCAAATCTTTTAGTAACAAAAATTTGTTAGCAAATGAGGGTTTAAGAGATTGGAGGCATATTAGTGAGAGGCTCAAACAACATGAAAACAGTGCTAAATATATGACTAATATGAATACTTGGAATGAAATGAGTGTAAGGTTGGACAGAAATGAAATAATTGATAAAAGCTTTCAAGAATAGATTATAAAAGAGAAAGAGCGATGGAGGCAAGTTTTACTTAGAATATTTTCAGCTGTAAAATGTGTTGCTATTCATAATTTGGCTTTTCTAGGATCCAATGAAAAACTCTATCAAAATAGCAATGGTAATTTCCTGGGATTGATTGAAATCATTGTAGAATTTGATATGAAAATGCAAGATCATGTCAGACACATACAAAACCGTGAAATTCATTATCATTATCTTGGGCATAAAATTCAAAATGAGTTGATTTCCCTTTTGGCTGATAGTGTTAAAAGTTTTATAAAGATCATCAAAGAGGCAAAATATTTTTCTATAATTCTTGATTGTACCCCTGATATTGGTCATCAAGAACAAATGACTCTAATAGTACAATGTGTGAACATGTAGACTAATAAAATAAAAATTGAGGACTACCTGTTAGAGTTTTTGAAGGTGGATGATACATCTGGATCGGGACTTTTTAATGAATTACAAGATGTTTTGAAGTCTCTTGATCTTAATGTTGATGATGTAAGGGGTCAGGGTTATGATAATGACCCAAATATGAAAGGAAGCACAAAGGTGTTCAAAAGCGATTTCTTAAAATAAACCTGAGAGCATTATATTTGCCTAGTGCTTGTCATAGTCTGAATCTTACTCTTAATGATATGACACATTCTTGCATCAGAGCTATTTTATTTTTTGGAATTATTCAACGCATATATTCATTATTTTCGAGTTATACAAAAAGATGGAAAATTTTGCTTGACAATGTCCCTGAATTAACTGTGAAATTTCTATCTAATACTTGTTGGGAGAGTCAAATTAAAAGTGTAAGCTATTAGATTTCAAACTCCTCAAATAAGATTGGCTTTGTCGGAATTTTATGAATCTTGTAATAATGCAAAGTCGAAGAGTTTGGTCAATGCACTTGGGAGTTTTGAATTTTTGCTTATAGTAATTTGGTATTAAATTTTATTTGTTATAACTATGGTGAGCAAGAAATTGCAATCTAAGTCTATGTGCACTGACACCACCATAAAGCAAAGCAATTAGAAGGTGTATTGTCATATTTTGAAAAGTATAGAGATGAAGGTTTTTCTTCTAGTATGAATATTACTAAAAGTATTGCACTTGATATGAATGTAGAGCCTACCCTTCCAACAAAGCATCGTGTTATTAGAAAAAAACAATTTCATGAGAATAACCAATAGGATGATGAAATTCAGTTGGCTGATAAATTATTTAGAGTTGATTATTTTTTAGTTATTGCAGACATGGAAATTACTTCTTTGAATAGCAGATTTGAGCAAGTAAAAACATTTAAAAGTATTTTTGGGTTTTTGTTTGATTCAAACAAGTTAAAGTCATTGGATGAAAATGAATTGAGAGAATGTTGTGCTACTTTTCTCTCAACATTTTCTCATGGTGATTTATCATATGTTGATTTAAATAATCTTTTCTCTAAATCAAAAGTGTTGCAATTTACTTTACTAAATGAATTAATGTTAGCCATTGAAATTCTTGAGTTTGTCAAATCTGCAGATTGCTATCCGAATGTTTCAATTGCTTATAGAATTTTTTTAACGGTCCCTGTGACTGTGGCATCAGTTGAAAGAAGTTTTTCAAAGCTAAAGTTAATCAAAACTTACTTGAGGTCGTTAATGTCACAAGAACGGTTGAATGGTTTGACAATTTTATCAATCGAGAAGGATTTTTCGGAAAACATTGATGTTGATGTTATCATTAACGATTTTACATCTTAGAATGCTCATAGAACCCCTTTTTTTTATGATTTTTTTGTGTTTTTGTAGTTGATGATATAGGAGTAGATTAAATGAAAAATATATATTTATTTATTTTGTTAGAAAAGTATATTATTTGCTTAATGTCATAAAACATATTATTTTAATCAAATTTCTAATATATGATTTTATTTTATTGTATTACATTTTAATTTTTTTTTAAAAATGCCCAATTTATTATTTCGCTTAAGGCCCAAAAAGTCAAGAACGGGCGTGACCACTACCTATCTCTATCCCAAAGTGATTAAACCATATTTAAGAAATATTTTTAATATAAATAAAGTTTAAGAGTAAACTACCAAAATAGTCACTTTTGTTTCCCTCAGGTTATATTTTAGTCATTTATGTTTGAAATGTTACGTTTTAGTCACTTACGTTGATGTGTTGTAACATTTTAGTCACTGAGCCATTAATTGCCATTAACGGTAAGCTGAAGTGGCACATTCAATAATCATTTCAAACAAAAATTTTAGGTTAAATTATACAATTGGTTCCTATATTTTTTTTGAGCAATTTATTTTTTTCTTTTATGTTCTTTTAACTTTTTTCTTTTTTTTCTATTCTCTTATGCTTTTACCTCTATTTTCCTCCCTCCTTCATCTCTTTTAATGTAGAAGAAAAAAATTAAATTGCTCAAAATGAAAAAAGATATAGGGACCAATTGTATAATTTAACCTAAAATTTCTGTTTATGATGATTTAACGTGCCATGTTAGCTTACCATTATACCGTTAACAACAATTAACACTCAATGACTAAAATGTTATAAAATGTTACAAGACAATAACGTAAGTGACTAAAAGATAACACTTCAAATATAAGTGACTAAAACGTAACTTGAGAAAAATAAAAGTGACTATTTTGATAGTTTACCCAAAGTTTAAATATAATATTTTGAAAAGTAAAAATTAATTTTAAAAGTCCAACCAGTCAAACCGAGTAAGAACAAAGAAAGAAAAGGAAATAGGAAAAATGAAACCGAGTAAGTGAGAAGATGACAATGAAGTTGTATACCTATGCAGACGAGCTCAATCGAAATTCCATCACACCGTTCACTTGAATGAAATAAATAACCAATCTACCGTGGAATCATAATCATAACAACAAAAATAAACAAACAGCGTAACCACCTTGTAAACACTCAAAACGCTATTGCCAGCAAACACCGCGGAATCCCACGCGCCACCTTTTCCACCGATCTCACTCGCTACCCATGGCGTCCCCCGCGACCATTCCGATGACGACGTCTCAATCTACGGCCGGTGGTGGTACCCAATCACAGCCCCCGATAGCCACGCCTGCGTT
Organism: Gossypium anomalum; assembly: GCA_025698475.1. NCBI lineage: Eukaryota > Viridiplantae > Streptophyta > Magnoliopsida > Malvales > Malvaceae > Gossypium > Gossypium anomalum. Next base: position 89,484,497 of record CM046961.1, read on the forward strand.
TAGGGCGTTCCTCTCGCGCTTCACGTCCTCGATCCGTCAAGGACTCTCCCAACGCCGTCCATGGTATGAACTCATTGATCGGTCCGCCATGGCCCGTCCCGATAATCTAACTGATGCCTATTCCCGGATCCGCAAAAACCTCTCTTACTTCAAAGTCAATTATATAACTCTACTAGTGGTTGTGCTTGCCTTTTCTATCCTATCGCATCCCCTCTCTCTCCTCGTCCTTCTCGGCCTCCTTGCCGCTTGGGTCTTCCTTTACCTCTTTCGACCGTCGGATCAGCCTCTCATGGTCTTCGGCCGTACGTTCTCCGATCGTGAGACGCTTGGCGCGTTGGTGGTGTTGACCGTTTTCGTCGTGTTCTTGACCAGCGTTGGATCGCTCTTGATCTCCGCGCTCTTGGTTGGCGTCGCTATCGTTTGCATACATGGTGCTTTTAGGGTTCCAGAGGACTTGTTCTTGGACGATCAGGAGCCTGCGAACTCCGGATTCCTCTCTTTCCTTGGTGGCGCCGCCTCCTCTGCTGCCGCTGCGGCAGCCCCTGCAGTTGCCTCTCGCGTGTGAACAACAGCTTTCAAGCAGGATGTCCTTATGATTTTTTTACCTTAGCTTGTGGTAAATCAAAAGGATTTACATTTTCCATCTTAGATTAAAGTATTCAATTGTTGCTTTACTGTTCTTTGTATGTAGATTTGGATCTGAACTTGAATTACGAGTTAGATCGTCTTGATTTGGATGCTGTATTAGTTTTCTTTCAAATTTTGGTTTTGATTTTGATGAGATTAGATTTTGTTTTAAATTGTTTACAATATCATTGTATTTGTATTCATTTCCTATTTATTGATGAGGCTTTATGATAGTTATTTCTGAGGCCAGTGATTATGAAATTTTGGATGGAATTTCCGGTCAAATATTTCTTAGGTGTATGAATATACTAATTGATGTAGAAAGTCATGTTTTGGTCGTTACTTGTTACTGAATATAGAGGTCTATGATGCTTTGAGTCTTCATTATTCTAGTAGTACATTTGTCTTGCACTTTGCTCGATAAATGTTTAGACATGGATATGGAGATATAACCCTCCAAGTATATGAAAAAGCTTTTGAAAAATTGAACATACTCATGTAGGACGCACTCAAATTCGATAGTCATACTCGAGTGCAAGTGTCATATGTGGGGTATTGATGATTGATGGAGGTCTAATTTGGTGCGTTTGTGTTTCATTTGGTTGAAAAGTTGGGGTCAAAATCGAGCTAGTTAGCCGGCTTGGCCTTTATTGTAGATCTGATTGCTCCTTAAAGATTTAATGGTGTATTGATTCTAGTTTACTAGAATGTCGGGCATTAATAGCTTGGTTGGTTAACGTTATCAATGATTAGGTTTATGGTTGGTTTAGGGGTGTCAGCAATCAACTTGTTCTAGTAGTTAAATTTCTGTAGAATTGGAGTTAAAACCATTCCATCTTTGTTTGAAATCGGCATTTCTTGTGAGATAAGAGACTCGGTGTTGTTTAAGTATCTGTTATCATGTAATATTGCTAGTACTGATTCAAAATTTCTGTTGTCATCCTCTTGGTTGTGGAGGTTCTGCTTGTGAGTTTATCAGATAGGATTAAGAGTAATAGTTTGCTTACTGATGAGCTTAATGCTTTTAATATAATAGCATTCAACTTGTCATCCCACTATTGGACTATTGTCATTGTTTTGCATGATAATGGCTGAAGCAAGCTAGAAAAATGTAGGGTAATGCTTAGAACTCCTAATTTGACAGCCCTGTCCTTCGGACTAATTATTTGATGATTAGATTGGAAGTCTTTGGCAAGATGCAAGAAGGTTGTTGTTTCTTGATTTATTAGAATGTTAATGTTTTAAGGCATAAATAAGTGTTGTTGTTTGGTACACTGCTAGTGGAATATTTTAATTCAAATACGACCACATGTCATCCTGCTGCATATCATATATTGGCCTGAACTGACCAAAGGGTTTTGTTTTTTGGTCTTCCATGTTCAAAGTGTCTCTATTCTTTGCGCGTAATATCATTTCTGTGGCATTTAAACATGGTTCTGCTGGCTATTGTTAGAGCAGACTTGGGGTTTATTTATAGTGAAGCAGCTAAAATAGAAATTGTTTTCTGGTTGCTCTCCCTCTTAACATGAAACATCCTCATTAGCTATGCCAAGAGTCGGTTTTCATGCTTTGGGTGGTAAAAAGAGGTTACAATGGCTATGGACGGTAGCCATTGTGTTACAGGCCTACAGGGTGTGTACGCATGGCTTCAAGATAAATACATGTATGGTTCACTACAATAAAGTTAAGCATAAGCAGTGTAATGACTACAGGATCTGCATGTAGTGGTTGCAAGGAATATTTTCCTGCTCACATCTGCATTTCTTGGCAGGATGGTTGGGTAGATACTAGGCATCGGCTGTAAATACCGTGATATGATTCCAATTTCACTACTCAAATAGTTATTTTTAACCCTTGTAATTGTGGTTACCATCCATTGTTCCACATTCAAATAGTTATTTATAACCCTTGTACCATGAATGTGGCTCAGTTGACTGATTCAAAACCTATTCATGTCTACGTCAAACTCGTAATGTCATGAAAGTTTACAACCATCTCTAACTTTAGAATTCGACTGCACATCTGTCTCAATTGGCCCCTTATTGCGAATATGACCTGTTTTGTATGATGAAGAGCCTTCAACATGGTTGTCGACATGGTTGTGGGTGCTTATTGGTATTAGCTAGGTAAAAGTACTACAAACCCCCCTGCACTATACCTTGGATTCAATTTTAGTTCCTCAATTAAAAAAAAGATAAATTAGCACCTGGACGTTATATGAGTAAGCAAAACATATAAGGTATAATAATAAATTTTAGCTCTCAACACTTTTTTACTGGAAGTAAATTAGAAAATTTTGAAATTAATAAGGCTAAAGGGTCAACAAAGCTTAGTAAAATAAAAAAAAAAATCAATTAATCCCTTTTAAAATTTAAAAATTATTAAAAATCATAAAAATTTTAAAAAAAATTTTAAAAAAAGCTATAATAATTTTAAAATTATTATTTTTTTATTAAAAAATAACAACACCAACCCAATAAAATTATACTAAGACCTTTTTGACCCTTTAGCCGTATTAGTTTCAAATTTTTTTTAATTTACTTCCAATAAAATAATAGGGATCAAATTGAATAAATATGTAAAAATTGAGGATTAAATTTATTATTATACTTTATATATAAACATCAAATTTTAACAAGAATAATGTACTTAATTTTTTCAATAGAAAAATAGGATTTTATGGTACTTTTGCCATTGTAGGTATATCTATCTATTTGTATAATTTCAATACTAATCAATTTTGAGTTTTACTTTAGTCAAAATCTTGGTGCATTTCTATTTGTTTTACTATATCCATCTCAACTTATCTAACCCTAAACCCTCCATCCTCTATTTTAATTTCTCCATAACATCCCAAAATCTTGTGCAAAACCATGATGGAATTCAGCTGAAACCAAAGGATGGTGGTGTGCTGACTACTACTCCTTTCATTAAACAACTTCAAAGATCAAAACCCACAAAGCAAAGCAAGAAAATGTTGGATTTTTTAAATGAAAGAATGTATTGAGATACAAAATATAAGAATTATAAACTTCATTCCAACATATCAATTTATATAAACATCTATGTTTAAATAAGTCGAAAATAATAATAAAATATTACAACTTGACAAATCTTAGAACTTGATTAATTCAACTTGCTTCTTCGTTAACTGATTTGAGTCTAATCAGCAACTAAAAATATCTTATAAAAAATTATTGTTGTTTCAGAGTAAGTTGGCAAGTTGCAAAGTAAGGAGCTCGCAGGTGAGCTCTCAAGTTTGGTGAGCTTGCAGTCTTGGTGAGCTCGCACTTTTTAGCGAGCTCACAATTCTGAAGAGCTTGCAATGAGCTCGCAATTCACACTATTGATGAGCTTGCAGATTTGGTGAGCTCACAGTCTTGATCAACTTGCAGTTGCTGAGTTCGCCAATGCATGAATAATCACTTCGCAACAGACCAAAAAAAAAAAAAAAAAAAAAAGAGTTGTCGAATCGAAGCACTCTGTTCACTGCTGTTATTGTGTGTGTGTATATATATATATATATATATATTCACATATATGCTCTTTTAGTGTCTTTTGCTTCCACTATCTTCCTTTAATTCTTCTAAAGTCTAGCTTTTTATTATTTTCTTGCGTGTTTTTAATCACTGTTTTTGGTCTTGGATTCCTGTTTTTGTATGTAAGTTGAGATCGCTTTGAGATTGTACAAACAAAGTATTACATAGCATGGATCCGGTTTCATCATCGCAAGACCTTTCTCTTCCACCTCCATTTCATGTACGAGAATTCAATCTTCATCACCATCCCCAGCTTCAACAGTAAGAAAATCACTACCATTATCACCACAACTCTAAAGATGAGCAAAGTGGCAGCAGCAGTGGGGTTTAAGAAACGAGATTGGAACGATATCAACAACAACAGCAGCAGGTGAATGTGAGCGGACCGAACGGTGAGGATATATCTCGGTTGGATTTTGCAGCGACGATGGTGGTGGTGGGTGGATTTGACCCGTTAAAAGATTGGTAAAGGAGTTACCGTGAATTTATTTTCAATTTAGATTGTTTTAATTACATGGAAAATAAATAAAAGAGGTGAAAAAAAAATAAATCTCAAAATTATACATAAATTTTGATTTAATGTGTAATTCTATACTTGAACTTTAATTTAGTATAATTATACAGGTAAAATTTTAATTGTATATACTTGAAATTTTAATTATAATTTAATCATACACTTTTAAATAAATAAATACATCAGTTTATTTTTATATTAGATAAATATAATTTTTTTCATATTGGATAAAAACATAAAATAATGTTATATCAATAATTGTGTTAATAAATTACAAGAATTAGATCAAATCAAAATTTAATATATAAAATTGCATAAAATCAAAATTCATATATACAATTACACATTAAACTAGAGTTCATGTATAGTTTGAGATTTAGCCTAAAAAAATTTGATCACATCATCATTCCATTAAGGGAAAACAGTGAGTAACTATCCTAATGGAAATTAAATTTAAAAATTATGTCACCAAAATATAAATAACATTACTTTAAAGTGATTAAGGAGATAATTTATCTAAATTAAATTATAAAACTTGATGCATAATTTTAAATTTGATATTTGCATATAAATATATATTTTATTGTGTTTAATTGAAGTATATTTGTATATATATAATTAAGCAACTAAAAATTGGAATGTAAATATACAAAATATATTTTAAAATATTGATAAAATTAAAACGATTCACAGTGTATATATATATATATATATATATATATATATATATATATATATATATATAAACAATACATTAATATCTTTTTATTATTAAATCTTGACCGTAAGGGTGAGTGTTCGACCGAATCGAATAAAATTTTTTTTAGTTAATCGAGTTGATTCGATTTGAAATTTTTTCAAATTGATTCGAGTGAGATGAAATCCGAATCGAATCGAATCGACTTGAGTATATTTCTTCGAGTTAAATTAAAAAATGATGTTGGTGCTTTTTATTTTTATGTAATTTTAAAAAAAATATTTTTCTTTAAATTTTTTAAAAATGATTATACAAAGAAAAATTGAAGTGAACAAATAAAAGCAACAAATGAAAAATAAAATAGAAATTTGATTTTTGGGGGTAAAATGGGAGAAATCAAAGTTTTTTTTAGGGGGGATTTTGATTTTGGGGAGTAAAAGGGGAGGGAAAGTAACAACTTTTGGAGATAAGGGGGATAAAAAATTTGTGGGGATTTAATTTTTGGGGTAAATCGGGGATTGAGGTGGGGTAGTTTAATATTCGGTTTATTCGAATTCGAAAGCTCAAGTCAATTTGAACTCGAAATTCAAAAAAAATAATTCAACTTGACTCGATTAACTCAATTAATTCGATTAACTCGATTCGAATAATTTGAAATTCAAATTTTTTTTAATTTTTTCGAGTCGAATTGAATTTTGCTCACCCATACTTGACAGTATCAAGTTTTACTGTTAAAAAAAAGGATATGGATCTTTTTAAATTTTTAAAAGAAAATACTTATAATTTACATAAATATGACATATAATACAAGCAATAAATAAAACACTACAATCTAATGCATAAATATTACTATCTATAAAAAAAAAAAGCTCAAATAAAAAAAAATGACAAATTGGTAGTAACCGCAATACTATAAGAATCCAAAAACATTTAGAGATGCATCACTGATCAACTTCTGATAATTGTGTCTTAGCTCCCCATCACCAGACTACTATAATAGCCCGGTTCTAGTAAAACTAGAACAGTGGTTTCGGGACTACAATTCTGATGAGTAAATTAATATATTATTATTTTAATGTTTATGGTATGTTAGTAGGGTTGTATAAAAATTTCGTTAAGAAATTTTGACGTTTGCATGGTTAATTAAGTGAAAAGGACTAAATCGTAAAAGGTGTAAAAGTAGAAGGTAGCGATATCAAATAGCTATGAAAATTTAATGTAAGAGGACTTAGATGGTAAATAGACCATTTATATAGTTAGTGGATATTCAAGGATTGGTTTTATTGAAATTATGAATGTTTTTAAAGGGTAAAATAGTAAATAAAGATAAATTTTAATAAGTAAAAAGTGTCATCTTCTTCAAATTGTTTCTTCTTCAACCGATTCTTCTAGGGGGAGAATATCTAGGGTTTGAATAGTTCATTTTTACTTGCATGGTATGTATTTTTGTAACACCCTAAACTCGGTTTAGAAGTTATAGCCGAATCTGGGAGTGTTACGAAGAAATTTAGAAATTCTTCTTTTCTTTTAAAACATTGTACCTTTTTACTTTAAAGAATATGTCTTTATATTCATTATTAAAACCATCAATTGTTTACTCTTTCAAGTAAAACGATAATTTGCAGCGGAAGTTTTTCAGAAGTCGGTATATCTTGAAAACCTAATTTGTATTTTCAAACCTCTGATTGCGTAAAACCGTTGTTTTGTTGAGCATCGCATGAATCTTAATCAAATCTAAAAGTCAAAAACTAAAAGAAAACAAAAATTTCAGAGAGTCCTATATTTACAAAACTCTCGAGAAAAACTAGAAAATTAAATAAACTATTAGGTAAAACAGTTCACGGACTAGTGGTCACCACTGAGCCTTCGTCACTCCGACTCGCTTATGCCTGAGGATTACCTAACCATAATAGACAAAAAGATATGAGTTTTCAAAAACTCAGTGTGTAACTCAACGGAAACATACATACATGTAAATTCAGATTTCTCACATAACAGAACAGATACAGACCTAAGTCCTTAACATAATCAGATTATAACAGAATCATGCAAATATGCAAAGTCCTAACCCTATCCTCTACACACTAGCTCCTACCATCCCAAAACACCACGTGGGGTATAAAGCACCCACCCATCCCTACACACCACATAGTGTCCACACGTCACTTATCAAAATAAATCACAGCCATACTGCTAGTATATTGTCAAAATGTCGCCTCACAGAATACTTCTTCCACTTATACATGTCCCACAGATATAGATAACAGATCAATAGATATACCAGAATTAACATGACTCGCATGTTCAAATACAAGTATGTTTGTACAGAACAGTTGGATCATACATATTGTACTTCTTAGTACTCAAACCAATCTATCAGAATAGCAGATTTCATGTATTAGGGTTTGTTTTGCCCTTATCGACCCTACGGAAGGCCTACAATTGGTCAGAACAACGTGTGCGACCCTAGGGAAAAATACTAAAATTTGGGCCCATACACTCAAATTGGCCCTACCCGTGTCACCCACATGGCTTGGCCCACGGCCCACACGCCCAAATCAGCGTAGGCCGTGTGACCCACACGGCCACACACTCACCCATCACACGGCCGTGCTGGGCACACGATTGTGTGATGTCGACAGGCTAGTTTTTTGGTTTTCGCCGAACGATGTTTTCTCACATTTTTATTATACACCTAATTCAATTGTCATGCAAAAGCAATCTCAAGACCATCGAAACCTAAAAACAGCATTACAACGCCCCAATTTTAGTAAAATTTACGAAAATTACCCATGAAACCATTCCAAGTGTCAATGCATTTGCACACTTACCGACAATGAACCGAAAACACCCTGCACTCAATTCACTGGAGAAACACCAATTGCGTTTTTCCTTTCCCCTAAACAAGAATTGACGAGAATCCCAAAAAACACTAACTAAGAAGAAGTAAAACCACACCTACCCAAACTTATCGAAACGAACGAAATAGAGATTTGCACAAAAGATGATGCCGAATGATAAAAGGGTAACCCCCAATTTTTAGTTTGAAACGCAAGAGGAGAGGAAGAAGAAAAAGAAAGGAAATTGTGCAGAAAAGGAAAAAAGAGCAAAAAACTAATGTGAAATCAAGAAGGGATTTTTTTTTTTAGAAAACAAAATTAATTAATTAAAATTTGAAAAAAAAAACTAAAATCCCCTATTAACTCCCCCACTAACAACACAATCCCACCAAATTCGACACCTCAATCCACATCTAACTACCTCAGAATTTTAACTCCACTGAACCTCTGTCAGACAACTAAAGCAAAAATTATCATCCACGGTTACACGAGGATTCGAATATGAAACCTTAAGGTAAGCTAACACCTTACCACTTGAACCAGCAGGCTTATTCTGATATGGTTTGACTAGAAATAAAATATAAGCCAAACTGCCCAGGAATAGGCTAGGATTAAAAATAGCATATTTTCCAAAAGTAGGACTTGAACTTAAGACCTCAAACACACAATCAGAACATTTAGCCACTGAAGCAGATACACATTTGTGACAAATATCACCAAAAACAAAGTTAAATAAATCCAGGCATTACAATTTCGATTCCGTTTTTAATGATTTTTATGTTTTTGGGATCATTGTAGCTTAATCTAGCTAGCCTAGGACTAATTTGCAAAACTGTTAAAGGTTTAGGTTTTTGCCATTAACATGTTTGGATGATTTTTGAAGTTTAATGAAAGATTATGAGTCCTTGTTGATAAATAAACAAGTTTTGGAAAGTGATTTTTGATGAAATTGTTATTTAAGGACTTATTTGTAAAAATGATAAAAGTATATAGTGAAATTGTGAAATGATTGTTTGTATGTGTTGGTAGATGTCCCTAGTGCATTCGGCTAGCATGAAATGTAGATGAAATTGCTTAAGTTTCAATTTACGAGCTTAAGGACTAAGTTGTAAATAAGTTAAAATATTAGGGGCAAAAGTGTAATCTTTCAAAAGTATAAATTTTGGACTGAATTGAATAGTATGAGTATTAAATAGATTGAATTTGCTTATATAGATCAAGATAAACCTCGTACAGATCTAGATCGAGGAAAAGCTAAAGCCTCGGATTAGTTGATCTTATTTTGAAGGTCTTTGTAATCAAAGTAAGTTCGTATGTTAAATAATGTTTTAATGTTATTTTGATTCAAATGTCATTGTGCTACTTATCATATAAATAAATGGTGGAAATCCAACGATGTTACAACGATCATCGGGCTCCGTTTTAACCTTAGGAATATATAAGATACAAATGACATGTCATTAGGGTTACCATGTTTCGGGTGCTGGTCTTGAATGTCCTACCAATCGCTGAGGTCCTGCATTTGTTGCAGATGCTCGTCAGCTTGTGTGAACGGTATTGCATAGCTTACATTCCAACCGTCAGCTTGTGTGAGCAGACCCATTCTACAGCTCGTATGAGCTATGATGTAAAGGAAAAGGAAAAAGAAAAGGAAATGTTATGACCATATGTTTTGCACACTTTGTGTGAGCTTTCCCGTGCATCTGATGTTATTCTAAATGGTTCAACGGGCATGAAAAGGGAATGAATGATAAGTATTCAAATGACTTATGTCATGAAAACTATGAATAGGAATGGAAATGAAATGTTTAATGAAAGTATGTCTATGTTCATGAATTTGATGATTTCAAGTGATGTTGTTCATGTATAATGACTTATCTTATGTTAATTCAAGTGATTTATGAATTGATGCACTAACATGTGTTGTTGATGATGCTTAGGCTTGTGCCAAGCTTGTGGTTGAATTGTATCATGTTTAAATTATAAAGTTATGCATTGAAATGGTGAGTTATGTTCATGATTTACGACCTTACTAAGCATTATATGCTTTCATAGTTTTCTTTCCTATTTTTTTTATAGATTATCAAAAGCTCGATCGGTTCGGAAGATCCTCGGAGACCTATCACACTATCTAGTAATTATATTGGTAGATTTTGATGATTTGGCCAAGGTTACAAGGGCATGTATAGGTGAATTTGTGTTTGATGACTAGTTGATATGTTTGGCATGTAAATGTTACTTTGGATTATGATACTTTTGGTGCCTTGTGGTTGGGTGTTAATATGGTTAAGTTGATGCATTTTTCAATGGCCAAATTGGTAAGTGATGATATAGTTGCAATATGGTCAAGTTATGTTATGTTTTGAGATGGAAATGAACTAGTTGAGTATGAACGAAATATGGTCAATTATGCATATGGTTAGGTATGTTTGATTGATTGTTATTGAGGTGCCTTATTAGCATATTGGTTGGATGGATTAATAGTCTAGTGAATTGGTCATATTATGTATGTTTTGGTGCTTTGGTTATGACTGCAAATTGCTTGTAGGTACATGTTTGGAATAGGTGGTGGAAATCGCTTGATTTTGGAAAATTTCATGTCCACATGACCTAAGACACGAGCGTGTGTCTCAGCCATGTGTGATACATAGCCATGCGACACGACCATGTGCCCCTTGTAGGTTTCAAAGGCATCCAAGTCATGTAGTTACACAACCTAGCACACGGCTTGACACAAGAGCGTGTGAGGCCATTTCAAGTGTTACACAGCCTGACACACAAGCGTGTGGCTTGGCTGTGTGACCCAACTTAGAGAGTTACATAGGCACGGACACGGGTTGGGACACGACCGTGTGTCCCTATTTCAATTGTTACACGGCCTGAGACATGGGCATGTGTCTTAGCAGGCCACACAGCTGTGTGACCCCTGTAGTTCAATTGTTCTAACTTTTTCATAAATGTTCCAAATGTTTCTAATTTAGTCTCGAATCATTTCTAATGTGTTTCTAAGTCCTCGAGGGCTCGTTTAAGGGACGATATGCATGTATATGGATAACTTATGACATGTTTATGTTGAGGTTTGAAATGTATGTTTTAAAGTTATGATTTTATGGTAATGCTCTATAACCCTATTCTGGCGACGGATACGGGTTAGGGGTGTTACAACCATTTTTATAATGAACACTAATCAACTAAGAAACTGCTGGCAAAAGCCTCAAGAGACCTATCAAATTAGTGTTGCATAAAAAGTTAAAGTCTTAAATGGCCTATCCTCCTTAATCTAGGAGTCAGGAGCAAAGTCACAAGGTATGTGATTGGGGGCAAGATAAAACTAAAATATTTGGGAGGCCAAAGTTAAAAAAATTGTATTAAAATGGCTTAAATTAAATCTTAAACTTTTGAAAAAGGTCAAAAATACAATTGTTCCATTTAAATAACAGCTAAAAGGGATTAAATTGAATAATTGGCATTTGGGATGCATTATAATCATAATTATACCACTTAGTTAGGGGGTAAGATCATTGCCTCATTGGCTACACCCTTTCTTAAAGTCATATTTTGTGAACACCATCATAGTGTTATATCCCAACAAGGCCCTTCAAGAATGATTCTCAATAGATTTGGAAAAGCTCTTGCCTTGGCAAATTCATGTATATGCTAGTGTCATAAGGCTAGAACTTTAGTCTAGCAAACCGCATGCCTTAGGCGATTCCTTCACTTCAAATTCGTCTAAGTAAACCTAACTCTCATAAAGCGAGAATTCAAAAGGGAAATTCTCTAATGCACCAAAGTAAAGCGGAAGCAAATTCGAAAGAGAAAGAAGCCACAAAGGAACAAAAAACCCGCAAAAAAAAAGCGCACACCAAGTGTTTGAGTAAATGCTCTCAAATCTATTGAAAAATATGAATGGAGTGATAAAAAATGAGGGGAAAGGCCTTTATTTATTGTTGAGCTCTCCAGATCCGACAGTATAGACTGAATTACATCAACAACTGGATTAGTGTTTTCTACAAGATGAGAGTCATAAGGGATTTAAACTCTATACAACTTTATCCTTTAGGATTTACAATAATTACCCTTGTAACTCTAGTTTTATTAGAGTGTTTCATTAGGCCACTAAGGCTTCAAGTAGATGGGTTTCTCCATGTGTTCTACGAATCGAGCCAATTCAATTAGGTTAAGTGAGCCCCGTTTAATTAGTTGACCTCTATTGGACGTTCTGTGTAAATCTGTCACAAGATTTGATCTACGCCCATGACATTTTCCCCACCCATTCTCGCGATGCCTTCGTTGCGTGCTTGGAATGACACTGGTTTGACTAGTTTTCAAACTATTTGGATGCCTTAGCTGATTCTTGACTAGCTTCTTTGTCGATTAGTTTTGACCCTTGAAAAATTTGTCTTGGCTTTTGTCGTTTCCTAACTCGAACCATTCCTCCCCTTAGTACATTTTGTTTGCAGAAGCTCGTCGTTTTTGCTTGCCCATATTATGACTTTCCTCGACCGGGATCCCCTTTATCTGCACAAATAAGATTTGGGACCTCTACATTAAAGATTGGGTTAAGCTTGAGTATTCCTGCCAACTTTGGTTTGTAAGCCCTTTGGCTTACTTGCTTCAGAACTTTGAAAGGACCCTCGTGCCTTTGCCAAGCCAATAGTAAGTCATTATGAAAAAAAACTAGGAAAATGTTTGAGATATACCTCACTTATTGCATTTTCTTGTTTTAACCGCCAAGATTGCATCACTACTTTTCCCGCAAAGTCTAATGCACAACTCACTTCTCTCATAGGTGGTAGCCTCACTGATAACTCAACAAGCTTTATATCAGTTTTCCTCCCCTTTAGCATTTCTAAGAGGGTCTTTGTAACACTCTGATCTACCAACTCAATTTTCTTACCACAATGAACATCCTTGACTAGTTGGATTGCCGAAAATACCTTGCTTCCTCCCACCTCTCGCGTCTTGAATCATCGACACAAATACATTGTTGTTGTCGAGTATCCAAGATACATATACAATAGACAAAAGAAACCAATAAAACATTAATATTGTCAAGGAAATTCAAGCCAAGAACAAAGTCATAATTGTTGGGAAATATGCCCATATTATAGTAAACATATAATTGTTTTCTATTTATTTAAGGGATGAATAAATAAATAAAGTTAATTTCACATTTCACTATTATGTCTTTTGTATTTTAATCTTTTATATTTTGCATACATAGAGAAATTGTGACAAGCAAATATTAGCTTATTGATTGTCTAAGTTCAAACTGAAGATAAGTGGCATTGTAAGAACGTTTACATTGGGAGAAAGACAACCTACTTCAGTAGATAATCTAAGTAAGTTCGTAATCCCATAAAAGAATCGAAGTGAGTATTTGATTCAAATACTAATATGGATTATTATGTAGTCTACCATTTCAATTAGGGAGATGGCTAGTCTTGGCTACCGGAGCAGTTGACTCCACGAGTAGAGACATAGATGTATTCATTGGTAGAATGATACATTGGACTGGACCTAAGATGAATAAATTCTGAATCTGTTTGTGAATTAATTCACTTGTGACATTCATGGTGTGATTTGCCTAAATTCTGATTTAGTCACTGACCATGCGTATGCAACTTATGTGCTTTGATATAAGTGGAGGCTTATGTTCTAAAGGTGATCGAACCAGCCCATAGCTGGTATGTTGGGTACATGACTTGTGTATGGCATGGCTTTACTGGAAACAGTGGAATTCATAGCTTAATTAAAGAGTTAATGATATCCTCTCATCGGCATTGTGTAGATTGATAAATATGGAATGTTGCCACGGGTTGCTTATTCTCGAATGAGCAATTTATCACAGTCATTTATTGACAATGATCATATTAATCATTAAGAAGACACAATGGTGACAATGTGATAAAATAGGATTGTATTGAGTGAATGAATTTAACTCAAATAAATCAAGGATATCATATGAGGGTAACACATGTAACACCCCTAACCTATATCCGTCGTCGGAACAGGGTTACGGAGCATTACCGGAGTTTACAGATCAAGTACAAACATTTCATATCATTTTTAATTTATATCAGAAATCAATCATAAACAATCATATTGTCCCTTATATGAGCCATCGAGGCCCAAAATATGTAATAGAAGTCGAGACTAATCTGGGTACTCAAAGAATTTTTTGCAAAACTTCAAAATTTTTCCTAGGTGCAGGGTACACACACTCATGTGGTCAAGCCGTGTGAGCCAATAAACACACCCGTGTCACAGGCTGTATGTGCATTCAAAGTAGGGCACACGACTGTGTCCTAGCTCGTGTTAATACCCATGTAACTCTCTGACTTGGGTCACACGGCTAAGTCACATGCCCGTGTGCTAAGCCATGTGAAAGTGTAGGGGTCACACGGCCAAGCCACATCCCCTTGTGCCAGGCCGTGTGATCAATTCTGAGCATTCTATTTTGAAATTTTAAAGATGCAGGGGACACACGACCAAACCACACGCCCATGTACTAGGCTATGTGTCATACACGGCTGAGATACACGCTCGTGTCTCTGCTTGTGTGGGAGAAATAAGGTCATTTCTAAGCCATATTTCTCTCCCATTTGGTTTTCCACCTGAATTAACATTTTAAAACATCCAATAACCAATCCAAGACATTTAAACTAAACCAAAACCAAGTTATAATCATGTCATATACCTTATTTCTCAACATTCAAATTTACCATATTAATCAAGACATCTATTTGTTTACTTATACCAACTATACTATCTTATCTCATACATCAATATGCTTATAACTTATCCATCACTCAACCACATCAAACACAACAAACATAAAGAAGCCACACACATATATATACATAACAAAAGTATGTCCAACTCAAGCCATTCAATGGCTATTTATATCCAAAACACATATTTGTCATCAATGACCCATTTGTAGCTATACATGCCATTATACCAAAATCTAGTTCTTTACATATACCAAAATAAGTCGAAGGATAGTGTGATGATACTCCAACTAGCTTCCAACCACTTCGAGCTTTCGAATTACTATAAAACAGAAAAAATAATTCAGGGTAAGCATATTATGCTTAGTAAGTTCGTATAACGGGAAATTAACTTACCATTCATTTTCATTTAAAGTAAGCATGCAAAATTCATCCAAAGAAAATTGGCAATTTCCCTAAACACATATAATCTCAAGAAACATGTTAGTCATGTAACTCATGTGACTATCAAGAAACAAGAATGAGCTCATCGTGTAACAAATTTTCATGTACATATGTTTTCCTTATCATATGTTCATATAACATATACATTTCCATAATATTTTATCTCAAATTCAGATTATCATATGTCAGAAACTTTGCCCTGTTGAATTTATTAGAAATATCGATGGATACACAGGTAGTAAACTTGAAGTGTACAAATTATAATCCATCAATTCATATTCAGGAGTACTCCTTAGAGCACATAATCTGGAAGCCCTCTCTTGAGCCATATAATAGGAAGCTCATGTGAGCTATATAACGGGAAGCTTATCCGGGCTATATAACAGAAAACTCATAAGAGCCATAATCGGGAAGCTCATACTGGCCATTAACGGTTAGCTCCAAAGAGCCATTAAACAAGAAGCTCCGGATAGCCATGTATCCAGAAGTTCAAGCAAGCCATATCGGGAAGCTCTTGAGAGCCATTAATTAGGAAGCTCACAAAGAGCCTTTAATCGGGAAGCTCACGAAGAGCCATATATATCGGGATGCTCATAAGAGCTGTGGTATGTCTACAGCATATACAAAATCACAACCAATTGGGATGCTCCGAAGAGCTATTAAAGGGAAGCTCGCAAGAACTATATATCGGGAAGCTCGAGGGGGCTATTACAGGACGCTCTTTCGAGTTGTGGTGTGTCCGCAACATATGCAGGACCACAACCAATTCAGGAATCTTGTATCCATCGAATTTCATTTATTCAAACGAGACTTAACATTTATCGAGCTTTGTCAGATATGTAATCAATTTCATATACATGGTACACAATTCATATATATATATACAACATTCAATTCAAACATATAAATGTACACAATGTAATTACACGAACTTACCTTGACAAGTGTTTGTTGATTTGTTGTCTACTAGGCCGGCACTTTCTCTTTTCCTCGATCTAATTCCGTATTTTGTCTATCCGGATCTATATGAGTAAATTTAACTCAAATTATTACAATTCATATTCAATTCAATCCAATTTACATTTTAGGCAAATTTATTATTTTGCCCCTATACTTTTATTTAATTATGATTTCATCCCTAAGCTCGGAAAATGAAATTCATGCAAACTAACCCTTATTCCAAGCCTAGCTGATTTTTACATGTAACATTAACAGCCCATGTATTTCATAAAATTTATAATTTTTCAATAAATTTTACATCTTTACAATTTAGTCCCTAAATCATAATTTCATCAAAATTCACTTTACAAAAGTTGTTTATCTATCAACAACCTTTCATTTTCTACCATAAATTTCATAATTCATACATATTCGTCCATGGAAAAACCTTAGTACTTTGATAAATTTGTAAATTAATCCCTGAGATAGCTAAATTAAGCTATTACGATATCAGAAATATAAAAATGGCTAAAAATGGGACAAGAAAACATACCTAATTGAGTAAAATAAGCTTGCTAGAACTCAATACCCATAGCTAGGGTTTCCAAGGATTTTCATTTGGGAAAGATGATAATATGATTATATTTTCCTTTATTTTATTATTTATCGTCTTTCTAATTTTGTCATTTTCTTTATTTAATTTTCCATGGATGAATCATCATACTTATCTACTAACCTCTCTTAATGGTCTATTTACCATATAAGGGCCTCCACTTTTGAATTTCATAGCTATTTGATACCTATAGCTACTAGAACTCAACTTTTACATTTTATGCAAATTGGTCTTTTATCAAATTAGACTTGTAATCGGTAAAATTTTCTAAACGAAATTTTTATACGACATTCCTATCATAATGCAGACCACCCAATAATATTAAAATAATTTTCCTTACGGACTCAGATTTGTAGTCCCGAAATCACTGTTCCGATTTCACTAAAAATGGCTTGTTACAACACACACATGACGGGGTTATTAGATAAAATAGTTGGATGAATTACTTTCGTAAAAAGTATACACTAATGAGTTTTCAATCTTGGTACTTCTTGTGGACTGACTCCATGATTAAGTAAATTGTAAGTTATCGGAATGATGCTTTTGGACATAATTGCAATTACTAGAGCCTAATTGTATATGTCTAATTGGTCCCTCCGCTAGCTCAACAAAAGCTCGATTAGACTGCATTTGAATCAGAAGAAAATTTTACGAGTTTGGAAATAATTTAATTGAGTCGATTTATTTGACGTGGAATTAAATTATGTGGTTGTGAGAATTGTTCAATTAGAGAATTTGATTAAAGAATTCTCTTAGAAAATTAATTTAGAAAATCTAAGTGATTTTTAGGAAAATTAATTTTGATCAAGTAAAATTAAATTAATCAAATTAATTGAAATTAATATGATATTTTTGGAAATTAATTTTCAAGTCAGACAATTGGCTCAATTGATAATTGAACTTGAAAATTGGAACTAAGATCGTAAATTTGGTATGGGAGCCTAAAACCGAGACTAAGACCCAAAAACTAGTCAAATTAGGTTGTGTATGTGAAACCGGCCTGATGGTCCAACCGGTGGCTAGATTAGATTGGTTGGGTGATCACCGACTCGGACCGAACTGACAGTAATCGAACTTGCTTGGGATGCCGTAAAGGTGTCACACCTGCATCACTGGACAGGGCGGTGTCGGTGGCTACAACGACGACGTTTCAGTGGCCAGCGGTGGTTGATCTTCGGTGGTTGAGTAGTGGAATAGTTACACTCCTTCTGGGACTTTACCAGATAATTTGATTTTTGATTATCTATTCCAAAAATAATAATATTTTAATAGTTTAATATTAAATTTAATTGAATATTTATCTTAATAGTATTTTATTAATTTAATATTAATGTAATTATCTTAATATCAAATTTTAAATTTAATTTAATGTTTATCTTGTAGATAAATATTCTGTTATTTTAATAAGATTTAATATTAAATTTAATCTAATATTTATTATTATACTAATTTAATATTCAAGTTATTAAGTTTAATCATAGTTGAGCTCCCTAAACTCTTCTTATATAAAGAGAGTCTTGGGTCATTATTTTACACATACTTAAATTCAAAAGAAAGTTGTAAGGAGAAAATTCTCTAAAGATATTATTTCAGAAAATTTCTAGAGATATTTTTCTGATTTACAACTTGACCCAAAAGTTTAGAGAAAATTTGAAACTACTCCATCGGTAATTTTTGTGAATTTTTTTTTGATTCAAAGCGAGCCCACACTCGGTAGACGTGAACTTGAGGATAGCGAAGAAGACTACTCAGTTGAAGCACTCATCATAGATAAATTGAAAAGGTACAATTTTGATTAAGTGTTTATTACTTCAGATATCACAACCAAGATCTTGTTTTGAAAAAAATATTTAAAACTATGTTTTCCCTAATTTTATTTTTCGCTACGTTTTCGAAACTCGTTTTTCCAACGGTAATCATCAAATGAATTACCTCGAAGTCTTCCTTGCCTTTCTATTGACCAATCTGTAGCTAAACTCATTGTACTGCTCCCACAGTTGAGACCTCTTTGGAAATTACAGTCTTGATCTTCTTGGTCGATTTTCTAACCAAGAGACTAAGTTTATCCATGGCTTTCTCTGATATGAACAAGTTTGATTCCCTCGTATCAACAAGAGCACTCTTTTTACGACCTACGATATCGATGTTCACAAACATCAACCCTTTTTACCTGTGATCCCTCTTCACTCTTCTAGAATTGAGTATCATTGACCCAAGCTTTAAGTTCTCACTCTCTGGCTCCCCTTCAACTTCTTTACTGATCACGGATATCTTGGATCGTTCTAGACAGTCACACATCTTATATGGGCCACAACATAAGAAACACTCCACTAGCTTCTTTCCATTCTCCCTAACCTTATTAACTTTTGCAGAACTCGACGAACCAAGACTCATTGATGTTTTGTCCAGCTCATCATCCCTTTTGATGTCAAAAAACACAGATCGTTTCAGACAATGTCTTACCATATGTAGATTGCCATAAAGGAATTATTTCAACGACTTGTTCGATTTTTTGTTGGGTTTTTGCTTTCCATTATGTGGTTTCACGTTACCACTATTGTCGTCGCTATTCTTAATTTGTCATTCTTCATCTTCCTCACCATTTCCCTTATCTTTGGGCTTGAAAGACTCAAACTTGTCTTTTCTCAGAACAAGCTCGATTAAGGATTCTGCCACGATCATGGCTGTCGACAATTTTGGGACCCTTTGACGCTCCAAGTCTTATTTAACCCATCTATGAAGAAGAAAAATATCTCATTTTCACTCAGATTTGTGATTTAGAGCATCAATTCACTGAATTCCTTCATATACTCCCTAATTGTGTATTGTTGCAAGAATCAAAGAAACTTAGTTTGAGCCTCTTTCTTAGCATATTATAGGTAAAATTATTCCTTGAACTCTTTCTAGAACTCCTCCCAAGTCTTAATTTTGATTTCACCTCGCTTCTCATCTGTGGACCTACAACGCCACCACAAAAGAGCAACATCAATAAAATACATGGAAACAATATTTACCTTAGCATCATCATCCTTCATGCCCATGGCACGGAATTATATTTCAATTTCCTACAAGTTGTCTACTTCCCTCACGGACCTTGCCCCTTTAAACTTCTCTGGTTTAGGAACATCAATCTTATGGCTCAGTGTCAGACCTAACACCCATTTACCCACAACCACTCTGCAAACAACAAGCTCTACTTCGAGCTCCTCAATTTTTGTGTTCAAAGTCATCATTATGGCTTCATTTTCTTCCTTCATAGCTATCATCCCTATTTCGAGAGCATCATTCTTTTTCGTTAGCTTACCCAAAATAGTATTAAAGAGCACTTGTAACGCATCCATATTGGAATTAAAAGCCTCCGTCATATATTCCTTGAACTGCTCTTTCATCGGGTCTAACTCATCAATGTCTCCCTCTACTACCTCGAGTGTTTCCTTCACTTCACCCATGGATTTATCAATATAGATTACACGACTTTCGAAATCCAATAACATATCTCTCGATCTGCTGTTTTTTCTGTTCTTCCTAGCATGAGTTTCCATTGTGACATTTTTCTTGTCTACTCTTTTTGTCATATCAACTAACACGTTCAAACACTAGCTCTACTACCAACTATCATAGGGTTAGAATTTTAGTCTGGAAAATAGTATAGCCTTAGGTGATCCTTTTTGCTTCAAATTCGCCTAAGTCAGCCTAACTCTCGAAAAGTGAAAATTCACAAGGAAAATTCTCCAAGGCACCAAAGCAAAGAGAAAGCAAACTTGAAAGAGAAATAAGCCACGAACAAATAGAAAAGCCATATAAAAATAGTGCACACCAAGTGTTTGAGTAAATGCTCTCAAATATATTCAAAACTATGAATGAAATGATTACCAATGAGGGGGAATGTCTCTATTTGTAGTTGAGCTCCACTAAGTTCAATGATATAGATTGAATTACATCAACGAATGTGATCAATGTCTATCTAAAATATGAGAGTCCTAATGGATTTAAACTTTATACATCTTTATCCCTTAAGATTTACAATAATTACCTTGGTAATTCTAGTTTCACTAGAGTGTTTCATTGGGCCACCAAGGCTTCAAGTAGATGAGTTTCTCCATGTGTTCCACGAATTGAGCCAGTTTGAGTGATTTAAATTAGCCTCATTTAATCAGTTGACCTCCATGTAATGCTTTGGGTGAATTCATAACAAGTTTTGATTTGTGACTTGTGACACTAAAACATGATTAGAAGCAAAAAAACTAAAAAAAACTAAAACCACCACCACTTCCAAAGAAAACAAAGCAAACAAGAATCAACAAAAATTTTAGGGGAAATAGAGTGGACTAAAACTAAGAATAACATTGCTTTCAGTGAAAAAGAAGTTCACTAAAGCTAAAACACCATTACTTTCGGTAAAAAACAAAGTGGACTGTTATTTATACTAGAAATTCTTTCATATTGGTATACGTATAGAAACTATGTATTTAAAGCACGAATGTTAATTTAAAAATAATAAATAATAAACAATAAATAATAAAATTTATGGTTTGAAACTAATTAATAAAAACATATAAATTATTTATGATATTAAAATTGAAAAAGAGAAAGATTAAATTGCGAGTAAAATGAAGTTTAAACATGTATATATTTCATATTAAGAATGCATTAAATTGTTTATCATTGTGTGGTCATCAATCTTGAGTTTATGTCGAGTTGATTAACGACACCAACTCAATTAACAACATTATCAATACTAGAAGGTAATAGAGTATGCATACAAGTAAAATGTAAATATTATATCAAAATAAATATTTAATTTAGTGGTGAAGTTATATTTTATTGATGTAAATAGTATGGGTTTAAATCTCACCATATGTAAGTTTTTTATTGACCTTTTCGGGAAAAAAACTAAATTACCCTCTAATAATATGACTTATTTTAATTATGAAATGATATTTTTGTACTTTTTCTAACCGAATTGATACACTGGTGACACTAAATAAAATAACAATTTAACTAATAGTATGAATGCAAAATTAAGTTGTAAAAACAATTGATAACAACATAAAAAGCTATTATAAAAACAATCCCTATAAGTTCCCCAACTTGGCCTAGATGTTAGACTCGAATTTGAAAGACTACATCAACCACCGAGATGGCCTAATAGGGTTATCGTAATTTTTAAAAATAGTTGATTTAAAACATTTATTTAGTTTAATAGAAAACTTAGTTTAGAGTCAATTCATTATTGCTTAACTTTTTAATTATCTTTTAACTGCGGAAAAAATAATATTTATTTGGGTTTTTAATAAAAACTAGGGTTCAATTAATAGTAATAATTTAATGTCCTAATTAAAATCAAAATTAAATGTCATGCAACAATTAAAACATTTGGAGTCTTAAATCTCATGCCACTGATCAAATAAAACATCACAATCTTTGAATAATAAAATAAACAAAAGATTAAGCCTAAAATAATTGAAGATAAAATGGATTGTGCCGAGACCCTCTAGATATTGTGTTCGCGCCCTAACCTGATGGGTTATCTATAAGGAGGGAGTGAGCTTTGACACTTAGTGTGAGTCTATTGTAACAAACTCAATGCGACACTCATTAGGACACATTTATTAACATTGCATAGAATAATCAAATATAGCGATTCAGTTCATAATATCGATTTTTCAAATGCAACTATCTCTGATATATTAGAAATCACAATAACTATTTTCAAGATAATCAAATCATTAGAATTGTCACAATAATCATCTTTCATACATGTTTAGACATATGTATATTGATTCACGCATATGTATCATAACATAATTTTTAGATTTGTATGCACATGTTTTAAATGATGTCATACAGTTTTGGGTTTTAAATAGAATAATTCCTACCCCACCGTTACACACCACAGTAGGAGTTCCCAGAACTCCTTACGCCATATTGTGGATAAACCACTACTGGTTCACAGATAACAACTGTTACATTGGCTGTGGACACACAACAAGTCCTCGATATTGGAATTCGCATTTGGCTATGGGTTTAAACAAAAGTCTTGCAAATAAAACCTGTTTTTTGCCTGTAGATTTTATAGCTTAAACCTGCCGTTGGAATCAGTCTTTGGTTGTGGATTCACAGCAGTACCCACAGATGGAATTTTCCATTTGGCTGTGAAAACACAACAATTTATAGATAAGAACTGTTGCACGACTATTCTCTAAACTTGCCATCTCTCTTGCAAATATACTGCTTGATCTTCCTCCGTTCATAACAACTCAACCCATGCAATGCATTAAGGCATATTAAATAATCTAATTCATGGCCAATCAGTACCAATTCAAGCTATTTATGTATTTAGTATGAATAATAATATAGGCATGTCATTCATACAATCGTAAGTATATATATACAAAGGTAATATATACTATTCATTATTCATAAATATAAATAAATACCACATTAAATCGATCAATCATGGATTCTAGCATGTCTCATATCATCAGGGACCTATTTGCATAATTTAATTCACTAAAAATAATTTGGAACCTATTCAGGGATTAATCTGACTAAAACATAAAATTTTAGGTCAAAACTATAATTTCTAAGTTACAGGGGACACATGGCCGTGTGACTAGATAGTGTGGAAAAGCCTTGGATCGTGAGGAAGGGGTACACAACTATGTGGCTAGGTCGTGTGAAAATTGCAAAATCAACTTACAAGACACGACCGTATGGCAAGCCGTGTGGGGGGTCCTAAGCCATGTGAAAGTCGAACATCCTAGATTTTCAGGGGTGGCATTGTCGTGTATGGGGCTGTGTAGTCCACATGGGCGGCTCACACGCCCGTATGGTCTGGGCTAGGTTCGATTTTGCCTCGATTTTCTCATAAAAGAATACACACCTGACGTTCAGGGTTTCGTACGATGATCCTCACATCCAAGTCTGGCTCGAGACACCTACAATGGGTCTTTCGATTGAAAAATATGCAAGAATTAATATCGAAGTTCAAGATTTATCAAAATTATCAAGATTTTTTGGAAAACTTGTAAAAGATTTTAAATTGGTTTGAAATATTGTTAAGAGCGGTGTTATTGAAGAATTCTAGGGTTCCACAAATTAGAAACAAGAATGCTTACTGATCTTGGCACGTTAGAAACGAGATTGATGACGTTACGATAAATCGATACGAGGAACAGATTAAAGGAGACTCAATTTCAAACTCGGGATCAAATTAAAATTTCCAGCAAAAAAAGATGAAGATTTTATGAAAAGGAAATGATGGAATAACAAAAAAGGATGTATTTAAATAAGAGAAAAGAGAAATTTTAATTAGGGTTGAAAAGAAGTAAAAATCCATATGTAATTAGGAAAATGGATTAAATAGTTAGGGCTTCAGAAATTTAAGGGGTTGATTGGTAAAATACCCATTTTTTTACATTAAAAAAAAGAGAAATCGATACGAGGAAAAAGTTAAACGGGACTTGGTTTCAAACTCGGGATCAAATTAAAATTTTCAACAAAAGAAGATGAAGATTTTTTTATGAAAAGGAAATGAGCGAATAACGAAAAAAGATGTATTTAAAGAAGAGAAAAGAGAAATTCTAATTTGGGTTGAAAAGTAGTAGAAATCCATATGTAATTAGGAAAATGGATTAAATATTAGGGTTTAAGAAATTTAAGGGGTTGAATGGTAAAATTACCCTTTTTGCTGACATTGAAAAAAAAATAAGAGAAATCAGTACGAGAAATGGAGTGAACGGGACTCGGTTTCAAACTCGGGATCAAATTAAAATTTCCAGCAAAATAAGATGAAGATTTTTATGAAAAAGAAATGAGGGAATAATAGAAAAAAAAATGTTTTAAAGAAGAGAAGAGAAATTCTAATTAGGGTTGAAAACAAGTAGAAATGCACATGTAATTAGGAAAATGAATTAAATAGTTAGAGTTTAAAAAATTTTAAGGGGCTAAATGGTAAAATACTCCTTTTTGCTGACATTGAAAAATAAAAAATAGGGGAGTAGTTTTAGTGTGAATCAAAAATAGACACAATGAGGAAATTAGAAGCCTTCCCACTTAAAGTGTTGCCCATCCTTAGTTATTTTCTACCACATTTAATATATGTACTAATTTGTGTTTGTTTCATAGTTGTTGGAAAATAAAAGAGGAAAAATGAAAAGAGTAGGTATTGAACCTTGGCTCTCTAGAGAGTTTACCCTAGACTAAGGCTTTTTTCTTAAATGTTTTATTAATTCTAACCTTATGATTTTTAGTGTGTTACAATCTCATTAAGAATATTTCATTTACAAAACTATTTAAAACACTTAGAGAGAATTGAAAAAGAAAAGTTTTGAAAGAATATGTTATTAACATGGTATGCAAATGTGATTTTTTTTTCATTTTTTTCTTTCTTTGATTTTAAACCTTTTCTTAAATCGAATGATTTTTTTGGTGAATTATAAGAGGAGGGTAAAGCCCTAATAGTAACGTGACTAGCACGACTCGAACCCAGACCACGCTTGGGACAATGAACACCCTGACTATTAGGTCAACACATGAGATTCAAATCGAATAATTTTGTTTTGTTTCAATCGGGGCTTTGCATTAGTTATTTTCTTCTTTTCTCATTCATTAAATTGTGTGGCTATATGTGACTTTTTTTAAAAATAAATTTTCATATCATCTAAAAACACAAAATCCATGACATTTTTTAAAAGGTAAAATAGAGATTGTCAATGCCAAAACTTTCCTTATTTAAGTTTTTTTATTAGTATAGAGATTAGTGGGTATTGAAATTAATAAAAATATTTGTTTCTAAAAATGAGCAAGGTAATAGGTGGAATACATAGAGATTAGTGATAATACTATGTTTCCGACAATTCAATTCCCATTATTGTTCTACTGCCTTTAACGGCTTAAATTGAATATGCGTGACTCTAAGTAATCCAGAGAAAGTTGGAACGGGAGTGATTATTCAGGACAATAATGGGGATTGGATTGCTGGAGCATATAAGCATATCCCATGTTCTGTGGCATTAAGAGATAGTCTTATGCTTGTAAGGGATAATAACGTCTCTCAAATTATTGTTGAATTTGATGCTTATTCAGTTACAAGCTTAATTCGTATTCACAAGTTGACTAACCCATTACTCCATACTCTGATACATGATTGCAGGACATTCCTTGATGGCTTTCATCAGTATCAATTGAAGCACAAGTTTAAGGAGGGTAATCGATATGCAGACATGCTCGTTAGGTTTGTAAAGCGGTTTTGTAAATCCCTTTTATGTGGATCTTTATCTTCTAGTTCTTTATTTTGCCCTAATTAGGGAGGCTGGCAGGGATTTTGGTATCTTTAAAATGGAAAATTTTGTACGTGTTGAGGTGCCTAGGATTATTATGTAGTGAGATATTTTTGTTTAGTAATGCTTTATGGTTCTTCTTGGTCAAAAAAAAAAAAAAAAAAAAAAAAAAAAAAAAAAAAAGGGAAAGAGAAAAAGAAAATAAAGTATAATCATCATTAATAATAAATTTATTTTATACTAATATTTTATATACTTTATAATTGATTTAATTTAATTAAATAAAAATTTATATCATTGTTTAAAAATTATTTTATATTAATATGATGATTAAATTTACATAAAAGTCTTTTTGACACATAATTATTTTGATATAAAATAAAATAATTGTTCAAATTTGATATAATATGAACCCAACAAACAACTTAAAACGTAGAGAGACATTAGAGAGACATTGTTACCATCCATGGAATAAATAACACACTTTTTGAACTTTTAGAAAACTTATATTTTTAAAAGTAATTAAATTTATTTGTATTTTTTAATTTTTAAAACTTTTTTAATTGTTTATATAATTTTTTTTTTTGAAAATTTAGTTCACCAAAAAAAAAACACATAGAATATACTTTCCACGATATCGTTTTATAACTAAAAGGTCCCCCTATTTACAAGGTTTTTTCTTTTTGAAAAGAAAAAAAGGAAAACCCTAAAAAAGAACTTATCTTGAATGTTGAGGAGGAGGAGGATAAGTTAAGGACAAGTCTAAAAGTTGTGTTGGACGGTTTCTGTCTGTAACTCTAAATCTACTTTCTCTACTTTTTAACTTCAAAACCCAAAAAAATGGTGATGGCATAAGTCGACTTCAAATCCAACGGTTCTTACATTAAAAACGGAACACCTCATATAAACATAATTGATGAAATCTTAATCAATTTCACAGTTTTCATAAAATATCTTAACCTCGTATCAAACAAAAGTCACTTCCTCAAAATCCTCACCTCCCTCCAAATTTTAACACACAAATCAATTCATCCAATATATTTTCAAATTTAAAAGATAATGTTATTATTATTGTATTAACTAATTTTTTTTAAAGATAACTGTAGATGCAACGTCATAACCATGGTAAAGTTAGAATTTTCTTTTCTGTAAAAATAAAATTTAAATATGATTAAAAAAAATATAATTAATATTAATTAATGCATCCATGTTTGTTGGTATTGAAGAAGACCAAAATAGAATTATAATCCAATGTCAGGTGTCCGTTGTGGAGGACCGGTTTCAAAAAAAAAAAAAAAAGAAGAAAGATAGCCGTTAGAAGGAGCGGTAAGAGCAATAAAACAACCCACGTACTTCAACTGTGTTCAAAACGTATGGAAAAAAAACATTGAGAAATGGGACACCAAAACATAAGAAAAGAAACTAGCCGTTAGGCTTAAAGAGCCTCTGCTCCCTTATTGCATTCATCAGACATTTTGTCTCCTATTTTTATTTTTATTTTTGTCCCAATACCAAAAGATTCTTCTTTCACAGATCTTCACGTGGTGTTTTCACAGTAAAAAAAAAAAAAAACCCACCTCTTGAAAACTCTTTTTCGTTTCTTTCTTCTACTACAAAACCCCTAACTTCACCTATTTCCCCTGTTTCATTCCTCCTCTATGCCTACCACCTTTGCTTAATAGTTCCCTCTCTTTCTTTCTTTCTTCTTCTTCTTCTTCAACTTCTTTCTTTGCCACTCATTCCTTACTGGCAATGCAAAAACAAGATTGTTACTCACATTATACAAAGGAGAAATGGAAGGGTATTTCTCTTTTTACCCACATTTTCTTTCTTGTTTGCTTCTTCATTCAACCGGTCTCAAGTGATAAGGGGGGTTGGGATGGTGTTGTTGTCACGGCAGCGGATTTCCATGCACTGCAAGCGTTTAAGCAAGAGCTAATTGATCCCAAAGGGTTCTTGAAAAGCTGGAACGATAGTGGCTATGGTGCTTGTTCTGGTGGTTGGGCTGGTATCAAGTGTGCTCGAGGTCAAGTCATTGTTATTCAACTTCCATGGAAAGGATTAGGTGGGAGAATCACTGAGAAAATTGGTCAACTTCAAGCTCTTCGTAAGCTTAGCCTCCATGATAATCTCATTGAAGGCTCTATCCCTCGTGCATTAGGCCTTATTCCTGATCTTAGAGGTGTTCAACTATTCAATAATAGGCTTTCAGGCTCGGTTCCTGCTACATTAGGTTCATGCCTTTTGCTTCAAACTCTTGACCTTAGTAATAATTCACTCACTGGGGTAATCCCTGAGAGTCTTGTGAACTCTACTAAGCTTTATAGGCTCAACCTTAGCTTCAATTCCTTTTCAGGATCGATCCCTGTTAGTTTCACTCGTTCTTCTTCTCTTATTTTTCTTGCCCTTCAACACAACCACCTTTCTGGTTCAATCCCAGATTCTTGGGGTTCAAATGCAACCCAAAAGAAAGGCTTTTGTCCACTTCGATACTTAACCCTTGACCATAACTTCCTCTCTGGAACCATTCCTGCCTCTTTGGGAATGTTGAGTGAGCTACAAGAAGTTTCTCTTAGCCACAATCAGATTACTGGACCCTTACCAAATGACTTAGCAAGGCTTTCTTGGCTTAGGAATCTAGACCTTTCTAACAATGCAATCAATGGAAGCTTGCCTGTTAGTCTCTCAAATCTTTCCTCTCTTGTTGCTTTAAATCTGCAAGGCAATGGTCTTGAAGACCAAATCCCAGAATCTATTTCCGGTTTGCATAACCTTTCTGTTCTTGTTTTGAAGAGAAACAAATTGAGTGGTCCAATTCCAGCATCTGTTGGGAACATTTCCAGTTTGACTCAACTTGATTTGTCAGAGAACAAGCTCAGTGGACAAATCCCATTTTCTCTTGCAAATCTTAAAGGTCTTAACACCTTAAATGTTTCATATAACAACCTCTCTGGTCCTGTTCCAGCTCCACTTTCCCAAAAGTTCAACTCAAGCTCTTTTGTGGGGAATATTGAGTTATGTGGATATAGTGGGTCATCTCCATGCCCTTCACCAGCACCTTCCCAAAACCTACCTTCATCACCCTCTGAGGAACCAAGACATAAACATGGAAAACTGAGTACCAAAGATATAATCCTAATTGCTGCAGGAGCCCTTCTTATAGTTCTCCTTGTTGTTTGCTTGATTTTGCTTTGCTTCTTGATCAGAAGGAGGGCTACATCAAAAGCCAAAGAGGGTCAAACAACAACCAGAGCTGCTACTGCTTCAGCAGCTGCAAGAGGTGAGAAGGGAACTCCACCTTCAGCTGGTGAAGTTGAAGCAGGTGGAGAAGCTGGGGGGAAACTAGTTCATTTTGATGGGCCCATGGTTTTCACTGCTGATGATCTTCTATGTGCCACTGCTGAGATTATGGGGAAAAGCACCTATGGGACTGTTTATAAGGCCACATTAGAGGATGGGAACCAGGTAGCAGTGAAGAGATTGAGAGAAAAGATCACCAAAGGTCAAAAAGAATTTGAAAGTGAGGTCAATGTGCTAGGCAAAATCCGGCACCCCAATCTTCTGGCTTTGAGAGCTTATTACTTAGGACCTAAAGGAGAGAAGCTTCTTGTTTTCGATTACATGCCTAAAGGGAGTCTTGCAACATTCCTTCATGGTAAGTAAAATTCAAACTAATAAACAATTTTTTGATTAATTAAGTATATATTGCAGTTTTCATCCAGCTAATGATGTGTTCTATTCCGGATTCTCGCGGTGGCAGCTCGAGGGCCTGAGACACCCATTGATTGGCCATCAAGGATGAGAATAGCAAAGGGTGTTACAAGAGGTCTGATGTACCTTCACACTCAAGAAAACATCATCCATGGGAACCTTACATCAAGCAATGTCTTACTTGATGAGGACACAAGTGCTAAAATATCAGATTTTGGCCTTTCTCGTCTAATGACAGCTGCTGCAAATGCAAATGTAATTGCGACCGCAGGAGCGTTAGGTTACCGAGCACCGGAGCTTTCGAAACTCAAGAAAGCCAACACAAAAACTGATGCCTATAGCCTTGGTGTTATCATATTAGAACTCCTAACAGGGAAATCCCCCGGAGAGGCAATGAATGGAGTGGATTTGCCACAATGGGTTGCCTCAATAGTTAAAGAAGAGTGGACAAATGAAGTGTTTGATCTCGAGTTAATGAGGGATGCATCTTCCATTGGTGATGAGTTGCTCAACACTTTGAAACTGGGTTTACATTGCGTGGACCCATCGCCATCGGCAAGACCCGAAGTTCATCAGGTTCTCCAGCAGCTAGAAGAGATTAGACCAGAGAGTGAGACACCTGCTAGCTCTGCACCTTCTGGTGATGATGGAGCTGGAGGAGTTCCTTCAACAAGCGAGTGAAAAAAGGGGGGTGTTCATGTATTAGGCCTAGGCACTAGAGAGCATTGATTCTTTTATTCTTACAAGAGATATCCTTAGATATTAATTTTGTGTGCTGTCTGTAAATATGTTTTTAATAGTTCCAGGTTGTTTGCCCCTTTGAATTGTTATGATGTAGTTCAGTTCCACTCCCTGGAAAGACTAGGCGATTTTGAAGTTGTCTGCATTTGATTCAGTTGAGAAATGATTGTTTTTCAATTCAAATCTTTGGCCACTTTGCATATGCAACAATGTCTTCTAGCAATTGATACTATCAGCCGAGCAAAAAGAAAAAGAAAGCAGTAACAACTTTGAATATCAACTTCAGATATCTTTTCCGGGAAAAACAGAAGAAAAAGAAAAAGTTCTGTGGCATATTTCCATACATTTTCAATAGTGGCCAACCTGTACTTGTTTCCATTTCTTACCAAACCTAATATATAGGCTTAAACCAAAATTGACTATTAAACTATAGTTCTGTTCCAATTTAGACAAACTCTTTTTTTTTTCAAAAATGTTTTAATTTTATTTTATTTAATTTTTCTCTCTCTCTCATTTTCATGGGTGAAATATAAAAAAAATGCCGTTTTCTTTTTAAATTATCGGATTAAGTCAAAAAAACAAAAACGCCTCTGGCTGAACGCGTTTTCAGTGGATTTGTAGGAAAATGCTTCTAGCTCCATAAGCTGGACACGTTTTCTTACCAATCCGCTAAAAATGCTTCCAGCTAAAAGTATTTTACATAATGGCTACCCGCACCCCAATGGTCAAAATCCCAGCAGCTCCCCCTACCCTTGACGATTATTTCAAAGGTCGTTTAACCCCCCTCCCAATGTCCCCCCCTTTTTTCTACACAAACCCCTAATTGTTATTCTTTTTCAATTCAATCTCAACTCAACTCTCTCTCACACATTCTCAATTCTCTCTCAGATCTCTTTTAAAGTTATCTAAATTCTCTCCTAATTCTCACTCAATTTTTATTCCTTTCTCAACTTTTTTTATTAAAATTGTATTAAAGTTCTTTTTTAAATTAATTTTGTATTACAATTAATTTTGTATTTATTAAAATTAGTAATGACAATCTCTAATTTGTTTGGATGGCAAGCACATTTTGATCGATTAATTGCAAATGGTAAAAAACTTTTTTATATTTAATCTAATTTAATTTAAATATTTTGTTGTTATACTGAAAATTTAATATTTTGTATTTTTTTATATATAGTAGGAAGATCGGATTTTGAAAATATATATTCGTAATCTACTCGTTCCTCCATCGTCTTTAATTGAACCATACATGAGAGGTGAGGGATTTTTGCACGTGGCCCGTATGGGTAGGGGGTGTAAACTGGACCCCATACTTGTAAGCATATTGGCGAAAAGATGGAGACCCGAGACGCACACATTCTATCTTCCATGCGACGAGTGCACTATCACACTCGAGGATGTGTAGTTATAGCTCGGGTTACCGGTGGATGGGCCGATAGTGAATGGGTTAGTTGTCGCAGCCAATTAAAGAGATGTATGCGAGCAACTTTTAGGGAGGGTTTCAAACACAATTTATGGAGCCCAAATAGATATGAATTGGTTGAAAAGAAATTTTGGTAGGCTCGATGCGGAATCTAGTGAAGTTGAAAGAGAATAATACTCTCGAGAGTACATTCTTATGATCATCGAAGGTCTCCTAGTGCCTAATAAATCACGAAATCTTGTCCATTTAAGGTGACTGCTAAAACTTGTGAACTTTAAGGTGGCTACGGAATCGAGGGTTGTTACAAATGTGGTATAACACATTTGGATCCAGCAATCAGGTCGAATTTGGGGTGTTACACAATATTTCCCTTTTTTTTTCTTTTAACACTGTAATACAAGTTTTAAGCTCTTGTCCATTTAAGTTGGCTACTAAAACTCATGAACTTTAAGGTGGTTGCAAAATGAGGGTTGTTACAAATGTGGCATCACGTATTCGAATCAAACAATCGAGTCGAATTTAAGGTGTTATACAATATTTCCCCTTTTTTTTCCCCTTTTAACATTGTAATACAAGTTTTAAGCTTAAAAAAATTGGGTAATCTCTTAGTTTCATATTTAATTATGTTTTTTTGAAGAAAAAAAATGGAAGCAGACTTACAACGGGATCAAAAGTAAGAAACTAGGGTTATCAAGATTAAGCAATTTGGGTATTTGATATTTGTTTTTATTTTTTTATTTGAGATTTTTTTCCTTAGTTGATGAAAAACACTCAAAGAATTTCAAGAAAGACAATTGAATATCGAATATCCAAAATTTTAAAGTAAAATTCTTTGCAATTTTTATCAGGAAAGAAAAACAAATATTGAATACCCAAATTGCTTAATCTTGGTAATTTTAATCTCTTACTTTCTGTTCCGTTGTAAATTTGCTTCCAATTTTTTTCTTCAAAAGAAAATGAAATCTAAAAGTAAGAGATTCTCCTAAAACAAAAGAAAATTAGATGTTGTGCTCTTTATTTTAATAAGATAGATTAAATCCGAAATCTAAAACTTAGATTTATTCATTTTGATCTAAAGTTTAAAAACAATTTAATTCTCATTATTCTCATTTTAACAAATATATTTGAACAAATATAGTTTGTAATCTCTACTCGTAATTGTCTTCACATCGGAATAGAAAGAATTCTAATTACAAAAAAATAAAACTAGAAACTAAACAAAGAAAACTATATGGCTAGGTCTAAAATTGATTGTCTATTAGGGTTATATGAACCTCTTTATATAGGCTAATTTTCGTGTGCTTTATGCCTAAAAAACCTATGATACTTTGGGTGCAAGTAATAAATAAAATCTGAGAAAAGTTGCCAAGATATAATTGTTGATGTCATCATTGCTTACGCCCCACGTTCACCCTATGTCTCAACACAAGGAAGGTTGTGTCTCAACACAGGGGGTGTGTCTCGACACGACACTGATTTCTTTAGTTTGGAGTTCTGGTTTCACATGTTGCATCTCAGGAAGCTTGGATATCGTTCATCAGGCTTTTGGGCTTAGAAATACTTATTCTACACATTTAAATAGATTGATTAGCACTACCTAAGACCCGTATTGGCCTAATAGGTAAACTAACATCAATTATTGCATAAAAGCGCTTACTTTGCTAATAATTAAATCTAAACTAAGAAATGGGAAAACGTAATGAAATATATTAAAATGCCTAGAAAACAAGATCTTTAAATGTCGAAATGTACTAAAACTACCACTACATTTGGCAGCAGGTCAATACCCATGCTTGGATATCGCGATATCATTGTGAAGTGCCTCTATCTTCTTCATTTCAGCACTGTTAGAGGTATCACGAGTTTTAGGCTTCGATGTTGCGATACCCTTTTCTAGGTGATGTTTTCGCTTATATTTGGGTCTTCGATGACTCCCTACAACACTCAATCAACCATTAGGATCCTTATGGCTCATTTGGTCAATTCGGGTCTCAAAAGTAGCATAAAATGCACTAATTCACTTATTAAAGCAAAGAACTAAAACTAAGTAAAAACATGACAAAAAAACATATAATTTGCTTGAGAATAAGCTCATTAAGTGTAATGGAGAGCCTAATTTAACATATCAAATTACAGCAGATCACAGGTCAGGCGAGGGTTGTTACAAATTTGGTATCACACATTCAGGTCCGATGACTGAGTTGGGTTTGGGTGTTATACAATATTTTCCCTTATTTTCTTTTAACATTATAATACAAGTTTTAAGCTTAAAAAAATTGGGTGTTCTCTTAATTTCATATTTAATTATGGTTTTTTGAAGAAAAAAAAATAAAATGAAAATGGAAGCATACTTCCAACGAGATCAAAAGTAAGAAACTAGGATTATCAAGATTAAGCAATTTGGGTATTTGATATTTGTTTTTTCTTTGTTATTTGAGATTTTCTTTTCTTGGTTGATGAAAAGCACTCAAAGAATTTCAAGAAATATATTTGAATACCGAATACCCAAAATTTTAAAGTAAAATTCTCAGCAAATTTTTTTAGGAAAGAAAAACAAATATCGAATACCCAAATTGCTTAATCTTGTTAATGCTAATCTCTTACTTTCCATTCCATTGTAAATTTACTTTCAATTTTTTTCTTCAAAAGAAAATTAAATCCGAAAGTAAGAGATTCTCAAAATCTTTTTTTCTTAACACTTGTATTAAATGGAGAAAAAAAAAAGAAGAAGATTAGATGCTGCGCTCTTTACTTTTATGAGGTAGAATAAATCTTAAATGTAATGTTTAGATTTTTTCATTTTGATCTAATGATTAAAAACAATTTGATTCTCATTATTCTCATTTTAAGACTTGTGAGATTTACCCAAATTTGACTACGAATTTGTTGGTAAAACCAAAGGTTTCAGTCTTTGGCAACGACCCCAAAAACTTGACCATCTCTAAACGTGTTATCGTTTAGAGTATAAATACCACACCAAAATATATAATTAAATCAGCGGTGACCGCAAGTATACGAGTTAAATTATAGTATAGTAGTGTTACAACGAAACACTGGTAAGTATTCCGAGGGTTTTATCCAAGAGATTGCAGATTGGAGAATCTTATTATTAAATTAATTATAGAAAATAATTACTAATCTAATCGAGTCACAAGTTAATAGTGTGAATCATATTAAAGTATTAATTAGACTAATTAAATTAATTAATCTAAACTAACCTAATGGAATTTCCTATTCCTAGTGTTCACAATACAAGCCTCTAGTCCATCATCGATTAAATCCCTAATTAACAATTAAGTCGCTAATTACCCTCAATTAAGTTATTTACCACCTTTAGCTAAGAATACCCTCTCGGTCTCATCTTCACCAAGAATTACCACCTAAGTCACCCTTTCGGTCTCTTTTTAGGCATACAGATACCCTTTCGGTCTTACCGCTTGGCACAAGTTATACTTGACAGGATACCCTCTCAATCTCACCTATCTAGATATTCTACTAGGGACGTCACTCCCTAATATACTCAATACTCTTAAATAAACACCCAAATTTGGATAAATGATTCATTAATTGATTAATCAGTTATCGAAACATGCAATATATGAAATAAACACAATAATTTATTCCAATATTCATACACACGTTGATTGGCTAGATAAACAAAATATAAATAAAAGAATAAAATAGAAAAGTAAAGAGAATGCTCATAAATAAATATATTGAAGCGCAGTTACGGTGCAATCTCCACTCGCAATTTTCCTCACATTGGAATAGAAAGAATTTCGATTACAGAAAAATAAAACAAAAAACTAAAGAAAGAAAACTATGTAGCTAGGTCTAAAATTGATTGTCTATTAGGGTTACAAGAACATTTTTGTAACACCCCAAACCTGGCCTAGATGTTACGGTCGAATCCGGCGATGTCGCATAAGAGTGTTTTTAACAAATCGTAACAAGTCATAAAACCATTCAATTGTTATCTTTTACTTAGTCAGAAAATCGTGTAATAGTTAAGTTGCTTGAAAACGTTTCTTTATCGTAGAAGCTTTTGAAACCCATTTATTTTTATTATTTAAGAAACCGCTTCTATTTACAAAAACTCTTAGTTAAGTTTAAAAACATACTTTGGCGTTGCGGTTCATATCCCAATATCACAGTTCAAAAACCCAGATTTAAAACCAAAGTCCAAGTCTAAAATTACATCAAAATTCCCGAAAATAATAAATAAGCAATAGTGGAAAGTTCATAAACCAAAACATATATTGTCGTGGTCACCATTGAGTCCTCCACTGCACTGATCCGCCTACTGCTGGGGATTACCTGAACAGATAAACAAACAAAGGGTGAGTTCTCCCAAACTCAATGTGTACATCCCCATAGTTCAGCATGCATAATCAAATAACAGGATACAGTCACAATTCGACCTGAGCCCTTTACAGAATCGGTGGGGCCCTTGACCCACTCAGAACAGAATCAGGTACAGTTTTAGGGCTTCAGCCCATATCAGATTTAACATGCATATCAGATCAGAATATCAGAAACATGCCCACTAACCTTGCATACCAACTCTGTCCAACCCAACACACCATGTGGGGATAAAATCGACCCACCTATCCTTGCACACCAAATTTGGGGATAAAATCAACCCATCCAACCCTATACACCATAGAGTATCGTGATACGACACATATCATAAATACGCAGCTTAGCTGCTAGATAACGGGCTTATGAAGCCCTTCAGTACTTCCTTCACTTCGTCAACCCACCCCAAGAATGGCATGCTATAATACAAATTAATGTATATATACTCATAATCGTAATGAACATATATATATATATATATATATATATATATATATATATATATATATATATATATATATATACAAACCAAGTATAGCATGCTATCTCACACATCATAATATCGTATCATGAAATAGGGGTCTAAGTAATGCTTACCGACCTTACGAAAGGTCACAGTCGTCCTGGGCGACCCGTGCAACGTTACAGTACATTTCAGAAAAACGGGTTCACACACCCATGTAGCCCACACGACCCAAATTTGCCTTGGCCGTGTGGATCACACGACTTGGCCCAAATTTCCACACGCCCGTATGATTCTCTCGTGTGGCCCACACGGCCCAATTGACTAGCCCGTGTCTCGCATACGGCCAAACGGCCATCACATGATGGTGTCTGTCGCGCCAGTGTCGCGTGCGCACGGCCTGATTCATTGACCACACGCCCGTGTGCTATCACACGAGCGACCATACGCCCGTGTGGTGTCGACAACAAGCTTTTCAGCTTTCGCCGAATCTCGTTTTCAGTGCGTTCGGAGTACACACCTAGTATCGTTTTGAAGCTAACGTAACCCCGAGCACTCCCGGACCTATTATTGAATAGTACGTCACTTAGTCACTTAAACTGAGTTGCTAATGACAGACAAATCCCGAGAGTTAACGGCGACCTTACCTCTATCGAACAATGGTAGTTTCTCACTGACTAGAGCGTCGTTTTTAGCAGTCCACAGAATTTTGATTGTCTCCTAAACAGAAAAACAATCTTTTAATAAACCTACAATCGAAAAAACGAAACAAACGCTCCCCTACACTTACCGAATTCGCGCCAAACACAGAGATAATTAACGATGATGAAAAAGGACCAAAGACTAATGTTAAAAAAAAAGTAGAATCGGCAGCAACCAGGGGATTTTCGGCTGGAAGGAAGGAAAAGAGAAAAAAAATATGTAGAGAAGGGGAAAATTGCAGAGAAAATTCAGCAGAGAGAGAATGGAATGATTTGGGTAAATACCAAATCCCTTTTTTTGTTCCCACAAAACCTCAATTGTTGCAGATACCAAGTATCCCAAGCCAACTCAAACACTCCCACGGCATTAGCAACAAAAATACTACTTTCATTCAAACTTGAACCCAAGACCTCTCTCACACCAGCACTCCACCTATCCACTAGACCAGCAGGCCCATTCTTGCATAATTTAATAAACAAATACTTATAAGCCTATTAACCAAAGGTAAGACTTTATTCAAATAAAAACCAAAATTCTACCCAAGCTAAGGCTTGAACTCGGGACCTCTCAGACACACCTAGGACACTTAACCACTGAAGTAGATACAAATTTGTGTCAATAGTTATAGAAACAATTTTTATAAAATTTGGGGCGTTACAATTTTTACATAGGCCAATTTTGGTGTGCTTTATGCCTAAAATACCCTTAGATACTTTGGGTGCAAGTAATAAATAAAATCTAAGAAAATTTGCCAGGATATGTTGATTATACTCTAGAATGACATATTTTTATGTATTAATTACACATTTATTTTGAGTATGATCCTACTAATTTGAGCTATTTATGGTTTTTATCTTGTAGAGACTAAATCAAAGGCAAAAGGAAATTTGGGGGCAAAAAGCGTAAATTTAAAGATAAAATGGGCCAGAATGCGAAGTAGGAAGGAAGTGGTGCAAAAAATGCAAAATGTGGAAGACTTAGGGGCAAAAGTGCAAAGAAGAGACTTTATAAACACAAGACTCTATTTAATTTTTAATTATATTAGGATAATTGTTAAAGGTTATTATTTAGATTTAATTTTAGCTTTTATCTTTATTTATCTTTTAGAATTTAATTAGGAATAGACTAGGTTTCCTAGTACTATAAATAGGGGATGGTGTGACACAAATTTCACTAATCTTTTCTGTAAACACTCCCTCTCCCAAAAAGCTTAGCCTTATTTCATTTCATATTATTCAATAAAAATTCTATTTTTATTACATTTATTTTTTCCCCAAAAAGCATGAGCCACTAAGTTTATCTAGCCAAAGGTTTTTGAAATTCCCCAAAAAGGGTTCATGAGGCTTAGAATCCGCACTTAGCCTTCTCAATGAGTATTCATCGTTTCTCCGCATTACGGGGCTAATGCTTCGGTCCATGTCCCTTTAAAAGTGATCTTTTCAACTTGTACAAAAAATGACCGCTTTGTATGTTTTAGGAAGGTTGCACAGTCAATTCGTTAGCTTACTGCGTCAGTGGTTGTCGAGCCCAAGAAATAAAATGGCGTGGCATTCGCCAATGAGAAGCGATTATCTAATGTAATACGGTCCCACAAAAGCGACGGTTGGCTAGAGTCAGGTTCCTCTAAATCATAGGTCTAAAATCTAAGTGGAGTTGGTGGTTGTAAGCATCCTTTTCCACTATAATTGGCTTATTCTATTCGAGAAGGATCACCTAAAAGCCTAGGATTGAACCCAAGGCGAATCGAGACAACCGGAGGTTGGAATCTCTCGATAAAAAACTCTTTCCCCTCAACTCTATTTATCTTTACAATTTTAATTTTAATTTCTGCAATTTCAATTCAATCAAATTTTCAATTTTGTTTTTTTTTTCCAAGTACGCAAGTTTTCTTGAGCACGACTCTGTCTGAGATCTCGAGGAACAGGAACTTGTGCAGATCCAGTCCCTTTTGACCCTACTTCCCTTATACTATTCTTTTCATTATTTTATAGGGATATGATATTTTTAGTATTCTCAACGACGCATCATATGTTGCTGATGTCATCATTGCTTGCGCCTCATGTTCAGCCCGTGTCTCAACACAGGGGGTGTGTCACGACACGACACCGATTTCTTGAGTTTGGAGTTCTAGTTTCACATGTTGCGTCTCGGTAAGCTTGAGTATCATTCATCAGGCTTTTAGGATTAGAAATACACACCTTACACACTCAAATAGACTAGTTAGCACTACCTAAGGCCCATATTGGCCTAATAGGTCAACTAACATCAATTATTGCATAAGATAGTTATTTTTCTAATAATTAAATCTAAACTAAGAAATGCGAAAAAGTAATAAAATGTATTAAAATGCCGAGAAAACAAGCTCTTTAATTGCTGAAATGTACCAAAACTACCATTACATTTGGCAGTAGGTTAAAACCCCTGCTTGGATATCGCAATATCACTGTGAAGTGCCTCGATCTTCTTCAATTTAGCACTGTCAGAGGAATCATGAGTTCTAGGTGTCGATGTCGTAATACCCTATTCTAGGTGATGTTTTTGCTCATGTTTGGGCCTCCAATGACTTCCTACAACACTCAATCAACCATTAGGATCCCTATGGTGCATTTGGTCAATTTGGGTCTCAAAAGTAGCATAAAATGCACTAATTCACTTATTAATGCAAAGAACTAAAACTAAGTAAAAACACGAAAAAAACATATAATTTGCTCGAGAATAAGCTCATTAAGTGTTATGGAGAGCCTAATTTGACGTATTAAATTACGACAGATCATGGGGCAGACGAAGGTTTCTACAAATCTGGTATCACACATTCGAATTTAGTGACCGGGTCGGGTTTAGGGTGTTACACAATATTTCCCATTTTTTTCTTTTAACATTGTAATACAAGTTTTAAGCTTAAAAAATTAGATAATCTTTTAGTTTTTGTAAAAAAATAGAATGTCGATAATAATAATGTATTGAAAAAAAAAAAGAAAGAAAAATAAAGAACGCACAGATTTTTAGGGGGAAACCCTTTTGAGAAAAAAACCACGGGCAGAGGAGAAGATAATTCACTATGTCGAATTCGAATGATTACAAGTGAAGTAGACTATGTATATTTATAGGTATGTAAAATCATATTCTAATCAAAATAAAATAGAAATAATGCAGTAAGGTTAAAACACCTTATTCAAATAAACATTAAACAGAAGAAGTATACTTCTATTCGAACTTCTCTTGCACACTTGTATTTTACCACATGTATTTTATTTTATCATGAATTTGAGTCATATCTCTAGTAGTTTCATATTTATCTATTTATTTTTGCAGCAAAAAAAAAAAGAAAAATAAAAAATGAAGTAGATTTACAACGGGATTGAAAGTAAGAAACTAGGGTTATCAATGTTGAGATCATTTTTAAATTGAGTTTTGGAAAATGGGAATCGACTTTAAGAAAAATGAAAACGGGAGTCGCCACCAATCTTTTTAGGTGTGATTGGATCACCTTATAAAATGTTTTGTTTTAAAACATTAATTTTGGTCTACGGAAGTCGAGAAAATGGATTCGGGAGTCGGTTACGTACAAGGAAGGGTTAGCACCCTCGTAACGCCCAAAAATTGGTACCTAATTGATTATCAAGTGTCTTTAATGTCAAAATTTGAAAGTTTTAATATGCAAACCTCTTTTAATTAGAATGTCTCAATTTTAAAAATTAAGGCTCACTTATTTCAAACGAGTCAAAACATCACATCCAATAAGTTAGGACGCAACATTTTAAAACCTTCGAAACTAAGCTCGTCTTTCAAAAATTTCTATCTCGA
Source organism: Gossypium anomalum (assembly GCA_025698475.1). Lineage (NCBI taxonomy): Eukaryota > Viridiplantae > Streptophyta > Magnoliopsida > Malvales > Malvaceae > Gossypium > Gossypium anomalum. Next base: position 89,525,934 of record CM046961.1, read on the forward strand.
AACAACAAAACGCCATATCCAGTAAGTTAGGACACTATGTTTTGAAATCTCAAAATAATTGTTTAAGTTTTGAAAACTCAAAATCATTTAGAAGGGTGCTTGACTATTCGAATTCAACGAGAAAAGTCGCAACCCAGTAAGTTAGGGCACTACCTTTCTCGAAGTTTCCAAACGTCAAGCATTGCCTTTCATTTAAAAAAAAAACCTTGGAATATTATTTTAAATGACGTTTTAGGATGACATATTAATGCATCATGAAGCATAGATGTACAAAATATTCTAACATTTCCATACAAACATAAATAATATCATTAAGACAAAACTAAATAACATGAACATACGTTTAATGAAAAAAAATTATACTAGGGTAAATATAAGGTAATAAACAAATAAAAACATGAGTAAACTAAAAGAAAAACATAATACATGCAAAAATTATACAACAATATATATCATAAAATAGCACATAAAAGAAATAATTAAACATAGCATATAAAAAAAATAAAACTATGCACAAATAAGATAAATGACATACACTAAAAAAATGAATAAATAGAACATTTACAAATTATAAAAATATAATGCAATAGTTCAAAATACATGAAATGATAATATAATATATATACATGCATAGAAAATATATATTTGAAAATAAACTATATACAAAGGTTGAATATTATAATATATAAAATACATAATCAAATGTATAAAAGATAGGAATAAATATACATATTTGAAAAATGAAGAAATTAAAATACAAAAAAAGGTTGAAAAACTAATATAGACGAAGAATAAAATAAGAACAAACCACAGAGAGTAAGAACGCAAGAGGGAGAGAAATTTGAGTGAATGCTCTTAAGAATTCTTATTGCTTCCCAAAACTCAAGTGATTTACAATGAAGGGAGAGGCCTCTATTTATAGTTGAGCCTCCCCAAATCCAACGGTACAGATCAATTACATCAACGGTTAAGATTAAAGGATATCTACAAATTAAATCTCCAAGATTACAAGATTATATCTTCAAGATTGCATATAATATCTAATATTACAATCATATCTAAGATTGTATCATATCTAAGATTGCATATCACATCTAAGATTGCATATCATTGAAGACTATATTCCATATGAGTCAAGCTTGTAGATGGACCTTAAATCTTTTCAAGTAATGAGCCATTCCGATCGGGCCAAATTATATTTGTAATTCTGGACTGGATTTGGACTTCGTTTTTTTTTTGGGGTTTATTATTTTTGTTTTTGGACTTATTTCTGGGCCCCGGCAAAATTGAGTGTCTACAATCAAGATTAAGCAATTCAAGTATTTGATATTTGTTTTTTTTATTTGAGTTTTTTTTCTTGGTTGATGAAAAGCACTCAAAGAGTTTCAAGAAATACAATTGAATACCGAATACCCAAAATTTTAAAGTGAAATTCTCTGCAATTTTTTTTAGGAAAGAAAAACAAATATCGAATACCCAAATTGCTTAATCTTGGTAATCTTAATCTCTTACTTTCAGTTCCATTGTAAATTTGATTTTAATTTTTTTTTCTTCAAAGGAAAATTAAATCTAGATGTAAGAGATTCTCAAAATCTTTTTGTTCCTAAAACTTGTATTACATGGAGAAAAAAAAAACATTAGATGTTGTGCTCTTTATTTTAATGAGATAGATTAAATCCTAAATGTAAGGCTTAGATTTATTCATTTTGATCTAAAGATTAAAAGCAATTTGATTCTCATTATTCTCATTTTAAGAGTTGTGAGATTTACCCAATTTTCACTATGAATTTGTTGGTAAAACCAAAGGCTTCAATCCCCAGCAACGACTGCAAAAACTTAATCCTCTATAAATGTGTTACTGTTTAGAGTATAAATACCACACCAAAAATATATAATTAAATAACAGTGTCTGCAATTATACGGGTCAAATTATAGTATAGTAATGTTACAGCGAAACACTGGTAAGTATTCCAAGGATCGTACCTAAGAAATTATAGATTGGAGAATCTTATTATTAAATTAATTGTAGAAAATGATTACTAATCTAATCGAGTCGCAAGTTAGTAGTGTGAATCCTATTAAAGTATTAATTAACCAAATTAAATTAATTAACCTAAACTAACTTAATGAAATTTCCTATTTCTAGTGTCAACAATGTGAGGCTCTAGCCTATGATCGATTAACTTCGTAATTAATAATTAAATTGCTAATTACTCTCAATTAAGTTATTTACCACCGTTAGCTAAGAATACTTAGATTTTGGGGTTAAAAGTTTTGAGCTTTGTGGTTAGGGTTAGCAAGTAGGTTGGGCTATTGTGTTTAGTTGCGCGTTTTGATGCCAGAATAGGCTTGCTGGTCTGGTGGTTAGTTGTGTGTTAGTGTATCTCTAGGTCACGTGCTCGAATCTTTGTGTGTGTGTTTTGGAGAAATATTTTTATTTTGTTAAATAGTAGACTTGTTTAAGTTTAAAAATAATTATTAGTTCTATTTTTATGATTTTTTATTATGATTTTTATTGTTACTGCTTTCTTTCTTTCCACGTTCACCTCTCCCCCTCCCTCTCATTTGTTGGCTTTTGTTTTTTCTTTTTCTTTTTTTGGGAAATGGTTTCACTTGTGAATTTTAGAGAGCTTCGCTCATTTGTTGTCGAGCCGGTGTCTAGACTTCATTGATCGCGAATCAAGTGCGGGTTCTGAATCTTTTCTATTTTGTTTCCGAATTCTTGAATCGATTTCGTAAAAGTCAGCATTTCGCGTGTATGTTGTAACCGATTATTTGCAATGCTGCATTGTTGTTTTATGTTTAGAACTTGTTTAATTTGGTGTGATTTCGGTTATTGAGGGATGAGAAGTGTTTCAAGTGCGAAAGTACATTTTTCGGGCTATTTTCGGTGTGGTTTCTTGACCACACGGGTGTGTGCCCCCACATGGGCTGTTCACATGGCCGTGTATAATTAGGAATTAGGGTTTTTGGGCAAAATTTGGTGCCACACAGCCGTGTGGCTGATTTGGATGTTTTAGTCGATATTCACACAACCGTGCCTCTTGGGCATGCGAGCATGTGCATTTGGAAATTAGGGTTTGGGTGAATTGGTGTCACACAACTGTGTGGCTAATTTGGGGATTTAGGGATCCCACACGGGCGTGTGTTTTAGACACATGGCCATATCTGGTGGGCATATGGGTGTGTGAGACCCTCACACGACTGTGTCTGCCTTGTGCTCTATTTTAGCACAAATTACATAGCCTGTTCACATGGCCATGTCCCTGGCTAACACGGGTGTGTGCCTCAGTCACATGGCCATGTGCCTCCTCCCACACGGGCGTGTTGACCCCTACACGGCCTAGGTATTTCCACACGGCAGGAGTACATGGCCGTGTGGCCCTAAGTCACCAATTTTAGTTTCGTGTATATTTTTAATCTGAAAATGTGTCTCTGCATTCTGACCCTTGGCTAGGCTTTAGTGAGGGTAGTTAAGACACCAATTTGGGTTCCGACTTATGTGTTAATTATGATTGTTGTGCGAGATAATGATTTGTTAATGTGATGTGACCTAACGATTAAGTAACGTGATAGCTGAATCTGAACCCAGTTAGTTTGGTGTGTGCGTGCCTATTTCTATTTAACAGTCTATTGATGTATTTACTATTCCATGATGTTATAAGCATACATGCATTTGCCACGCCCATGTGAAGGTGCTCAAACTGTGTGTAATTTTGAGTTGGTTTTTAGTCGACACGGCCATGACACACGAGCGTGTGGCCTGCCCGTGTATATCACACGGGCGTGTGGTTTACCCGTGTGGAAGTTCCTGAGCCATGTGAAACACTGAATTAGACCAATTTTGTCTGTTTTTGGCCCGTTTCTCGCTCTTTTTGGCTTCCTATACTCACCTAAGTATAAAACATGAATTTAAAAGATTAGGAGCATCAAATTCAATGAAAACAAGGAAAAATCATCCATAAATATGCCAAGCATGGGGTAAAAATATGTATATATTATGGTTTATCAGGTTTCATGCAAAGAAATTTGAGCCACAAGGTTATTCGTATTAACAAAACTCGTATAATCATTTCGATCACTAGATGTTTTAACAAAATCATAAGCTTGGAGTCTAATCGTGTTATCACCTACACGAAGTATTAATTAACTTGTACCGACATCAATAATAGTTCTAGCAGTTGCTAAAAAGGGTCGTCGTAAAATCAAAGGTACGTCACTATCCTCATCTATGTCTAAAACAATGAAATCAACTGGGAATATGAATTTATCAATTTTTACAAGTCCGTCTTCAATAATACCCTTAGGAAATCTAATGGTTCTATCTGTTAATTGAATACTCATCCTAGTTTTTTTGGGCTTCCCGAGACCTAATTGTTTAAACATTTTATAGGGCATGACATTAATACTAGCCCTTAAATCAGCCAAAGCATTATTGACATTCAAACTACAAATTAAACAAGGAATAGTAAAACTCCTGAGATATTTCAATTTGTTGGGTAGTTTATTTTGCAAAATGGCTGAGCACATTGCATTTAGCTCCACATGTGATGAATCATCTAACTTCCGTTTGTTTGCCCAAAGCTCCTTTAAAAATTTAACAGAATTAGGCATCTGTGGAAGAACTTCAATAAATGGTAAGTTAATATGAATTTTTTTTAGAAGTTTAAGAAATTTACCAAATTAATTGTTCGTGTGGTATATCTTCGTCACGTTAGGATATAGCACTCGAGGTTTATAATATTTACTAACCATTTTTTGTTCATTTTAGCTTACCTCAACCTTACCGTTACTTACCATAATTTTTTACCTTGGTTCTGATTCAACTAACCCTTCTTCTCCACGAACAATAATTGCATGAAGCTGCTCTCGTGGGTTAGTTTCAGTGTTGTTAGGCAAGTTACCTTGTGGTCGTTCTGAAATCAACTTTGCAAGTTGACCGATTTGGTTCTCGAGCCCTTGAATCTACGCTTGTTGATTTTTAAGTGTTGTTTCAGTGTTTTGGAAGTAGGTTTCTGACACCAAAATAAACTTCGTCAATATCTCTTCAAGGTTCAGCTTTTTCTCTTGTTGGAAAGGTTGTTGAAAGCCTATAGGGGGTTGTGCTCTTTGATTTCCTTTGACACCACAAGAGAAATTGGAATGGTTCTTCCAACCTACGTTATAGGTGTTACTGTAAGGATTATTCTGAGGCCTAGAATTATTACTCATAAAGTTGATTTGTTCGTTCTTTGTGCTAGGACCGTAGGGCAAATATTCTGGATTGTTCATTCCTCCTCCATTTGTATTGCATTGCATCATCGGATGTACCTGTGTAGAAACACATAAACCATTAATTTTCTTATTTAATTGCTCTACCTGATTTGATAATATGGTGATTATATCTAGATTGAAAACACTGGTTACTCTATTAGGCTTTATCCTCATGACTTGCCATTTATAGTTATTCAGTGACATCTCTTCTATAAACTCATAAGCCGCTTCAAGTGTTTTATTGTTCATAGTACCACCGGCTGCTGCATCCATTAACTGCCTAGTTGAGGGATTCAAACTGTTATAGAAGGTTTGAACCTGTAGCCATAGAGGTAAACCATGGTGAGGGCACCTTCTCAATAAATCCTTATACCTCTCCCATGCATTATATGGGGTCTCTAAGTAAATCTGCATGAAAGAAGAAATATCATTCCTCAAGTTAACTGTCTTAGCCGGTGGAAAGTACTTCAGTAAGAATTTCTTGGTCATTTGATCCCATGTAGTGATCGAACCTCGTGGTAAGGAATTCAACCACTTTTTAGCTTTGTTCCTCAACGAGAAGGGAAACAACCGTAGGTGAATGGCGTCATCAAAAACACCATTTATCTTGAAAGTATCACAGACTTCCACAAAATTAGCCAAATGAGTATTTAGATCCTCGTCTTGGAAACCATCAAACTTAACAAATTATTGTACCATCTGAATAATATTCGACTTCAGTTCAAAATTATTCGTAGCAATGGTGGGTTTCACAATACTCAATTCAGCCTCAGTTAGAGTAGGCTTGGCATGATAGTACATAGTACGAGGAGCAGGATTCGGATTTGCAGGATTTGCAGCTACCACGGGAGGTAGCTAGTTATTCTGATTATTAGCCATCTCCTTAGTAATATTAATAACATCCTTTTGCTCTTCCACTATATTCTATCGATTCTGCCTTGATTCTCTACAATTTCTGCAAGCTGTACTTTCAATTTCACTATCAAATACTAATAGTCCAGATAGATTTCTTCTAGTCATAAACTAAAGGAACCTGCTAGAAGCAAATAAAATAAAAATTAGAAAACATAAATTAAACTAAAAACAAAAATAAAATGCAATAAAAATAAATGGCTAAATTAATAAAAATCAAGTGTTCCTAATATTTTAGTCCTCCGCAACGACACCAAAAACTTGATGATAACTAAACTAACTATAATTACGATAAAGGAAAGCGCACCTATCGAACAATAGTATAGCTATGGTAAGTAGGGAATATCATATCCACGAGGACTAAAAGTACTAGTAATTATCGTTTTTCTATTATTTAGTCGATAAATTAGAGTGATTGTTTTTAATCTAAATTTACTAATCTAATTTAACTACGAATGCAACAGAGAATAAAATAGGAAAATAATCAAAGATAACCAAAGAGAATGACAATACCTAAGAAAGAATCCATCTAGACTTCACCTATTATTCTAAATCTGAATTAAACGATTTATTCACTTGTGTCTTGATTCGTAGAAATCCCTAAATTATGTTAATATCTCTTTCAAGAGTAAGAACTGACTCTAGGTTGATTAATTGAAATCTCTTTCTAATTAAAACCCCTATCATTGCATTAACTCGATCTATGGATTCCCCTATTATATTTGACTCTAATCTGGTAGATTTATGTTGTCCTATTTCTGAGATTGCATGCAACTCCACTCAATTATGCTAGATCTACTTTAAAACAGGGACTTTTGCTCCACTGAAATAAGCACATTAAATATGAATTAATATCCAAAAAATATTAAAACACGTAATAAGCATACATAATTAAGAACAAGAATCAAATATTTATCATGTAAATCAGAAATCAAATAATAAGATTCATCACAGGGTTCATATTCCCTAGATAATCTTCCCTAGGTATCTAGGGAATTTAGTTTATAATATGGATAAAAACATCTCAAAGTCAGAAAAACTACAAGACATAAAAAAATTCTATAAAACTTCAAAAAAAGTGAAAAGGAGATCTTCAATCTTGAAGGAGATCTGCTTCTGAGTTGGCTCCGATGGTGTTCTTCGAGTAGTTTCTTCAATTTTCTCTATGTGCCCCCTTAGGTCTTCTTGTAATTGTTTTTATAGACTTTAGAATGCTTAGAAAGCCTAAAAATTGAGTTTTTCAGCGTGTTTGGGAAACAGTGTGCGAAATCGACACGAGTTGGCCCATAGGCGTGCGGCCAACTGGTGTGGCTCACACAGGCATGTGGCCAGCCCGTGTGGGAATGCGCAGGCCGTGTGTATTCTGGAAACAACTTTATTCGTCTGATTTTGGCTCTTTTTTCAATCCTTTCGCTTCCAAATGCTCTTCTAAGTATAGAAACATGAATTTAAAGGATTAGGAGCATCAAATTCACTAATTTATATCATTAATCATCCAAAAATGCATTAAGAATGTGATTAAAATATGTTAATTTTACAGCTTATCATCTCAAGACAATCAAACTTCGAGAAAAAAATACCTAAAATAAATTGAAGTCTATCTCGAGACAAAATGCCCTCTGTCTAGAGATGCATTATTGAAAACTGATAATAGAGTTTGGATACAAGTTCTACTTCTTAAATTGACTTAGTATCATGCGATAACTCGATGGGTTATATTATTTCACTCATCAAATGTAAGATTACGATTGAAATGGAATTTTGTTTTGATATGATTAATAATTTTGCTTAAAATGATATTATAATAATAGTGAATTAGCTGAGTTGCTTCGTCAATGTAATGTGATATCACAAATTCGAATCCGATGGCTAATTTGGGTTTGGGTATACAATATTTCCCTTTTTTTTTCTTTTAAAATTGTAATACAAGTTTTAAGCTTAAAAAAATTAGGTAATCTCTTTGTTTCATATTTATTTATTTTTGAAGAAAAAAAAATGGAAGCAAATTTACAACGGGGTTGAAAGTAAGAAACTAGGGTTATCAAGATTACGCAATTTGGGTATTTGATATTTGTTTTTGTTTTGTCATTTGAGATTTTTTTTCTTGGTTGATTAAAAGAACTCAAATAGTTTCTAGAAATACAATTGAATACCAAATACCAAAAATTTTAAAGTGAAATTCTCTGTAATTTTTTTCAGAAAAGAAAAACAAATACCGAATACCCAAATTGCTTAATCTTGGTAATCTTAATCTCTTACTTTCCATTTCATTGTAAATTGCCTCAATTTTTTTTTCTTCAAAAGAGAATGAAATTTGAAAGTAAGAGATTCTCAAAATCTTTTTGTTCTTAAAACTTGTATTACATGGAGGAAAAAGAAGAAGAAAATTAGGTGTTGTGCTCTTTATTTTAATGAGGTAGATTACATGTTAAATCTAAAACTTAGATTTATTCATTTTGATCTAAAGTTTAAAAAAAATAATTCTCATTATTCTCATTTTAAGAGTTGTGAGATTTACCCAATTTTCACTATGAATTTGTTGGTAAAACCAAAGGTTTTAGTTCTCGGCAACAACGCCAAAAACTTGACCGTCTCTAAATGTGTTATCATTTAAAGTATAAATACCACAAAAAAATATATAATTAAATCAGCAATGTCACAAGCATACGGGTTCAATTATAGTATAGTAGTGTTACAACGAAACACTGCTAAGTATTCTGAGGATCGTACTCAAGGGATTGCAGATTGGAGAATCTTATTATTAAATTAATTATAGAAAATAATTACCTAATCTAATCGAGTCACAAAGTTAGTAGTTTAAAACCTATTAAAGTATTAATTAAACTAATTAAATTAATTAACCTAAACTAACCTAATGGAATTTCCTATTCCTAGTGTCAAGAATGCGAGCTCTAACCTATGATGGATTAAATCCCTAATTAACCATTAAGTCGCTAATTACCCTCAATTAAGTTATTTACAATCGTTAGCTAAGAATACCATATCGGTCTCATCTTCATTAAGGGTCACCACCTAAGTCACCCTTTCGGTCTCTTCTTAGGCATACGGATACCCTTTCGGTCTTACCGCTTGGCATAAGTTATACTTGACAAGATACCCTCTCGATCTCACCTGTCTAGATATTCTACTTGGGGCGCCACCCTTTAATATACTCAGTACTTTTGAATGAACACCTAATTTTGGATAAATAATTCCTTAATCGATTAATCAGTTCCATAACCGAAACATGCAACATATGAAATAAATCACAATAATTTATTCCAATATTCATACAAACGTTAATTGGCTAGATAAGGGAAATATAAATAAAAGAATAAAATAGAAGAGTAAAGAGAATGCTCATGAATAAATATATTTAAGCGCGGTTCCGGAGTAATCTCCACTCGCAATTATCTTCACATTGAATAGGAAAAATTCCGACTACAAAAAAAAAAAAAAACACTAAAAACTAAAGAAAGAAAACTATGTGGCTAGGTCTAAAATTGATTGTCTATTAGGGTTATAGGAACCTCTTTATATAGGCTAATTTTCGTGTGCTTTATGCCTAAAATACCCTCGATACTTTGGGTGAAAGCAATAAACAAAATTTAAGAAAATTTACCTAGATACGATTGCTGACGTCATCATTGTTTGCGCCCCACGTTTAGCTTGTATCTCAACATAAGGGGTGTGTCGTGACATGACACTAATTTCTTGAGTTTGGAGTTCTGGTTTCACATGTTGTGTCTCGGGAAGCTTAGGCATCGTTCTTAAGGCTTTTAGGCTTAGAAATACACATCATACACACTCAAATAGACTGATTAGCACTACCTAAGGCCTGTATTGGCCTAATAGGTCAACTAACATCAATTATTGCATAAAAACACTTATTTTGCTAATAATTAAATCTAAACTAAGAAATGAAAAAATGTAATAAAATATATTAAAATGCCTAGAAAATAAGGTCATTAAGTGTCGAAATGTACCAAAACTACCACTATGTTTGGCAGCAGGTCAATAGCCATGCTTGGATATCGCGATATCACTATGAAGTGCCTTGATCTTCTTCAATTCAGCACTGTCAGGGGTATCACGAGTTTCAGGCTTTGATGTCCCGATACCCTCTTCTAGGTGATATTTTTGCTCATGTTTGGGCTTCCGATGACTCTCTACAACACTCTATCAACCATTAGGATCCCTATGACGCATTTGACCAATTTGGGTCTCAAAAGTAGCATAAAATGCACTAATTCACTTATTAAGAACTAAAACTAAGTAAAAACACGACAAAAACATATAATTTGCTCGAGAATAAGCTCATTAAGTGTAATGGAGAATCTAATTTGAAATACCAAATTACGGTAGATCATAGGTCGGGCGAGGGTTGTTAGAAATGTGATATCACACATTTGGATCCGACGATCAGGTCGAGTTTGGGTGTTACACAACTTTTTTTTTATCTTTTAACATTGTAATACAAGTTTTAAGCTGAAAAAAAAAAGTGGTAATCTCTTAGTTTCATATTTATTTATATATTTTTGAAGCTGAAGCAAAAACAAACAAAAAAAAAAAAAAATGGAAGCAAATTTACAATGGGATTGAAAGTAAAAAACTAGGGTTATCAAGATTAAGCAATTCGGGTATTTGATTTTTGTTTTTGTTTTGTTATTTGGGAGTTTTTTTTTCATGGTTGATGAAAAGGACTCAAAAGAGCTTCAAGAAATACAATTGAATACCGAATACCCAAAATTTTAAAGTGAAATTCTCTGCAATTATTTTTTCAAGAAAGAAAAACAAATACCGAATACCCACATTACTTAATCTTGGTAATCTTAATCCCTTACTTTTTATTCCGTTGTACATTTGCTTAAAACAAATATCGAATACCCACAGTACTTAATCTTGGTAATCTTAATCCCTTACTTTTTATTCCGTTGTACATTTACTTCCAATTTTTTTTCTTCAAAAGAAAATGGAATATGAAAGTAAGAGATTCTCGAAATCTTTTGGTTCCTAAAACTTGTATTACATGGAGGAAAAAAAAAAAAGAAACTTAGGTGGTGTGGTGTTTATTTTAATAAGGTAGATTAAAACTTAGATTTATTGATTTGGTCATTTTAAGAATTATGACTGTAGTTGAGATTTTCACTAGGAGTTTGTTGTTCCTTTGAGCAGACAAATTGTTTTTCTTGATTACATATAACGACCTTGTTATTGTAGTTTAAATTTCTTCTCTAAGACTCTTAAAAGTCTGCAACAAACTTCACCAACTCTGTTAATAGTTCCTCCGGTTTTGTTCACCTATCTATTCCTTATCCTACCCCTTTCTCTTTCTCTAAGACAAATTTTTTATCACTAAATTTATTATTTTTGTAGTTTACTTATAACTGTTACTTGTAATAGAAGAGAGTAAGCGTTGTGGCTTAAACTTGGTTTTGGCCTTTATGAGTTGCTGCCAAAATATTCATGCAATTTGAACAAACTAATAAACCTAGTCCTTGAAGATGAAATCATTTTTTCTTCTTTTGCAAGACATTTTCTCCAAGAAAAAACAGTTGATAACCAATAGCACAGGGCTTGATCTTCATTAATTTATAACATGGGCCACTAGAAAACAACCACAACTTAGTGGTAAAATTAAATTAAAATATAATAATATCAACATTTTTAAATTTTGGTTCAGTATCTTTATTGTTCTTACAGTAAATTGACAGCGACAGTTTTCTACATTGCAATTTCGGACAAAAGTCTCTATTACGTTGCTTTTATTACAACTTTGAGGGGAATATCTCATTTGGTTACCTAAATTATAAAACAACCAAATTTCACTGCAATTTTGTTGGTATTGTAACATCCAATGTTATATGAGCTGAGTATGAAATTCCGTTATGAAACATATGCTGAACCTTAAGTTCACACTAGCTGATCTCTTTTTATGAGATACATACATCCATCTTTTAAGTCTCATGGTTTTATTTTTATTAAATGCCTCAAACCTATAGGGTAGCTGATATGGGTGTTGAATGGTTTGAAATGGTTGTTGAAGTGGATTAATAAAATATTTGACGCATTACATTATATTAAAAATTTTTTCAGAGTTTTTTTTATAATATTTTCTTATCACATAAACTTTAACTAAAAATAGATAATCTTAATGTCATTAAATGTTAAGATTTTATAAACAATTCCCACTTCGAGATTCTCTTACGATGTAGCATTTAATTTTATATTTCAACCAACTATTGCCATGATATCATTTACAATAATTCACACCTAACTTGCAAAGCATTATGCCGGTTGAGTCTTAGCAGCATCGGCATTATTGTGAGTGCAGGACGACTTAGGTTCAAGTGCGCTGAAGCGCATTATCCTCCTATTTAAAAAGAGCAAATATGATAAGAACGTATAATGAAATTAATGCATTATCTATATTGACTCGATGTTTCACAAATATAAACTCAATTATATGCCTATATCCTACCAAACCCTCAAATTAAAAAATTCCAACAGTCAGCATTATCCAAAACTACAAACATGTTCCAATTTTGGTAATAAAAGATTGATCGTTCAACCAAGAAAAAAACTAAATGATACTGACATACCGTATTACAACACACTTAAGACTTTTAACATGACAAATGCGATTTTGAATGACAACGTGAGCTAACAAGACTGGAATGAGCTTTTCTAGTTCAGCAAACATGACAGCATGCGTGTAACATAGATCTTCTCTTAACTGTTTGTAAGATAATCTAACTAATTTCAATTATAATAAAAATTCTAAGTCACTGGTTGAAGTATCCACCCGACATGTCGTTAAGAAATCAGCTGTTAGACTCAATCAAATCTCTTTATTTTAATAATAATTGCCACCTAACAAAAGTGCACTGATTTATTTATTCAATATGTCCTTTCTTTGAAAATATACATTCAAATATTTTAGATTTTAAGCCTGCATTTAGCCTAAACTGATTTGCTTTCAACAAACTTTGCTTAATCTCACGTGTCTATCATATATCTTCCCTTTACATTTTCATGAGCTGACGTTGGAAGACTTTGGTAAATTCTGAAAATTATATTTAAATAGGCTAGTGTGTAAAACCACATCTACATGAAAAGGGCTGGTTCTCAGGAAAATAAAGAATGTTGACTTGGCTAATTCTACTTCAATCTAATTAATTTCAACTATAAATCACTACATGTACATGAGCAGGGTATGATTAATTTTCAAAGAATGAGTTTATCATCTAACTAATTTGGAAAAAAATTAAAAGGAATTATAAGAAAATTTGTTGATCTAGAAAGAGAGGAAAAAAATCCTTGTGAAGCAAGCATTGAAGACATAATTCAGTTTTAATGGGCTAGTGGGTGCAACAACTCTGTTGCAGGTTTGAACCTAGTGTAAAGATCACCATTTTAGCCCAATCAAAACCTAATCTGACAACCTCTAAACAACTACTCTAATCTTTCCTATAAAACCCCTTTTCTCTATCTCTGTATCATATCACTTCTCAGACCAATAAGCAAAGCTTTTGCTCTCTAAGCTTTGATTAAATGGGGATTTTCAACAAGTTTTCCTTCATTTTCCTTGTCATTTTCCTTTCATTGTCTGCAAATGCTGAAGTTCAACGACATCGATTTATTGTATGTTCTTTTACTTCTTTCTTTTGATATATATATATATATATATATATATATATCTTTCTGATAAATTGGTTGTCATTAGACATTTAAATAGAAAACTTGATGTTGGTTGGTGAATGAAACAGATTCAAGCAACAAAAGTTAAGAGGCTGTGCAAGACTCACAACACCATCACTGTTAATGGCATGTTTCCTGGACCTACCTTGGAGATCAAGAATGGCGACACCCTTGAAGTTCAAGTTGTCAACAAAGCCCGATATAATGTCACTATCCACTGGTAATTTAATAACTGCAAATTCGTTCATGCATGCATGCCATGCACGCATGTCATCAGCTTTCATTCATTTCTAGTTGTCATTTGCACGTTTGAATTACCCTAACCACTTTGATATACAGGCATGGTGTGCGGCAAATGAGAACCGGATGGGCAGATGGACCGGAATTCGTGACTCAGTGTCCGATTAGACCAGGAGGAAGTTACACTTACAGATTTACAGTTCAAGGACAAGAAGGAACATTGTGGTGGCATGCTCACAGTTCATGGCTTAGAGCCACTGTTTATGGAGCCCTCATCATCCGTCCCAGAGAAGGCAAATCCTACCCTTTCCCTAAGCCGAAACGCGAAACACCGATTCTTCTCGGTAAAGATTCCTTTTCGGTTACGAGTACAAATGATTGTGATGATCAAAATGAAATGTTATGCTGATGAATACGATTATGATTAGGTGAATGGTGGGATGCAAATCCCATTGATGTGGTGAGGGAAGCAACAAGAACAGGGGCAGCTCCAAATGTCTCTGATGCATATACCATCAATGCTCAACCTGGTGATCTCTACAAATGCTCCTCCAAAGGTAATTTGCTCCGAACCAATTGAATTCGTACCGCACATTCGGGTGACAAAGCCAATGTTATTAACTAATGTTTCTTTTTTGCAGGGACTACAGTAGTTCCCATCGACTCCGGGGAGACGAATCTCCTCAGAGTGATCAATGCCGCCTTGAACCAGCCGCTTTTCTTAAAAGTAGCCAACCATAAGCTCACTGTTGTTGGAGCTGATGCTTCCTATACCAAACCCTTCACCACTTCCGTCCTCATGTTAGGCCCCGGCCAAACCACTGATGTTCTTATCCGAGGTGATCAGCCACCATCTCGATATTACATGGCAGCTCGAGCCTACCAAAGCGCGCAAAACGCACCATTTGACAACACGACCACCACCGCCATTCTCGAATACAAGTCTGCCTCTTGCGCTGCCAAAAAATGCAATGCACCCACTCCAATAATGCCTTCTTTACCAGCCTACAACGACACCAACACTGTCACCGCCTTCAGCCAAAGCTTTAGAAGTCTAGAAAAGGCCGAAGTCCCAACCGATATAGATGAAAGCCTGTTCTTCACAATCGGCCTCGGACTCAACAACTGCCCACCCAATTTCCGAAAACGTCGTTGCCAAGGACCCAATGGTACACGTTTCACAGCGAGCATGAACAACATCTCATTCGTACTCCCGCGCAACTTCTCTCTGTTGCAAGCTCACCAACAAGGAATTCCAGGCGTTTTCACCGCAGATTTCCCAGCAAACCCTCCATTGAAATTTGACTACACCGGAAACGTGAGCCGATCGCTCTTTCAACCTGTTCCGGGAACCAAGTTGTACAAATTGAAGTATGGTTCAAGGGTACAAATTGTGCTCCAAGACACAAGCATAGTGACACCTGAGAATCATCCAATTCATCTTCATGGATACGATTTCTATATCATTGCACAAGGTTTCGGGAACTTCGATCCTAAAAGGATACTTCTAAGTTCAACCTTGTTGATCCACCTATGAGGAACACTGTTGGAGTGCCTGTGAATGGATGGGCAGTCATTAGATTCGTCGCTGATAATCCAGGTAAACACTCTTCTTCATCATTTCAATTACTGCTACTTTTTCTTTTATGAAATAACCATTCATTTTGATTTTTGTTAATAGGAGTGTGGATCATGCACTGTCACCTGGATGTTCATATCAATTGGGGTTTGGCAATGGCTTTCCTTGTCGAAAATGGAGTTGGTGAATTGCAGACCATCCAACTGCCGCCGCCAGATTTGCCCATATGTTAAGAGAGTTCATCAGTTGTCAGGCCGTAGTCAATGAAATTCATAAGCCCAATAACAAGGGTGATTCCATTACCATTTTTTTGTTATTAGTATTTTTCTTAATCATTTTCATAGTATTGTAGTATGCCAATTCTTCCCTGAATTTGGTAAACTAGTTTAATCCTCTGTTTCATTGGATAGCTTTGTCGTATTCGTTTCATTACAGAGAAACTTGCAATCATAAATTTGGAATCTTTAATTTTCATTTTAATTTTTAATTATCCCTCTACGGATTAAAGAAAATACCCTACCTTAATTAACAAACTCAATTGCGTAGTTCATTGAAATTAGATCATCCATTCTCATAGCCTAACCCAAATTTCCTCTTAATCTACCTATGTTAATTTGTTCTAATTATTAAAATAAAAAGACAATTACTTGTCAATTTACTCTAATAAATTGTATATCATTTTAAACACTAAATAAGTAATATTTCTTAGAACAACACTAAGAATGCGATTCTATCTCGTAAAATAAAAGATAAGCAAATATGATTAAGAAAAGATTGAAAAACGCTTTTACATCTCACAATTCTATAAAACAAAGCTTTTGTCTATGTCTTTGGGTAGGAAAATAAATTTAGTTACTCGTAATTAAAGAGATGTGCCGTAGATTTTATTGTAAACTTAGGAAAAGAAAATAATATTTAGGTTAAAGATTTTGTTAATGAAAAAAAAATAATCTTTTATATGAGAAGGCTTGTATTCCAACCAATCCTTTACGGTGATAATACAAAATAAAAATCTTTAACATAACGAAAATCCTAACAATAACAAATAACATCTATCATATATTTAATAATATCGCTTAACAAAAAATTCCTAACACAAAATAACCGTAAATCTTAAAGGGCCATTTTACTAAAATAATCCAAAAAAATTTGATATTTACAAAAATAACCCAGGTTAAAAAACAATCACAAAAATAACCCAAAATGAACAGTAAAATTGGGTTTTGGCCTGTCAATGGCCGGAACTAACTCGTATTTTGCACCCATGATTGTCAAATGATTGTGTCAGGCTTTAAAAAAATAATTTTTTTAGTTCTCGCCTTATCAATGGTCGGAATTCATGGTATTTTTTTAAACCGTATCATATTGGTATACAAAATACGAGTTTTAAAAAAATTTTTTTGGGTCTTTGGCTCACAATGGCGGCACACAAGACAACAAAAAAAAAATTCGATTTTTTTTCAAAAAAAAATTTTTTGCTCTCTAAAAATACGAGTTTTAAAAAAAAAATTTTTTTTGGGTGCTAGCCTGTCAATGGCCGGCATCAGTACAACCTAAAAAAAAAATCGATTTTTTTTTTCAAGAAAAAAATTTTTTTGCTCTCTAAAAATACGAGTTTTAAAAAAAAATTTTTTTTTTGGTGCTGGCTTTGTCAATGGCGGCACCACAACAAAAAAAAATTTGATTTTTTTCAAAAATTTTTTTGCTCTCTAAAAATACTAGTTTAAAAAAAAATTTTTTTGGTCTTTGGCTTTGTCAATGAATGTTGCACACCTATTACAACCCAAAAAATTTTAATTTTTTTCAAAAAAATTTTTTACTCTCTAAAAATACGAGTTTTAAAAAAATTTTTTTTGAGTCTTTGCTTTGTCAATGACCGGCACCAATACAACCTAAAAAAATTCGATTTTTTTTCAAAAAATTTTTTTGCTCTCTAAAAATACGAGTTTTTTAAAAAAAAATTTTGAGTTTTACTGGTCTTTGGCACAAATGGCGGCACCAAGACAACCTAAAAAAAAAAAATTCGAATTTTTTTTCAAAAAAATTTTTTTTGCTCTTTAAAAATATACGAGTTTTAAAAAAAAATTTTTTTTGGGTGCTGGCCTATCAATGGCTGGCACCAGTACATCCCAAAAAAAAAAATTCGAATTTTAAAAAAAAAAATTTTTTTTGCTCTCTAAAATTACGAGTTTAAAAAAAAAAATTTTTTTTGGGTGCTGGCTTGTCAATGGCCGGCACCAGTACAACCCAAAAAAAAAATCAATTTTTTTTTAAAAAAAATTTTTTTTGCTCTCTAGAAATACGAGTTTTAAAAAAATTTTTTTGGGTCTTTGGCTTTATCAATGTCGGCACACAGATAACAACCTGTGGGATTCGATTTTTTTCAAAAAAATTTTTGCTCTCTAGAAATACTGAGTTTTAAAAAAATTTTTTTTGTCTTTGTCTTCACACTTTGTCAATGGCGGCACCAGTACAACCTAAAATTTTTTTGAAAAAAATCGAATTTTTTTGTTTTGTCTGTGCCGCCATTGATGCCAATGACTCCAAGACTCAAATTTTTTTTTAAAACTCGTATTTTTAGAGAGCAAAAAAATTTTTGTTGAAAAAAAATCGATTTTTTTTTGGTTAGATTGGGTGCCGCCATTGACAAAGCCAAAGACCCCCAAAATTTTTTTTTTAAAACTCGTATTTCTAGAGAGCAAAAAAAATTTTCAAAAAAATAATCGAATTTTTTTGAAAAAATCGAATTTTTTTTGAAAAAAAAAATCGAATTTTTTTTTTGGGTTGTATCTTGTCGCCATTGACAAAGCCAACACCCAAAAAATTTTTTTTTTAAAACTTGTATTTTGTATACCAATATGATACGGTTTAAAAAAAAATACCATGGTTCCGGCCATTGACAGGCCAGAACTAAAAAAATTATTTTTTTAAAGCCTGACACAATCATTTGGCAATCATGGGTGCAAAATACGAGTTAGTTCCGGCCATTGACAGGCCAAAACCCAATTTTACTGTTCATTTCGAGTTATTTTTGTGATTATTTTTTAACCTGGGTTATTTTTATAAATATCAAATTTTTTTTGATTATTTTAGTAAAATGGCCATCTTAAAGTCATATTAATCTAAAAGTCCTTTCAAAATTGCGCCACACACCAATCAAACATACAGAGACAAAAATAAAATAAAATAAAACTAAAACATCACCAGAAAACAAGACTCCTCCCAATGACTCCTAGATTCTCCATTTACAATTACAACTTATATCTCCTCCTTTTTCGGACCAAAGTTCAGAGGAAGTTCAAGTTACATATCAAGGACGTCAGCTTTAAAGCTAACTACACGACGGCTTATCATGTAAGCTACCTTTGCATCAAGAGGTTAAACCAATTTTGCTTGCTTGGCAATAGTTGTACTGATAAATCATAATATATATATATATTTTTATCCTATGCTTGGCATATTTATGGATGATTTTTTTTTTTTTTGGTTTCATTGAATTTGATGCTCCTAATCCTTTAAATTCATGTTTTTATACTTAGGTAAGCATAGGAAGGCGAAAATAGCACGAAACGGGCCAAAAAGGGACAAAATAGGTCTAATTCAGTGTTTCACACGGCCTAGGCATTTTCACACGGGTAATCCACACGCTCGTGTGTCATGGCCGTGTCGACATTAAATCAAGTCAGAATTGCACACGGCCTGAGCGCTTGCACACAGGCGTGGCACACGACCCTGTCCCTGTTAGACCCAAGTCTAATTCTATTCGAAAAAGGTTAATTTTGGGCTATTTTGGGCATTCCAAAGTCTATTTAAACACCCTAGAAGATGATCAAGGGGGACACGTGGAGTGGAAGGTAGAAAATACCTAAGGACAGCCATCGAAATCAGCTTGGAAGCAGGATCCACTTCAAGACTGAAGATCTCCATTCAATTTCCTAGAAGCTCTTTCGGTTTCTTTATATTTTGTTGTTTTCCCAATTTTGAGATGTTTTCCATTATTATGAACTAAACTCCCTAAATACCTAAGAGAGATAAAACCTAAGACGAATCTTATTACTATTTGAGTTATATGATAAATACGTGTTCTTATTCTTAATTATGAGTTTTAATTATTGTTTTAATATTCCAAGATATTAATTCAGGTTTTGATATGCTTATTCAGTGGAACAAAAGTCCCTGTTTAAGAGTAGATCTCCATAATTAAGCGGAGTTGCATGCAATCCTAGAAATAGGACAACATAAATCTGTCGGATTAGAGTCAAATCTAATAAGGAAATCCATAGATCGAGTTAATACGACAATAGGGGTTTTAATTAGAAAGAGATTTCAATTAATCAACCTAGAGTTAGTTTTTCTTAGTCTCGAGGGAGATATTAACATAAATCAGAGATTTTTACGGATTAAATCAAGTGAATAAATCGTCTAATTCAGAAGTAATAAGTGAAGTCTAGGTGTATTCTTCCTTGAGTATTGTCTTCTCCATTGATTTTCCAAAAGTATTTTCCAACTTTAATCTCTGTCGCAATCTTAATTAATTAGATAATTAGTTTTAGATAAAACATTGTCTTAATTGTTAGGTTAGATAATAAAAAGATAGTAATTACTAGTACTTTTAGTCCTCGTAGATACGATAGTACCGGTCTCACCATAACTATACTACTGTTCGATAGGTGCACTTGCCTTAGTCGAATTTTTAGTTAGTTTAGCGACCATCAAGTTTTTGGCGCCGTTACCGGGGACTAAGATATTAGGAACATTTGATTTTTATTACTTTAGCCATTTTTACTTTTATTGCAATTTACCTTTTGTTTTTACTTTAATTTTTCCTTTCTAATTTTTCTTTTGTTTGCTTTTGGCAGGTGTCTCTAGTTTATGACTAGGAGAAACCCGTCAGGACCTTTGCTTTTTGACAGTGAGATCGAGAGCACAGCTCACAGAAACCGAAGAGAAATAAGGCGAAGCCTACAATACATAGAGAAAGAGCGAGAGGATGATATCCATACTACAATCGAGGAGATGGCTGATAATCAGAATAATCCACCACCTCCTGTGGTTGCTGCAAATCCAGTAAATCAGAATCCTGCTCCTCGTACTATTTATGATAATGCTAAACCTAATTTAACAGGAACTGAATTGAGTATCGTTAGACCTGCTGTTGCTGCAAATAATTTTGAACTGAAACCTAACATGATTCAAATGATACAATAGTTTGTTCAGTTTGGTGGTTTGCAGGACGAGGATCCAAACACTCATTTAGCAAATTTTCTAGAATTATGCGACACCTTTAAGATCAATGGCATTTCTGAAGATGCCATTCGCCTTTAGTTATTTCCCTTTTCATTGAATAATAAGGCTAAACAATGGTTGAATTCGTTACCACGAGGGTCAATCACCATTTGGAAGCAAATGACCGAAAATTTTTTACTTAAATATTTTTCGTCGTCTAAAACGGCTAAACTTTTAAATTGAGGAATGATATCTCTTCTTTTGTGTAGATGGATTTAAAAACACTTTATGATGCATGGGAGAGATACAAAGATTTATTGAGAAGGTGCCCTCACCATGGGTTACCCCTTTGGCTACAGGTTCAAACTTTCCACAACGGTTTGAATCCCTCGACTAGACAAATGATTGACGCAGCTACTGGTGGAACTATCAATAATAAGACACCTGAAAAGGCTTATAAGCTCATAGAGGAGATGTCATTGAACAATTATCAGTGGCAAGTTATGAGGACAAAGCCAACCAAGGCAGTCGACATTTTTAACGTCGACTCGGTTACTATGCTATTAAATCATCTTGAATAAAAAAATTGACGGGTTATTTAGTTCTACGCAGGTACATCCAGTAATGCAGTGCGATGGAAGTGGAAGTGGAATGAACAATCCAAAATATCCACCCTACGGCCCCCACATAGAGAACGAGTAATTGAACTATATGGGTAATAATCCTCGACCTCAAAATAATCCTTACAGTAACACTTACAACGCAGGTTGGAGGAATCACCTAAATTTCTCATGGGGAGGCCAAGGGAATTAGAGGCTACCACCTCCTCCAGGCTTCCAACAACAACCTCACCAGCAAGAAAAAAAGCCAAACCTTGAGGAGATGATGACAAAGTTTATTTCAGTAGCGAAAACCCGTTTTCAGAACACTGAAACTGCACTTAAAAATTAGCAAGCATAATTCAAGGGAGATAAATCATAATTTATACATATTATTATCCCTTGCTTAACACATTTATGAATGATTTCTCCCTTGATTTGATGAATTTGATGCTCCTAATCCTTTAATTTCATATCTTATACTTAGGTGAGCATAGGAAAGTAAAAAGAACGAGAAATGGGCCAAAAACGGAGAAAATGGGTCAATATAAGAAATCAACACGGCCTGGACTTCCCCACACGAGTAGAACACAAGCCCGTGCCATTCTAACAGGATTGAACACGGCTTAAAATGACCTCAACACGGGTGTGTCCATTCCTCAGCCTTGACCACGGCCTGAAGTAATCGCACACGGGCGTGCCCCTGTTGAGCCCAAGTTTAGTCCTATTCGGAAAAGGCCATTCTTGAGGGCTTTTAGGCATTCTCAAGCCTATTTAAACACTCTAGAGGAGGATTAAAAGGGGGGACAGAGAGTAGGAACCAGGGAATTACTCGAAGGAAGCCGATTGATCCATCTCGGAAGCCGGATTCACCTCCAAAACTGAAGATCTCCCTTCAATTTCCTTTAGGGGTTTTTGATTTTCTTTATGTTTTGTTATTATTCTTCTGAGATGTTTTCTTTTATAGTTATGAACTAAATCCCCTAAATAGCTAAGGGGGATGAAACCTATGATGGATCTTGTTAATATTTTCTGAACTGTATGATAAATACTTGATTTGTTCTTAATTATGAATTTAACTCTTGTTTGAATATTCTAGGATATTGATTCAAGTATTGATGTGCTCATTCAAAGGATGAATAGTCCCTGTCTAAGAGTAGATCATTCATAATTAAGCGGAGTTGCATGCAATCCTAGAGATAAAACTACATAAATCTTCCTGATTAGAGTCAAATCTAATAAGGGAATCCACAGATCGAGTTAATGTAAAACTAGAAGTTTTAATTAGAAAGAGATTTTAATTAATCAACCTAGGGTTAGACGTTATTAGTCTTGAGTAGGGATAATAACATAACTTAGGGATTTCTACAGATCAAGTCAGGTGAATAAATTGTCTGGTTCAGAGTCAATTAGCAAGAGAAGTCTAGGTGGATTCTTCCTTAGGTGTTGTCTAAAATCAATCAGTTTTCCCAAAAGTATTTCCCCAATTTATTTTCTGTGCATTCTTAGATTAGTTAATTAGTTAGATAAAAGAACCTTCATTATTCTTAGGCTAGATAATAAAAAGAAAGTTAATACTAGTACTTTTAGTTCCTTTGGGTTCGACATCCGGTCTTGCTAAAACTATACTACTGTTCGATAGGTGTGCTTGCCTTCATCGTGATAATATTTAGTTCAAGTACGATCAATTATAAATTTAAAACTTACCGTGAGTGACAATCAAGTTTTTGGCGCCGTTGCTGGGGAACTAAGATATTAGGAACACTCGATTTTTATTACTTTAGCTATTTACTTTTATTACAATTTAACTTTATTTTTATTTTTATCTACTAAATTTTCTTTTATTTTCTTCTGGCAGGTTTTTATAGTTTATGACTAGAAGAAACTTGTCAGGACCATTACTATTTGATAGTGAGATCGAAAACATAGCTCGCAGAAACTGAAGAGAAATTAGGAGAAGCTTACAATACATAGAGGAAGGGCAAGAGGACGATATTCCAACTATAACCGAGGAGATGGCTGAAAATCAGGAAAATTCGCTACCCCCTGCGATTGCTGCTGACCCAATAAATCAGAATCCTACTCCTCGTACTATGTATGATTATGCTAAACCTACATTAATAGGAACTGAATCGAGTATAGTTAGGCCTGCTATTGCTGCAAATAATTTTAAACTGAAACCTAACACAATTCAAATGATACAACAGTTCGTTCAATTTGATGGTTTGCAGGACGAAAACCCAAATACTCATTTAGAAAATTTTCTGGAACTTTGCAACACATTCAAGATCAATGGCGTTTCTGATAATGCCATTCGCCTTCGGCTATTTCCCTTTTCACTGAGGAATAAAGCTAAACAATGGTTGAACTCGTTACCACGAGGATCAATCACTACTTGGGAACAAATGACCGAAAAGTTATTACTTAAATACTTTCCACCTGCTAAAACAGCTAAACTTAGTAATGATATTTCTTCTTTTGAACAGATGGATTTAGAAACGCTTTACGATGCATGGGAGAGATACAAGGACCTACTGTAAAGGTGCCCTCACCATGGATTACCTCTGTGCCTGCAAGTTCAAACGTTTTACAATAGTGTGAACCCCTCGACGAGATAGATAATTGATGCAGCTGCCGGAGGAACCATAAACAACAAAATACCTGAAGAGGCTTACGAATTTATTGAAGAGATGTCACTGAATAACTATCAGTAACAAGTTATGAGGACTAAGCCAACCAAAACAGCAGGCGTTTATAACGTCGATGCGATTAATATGTTATCAAATCAGGTGGAAATTCTAAATAAAAAGATTGATGGTTTACTTAGTTCTACGTAGGTACATCTAGTGATGAGATGTGATTCAAGTGGAGGAGGCGTACATACAGAATACCAACCCTTCAATCATACAACCGAGGAGGAACAAGTCCACTATATGGGTAATAATAACTCTAGATCTCAAAATAACCCATACAATAATACTTATAATGCAGGTTGGAGGAACCACCCAAATTTCTCGTGGGGTGGTCAAGGAAATCAAAGGCCACAAAATCCTCCGGGTTTTCAACAACCACCTTATCAACAGGAAAAGAAACTGAACCTTGAGGAGATGCTAAAAAAATTCATCTCGGTGTCAGAAACTCGTTTCTAGAATACCGAGACAGCAGTTAAAAATCAACAAGCGTCGATCCAAGGGCTCGAAACTTAGATAGGCCAGCTGTCCAAATTAATTTCTGAACGACCACATGGTAGCTTGCTAAGTAATACTAAACCTAACCCAAGGGAACGGCTCAACGCGATTAACGTTAGAAATGAGGAAGGGTTAGTTGCATCTAAACTAGAACCAAAGCAAAAAACTATGGTAAGCAAAGGTAAAGGTGAGGTAGGCCACAATGAGTAGAAACCGGTAAGTGTAGAACATAAACCTCGTGTGCCATACCCCAATATGACAAGGAAAGACTGCTCAGACAAATAATTTGGTAAATTCCTTAAACTTTTAAAGAAATTACACATTAACTTACCGTTTATTGAAGCTCTCTCGCAGATGCCGAACGCAATGAAGTTTTTAAAGGAGCTTTTAGCGAATAAGCAGAAATTAGATGAGGCATCGTATGTGGAGTTAAACGCAGTTTGCTCAGCTATTCTACAAAATAAGCTGCCCAACAAATTAAAAGATCCAGGGAGTTTTACAATTCCTTGTTTAATTGGTAGTTTAGATGTGAACAATGCATTGGCTGATTTAGGGGTTAGTATCAATGTCATGCCTCACAAAATGTTTAAGCAACTAGGTCTTGGGAAACCCAAACAAACTAGGATGAACATTCAATTAGCAGATAAAACTATCAGATTTTCTAGGGGTATTGTTGAAGATGTACTCGTTAAAATTGACAAATTTATATTCCCAGTGGATTTCATTGTTCTAGACATAGAGGAAGATAGTAACGTTCCTTTAATTTTAGGAAGACCCTTTTTAGCAACTACTAGAACAATTATTGATGTTGGCACAGGCGAACTCACACTTCGTGTAGGAGACGAAAAGATCACCCTTCAAGCTCGCAATTCGAGCAACACATCAAAAATTGAAGGTGGTTGTATAAATCATTCTACTAAAACTAACCATATGATGCATCCGACTTTGCAAGAAATAAGTTAAAAGAACATACATGAGCCATGTTCATGCAACAACAAAGGACCTATCCATGAAGAACGAAGGCTACAAATCGAGGAGCTAGATGAATTACGGACACATAAACCGAGAATACACAATAAACCAAAAACACGCCATGATGAGTTAAAATTTTCCCCAAATCAAATTAAGGTTGGAGACAAAGTACTATTAGATGCAGCAGACCCTCGTACTTCCACTTATGAATCGAATGGAGCAATCCCTCTTACGGTACTTAACATCTTCCCATACGGTACAGTCGAGGTAACTCATTCCAAATTCGGCACGTTTAAGGTAAATATTACTCATTTAAAACCTTATTTTGATAAAACTGATAGCAGGAATGATGAATGTAAAGTCCTTAAACCACCATGACCGCGTGAAACCGAGGTAAGTTGATCTTAGACTATAAATAAGAGCTTTTCGAGAGGTAACCCGAGCACTAACGGTACTAACTTCTTTAAATTCTAGTGTTTAACACCTAACTTACTAACTGAGCTCTTGAATATAGGTTTTCCAAACCCACACGGCCAGACACACGAGCGTGCTTTAGACCGTGTGAAAACAGGGCAAAATTTTTCCCAGCATGGGATGCGATAAGTTACCATGGCCGTGCGACATGGTCATGGTGATCCTGCTAAAACAACACGGGCGTGCGCCACGCCCGTGTCTTAGAACTGTGGTTGAAACTGAGAAAGTAACACGGGCGTGCGACACACCTGTGCCCAACTCCCATGGTAGACACTGTCAAAATAACATGGGCATGGGCTTGCACACACGGGCGTGGGAGAAGTAAACGAAGCAGGACACGGCCGTGTGACACAGTCGTGTGCACCCACACGGCCAATGAACCCGGGCGTGGACCGACTATCAGATACACCTAAATTTTTAAAAAAAAATGAAACACAAGGGCTAAAATTAGGGCACACGGGCGTGTCCCATGGCCGCATGCCCCAAAATCTATATAAACCCCTCACTATTCATCATCCTTTTGTCCCAAAATCCCTAACCCTAGCTGCTGCAACTTCCACACGGCCTCCTGCCACGCCCGTGCGCCACCCTTAACATCATTTTCGATGCCCAAGCTCCTCCCTCTTACGTGTACAATGTCAACCTCATGTGGTAAGAAAACAGCTATCCCCACCTTGAAAAAACGAAAAGGAGCGTTATCTTCATCGGCTCCTACCACGGAGATCAGACATCCGTTCGTTCAGTTTCCCGTGGAGCCCTAGAAAGAACTCTTTCAGATACTTCGAGCCTGATCCTTAGGTTTGAGCCGCTACGTTGACTGGGCCGCACTTGAACAAGTCCAACTAGCTGATGTAATTCGGGCCCTCCTCACCACCGACCCTTGGGGGCTTTTCTTTGAGATTATCGAGCTGACGTATCTCGAGCTCATGATGAAACTCTGCTCAACATTCTATCTTCAGACCGTGATGACTCGTTTTGATGATCCTGGAACGATCTAATTTTGCATCGACGGTTTAGTCCGCCAGTTGAGCATCCTAGAGTTTAGTACCGTACTGGGCCTATACACGGAGGAGTTCATGGAGGAGAACGACCTCCACACTCTCAACCGCCACATCTATCATTCTCCTTCACGGTGCTGCAACGCTTTAGTTCCTATCTCGGCCACCTATGACCCTAGCCACTCCAAGGCACCGGCTCTCGCCCTATCATTGAGGTACCTACATGCCATTTTAGCTCACACTTTGACAGGACGGCGAAAGAGCACCGGCGTCGTCAACACTCACAACGCCTACTTTCTATGGTGTATGGCGCATGGGCACGTCTTCGACCTTGCTTATTTCATCGCCCTCGCCATTCGCCATCAGACGGAGCGACATAGGAAAGGGGTTATCTCCATTGGCCCCTATGTGACTCGATTGGCTCGACACTTCGGGCTCCTCAACATAGGGAACAAGTATCCTCCCTCATTCTCATTGGCCAGATGTCTCCATAAGGCATCTCGAGCATGCTACATATGAGGATGATCGAGAAACGACGTGGAACTTACCCTCTTTAGTATCGCCTCGCCCAATCAACTGAGGAAGAGGCCCCCGAGGACATTACTGATGATGTCCCTCCACGTCACGAGGACCCACCATCCCAGCTACCACCCATCCATTGTCCAATTCATGTGGCGGTGATAAACCGTAATTTATACATATTATTATCCCATGCTTAACACATTTATGAATGATTTCTTCTCAGATTTGGTGAATTTGATGCTCCTAATCCTTTAATTTCATGTTTTATACTTAGGTGAGCATAGGAGAGCAAAAAGAACAAGAAACGGGCCAAAAACAGAAAAAATGGGCCGATGTGGGAAAACAACACGGCCTGGACTTCCTCACACGGGTAGCACACACGCCCGTATCATTCTAGTAGGCTCGAATGCAGCCTAAAACAACCTCAACACAGGCGTGTCTATCTCTCAGCCTTGACCACAGCCTGAAGTAATCGTACATGGGGCGTGTCACACAGGCGTGTCCCTGTCAAGCCCAAGTTAAGTTCTATTTGGAAAAGGGCAATTTTGAGGGCTTTTAGGCATTCTAAAGCCTATTTAAACACCCTAGAGGAGGATTAAAGAGGACACACACAGAGTAGGAAGCAAGGAATTACTCGAAGGAAGCCGATTGATCCATCTCAAAAGCCGGATTCACCTCCAAGACTGAAGATCTCCCTTTAATTTCCTTCAGGGGTTTTTAGGTTTTCTTTATGTTTTGTTATCATTCTTCTAAGATGTTTTCTTTTATAGTTATGAACTAATCCCCTAAATACCTAAGGGGGATGAAACCTAATACGGATCTTGTTAATATTTTCTGAACTGTATGATAAATACTTGATTTGTTTTTAATTATGACATTAACTCTTGTTTGAATATTCCAGGATATTGATTCAAGTATTGATGTGCTTATTCGGAGGGTGAATAGTCCCTATCTAAGAGTAGATCACTCGTAATTAAGTAGAGTTGCATGCAATCCTAGAGATAGGACGGCATAAATCTGCCGGATTAGAGTCAAATCTAATAAGGGAATCCATAGATCGAGTTAATGCAAAACTAGGGGTTTTAATTAGAAAAAGATTTCAATTAATCAACCTAGGGTTTGACGTCATTAGTCTTGAATATGGATAATAACATAACATAAGGATTCTTACGGATCAAGTCAAGTGAATAAATTGTCTGGTTCAGGGTCAGTTAACAAGAGAAGTCTAGGTGGATTCTTCCATTGGTGTTGTCTTAAATCAATCAATTTTCCAAAAGTATTTTCCCCAAATCTGTTTTCTGTGCATTCTTAGATTAGTTAATTAGTTAGTTAAAACAACCTTCATTATTATTGGGCTAGATAATAAAAAGAAAGTTAATACTAGTACTTTTAGTTCCTTTGGGTTTGACATCCGGTCTTGCTAAAACTATACTACTGTTCGATAGGTGCGCTTGCCTTCGTCGTGATAATAGTTAGTTTAAGTATGATCATTTATAAATTTTAAAACTTATCGCAAGTGACAGTCAAGTTTTTGGCACCGTTGCCGGGGAACTAATATATTAGGAACACTCGATTTTTATTACTTTAGCCTTTTACTTTTACTGCAATTTAAATTCTGTTTTGATTTTCATTACTAAATTTTCTTTTTCTTTCTTCTGGCAGGTTCTTATAGTTTATGACTAGAAGACACCCGTCAGGACCATTACTTTTTGACGAAGAAATCGATCGCACAGCTCGCAGAAACTGAAGAGAAATAAGGCGAAGCCTAAGATACACAGAGGAAGAGCAAGAGGAGGATATCCCAATTACAACCAAGGAGATGGCCGAAAATCAAGAAAATTCAGTACCTCCTGCGATTGCCGTTGACCCAGTAAATCAGAATCCTGCTCCTCGTACTATGTATGATTATGCTAAACCTACTTTAACAGGGACTGAATCGAGTATAGTTAGGCCTACTATTGGTACAAATAATTTTGAACTGAAACCTAACACGATTCAAATGATACAATAGTTTGTTCAGTTTGATGGTTTGCAGGATGAAAACCCAAATACTCATTTAGCAAATTTTCTGGAACGTTGCAACACATTCAAGATCAATGGCGTTTCTGATAATGCCATTCGGCTTCAGTTATTTCCCTTTTCACTAAAGAACAAGGCTAAATAGTGGTTGAACTCATTACCACGAGGATCAATCACTACTTGGGAACAAATGACCGAAAAGTTTTTACTAAAATACTTTCCACATGCAAAAACAGCTAAACTAAGGAATGATATTTCTTCTTTTGTGCAGATGGATTTAGAAACACTTTACGATGAATGGGAGAGATACAAGGACCTAGTACGAAGGTGCCCTTACCATGGGTTACCTCTATGGCTACAAGTTCAAACATTTTATAATGGTGTGAACCCCTCGACAAGACAGATGATTGATGCAGTAGCTGGTGGAACCATCAACAACCAAACACCTGAAGCAGCTTACGAATTTATTGAAGATATGTCACTGAATAACTATTAGTGGCAAGTCATGAGGACTAAGCCAACCAAAATAACAGGCATTTATAATGTCGACTCGGCTACTATGCTGTCAAATTAGGTAGAACTTTTAAATAAAAAGATTGATGGTTTACTTGGTTCTACGTAGGTACATCTAGTGATGAGGTGTGATTCAAGTGGAGGAGACGTACATACAGAATATCAACCTTTCAATCCTACAACCAAAGAGGAACAAGTCCACTATATGGGTAACAATAATTTTAGACCTCAAAATAACCCATACAGTAATACTTATAATACAGGTTGGAGGAACCACCCAAATTTCTCATGGGGTGGTTGAGGAAATCAAAGGCCATAAAATCCTTCGGGTTTTCAACAACCACCTTATCAACAGGAAAAGAAACTGAACCTTGAGGAGATCTTAACAAAATTAATCTCGGTGTCAGAAACTCTTTTCCAGAATACTGAGACAGCACTTAAAAATCAACAAGCGTCGATCCAAGGGCTCGAAACTCAGATAGGCCAAATGCCCAAATTCATTTTTGAGTGACAACAAGGTAGCTTGCCAAGTAATACTGAACCTAACCCAAGGGAACAACTCAATGTGATTAACATTAGAAATGAAGAAGGGTTAATTGCATCTGAACCACAACCAAAGTAAGAAACGGTGGAAGGTAAAGGTAAGGTAGGCCACAATGAATAGAAATCGGTAAGTATAGAATATAAATCTCGTGTACTATACCCTAATGCGACAAGGAAAGACCGCTTAATGAATAATTTGGTAAATTCCTTAAACTTTTAATGAAACTACATATCAGCTTACCATTTATTGAAGCTCTCTCACAGATACTGAACGCAATAAAGTTTTAAAGGAGCTTTTAGCAAATAAGTGGAAGTTGGATGAGGCATCGCATGTGGAGTTAAACGCAGTTTGCTCGGCTATTCTTCAAAATAAGCTTTCCAATAAATTAAAAGATCTAGAGAGTTTTACAATTCCTTGTTTAATTGGTAGTTTAGATGTGAACAATGCGTTGGCTGATTTAGGGGCTAGTATCAATGTCATGCCTCACAAAATGTTTAAGCAACTAGGTCTTGGGAAACCCAAACAAACTAGGATGAACATTCAATTAGCAGATAAAACTATCAGATTTCCTAAGGGTATTGTTGAAGATGTACTCGTTAAAATTGACAAATTTATATTCCCAGTGGATTTCGTTGTTCTAGACATAGAGGAGGATAGTAACGTTCCTTTAATTGTAGCAAGGCGCTTTTTACCAACTGCTAGAACAATTATTGATGTTGGCATGGGTGAACTCACACTTCGTGTTGGAGACAAAACAATCACCCTACAAGCTCGCAATTCGAGCAACACATCAAAAGTTGAAGGTGGTTGTATAAATCATTCTATTAAAACTGACCATATGTTGCAACCTACTTTGCAGGAAATAAGTTCGAAGGACATACATGAGCCATGTTCAAACAACAACAAAGGACCTATCCATGAGAAACGAAAGCTTCAAATTGAGGAGTTAGATGAATGGCAGACAGATAAATCGAAAACACGCCATGGTAAGCTAAATTTTTTCCCAAATCAAATTAAGGTTGGAGACAAAGTACTATTAGATGTCGCAGATCCTCGTATTACCACTTTTGAACCAAATGGAGCAAACCCTCTTACGGTACTTAACATCTTTCCATACGATACAGTCGAGGTAACTCATTCCAAATTCGGCACGTTTAAGGTAAATATTACTCGCTTAAAACCTTATTTTGATAAAACTGATAGCAGGAATGAGGAGTGGAAACTCCTCGAACCACCATGACCGCGTGAAACCTAGGTAAGTCAAGCTTAGACTGTAAACAAGCACTTCTCAATAGGTAACCCAAGCACTAACGGTATTAACTTCTTTAAATTCTAGTATTTAACACCTAACTTACTAACTAAGCCCTTGAATATAGGTTTTCCACACTCACATGGCCAGGCACACGGGCGTGCTGTAGACCGTGTGAAAACAGGGCAAAGATTTTTCCCAACACGGGATGCGACAAGTTGTCACGGTAGTGCGACATAGCTGTGGGCAATCTTGGCAAAACAACACGGGCATGTGACACGCCCGTGTCTTAGACTCGTGGTCGAACCTATCAAATTAACACGGGCGTGAATCTACACATATGGGCATGGGAGAATTGAACGAAGCAGGACACGACCGTTCGACACGGCCGTGTGTAACAACGCACCCAAGGAACATAGGCATGGTCTAAATGCCAGATGTGTGAAATTTGAAAACCCACGAAAAACACGGGCTAAATAAAAAGCACATAGGCATGCCCCACGACTGTGTGCCCCAAGTACTTTGTATTTGTAAGTATTTCTTCATGAGTAATCCTATTCCTCTATATTCCTAAAAATTTCCTGATTCTATCACAGTTATAAAGAGCTCCAAAGCTCACTATTACTTAGGAACTTGAAACTCCACTGGAAAAGGTTCTCCACGACTGCCATTTGTGGAACGCAACCTCTACCGCCACCGGAGTATTCTCCTCCCATCTGCATAACTCCAACCTAAGGAGTTCATTCATTTAACATTCAGGAAGTTTCACCTCTCTCCCTATCTTATGATCTTATATCTATAATTGTCACTTAACTTTGTACATTGAGGGCAATGTACATCTTAAGTGTGGGGGGGACAATTATATCACTATAAGAAAAATCCCTAAATTTTATCTTGGTTCTCTTGTAAATCCCTAATATCATTATTAGAATGTGTAACACCCTAAACCCGGCCTAGACATTATGACTGAATCTGACCTATCGCATCAAAGTGCCGTCTAAGTCACGATCTTGTTGGTGAAAAAAAACCTTTTCCAGGTTAAAAACCGATTTAGCTTTTAATGTTTGAAAAAACTCAGTAAATTCCATTTATTACAATTGAAATTAACTTATCTAAACGTTAGTTAATGCTGATTCGTTAATTCGAATTAAACTGCAGAAGTTTCTCTAGTTGAAAACCTTAAGGTTTTAAACGCACGTGTCTCTTTAAAAAATGTTGTTATTTTGAAAACTCGCTGTTCCTACTCTAGCAATTTATGATACGTAATTAAAAACCCAGTAAAAGTTAAAAATTCTCCAAATGGCGTTATTACATAATTAAAAACCCACATATAAAAACTTTGAATCATTTAAGCCAAATTAAATCATCTGCGAACGTGTGGCCACCTCTGAGTGTCTCGCGGCTCCAAATCGTCTAAGTTTAGAAATTACCTGCAATTAAAAGAAAGGGTGAGTTTACGAAAAACTTAGTGTGAATCCCTTATCAATCATACAGTAGTAGTGTAAACAGAACGGTGCGGGCTCTGGGCCTATACAAGATAAAGCATGCCTGGCCTTTAGCCCTATACAGTGTCAGTGTGGGCCTAAGTCCAAAACAGTGCTAGTACAGTGCAGGTATGCAACCCACCCCACCCTAATCCAACCAACACACCACTCGTACCATCCAACACACCATGTGGAGATTAACTCATTCACCCAGCCAACACACCAATATCGCAGCGAGGCTGCTAATAACATTAAACGTGGCATAACCACTAATATCAGTACACGTGGCAAAGCCACTAGAATAGTAAAGATGTGGCAAAGCCACTAGTACAATACTTCCTCCAAACCAGTATCCCAACCCCAATGCAGAATGTCATGTCATAAATATTACATGTATGCAAGGTTTTATACTCAGACACAGTCACACATATATTAAACACTCATCAATCAACCTACCTCTAGGGTATAATCGTCATTTCCATCCATTAGGGGTAGATTAGTAATTTTACCCCTTTAGGGGTATTTTGGTCATATCGCTTGTTTGGGTTCTCGGTTTAGGTATCGACATCTCGAAAGGTCTATCATCTCCTCGAGTGCCGCAGCCAACCCAATATAGCTGAATTGGTGTAAATGGCCCAAGGCCCATTACTCAACCTAGGCGGGCCCATTGGGCCCAACGAAGCCCATAACGGCCTCTGCCCACGAAAAAGCTCGTGGAGGCCTCCATAATCTTCTCCCACGGCATGTGGATTCGATTTTCTCACGAGTGATCGCTCACTTACGATGCCGTAAACACCAAAATTTTGGCATTCTGGCTTTCCAACTTTTGCCGATTTGCAATCATACAAGGGTGTGATAATACACATGTTGGCTTTTGATCAATAACAACATGGTGTACGGTACATACCTTTTTGGAGAGGAGATCGCCACACACCACGTGGTTAACCTAAAACTAAAATAATGATCCCAAGTCAGTTCTCAATTGTCCAAGTTAACCCCCTTTTTGAACACCTATTTCCCTCAACAACACCTATGGATTACCTTAATAGACAAGCAGGGTTCAACCCGCCCTTAACCAACAACCTCCACCTACTGGCAACGATCTGCACAAAAGTCCCATCTGTTAAGCAACCCTAAAAGTAACATACTTGAACTAAGTGTACTTCTTACCGAAATGTAGACCAAGGGAGGAGGATGTCAGCTTACAGCCAACCCAAGAACAACCTACAACCGACGTATGAGATGTCACGAACGATCTCCTGACAACAATTGATATAAGGAAGGGATTAAAGAGAGAGACCATTATAGAAAGAAGAAAGGGAAATGGCACCACTAAAAACCAAACATGACGACAACATTAGCAAGGCTCCACAACTGATAAGAACCTGGCAACCCAAGGGGAACTCATTTACCTTGATCGAAGTAGGGAAAGATTCGACAGAGCAAGGGGATATTCAGCTAATCACAGAAGCAAACTCAAATGAGGTGTGAAAGAGAGGCAAATGGTATTCGGCCAAAGTTTTCATGAAGGAAACGCAAAAGAGATGTGATGGAAAGAAGAAGAGTTAGAGAGAAAGAAGGGGAGAAGAGAATTTCGGCACAGGCTTGAGTTTGAACCAGAGTAGTGCTTAGTCAAGAACTTAGAAGAGGAAAAGAAAAAGAGAAAAAGGTTTTACCATTCGGCACAAAGTGGAACAAAGATTTAGGCTTTTCCCGAAAGGCACAAAAAGAAGTCGACAAAAGAGAATGGTACCCCAAAATGAAAAAGAAACAAAACCCAAAAATAAGAAAGGGAGGATTCAGCACCTACTATCTACCAAATTACCAAAAATACACTCCCCGAAACCCCTTGGCCGAATTTGCACCCTCAAGCATCCCCATTCGGCTCTAACTCCTTCCAATTCAAATTCCCTGAAAATCTCCAAGATTTTCTCCCCTTATCCCTCATCAATTTCCTCCACAACAATCTCTGAGACCTCTTCAAGCTCTCCATCACCAGAGTTCAACTCCAACACTAACTCCTGCCGCCCCAAGCAGCAAAATTAACATCCTTTGTAGCACATGGGATTCGAGCCCTAATTTTTATTGAAGCCAAAACATGCCACATGCCACTAACCCACACGACTTCCTTTTGCTAGCTAATCACCACATTTATTTAAAAGGCCTAGGTGCCAGCGTCCAGGGTTTCTTAAAGAGAGAAAAAATAGCATTTTGCAAAAAGCTAAAACCTGACCCCTTAGCTTCACTAACACCCTAAACACGCCCAAATCATCCATCCACCTTACCAAACATGCAAATCGAGTTAAACCATCAGACTTAATTATTTGTGACTCAGTTTTG
Organism: Gossypium anomalum; assembly: GCA_025698475.1. NCBI lineage: Eukaryota > Viridiplantae > Streptophyta > Magnoliopsida > Malvales > Malvaceae > Gossypium > Gossypium anomalum. The sequence goes on from CM046961.1 coordinate 89,561,747, forward strand.
TGGTCCCGAAACCACTTTTTGACTAGGGTCAAATTAGGGCTATCACAACTCTCTCCCCCTTAGAAATTTTCGTCCCCGAAAATCTTACCAGCGAATAAATTAAGATATTGTTCTTTCATGGAGTCTTCAAGTCCCAAGTAGCTTCTTCCACCCCACCAAATATGCTATTTCCGTATGGCCAAAATATTTATAATTTCAAAACATCGTTATCAACAGCCTAACCTATACATGCCATATCGAGTCCAAAATATAACTGTACCAAAAAAAAAGATCAATAATGTGATGAACTGCTGACGATCCCCGAGTCTGTGGCCAAAATCAACAATCTATAAAACAGAGAAATAAAGAACAAAGTAAGCTTTCAAAGCTTAGTAAGTTTTAAGCATCACAAACAATTAAAGACTTATCGGAAATCAAAACATTCATTTAAACAGACTTATTCTCAATTCAAATTGCTTCATGGCCGAATACACATAAACATATACATAGATTTCTCAGCACATATTTTTCTTCTACTTAAAGTTCATACGGTGCATTTAAATCAAATAATCTCATATATTAACAACATTTGAACGAATAGGTCATTGTTTTACTCGTAGATATAACAATCATTCACACTTAAGTATCATTCTTTAATACTAATAATTCACAAAATCACGGACTGAATGTACATGAATACATAAAAAAATTTTAACATATAATTCATATACAAATATAATGTGACCGATTAAATCATTCTCATATTCGCAAATATAACCATCAATCATATTTATATATATATATTCTTCTTTGATGTTAATGATTTACTTCGAAATCAATTCACCGATGAGTAAGTAATACGTACTTGAACATCTTAAATGTATAGTCCTTACTCGACGATGGTTTACTGTGAACATTCAATATCGTAATCTTACTTAACTTCTTGCGCATTAAGCTCACAAAGTCTTAGGACTTGAAACCAATTACGGCACAAGCTCATGGGAATTTAAACCCAAAGATAATACCAAATCGAAGCTCATGGGACTTTAGCCCGAACATATTTCCAGCACGTAGCCTGTGGACCTTAAGTCTGGTTATAATTCCAGCACATAGCCTGCGGGCCTTAAGTCCGAATATAAACATCACTGAATGTCATGCATACTTATTCGCAAGAAAATTCAATTCACATAACATCTCACAATCATAGTTCATTTATTCCATTTGAATAATAGCATAACATGGGCACCATTCATATAACTTTTGGCTCAAGAATATACATAAGAATATATGTCCATTTTACTTTCCAAGCTTAACTTCTAATGTCTATTCGGCTTTAAGCCTTAAACATAAATTATTTGTTACACAACTATATTCAAATAGAATCAACAGAACGTAGTATAGTTATCATACACATATCAAGACATTATCAATTACGTACTAAATGTGACTATTCAAAACTTACCTCGGATATACTTGGACGGTTGCAGAAAGGCTACTCAATTACTTTCTCTTTTCCCCTATCCAACTTCGACCCTTTTTGCTCTTAAGCTTGTTTTAAAAGAATAGATTTATTTAATTACTTAACCAAGATCATTTACTATTTAATCACTTATCAAATAGGCAATTTAATTTAATACATGTATATCATATAGTTAAGGTACAAATGACCTTAATAACTAGCTATTTAAACACCATATATATATATTCCCTACTCATGCACAACCGAACACATTACTAGGCATTATCAAGTTTATAATTATAAGCATGTATACGTTAAGGCAAATTATATATATAATAAATTCTACAGGTATGGTTATTTATATTTTAATTGCCAAAACACAAGTTGATCAAAACCATTTCAATTGACTTCATTTATAACAAATAAATCAATATGGTCACCTATGCCAAACAATGACCGAACCATTTAATCATGCTCATGGCCGATCCTATCTTGCTCTAATCAAGGTCATAATCCACTTTAAAAATTCTAGCCTTTCATGCACTCATCTCTAATGTTAATTAAGTAATGCCGAATGCACAAACTTAATTAAAACTCAAAATTTAACCTTCTTCACTTCAATTAACCACTACTTATTCTTTTCAAATCATCTAAACGGCAATACTCACATTCTAGCATTTAAATACAAAACATTTGTTCAAGTAACTAAGCAAGTCCAAGTTCGGCTATTACACATATAAAAAGTATCAAATTAAATTTTTAACTAGTTCAAACTTCTCTTATCAACATTTATTCATCAAAACATAAAGAAAATAATCAAATCTCTTCATTATCAACCATGGCCGAATGCTCCATTCACCACCCAAATCCAAAATTTTAACATGGGCTAAGTAAAAAACTTAGTAACTAACTTAAAATAAGCTAAAATTTCAAAATCTAACATGAATTACTAACCTTGTTTTAAGCTTAAGATGACCGAATGCTATATTCCCTTTTCTTCTTTAAAGTTCGGCTACTAAGGAAGAAGATGAAAACCAACATTTTGTTTTTCTTTTGCTTTTCTATTACCCTTTCTTATTTTACTTATTTTTTTTCATAAATTAAACCATTACCATATAATATTATTATACAACACATATTTTGCTTACCATCATTATCACGGCCGACCACTACAACTAAAGTGGAATATTTGACATGCAAATCCACTTATTTACACCATCAATTATTTGGCCACTACAAAAATAACCTATCATATTTCAAAATGTCTCATATAAGTCTTATTTAATAAATTTCACATACAAATAAAAAAAATTCAAAACATGAAACTTGCATACATGCATTTACACATATAATAAGCATAGAATATAACGGTTAATTATTTGTGACTCATTTTTGTGGTCCCGAAACCACTTTCCGACTAGGGTCAAATTAGGGCTATCACAAGTCTAACCTTCTCTTTCAGCTTGTGACCACGCCCCCTAACCAAAGCCTCATTACAACCCTCTAAAGAGCTTTTGATTGACGTATCATCTCAATTTATAGTGGTGGAGATTTGATTTTCATGCAAGCCTATGGTAATAACTTTTCATATTGACTGTTGAGTGCTAATTTCATTATCCTTAAACACTTCGAGTGATTTGAGTGAATCTTTAGTGAGAATGTTAAACTCTGTGAGATTTCGAATCAATGGTGATTACTTAGACAAAAGGAGATGCCTATGTTTTTCGTGATAAAATTCCCAACTTGGAATGTTTGAAACTTTAATGTTCTTCTAGTCGAATTCTCAATGTATGATTACTTATGGATTAATTTAAGATATTATTGATAGGAATCATAAGTTGAGAACAATGAATTTCTAATTCAGAATTGAGGATTTTGCTTGAGGACAAGCAAACGCTTAGGTATGGGGGTATTTGATAAACCGTAATTTATACATATTATTATCCCATGCTTAACACATTTATGAATGATTTCTCCTTAGATTTGATGAATTTGATGCTCCTAATCCTTTAATTTCATATCTTATACTTAAGTGAGCATAGGAAAGTAAAAAGAATGAGAAACGGGCCAAAAACAAAGAAAATGGGCCAACATAGGAAATCAACACGGCCTGGACTTCCCCACACGAGTAGAACACACGTCCGTACCATTCTAGCAGGATTGAAAAAAGATTAAAATGACCTTAACACAGGCGTGTCTATTCCTCAGCCTTGACCACGGCCTGAAGTAATCGCACACGGGCATGTCATACGGGTGTGCCCCTGTTGAGCCCAAGTTTAGTCCTATTCGGAAAAGGTCATTCTTGAGGACTTTTAGGCATTTTAAAGCCTATTTAAACACCCTAGAGGAGGATTAAAAGGGGGGACGGAGAGTAGGAAGTAGGGAATTACTCGAAGGAAGCCTATTAATCCATCTCGGAAGCCGGATTCACCTCCAAGACTAAAGATCTCCCTTCAATTTCCTTCAGGGGTTTTTGGGTTTTCTTTATGTTTTGTTATTATTCTTCTGAGATATGAACAGGAGCGATATAGACACATAGATTCATGGATCCATACATCTCGATCGGAAAAGAATCAATAGAAAAAGAAAGAATCGAAATTGATCGATATATTTCTCCAAACAAACGAAAAGGAAACGAAAGCTGAAACATAAATCATGGATCAACTAATCCCTCTCGGGGACTTGCTTAAGAATAAGAAAGAGAAATCTCATGTAAATACCATGGAATAAGGTTTGATCCTATTCAGGGGAATTCCGTAAATATTCCCATTCCAAAACTAGAAAGTTCGAAACAATTGGGATGTTTTTTGGAGATTGGATGCAGTTACTAATTCATGATCTTTTATAGTTATGAACTAAATCCCCTAAATACCTAAGGGGGATGAAACCTAAGATGGATCGTGTTAATATTTTCTGAACTGTATGATAAATACTTGATTTGTTCTTAATTATGACTTTAACTCTTGTTTGAATATTCCAGGATATTGATTCAAGTATTGATGTGCTTATTCGGAGGATGAATAGTCCCTGTCTAAGAGTAGGTCATTCATAATTAAGCAGAGTTGCATGCAATCTTAGAGTTAGGACAACATAAATCTGCCGGATTAGAGTCAAATCTAATAAGGGAATCCACAGATCGAGTTAATGCAAAACTAGGGGTTTTAATTAGAAAGAGATTTCAATTAATTAACATAGGGTTAGACGTTGTTAGTCTTGAATAGGGATAATTACATAACTTAGTGATTTTTACGGATCAATTCAGGTGAATAAATCGTCTAGTTCAGAGTCAATGAACAAGAGAAGTCTAGGTGGATTCTTCCTTGGGTGTTGTCTAAAATCAATCAGCTTTCCTAAAAGTATTTCCCCAATTTATTTTCTGCGCATTCTTAGATTAGTTAATTAGTTAGATAAAACAACCTTCATTATTCTTAGGCTAGATAATAAAAAGAAAGTTAATACTAGTACTTTTAGTTTCTTTGGGTTCGACATTCGGTCTTGCTAAAACTATACTACTGTTCGATAGGTGCGCTTGCCTTTATCGTGATAATAGTTAGTTCAAGTACGATCAATTATAAATTCTAAAACTTATTGCGAGTGAAAATCAAAAGGCTCGAGAATCAAATTGGACAGCTGGCTAAGATGATTTCAGAGAGACCATTAGGGAGTCTACCTAGTAACACTGAACCCAATCCAAAGGAGCATGTGAAAGCAGTTACATTAAGGAGTGGGAAAATGTTAGTTGAATCTGAAAAGAAGCCACCACAAGACGCTGACAGAAACAAAGGAGAGGAGCTAAAACCCAACAACAATGGATTTTCCATTGCCGAGGGAATATAAACCACCAATCCCATATCCAGCAAAGTTGAAACAAGATCGTATGGATTCACAATTCAGTAAATTTCTTGAACTCTTTAAACAGTTGCATATCAACTTACCTTTTGTTGAAGCTATCTCGTAGATGCCTATATACGCAAAATTTTTGAATGAGCTTCTAACAAATAAGATAAAATTTGAAGAGTTGTCCACAGTAGAACTAAATGAGGACTGCTCGGCCATACTCTAAAATAAACTGTCAACCAAATTGAAAGATCCAAAAAGTTTTACTATTCCCTATTGGTAGTTTAAATGTTGAAAATGCAATGGCAGATTTAGGATCTAGCATTAATCTAATGCCTTACAAAATGTTCAAGCAACTTGGTCTTGGGGAACCGAAACCCACTAGGATGAGTATTCAACTAGCTGATAGGTCTGTTAAATATCCTAGGGGAATTATTGAAGATGTACTTGTAAAAGTAGATAAATTCATATTCCCTGTCGATTTTGTTGTGCTTGACATGGATGAGGATGTTGAGGTGCCTTTAATTTTTGGTCATCCAGTTTTAGCCACTGCTAGGGCCGTTATTAATGTGGGTAATGGTAAACTTGTGCTTAGGGTAGGTGACGAAAAGATTATTTTTAAAATTTACGATGCCATGAGATTTTCTAGGAAATAAGATGACTCCTGTTATTTTATTGACTCTATTGATCATGCTACTCAAGATTCTTTACAGGAAATCGTACATAAAGACACGTTGGAAGTGTGTCTTGCCCAAGAAGAGGAGGTAAATGATGATGATTCTGTGATAGGTAAGATTAAAGCTGAAGTAAATTCTAATGAACCTTTACTGAGACAGAAGAGCTACGAGGGTATTGAGGTAAACAATGAATTAAAATTAAAACCTTCTGTTGAAGAACCTCCTAAATTGGAATTGAAGCAACTACCAAATCACCTAGAATATACGTTTCTTGGAAATAATTCCACATTACCAGTGATCATTGCTTCAGACTTACAACCAACTGAAAAGGACGAATTACTTCAAGTATTGAAGGAGCATAAAAGAACTATAGCTTGGAAGATTTTTGACATAAGAGGAATCAGTCCTTCTTTTTACACAAATAAAATTTTAATAGAAGATAAATTTAAACCTTGCGTGTAAGCTCAAAGACGACTGCATCCTAACATGAAAGAAGTCGTAAAAACTGAGGTAATTAAATGCTTAGATGTTGGAATTATTTACCTTTTTTCTGACAGTTCTTGGGTGAGCCCTCTGTAGGTTTTTCCTAAGAAAGAAGGCATGATTGTTGTAGCTAATGAGAAGAATGAGTTGATTCCAACACGCATAGGCATGGGATGAAGAGTTTGCATTGATTATAGGAAGTTGAATGATGTCATGAGAAAAGATCACTTTCCCTTACCATTCATTGATTAGATGTTGGAGAGATTATCCAGGCATATGTATTATTGCTTCCTAGATGGACTCTCTGGTTACTTCCAAATCCCAATAGCTCTTGAGGACCAAGAGAAAATGACATTCACATGTCCATACGGTATGTTTGCCTACAGACGAATGCCTTTCGGATTATGTAATGCTCCTGCTACTTTTCAGTGATGCATGTTGGCCATTTTTGATGAACTCGTGGAAGACATTATGGAGGTATTTATGGTCGACTTCTCGGTATTCGGTAACTCTTTCCATCTTTGCCTTAAAAATTTAAAACGAGTTCTAATGAGATGTGAGGAAATGAATCTTGTGCTAAATTAGGAAAAATGTCATTTCATGGTTCGTGAAGGAATTGTGTTAGGCCACAAAATTTCTAGTAAAGGGGTTGAGGTTGATAAAGCAAAAATTGAAACTATTGAGAAATTACCTCCCTCTAGTTCAGTCAAGGAAAGAACCTTTTTAGGACATGCGCGATTTTATAGAAGATTTATTAAAGATTTTTCTAAAATAGCTAAGCCTTTAACGAATTTACTAAAAAATGATGTACCTTTTAATTTTAGTCAAAAATGTTTAGAGGCATTTAATACTCTTAAGGATAAATTAATTAATGCTCCAATTGTAGTTTTCCTGATTGGAATTTACCCTTTGAACTAATGTGTGATGCGAGTGATTTTGCAGTAGGTGCGGTTCTTGAACAGCGAAAAGACAAGTATTTTCAACCAATCTATTATGCTAGCAAAACGTTGACAACCGCACAAGAAAATTATATGACGACAGAGAAAGAATTGCTGGCCGTGGTATTTGCATTTGATAAAATTAGACCATATTTAATATTCTCTAAAGTTGTCGTTTACACTGACCATTCAGCACTTCGATACCTCCTTGCTAAAATAGATGCAAAACCCCGACTAATAAGATGTATTTTATTGTTGCAGGAATTTGATTTAAAAATTCAAGACAAGAAAGGAGCAGAAAATCTTACAGCAAATCATCTATCTAGATTAGAAAACCCATATCTCAAGGGACTTGACGGACATGAGATAAATGACTCATTCCCTGAAGAACAACTCTTTGCTATATCTAACTCTGAGGAACCTTGGTTTGTAGACATCGCGAATTATTTAGCTGCTTACATTACACCAAAAGGGTTGACACATCAGCAAAAGAGTCGATTCTTCATTGATGTGAAAAAATATTTTTAGGAAGATCCTTTTCTTTTCCGTATATGTGCAGATCAAGTGATTAGAAGATGCGTCACGAAGTCAGAAGCAATTAAGATATCGAAACATTGCCACTTAGGACCGACTGGGGGACATTACAGTGGGACTAGAATCGCACATAAAACGCTCGAATCAGGTTTTTATTGGCCCACACTATTCAAAGAGGCCAACAGGTATGTTACTTCTTGTGATAAATGCCAACGAATAGGTAATATCCCTAAATGTGATGAAATGCCTCAAACGTACATGCTTTCATGTGAAATATTTGATATATGGGGTATTGATTTCATAGGTCCATTCCCTAGCTCATTTGGGAATAAATACATCTTAGTAGCCATTGATTATATGTCTAAATGGGTGGAAGTCCAAGCCTTACCTACTAATGATGCTAGAATGGCGGTGAAGTTCCTTAAGAAACTTTTCTCTCGATATGGAACACCTAGAGCAATTATCAGTGACAGGGGTACTCATTTCTGTAATGCTCAATTTGATAAAACCCTTAAGAAATATGGAGCTTACCACAAAACAGCTACCCCTTACCATGCTCGAACTAGTGGACAAGTCGAAGTCACTAATCGAGAGATTAAACATATCTTAGAAAAGACTGTAGAGTAAAATAGGAAGGATTGGGCAAAAAAAATAGATGATGCTTTATGGGCTTATAGAACTGCTTTTAAGACCTCCATAGGAACGTCTCCTTACAGACTTGTTTATAGGAAGAGTTGTCATTTACCATTTGAACTAGAATATAAAACATTCTGGGCTATAAAATTTCCAAACTTTGATCCCAAACTCGCAGGTGAAAAGAGATTGATGCAGCTGAACGAGTTAGATGAATGGCAAACTAATGCATATGAAAACTCACGATTATAGAAAGAAGCCACAAAGCGTCGCCATGATGCTCGTTTAAGGCAACACAAGCAATTTGAAGCTGGAGATCTTGTCCTGCTATACAACTCAAAGCTCAAACTGTTTCTTGGGAAGCTAAAATCACGATGGTTAGGTCCATTCGTAGTCCAAACCGTCTTTCTATATGGCACAGTAGAGGTAAGTCACCCAACCCAAGGCACTTTCAAGGTAAATGGACATCATTTTAAACTTTATAATGGTAAGGATTTTAAAGACAATGGAGAGGAGCTACGGCTCCACAAACCTACCTAAACATACCCATAAGGTAAAGTTGAGCTTAGACTCTAAATAAGCACTTTTCGGGAGGCAACTCGAGCACTAACCCCACTAAGTAACTTTTGTTTGTTTTTCCATTTGTTTTACAATTTAACTGCAGGTATTGTTGGCACACATGGCATAGCACTCGGGCGTGCTTTAGGCCGTGGGATTACCATGGGCAGGAGACACGGGCGTATCTATGTCCATGTTAAAATAGGACAAACATTTTTCCCAAGACAGGATGACACACAGGCTGCGATAAATAGCCAAGGCCGTGCGACACGACCGTGTGCACCACATGATTAAGAGACACGGGCATGTCCTAGACCGTGGTAAAACTACACTTAAATTTTCCAAAAAAAAATCAGCAGAGGAACGGCATGCGCTAAATCACCACGGCGTGCAAGACAACCGTGGAAGTCACACGGTCATAAACACGGGCGTGCTTGAGGTCGTGTGGGAACTTGCACAAATAACTATAACTTTCAACAAGTCAAAATACCACACGGGCGGATGCCACGGCCGTGCCCGAAAGCCGTACACAATCCTAATTACTGGACACGGGCGTGTGGTGTATAACACGAGAGTGAGAGAAACGAATGAATCACCACATGGCCGTGCGATGTGGCCGTGTGGACATATGGGCGTGTCCACAGGCCGTGTATGATACTGACTTAAATCATCAGACCATAAGCACAAGTCAAGAACATGGTCGTGTCGGATCTAACACGGGCGTGGGAGAAATGAACGAACGTGAACACGACCATGCAACGAGGCCATGCGCAACACATGACCTGAAGACACAGGCGTTTCAAAAGGATCGTGTGTGACACTGACTTAAAAGATCACGAAAAACACGGGCTAGGAGCACACCAGATGGGCTTGGGCCATGGCTGTGTGGCCCAAAACGGGGCTTACACGATCATGGTCCTATTTTGTTCCCCTCCCCGAACCCTAATTTCTTCCCAGTCATATAAAAACTCACTATTCACCCTCACTATTCCTCCACCTTCTCTAACCAGCCTAATTCTAATTCTCCATTTTTGTTCCCCCTCTCCTTCCCCTTCTCCTCACTTCCCCCTCACACACTCCCCCCGTTGACCGACCCACCCTGCACTGCACGCACCAAGCCCCATCAAGCCCCACCACTGTTCGTCAGTCATTCGCCACTCCTTTTACCCCCATTATCTTCATTTCTTTTACTTTCTTTATTTATTTAATTATTCTTGGTTATTCTTTCCACCGCTAATGATTTTCATGGTTATGATTCTTATTTATGTTTAGTGATCTTCAATTTTATTGATGATAGAGTTTGACTTATGCATAATGCTACATTCACTTATCATTTCTATTAATTATTATTGGTCTTTTGTGTTTTCATTGGCTTTCATTTATTCCTGCTCTACCCACCCCATGATTCGTATTATCATTATTTACTTTCTATATCTTATTTGTGTCTCAGTCTCTATTTAATTGTTTCTTTATCTATATAATGCTTTCATGTCTAATATGATTAGTCTATGTCAGTTTCTAGTCATTTTTATTCTTAATCACTATTTCTGGTATTTCTATTTTTAATTATAACTGGATTTGTCTTTTAGTTCGGATTTATTTATATTTAGTACTATTTTTCCTCTTTTATTTATCATTATCCCTTTGGCCCCTTTGATTCATATGTAGTGTCACTACTTTGTTTTGGCATGCTTGAGTATTTGTCCATATTATTTTAAGAGCAATTCATTATTTTAGACTACTCAAATTTTTTTCTTGCAGATTTGGGGATTATTTTATTGATGACTTACAGTCTTTTATTTGCAGATATCATGACGAACCCAAAAGGCAAGAAAATTGTGTCTCCCGCCTCTAAAAAATGGAAAGGAGTGACATCCTTCTCGGGTCCCACCACTGAGATATGACATCCATTCCTCTAATTTCCACCAGGGCCCTAAGAGGAATTGTTTCAGACTCGACGTGCCTGACCCCTTGGTTTGGGCCGTTGCATCGATTAGGCCGCATTAGAGCAGGTCCACCTAGATGACTGAGTTTGAGCCCTCATCACTACGGCTCCTTGGGACTGATTTTTCAACAACATTGAGCCGACATATTTGGAGTTCACCTTGGAACTTGGCTTGACTTTCTAGTTACAGACAGTGATGACAGAGTACGATGACCTAGGAACAGTCCAATTCCGCCTTGGCTGTCTAGTACGGCAGTTGAGTGTCCCAGAATTTAGAGCTGCCTTGGGACTCTATACAGACAATTTTATGGAGGCCGACAATTTTCCCCACCTCCACCGCCACATCCATTATGCACCTTCATTGTGTTGGGCAACCCTCATGCCTGTTACAGGTATCTATGACCCCAGTCACTCGGAGACGTCGGTTCTAGCTCCAGCTCTGTGGTATCTCCACACCCTTTTGGCACACACATTAACAGGGAGATGAGAGAGCACTGGCGTCGTTAACACTCACGATGTATACTTCCTATGGCGCATGAGGCAAGGGCATATTTTTTATCTCGCATACTTCATCGCCCTTGCCTTTTGCCATCAGATAGAACGACTCCGAATGGGAGTCACCAGCATTGGCCTATATGTGCCTCGTCTAGCTCGATACTTTGGGCTCCTGAATATAGTGGCACAGTCCTCATCGCTTACACTCATCGGCCAAATGTCCCCACAGGGCATCCAAAGTATGCTCCATATGAGGATGAGAGAGCATCGTCGTGGGTTCAATCCTCCTCAATACCGACTTCCACGAGCTATCGACGAGGATGACCCCGAGGATATTCCTGACGATATCCTTTCATTTCAGGAGGACCCACCCTCTTAGCCGCCACCGAGTCACCGACCAGTTCATGTGGCAGCTTCATTGTTAGAACTTTCTGACCACCTAAATCGCTTCAAGCAATACTGCACTCAATAATTCCATACTACAACTCAGCGATTCGACAATATTAAGGAGACTCTGCAACAAATTTGCCAGCATTTTCACATATCGCCTCCAGCACCAGCACCTCACGATCTAGCCACCGATGAGGACCTTTGAGTCCATTTATTTTTCACTTTATTTTTCCTTTTATTTTATTTTTATTTTTAGGTTTATTTCTGTTTTATTTTTCACGCTTTTAAAAGATTTTTATTAGTATAATTTGAAATTTTCTTTATCTAGCTGTCTCTTTATGCCTAACTATAACAACTCCATCGATATAACTCCTTAAAACATTACTGGTGACATCATAATTTCAAAAGGTTCAGTCGATTGGTGCTACTCAGGAATATACAAACAATCCTCCACAACTGCCATGACCTGTTTGACCACAACCATAGCCACCACGACCCCGACCACCACGATAACCTCTTCGCATGGCGCTGGGATTGTGGAAACCCAACCTCTACCACCACCGGAGTATCCTACCCCATATTTACCTTTGCCTAGTTACACATTCATTACCTTTCCAATGTTTATAAATCCGCTTTCGCCATTTCAAGGATTACATCTGAATTCAGGGCAGTTTCACCCCTCCCTTTCTTTTCTTATGCTTATATTGTTATTGCTTATCTTTGTACATTGAGGACAATGTACATCTTAAGTGTGGGGAAGTTATTTATATGATCATCAAAAAATCCCCGAATTATATCTTGTTCTCAAATAATTTTCTCATATTACTATTAGAATGAATTTTGATTGATTTATGATTTTTATTAATATGTTTTGGATTAAAACATAGGTAATTATGCATTGATTATTTAAACTTTAGGACAATAGAGAATCAAACATGATAAGTTGACTTTTGAGAATTAAAATTGCTAGGTTATTTCCTTAAATTGAGGTATTATCTTGAAGTTTTGAATTTATAAGATTGACATCAAATACCCATAATTTTCATGATATTTTGAGCCTTTTAGAGCATATATCTTTCTTGCTCACTTATTTTATTGGTTATGAGTGTGTCAACATTGATTTTTTATTCTAGAACTTGCCTCGATTATGCATGTCAAGACTAGGCTTTTGATTTGATATACTGAGATGATAAAGACACTTAGGTTTTAACCCACTTACCCCATAAAAAGCCTAACCACATAATTGACCCTTAGTGAACCCCTTTGAGCCTTAACCTTTGTTTTCTGATTTTCCCCTTTATGTTAACCCACAATTAACCCTTTTTTTGATTCGTTACGAATTTCTTCCTTTTTGTTGACTTCTTTTTTATCGAGATTTGATTTAATTAGCTACCTAACTATGTTCGTTCATTTCAGTTGCTGATTTAATTCTTATTATGTACTTTCCATACTTGTTCTTATTCTTAAAAAAAAAAAACTGTATAGTTATATTTAGATTATTACATATTGTTATAAAAGAGCTTGAACAAGTTAAAGTTATTATTTTGAGAAAAAGCTCACTTCATTAGTTTTGGATAGTTTTACTTCTGGCACTTTTTTGTAATTCAGTAATTAGCTTTATTTTTCTAAGTTTGGTAATTTATTGAGTTAATCTCGATTCTAACCCTCTTTTTTAGCCTTTTTCCACACCTTTAACCCAAGCCCTATTTCAACCCTGTTAAAGACCTTTTGATTTGTATATCATCTCATTTATAGTGGTAGAGATTTGATTTTCATGCAAGCCTATGGTAATAACTTTTCATGTTTGGCTATTGAGAGCTTAATTATTGAACCTTAAACACTTTGAGTGATTTGAGTAAATCATTAGTGAGGATGTCAACCTTGTCAATTTGGAATTAAAGGTGATTACTTAGATAAAAGAGGATACCTATGATTTTATGATTGAAATACTCAACTTGGATTTTTGAAACTTTAATGTTCTTTTAGTTGAATTCTCAATGTATGATTACTTGTGGATTACTTCGAAACATTATTTATGAGAATTATAAGTTGAGAAAAATTTACTTAATTGTGAGTTGGGGATTTTGCTTGAGGACAAGCAAATGCTTAAGTGTGGGGATATTTGATAAACCATAATATATACATATTTTTATCCCATGCTTGGCATATTTATGGCTGATTTTTCTTTGGTTTCATTGAATTCGATGCTCTTAATCCTTTAAATTCATGTTTCTATACTTAGGTGAGCATAGGAAGGTGAAAAGAGCAAGAAACGAGCCAAAAATGGACAAAATAGGCCTAATTCAATGTTTCACACGGTCTAGGCATTTCCACACAGGTAATCCACATGCCCGTGTGTCATGACATACGCCCGTGTGTTGACATTAAATCAAGTCAGAATTGCACACGGGCGTGGCACACGGCCGTGTCCCTATTAGACCCAAGTCTAATTTTATTTAGAAAAGGCTAATTTTGGGTTATTTTGGGCATTCCAAAGTCTATTTAAACACCCTAGAAGAGGATCAAGGGGGACACGCGGAGTAGAAGACAGAAAATACCTAAGGACAGCCATCAGAATCAGCTTGGAAGCAAGATCCACTTCAAGACTGAAGATCTCCATTCAATTTCCTAGAAGTTCTTTGGGTCTCTTTATGTGTTGTTGTTTTTCCAATTTTGAGATACTTTCCATTATTATGAACTAAACTCCTTAAATACCTAAGGGAGATAAAACTTAAGACGAATCTTATTACTATTTGAGTTATATGATAAATATTTGTTCTTATTCTTAATTATGATTTTTAATTCTTGCTTTAATATTTTAGGATATTAATTCAGGTTTTGATATGCTTATTCGGTGGAGCAAAAGTCCCTGTTTAAGAGTAGATCTCCATAATTAAGCGAAATTGCATGCAATCCTAGAAATAGAACGACATAAATCTACCGGATTAGAGTCAAATCTAATAAGGGAATCCATAAATCGAGTTGATGCGACAATAGGGGTTTTAATTAGAAAGAGATTTCAACTAATCAACCTAGAGTTAGTTATTCTTAGTCTCGAGAGAGATATTAACATAAATCAGGGATTTCTACAGATTAAGTCAAGTGAATAAATCGTCTAATTTAGAAGTAATAAGTGAAGTCTAGGTGAATTCTTCCTTGGGTATTGTCTTCTCCATCGGTTTTCCAAAAGTATTTTCCAACTTTAATCTCTGTCGCAATCTTAGTTAATTAGATAATTAGTCTTAGATAAAACATTCTCTTAATTGTTAGGCTAGATAATAAAAAGATAGTAATTACTAGTACTTTTAGTCCTCATGGATACGATATTACTGGTCTCACCATAACTATACTACTGTTCGATAGGTGCACTTGTGTTAGTCAAATTTTTAGTTAGTTTAGCGACCATCATGTACCCTGAGTTGGAACTAGAGGAACATTTGCTTCTAATATGAACAAGATTCAGATCTTTCCTTTTCTTCATCATCAGCCTCAAACTCTGATGTAACATATTTTCCTTTAGTCCATTTGCTTTAATACATCAACTCAAATTGCTAAGGTTTATGTAACACCCCAAACTCGGCCTAGACATTATGGCCTAATCTGGCGATGTCACACGGAATGAAATTTTGAAATCAAATTTATCAAGTTAAAACCATTTCTGTTTGTTAGCTTTTATTTATCTGTCGTCAATTTCAAAACTATTTCTCATTAAATTGATTCGTTTAAAAACACATTCTGTAACAAAAGCTTTTAAAGCTGTGATATTTAAAGAAAATCATTCGCGTTTTAGGAAAAACTTTTCGTTGCAGTTCTAAAGTTCATGAAAACAGTTAAAATCCAAAACAAAGGCAAATAGTCCAAAAGACCCAAATTAAATCGAAATACCCCAAAAAAAATAGGAAATAAATACCATAACTGAATTTAAAATAGTTCAATAATCATGTGGTCACTATTGAGCCGTTCCCCCTCACCGATCCGTCTAAGTCGAGGGATTACCTGTACAAATAAAACAGGAAGGGGTGAGTTTACGTAAACTCAGTGTGTAATCCCCTTAGAAGACATACATATAGTCAAATGTAGTATGGGCCTAAGCCCATTACAAATTCAGATACAGTTTAGGCCTTAGCCCATCCAGCTACAGTCTCAGATATAAATTAGGGCCTTATCCCATCTCAAATACAGTATGCATATAGTAACAGAAATCAATATCCTACTAATAAACCGTAATTTATGCAATTTATAACCCATACTTAACGCATTTTATGAATGATTTCTCCTTATATTTGGTGAATTCGATGCTCCTAATGCCTTAATTTCATGTTTTATTCCCAGGTAGGCATAGGAGAACGAAAAGAATGAGAAACAGGCTGAAAACAGAGAAAATGGGCCAAAGCACAAAATCAACACGGCCTGGACCTCTTCACACAGGCAGATCACACGGTCGTGTCAATTTGGCAGAATTGAAGCACGATTCACAAGGGTAAAACACAAGGCCGTGTACCTCGAACACGGCCTGAAGTTATCGCACACGGGCGTGTCACACGGGTGTGTCACACGGGTGTGTCCCTGCCAAGCCCAAGTTAAGTCCAATTTAGAAAATGCCACTTTTGAGGGTTCTTAGGTATTCCAAAGGCTATAAATACACCCTAGAAGAGGAAGAAAGGGGGGACGGAGAATAGGGAGTAAGGAATTACTCCAAGGAAGCCGATTGATCCATCTCAGAAGCCGGATCTACTATCAAGACTGAAGATCTCTCCTCAATTTCCCCTCCAGAAGTTTTGGGTTTTCTTTATGTTTTGTAATTATTATTATTCTGAGATGTTTTCTTGTTTAGTTATGAACTAAACCCCTAAATACCTAAGGGGGATGAAACCTATGACAAAACCTTATTATTATTTCTGAATCGTATGATAAATATTTGACTTGTTCTTAATTATGTGTTTTTAATTCTTGTTTTGGTATTTCAGGATATCACTTCAAGTTACTACTCTTAGTTGGAGGAGGAATAGACCCTGGCTAAGAGTAACTTTGTCGTAATTAAGCGGAGTTGATTGCGCGCCTAGAGATAAGGTGATAAGATTTTACAGGATTAGGGTGAAACCTAATAAGGGAATCCATAGATCGAGTTAATGCAACCTTAGGGTGTTAATTAGAGATAACTCTCGGTTATTCAACCTAGGGATTAGACGTTGTTAGTCTCGAGAAGGATAATAATATACATTAGGGATTTCTACGAAACAAGTTAAATGAATAAATCGTCCAGTTCAGAGCCAGAATAACAAGTAAAAGTCTAGGTGGATTTTTCCATAGGTATTGTCTCAATCAATTGCTTTCCCCAAAAGTAATTTCCCAACTTCTATTTTCTGCAAGTTCTTAGTATAATTAATTAGTTAGTTAAAACAAATCTCTTTTCTCAGTTAGATAATAAGAAGACAGTCATTACTAGTACTTATAGTCCTTTAGGTTCGACAATCCAGTCTTGCTAAAACTATAATACTATTCGATAGGTACACTTGCCTACGTCGTGATAATAGTTATTTTTAAGAACGATTCATTATAAATTTATAAAACTTATCATAGGAAAATCAACGATCAAGTTTTTGGCGTCGTTGCCAGGGACTAAGATATTTGGAACGCTCAATTTTTATTACTTTAGCCATTTATTTTCTTGCAATTTAATTTCAATTTTTATTTTACTAATTTTCTTTCTTTTTTCTCCTGGCAGGTTCTCATAGTTTATGACTAGAAGAAACCCGTTAGGACCATTGCTTTTTGACGAGGAAATTGATCGTACAGCTTGTAGAAACCGACGAGAAATCAGGCGTAGCTTAAGATACACAGAGGAAGAGCAAGAGGACGATATCTCAACTACAACCGAGGAGATGGCTAAAAATCAATACAATCCGCTACCTCTAGCCATACCCACTGAATTAACAAATCAAAATCCTGCTCCTCATACTATGTATGATTATGCTAAACCTAATTTTACAGGAACTGAGTCAAGTATTGTTAGGCCTGCTATTGCTGCAAATAATTTTGAACTGAAACCTAACACGATTCAGATGATACAGCAATTTGTTCAGTTTGATGGTTTGCAGAATGAGAACCCCAACACTCACTTGACAAATTTCCTAGAACTGTGCGACACTTTTAAAATTAATGGTGTTTCTGATGATGCCATTTGCCTTCGGTTATTCCCTTTTTCACTAAGGAATAAAGCTAAACAATTGTTGAACTCACTACCACGAGGGTCCATTACCACTCGAGAACAAATGACCGAAAATTTTTTATTAAAATATTTTCCACCGGTAAAAACAGCTAAGTTGCATAATGATATATCTTCTTTTGTGCAGATGGACTTAGAAACACTTTACGATGCATGGGAGAGATACAAGGACCTTTTGCGAAGGTGCCCACACCATGGATTACCTCTATGGCTGCAAGTTCAAACATTCTACAATGGTGTGAACCCTTTGACAAGACAAATGATTAATCCAGCTGCTGGTGGGACCATCAATAACAAAACACCTGAAGAGGCTCCTGAATTTATTGAAGAGATGTCACTGAATAACTATCAGTGGCAAGTCATGAGGACTAAGCCAATGAAAACAACAGGCGTTTATAACGTCGATTCGGTCACTATGTTGTCAAATCAGGAAGACCTCCGAATAAGAAAAATGATGGTTTACTTGGTTCTACGCAGTACATCCACAGTGATGAGGTGTGATTCAAGTGGAGGAGGTGTGCTTATAGAATACCCACCATTCAATCCTTCAACCAAAGAGGAACAAGTCAACTATATGGGTAACAATAATTTTAGATCTCAAAATATCCCATATAGTAATACTTATAATGCAGGTTGGAAGAACCACCTAAATTTCTCTTAGGCCGATCAAGGAAATCAAAGGGCACAGAATCCTCAGGGTTTTCAACAGCCACCTTATCAATAGGAAAAGAAGCCAAACTTTGAGGAGATGCTATCCAAATTCATCTCGGTGTCAGAAACTTGTTTCCAGAATACCGAGACAGCACTCAAAAATTAAAAAAAACATCAATTCAAGGACTCGAAACTCAGATAGGTCAGCTATCACAATTAATTTCTGAACGACCACAAGGTAGCTTGCCAAGTAACACTGAACCAAACCCAAGGGAACAACTCAACGCAATTTGTACTCAAGATAAAGAAGGATTCGTTGAGCCTAAGCCAGAACTGATGCAAGAAACTGTGATAAGCAAAGGTAAAAGTGAGCTAAGTCATAACAAATCGGTGAATGAAGAATATAAATCTCGTGTGCCATATCCTAACACGACAAGGAAAGACCGCTCAGATGAACAATTCGATAAATCCTTAAACTTTTGAAAAAATTACATACCAACTTACCGTTTATTGAAGCTCTGTCACAGATGCCAAATGAAATGAAATTTTTAAGAGAGCTTCTAGCAAACAAGCGAAAGTTGGACGAAGCATCACATGTGGAGCTAAACGCAGTTTGCTCAGCTATTCTACAGGATAAGCTACCCAACAAATTGAAGGGTCCAGGGAGTTTTACAATTCCTTGCTTAATTGGTAGTTTAGATGTGAATAATGCATTAGCTGATTTAGGGGCAAGTATCAATGTCATACCTTACAAAATGTTTAAGCAACTAAGTCTTTGGAAACCCAAACAAACTAGGATGAGCATTCAACTGGCAGATAAAACCATAAGATTTCCTAGGGGTATTATTGAAGATGTACTATTGAAAGTGGATAAATTCATATTTCCTGTTGATTTCGTTGTTTTAGACATAGAGGAGGAGACCAACACCCCTTTGATTTTAGGGATGCCTTTTTTAGCAATTGCTAAAACAATTATTGATGTTGGCACAAGAGAACTTACACTTCACCCTTCAAGCTCGTAATTCTAGCATCACATCAAACATGGAAGGTAATGAGCCACACCATCCTACTAAAACTGATAATATGACACAATCCACTGTGCAAAAATTAAGTTTGAAAGAAGTACACGAGCTATGTTCCAATAACAATAGAGGACCCATTCATGAAGAACAAAGGCTACAGATAGAGGAGCTAGACGAATGGTGAGAACATAAAACGAGAACACCCGATAAATCGAAACTACGCCAAAACAAGCTCGATACCTCTCCAAATCAACTTAAGGTTGGAGATCAAGTCTTATTAGATGCTGCAGACCCTCACATTGTCACTCCCAACCCAGATGAAGAAACCCCTCTTACGATACTTAGTATTTTCCCATTCGGTACAGTGGAGGTAAGTCATCCCAAGTTCAGCACTTTTAAGGTAAACAATTCCCGGCTAAAACTTTATTTTGATAAGAATGATAGTCGGAATGAGGAGTACGAACTCTTTAAACCACCTTGAACATTCAACAGAGAGGTAAGTCAAGCTTAGACTATAAATAAGCACTTCTCGGGAGGCAACCCGAGCATTAATTACACTAACTTCTTTAAATTTTAGTGTTTAACACTTGCCATGACTAACAGAGCTCTTGAAAATAGGTTTACCACAGAGACACGGCAAAGCACACGGCGTGTGTAAGACCATGTGGAAATAGGGCAAGATTTTCCCAAAACACGGGCGACAATAAACTGCCACGGCCGTGGGACAGGGCCGTGGGCGAACCTGCAAAAACAACACGGGCGTGTGACACGCCCGTACTTGAGGACCGTGGTCGAAACTGAGAAACTAGCACGGGCGTGCGACACGCCTGTGTCGACCATTCATGGGCGAACCTGTCAAATTAACACGGGCGTAGGGATTGCATACACGAGCGTGGGAGAAAGAACAAGGTAAAACACGGTCGTGCGACATGATTGTGTTAAACAACACGCCCAAGGAGCACGGGCGTGTGTCGAATTTTAGACACGCGAAAAGGGGAAAAACACGAAATACACGGCCTAAAATTGGGACACACGGGCGTGTCCCCTGGCCGTGTGCCCCAAAATCTATAAATACCCTGCACTATTCATTGTCTTCCCCACTCGAAAACCCTAACCCTAGCCGCTGCAAGTCCACACGGCCTCCACGCCACACCCGTGCACCGCCTCCAACTTCGTTTTTGACGCATGTTCTCCTTTTCCTAGCGTTTGTTTACTTCTTCATTTATTTTATTGATTTTTAGGCCTAGTTATCACGATAATATGCAAGTTTTTGACTTTATTTCTATATTTTTCATCATTTAAATATCACACCCATCATTTAGTTTAAGTTCTTGCATGCATTCTTTACTTTATTCATTTAGTTAGAAATAAAACTTTCATGATCAATAGTAGTTAAAATTTTTCATGCATTGTTAGGAAAATTTCATTCTTTAGTCATTTACATGCCATCCACATGTCCTCACTTTGATAAATGTCAAGAAATTATGCTGTTAAAAGAAATTGGGTTAGTTATGCTTGGTTCGTATTTTGGCTGAAATTATTTATTCAAAGTTATGGTTTTCAATTTATATACCTATTGTTATTTCTTTTTTTTTTTTCATTTGTATAGGTTCACAATGTCGTTCTCACGAGGCAAGAAAATTGCCATTCTCGCTTCCAAGAAAAGTAAAGGAGCGTCATCTTTCGCGGGCCCTACCGTGAATATTCGCCATCCATTTCTCCAATTTCCCAATGGACCTCAAGAGGAACTATATTAGATACTATGGCCCGACCCTTAGCAGTGGGCCACTGCATAGACTGGACTGCTATCGAACAAGTCCAGTTGGCTGACGCGATCCGGGCCCTCATTACCACCGACCTATGGGAGTCATTCTTTGGGATCATCGAGCCGACGTACCTCGAGCTCACAATGAAACTGTGTTCCACATTCCATCTTCAAACCGTCACGACCAACTACGACGATCCCAGCACAGTCCAGTTTCGCTTAGGTGGATTAGTCCACTAACTAAGCGTTCCCGAGTTCGGTACCGCATTGGGTCTCTATACCGAGGAGTTTAGAGAGGAGAATGACTTACACACTTTTGACCACCGCATCCATCGTTCTCCCTCACGGTGTTGGGACGCCTTTGTCCCACGTTCGGCTACCTACGACCCTAGTTTCACAAAGGCATCATCCCTCCCTCTATCCCTAAGGTACCTTCATTCTCTCTTATCTCACACTTTGACAGGACGGAGGGAGAGCACTGGCGTCGTCAATACCCACAACATCTATTATTTATGGTGTATGTCCAACGGGCACGTCATCGACCTCGCCTACTTTATCGCCCTTGCCATACGCCACCAGACGGAGCGACATCGGAGAGGGGTCATCTCTATTGGCCCATACGTGACTCGACTGGCGCGATACTTCGGACTCCTCAATACTGCGGCCCAAGCATCATCCTTGAACCTTATTGGCCAGATGTCTCCACAAGGCATCTCGAGTATGATGAGCATGAGGATGATCGAGAGGCGCCGAGGAGCCTACCCTCCCCAATATCGTCTCGCTCAATCCACCGAAGAGGAGGTTCTCGAGGACATTACTGATGATGTCCCTACCTAACACGAGGACCCATTTCACCACCCACCACCGCCACCTTCTCGGCCAGTTCATGTGGCGGCTTCATACACTGACATCTCTGAGCACCTTAACAGATTCGAGCAGCAATGTTTTCAAAGATTTGACAACATTGATGCTACTCTACAACAGATTTGTCAGCACCTCCACATCTCATCGCCAGTCCCACCTCACGAACTATCCAGCGATGAAGATGTTTAGAAATTTTTATTTTTCTTATTTTATGTTTTTATTTTTATTTTTATTTTCATTTAAGGCAACTTTTTATTTTTCTTTCATTTTATTTTTATTAGGATTTATAATATTTATCTAACAATCTTTACTCTCGGCTAATCTTTTACGAGTAAATCATTCTTCCTAATATCCCCTAAACAGTTCCTGCTTTTATCACAGTTATCACAGAGCTCCAAAGCTCACAATCATTTAGGAACTTCAAACTCCAATGGAAAAGGTTCACCACGGTTACCATGCCCTGCTCAATAAGGAGATATAATATTCTTTTGGCATAGCACTTGTGGTATCCAACCTCTACTACCACCGGAGTATCCTCCTCCACCTCCATAACGCCAAACTAGGATATTCATTTGGTACTCAGGAAGTTTCAATTTTTTCCTTATCTTATGATCTTATATTTTCTTATATATCTAATCTTGTACATTGAGGGCAATGTGGCAATGTACATCTTAAGTGTGGTGGGGTAATCATTTCATTATCTGAAAATCCCTGAATAATGCTTTGTTCTCTTGTGAATCTCTCATATCATGTTTAAGTTGAATTTTGATTGACTGATAATTTTGATTGATATATCTTGAATTAAAACATAAGCATTCATGCATTGATTGTTAAACTCTAAGACACTAGAAAATCAAGCATGATAAGTTGATTTTTAAGAATTTAAGAATTTAGGTTGTTTCCCCAAATTTAGGTATTATCTTCAACTGAATCCCACAGATTGAAACATCAAAAAGCCATAATTTTTGTGAGATTTTTGAGCCTTTTGAGCAGTTATTAATTCTTTCATGCTCACTTTTATTATTGCTTTGAGTGTGCCAATATTGAATTGTTATTCTAGAACTTGCCTGATTATGCATGTCAAGACCACACTATTTGATTTGATATATCAAGATGATAGAGGCACTTAGGATTAACCCACTCATGCCATGAAAAGCCTACCTCCACGATTAACCCTTAGTAAACCCCTTTGAGCCTAACAAGCCATTCCTTGCACCACCCTCGATATTAACCATTAACCCATTTTTGTTGAAATCCCCTTAAAATAATTTGATCCCCAATTTTTGTCGAGAATTGATTTGAATAAATTGCTTAACTATGTCTTGTTCTTAATAGTAATCTATGATATTTGACTTGTTCTTTAAAAAAAAAAAACCCATGTATATAAATCAGTAGTTATCTTTTGCTTGTAAGTCTCATTCCATAGTCAAAGAAGAAAGCTTTGTTGTATGCAAGCGATGATTTAATATTTTTCTAGTTAAGTAATTTTTCAAGTCAATCTCGATTCTAACCCTTTCTTTCAGCTTGTGACCACACCCCCTAACTAAGCCTCATTACAACCCTTTAAAGACCTTTGGATTGATGTATCATCTCGATTTATAGTGGTGGAGTTTGATTTTTATGCAAGCCTATGGTAATAACTTTTCATATTAACTGATGAATGCTAATTTCATTGTCATTAAACAGTTCAAGTGATTTGAGTGAATCTTTAGTGAGGATGTTAAACTCCGTCAGGTTCCAAATCAATGATAACTACCTAGGGGAGGGGAGATACCTAAGTTTTTCATGATTAAAATACTCAATTTAGAATGTTTGAAGCTCTAATGTTCTTTTAGTTGAATTCTCAATGTATGATTACTTATGAGATGGTTTGAGATAATATTGATCGAAATTATAAGTTGAGAAAAAGGAAATTTTAACTGTGATCTGAGGATTTTTCTTGAGGACAAACAAATGCTTAAGTGTGAGGGTATTTGATAAACCGTAATTTATACATATTTATAACCCATGCTTAACACATTTCATGAATGATTTCTCCTTATATTTGGTGAATTCGATGCTCCTAAAGCCTTAATTTCATGTTTTATTCTCAGGTAGGCATAGGAGAACGAAAGGAACGAGAAACATGCCAAAAACGGAGAAAATAGGCCAAAGCACGAAATCAACACGGCCTGGACCTCTTCACACGGGCAGATCACACGTCAATTAATTTTGCAAAATTGAAGCATGATTCACACGGGTATAACACACGGCCATGTACCTCAAACACGGCCTGAAGTTATCGCACACGGGCGTGTCCCTGCCGAGCCCAAGTTAAGTCCAATTTGGAAAATGCCACTTTTGAGGGTTCTTAGGCATTCCAAAGCCTATAAATACACCCTAGAAGAGAAAGAAAGGGGGGATGGAGAATAGGGAGTAAGGAATTACTCCAAGGAAGTCGATTGATCCATCTCAGAAGCCAGATCTACTATCAAGACTGAAGATCTCTCCTCAATTTCCCCTCTAGGAGTTTTGGGTTTTCTTTCTGTTTTTTTAATTATTATTATTCTGAGATGTTTTCTTGTTTAGTTATGAACTAAACCCCTAAATACCTAAGGGGGATAAAACCTATGACAAAACCTTATTATTATTTCTGAATCGTATGATAAATATTTGACTTGTTCTTAATTATGTGTTCTTAATTCTTGTTTTGGTATTTCAGGATATCACTTCAAGTTACTACTCTTAGTTGGAGGAGGAATAGACCCTGGCTTAGAGTAACTTTGTCGTAATTAAGCGGAGTTGATTGCGTGCCTAGAGATAGGGTGATAAGATTTTGCCGAATTAGGGTGAAACCTAATAAGGGAATCCATAGATCGAGTTAATACAACCTTAGGGTGTTAATTAGAGATAACTTTCTGTTATTCAACCTAGGGAATAGACGTTGTTAGTCTCGAGAGAGATAATAATATACATTAGGGATTTCTACGGAGCAAGTTAAATGAATAAATCATCCGGTTCAGAGCCAGAATAACAAGTAAATGTCTAGGTAGATTTTTCCTTAGGTATTATCTTAATCAATCGTTTTCCCCAAAAGTAATTTCCCAACTTATATTTTCTGCAAGTTCTTAGTTTAATTAATTAGTTAGTTAAAACAAATCTCTTTTCTTCGGCTAGATAATAAGAAGACCGTCATTACAAGTACTCATAGTCCTTTGGGTTCGACAATCTAGTCTTGCTAAAACTATACTACTATTCGATAGGTACACTTGCCTACGTCATGATAATAGTTAGTTTCAAGAACAATTCATTATAAATTTATAAAATTTATCAGAGGAAAATCGAGGATCACCTACCCACCAGCCTCTGCACACCATCTCCGACCATCCCTACACACCATGTGGGGTTTAAAATACCCACCCAGCCCTACACACCAAGTCATATCGAATGCACCACATATTAGTAATATTGCAGCTGAGCTGCTAGATAATAGGCATTAAAGCCTTTCAGTACACTTCCTCCAATAATCAATCATCCCACTCTAATGAAGATGAAACTAAACATGTAACAGCCCGATTTAGGGCCAAAACAGAATAGTGGTTTCGAAACCACGAATTCGAGATTTAAAAAAAATTAGTATTATTATTAAGTTTTAGCGTTTATATTATGATTTCATAATTGTGTGAAAATTCGTTACGAAATTTTATCTATTGGATGTTTAATTTGATGTTTAGGACTAAATTGAAATAGGTGAAAAATGTGTGTGTCTAATTCATAAAGTACTAGATTGAAATGGGGGTTTTAAGTAGAGGTCCTTAAATGGAATTAGACCATTATCTTTTATATGGACAAAAATTAGGACATGGATGAAATTTTTAGAAAGTTTAGTAATAAGGACATTTGGGTCATTTGTATATAAAATGAAATAAAATGGGAAAAATAACACAAAAATGTGCTCATCTTCATTAAGCTTGGCCGAAATTTGAATGTTCTCCATAGCTAGGGTTTTTCCCAAGCTTTCAAGCTCAATAGTAAGTGCATTCAAGCCCCATTTTTAATATTCTTTACATTTTTGAAATCCTCGTAACTCAGTCTACCTATTTCTACCATTATTTCGAGTTAGGGTTTATGTTTAAAAATTTAACCATGAATTATATGCATGTATTTTTATGTTTGATGGTAGAATATGAATGTTTGAAGCTAGGAGAACGATTTTTTCTAAGTGATTTTTAGCGAAAACGAGCAAAACGGCATAACAGATAAACATACCTATTGTTCATAACTATGTGTTAGAGTGAGAATTTCATGTTTCCATAGAAGATAAAAATGATCAGCATGTCATTAAACATAAGAATAAGGGCTGCAATTAAATTTCTGAGCCTAGGGGCAAAATTATAATTTGGTAAAAGTTAGGGGGCAAAAAAGTAATTTTTCCATAATGTGATTTTTGGATTGAAATAAATTGTATGAGTGTTAAATGAGCTAAATGTGTTGTTATAGATCAAGAAAGGCGTGGAATCGATCTCGAACGGAGGAAGGAAAAGGTTTTGGACTAAATTGCAAAATTTTCATATTTTGCACCGAGGTAAGTTTGTATGGAAATAATACATTAACTTTATTTACATTTTTATATTTCAGCCTATTATATATATTTTAGCCGATTTTGAAGCATAAATTGACTATTGGAAGAATGGAAATAAGTAATAGAGAGAGAAATCTCGGTTGAACATTCGAAAAGATTGAATAATATAGATGGAGTGTAGCTAGGTCACATGTATGATGCCGAGTGCACATCATGTGTACAAGAAAGCTACACGATACTATGTAGTAGCTAGGTCACATGTGTGATATAGGAAGTATCCCATGTAGACAAGAGAGCTACGAGAGAGATAAATGTAGCTAGGTCACATGTGTGATTCCAAGTGAAGGACACCATGTAGACAAGAGAGCTACGAGATAAATTGGCTAGGTCACATGGGTGGTACTAAGTGTTCACCATGTGTACAAGAGAGCCGAATTATATGAAATATAATGGTGGAGCTGTGTGCTGAAACCATCGAGTATCAGGAATTGATCCGAATTGTTCAATGGGATGGCTTTATGGTGACATTGTAATCATGGACCTATACTTGTGATGTATGAAATGTGGTGAAAATGAATTGTGATATGCATGTTAAAATGAGATTAATATAAAGAAAGTGTGAAAGAGTGAATTAGCAATAATACTGTTTTGGACAGACGCAATGTCGTGAATTTGAAAAATCACCAAAAATAATAGAAATTTAATTAGAGGTTGAATGAGATATTAATTTAAAGCTTAATGAGTCTATTTTCATGTAAAATAAACAGAGCAAGTAAAGGAATCTTATATTTTTAGAAATTTATATTTTTGTGAGATCTATTCAGAATGACTGCATGATCCCCTGTTTAGACTTTAAAAATTTACCATAAATTGTAAAGAAACAATTAGGAGTTTTATATTACATGTATGAAATCCTTATTGAGTATAGTTTTATAAGAAACAAATGGTATAGTCATTGAAACTCTTTATAGAGAGATATATGAATCGTAATATACAGGGGTTAGAGTGGCTGAACCCTGAAATAGGGGAGACTTTAACTAATAAACTGTACTAATTGGCTTGACCAAAAATTCTAGAAAAACATTAGTAAGTAGATATATGAGTATAGTTTCAAGGAAAATTGACGGAATTGGATTTTGAGTTTCTTAACTCGAGTTATGGTTTATTTAGTGAACATGACGTAGGAGAGACAGCTTGACCAAAGTGGAGTAAATAGTGAAATTAAAAGTAGATACACTTGAGTTATTATGTAATCATATTAAATTCTTTATTCATTATTTATATACTTTCTTACTAAGCTATAAGCTTACTTTCTTTTCTCTCTTTTGTCTTATAGTGTCATCCAGCTTGCATAGGAGTCAAGGATCGTTGAAGATCTGCCTACACTATCAATATTTTTGGGTATTTGAACTAAACATTTTGAATTATGGCTTGTATAGTAGGCTTAGTTATTTTGTTACGTGTCATAATTGCCTAGGCTAAAAATATTGGCTACAGTATGTGATTGAGTATTTTGTACAAAGCCATTGAAGTTGGCTAATATTGTTAAAGGCATATGTTATAATGTTTCATGATCCAATTGGATGCCATAGTTTTGTTTCGATTTTATTTAATGGTATGTGTTATGTTCTGGTAATACCTCGTACACTGTTTCGGTGTAGAATGCGTGTATGGAGCGTTACATTTAGTGGTATCAGAGCTAAGATTTAGTCAGTTCTCAAACTAATATAGTGTGTGTAAAAGTCTAGCTATACATGCCATAAATATATTATGATAGTGTGGTGACTCCTGATTATTTTAAACTGTTTTTTGTTTTAATATAGTAATAGATCCCAACGAAACTGCGGCTGATGATGCTGCTAGTAATGCACCAGCTCCTGCACAAGGGACTGCGCCTGTAGAAAGTAGACCTGAGACATAGAGACAGGGAGATGAAGTTCGGGATGTCTTTCTCCAAATGATGAACAATTAGTATACTGAGTTTATTCAAGCAAACCCAAATGCTCAACCTCCTCTACCCCCTCCCATACCTCAAACGGTTCCTGTAGCTGCTCAAGGCATAGATTTGGTAAGATGAACAAGCCTCTGGTTGACAAGATTCCAAAACAAGGGGCCAAAGAGTTTAAAGCAAAGATCGATGATGATCCCGAGAAAGCGGAGTTCTGGCTTGAAAATTCTACCCGTGTATTTGATGAGCTCTTATGTACACCCGAGGAGTGCTTAAAATGTGCTGTATCACTTTTGAGAGATTCACCTACCACCGTGGAAGACTTTGTAGCATGGTGCCAAAAGAAATTATTACTTTGGATTTCTTCCAGGAAGAATTCAGAAAGAAATACATAAGTCAGCGATTTATTGATAAAAAATGGAAGGAGTTCCTCGAATTGAAGCAGGGCAAGATGCCTGTGGCAGAGTATAAACACGAATTTGTAAGACTCAGCAAGTATGCCCAGGAATGTGTATCCACTGGGGCCATTATGTGCAAAAGGTTTAAGGATAGGCTAAATGAGGACATTAAAGTGCTTGTGGGAATTTTGGAGCTGAAAGAATTTGTAATATTGGTTGATCGAGCTCTTAAAGCCGAAGAATTGAGCAAAGAAAGAAGAAAAGCTGCTATTGAGGCTTGAGATGCCAGAAAGAGGCCGATAAGCAAGTCATTTCAATCTCAATCAAACAGGTCCAAAGAGACAAACCCTCAAATGACAGTTTCATCTGGGGATTCACACAGAGATAGTGGCAGGGAATATTCGGGGTCTAAAGCTCAAGCTGCTTCAGTGGCAAGTGTGGGTAATGTGCGATCTAGAAAGCTCGAATGTCAACAATGTGGTAGGCAACATTATGGTGAGTGTTGGGGAAACGAGCGAGCTTGTTTTAGGTGCGGTTCTCGCGAGCATTTTATCAGGGACTGTCTAGAGAAAGTTAAAGAAGAAAAATTTCAGAGTGCTAGATAGAGTACTATCGCTAGCAGAGGTAAACCACCGAGAAATACCGAAAGTGGAGCTAGCGGTAAAACTATAATGAAAGATTCAACGGTGAGATCAGAGGCTAGAGCGCCTGCTAGAGCTTATACCATACGTGCCCGAGAGGATGCATCATCTCCCGATGTGATCACTGGTACATTTTTTCTTTATTATACTATTGTTGTTGCATTGATTGATCCCGGGTCTACTCATTCCTCTATTTGTGTGAATTTAGTGTCTAATAAGAAGTTGCCTGTTGAGTTTACTGAGTATGTGATTAAAGTGTCGAACCCCTTATGCCAATATGTGCTAGTTGATAAGGTTTGCAAGAATTACCCATTAATGATTCAAGGTCACTGCTTTCCGGCTAATTTGATGTTGTTACCATTTGATGAGTTTGATGTTATCTTGGGAATGGATTGGTTGACATTGTATGATGCCAAGGTAAATTGTAAACAGAAAATATTAGAGTTGAAATGTGAAAACGGTGAAATTCTGTGGGTTGAAACAAATGAATCAAATAAATTGCCTATGGTGATTTCACACATGTCTGCACAGAAATACATAAGGAAAGGGTGTGAAGCTTATCTTTCCTATGTGATAAATACTGAAATGTCTGAATTGAAGCTTGAAGCAGTGTCGATAGTCTGTGAATTTCCAGATATGTTTCCAGAGGAATTACCTGGGTGCCATCGATCAGAGAGATAGAGTTTGCCATTGATTTGTTACCGGTGACTACACCGATCTCGATTGCTCCATATAGAATGGCTCTGACCGAATTAAGAGAATTGAAGGCTCAGTTGCAAGAGTTAACAGAAAAGGGGTTTGTGAGACCGAGTTTTTCTCCCTGGGGTGCTCCTATATTGTTCGTAAAGAAGAAAGATGGCTCAATGAGGCTTTGCATTGATTACCGTCAGCTCAATAAGGTGACTATAAAGATCAAGTACCCGTTACTGAGGATTGACGATTTATTCGATCAGTTGAAGGGGGCAACAGTGTTTTCAAAGATTGATTTGAGGTCCGATTACTACCAGTTGAGAGTTAAGGAGTCGGATGTGCCGAAAACTGCCTTTCGGACAAGGTACGGACATTATGAGTTCTTTGTGATGCCTTTCGACTTAACAAATGCTCCAGCTATATTTATGGACTTGATGAACCGAATTTTTCGACCATATTTGGATAAGTTTGTGGTAGTGTTTATAGATGACATCCTAATCTATTCTTGAGATGAGTCTGAGCACGCCGAACACTTGAGAACCATATTGCAGATCTTAAGAGAAAAGAAAATGTTTGCTAAGTTTAGCAAAAGTGAGTTTTGGCTTTGTGAAGTCAGATTTTTGGGACATATAGTCTCAGGTGATGGTATTCGGGTGGATCCGAGTAAAATTTCTGCAATTGTTGATTGGAAACTGCCAAAGAATGTATCCGAGGTTAGAAGCTTTTTAGGCTTGGCCGGGTATTATAGACATTTTGTCGAGGGATTTTCAATGATTGCCTCTCCTATGACTAAGTTGCTGCAAAAGAATGTTAAGTTTGAATGGACTGATAAATGTCAGCAGAGTTTTGAAAAGCTGAAAGCACGATTGACTGAAGCACCAATTTTAGTACAGCCCGAGCTCAGGAAGGAGTTCGTAATTTATAGTGATGCATAGCCTTGGATGTGTACTAATGCAAGAGGGTAAAGTGGTAGCTTATGCCTCGAGACAGTTAAAACCGCACGAGAAAAACTATCCTACGCATGATTTGGAATTGGCCGCTATTGTCTTTGCCTTGAAGATCTGGTGACATTATTTGTATGGTGAAAAATGTCGAATTTTTACTTATCAGAAAAGTTTGAAGTATTTGATGAATCAAAAGGATTTGAATCTGCGACAGCGAAGATGGCTTAAATTATTGAAGGATTATGAGCTAATGATTGATTATCATCCGGGAAAAGCGAATGTAGTTGCTGATGCCTTGAGCAGGAAATCTCTTTTTACTTTTAGAGCCATGAATACGAGGTTAGCATTGTCTGATGATGGGTCAATCTTGGCAGAGATGAGGGCTAAACTGTTATTTCTCCAGCTAATTTGTGATACTCAAAAGAACGATAGTGAGTTGCAAACTAAGAGAACTCAGTGCGAATCGGGTTGCGACTCAGATTTTCGAGTTAGACCAGATGACTGTTTGATGTTTCGAGATAGGATTTGTGTACCGAAAAATGATGAATTGGTTCAGAAAATACTACATGAGGCACATAGTGGTCATTTGTCGATTCACCACAGTAGCACAAAAATGTATAATGATTTAAAGAAGTTATATTGGTGGCGTGCATGAAAAGGGACATTTTGAATTTTTGACCAAGTGTTTGATCATCAACAAGTAAAAGTGAGCATCGTGCCTTCAGGATTACTCCAACTGGTAATGGTACCTGAATGGAAATGGGATAGGATTACCATGGATTTTGTAACCGGGTTGCCTTTGACTCCTAAAAAGAAAGATGCTGTCTGGGTAGTGGTTGATAGGTTAACAAAGTCGGCTCACTTTATACCTGCAGACGCATCTTGATTACTCACTTGATAAATTAGTTGAATTATATATTGCTTTGAAATTGTGAGGTTGCACAGGGTACCTATGTCTATAATATCAGATAGAGATTCGAGATTTACCTTGAGATTCTGGAAAAAGTTACAAGAAGCTTTGGGCACAAAATTGAAATTTAGTACCGCGTTTCATCCACAAATAGATGGTCAGTCGAAAAGAGTAATCCAGGTACTCAAAGATATGCTTAGATGCTATGTTTTAGAATTTGAAGGCAGTTGGGAGAAATATCTATCTTTGATTGAATTTGCCTATAATAACGATTTTGATCAAGTATCTGAGATGGCACCGTCATTTAAGCCTTGTATGGTCGCAAGTGTCAGATTCCTTTATATTGGACTGAACTTAGTGAGAAATAGATTCATGGGATTGATCTAGTTAAAGAAACAGAAGAGAAAGTAAAAGTAATTCGTGATTGCCTGAAAGCTGCTTCAGATTGACAAAAGTCATATGCAGATTTAAAAAGAAAAGAGATTGAATTTCAGGTGGGTGATAAAGTGTTCTTGAAGGTATCACCATGGAAAAAGATTCTAAGATTTGGCCGGAAAGGCAAGTTGAGTCCACATTTTATTGGGCCGTACGAGATTACTGAGAGGATTGAACCAGTGGCATATCGGTTGGCCTTACCGACAGAGTTAGAAAGAATTCATAATGTGTTTCATGTATCAATGTTGCAAAGTTATCGTTCTGATCCTTCACATGTGATTTCTCCAACAGAAATTGAGATTCGATCGGACTTGACCTATGATGAGGAACCGATTAAGATTTTGGCTCGAGAAGTAAAACAGTTGAGAAAGAAAAGTATAGCTTTATTAAACGTGTTATGGCAAAGACATGGAGTAGAAGAAGCTACGTGGGAACTGGAGGAACCCATGAGAAAACAGTACCCAAATCTCTTTACCGGTAAGATTTTCAGGGATGAAAATCCCTAAAGGGGGGAGAGTTGTAACGGCCCGATTTAGGGTCAAAATGGAACAGTGGTTTTGAAACCACGAATTTGAGATTTTAAAAAAAATTATTATGATTAAGTTTTAGCGTTTATATTATGATTTCATAATTGTGTGAAAATTTCGTTGCGAAATTTTATCGATTGGATGTTTAATTTGACGTTTAGGACTAAATTGAAATAGGTGAAAAATGTGTGTCTAATTCATAAAGTACTAGATTGAAATGGGAGTTTTAAGTAGAGGTCCTTAAATGGCAATTAGACCATTATCTTTTATATGGACAAAAATTAGGACATGGATGGAATTTTTAGAAGGTTTAGTAGTAAGGGCATTTTGGTCATTTGTATATAAAATGAAATAAAATGGGAAAAATAACACAAAAATGTGTTCATCTTCATTAAGCTTGGCCGAAATTTGCATGTTCTCCATAGCTAGGGTTTTTCCCAAGCTTTCAAGCTCAATAGTAAGTGCATTCAAGCCCCGTTTTTAATGTTCTTTACATTTTTTAAATCCTCGTAACTCGGTCTACCTATTTCTACCATTATTTCGAATTAGGGTTTATGTTTAAAAATTTACCCATGAATGATATGCATGTATTATTATGCTTGATGGTAGAATATGAATGTTTGAAGTTAGGAGAACGATCTTTTCTAAGTGATTTTTAGCAAAAACGAGCAAAACGGCATAATCGGTAAAAATACCTATTGTTCATAACTTTGTGTTAGAGTGAGAATTTGATGTTGCCATAGAAGATAAAAATGATAAGCATGTCATTAAACATAAGAATAAGGGCTGAAATTAAATTTCGGACCCTAGGGGCAAAATCGTAGTTTTGTAAAAGTTAGGGGGCAAAAAGTAGTTTTTCCATAATGTGATTTTTGGATTGAAATAAATAGTATGAGTGTTAAATGAGCTAAATGTGTTGTTATAGATCAAGAAAGGCGTGGAATCGATCTCGAACGGAGGAAGGAAAAGGTTTTGGACTAAATTGCAAAATTTCCATATTTTGCTCCGAGGTAAGTTTGTATGTAAATAATACATTAACTTCATTTACATTTTTATATTTCAGCCTATTATATATATATATATTAGCCGATTTTGAAGCATAAATTGACTATTGGAAGAATGGAAATAAGTAATAGAGAGAGAAATCCCGGTTGAACATTCGGAAAGATTGAATAATATAGATGGAGTGTAGCTAGGTCACATGTATGATGCCGAGTGCACATCATGTATACAAGAAAGCTACGTGATACTATGTAGTAGCTAGGTCACATGTGTGATACGGGAACTATCCCATGTAGACAAGAGAGCTACGGGAGAGATAAATGTAGCCAGGTCGCATGTGTCATTCCAAGTGAAGGACAGCATGTAGACAAGAGAGCTACGAGATAAATTGGCTAGGTCACATGGGTGGTACTAAGTGTTCACCATGTGTACAAGAGAGCCGAATTGTATGAAATATGATGGTGGAGCTGTGTGCTGAAACCATCAAGTATCGGGAATTGATCCGAATTGTTAAACAGGATGGCTTTATGGTGACATTGTAATCATGGACCTATACTTGTGATGTATGAAATGTGGTGAAAATGAATTGTGATATGCATGTTAAAATGAGATTAATATAAAGAAAGTGTGAAAGAGTGAATTAGCAATAATACTATTTTGGATAGACGCAGTGTCATGAATTTGAAAAATCACCAAAAATAATGGGAATTTAATTATAGGCTGAATGAGATATTAATTTAAATCTTAATGAGTCTATTTTCATGTAAAAGAAACAGCGCAAGTAAAGGAATCTTATATTTTGAGAAATTTATATTTTCGTGAGACCTGTTCAGAATGACTGCATGATCCCCTGTTCAGACTTTAAAAATTTACCATAAATTGTAAAGAAACAATTAGAAGTTTTATCTTACATGTATGAAATCCTTATTGAGTCTAGTTTTATAAGAAACAAACAGAATAGTCATTGAAACTCTCAATAGAGAGATATATGAATCGTAATATACAGGGGTCAGAGTGGCCGAACCCTGAAACAGGGGAGACTTTAACTAATAAACTATACTAATTGGCTTGACCAAAAATTCTAGAAAAACATTAGTAAGTAGATAGGAGAATTTACGGAATTGGATTTTGAGTTTTTTAACTCGAGTTATGATTTATTTAGTGAACATGACGCAGGAGATACAGCTTGACCAAAGTGGAGTAAATAGTGAAATTAAAAGTAGATACACTTGAGTTATTATGTAATCATATTAAATTCTTTATTCATTATTTATATACTTGCTTACTAAGCTATAAGCTTACTTTCTTTTCTCTCTTTTGTCTTATAGTGTCATCCAGCTTGCACAGGAGTCAAGGATCGTTGAAGATCTGCCTACACTATCAATATTTTTGGGTATTTGAACTAAACATTTTGAATTATGGCTTGTATAGTAGGCTTAGTTATTTTGTTACGTGTCATAATTGCCTAGGCTAAAAATATTAGCTACAGTATGTGATTGAGTATTTTGTACAAAGCCATTGAAGTTGGCTAATATTGTTAAAGGCATATGTTATAATGTTTCATGATCCAATTGGATGCCATATTTTTGTTTCGGTTTTATTTAATGGTATTGTTATGTTCTGGTAATACCTCGTACACTGTTTCGGTGTAAAATGCGTGTATGGGGTGTTACAAAACATGCTCAATGTTGATATACAGAAATACATGCTTTCATGCTAATATCCAGTTATCAGTCATACATACAGATTAGTAAACATGCATATATTTAACATGCTCAATACATACATTGTATGTTTAGATCACACGATTTAGTGTCTAAGTAGCGCTTACCGACCCTACAGTGGGTTCACAGTCAACCTAGGTGACCCGTGCAACCCTAGGAAACATTTTAGCTAAATAGTCCCACATGCCCTTGTGGCTTGCCCGTGTGGGCCCAAACGCCGAGATTGGCCGTGGCCCGTGTGGATCACACGGCCTAACCCAAATTCCACACACCTGTGTGGACTACTCGTGTCAGCCACACGATCGTGTCTTGCGCACGGCCTAGCCTTCGTCGATCACACGGCCGTGTTATCGCGCACGGCTTACCATATAGGCGACCACACACTCGTGTGGCGTCGAAAGTTTGTAATTTTAGCTTTCGTCGAATCCCATTTTCTGCGTTTTTGGGTACAGACCTGATATTGATTTGATGTGAAACCACTCCCAAGCCTTCCACAACCTATAAATAGAGCATCCAACCTCGATTTAGTAACTTGCTTTAACGATTTCACTATTTGAATCAAAATAGAACCGAATTACCCTCGATGATAGACCACCAAAAGTGTACTAAATCGAAAAGGTGCAATTCCCTGCTCCACAATCTGCTCTTAAATGAAATTAACACTCATCGATTACTATAAATTTCCATTGCTCAAAAGCTAAAACCAATAATCACAGGAGCACAAAATTCACTTACCGATCAATTAAAAACCCACGAACCAGGCACAATCCAACAATAACACCACTAGCACAATTGGAAAGGATGCAAAACGAAAAGAAGTTTTATCAGAAGAGAAAAACGCCAGAACCCAACAAGAAAATTGAAGAAAACGTCAGATTAAAAATTTGGAAGATGAGAGAGAAAATTTTGAAAACATAAAGATAATAAAAATAAAAATCTAAATAAAATATGATCTCATCCCTTGATTTTCTCCCACTAATCCACTCTTCAGACTTTTAGTTCAATCGAACTTCTATCTGATAACCGAGCAAAAATAATACCCATACTCGTGCAGGGATTCGAACATAGGACCTCCAACTAACTAACACTCAACTTAACCACCAAACCAGCAGGCCCATTCTGATATGATTCTACCAAGAATTAAATATAAGCTTACACCCCAAACACAAGGCTTATATCAAAAAATTATCAAAATTTGCAAAAGGCAGGGCTTGAACTTAGGACCTCTCACACACACCCAAAACACTTAACCACTGAAGTAGACAGATATTTGTGTCACATTTTAACAGAAACAAAAATAAAAATTTTGGGGCGTTACAACTCTACCCCCTAAAAGAAAATTTCAGCCTTGAAATTTACCTGATCATAACAGATGAGGATATTGCTGACGCATCGCATCCTCAAGCTCCCACATGGCCTCCTTAGTGCTATGATTCCGCCATAGCACCTTCACTAATGGGATAGAATTCTTTCGAAGAGCCTTTACATTGCGATTCAGAATTTAAACCGACTCCCCCTCAAAGGTCAAATCCGGCCTAACCTTAATATCCTCAACAAAGACAATATGAGTAGGATCAGAGCGGTAATGCCTCAACATCGAGATATGGATTACGTCATGAATACGGTCTAGCTCTAGAGGTAACTCCAAGTGATAAACGACTGGTCCCACTCACTTTAGAGTTCGGTAAGGCCCCATAAACCTAGGGTTCAACTTGCCTTTGCGACCGAACCTCAAAACCTTCTTCCATGGCGAGACCTTAAGAAACACGAAGTACCCTACAGAATACTCAATCTCACGTCTCTTTAGATCAACTAAGACTTCTGTCTATCAGAAGTAGCCTTCAGACGATCCCGAATCAGTCGAACCTTATCCTCAATCTCAGAAACCAACTCAGAACCCAAAACTCGACGTTCATCCAACTTAGTCCAACACAAAGGAGTACGACACTTATGACCATACAAAGCCTTGTAAGGTGCCATTGAATACTCGATTGGAAACTGTTATTGTAGGCAAGCTCGGCTAGTGACAAATAATCCTCCCAACTGCCTCGAAAATCGATAACACAACTCCTCAACATATCCTCCAGTATCTAAATCACCTTCTCAGATTGACCATCGGTCTGAGGATGGAATGCAATACTGAAATCCAATCTCGAACCCAGTGCCTCATGTAACTTTTTCCCAAAACCGAGACATGAAGCAATGATCCCTATTAGAAATGATTGAGACCGGTACCCCATGCAGTCTCACTATCTCAGAGATGTAGATCTTCACCAATTTCTGAAGAGAATAGTCAGTCCTAACCGAAATGAAGTGTACAGACTTGGTCAATCAATCCACGATGACCCAAACAGAATCCTTAGTGGGTGTCAAGGGCAATCCACTAATAAAGTTTGTCGTTACTCGCTCCTTCTTCCATAGCAGAATCTTAACTGGCTGCAGCAAACCCGAAGGTAACTGATGCTTAGCCTTAACTTGCTGGCATGTCAGACATCGTGCCACAAAATCAGTAACCTCCCGTTTCAACCCTGGCCACTAGTACGGTTCTCAAAGATATCGGTACATCTTATTCCCACTGGAATGCATAGCATAAAGGCTACTATGTACCTCTCTCAGAATAGACAGCCTCAGATTAGTATCATTCGGTACACTAATCTGACCACAAAAACGGAGTACCCCATTATTATTTAGCCCAAAGTCCATAGTGCTGCCACTCTCAACCCGATAGAACTGAAGACCCAATGATTCATCCTCTAATTGCCAATCCCGAATCTGTCCTATCCAAGTTGGTTTAACCTATAGCTCAGCCAACAAACTTCCATTGTCGAACAAACTAAGTTGAGCAAATATCGCTCTCAGATCAGTCATTGCCGTACGGCTCAACGCATCAGCTACCACATTGGCCTTACTAGGATAGGACTCAATAGTATAGTCATAGTCCTTAAGCAGTTCAATCCATCTATGCTACCTAAGATTCAACTCCTTCTAAGTCAGGAGGTACTTTAGGCTTTTGTGATCAGTGTTGATAGTATACTTCACACCGTACAAATAGTGCCTCCAGATTTTCAAAGCAAAGACTACGGTGGCCAATTCTAAATCATACGTCAGATAGTTTGCCTCATTTGAGCTGACGAGATGCATATGCCACAACCTTACCCTCCTGCATCAGAACACAACCCAAACCCAC
The DNA here is from genome assembly GCA_025698475.1 of Gossypium anomalum. Classification (NCBI taxonomy): domain Eukaryota; kingdom Viridiplantae; phylum Streptophyta; class Magnoliopsida; order Malvales; family Malvaceae; genus Gossypium; species Gossypium anomalum. Next base: position 89,601,170 of record CM046961.1, read on the forward strand.
ATGCGACGCGTCACTATAAACCACAAACTCCTTCTCAGTTTCAAGTTGTATTAGAACAGGAGCCTCAGTCAGAATAGTCTTGAGCTTCTCGAAGCTCTCCTGCTGCACCTCAGTCCAGGCAAATGGAACACCCTTACGTAGCAGCTTAATTATGGGCGCTGCAACCAGTGATAAACCTTCCACAAACCACCGGTAATAACCCGCCAGACCTAGAAAACTGTAGATCTCAGACACATTCTTATGCTGTTTCCAATCTAGTACAACCTCAATCTTTTGAGGATCGACACGAATCCCCTCAACAGAAACCACGTGTCCCAAAAATGTTACCTCTTGTAACTAAAATTTACACTTGCTAAATTTAGCATAGAGCTATTTTCCCTCAAAATCTAAAGAACTACTCTGAGGTGCCCGTTATGCTCATCATCAGTCTTTAAATAAACCAATATGTCATCAATGAAGACCACGACGAACTGATCTAGATAAGGCTGAAATACTCAGTTCATCAGATCCATAAATATGGCCGACGCATTCGTCAACCCAAAAGGCATAACTAGGAACTCGTAATGCCCATACCGAGTCTTAAATGTAGTCTTATGCATATCTACTTCCCTAACCTTCAACTGGTGATACCCTAAACGAAGATCGAGCTTAGAAAACACAAAAGCCCCTTGGAACTGATCAAATAAGTTGTCGATCCTCGGAAGTAGATACTTGTTCTTAATGGTTAACTTGTTCAACTGTCGATAATCTATACACATCCTCATGGTCCCATCCTTCTTCTTAACAAACAGATTCAGTACTCCTCATGGGGACACATTAAGACTGATGAAACCACGGTCTAAAAGTTTCTGCAGTTGAGCCTTAAATTCTATAAGCTCCTTTGGTACCATACGGTAGGGGGCAATAGACACCGGAGCTGTACCGGGAAGAAGCTTAATCCCAAATTTCACTTTTTGATTCGGAGGTAAACTCGATAGTTCCTCAGGAAAGATGTCTGGAAAATCCCTTACAGTCTTGATGTCCTTTATAGAAGAGTCCTCAGAAACGGAAACAATAATATAGGTTAAGAGCGCCTTTCATCCTTTAAGAACTAGTTTCTCAGCCACCAGTGCAAAGATCAAATTAGCCAAATAATTCTGACGTTCCCCAATCATAACCACCTTATTATCCTCCTCAGTTCTCAAGACGACCTTCTTAGTACCATAGTTCAGACTGGTACAGTGTTTGACCGACCGGTCCATACCCAAAATTAGGCCGAACTCCCTAAATAGAAGCTCCATTAGATTAGCCAGAAATACTGACCCTTGAACCTCTAGCGGAACATCTCTATACAGTTTGCTAACCTGAATCGATTGGCCTAGTGGACTTAGTACCATCACCTCACTAGAAGTACTCTCAACCAAAATCCCTAAGTTTCCAGACATAGTGCTAGCTACATAGGAATGTGTGGAACCTATGTCTATCAAAGCAAAATAAGGTACATGATAAATGCCAAATTATACATATTGTTACCCCAAATACTTAGCATATTTATGGATGTTTACCATTAGATTTGTGGATTTTGGTGCTCTTAATCCGATTATTTCATGTTTTGTACTCAAGAGAGCACCAAGAGTCAAAAGGAGCCAAAAACGAGCTTAAAAGAGACAAAAAGAACCAAATCAAGAAAATCACATGGCCTAAGCCTTGCCACACGAGCTGATCACACGCCCGTGTCTGTCGAGGGTGTCGTCCAAGGATTTCACGATTCACACGGCCTGGCCATTGACCTACACGGTCGTGTGAAATTTAACTGAACGAACACGGCTTGGCAAACACGTCACACGACCGTGGCACACGAGCGTGTCCCTTTTTCAAAGAGTTGTATTTTACACAGAAAAAGGATACTTAGGGAAGAAGAAAGCCAATCTAAAGCCTATAAAAACACCCTAAGTATGACCTACTAAAGGGAACTTTTCCGGTGCTTCTAGAACTTTTCTGGAACGTAGAACCACACGCCAGGAATTACTTGAAGGAAGCCAGACGATCCATCCCAAAAGCTGGAGCTACTCCAAGACTGAAGATCTCTCTCAGAATTCCTTCAGAGGTTTTAGAGTTTTCTTTATGTTTTGTTATTTTCATACTTTTGAGATGTACTCTTATTTCATTATGAACTAAACCCCTTAGATACCTAAGTGGGATGAAACCTATGATGGATCTTGTTATTATTATCTGAACTATATGATAAATACTTGATTTGTTCTTAATTATGTGTTTCTAATGCTTGAGTTAATATTCTGAGTATTGACTCTTGATTTAATGTGCTTATGCAGAGGAGGAATCGACCCTGCCTAAAGTAGATTTGGCATAATTAAGCGGAGTTGATCGAACGCCTAGAGATTATGAGATTTTCCCAGATTAGGGTGAAACCTAATATGGGAGTCTATAGATTGATTTACTACTTCCCTAGGGGTTTTAATTAGAAAGACATTTAAATTAATTCAACTGAAGGTTAGGAGTTATTAGTCTCAAAAGAGATAATAATGTAGGTTAGAGATTCTCACGGATCAAGTCAAGTGAATAAATCGTCTGGTTCAGAGTCAGATAACAAGTGAAATCTAGGTGGATTCCTCCTTGGGTGTCGTCTTTATCAATTTCTTTTCTTCAAGTCTTTTCCAAATCTTCTCTTCGCTTTAATTAAATTAGTTAATTAGTTTAGAAAATTATTTTAATAAACAAACCCTTTTTATTCCTAGGCTAGATAATAAAAAGATAGTTATTACTAGTACTTTTGGTTCCCTTAGGTACGATATCTCGGTCTTGCCATTACTATACTATTGTTCGATAGGTACGCTTGCCTTTTTATCGTGATAATAGTTAGTCTAGGTTTGATCTTCATTATAAATATTTATTACTTGTTACGAATCACGCGATCAAGTTTTTGGCGCCGTTGCCGGGGGAACTGAAATATTAGGAACACTTAATTTTTATTACTTTAGCCATTTATTTTTCTTGCAATTTAACTTTATTTCTATTTTTATTTTACTAACTTTCTTCTTCTTTCTCCTTGTAGGTTCTTGTAGTGTATGACTAGAAGAAACCCGTCAGGACCGTTGCTTTTTGACGAGGAAATTGATCGTACAGCTCGTAGAAATCGATGAGAAATCAGGCGCAGCTTAAGATATACAGAGGAAGAGCAAGGGGACGATATCTCAACTACTACTGAAGAGATGGCTAAAAATCAAGACAATCCGCTACGCCAGCCATACAAGCTAAATTAGCAAATCAGAATCCTGCTCCTCGTACTATGTATAATTATGCCAAACCTAATTTTACAGGAACTGAGTCAAGTATAGTCAGACCTATTGTTGCTGCTAACAATTTTGAACTAAAACCTAACACGATTCAGATGATACAACAATTTGTTCAGTTTGAAGGTTTGTAGGATGAGAACCCCAACACGCACTTGGCAAATTTCCTAGAACTGTGCGACAATTTCAAAATTAATGGTGTTTCTGATGATTGATGATGCCATTTGCCTTCGGTTATTCCCTTTTTCACTGAGAAATAAAGCTAAACAATGGTTGAACTCATTACCACGAGGATCTATTACCACTTGGGAGTAAATGATCGAAAATTTTCTATGAAAATATTTTCCACCGGTAAAAATAGCTAAGTTGCGTAATGATATTTCTTCTTTTGTGCAGATGGATTTAGAGACACTTTACGATGCATGAGATGTGACAACCCGAATTAGGGCCTAATCGGAATAGTGGTTTCGTGACCACAAATCTGAGATAGAAATAATTATTTTATAATTATTTTTAGGTTTATGATATGATTTCATGATTTCATGAAAATTCCGTAATGAAATTCTATGCATTAAGCGCTTAAGTTGAGATTAGGGACTAAACCGAATAAATTGCAAAACTTGTGTTCTAGAAGTTTTTAGTATGAAATTGCTTTGGAATATTAATTAGAGGTCTTAAATAGCAATTTGACCAATTCCTAAGTTATGGACAAAAGAGTTGGACATGGAGGAATTTTTAGAAAGTTTAGTAGTAAGGGCATTTTGGTCATTTGTATATTAAATGAAATAAAATGGGAAAAATAACACAAAATTTGGTCATCTTCATCACTAGTTGCTGCCAAAATTTGCTCTCCTCCATAGCTAGGGTTTCTTCAACTTTCAAGCTTCATAGTAAGTGATTTCAAGCCCCGTTTTTAATGTTCTTTACATTTTGAAATCATCGTAGCTTCTGGTTTACCTATTTCTACTATTATTTCGAGTTAGGGTTTATGTTTAAAAATTTACCCATGAATGATAGACATGTATTTTGATGTTTGATGGTAGAATATGAATGTTTGAAGTTAGGAGAACGATCTTTTCTAAGCAATTTTTAGCGAAAACGAGCAAAACAGCATAATCGATAAAAATACCTATTGTTCATAATTATGTGTTAGAATGAGAATTTGATGATACCATAGAAGAGAAAAATGATCGGCATGTCATTACATATAAGAATAAGGGCTGAAATTAAATTTCCGAGCCTTGGGGCAAAATCGTAATTTTGTAAAAGTTAGGGGGCAAAAATGTAATTTTGGCATAATGTGATTTTTGGATTGAAACAAATAGTTCGAGTGTTAAATGAACTAAATGTGCTATTATAGATCAAGAAAAGCGTGGAATCGACCTCGAACGGGGGAAAGAAAAAGCTTTGGACTAAACTGCAAAATTTCTATATTTTGCACCGAGGTAAGTTTGTACGTAAATAAATCATCGATTTCTTTTATGTTATTTTATTTTGATAACATGTGGAATATGGCTGCCTATCAAATGGTTATTTGATGTAAGTTATGAATTTAAATTGATTTCGAACAATTTAGTAAAATGTTGGAAAAGTGAGAAATTTCCTGTTGAACCTTCTAATAAAAACGATACAAATGAACTATTGTGTGGTCACGTGTGTAGTACTAAGTGCAAAGCTACTACGTGTACCGTTATTATTGGTCGCATGTGTAGTACTAAGTGCAAAGCTACTATGCGTGCTCAAAACGTGGTCACGTGTGTAGTACTAAGTGCGAAGCTACTACGTGTACTGAGATTATTGGTCGCACATGTAGTACTAAGTGCAAAGCTACTATGCGTATCATATAGCCGGCTACAAGTGTGGAAATGGGATAATGTTCAGGTAGTTGTGTATCTGTTGTTATTCCGATGAGTTCAACGGGCAATCGATTAAATGAAGATACATGTGAAAGTGGTTATGTGATGAATAAGTGTAAGTATATGTTTATTTTAATTTATGAGCAATATGATCGATATGTGAGCGAACCTCGGTAAAATGGAAAGGATTGAGCGAATTATGTAAGAGTGAATTTTTGTAGTAAAATAATGTTGGACAGTAGCAGTTGCATAATTTTGAAAATTCACCAAAAATCATGGAAGTAGAATTAAATCTCAAATGAATTATGGAATTAAATATTGATGGGTCTACTTTCATATAAAAGAAACAGGGGAAACAAAAGACTTCTATATTATGTGATAATTGAATTCTTGTGAAACAGGTTCTGAATGAATTTAAGATCCCCTGTTCTGACTTTAGAAATTCACCATAAAGTGTAAAAAAATTATTAAGAGTTATACCATACATGCATGGATTCCTTATTGAGTCTATTTTTAAGGGAAACAAACGGAATGGTCGTTGGAGTCTTGTACAAGGAGAAATTTTGTTTGTAACACATAGGTGTCGGAGTAGTCATACCCTGAAACAGGGGAGATTTTAACTAATAAACTGAACTAATTGGCCCAACCAAAAATCCTAGAAAAAAAATTAGTAAATAGAATTATGAGTCTAGTTTCAAGGAAAATTTACGGAATTGAATTTTGAGATATGTAGCTCAAGATATGATTTTTCTTTTAACCGGACTCTAGAAAACAGCCTGTCTTCAATATATGTAACCATATACTAGTATGATTGTTTTACTTTGATAAATTATATATCAATTTAGTACTTACTTACTAAGCTATATGCTTACCATCTTTTGTTTTTCTTGTTTTACAGAATTATTAAGCCACTTCGGGATTTTGGAGATCGTCGGAGACTCATCTACACTATCAATACTTTTTGGTATTTTGTAATCACTACTTTGGAATTATGGTATGCATAGAGAGAGACGAATCATTTTGTTATATGTCATAATTAATTTGTTTTAAAGTATCACTTTTCTAAATTTTAAAAAAATCTCTACATGTATCTATGTATATCTGTTAATCGCTATCAACTTTAGTCTAAGCTAAAGTAAGTAAATTGAGTAAGGTCGTGGTTAATGTGTGAATTCATGTTTTCGTGAACAGTAATGCTCCGCACCTTATTTCTGGCCTAGAATATGGGTATGGGGTGTTACATTTATTGGTATCGAGCCTGGTTTAGGCGGTTCTCTGATCTACATACATGTGTGTGTGGAAGTCTATCTGTACATGCCATAATTATATTATGATAGTGGGATGACTCGACACTTTAAATCATGTTTTTTTATAGTAAATGGATCCCGACCGAGTCAGAAATGATGATGTAGAAAGTAATGTGCTGGCTCCCGCGCAAGGGATCGCGCCAATGGAGAGTAGGCATGAGACACATGATCGTGAGATAGGGCCCGAAGCCTTTCTTCGTATGATGAGTAATTGGTATACGAAATTTGTTCGGCAAATCCGAACGCTCACCTCCTCCACCTCCTCCTATTCCTCAACCAGTTCCCGTAGTTCCTCAAGGTGCCGAAATGGTGAGATCGAGCAAACCCCCAGTTGATAAAATTCGAAAGCAAGAGGCTGAAGAATTTAGAGCTAATATAAATGATGATCCCGAAAGAGCAGAGTTCTGGCTTGAAAATTCTACCAGGGTATTCGATGAGCTTTCTTGTACTCCCGAAAAATGCTTGAAGTGTGCCGTATCATTACTAAGGGATTCGGCATATCACTGCTGGAAGATATTGATATCAGTGGTTCCGAAAGAAAGGATTACATGGGATTTCTTTCAAGAGGAGTTTAGAAAGAAGTATATAAGCCAGCGGTTCATTGATCAAAAACGGAAAGAGTTCCTTGAACTTAAACAAGGCAAAATGTCTGTGGTAGAATATGAACGTGAATTTGTCAGACTTAGCAAGTGTGCTCAGGAGTGTGTGTCCACCGAAGCTATTATGTGTAAGAGGTTCGAGGATGGGTTAAATGAAGACATCAAGCTACTAGTTGAGATTTTAGAATTGAAAGAGTTTGTGGTATTGGTTGACCGAAATGGTAAAGTCAAGAATCAACAACGAGAAGAGAAAAGTCATGAGAGAAGCGAGACGCAAGAGAAGAGGCCAATTAGTAAGTCATTCCAATCTCACCAAAGAAGTCTAAAGAAATGAATCCTCGGTTGACTGTTTCAACTGAACATTCGTATCGGGATTGTGGAAGATCATATTCGGATTCTAAAGCCCAAGCTACTTCAATAGCGAGTGTAGGTAATGTGAGATCTAATAGACCCGAGTGCCAGCACTATGGCAAACAACATTTTGGGGAGTGTTGGACGATTAGCGGGCTTGTTTCAAATGTGGTTCTAGAACATTATATTAAGGATTGTCCAAAAGGGTTGAAGAAGAAAAATTTCAGAGTACCAGACAGACTAGTGTTGCTAATAGAGGTAGACCTCCGAGAAATACTAGGAGTGGAGCTAGTAGTAGAAGTGTGACAAAGGAATTAACTGGAGACCTGAAGCTAGAGTACCTGCTAGAGCTTACGCCATACGTGCTTTCGGGAAGAGGCGTCATCTCCCGATGTGATCATCGGTACATTTTCTCTTTATGATACTATCATATTATTGCAATCGATTGATCCCTGATCTACTCATTCTTATGTTTGTGTGAATTTAGTATCTAGTAAGAGCTTGCCGTAGAATCTACTGAATTTGTGATTAAAGTGTCAAACCCTTTAGGCAAATATGTGTTAGTAGATAAGGTTTGCAAAAATTGTCCTTTGATGATTCAAAGTCACTGTTTTCTGGCTAATCTAATGTTGCTACCATTTGACGAGTTTGATGTCATTTTGGGTATGGATTGGTTGATATTACATGATGCTAGAGTAAATTGCAGACAGAAAACTCTTGAGTTGAAATGTGAAAATGGTGAAATTCTTCGGGTGGAAACAAATGAATCAAATAAATTGCCTATGGTGATTTCATATATGTCCGCTCAAATGATATATATGCGAAAAGGGTGTGAAGCTTATCTTGCTTACGTATTAAATACTAAAATGTCTGAGTCGAAGCTTGAATCAATACCGATAGTCTGTGAGTTCTCGGATGTATTTCCAGAAGAATTGCCGGGGTTGCCTCCGATCAGAGAGGTAGAGTTTTCTATTGATTTGTTACCCGAATCGCACCAATTTCCATCTCTCCATACATAATGGCTCCATCAATTAAAAGAATTGAAGGCTCAGTTGCAAGAAGCTTTGGGTATAAAATTGAATTTCAGTACCGCGTTTCATCCATAAATGGATGGTCAATCTGAAAGAGTAATTCAGGTACTCGAGGATATGCTCCGATGTTGTGTTTTAGAGTTTCAAGGTAGTTGGGAGAAATATTTAGCCTTGGTTGAATTTGCCTACAACAACGCTTTTTAGTCGAGCATACAGATGGCAATCGCATTTAAGCATTGTATGGCGCAAGTGTCGAACTCCTTTGTATTGGACCGAGCTTAGAAAAAACAGATTCACGGAGTTGACTTGATAAAAGAAATCAAGAGAAAGTGAAAGTGATTCGTGATTGTTCAAAGTCGCTTTCAAATCGACAAAAAGTCATACGCGGATTTGAAGAGAAAAGAGAGCGAGTTCCAAGTGGGTGATAAAGTTTTTCTAAAGGTATCTCCGTGGAAGAAAATTTTAAGGTTTGGCCGAAAAGGCAAGTTAAGTCCACGTTTCATTGGGCCTTATAAGATTATTGAAAGAGTTGGACCAGTGGCTTATCGGCTAGCCTTACCAACTGAGTTGGAAAAGATTCATAACGTGTTTCATGTGTCGATCTTGGGGATGCTACCGTTCGATCCTTCACATGTAATTCCTCTGACGGAAATTGAAACTCGACCAGATATGACCTATGAGGAGGAACCAATAAAGATTTTGGCTCGGGAAATTAAACAGTTAAGAAATAAAATATAGCCTTAGTGAAAGTATCGTGGCACAGACATGGAATGGAAGAGGCTACGTGGGAACCTGAGGAAGCTATGAGGAAACAATACCCAAATCTCTTTACTGGTAAGATTTTCGGGGACGAAAATCTCTAAAGGGGGGGAGAATTGTGACAACCCGAATTAGGGCCTAATCGGAATAGTGGTTTTGTGACCACAAATCTGAGATAGAAATAATTATTTTATAATTATTTTGAGGTTTATGATATGATTTCATGATTTCGTGAAAATTCCGTAATGAAATTCTATGCATTAAGCGCTTAAGTTGAGATTAGGGACTAAACCGAATAAATTGCAAAACTTGTGTTCTAAAAGTTTTTAGTATGAAATTGCTTTGGAATATTAATTAGGAGGTCTTAAATAGCAATTTGACCAATTCCTAAGTTATGGACAAAAGTTGAACATGGAGGGAATTTTTAGAAAGTTTAGTATTAAGGGCATTTTGGTCATTTGCATATTAAATGAAATAAAATGGGAAAAATAACACAAAATTTGGTCATCTTCATCACTAGTTGCTGCCAAGATTTGCTCTCCTCCATAGCTAGGTTTCTTCAACTTTCAAGCTTCATAGTAAGTGATTTCAAGCCCCGTTTTTAATGTTCTTTACATTTTTGAAATCCTCGTAGCTCGGTTTACCTATTTCTACTATTATTTCGAGTTAGGGTTTATGTTTAAAAATTTACCCATGAATGATAGACATGTATTTTGATGTTTGATGGTAGAATTTGAATGTTTGAAGTTAGGAGAACGATCTTTTCTAAGCGATTTTTAGCGAAAACGAGCAAAACGGCATAATCGATAAAAATACCGATTGTTCATAATTATGTGTTAGAATGAGAATTTGATGATACCATAGAAGAGAAAAATGATCGGCATGTCATTAAACATAAGAATAAGGGCTGAAATTAAATTTCTGAGCCTTGGGGCAAAATCGTAATTTTGTAAAAGTTAGGGGGCAAAAATGTAATTTTTGCATAATGTGATTTTTGGATTGAAACAAATAGTTCGAGTGTTAAATGAACTAAATGTGCTGTTATAGATCAAGAAAGGCGTGGAATCGACCTCGAACGGGGGAAAGAAAAAGCTTTGGACTAAACTGCAAAATTTCTATATTTTGCACCAAGGTAAGTTTGTACGTAAATAAATCATCGATTTCTTTTATGTTATTTTATTTTGATAACATGTGGAATATGGCTGCCTACCAAATGGTTATTTGATGTAAGTTATGAATTTAAATTGATTTCGGACAATTTAGTAAAATGTTGGAAAAGTGAGAAATTTCCTGTTGAACCTTTGGAATAAAAATGATACAAATGAACTATTGTGTGGTCACGTGTGTAGTACTAAGTGCAGGCTACTACGTGTACCAGATTATTGGTCGCATGTGTAGGACTAAGTGCAAAGCTACTATGCGCATGCAAAACCGTGGTCACGTGTGTGTAGTACTAAGTGCGCAACTACTACGTGTACCGATTATTGGTCGCATGTGTAGTACTAAGTGCAAAGCTACTATGTGTATCATATAGCTTCGGCTACAAGTGTGGAAATGGGAAAATGTTCAGGTAGTTGTGTATCTGTTGTTATTCCGATAAGTTCAACGGGCAATCGATTAAATGAAGATACATGTGAAAGTGGTTATGTGATGAATAAGTGTAAGTATATGTTTATTTGAATTTATGAGCAATATGCTCGATATGTGAGTGAACCTCGGTAAAATGGAAAGGATTGAGCGAATTATGTAAGAGTGAATTTTTGTAGTAAAATAATGTTGGACAGCAGCAGTTGCATAATTTTGAAAATTCACCAAAAATCATGGAAGTAGAATTAAATCTCAAATAAATTATGGAATTAAAGCTTAATGGGTCTACTTTCATATAAAAGAAATAGGGGAAAAAAAATACTTCTATATTATGTGATAATTGAATTCTTGTGAAACAGGTTCTGAATGAATTTAAGATCCCCTGTTCTGACTTTAGAAATTCACCATAAATTGTAAAAAGTTTATTAAGAGTCATACCATACATGCATGGATTACTTATTGAGTCTATTTTTAAGGGAAACAAACGGCATGGTCGTTGGAATCTTGTACAGGGAGAAATTTTGTTCGAAATGCACAGGTGTCAGAGTAGTCATACCCTGAAATAGGGGAGACTTTAACTAATAAACTGTACTAATTTCCCCGACCAAAAATTCTAGAAAAAAAATTAGTAAATAGAATTATGAGTCTAGTTTCAAGGAAAATTTAGGGAATTGAATTTCAAGAAATGTAGCTCAAGATATGATTTTTCTTTTAACCGGGACTCTAGAAAACAGCTTGTCATCAATATATGTAACCATATACTAGTATGATTGTTTTACTTTGATAAATTATATCTCAATTTAGTACTTACTTACTAAGCTATATGCTTACCATCTTTTCTTTTTCTTGTTTTATAGAATTATTAAGCCAGCTCGGGATTTTGGAGATCGTCGGAGACTCATCTACACTATCAATACTTTTTGGTATTTTGTAATCACTACTTTGGAATTATGGCATGTATAGAGAGAGACGAATCATTTTGTTATATGTCATAATTAATTTGTTTTAAAGTATCACTTTTCTAAATTTTAAAATCTACATGTATCTATGTATATCTGTTAATGCTATCAACTTTAGTCTAAGCTAAAGTAAGTAAATTGAGTAAGGTCAGGTTAATGTGTGAATTCATGTTTTCGTGAACGGTAATGCTCCGTACCTTATTTCGGTCTAGAATATGGGTATGGGGTGTTACATGAGAGAGATTCAAGGACCTTTTGTGAAGGTGCCCACATCATGGAATACCTCTATGGCTGAAGTTCAAACGTTCTACAATGGTGTGAATCCCTCGACAAGACAAATGATTGACGCAGCTGCTGGCGGAACCATCAATAATAAAACACTGGAAGATGCCTATGAATTTATAGAGGAGATGTCACTGAATACTATCAGTGGCAAGTTATGAGGACAAAGCCAACAAAAATAGCCGGCGTTTATAACATCGATTTGGTCACTATGCTCTATAATCAGGTAGAACTTCTAAATAAGAAAATTGATGGTTTACTTGGTTCTACGCAGGTACATCCAGCGATGAGGTGCGATTCAAGTGGAGGAGGTGTGCCTACAGAATACCCACCATTTAATCCTATAACCAAAGAGGAATAAGTCAACTATATTGGTAACAATAATTTTAGATCTCAAAATAACCCATATAGTAATACTTATAATGCAGGTTGGAAGAACCACCCAAATTTTTCTTGGGGTGGTCAACAGAATCAGAGGCCACAGAATCCTCAGAATTTTCAACAGCCACCGTATCAATAGGAAAAGAAGCCGAACCTTAAGGAGATGTTATCCAAATTCATCTCGGTGTTAGAAACTCATTTCTAGAACATCGAGGTAGCACTAAAAAATCAACAAGCATCAATTCAAGGACTCAAAACTCAGATAGGCTAGCTATCCAAACAAATCTCTGAAAGACCACAAGGTAGCCTACCAAGTAATACTGAACCAAACCCAAGGGAACAGCTCAATACAATTGATATTCAAGAAGGATACAATGAGACTGAGCCAAAACCAAGGCAAGAAAATGTGGAAAGCAAAGGTGATGGTGAGATAAGTCATAATAAAATGGTAAGTACAAATTATAAATCTCGTGTGCCATATACTAAAGCGATGACGAAAGACAGAACAGAAGAACAATTCAGTAAGTTTGTCAAACTCTTAAAGAAACTACATATTAACTTTGAAGTTCTTTCGCAGATGCCCAACTCAGCAAAATTCTTAAAGGAACTTCTGACCAATAAAAGAAAATTAAACGCTACATCGCACGTGAAACTCAATGCAGTCTACTCAGTTATTCTAAAGAATAAGCTACCTAACAAATTGAAAGATCCAGTGAGTTTTACAATTTCTTGCTTAATTGGCAGTTTATCTGTGAATATTGCTTTAGCTGATTTAGGGGCAAGAATAAATGTTATGCCTTATAAAATGTTTAAACGACTAGGTCTCGGTAAACCTAAACAGACTAGGATGAGCATACAATTGGCTGACAAAATAGTTAGATTTCCTAAGGGTATTATTGAAGATGTTCTCGTTAAATTGATAAGTTTATTTACCCAGTAGACTTTGTCGTCCTAGATATGGATGAGGATAACGAGGTACCTTTAATTTTAGGATGACCCTTTTTAGCAACTGCCAGAACAATTATTAATGTCGTCACAGGAGAGCTAACACTTCGTGCATGTGACGACGCAGTAACACTTCAAGCACGCGACTCAGTCAAAACCTCTAAGAGTCAGGATGATGCAATAAAACCTATCGATGATAAAACTAATATTCAATCGTCCTTGTAGGAACCTCTTCGAACCAAGACAACAGAGACAGTATGCTACTATCATGAAGAAAACAAAGACGTCCATGAAGAACGAAGGCTACGGATAGAGGAGCTAGATGAATGGTGAGAGCACAAACCAAGAACACATGATAAACTGAAACTTTACCAAAACAAGCCCGATACCTCTCCTAATCAACTTAAGGTAGGCGATAAAGTCTTACTAGATACCACAGATCCACAAATTGTCACTACCACACCAAATGAGGAGATCCCTCTTACGGTACTCAGTATTTTCCCATTCAGTACGGTTGAGGTGAGTCATCCTAAATTTGGCACTTTTAAGGTAAACAATACCCGATTAAAACCTTATTTTAAGATTGACAGCAGGAACGAGGAGTATGAACTCATCAAACCACCATGATAAATCAACAGAGAGGTAAGTCGAGCTTAGACTATAAACAAGTGCTTCTCGGGAGGCAACCCGAGTACTAACATATTTTGATTTCTTACTTCTAACACTTTAAATAATTAAATTTTTGGAATTGCACAATCTTTCAGAACACACGGCCACCCACACGGGTGTGCCTAAAGCCATGGCAAATTAGGGGAAGCGACACGGCCATGCGATACGGCCGTGTGGAAACAGGACAAAGATTTTCCTAAAACACGAGATGTGATAAATCCCCACGGCCATGCGACATGGCCGTCGGTGAGGTTGATAGATGAACATGGGCGTGCCAAGGGCAAGGCTCGATTCTGTTTCTCTAACACGGGCGTGCGACACACCCGTGCCATTAAACCGTAGACAACAATACACGGGCGTGGTACCATATACACGGGCGTGGGAGAAGCAAACGAAGCTAAGCACGGCCGTGCGATATGGCCGTGTACCACACACACCCAAGACACATGTGCGTGGGATAGTTGCCGGCCACGACCCAAATTGAAAAATTCAAAAAACACGGGCTCACTCTCAGAGTACACGGGCGTGTCCCTTGGCCGTGTGACCCTCCCCTATATAAGCAAACCATTGTTCATCTTCTTTCCCTTTTCAAAACCCTAGCCGAAATCTCCCCTCCTCTACTCCTTAATCTCTATTCCGGCCACCATTTCCCCAGATTCTTACTTACCCAACCCTCAAACCACCCTAAAATCCATTTCCCTTGCATTTATCCCCACTTTCTCCTCTCTTTCCCGTCTAATTTTCCTACACACGGCTGTATTCCCGTGCTACACGCCCGTGTGCCACCCTACAGTAGCTTTCGATTCACTTTCTCAACTTTGTTTTTCTAATTTATGTTGCTATATTAGTACTTGTTCTAATTCAAGGTAGGAATTTGCTCTAGTTTTTTCTATATTTAAATTGTTTAAACTACTAAATAACATATACTAGTTTTAGGATTCTTGCTTAACCAATGATGTATCTTTGATTTCAGTAAATGTTTCTGGCTAACCATATATGTTGTTTCACTTCTCGCTTGATATCGTTTAATGTTAACATATCTTGGACCTACTATATCACTGTTTATACATTTTCAGGTCCATTATGTCATCATTGAGAGGCAAGAAGGCCGCGGTCCCTCCCTTAAAAAGACGTAGGGGACCGAGTTCTTCTTCAGTATGTGCTACAGCCGAAGTTCAGCACCCATTCCTCGAATTTTCGCAAGCTTCGCAGGAGAAGCTATTTCAGATACTACGCGCGCAACCACTCACTACAGGTCACTGCATTGACTGGGCCGCCGTAGAGTAAGTCCAGCTAGCTGATGCCATCCGTGCCCTCCTATCCACAGACCCATGGGAACAGTTCTTCGCTATTACCGAGCCTACTTATTTAGAGCTAACTTTAAAATTATGCTCTACTTTTCAATTACAGGTGGTGATGACGAACAATGACGACCCAGGCACAATTCACTTCTGATTAGGCGGTCTAGTTCGTACGATGAGTGTCCCAGAATTCGGAGTTGCTCTGGGACTTTACACTAATGAATTTATGGAGGAGGAGGACATGAATGCACTACCACGCAATATCCACATTTCTCCATCCTTATGCTGGAAGGCTTTGGCACCATTCTCTTCCACATATGACCCCAACTGCTCAAAGGCCTCAGCTCTCACCCCTTCCCTACTCTACCTCCATGCCATATTGGCATACACCTTGACTGGATGGAGAGAGAACACTGACGTGGTCAATACACACGACAACTACTATTTATGGTGAATGGCGAATGCACACGTGACTGACTTGGCATACTTCATCGCCTTCGCCATTCGCCATCAGACCGAGCGGCATAGGAAGGGAGTGATCTCCATCGGCCCCTACGTGACGCGCCTCGCCAGACACTTCGGCCTCCTCAACACAGTGGCTCAGTCATCGATGCTTACACATGCAGATGATTGAGTGCCGACGTGGGACTGATCTGACTCACTACCGTCTTTCTCATGCCATTGACAAGGAGGATCTTGAGGACATTCCTGATGATGTCCCCCCACAGCACGAGGAGCCTTAGACCACATCACCTAGGGAACGACCAGTTCATGCGGCTGCTTCATTGGCACACCTTTCTGACCGACTCGCTCATTTCGAGCAGTATTGCACTACACAGTTCGAGATGATCCATGAGCGAGATCAGCGACGTGATAGACAGATGGACGACATGCAGACCATGATGCAGCAGCTGTGCCAGCACTTTCAGATCGCTACTCCAGCACCACCACTTGAGGCCTCCACTGACGAGGATCATTGAATCCTCCTATCTTTTTATTTTTATTCCTAATTTTTAATTTCATTTCAATTTTATTATTTTCTTATAAAAGACATATCTATATTAGTAAATTTTACTTGCTTCATTTTTTTTTCTGGTATTTCTAACAAGTAATCCCACTACACTCTCTTCCACACCAACTCTTAATAAGCTCTTTATGATTCTACAGATTTCTAAGCAAGCTGCTAGGAATATTTTACGGAATGAGGAAACAAATAGGGAACAATACAAAACGAATGTCATGTTCAACGACCCAATTTCTTCATCTAGCTAAGAACAATGGTAGCTACTACTTTCCCCAAACACTACAGCCTCAGAATCAAGCACCGCATCTATATAACAAGGAGTTTCACCTCCTTTCCTCTTATGATTTTCTTTATTTTGAATAGTCTATCTTTGTACATTGAGGGCAATGTACATCTTAAGTGTGGGGGGTGAACATAAACATGAAACCTAACTTTTTGCATTATTCTCAAATCCCTGAATGTAGTCCGGTGCTTAAGTTATTTTCTCATAATATTGATAGAATGAATATTGATTAATCTATAATTATTGTTGATATGTCATGAATTAGACCAAGGGAATTATGCATGAGTATTTGATTGTAGGACCTTAAAGAATCAAGCATGATAAGTTGATATTTTGAGAACTAAAATTTTTAGATTATTTTTCCTGAATCGAGGTATTATCTTGAAATCTTAAGTATACAGGAATGACATCAAAAACCCAAATTTTTAGTGAGATTTTTTGAGCCTTTTTGAGTGTATAGCTTTTTTTCTTGCTCACTTCTTTTGTGGTTTGAGTGTGTCAACGTTGAATTGTTATTCTAGAACTTGCTTTGATTATACATGTCGAGACCACACGTATGATTTGATATACTGAGATGATAAAGGCACTTAGGATTTAACCCATTTACTCCATAAAAAGCCTTCCCACATAATTAAACCCTTAGTGAACTCCCTTTGAGCCTACTAACCCTTTTTCTTTATTGATTAAACCTCATCATTAACCCATTAACCCATTATTATTGAAATCCCCTTACTTAATTTGACCCTTTTTATCGAGATTGATTTTAATATTGTTACCTCACTATGATCACCAATTTTTGTTACTAAATCATAGAGTATAACTTCTTTATTGTATTGACTTGATTTCTTCTTAAAAAAAAAAAAACTAACCTCAGTTTTATTATTGTAATTCTTAGCAAGCTAAAGTTGTCATGAAAAAGAGAGCTCATGTAATATAGTTCTAGATATTTGTTGACATTCAGTAATTAAGTTTTTGATAGTGGGGTGATATATTGAAATCATTTCGATTCTAACCTTTGTTTCTTCAGCTTGTATCCATACCCGTAACCTAAACCCCGTTACAACCATGCAAAGACCTTTTGATTTGTGTATCATATCATTTAAAAGTGGTGAAGATTTGATTTTCTTACAAGCCTATAGTGATAACATCTCATGTTAGACAATCGAACGCCTAGAGTTAGGGTTACAAGATTTTGCCGAATTAGGGTGAAACTTAATATGGGAGTCCAGAGATCGATTTACTACTTCCCTAGGGGTTTTAATTAGAAAGACATTCCAATTCATTCAACCGAGGGTTAGGCATTATTAGTCTCGAAAGAGATAATAATGTAGGTTAAGGAGTCTCACGGACCAGGTCAAGTGAATAAATCGTCTGGTTCAGAGTTAGATAACAAGTGAAATCTAGGTGGATTCCTCCTTGGGTGTCGTCTTTATCAATTGCTTTTCTTCAAGTCTTTTCAAAATCTTCTCTTCACTTTAATTAAATTAGTTAATTACTTTAGAAAATTAGTTCAATAAACAAACCCTTTTTATTCCTAGGCTAGATAATAGAAAGATAATTATTACTAGTACTTTTGGGTCCCTTGGGTACGATATCCCGGTCTTGCCATTACTATACTATTGTTCGATAGGTGCGCTTGCCTTTTCATCGTGATAATAGTTAGTCTAGGTTTGATCTTCATTATAAATATTTATTACTTGTTACGAATCACGCGATCAGTACACCATAAATTAAGAACGTACCAGTAATGACGTTTGGAGCACCTTTTTCCTCTCGACGATGAGCAGCATAAACAAGAGCAGGTTACCTTGCCTCATTCTATCCAAAGATCTCTCGCCTAGTGCTCTCGCCACGCCCATACAGCTTACCACCCTACCCCGACTATCGCGCTTCCTGGTGGTCAAACTACCCTTTGTAGCTGTGTAGTATCAGAACCCGGAGCTTGCATCTAATCAGCCTTCAACGGACACTCCCGAATGGGGTACTCTAAAGACTCACACCTCAAAAATGCTTCAGTCCTCCTCTAACACTCGCCCTGATGGCATCTACCACAATCTCTACATAGCTACAAAATAGTAGGAGTAATAGGGGGCCCAACTCTAACTGACCCATCACTCCTGGCCTTTTTCTTAGGCGTCTATACTGAACTCGAGGGCTTTGAATCCCTCTTGTTCCTACCCCTCTCACGATCTCTATTTTGGCATTCAGCATGCTTAACCTCTTCGGTAATCTTCGCCTTCTCTACCAGAACGGAGAACTCTCGCTCTCTCTGTGGAGCTATCAGCACCCTCAGATTATCCCTAAGTTGTCCTCAAAATTGACACATCTCTCATATTCAGACGCCACCATACCTCGTGCATAGTGACTCAGTCCCAGAAATTTGGCCTCATACTCAACTACTGATCAGTCTCCCTAAATGAGGTTCAAAAACTCACGCCTACGAGCATCGATGTAACTTGCTCCCACATAATTCCCTTGGAAGGTAGGCTTAAAGAACTCCCACGATAGACGATTAGGCTGTGTGCCCTCATTAACAGTCAACCACCACTGATAGGCCTCATCACGAAGCAACGAGACTGCACCCTTCAATTTCTACTCAGGGGTACAGGCTAAATCGTCCATTATCCTCTTAGTAGCCTCCATCTAATACTCAACTACATTAGGGGCGACTCTAGTGACACCCTTAAAAATTTCAGTACTATTGGACGAGAGTCATTCCGTAACCGACCCTCGACTCTCAAATCTAGTGTTGGGCCTAGCGACCCTCTCCAATATCCTTAACATAGCCTGGGACAATGCATCGTCCCCAACCATGCGATCTTGAGACCCAGTCTCAGTAGCAGGTGACACAGGCATCTTACTCGTATCCAGGTTTGGCATTGTAATGCCCCAAAAATCTAAGTATTTATTTTTGTATGTTGTGTTGCATAAATACATGTTTGCTTCAGTGGTTGAGTGTCCTGAGGAGTGATGGAGAAGTCCTGATTTCAAGCTTTGGCTTGTACAAAATTTTGTTTTTACTTGAATAAATCCTAGCTCTAGACAGTAGGCTTCTTAAATAAATATGGTTAGGACATGACATAAAAAGCTTGCTGGTCTAGGGGATAAGTGACGTGTCACCTATGTCTGGGATCTAGGGTTTGAATCTTCAATTTCACAATGGATTTTATTTTGCTGTAAGTAGGTGGGAGTGTTCTAGGCTGACTGAAACTCTTAGGAGTTTGAAAGGGATTTGAATTGGTCTGTTGAGGGATTAGAGGAGAGATTTGTGGAGAGATTTGAGGAGTGGATCAAAGAGTAGGGGAGTGGTGGTGATGAAGTTGGATTCTCCTCAACCATTCGGCTTGTTGTGGATTCCTATTAGGCAAATTAGGTCATAGGCTCTTGGTGCCAAAATTGTGTGGTTTTGCTTCCCATTTCGATAGCTATTACTCTTTTTGCCTTTTCTGTTTGGTAATCGTATTCTACTTGTATTCATTTGGGAATTTTTCATAGGGGTTTTGGCTCTTCATTCGTGCCTTGCTGACCAACCTTCTCTGTTCTCTCTACACCCTTAACTATCATTCTCTTCCTTGTTCTTTTTGGTTTGGCCAAACACCCTCCTTTCCTCTCTCTCAAATCTAGTTTTGGTTTTGAGCGATTCTTCCTCTCTTCTCCCTTTCTCTCAATTGACTTTTCCCTTTGATCGATTACACCTTCTTCCCTCTCTTCTCTTTTGGTTACTTGGGCCGATTTCTGCCTAACTCTCTCTCTCTATTTGTTTCGATTTTTACAATTCTTCTTTGAACAATTGGTTGGCTCCTGGTTCCTCTCTATTTTCTCACTTTATTTCTCTGTGTTGTAATACTACTTATAACTTCTTCCCTACTGTCGTTTATGGCTAGATACGTGTTGGTGCTAGACTTGCTTGCCTCAGTTGTGTGGGTATCCTTTTTGGAGATTGAAGGTTGATTGTTCCCTTCCCTAAAATCGGTCTTGCGATTTTTGGTAATTGCTATATGCGTGGGCTCAAACTATTATGCGAACATTTTTAATAAAGGTTAATAGGTTTCGGTTTGAGTGTAAATAGTTTCTAATAGCCTGTAATAAATCTTTGGCAACGATTGAAGTGTGAGGAGCCTTAATCGTTTGATCAAGGCAAGTGTTGAATTATAGTTTGGTTAAGTGCTATTTAAGGGATTGTTAACCCCATTAATTAAAGGACTAATAGCGTATCATGTTGATATAGGTTTGGGGTACTCTTGAGCTAGATGCACGTTCTCGCAAACAGGTGTGTAACCATAATGTTATAAAAGTAGATCGGCAAAAGCCAGAAAAGTATGACTAATGATACTACACGAGCGTGCGATCGCTCGTGTGGTAATCCAAACGTGTAAAATGTGGGTGTTTGATCGTAGAGGCCACCACGAGCATTTTCATGGGCTTAGGTCGTTTTGGGCCGCGATGGGACGAAATGGGCTGTGTGGGCCCTCCAGGCTCATGGGCCCTATATGGGTAAACCACACAGACGTGTAAAGATTATTGGGCTAGGTTGTGTAGCTTACACGACCAAGTCCATTTTTGGGCTTTATGGGCCACACGGGGGTATAGCCCACATGGGCCTTGTTATGGGCTTCGGGCCTATTTTTACTATTTAAATGGTAAGGTTGCACGAGTTGCTCGAGATGACTATGGACCTAATTTTGGGTCGGTAAGTATACCTAAACCCTAATTGGATAAAATGACCGTTATACCCCTATGAGGTAAAATGACTGATATACCCCTATGTTATGTATAATTGTAATCGAGCATGACATGATTTGCATACATGTATGATATTATGACATAACATATTGCATGGGGATGGGTTATTATATTTAGAGGAAGTGTACTGTACTGGTAGCTCTACTACAAATACTATTTAGTGCCGCAACCGGTGCTATATTTAGACTGTAGGGATGGGTGGGTCGATTTTATCCCTACATGGAGTGTAGGGTTGGATGGAGTGGAGTGTAGAGGATGGATGGGTAGGAATTCTGATTGCATTTCTATTATCATTCTCGAATTGGGCTAAGGCCCACACTCGACATCAGAATGGGCTAAGGCCCTAATCATTCATCGGATCAGTATTGAAATGGGCTTAGGCCCAGACTGTATTTGCCCACTGTATGACTGTTTGTTGTTAAGGGATTATACACTGAGTTTCATAAACTCACCCTTCTACTTTTCTGAGCAGGTAATCCTTAGGCAGATCGGAGCTGTGAAGGACTCGATGGTGGCCACTTGACGCACTTGCTCTTAATTTTTAATATTAAATTTATAAGTAATTCAATTTGGGTATTTGTTATGTAATAAGGCCCCTTAAAGTTTTAACTATTGATTTGGGATTTATCTACTTTGAATCATAACTGATAGAAATAGGCCTCAGTTTTCATAAGGATAAATGCTTTTAAAACACCACGCTATTGCAACATATTTTAAAAGCTTCAGCTACAAACACTGTTTTTGAAGTGAAATAACAATCTAATACGATTAACATTTTGCTAAATCAACTTGAGTTTTAACAATGACAAGATATCCTAAAGTTTCGTAAAAGGTCACAACGAGGGTTTTAATATAGAATGAATTTTTTAAATGGAACGATGCTTTTCAAAATACACTTCAATGTGACATCGCAGATTTGGCCATAAAGTCTAGGTCGGGTTTGGGGTGTTACAAGTATGCTGCCCAGAGAAGAGGGCTCAGCTCGAGCCCCCTACGGCCTCTACCTCAGCCTTTAGTAGCACGTCTACGGATACCTCATGCGCTCATGTCTATTCGAATTTGTCTATATTACGAATTTTTTAAATCAGTTACAGTTCTAGTATTTATTAACAGATGTTTTATGTGAAGTAGTATCATAATTTAGAGTTTATTTTTGCAAGTACAATCTCTATCAGTTTTAGTTTCACTACAGTTTCAGTATACACTGACTAGAGTGTTTTTAGAACAGACTATCTATATTATCATAGCAGTTTATTAGAATACTTACAGGATCGGCGCTGAAAACTCGGTGTACCACATATTTAGTCAAATCATTTCAAATTATTTAAAAATCAGTTCTTAAAAACCAAGTTTTTAAACCCAAAATCCACAGCTGATTTTTGTAACCTGGCTCTGATACCACTAAATTTAACACCCAAAACTCGACATAGACGTTATGGTCGAATATGGCGATGTCACATGGAATGGAATTTTGAAATCAAAATTTTCAAGTTAAAACCATTTCTGTTTGTTAGGTTTTATTTATCTTTCGTCAATTTCAAAACTATTTCTCATTAAATTGATTTGTTTAAAAACACATTCTGTAGTGGAAGCTTTTAAAATTGTGATATTTAAAGAAAATTATTCGAGTTTTAGGAAAAACGTTGTCTTTAATAAAATCAAGTTTTCGTTGCAGTTTTAAAGTTCATTAAAATAGTGAAAATCCAAAACAAAGACAAACAGTCCAAAAGTCTCAAATTACATCAAAATACCCTAGAAAACAAATAGAAAATAAATACCATAACTGAATTTAAAATAGTTCAATAACTTGTGGTCACCATTGAGCCGTCCGCCTTACCAACCTGTCTAAGTCTGGGGATTACCTGTACAGATAAAATAGGAAGGGGTGAGTTTACGTAAACTCAATGTGTAATCCCCACAGAAGACATACATACAGTTAAATGCAGTCTGGGCCTAAGCCTATTACAGATTCAGATACAATTTGGGCCTTAGCCCATTCAGATACAGTCTCAGATATAAATTAGAGCCTTAGCCCATCTTAGATACAGTATGCATATAGTAACAGAAATCAGTATCCTACCCACCATCCTCTACACCATCTCCGACCATCCTTACACACCATGTGGGGTTTAATACACCCACCCAGCCCTACACACCAAGTCGTATCGAATGCGACACATATCAGTAATATTGTGATTGAGCTGCCAAATAATAGGCAAGAAAGCCTTTCAGTACACTTCCTCCAATAATCAATCATCCCACCCTAATTTAGATGTAACTAAACATGTTAATGTAGATATACAGAAATACATGCTTACATGCTAATATCCAGTTATCAGTCATACATACAGATCAGTAAACATGCATATATTTAACCGGCTCAATACATACATTGTATGTTTAGACCATATTATTTAGGGTTTAAGTAGCGCTTACCAACCCTACAGTAGGTTTACAGTGGACTTGGGTGACCCGTGCAACCTTAGGAAACATTTTAGCTAAATAGAGCCATACACCCAGATTGGCCTTGGCCCGTGTGGATCACACAGCTTGGCTCAAACTCCACATACCCGTGTGGACTACCCATGAGGGACTGTATGGCCCACACGGCCACACCCTGGCCATCACACGGCCGTGTCTTGTGCACTGCTGATCGTGATTTTTCGTGATAAGTTTTATAAATTTATAATTAAACGTTTTTGAGGCTAACTATTATCACGATGTAGGCAAGTGTACCTATCGAACAGTAGTATAGCTTTAGCAAGACCGGATCGTCGAACGCAAAGGACTAAAAGTACTAGTAATGACTGCCTTTTTATTCTCTAGCCTAAGAAATAAAGAGGTTTGTTTTAACTAACTAATTAATTAAACTAAGAAGTTGCAGAAAATAGAATTGGGAAATTACTTTTGGGAAAAACGATTGATTTAGGACAATACCTAAGGAAAAATCCACCTAGACTTTTACTTGTTATTCTGGCTCCGAACTGAACGATTTATTCATTTAACTTATTCTGTAGAAATCCCTAAGTTATGTTATTATTCCTATTCAAGACTAATAATGTATAATCCCTAGGTTGAATAACCGAGACTTTTCTCTAATTAACACCCTAGGGTTGCATTAACTCGATCTATGGATTCTCTTCTTAGGTTTCACCCTAATCTGGTAAAATCTTGTCAGCCTATCTTTAGCCGCGCAATCAACTCCGCTTAATTATGATAAAGTCACTCTTAGCCAGGGACTATTCATCCTCCAACTAAGAGCATTAACTTGAAGTGATATCTTGAAATATTGAAACAAGAATTAAGAACACATAATTAAGAACAAGTCAAATATTTATCATACGATTCAGAAAATAATAACAAGATTCGTCTTAGGTTTCATCCCCCTTAGGTATTTAAGGGTTTTAGTTCATAACTAAATAAGAAAACATCTCAGAATAATAAAGAATACAAAACATAAAGAAAACCCAAAACACTTGAAGGGGAATTAAGGAGAAATCTTCAGTCTTGATGATGAATCAGGCTTCTGAGATGGATTAATTGGCTTCCTTGGAGTAATTCCTTACTCCCTATTATCCGTCTCTCTTTAGTCTTCCTCTAGAGTGTTTAAATAGGCTTTTAGAATGCCTAAAAGCCCTAAAACTTGCCCTTTTTTCGAATGGAACTTAGCTAGGGTTCGACAGGGACACGGCCGTGTGCGAGTACTTCAGGCCGTGGTCGAGGTTGAGATATCAACACGCCCGTGCTGAGGTTGATTTGGGCCATGGTCGAGCCTGTTAGATTGTCATGGGTGTGTGTGATGCCCGTGTGAGGAAGTCCAGGCCGTGTTATTTTCCCTTGTCGGCCCATTTTCTCTGTTTTTGGCCCGTTTCTCGTTCTTTTCATCCTTCTATGCTCACCTAAATATAAAACATGAAATTAAAGGATTAGGAGCATCAAATTCAGCAAATCTAAGGAGAAATCATTTATAAACGTGTTAAGCGAGGGATAAAAACATGTATAAATTACGGTTTATCAAATACCCCCACACTTAAGCGTTTGCTTGTCCTCAAGCAAAATCCTCTGTTCATAATTAAGAATTCCTTTTTCTCAACTTATAATTCCTATCAGTAATATCTCAAACTAAATCCAGAAGTAATCATATATTGAGAATTCAACTAAAAGAACATTAAAGCTTCAAACATTCCAAGTTGAGTATTTTAATCATGAAAAACTTAGGCATCTCCCTTCATCTAAGTAGTTACCATCGATTCAAAATCTCACAGAGTTGGGTGCCACAAGTGCTGCGCCAAAAGAATATTATATCTCATTATCAAGTAAGGCATGGCAGTCATGGAAAACCCTTTCTAATGGAGTTTGAAGTTCCTAAGTGATTGTGAGCTTTAGAGCACTTTATAACTTTGAGGAAATCAGGAACTTTTTAGGGAACATTAGGAGGAATAATTACTCATAAAGAAATAGCCGAGATTAAAATTAATTAAACAAACCTAAATAAAAGATAGTATCAAAAAGGGAAATAATATTTAAATGTCAAAAGTGAAATTAATAAAGACTGAAAAATAGAAATAAAAATAAAACTAAAAATAAAATCAAAATCAAAATAAAAATAAAAATAAACATAAAAATTAAATTAAACATAGTCATCATCGCCGAATGGTTCACGAGGTGGTGGTGACGATGAGATGTGGAAGTGCTGACAGATCTGCTAGAGAGTAGCATCAATGTTGTCAAATCTTTGAAAACACTGCTGCCCGAATCAGTTGAGGCGCTCAGAAATGTCAGCATATGAAACCGCCGCATGAACTAGACGATGGGAGCGTGGTGGCTGGAAAGGTGGGTCCATGCGCTGGGGAGGGGCATCATCAATAATGTCCTCTAGAGCCTCCTCCTTAGTAGATTGGGCGAGATGATGTTGGGGAGGGTAGGTTCCTCGACACCTCTCAATCATCCCATGCTAAGCATGCTCGAGATGCCTTGTGGATACATCTGGTCGATGAGGGTAAGGGATGATTCTTGGGCCGCGGTGCCGAGGAGTCCAAAGTGTCGGGCTAGTCAAGTCACGTAGGGGCCAATGGAGATGACCCCCTTCTGATGTCGCTCCGTCTGGTTATGAATGGCAAGGGCTATAAAGTAGGCGAGGTCGAGGACGTGTCCATGCAACATACACCATAAGTAGTAGACGTCGTGGGTAGTAACAACGCCGGTGCTCTCTCCCCGCCTTGTCAAAGTATGAGATAAAATAGAATGTAGATACCTTAAGGACGGAGGGAGAGATGATGCCTTGGAGCAACTGGGGTCGTAGCCGGCCGAATGTGGTACGAGGGCATTCTAGCACTTTGAGGGAGAATAATGGATATGGCAGTTTAGGGTATCGAGATCGTTCTCCTCTTGAAACTCCTCTGTGTAAAGGCCCAGTGCTGTACCAAACTCTGGGACGCTCAATTGGCTTACTAGACCGCCAAGTCTAAATTGGACCATGCCGGGATCATCATGGTTGGTCATGACGGTTTGAAGATGGAACGTTGAGCATAGTTCTATTGTAAGCTCTAAGTATGTCGGCTCGATGATCCCAAAGAATAGCTTCTAAGGATAGGTGGTAAGGAGGGCCCGAATCGCTTCAGCCAGCTGAACTTGTTCTACCGCAGCCCAGTCGATGCAGCGGCCCGCAGTTAAAGGTTGGGCCCGTAGTATTTGGAAAAGCTCTTCTTAGGGCCCGTTGGGGAACTATAGGAAAGGGTGGCAAATTTTCGCAGTAGGGCCTTAGGACGATGACGCTCCCTTCCTTTTTTTTGAGGCGGGAACAGAAGCTTTCTTTCGTGAAGACGATATGGTGAACCTGTAATCAAAACCATTAATTCGTCTTGGTGAAAGTAAAAAAAAATTGTAAATAATTTCAGCCATAACACTTAATAAATTTAACTAAACTAATCCATTTTATAGCTTACTTTTGTGGCATTGCATGATAGTAGCATGAATAAAAAAAATGGAAAATAACAAGAAGCATTTGAAAACTATGAGTATTGAGTTAGAATATGTGAAAAAGGTATGAGCATTCCACCTATCCTAACCATGAATATTTTACTTTAAACTAATCAAATGGAATAGAGGAATCATGTAATGAGTAAGAACTTTAACATGAACAAGATGATAATTATCCTAGATATGACATTTGAGTGATAAAAAATATGGAAATAACATGAAAAATTGCATATTATTATGATAAATAGCCTTAGAAATCAGTAAAATAAATAAGAAAAGAGTGAACAAACGCTATAAATGGGAGAATGGGCATAAAAAATAGAGTTGGAGGTGGCACAGGGCATGGCAAGGAGGCCTTGTGGGATTACAGTGGCTAGGGTTGGGGATTTAAAGTGAAGAAGACAATGAATAGTGCAACCTATTTATAGATTTTGGGCTATATGGCTAGGGGACACGCCCATGTTCCCCAATTTCAGCCTGTGTGTTTCGCGTTTTTCCTATTTTCGTACATCTGAAATTCGTCCCATGCCCGTGTACCTTGGGCATGTTAGTGTACACGGCCGTGTCGCACGACCGTCGTTCGTTTCTCCTATGCCCGTATATGATGGCCCACGCCCGTGTTACTTTGACTAGTTTGACCACGGGTACTAGACACGGGCATGTCACATGCCCGTGCTAGTTTCTCAGTTTCAACCACGGTCTTAGGGCACGGACGTGTCGCACGCCCGTGTTGTTTTGGCAGGTTCACCCACGGCCATGTCGCACAGCCGTGGCGATTTATCACAGCCCGTGTTTTGGAGAAATCTTTGCCCTATTTCCACACAGTTCTAAGCATGCCCGTGTGCTTGGCCGTGTCTCTGTGGTGAACCTATTTTCAAGATCTCCATTAGTAGGCTAGGTGTTTAACACTAAAATTTAAAGAACTTAATACAGTTAGTGCTCGGGTTGCCTCGCGAGAAGTGCTTATTTATAGTCTAAGCTCAACTTACCTCTTCGTTGAATGGTCATGGTGGTTTGAGAAGTTCATACTCCTCATTCTTGCTATCAATCTCATTAAAATAAGGTTTTAGACGGGTGTTGTTTACCTTAAAATTGCCGAACTTGGGGTGACTTACCTTAACTGTACCGAATGAGAAAATATTAAGTACTGTAAGAGGGATTTCTTTATTCGGGTTGGCAGTGACAATGTAAGGATCTGCGGCATCTAGTAAAACTTTATCTCCAACCTTAAGTTGATTTGGAGAGGTATCGAGCTTGTTCTAGCATAGTTTTGGTTTATCGTGTGTTCTCAGTTTATGTGTTTTCCATTCATCTAGCTCCTCTATTCGTAGCCTTCATTCTTCATGAATAGGTCCTATATTGTTGCTAGAACATGGGTCGTGTACTTCTTTCAGACTCAATTCCTATAAAGTAGGTTGCGTTATATTGTCAGTTTTAGTAAACTGGTGTGGACAATTACCTTCAATTTTTGATGTGTTGCCAGAATTACGAGCTTGAAGGGGATCATTTCGTCTCCCACACGAAGTGTGAGCTCACCTATGCCAACATCAATAATTGTTTTAGCAGTTGCTAAAAAGGGCCTCCTTAAAATCAAAGGGGTGTTGTTATCCTCCTCTATGCCTAGAACAACAAAGTCAACGGGGAATATAAATTTATCGATTTTAACTAGTACATCTTCAATAATACCCCCAGGAAATCTTATAGTTTTATCTGCTAATTGAATGCTCATCCTAGTCTATTTGGGTTTCCCAAGACCTAGATGCTTAAACATTTTGTAAGGCATGACATAATACTTGCCCCTAAATCAGCTAATGCATTATTAACATCTAAACTACCAATTAAGCAAGGAATTGTAAAACTCCCTGGATCTTTTAATTTGTTGGGTAGCTTATTCTGTAGAATAGTTGAGCAAACTGCGTTTAGTTTCACATGCGACGCTTCGTCCAATTTTTGCTTGTTTGCTAAAAGCTCCCTTAAAAACTTCATTGCATTCGGCATCTGCGATAGAGCTTCAATAAACAGTAAGTTATTATGTAATTTTTTCAAAAGTTTAAGGAATTTACCAAATTATTCGTCTGAGCGGTCTTTCCTTATCGCGTTAGGGTATGGCACACGAGGTTTATATTCTACACTCACCGTTTTGTTTTTATTATGACTTATACCACCTTTACCTTTGCTCGCCACAGTTTCTTGCCTTGGTTTTGGCTCAGGCTCAATGAATCCTTCTTTATCTTGAACATTAATTGTGTTGAGCTGTTCCCTTGGGTTAAGTTCAGTATTACTTGGCAAGCTACCTTGTGGTCGTTCGGAGATTAGTTTGGACAGCTGGCCTATTTGAGTTTCGAGCCCTTGGATTTATGCTTGTCGATTTTTAGGTGCCGTCTTGGTATTCTGGAAACGGGTTTTTGACACTGAGATGAATTTGGATAGCATCTCCTCAAGGTTCGGTTTCTTTTCCTGTTGATAAAGTGGCTGTTGAAAACCCGGAGGATTTTGTGGCCTTTGATTCCCTTGACCACCCCAGGAGAAATTTGGGTGGTTCCTCCAACCTGCATTATAAGTGTTATTGTATGGGTTATTTTGAGATCTAAAGTTATTGTTACCCATATAGTTGACTTGTTCCTCTTCGGTTGTAGGATTTAATGGTTGAAATTCTATATGCACACCTCCTCCACTTGAATCACACCTCATCACTGGATGTACCTGCGTAGAACCATGTAAACCGTCAATCTTTTTATTTAGAAGTTCTACCTAATTTGACAACATAGTAACCGAATTGATGTTATAAACGCCTGCTGTTTTAGTCGGTTTAGTCCTCATGACTTGCCACTGATAGTTATTCAGTGACATCTTCTCAATAAATTCGTAAGCCTCTTCAGGTGTTTTTTTGTTGATGGTTCCACCAGCGGCTACGTCAATCATCTATCATGTCGAGGGATTCACACCATTTTAGAACGTTTGAACTTGCAGCCATAGAGGTAACCCATGGTGAGGGCACCTTCGCAGTAGGTCCTTGTATCTCTCCCATGCATCGTAAAGTGTCTCTAAATCCATCTACACAAAAGAAGAGATATCATTACGTAATTTCGCTATCTTAGCTGGCAGAAAATACTTTAATAAAATTTTTTCGGTCATTTGTTCCCAAGTAGTGATGGGCCTTCGTGGTAATGAGTTCAACCATTGTTTAGCCTTGTTCCTCAGTGAAAAAAGGAATAACTGAAGACAAATGGGATCATTAGAGACGCCATTAATTTTAAAAGTGTCACAGATTTCTAGAAAATTCGCCAAGTGAGTGTTGGGGTTCTCATCCTACAAACCATCAAATTGAACAAATTGATGTATCATTTGAATTGTGTTAAGTTTCAGTTCAAAATTATTTGCAGTAATAGTAGGCCTAACTATACTTGACTCAGTTCCTGTTAAATTAGGTTTAGCATAATCATACTTAGTACGAGGAGCAGGATTCTTATTTACTAATTCAGCGGGTATCGCAGGAGGTAGCTGATTGTCTTGATTTTCAGCCATCTCTTCGGTTGTAGTTGGGATATCGTCCTCTTGCTCTTCTTCTGTGTATCTTAGGCTTCGTCTTATTTCTCATCGGTTTCTACGAGCTATACGATCAATTTCTTCGTCAAACAGTAGTGGTCCCGACGGGTTTCTGTTAGTCATAACCTATAAGAACCTGCTAGAAGAAAGAAAAAGAAAATTAGTAAATTAAAATAAGAATAAAATTAAAATTAAAATTAAATTGCAAGAAAAATAAATGGCTAAAGTAATAAAAATTGAGTGTTCCTAATATTTTAGTCCCCGGCAATGGCGCCAAAAAGTTGATCATGATTTTCCGTGATAATTTTTATAAATTTATAATTAAACGTTCTTGAGACTAACTATTATCACAATGTAGGCAAGTGTACCTATCGAACAGTAGTATAGCTTTAGCAAGACCGGATTGTTGAACGCAAAGGACTAAAAGTACTAGTAATGACTGTCTTTTTATTGTCTAGCCTAAGAGATAAAGAGGTTTTTTTTAACTAACTAATTTATTAAACTAAGAAGTTGCAGAAAATAGAATTGGGAAATTACTTTCGAGAAAAATGATTGATTTAGGACAATAACTAAGGAAAAATCTACCTAGACTTTTACTTGTTATTCTGGCTCCGAACCGGAGATTTATTCATTTAACTTGTTCCGTAGAAATTCCTAAGTTATGTTATTATCCCTATTCAATACTAATAACGTCTAATCCCTAGGTTTAATAATCGAGACTTTTCTCTAATTAACACCCTAAGGTTGCATTAACTCGATCTATGGATTCCCTTATTAGGTTTCACCCTAATCCGGCAAAATCTTGTCACCCTATCTCTAGGCATGCAATCAAATCCGCTTAATTATGACAAAGTCACTCTTAGCCAGGGACTATTCATCCTCCAACTAAGAGCATTAACTTGAAGTGATATCCTAAAATATCAAAACAAGAATTAAGAACACATAATGAAGAACAAATCAAATATTTATCATACGATTCAGAAAATAATAACAAGATTTGTCTTAGGTTTCATCCCTCTTAGGTATTTAGGGGTTTTAGTTCATAACTAAATAAGAAAACATCTCAGAATAATAACGAATACAAAACATAAAGAAAACCCAAAACTCTTGAAGGGGAATTGAGGAGAAATCTTCAGTCTTGATGATGAATCCGGCTTCTGAGATGGATCAATCGGCTTCCTTGGAGTAATGCCTTACTCCCTATTCTCTGTCTTTCTTTAGTCTTCCTCTAGGGTGTTTAAATAGGCTTTTAGAATGCCTAATAGCCCTAGAACTTGCCCTTTTCCGAATGGAACTTAGCTAGGGTTCGGTAGGGACACGCTCGTGTACGAGTACTTCAGGCCGTGGTCTAGCCTATTAGATTGGCACGGGCGTGTGTGATGGCCGTGTGAGAAAGTCCAGGCCGTGTTATTTTCCCTTGTCGGCCTATTTTCTCCGTTTTTGGCCCGTTTCTTGTTCTTTTTGTCCTCCTATGCTCACCTAAGTATAAAACATGAAATTAAAGGATTAGGAGCATCAAATTCACCAAATCTAAGGAGAAATCATTCATAAATGTGTTAAGCGAGGGATAAAAATCTATAAAAATTATGGTTTATCAACTGCTTGGTCTTCATCGATCACACGGTCGTGTTGTCGCACACGACCTACCACACTGGTGACCACATGCCTGTGTGTCGTCAAAAGTTTACAATTTTGGCTTTCGCCAACTCCCATTTTTTGCGTTTCCGGGTACACTCCTGGTATTGATTCGATGTGAAACCACTCACAAGCTGATCGCGATTTTTCGTATGTGATAAGTTTTATAAATTTGTAATGATTCATTCTTGAAACTAACTACTATCACGATGTAGGCAAGTGTACCTATCGAACAGTAGTATAGCTTTAGCAAGACCGAATTGTCGAACCCAAAGGACTATGAGTACTAGTAATGACTGTCTTTTTATTATCTAGCCGAATAAAAAAGGATTGTTTTAACTAACTAATTAAACTAAGACTTGCAGACAATAGAAATTGGGAAATTACTTTTGGGGAAAACGATTGATTGAGACAATACCTAAGGAAAGAATACACCTAGACTCTTACTTGTTATTTTGGCTCCGAACCGGACGATTTATTCATTCAACTTGTTCCGTAGAAATCCCTAATGTATATTATTATCCCTTTCCGAACTAATAACGTCTAATCCCTAGGTTGAATAACCGAGAGTTATCTCTAATTAACACCCTAAGGTTGCATTAACTCGATCTATGGATTCCCTTATTAGGTTTCACCCTAATCCAGCAAAATCTTGTCACCCTATCTCTAGGCACGCAATCAACTCCACTTAATTACGACAAAGTTACTCTTAGTCAGGGTCTATTCCTCCTCCAACTAAGAGTAGTAACTTGAAGTGATATCCTGAAATACCAAAACAAGAATTAAGAACACGTAATTAAAAACAAATCAAATATTTATCATACGATTCAGAAATAATAACAAGGTTTAGTCATAGGTTTCATCCCTCTTAGGTATTTAGGGGTTTAGTTCATAACTAAACAAGAGCACATCTCAGAATAATAAAAATTACAAAACATAAAGAAAACCCAAAAACTCCTGAAGGGGAGGTTGAGGAGAGATTTTCAATCTTGATGGTGGCTCCGGCTTCTAAGATAGATCAATCAGCTTCCTCGGAGTAGTTCCTTACTCCCTATTCTCTGTCCTCCTTTTTCTTCCTCCTTTAGGGTGTATTTATAGGCCTTGGAATGCCTAAAAAGCCCTAAAATTTGGCCTTTTTTGAATTGAACTTAGCTAGGGTTCGGTAGGGACACTCCCTTGTGGCACGGTTGTGTGCAATTACTTCAGGCCGTGTTCGAGCCTGTTAGATTGGC
Source organism: Gossypium anomalum (assembly GCA_025698475.1). NCBI lineage: Eukaryota > Viridiplantae > Streptophyta > Magnoliopsida > Malvales > Malvaceae > Gossypium > Gossypium anomalum. The sequence goes on from CM046961.1 coordinate 89,634,929, forward strand.
ACGGGCGTGTAAGCTGCCCGTGTGAATCATGCTTCAATTCTGCATTGACACGGCTGTGTGAGCTGCCTGTGTGAGGAGAGGTCCAGGCCGTGTTGATTTCATGCTTTGGCCCATTTTCTCCTTTTTTGGCCTGTTTCTCGTTCCTTTCGCTCTCCTATGCTTACCTGAGAATAAAGCATGAAATTAAGGCATTAGAAGCATCGAATTCACCAAATCTAAGGAGAAATAATTCCTAAAATGCGTTAAGCATGGGTTATAAGTATGTATAAATTACAGTTTATCAAATACCCCCACACTTAAGCGTTTGCTTGTCCTCAAGCAAAATCCTCAGATCACAGTTAAAATTCCTTTTTCTCAACTTATAATTTCGATCAATATTATCTCAAATCATCTCATAAGTAATCATACATTGAGAACTCAACTATAAGAACATTAAAGCCTCAAACGTTCCAAGTTGAATATTTAATCATGAAAAACTTAGGCATCTCCCTTAATCTAAGTAGTTATCATTGATTCGGAACCTCACAGAGTTTAACATCCTCACTAAAGATTCACTCAAATCACTCGAAGTGTTTAAGGACAATGAAATCAGCACTTATTAGTCAATATGAAAAATTATTACCATAGGCTTGCATGAAAATCAAATCTCCACCACTATAAATTGAGATGATACATCAATCAAAAGGTCTTTAAAGGGTTGTAATGAGGCTTGGTTAGGGGGTGTGGTCACAAGCTGAAAGAAAAGGTTAGAATCGAGATTGAACTAAAAAATTACTTAACTAGAAAAATATTTAATCACCACTAGCGTACAACATAGCTTCTTTTCTGACTATGGAATTTGATAGCTTCTTTTTTTACTATGGAATTTGAATAATGAAGCTTATAACAAAAGATAACTGCTAATATGTATACATGTTTTTTTTTAAGAACAAGTTAAATAGTCATATCTAACCAATTTATCCAACTCAATTCTCGACAAAAAATGGGGATCAAATTAATTTAGGAGGTTTCAACAATAATGGGTTAAGGGTTAATATTGAGGGTAATACAAGGAATGGTTTGTTAGGCTCAAAGGGGTTTACTAAGGGTTAATTGTGGAGGTAGGTTTTTCATGGCATGAGTGGGTTAATCCTAAGTGCCTCTATCATTTTGATACATCAAATCAAATAGTGTGGTCTCGACATGCATAATCAGGCAAGTTCTAGAATAAAAATTCAATGTTGACACACTCAAAGCAATAATAGAAGTGAGCATGAAAGAATTAATAGATGCTCAAAAGGCTCAAAAATCTCACAAAAATTATGGCTTTTTTATGTTTACAACTGTATGATTCAATTCAAGATAATACCTAAACTTGTGGAAACAACTTAAAATTTTAAATTCTTAAAAATCAACTTATCATGCTTGATTTTCTAGTTCTTAAAGTTCAACAATCAATGCATGAATGCCTGTGTTCTCATTCAAGATATATCAATCCAAATAGTCAACCAAAATTCATCTTAAACATGATATGAGAAATTCACAAGAGAACAAAGCAATATTCAGGGATTTTCAGGTAATGAAATAAATACCCCCTACATTGAAGGTGTACATTGCCCTCAATGTACAACGATAGATATATGGAAAATTAGAAAATCATAAAAGAGGGAGAGAATTGAAACTTCCTGAGTTTTGAATGAATGAATTCTCTAGTTTGGCAAAATAGAGGTGGAGGAGGATACTCCAGTGGTGGTAGAGGTTGGGTACCACAGGTTCTGTACCAAAAGAATATTATCTCTCCTTATTGAGCAGGGCATGGTAACCGTGGCGAACCTTTTCCATCAAAGTTGAAGTTCCTAAATGATTTTGAGCTTTGGAGCTTTGTGATAACTGTGATAAAAGTAGGAACTGTTTAGGGGATATTAGGAAGAATGATTTACTCGTAAAGGATTAGCCGAGAGTAAAATTTGTTAGATAAATATTAGAAGTCTTAATAAAAATAAAATGAAATAAAAATTAAAAGATGTCTTAAATGAAAATAAAATAAGAACATAAATAAAAATAAAAAATTTAAACATCTTCATCGCTAGATGGTTCGCGAGGTGGGGCTGGCGATGAGATGTGGAAGTGCTGACAAATCTGCTGTAGAGTAGCATTAATGTTGTCAAATCATTGAAAACATTGTTGCTCGAATCGATTGAGGCGCTCAGAGATGTCAGCATATGAAGCCGCCGCATGAACTGGATGAGAGGGTGGTGGGTCCTCGAACTGAGTAGGGACATCATCAGGAATGTCCTCGGGAGCCTCCTCCTCAGTAGAATGAGTGAGACGGTAATGGGGAGGGTAGGTTCCTCGGTGCCTCTCGATCATCCTCATGCTAAGCATGCTCAAGATGCCTTGTGGAGGCATTTGGCCAATGAGGATCAAGGATGATTCTTGGGCTGCGATGCCGAGGAGTACGAAGTGTCACGCCAATTGACTCACGTGGGGGCCAATGGAGATGGCCCCTCTACGATGTCGCTCCATCTGGTGGCATATGGCAAGGGCGATGAAGTAAGCAAAGTCGATGACGTGCCCGTTGGACATACACCACAAGTAATAGACGTCATGAGTAGTGATGACGCCGGTGCTCTCCCTCCGTCCTGTTAAAGTGTGAGATAAAAGAGATTGGAGGTACCTTAGGGACGGAGGGAGGGACGACGCCTTGGTGTGACTGGGGTCATAGGTGGCCGAACATGGGACGAGAGTGCTTCAGCAACGTGAGGGAGAACGAAGGATGTGGCGGTCAAGAGCGTGTAAGTCATTCTCCTCTCTGAACTCCTCGGTATAGAGACCCAATGCTGTACCAAACTCGAGAACGCTTAGTTGGCAGACTAATCTGCCTAAGCAAAACTATACTATGCCGGGATCATCATAGTTTGTCATAACGGTTTGAAGATGAAACGTGGAACATAGCTTCATTGTCAGCTCTAAATACGTTGGCTCGATGATCCCAAAAAATAATTCCTATGGATCGGTAGTAAAGAGAGCCCGTATCGCGTCAGCCAACTGGACTTGTTCGATGGTAGCCCAGTTTATGCAGCAGCTCGCTGCTAAAGGTCGGGCCCATAATATCTGAAAGAGTTCCTCTTGGGGCCTGTTAGGGAATTGGAGGAACGAGTGGCGAACTTTTGCGGTAGGACCCGAGGAGGATGACGCTCCCTTCCTTTTCTTTGAGGCAGGGACGACTGTTTTCTTTCCTTGTGAAGACATTGTACCTATATAAAATAAAGAAAAATGGCAATAGGTATATGAACTTCAAAAATCATAATAAATAATTTCAGCCAACAATGATCAAGCATAACCAACTCTATTTCTTTTATCAACATATTTTGTGTGACATTTATCAATGTGAGGACATGTGGATCAACATATGAATGGCATGTAAAAGAATGAAATTTTCCTAACAACTCATATAAGCATACAAAGAATAATTTAGAATTATTTAGGCATTGTGGCATGAAGCAGAGATAACAAAGAATGTAAAGTAATAAACTAAATGGATGAGAAAATGGCTACATATCAAGAATGCATGAACAATATCAACTACTTTTATCATGAAATTTTTACATCTAATTAAATGAATAGATTAAAGAAAGCATGCAAGAACTCAAAACAATGATGAGTATTCTAGATTATGATGATGAAAATATAGAAATAGAATCAAAAACTTGCATATAGTCATGCTAAATAGACTTAAAAATCAATAAAATAGAAAAAGAATAAGTAAACAAACGATAGGAAGATGAGGAAATACGTCAAAAATAAGGTTGGAGGCGGCGCATGGGCATGGCGTGGAGGCCGTGTGGACTTGCAGCGGCTAGGGTTAGGTTTTTTGAGTAGGGAAGACAATGAATAGTGTAGGGTATTTATAGATTTTGGGCTACACAGCCAGGGGACACGCCCGTGTGTCCCAATTTCAGGCTGTGTGTTTCGCGTTTTTCCCTTTTTAGCGTGTCTGAAATTTGACACACGCCCGTGTTCCTTGGGCGTGTTGTTTAACACAGCCGTGTTGCACGACCTTGTTTTGCCTTGTTCACTTCTCCCACGCCCGTGTATGCAATCCCCACGCCCGTGTAAATTTGATAGGTTCACCCATGGTTATTAGACATGGGCATGTCACACGCTCGTGTTAGTTTCTCAGTTTCGACCACAGTCTTTAGGCACGGGCGTGGCGAACGCCCGTGTTGTTTTGGCAGGTTCGCCCACGGCCATGTCGCACGGCATGGTAATTTATCGTTGCCTGTGTTTGGGAAAATCTTGCCCTATTTCCACACAATCTTACACATGCCCGTGTGTTTGGCCGTGTCCCTGTGGTAACACTATTTTCAAGAGAAATGTTATTCATGGAAAGTGTTAAAACTAAAATTCAAAGAAGTTAGTGTAATTAGTGCTCGAGTTGCCTCCCGAGAAGTGCTTATTTATAGTCTAAGCTCGACTTACCTCTTTGTCAAATGGTCAAGGTGGTTTAAGGAGTTCATACTCCTCATTCCCACTATTATTCTTATCAAAATAAAGTTTAAGCCAGGAATTGTTTACCTTAAAATTGCCGAACTTGGGATGACTTACCTCCACTGTACCGAACGGGAAAATACTAAGTACCGTAAGAAGGGTTTCTTCATACGGGTTGGGAGTGACAATGTGAGGGTCTACAGCATCTAATAAAACTTGATCTCCAACCTTAAGTTGATTTGGAGAGGTATCGAGCTTGTTTTGGCATAGTTTCAGTTTATCGGGTGTTCTCGATTTATGTGCTCGCCATTCGTCTAGCTCCTCTATCTGTAGCCTTCATTCTTCATGAATGGGACTTCTAGTGTTGTTGGAACATGGCTCGTGTACTTCTTTCAGGCTCAATCTCTACAACGTAGGTTGCATAATATTGTCAGTTTTAGTAGGATGATGTGGATCATTACCTTCCATATTCGATGTGATGCTAGAATTGCGAGCTTGAAGGGTAATCGTCTCGTCTCCTACATGAAGGGTGAGTTCACCTGTGCCAACATTAATAATTGTTTTAGCAGTTGCTAAAAAAGGCCTTCCTAAAATCAAAGGGGTGCTAATATCCATCTCTATGTCTAAAACAATGAAATCAACGGGAAATATAAATTTATCCACTTTCACTAGTACATCTTCAATAATACCCCTAGGAAATCTTATGGTTTTATCTGCCAATTGAATGCTCATATTAGTTTATTTAGGTTTCCCAAGACCTAATTGTTTAAACATTTTATAAGGCATGACATTAATACTTGCCCTTAAATCAGCTAATGCATGATTTACATCCAAACTACCAATTAAGCACGAAATTGTAAAACTCCCTGGATCTTTCAACTTGTGGGGTAGCTTATTATGTAGAATAGCTGAGCAGACTACGTTTAGTTCTACATGCGATGCTGTGTCCAACTTCCGCTTGTTGGCTAGAAGCTCTCTTAGAAGTTTCATTGCATTTGGCATCTGTGAAAGAGCTTCAATAAACGGTAAGTTAATATGTAATTTTTTCAAAAGTTTAAGGAATTTACTGAATTTTTCATTTGAGTGGTCTTTCCTTGTCGCGTTAGGATATGGGACACTAGGTTTGTATTCTACATTCACCGTTTTATTATGACTTACCTTACCATTACCTTTGCTTTCCACGTTTTCTTGCCTTAGTTCTGGCTCAGTCTCAACGCATTCTTCTTGAGCATCAATTACGTTGAGCTGTTCCCTTGGGTTTGGTTCAGTATTGCTTGGCAAACTACCTTGTGGTCGTTCGGATATTAACTTGGACAACTGACCTATCTGTGTCTCAAGCCCTTGAATTGATGCTTGTTGATTTTTGAGTTCTATCTCGGTATTCTGGAAACGAGTTTCTGACACCGAGATGAATTTGGTTAGCATCTCCTCAAGGTTTGGCTTCTTTTCCTGTTGATAAGGTGGTTGTTGGAAACCTTAAGGATTTTGTGGCCTTTGACTTCCTTGACCACCCTAAGAGAAATTTGGGTGGTTCTTCTAACCTGCATTGTAAGTATTACTATATAGGTTATTTTGAGATCTAAAATTATTGTTACCCATATAGTTGACTTGTTCCTCTTCGGTTGTAGGATTGAATGGTGGGTATTCTGTAGGCACACCTCCTCCACTTGAATCTCACCTCATCGCTGGATGTACCTGCGTAGAACCAAGTAAACCATCAATTTTCTTATTCAGAAGTTCTACTTGATTTGACAACATGGTGATCGAATCGATGTTATAAATGCCTGCTATTTTCATTGGCTTAGTCCTCATGACTTGCCACTGATAGTTATTTAGTGACATCTCCTCAATGAGTTCAGAAGCCTCTTCAGGTGTCTTGTTATTGATGGTTCCACCGGCAGCTGCATCAATCATTTGTCTTGTCGAAGGGTTCACACCGTTGTAGAATGTTTGAACTTGCAGCCATAGAGGTAACCCATGGTATGGGCACCTTCGCAAAAGGTCCTTGAATCTCTCCCATGCATCGTAAAGCATTTCTAAGTCCATCTGCACAAAAGAAGAAATATCTTTATGCAACTTAGCTATTTTTGCCAGTGGAAAATATTTTAATAGAAATTTTTCGATCATTTGCTCCCAAGTAGTAATGGACCCTCGTGGTAGTGAGTTCAACCACTGTTTAGCTTTATTCCTCAGTGAAAAAGGGAATAATCGAAGGTGAATGGCATCATCAGAAACACCATTAATTTTGAAACTATCGCACAGTTCTAGAAAATTTGCTAAGTGAGTGTTGGGATTCTCATCCTGCAAACCATCAAACTAAACAAATTGTTGTATCATCTGAATCGTGTTAGGTTTCAGTTCAAAATTATTTGTAGCAATAGTAGGCCTAACTATACTTGACTCAGTTCCTGTAAAATTAGGTTTAGCATAATCATACATAGTATGAGGAGTAGGATTCTGATTTGCTAATTCAGCGAGTATGGCTAGAGCTAGCGGATTGTCTTAATTTTCAGCCATCTCTTCAGTAGTAGTTGAGATATTGTCCTCTTTCTCTTACTCTGTGTATCTTAAGCTGCGCCTGATTTCTCGTCAGTTTCTACGAGCTGTACGATCAATTTCCTCGTCAAAAAGCAATGGTCCTGACGGGTTTCTTCTATTCATAAACTATAAGAACCTGCTAGGAGAAAAAGAAAGAAAGAAAATTAGTAAAGTAAAAATAAAAGTTAAATTGCAAGAAAATAAATGGCTAAACTAATAAAAATTGAGCGTTCCAACGGTGCCAAAAACTTGATCGTGATTTACCGTATGTGATAAGTTTTATAAATTTGTAATGATTCGTTCTTGAAACTAACTATTATCACGATGTAGGCAAGTGTACCTATCAAACAGTAGTATAGCTTTAGCAAGACCAGATTTTCGAACCCAAAGGACTATGAGTACTAGTAATGACTGTCTTTTTATTATCTAGCCGAATAAAAGAGGATTGTTTTAACTAACTAATTAAACTAAGACTTGCAGACAATAGAAATTGGGAAATTACTTTTTGGGAAAACGATTGATTGAGACATTACCTAAGGAAAGAATCCACCTATACTCTTACTTGTTATTCTAGCTCCGAACCAGACGATTTATTCATTCAACTTGTTCCGCAGAAATCCCTAATGTATATTATTATCCCTTTCGAGACTAAAAACGTCTAATCCCTAGGTTGAATAACCGAGAGTTATCTCTAATTAACACCCTAAGGTTGTATTAACTCAATCTATGGATTCCCTTATTAGGTTTCACCCTAATTCGGCAAAATCTTGTCACCCTATCTCTAGGTGCACAATCAACTCTGCTTAATTACGACAAAGTTACTCATAGTCAGGGTCTATTCCTCCTCCAACTAGGAGTAGTAACTTGAAGTGATATCCTGAAATACCAAAACAAGAATTAAGAACACATAATGAAGAACAAATCAAATATTTATCATACGATTCAGAAATAATAACAAGGTTTAGTCATAGGTTTCATCCCTCTTAGGTATTTAGGGGTTTAGTTCATAACTAAACAAGAACACATCTCAGAATAATAAAAATTACAAAACATAAAGAAAACCCAAAAACTCCTGAAGGGGAGGTTGAGAAGAGATCTTCAGTCTTGATGGTGGCTCCGGCTTCTGAGATGGATCAATCGGCTTCCTCGGAGTAATTCCTTACTCCCTATTCTCCGTCCTCCTTTTTCTTCCTCCTTTAGGGTGTATTTATAGGCCTTGGAATGCCTAAAAAGCCCTAAAATTTGGCCTTTTCCGAATTGAACTTAGCTAGCGTTCGGCAGGGACACGCCTGTGTGGCACGGCCGTGTGCAATTACTTCAGGGCGTGTTTAAGCCTGTTAGATTGGCACCGGCATGTGAGCTGCCCTTGTGAGTCATGCTTCAATTCTGCCAGATTGACACAGCCGTGTGAGCTGCCTATGTGAGGAGGTCCAGGCCGTGTTGATTTCATGCTTTGGCCCATTTTCTTTGTTTTTGGCTCGTTTCTCGTTCCTTTAGCTCTCCTATGCTTACCTGAGAATAAAACATGAAATTAAGGCATTAAGAGCATCGAATTCACCAAATCTAAGGAGAAATCATTCATAAAATGCATTAAGCATGGGTTATAAATATGTATAAATTACGGTTTATCACAAGCCTTCCAAAACCTATAATCAGTGCATCCAACCTCGATTTAGTAACTTGCTTTAATGATTTCACTATTCGAATCAAAACAGAACCAACTTACCCCTGATGACAGACCACCAAAAGTGCACTGAACTGAAGAGGTGCAATTCCCTGCTCCACAATCTGTGACTAAATGGAATTAACTCTCATTGATTACTATAAATTGTAATTACTCAAAAGCCAAAACCAACAATCACAGGAGCGCAAAATTCACTTACCAACCAATTAAAAACCCACGAACTAGGCACAATCCAACGATAACACCACCAGCACAGTGGGAATGGAAGCAAAATGAAAAAAAGTTTTATTGGAAGAGAAAAATGCCAGAACGCAGCAAGAAAATTGAAGAGAATGTCAGATTGAAATTTTAGAAGATGAGAGAGAAAATATTGAAAACATAAAGATAATAAAAATATAAATATAAATAAAATATTATTTCATCCCTTGATTTTCTCCCACTAATCCACTCATCAAACTTTTAGTTCAACCGAACTTCTGTCTGATAACCGAGCAAAAATAATACCCACGCTCGTGCAGGGATTTGAACACAGGACCCCTAGCCAACTAACACTCAACTTAACCACCAGATCAGTAGGCCCATTCTGATATGATTCTACCAATAATTAAATATAAGCCTACTCCCCAAACAAAAGGCTTAGATCAGAAAATTATCAAAATTTGCCAAAGGCAGGCTTGAACTTGGGACCTCTCACGCACACCCAGAACACTTAACCATTGAAGCAGACAGATATTTGTGTCACATTTTAGCAGAAACAAAAATAAAAATTTTGGGGCGTTACAGTTTAGGTACATCATCCTTAGTCAGAGGAACTTTTTTATTTGTAACAAGATTTGAGAGATCAATGCAAGGAACGAAAACATGTGTTGCTTTTTCTTCATTTTTGTATGTTTGAAAATCTCATCATATATTGATTTTCCTAAATCAAGAGGAATAAAAGATGTTACCTTATAAAAAAACCAAATCCATCTTTTTGTTGACATACATGCTTCCTTTGATGGCAATCAGTTCCTAATGGCAAAAGCCTAAAGTGCAACATATGTAGGTTGTAATTCATATGTCTAGAAATGTTGTCCCTCTAACCATATTTTCTTACTACCATTAGTCAAAGATTGTGATAGATGCTAAAATTAAGATGTTTTAGTCTCATTCTTAATTCATTTTTTGGGTGATTATTCGATGCTCATGGTGAATTTCATGCTCATAATCCTTTAAATTCATGTTTTTATACTTATGAGAGCATTTGGGAGCAAAATGAGCAAAAAATGAGCGAAAATAAAAAAATTGAAGCAAGGTACAGGGTCCACACGGGTTGGACCATTCCACATAGCTTGAACACGCGACCGTGTGAGCCACATAGGCTGCCACACGGCCATGTCAGTTTCGTGATTTGCACTCTAAACCTATAGAAAAATGTGATTTCTAAGACCTATATATGACGAAAATAAGAAGATAAGAGTGAGCTGTCATAGAATACTCAAGAAAACAACTCAAAAAACACCATTGAAGCGGATTTTGAAGTAGATTTCTGTCATGATTAAAGAGTCCCAATTGATTTTTTAGGAGATTATAATGAATTTCTTTATTTCTTTCAAATATAATGTCTTTGAGAGTTTTTATTTACAAGCATGAACTAATTTTCTAAATACCTAGGGGAGATGAACCTTATGATGAATTCTATCTTTTGATTTTTATTTTACGCTTTAGATCTTGTTCTTAATTATGTGTACTTAATTATTGGTTTGATATTTCTAATTAATGATCCATGTTTGATTTGCTTAAATCAGAGGAGGATAGACTTTTTTTTAAGAGTAGATCTAGCATAATTGAGTGGAGTTGCATGCAATCCTAGAAATAGGATGACATAAATCTACCGAATTAGAGTCAAATCTAATAAGGGAATCCATAGATCGAGTTAATGTGATAATAGAGGTTTTAATTAGAAAGAAATTTCAGTTAATCAACATACAATCATTTTCTCTTATTCTTGAATAGAGATATTAGCATTATTTAGGGATTTCTATGGATCAAGATAATAAGTGAATAAATTGCATAATTTAGATTGATGATGACAGATGAAATCTAGGTGAATTCTTTCTTAGGTATGTTTCGCTTCTTGGTTGTTTACTCAATTGTTTTCCTGATTTGTTCATTGTCGCGTTCATACTTAATTAATTTAGTTCATTTTAGTTTTAATCAACCACTCAAATTTATCAGTTAAATAATAAAAAAGGATAGTAATTACTAGTACTTTTAGTTTTTGTGGGATCGATATCTTTGGTCACTGTAGCTATACTATTAATTGATAGGTGCACTTGCCTTAGTTATATTTTTAGTTGGTTTTGTGGACATCAAGTTTTTTGCGTTATTGCAGGGGACTAAAATATTAGGAAAATTTTATTTCTATTAATTTAGCCATTTTTTATTTTTGTTTTAAATTTAATTTTTACAGTCTAATTTGTTTCCTTTGTTTGATTTTGACAGGTTCTTTTGGTTTATGACTAGAGGAAACCCTTTGGAACCATTATTTTTTTATAGTGAAATTGAAAAGACTGATGATCTGCCATAAATCATACTATTATATACATCCCTTTTTACATATAATTATAGCTTGTTTAATAGTAAATCAAGACATTTTAGTATATATTTAGGTTGTCATACATAAAGTAGTAATTTATGCGTTCTAGTAGTTTTATTACATTTTATATATCTAAATAAGGTTACAAGGTCTTGTAGGTCATGTCGGGAGCTAAAGATGCTTATTTGGGCCAAAACTGATGCCTATGTCTCGACACCAAGATACTATGTCTTAACGTCGAAGAAAAAAGCTAAAAACAAGTTCTAGAGCAAAAATGCCTTTGATGTCGCAAATTCGACCTTCGTTGTCGTGACATCAGACTTTAATGTTGCAACATTACAGGTATGTGTTGCAACCAACCCCCTGTGCAACCCAAAAACTCCTACATGTTTTAATTACATTTTGGAGGGAAATTAGGTGTATTTGTCCCAATTGAACTCTAAGGACTTCAAGGATAATTTATGCACTTTAATGTTTCGAGTTTAGCCCATATAAATGCCATTGTAATCAGTTTAAACAGGCAATTTTTAGGGTTTTGATTCTTAGTTTTTTCTTTCATTCATAGTTTCTACTTAGGTTTTTTTTATGTTCCTGCAACTGAAAAATCCTATTTCGAAGTAAGACTTTTGCGAGGGGAGATTGTTCTGAAACCACAATTTCATCGATGAATCCATGATCATCTCTTTTCCTTAGTCTCTTCTTTATATTTCTTTCTTTAACATTGTTAGATGAATGTTTGTGTAAAGATTAGAATCAATTTGTGCTTTCTACATATTTTGCATGTTTCAATTCTTTAATTTAATTAATTACTTGAATGATAGAGTTTCTTAGCAGATCAGTTGTTTGGGAAAGGAAGAATGTGAAACAAACCCTAGGCCTGACAACCATAGAAGGTCATTTAGGTGGGAATTAGCCCAAAATTGGTACGACCTATCCGTGAACACTTTAACCTCGAACCGGTCTAGACTATGAGGTCGAAAGATAAGTAGTTCTTACTGACTCTTTATTGTAGTGGAAGATCCGAAGATCTTACTAGGGTATTGACTAATTGATTGATTAGAACTCTACTTCAATAATTAATTAGGTAAGACAATTGGATCTAGGCTAACAGGAACTCGCGTAGTCAAAATAAGGAATAGAAAAAGCCGATACTGTAACACCCCTAACTAGTAACCGTCACTGAAATAGGATAAGAGGCATTACCGGACTTGTAACTCATATCAGAACCATCACACATCAAATATATCTCATTACTAATAAAAGTCATTCATTCATATTCATTAAGAACATAAAATCGAGTATATGATACTTCAACATACATTCTGGACTAAATTGATAACATATAAATATTTCAAAGCTTATAAAAATTTTTAACTTTTAAAAGGTCACGCACTCATGTGAACAGACACACGGCTCTTAGACATGCCCGTGTGTCTAAGCCGTGGCAAACCAGGGCATAGCTACTGACTTGCCCACACGGCCACAAGGCACGCCCATGTGCCTTGGCCGTGGTCGAGTCTGACTTAGGCAACACAGCTAGCTACACGCCCGTGTGCTTTGGCTGTGCTCGGGCCTGACTTACAATTGTAGGGTACCCCAGGAGACATATGACGGTGCAACATGGCCGTGTGTCGCACACGGCTAAGACACACACCCGTGTCTCTGCCCGTGTGGAAAAAAATAAGCCATTTGAATAGCCAATTTGCCGCCCAAATTTGGATCAACCTACAAGAAAACAAACAAGCATATATGCACCACCATTTCAGCCAATTTTATGCCAAAACATTCATCATTCATATCATATAAATATCAACCATTTTCATACTCATAAACATTACCAACTCATGCTAAACATAAGGTAAGTTCATACCAAAACATTTCCTTCAATACATCATTCAATCTCAAGTTAAACTTACCAAAACTTACCAACTAAAACATACCACAATTGCATATTGCCATCACATACCATAAACCATTATCAACTATGAGTTCAAGCACAAATTAGCCAAGTCACATGGCTAAGTATATACATCACAAAACATACTTCCACAATTACTAGCCTATATATGCCATACTTCAAAATATACATTTCCAAAAATACGAAAATGAGGTTCGATAGTGTGGTGAAGATCCTTGACGATCCCCGAGCTTGCAGTAGCTTCGATATCTATAAAACATTACAGACACACACAAAGTAAGCTTTCAAAAGCTTAGTAAGCTTGTACTATAATCATCAATACATAAGTATTTATATGTTCTCAAATCATTAATTCAAATCTATACTAACACAATCCATATGTTCATGCCAAATCAATGAGCTTCATATACATAATAACATCTACCACATAGGTATCGTACATACCTGAATCTTTCCGTACTTATTCACTTTCATTGTCACCTTTCGTTTAAATATTTTATGACTTCCCGTAAATTATTTGTATTTCAAACAATCGTACACTTAGTGGTATAAAGGTTAGCCGAAGCTAGAATGATTCCGCACACTTAGTGCCATTTAAATTAACTGAAGCTAAGTTGGTATTGCATACTTAGTGCCTCAAATAGCCGAAGCTAGTTTCAATCACACACTTAGTGCCAAATATCCTTGATTTATCATTGTATTCATCCAAACTAAAAATATATACAATCTATGTATAATCGAAACATCAAAATATACTTTAACATCATGTTTTAAGTATGAACTTACCTTATACTTGGAATTTGTCGACTCGGACTGTTTACTCTATAATCTTCAACTTCCTTCAGTCTAAGTCTGAATTTCTCTTTTCTTGTTCTATAGGTTTTCAAAATTAACCCTTTTATTCACCAAGTCATTCAAAACAATCCATATAGACACAATAAGGGCATTTTGTAAAATAGCCCTCACATTTTCACATTTCGACACTTTAGTCCCTAATTCACAAAATCACAAAATACACAAAATTTGCTTGTACACAAGCTTAGACGAATTTTTATAACTCTCATACAAATCTACACATTTCATTTATTTCACATTTTAGTCCCTCAAAATAACATTTTTACAAATTAGCCCAAATTACTCAATTTCATCAAAAATTCAAAAACAAAACCTTCAAACCCAACATCAAGCTTTCCTAATTCATTATGTAACATCACAAAACTCATGAATCCATCCATGGCACATTTCAAAATCATCAACAAAATCAGAAATTGAGACATGGGCTTGATAGTATACTAAGCAACAATCACAAAAATGTAGAAATCATCAAAAATTGAAGCAAAACATACCCGAATTAAGCTTCTAATGTGCTGAAACCCTAAAAATCTTTTTCTTTTCTTTTTTTTTCAATATTCAGTGGATGAAAACATAATATGGCATCATTTTCTAATTTTTTTCATATAATTTACTTTAATTTACATTTTACCATATTACCCTTGCATTAAAACATTATTATGCCAACAACTAATGTTCACTAATTTCATTTAATCATAAATCTGGTCAAATAAACACATAAGAACCTCACAGTTATAAAGCCAAGTCAAATAGGCACTTTTAACATCTAGCACACAGCTTTTATATTTTACGCGATTAGGTCCTTTTTGCAAATTAAGCACACAAACAGTTAAATTCTCACACGAAACTTTCTCACATATCAATTCACTTATAATAGGCACGGAAAATAATATTAAAATGTTTTTTTGACTAGGATATGTGGTCCCAAAACCACTATTCTAGCTAGGGTCATAACTGGACTGTTACAGACGGGAACCTAGGAGTAGATTTAGGTTTAGTTAGATTTATTTAGTGTCTTATTATTATATTGTTTCTTGATTAACACTATTAATTCGTGACTCGAGTAGATTAGTAATTATTTCCCGTAATTGGCTTGATAATAGTTTTCCCCAAACTGTAATCCCTTGGGTATGATCCTCAGAATTCTTACCAAGTGTTTCGTTGTAAGCAAACTATATTACAACTTGACCCCTATACATGCAGACACTGCCTCATATCTATATATTTAGTTGCAGTATTCACACTCTAGACGTTAGCACGTTTAGAGGCGGTCAACTGCTCGTAGAAATTAGAGAGAAGTGAGAGAAGTAAGGTAAGATCAACAGATATTAATAGACGAGCAATAGAAAAAGAACATTACTATGGAGATGGATGATAATCAAAATAATCAGCAACCTCTTGCATGTCCTGCTCCTCGAACTATGTATGATTACTAAGCCTACTCTTATAGGGACAGAATCAAGTATTGTCAAACCGATAGTTGCAGCGAATAATTTTGAGATCAAGCCGAATATAATTCAGATGGTACAATAATATGTTCAGTTTGATGGGTTGCAAGTTGAAGATTCGAATACTCATTTGGCTAACTTGTTAGAGATTTGCGACCCTTTCAATATCAATGGTGTTACTGATGATGCCATATACTTACGATTGTTCCCATTTTCTTTAAGGAGCAAGGCAAAACAATAGTTGAATTCACTTCCACGGGGTTCTATCATAACTTGGGATCAAATGGCTGAGAAGTTTTTATTGAAATATTATCCACCGGATAAGACAACTAAGTTGAGGAATAATATCTCTTCTTTTGTTCAATTTTATATTTGAGACTCTTTATGATATGGCAGAGATTTAAGGATTTGCTGAGAAGATGTTCTCACCATGACCTACCTTTATGGCTCCAAGTTCAAACTTTTTATAATGGCTTGAATCCCTCGACTAAATAGATGATTGATGCAGTAGGTGGCGAAACATTAAATAACAAAACACTTGAAGCAACTCAAGAGTTTATTGAGGAGATGGCACTGAATAATTATTAGTGGCAAGTTACAAGAGTAAAAACTACTAAGGTAGTTGGATTTTTCGATATTGGTGCAATTTTTATGTTAGCAAGTCAGGTTGAAGCTCCTGGTAAGAAAATTGATGGTTTGAATTTTTCTAAGCAGGTGAATTTGGTAATGCAATGTGATGCGAATGAAGTGGAGTGACTGCCTTCGGGCGTACTAACGTCTAAAGTGTGTATACTGTAACAAAAGATATATAGAAGTAAGGTGGTATCCACAAGTATATGGGTCAAGTTGTAATTAAGTTACAATAGAGTAAGTGAGTACTTTGAGGATCATACCCAAAGGAGGCTGGTACTAGATCAATTTCAACCTAAACACCAAAAGATCTAATTAGTACTTGAAATAGCTTATATTATACAAATATAAATAAAAGGGGTTTTAAGGGTATTATAGGTTTTTTATAATAATACTTATCTTCTAACCTCACAGTCCAAACTAACTTGGGTTAAAGGTGTTCACGGATAGGTCATACCAATTTTGGGTTAATTCGTACCTTGATGACTTCCTAGGGTCGTCAAGCTTAGGGTTTAAGTTTTTCCTTTCCCAAGTAGCTGATCCGTAAAGTAACCCTACAAAATAGTTAATAGATCATACCTCTATTCGCTAATCCCCTATAGAGGGATTAGTTCCTCATGATTTTCATAAACAATATAGATTCAATATAAAGCGTAAACATGATAATTGAATAAAAAGTATAATGTTTAAGAAAAAACCTTTTTGTATTACGAAGAAGAATAAATCCACAAAGTTTAATTATATCCACAAATCAGATCTCCCGAGATAAAACAAAGAACAAACTGTAAAGAAATCTGAAACCTAAGAAAGGAGAAACTGAATTGAAATTAAAAGAAAGATTCTGAGTTAAGTAATTCACGTCCATAACATATGAAAAATGAGCCTATTTATAGATTTGAGGTGGCTATCATCTTTAACCCAATGTTAGCTGATGTTCTTGAGCTTTAAGTTTGATTGTGTGGACCAAAACGCACCCTGCTTTGTATTAATTCTCATCCAAAGTCAATGTCACAACACATCAGGACCTGTGTCACGACAAAGAAATCAATATACTCTTCTTCAGAATGTCTTCAGGGGTATGTCATGATAGCCTTAGGCTGTGTTGTGACATCGAAGGTAGTCTCGAAAGTACTCCATTCTACTTCCTACATTACGACATTGAATCTTTCGTGTTGTGACATATCGACTAGTATCAGTTTAGCATGCCTTTTAATGGTCTCGTGTGCACTCACAAAGTTTATTAGCTTACCCTTAGGCCTCATTCGGCCCCTAAGGTTAATAAAAGACTCAATTTGCACATTTTATTGAATTTAATTAAACTTACTAAAACATAATTAAAACCTAATGATAATACTTATTTTCAAGCTCCTAAAGTGCAAAATTTAGTTTAATTTGATACACCAAATTACAACAAATCAAACTCCCCCACACTTAAGTCATTGTTTGTCCACATACAACATACATCGAAAACAAGAAATGGGAAAGATGACCTTTGAGCAAATATGATACATTTATTGACTTTGGAGCACATGACTAGACATTTCATCTTTACGAGTAATTTTGACATGATCAATAATTGATTTACCACTTTTGACCTTACACATCCAAGTTTAGTACATTACAAAGTATACAAACATTAAAGGTCTCACATGAGGGAATCCATCAACAAATCGTAAAAGTAGTTTGATTATCCTAGCAGAATACAAATAGTTGCTCATGCGATTGCTTAGTATAATGTCCATTTATGCATAAGGATACCTAGGTCACATAGGACTTTTCGGCTTGTAAAGTTCTGAGGCTTAGGACAGGTATGTATTTCAAAACAGTAAGCACCAAAATGGTTACAAACACGAAAATAGTTTGGCACATTGTATTGATTCCTATTATTCCCCCTTAGTGTCCTTTACCCGCTCATTGCCTCATTCTCTTTCTCTCACCTTCCTTATTTCTCCACATAGGAAATCACAACATAATAGAGTAACTATGGCTAGCCTATGAGTTTTTGTGCACTAATGAACAAGTTTTTCTTAATGTTGTGACCTTTTCACTTTCTTTTTCAACACATCTCACTCACAAATGCTTTTGCTTTTCAAGTACTCTTTTTAGTCGTATTGATTTTCTTTTTGAATTTTTCTTTTGTTATGCACTTTAGGCTAACCTATATTTCTTATATCACACTAATCTTTCATATTTCACTCTGCTTTTACAAAATCCATCGTGATGTATCTACTTAACCCTTAATATGTATGGCTAAATGTCTATAGTCGTACAATTTAGGACCAAAGAAAGAAGGCAAATACAAATTAACATTTCATGTTAGAGTTTTGTAATAAGGTTCATTAAAAAGTGTTTACAGGCTTAAAATAAGTATTGCGGGTGAATAAATATAGGTCAATTTTTTGGCTCTGGATGTGTTCCAAATAATGCCTTAGATCATCCCTTAAATATCTCAATATGCACAAATTTAATCAACCAAATAAACTCAAATTCAACCATTTATCATTCATACTAACATGCTCGTTTCCTTGTATTTTCTATATCATCAGGTACAATTGATTGCTTAATGCCTATTTACAGTGTAATGTATAAAACTTAATAGTTTAATAATAATAAAAATTAAAATCACCTATGATCATGCAAAATTTATTTGTAAACATAAGCAACCTATGTACATGCTCCTAACCAATCACTTGTATTTCTACAAGCTCAAGCACACAAATGACAAGAAAAATTGAAAGAAAAGCATAAAAATTAAGACAAATTTTCTATGTTACCCCTACACTTTAGTTAACAGATTATCCTCAATGTGTAGCCCGGAAAAGAATAAAGAAAGTAGTTACCCGATTGATCGTGGTCATGCCCTATGTTATTTGTGGGTGCTTCCTACTTTGCTTGTTGATAGTTCAAATTGTTGTGCCTCCTTTGCGTGGGATACATACATAGAAAACCAAACACCAAAGAAAACAACTAAAAATTTATTTATACTCCTACTCCTAAAAAAAATTAAAATCATCCATATGAAAATTAATATAATCCTTCTTAAAAAATATTAAAAAGTTCAATTCGTTCCTCCTCTAAATCCTCTAAAGAAGGTGGATGCCTTCTTTCCGCAGGTGCTTTTCCCTTTCTCGATCCATATTCTTGGTGAGTGCTCCTATCTGTTGAATGTGTTTGTCAGGTTGGGCTTCGAATTATGGGCCCTTTCAGTGTGGTATGTTATGGCTGAAATTCCACTTTATACTCATCCTCCGTTCCCAAGTAATCCTATGTATCCCTTCCATCTTCGAAGTTCTCTCCCTTATCATTCCCTTCTCTGTCAAGATGGGTCAGTATTGAGTCGAACATGCCAGGTGGATAATTTAGGGCTCGTAACCCATTTAGTTTTGCAAACTCCTTAAGTACTGGTCCGATTTCCTGCATCCATTTAATCATCCCATTGAGCTTCTCCTTAATACTTCCACTTGCTCATCTTCTCTCTTTTGATTGTTTCTTCCATTTAAGTGAGTCAGAATGTCCATCTTCTCCTTCCTTCTCTGGTTCCAATCGGTGATTTGTTTTCTTTAGAGCTCGATGTATTGAATATACAATGAATCACCAATTACACTTTTTATGGCTTCATAAATTTCTCATTCTCGCTCATCTGAACTCCCGCTTTTGCCACAGTGCCGTTACGAGGTAAGGAAAGAAGAGTCTAACTTTTTACCCACTCACGTAATGTTTAATCTCACAGATGATCCACCTTTCTACACATGTTTTCACTGCAAAATACTATACAAAAGAATAGCTCAAAAGGTATTAACAATAGAAACATTTAGTGCAGGTGCAATTCTAGTACCTATGAATTGCATCCACAATTTTGCTATAGGGAACATTATAGCCTAATTAAAATTTGTTGGGAACCAGTATCTGGCCTATAATGCTAGGTACCCCTACCCTAAGTTAAATATTTTATAACACTATCCATATTTATATTTCCAAATTTATCCAAATTATTATTATTAAGAAAATTGCTTTCATAATATGGAGTGTCATAAAAATCTCATATTGCACTAGGGTTAAGGGGAATTCCACCCGTCAAACTGTGACATCATTCACGTATACCCCGGTTCCATCTCGAATTATCTAGTGTTTAAAGGAAACATAAAATTCATGGACTACAACAATAACTTTAAGAACCCAATTTCAGAGATGTCAAAAATAGTGGTTTTGAGACCACGAATCTGACAAATGAGTTATTATTTTAATATTTATTTAATGTTTATAGAGTTAATTTAAGGTAGTATTAAATTTTTTTAAGAAATTTCAAAGTTTAAATGGTTAATTAGGTAAAAAGGACTAAATTGTAAATGATGCCAAAGTTGAATTCTATTAGCTAAAAGAGTTAAATGGCTATGAAATTTTTACCTAAGGGGCTTAGATGGTAATTAAAACATATATTAAGATAGTGGATTGTGATGGAGAGGTTTTTGTGTGATTTTAATAGATTTTAAAGGTTAGATTAGTAATTAAATAAGTTAAAATTAATCAAAAAAAATGAAACAAATGTCATCTTCATCATTTTTCTTTTCTTTCTTGGCCGAACACTATTTTTAAGAAGGAGGAAACTTTCGGTTGTGGTTTTGCTCATGCATGATAAGATTTTGAGTCCCGTTTTAATGATTTTAATGTTTTTGAACTCGTTTTAACTTAAACTACTTAGCCCAAGGGTTAATTTGCAAAACTTTTAAAGGTTGAGGGATACCTATGAATGAAATTGATGAATTTGTGAAGTTAATTGATAGATAATTAAAGTTAGTTGTTAAATTAACATGTTTTGTTAAGTGATTTTTTATGAATTTAGGGCTAAGGATTAAATTATTAAAAGTGTAAAATTCCTTAAGGCTAATGTGAAATAATGAAAGATATGGTCTATAAATGACCCCTAGTAAAACCGGCTGGCATGTTTTAGTTAGAAAAATTGTGAAATTGCAAGTTAAGAATTTAGGGACTAAATTGTAAAAAAGTTAAGTATTGGGGGAAAATTTGTTAATTTGTGATGGAAGGGTTTAATTGTATAAAATTACTTGTTAGAATGTTGGAATTATAATAATTTAGTGTTGGAATTATAATAATTGAGTTAAATTATTATTTAGATCAAGAACAAAATTTATCGGACTTGAATAGTTGGATTAGCTTTCAGCTAGCTGTAACAACCGTGGTGAATGAGGTGAGTTCATATAGAGATTAACATTGTCATGTGATGTTTTAAATGAGTTATTATAAGTAATTATGTGATTTTAATCTTGATTTGTAGTTTATTCGGTAATTGATATAGTGGATTAAATTATATCATTGGAATATTTTATGTTGGCATTTGAGAAAATGTATATTTCATGAAGCATGTATGGAATGGTACAATATAATGATATTAAATGATTCAAAGATATGCAAAGGTCCCATTTGGACCTTAAGAATTCTTAGGATACAAATGACATGTCATTAGGGATTTCATTTTAAGATTAGATTATTCATAATTAAACGGAGTTGAATGCAATCCTAGAGATAGGACGACACAAATCTGCCGAATTACAGTCAAATCTAATAAGGGAATTCATAGATCGAGTTAATGCAATAATAGGGGTTTTAATTAAAAAGAGATTTCAATTAATCAACCTAGAGTCAGTTGTTTTTAGTCTCGAGAAAGATATTAACATAAATCAGGGATTTCTATAGAATAAGTCAAGTGAATAAATCATCTAATTCAAAGATAATAAGTGAAGTCTAGGTGGATTCTTTCTTGGGTATTGTCTTCTCAATCGGTTTTCCTAAAGTATTTTCCAATTTTCATCTCTGTCATAATCTTATTTAATTAGATAATTAGTTTTCATTTAAAAACACCCTTTAATTCTTAAGCTAGATAATAAAAAGATAGTAATTACTAGTACTTTTAGTCCTTGTGGATACGATATTTCCGGTCTTACCAAAACTATACTACTATTCGATAGGTGCGCTTACCTTAGTCGAATTTTTAGTTAGTTAAACGACCATCAAGTTTTTGGCATCGTTGCCGGGGACTAAGATATTAGGAGCACTTAATTTTTATTACTTTAGCCATTATTTTTATTTTTTATTTAATTTTGTTTTTTATTTTTTATTTACTAAATTATCTTTCATTTTCTTCTGATAGGTTTTCATAGTTTATGACTAGAAGAAACCCGTCGGGACCTTTACGTTTTGATAGTGAGATTGAAAGCATAGCTCGCAGAAATCGAAGAGAAATAAAGCAAAGCCTACAATACATAGAGGAAGGGCAAGAGGACGATATCCATACTACAAACGAGGAGATGGCTGATAATCAGAATAATCTGCTACCTCCTACAATTGCTGCAAGTCCAGTAGAATAGAATCTTGCCCCGCGTACTATGTATGATTATGCTAAACTTAGTTTAACAGGAACTGAATCGAGTATAGTTAGACCTGTTGTTGCTGTAAATAATTTTAAACTGAAACCTAACATGATTTAAATGATACAACAGTTTGTTCAGTTTGATGGTTTGCAGGACGAGGATCCAAACACTCATTTAGCAAATTTTCTGGAATTCTGCGACACTTTCAAGATCAATGGCATTTCTGATGATGCCATTCGCCTTTGGTTATTTCCCTTTTCACTAAGGAATAAGGCTAAACAGTGGTTGAACTCGTTACCACGAGGGTCAATCACTACTTGGGAACAAATGACCGAAAAATTTCTGCTTAAGTATTTCCCATCGGTTAAAACGGCTAAACTAAGGAATGATATTTCTTCTTTTGTATAGATGGATTTAGAAACACTCTACAATGCATGGGAGAGATACAAGGATCTATTGAGAAGGTGCCCTCACCATGGATTACCCCTCTGGCTACAGGTTTAGACTTTCCACAACGATTTGAATCCCTCGACTAGAGAAATGATTGATGCAGCCGTTGGTGGAACCATCAATAATAAGACCCCTGAAGATGCTTATGAGTTTATAGAAGAGATGTCACTGAATAATTATTAGTGGCAAGTTATGAGGACTAAGCTGACCAAAACAGTAGGCATTTTTAACGTCGATTAGGTTACTATACTATCAAATCAGGTAGAACTCTTGAATAAAAAGATTGATGGTTTACTTGGTTCAACGCAGGTACATCCAGTAATACAGTGCGATGCAAGTGGAGGTGGAATGAGCAATCTAGAATATCCAACCTACGGCCACAACATAGAGAGCAAGCAAATGAATTATATAGGTAATAATCCTCGACCTCAAAATAATCCTTATAGTAACACTTACAATGCAGGTTGGAGGAACCATCCAAATTTCTCATAGGGAGGCCAAGGTAATCAGAGGCCACCACCCCTTCCAGGCTTCCAACAACAACCTTACCAGCAGAAGAAAAAGCCAAACCTTGAGGAGATGATGACAAAATTTATTTCAGTAGCAAAAACCTATTTTCAAAACATTGAAACTGCACTTAAAAATCAGCAAGCATCAATCCAAGGGCTTGAGAATCAAATTGGACAGCTGGTTAAGATCATTTTAGAGAGACCACCAGGAAGTCTACCTAGTAACACCGAACCTAATCCAAATGAGCATGTGAAAGCAGTTGCACTAAAGAGTGGGAAAGTGTTAGCTGAATTTGAAAAGAAGTCACCACAAGAAGCTGACAGAAACGAAGGAGAGAAGGTAAAACCCGACAACAATGACAATCTAGTGCCAATGGAATATAAACCACCAATCCTATATCCAGCAAAGTTGAAGAAAGACCGCATGGATGCACAATTCGTTAAATTTCTTAAACTTTTTAAACAATTGCATATTAACTTACCTTTTGTTGAAGCTATATCGCAGACGCCTACATATGCAAAGTTTTTAAAGGAGATTCTAACAAGTAAAAGGAAGTTTGAAGACTTATCTACAGTGGAACTCAACGAGGAGTGCTCGGCCATACTCCAAAATAAACTGCCAACCAAACTAAAAGACCCAGGAATTTTTACTATTCCCTGCTTAATTGGTAGTGTAACGCCCCAAAAATCTAGAAACCCAAAAATCTCGAAACCCAAAAATCCTGAAATCGTGAATTTTTCTTTTTCTGCTTAGCAATTTTGGTTAAGTATTAATTACGTAAAGGTAGGTCTTAGACAAGGTTTGAGTTCGAATTAGGAGGTAGAAGAAATTATAATATAATTATTAAAAGAATCAGGGTTGGCAAGTAGTTGGGGTTTTGAATAAAGATAGGGGAAAATAACAACAAAAAGCCTTGTGGTGGAGTGGCTAAGTGACGCCACTTAGAGTGTAGGGAGGTGGCGTTAGTTGCTAGCAAGGAGATCCTAGGTTCAAATCCTAGCTTAGTATTTTTAGGAGTTTAATTTTGGCCTTCTAGAAGGTTGGAAGTGGCGTGAAGATGGACTCTAAGGGGAGTGTTCAGGAGAGAAAATTAAGGAAAGGATCAAGGGGTTATCAGGGAGAAAAATGAGGAGATGAGAATGGGGAAGTGATGGAGCCAAATGGGGAATTGAGTGCCAGATAATTCGGCTATAAGGGCTATAAATAAGTGCCGAATGTAGGGTTGCTAGGCTAGTGCCAAATTTTCTTTACCCTGTTATCAAAAACCCTTTTCCCTAAAAGCTGAAAACCCTTTTGTTTTCTTCCTTTTCTTTCTGTCGATTTCTCTAAAAGCCAAAAACCCTTGTTCTCCTTTTATTTTTCTTGTGCTGATTTCTTTTTTTCACTTTTAGGTTTAGCCGATTCTTCTTCCTCTCTCCCTTGGTGCTGAATAAGCAATTGTGCCATTCAGATCTCTAGAGCCGAATACTCTTTGACCGAATCTAGTGTAAGTGTTACTCTTCCGATCGGTTGCTTTGCTAAGTATCGAATATTGTCCCTTACTCTTTCAAATTGACTGTGGTAGGGAATTAGTATCGGATCTTGGATCTTAGCTCTTTGCCAAAATTGGTCTTTCGGTGTTTGCGATCTTGGTAAGTATTCCTCTCCCATTGGCTAAAGGGGCCGATTGTTTATAGTTAAGGTAAGAGGACTTGTATTGGATACGAGTCATCTATTATTCTGTTTTAATAGTTAAGATTGGTGCAGATCTGGGAGTTGATCGTGGTTAGGGATTTAAGAAGGGGTTTTTATACTTATCGCGAAAGGTTTGGGGCTAAGGAGATCGTATCACACTTTCTTACCAGGTGTGTACATACACTACACACACACTATGAATCGGCAAAAGCTGAAATGTCGAAATGCCGAAATGTCAAAAAGCCAAAAGTGTGGCTATGGTAGTCTTGCGAGTGCGTGAATACTCGTAAGGGGAGACCGATAGGTTACCCGAGGCCTATGGGCGATTCCATGGACTTGGGTTATGAATAGGCCAAGTGGGCCAGAATGGGTTAAATGGGCCCGATGGGCTGTTGGGCCCATAATAGGCAAAATTTGATAAGTGATGCTATGTGATAGGAAATTTGTATGTGAGCATGAATATAATGTTATTTGGGCCAGATGGGCCATATAAATGAGATTGGGCCGAATGGGCCATATGAACGTGAATTGGGCCTGATGGGCCATATGAATATGAATTGGGCCTGATGGGCCATATGTCTGAGATTGGGCCAAGAGGGCCATATGCATGTATGTAGGGGTTTTGGGCCTAGTATATGATAACCATAAAAAACTTAATTAATATATTGCGACCGTGGACAAGTCATAGAGTTAAGGTGTGACAACGAGTATATGCATGTCTAGGATTGGATCTAGGGAGAGCTTGGTACTTAAGCAGTCTTAATGACTCACCTCCTCTTCTCTGGAATCCTACCTGGTGCATAGAGTTTGTTCATCTTAGCTCACAGGATTTGTTAACGGGCCAAGGTAAGTAAAAACCTGTAATAAAGAAAAATTATCGAAATGTCCCTAAGGCAAAAATGACTAAAATACCCCTAAGTGTTGTGTGTAAGATTTATGATTGCTACATGCATTCATATGTATTCATATGATATCCTGTTTAGGTTGCATATGGGTTGGGAATTAAGGAACGGAGGGAGTATATGAGGGTCGCATGGTTTCTTGACAACCGTGGATCCACCGACGGCTTTTAAGCCCAATATGTGATTGGCAGCTTGCTGCAACTTGGGTAGTTTCGCAACCGGGCTACCATTGATGCGTATCGGTTGGGTGGGTCGATATTTATATCCCTACAGGTTGTGAAAAGAGGGACAGAGCAGAAGTGTACCGGTTGGATCATTGGGGTGGGTTGCACTACATTGCATTACATGTTTGATGTATGATGACTTTTGAATGCTTATTTTCGTCGAGGGTTGTACACACTGAGTTTGCAAAAACTCACCCCCTCTTTTGTTTTATTTTCAGGTGATGCTCAGTAGAAGGTTCGATGTTCGGAGGGACTCTGGGTGGCCAACTAGCAAGATAATTTTGACTTGTTTTTCTTTCTAAAGCTTATCAGTTTCTATGTTATTAAGTACTTTTCAAATCAGATTGTAATAGGGCTTCCACTTTGTTATTATTTGGATTATTATTTTTATGTGATGTAATTGTAAGAAGTTGAACATGGTTTCTTAAACTATAGTATGACTTTTCTACGTTTTCTCAACTACATTTTAAAAGGACATGTTTTCATAAAATCATATATTTTAAACAAGTGATTAAAAGGAGTTTTTTTTAAGGATATTTAAGGTTTCTTTTATTTTAAGAAGGGTTTTCAATGAAAACACGATTTTTGCTAAAACACTTCAATGTGATGCGCCAGATTCGGTCATAACGTCTAGGCTGGGTTTGGGGTTTTACAGGTAGTTTGAATGTTAAGAAGGCACTAGCCGATTTAGGCGCTAGCATTAATTTGATGCCATATAAAATATTTAAACAACTTGGTCTTGGGGAACCTAAACCCACTAGGATGAGTATTCAACCAGTTGATAGATCTATTAAATATCCTAAGGGTATTATAAAGGACGTACTTGTAAAAGTAGATAAATTTACATTCCCTGTTGATTTCATTGTGCTTGACATGGATGAGGATGTTGAAGTGCCTTTAATTTTAGGTCGTCCATTTTTAGCCACTGCTAGGGCTGTTATCGATGTGGGAGATGGTAAACTTGTGCTTAGAGTAAGTGACGAAGAGATTATTTTTAAAATTTATGATGCCATGGGAATTTCTAGGGAACAGGATGACTCATGCTATTTTATTGACTCTGTTGATCATGCTACTCAAGATTTTTTTCAGGAAATCGTACATAAGGACACGTTGGAACTATGTCTTACCCAAGGAGAGGAGGTAGATGATGATGATTCTGAGATAGGTAAGGTAAAAATTGAACTAAATCCAATGAACCCTTCTCAAGGCAAGCAGAATATAAAGGTATTAAGGTAAACAATAAACTTAAGCAAAAACCCTCTATTGAAGAACCTCCCAAACTAGAACTTAAACAATTGCCAAATCACTTGGAATACGCATTCCTTGGAGATAATTCTACATTACCAGTGATTATTGCTTCTAACTTGCAACCCAAGGAGAAAGATGAATTACTCCAAGTATTAAGGGAGCATAAAAGGGTCATAGCTTGGAAAATTTCTGACATTAAAGGGATCAGCCCTTCTTTTTACACCCACAAAATTTTAATGGAATATGAATATAAACCATGTGTGCAAGCTCAAAGATGACTGAACCCCAACATGAAAGAAGTTGTTAAAGCTGAGGTAATTAAACTTCTAGATGCTAGAACTATTTATCCTATTTTTGACAGTTCTTGGGTAAGTCCAGTGCAGGTTGTTCCTAAGAAAGGAGGCATGACTGTTGTAGCCAATGAAAAGAATGAATTAATCCCAACAAGGACAGTCATAGGTTGGAGAGTTTGCATTGACTACAGGAAGCTGAATGATGCCACGAGAAAAGATCACTTTGCCCTGCCATTCATTGACCAAATGTTGGAAAGATTGTCAGCGCACATGTACTACTGCTTTCTAGACGGACTTTCTGGTTATTTTCAAATCCCAATAGCTCCTGAAGATCTAGAAAATACGACATTTACATGTCCATACGGTATGTTTGCTTATCGTAGAATGCCTTTTGGATTATGTAATGCTCCTGCTACTTTTCAGCGCTGCATGATGGCTATTTTTGACGAACTCGTAGAAGACATCATGGAGGTATTTATGGATGATTTCTCGGTAACTCTTTCCATCTTTGCCTTAAAAATTTAAAATGAGTTTTAATAAGATGTGAGGAAACAAACCCTGTGCTTAATTGGAAAAAATGTCACTTTATGGTTCAAGAAGGTATTGTGTTAGGACATAAAATTTCTAGTAAAGGGATTGAGGTTGATAAATCTAAAATTGAAACCATCGAAAAACTACCTCCCCCTAGTTCAGTTAAGGCTATTAGAAGCTTTTTAGGACATGTTGGGTTTTATAGAAGATTTATTAAAGACTTTTCTAAAATAGCTAAGCCTTTGACTAAATTACTAGAAAAAGATGTGCCCTTTAATTTCGATTAGGAATGTTTAGAAGCATTTAATATCTTAAAGGATAAATTGATTAATTCCCCAATTATAATTGCACCTTATTCGAATTTTCCTTTCGAACTAATGTGCGATGCGAGTGATTTTGCAGTAGGTGCAGTTTTGGGATAGCGAAGAGAAAAGCATTTTCAACCTATCTATTATGGTCGCAAAACTTTGACAGCCGCACAAGAAAACTACACCACCACGGAGAAAGAGTTGCTAGCTGTGGTTTTTGCATTCGATAAATTTAGGCTATATCTAATATTGTCTAGAGTTGTCGTTTATACTGGCCATTCTACTCTTCACTACCTTTTAACTAAGACTGATACAAAATCTCGACTCATTTGATGGATTCTGTTATTGTAGGAATTTGACTTAGAGATCTAGGATAAGAAAGGAGCTGAGAATCTCGCAGCTAATCATCTTTCCAGGCTTGAAAATTCAAGAACCAAAGAGCTCGATGATGTTGAAATAAATGATTCGTTTCCTAGAGAACAATTCTCTGCTATATCTGATTCTGAGGTACCTTGGTTTGTAGACATTGTGAATTTTTTAGCCGCTAATGTTATCCCAAAAGGGTTGACACATCAGTAAAAGAAGTGATTCTTTACTGATGTGAAAAACTACTTTTGGGAAGACCCTTTTCTTTTCCGTATATGTACAGACCAAGTCATTAGGAGATGCATTACAAGGTTAGAAGTATCGAAAATTTTGGAACATTGCCACTCAAGACCGACTGGAGGACATTACAATGGGACTAGGACCGCACATAAAACGCTTGAATCAGGTTTTTATTGGCCCACAATATTTAAAGACTCCAATAGGTATGTTGCTAATTGTGATAAATGCCAACGGATAGGTAATATCTCCAAACGTGATGAAATGCCTTAAACATATATGCTTTCATGTGAAATATTTGACGTTTGGGGTATCGACTTTATGGTCCATTCCCTATTTCATTTGGGAATAAATACATCTTAGTAGCCATCGATTATATGTCAAAATGGGTAGAAGCCCAAGCTTTACCTACTAATAATGCTAGAGTGGTAGTACGATTCCTTAAGAAACTCTTCTCTCGATTTGGAACACCTAGAGTAATTATCAGTGATAAGGGTACTCATTTTTGCAACGCACAATTGTGGACAAGTCGAAGTAGCAAACCGAGAGCTTAAACGTATCCTAGAAAAAATAGTAGAATCAAATAGGAAGGATTGGGCGATGAAAGTAGATGATGCTTTATGGGCTTATAGAACTACTTTTAAGACCCTCATAGGAACATCCCCTTATAGACTTGTTTATGGAAAAAGTTGTCATCTACCATTTGAGTTAGAACACAAGGTATTCTAGGCTATAAAATTTCTAAACTTTGATCCCAAACTTGCAGGTGAAAATAGGTTGATGCAGTTGAACGAGTTAGATGAATGGCAAACTAATGCATATGAGAATTCATGCCTATACAAGGAAGCAACAAAATACCACCACGATGCTCGTTTAAGGCAACACAAGCAATTTGAAGTTGGAGATCTTGTCCTGTTATATAACTCGAGGGTCAAATTGTTTCCTGGTAAGCTTAAATCACGATGGTCAGGTCCTTTCGTAGTCCAAACTATCTTTCAATATGGCACAGTAGAGGTAAGTCTCCCATCACAAGGAACTTTCAAGATAAATGGACATCGTCTCAAAGTTTATAATGGTGAGAATTTTAAAGACGATAAAGAGGAGCTACGGTTCCATAAACGTCCCTGAATATACCCATAAGGTAGAGTCGAGCTTAGACTCTAAATAAGCACTTATCAGGAGGCAACCCGAGCATTAACCCCACTAAATAACTTCGTTTGTTTTTCCTTTTTGTTTTACAATTTAATTGCAGGTATACTTAGCACATACAGCCGTGCTTGAGGGCGTGGGACTCCTACGGGCAGGAGACACGAGCGTGGCCATGACTGTGCTAAAACAGGACAAATATTTTTCCCAAAATAGGATGGGACACAGGCTGCGATAAATAGCCATGGCCGTGCGACATGGCTGTGTGATCCACACGGTTACAAGACACGGGCGTGTCCCAGACCGTGGTAAAACTGTACCTTAATTTCCAAAAATATCAGCAAAGACAAGCCTACGATAAATCCACACGGTCGTACGAGGTGGCCGTGGGAGACACACAGCCTTCCACACTGGCGTGCCTGAGACCGTGTGCGAACTTGCCCAAAAATCAAACATTCAAACAAAGTCAGAATAGAACACAGGATTATGCCACGACCATGCTCTTAGGCCATGTGCAATACTGATCAATAAACACAGGCATGTTAAACCTCACACGGGTGTGGGAGAAATGAAGGGAGCACTATATGGCCGTGCGGTGCAGCCGTGTAGGCCACACGGCCTGGACACACAGGCGTGTGGGTAAGCCGTGTGCGATACTGACTTGAAACATCAATACATCAGTATAAACAAGGAACAAGGGCATGGAGAATGCAACACGATCGTGGGAGAAGCAAACGAATGTGCACACGGCCGTGCGATGCGGCCGCGCGAACCACACGGCTTGGACACACGGGCGTATCCAAGGGCCCGTGTGCAAGCCTGATTACGAAAACACAAAAAACACAGGCTGGAAACGTACCACACGGGCGTGGGCCACGGCCGTATGGCCTGAAACAGGGCTTACACGACCGTGGCCCCCAATTTAAACCCCCAACCCTAACTTTTCCCTTTCCTATTTAAACTTTCCTATTCCCTTTACTATTCATCATCTTCTTCCTCTAGCCATCCTTCTTTCTCCTTTCTTTTTCTTCATCTTTCTTTCTCTTTTTCCCCCCTTTTCCTCTTCTCCCTCTTCCATTTTCTCCTCCCCTCCACTTTCCCATTTTTCTTTGCCGCCCAACCTACGCTGCACCACTCCTTCGTCGTGCCACCCCCACCGTACACCGCCTCCTTCGTGCTAGTTCTTCCCCTCAGACGACCCACCACCAATCCTCATCGGTTACTCCTTATATCATCCTCTTCTTTTCTTTGTTTACTTTTGCCTTCATTTTCTTTTATATCTTCTTTTATTTTAATTTTATTTCTCTTTTATTCATCCTTTATTTATTTATTTACATTTGTTTTCGCTTGATTATGTGATTCTTATTTAGTTTAACTAATTATTCTTATTAATTTTATTAGTTAGGTTTCATTGCCATGTTTTATTCTACCATGCTGTTTATAGGATCATCCCTACTCACTATTAGGTGCTTTGAATTTTTAGGTTAGTTTAGTCTAGTTACTATTCCTTTGTTATGGCTAATTTAATTAGTATACTGTTAGCTTAGGTAGTAGCACATATAGGACTCGATGTTACACTTTGATCAATTTTTTTTAGTATTCAATTTTTCACACATTTAGTCCTATCCACATATCCTATCCCACTATGTATTTGATTGGTATTCCGAATTTAATCATATCACTGTTCTATTTTTTTCAGGTACACCATGACAAATACTCGTGCGAAAAAGACTGTTGTCCCAGTCTCTGAGAAAAGAAAGGGGTCAGGTGCGACCTCCACGAGCGTAAACACTGAAGTGCGCCACCCTTTTCTCCAATTCCCACCAGAAAACCAGGAAGAACTGTTCTAGATTCTACGTGCTCGACCCCTTGGTGTGGGTCGTTGCATCTATTGGACCGCACTAGAGCAAGTCCACCTAGCTGACTCGGTTTAAGCCCTCTTAGCCACCGCTCCGTGGGACCGGTTCTTTGATATCTTTGAGCCAACATATTTAGAATTCACCTTGGAATTAGGCTTGACCTTCCAGTTACAGATGGTGATAACGGAGCACGATGACCTAGGAATAGTTCAATTCCACCTTGGCAGTTTAGTACCTTAGTTGTGTCCCCGAATTTGGAGCTACCCTGGGACTCTATACGAACGAGTTAAAGAATGCCGACATCTTTCCCAACCTCCACCGTCACATCCATCGTTCACCCTCAGTATGCTGGAATGAACTCCAGCCTGCTACAGGGTTTTATGATCCTAGTCGTTCAAAGGCATCGGCCTACTCCAGCTCTATGCTATCTCCATGCCCTTTTAGCACACATATTAACGGGGAGGTGAAAGAGCACTAGCGTCGTCAACACTCACGACCCATACTTCCCCTGGAGCATGAGGAAAGGGTACATCTTTGATCTCGCATACTTCGTCGCCCTTGCTATTCGCCATCAGACAAAACGACACCAAAAAGGAGTCATCAGTATCGTTCCATATGTGACTCGTCTAGCACGCTATTTTGGGCTCCTAAATACAGTAGTACAGTCCTCTTCACTCACGCTTGTATACCCTTTCTTAAAATGGGGAGGGTATTTTGAAAATGGGAGTCGCCACCAACCTTTTAAAGTGTGATTGGATCACTTTATAAAATATTTTGGTCTATGAAATTATGAGAAAACAGGTTCGAGAGTCGGTTACGCACGAGGAAGGATTAGCACCCTCGCAACGCCCAAAAATTGGTACCAAATTGAATAATTTTGTCTTAATGTCAAAAGCTTGAAAGAATTTAACAATAAGATCTCTTTAAAACCATAATAACTTGAGTTGAAAATCAAAATTCCTTCGTCCCAAAAGAATGCGAACACCACATCCAGCGTGATTGGATACAATATTCTCAAACTTCATAATTTGTAAAATCTATTAAAAAGGATATTTTAAATACTTAGACAAATGGGGAATCGCAACCCAGCATGTTAGGACACTATTTCCCGAATTCCTATGTACAAAAGACATCGCTTTGTTTTTTTAGATTCCTTTGGATTAAATGAAATATAAATTTTTTTAAAAAACAATGATACATTTAACCTATTACAAAAGATCAATATAAAATTAATTAAACTACGTACTTCAACATTTCATGCAAATATAATGTGGAAAATGGTAAATACGACATAAATCACACAATATACTTTAACATTTCATGCATACATAATCACAAATAACATGAATATACGCATTATCATTTCATGCAAAAAATACAAAATGGAAAAATAATGAATATATCAATACAAATTAAACACATATATAATAATATTTCATGCGAATATATAACAATAAATAAATAACATAAAAAAATAGCAAATAGTTTATGAGATGAAATTAGCATGTTAAAACAATACCTAATAAATATGAAAAGGATAAAAAATAGGTAAAAAATAAAATATATTAAGCAATATATAAGTAATAAAGAAATTTTTTTTTTAAAAAAAATATAGTAGCTTGATATATTTAAAAAAATAAAATAATATGTTAAATTGGAACAAAATTTTGTAGTAAATTTTAAATATAGACATTAAATATATAATAACAATATATGTGTTAGTTTATAATAATTTACAAATTTAATTCTTATACTAATAAATAATAAATAATGAAATAATATATATATATAAAAAGAAAATAATATAGGGAATGATATATGATAATATATGATATGTAATAAAATATATAAATAAAATATAATGAAATATAATAATATGATAACTATCATATAAATAAGGATAATATATATATATATATACTATTATTTAATAATAATTTAAAATTTTACACAATTAATGAATAATAAAATAATACATAATTTATAAAAATAATAAAAAATGCGAGGAATAATATATATAGTAAAGTATATAATGTATAGTAAAATTTATAAATAAAATGTATAATAATAAATAATATAATGAATACTATATAAATAAAAAATAATATATACTATTTTATATAACTGATATTTTATAAAGATAAATAATGTATAAGGTATTTAATAAATAAATTATGCAAAAATATTTAAAAGGATTAAAATTAAATAAAACTAGGGTTTTAGGGCTAATTTTAACATAACAAAAAAAATTAGGCCTAATTGGAACACATTCAAAACTATAAGGGACTCACTGGGCAATTTGCCCTAATCCCATAAAACGACGTCGTTCCCAGAATAGGCTTTAATAGCCATTAGGACTAGATTGAACTAATCATAGAAGACTAGGGTCAATTTAATAAAAACAAAAATGAAATTGTAAAGTTTAAAAATGCGGAAGGACTAATTGGGCAATTAGCCCATTTAAACGAAAACACGCGGATCTCATCCGGGTCTCAGGTCAACAGGCGGATCATAGGTTTAAATGGCGCCGTTTTGGTACTTATCAGATTAAGCAAAAATGACACTGTTTCTATTAAGCTATTTAAGTCAGTTTTTTGGGCCAAAATTCATTTTAGAAACTGTTTTTTTTTTAAATTTGAAAACTCTCTGAAACGAGAGAGGAAAGGGCAGTCTGGGCTCCGGTCTCCAATTGTTGGGTAGCACACCCACACGCCACACGCGCCACCGCATGCGGTGGTCAGAAGGTTTAAAACCTTCGTCTTTCCAGGCGAAACGCAGGTAACCTCTTCCCTTTTTAAATACTGATATTTTTTTTTTAAAAAGAAACCATTCATACATGTAGAACAACAGGAAGTAAATCAAAAATGTAACCAAATCACCTTTTCCACAATGAAACTGTTCGTCTCCCTTGTGTATATGTGTATATCTGTTTATATCTGTAAAATCTGTGTTCTTTTTATTGAATCTGTGTGTATATTCCAAAAAACCCGTAGTACATCATTCTTGATTTGGGCTCTTTATAACCACTGAAAACAATATCTTTACAATCTTTATTTCATTTCTTGCTATATTTGTTTCGTCTCTGTTGTTGTGGTTCCTTTTTTTTTTTTTTTCAGGTACCAGCGAGGAGGCCAATAATGAACGGGCACTAACGAGGTACACCGGCGTTGATTCAGGCATCAATCCTGGCGTGATGAGGAGCCTGGAATTACGGCGTTGATGGTGGGTCACTGTGAGACGAACGTACGCGTCTGTTGGGTGGTTGCGGCGCCTAGGGTTTCTGAAATCCTAGGCCTTTCCATATTCTATTAACAATTTGGGCCTCTTGGGCCTTGTATGTTTTGGGTCTGGTTCGGGTATTTTAGGTTACAAATGTAAACGGGTATAGGGTTAATGGGCTATAAATGTAACTGAATTTTGGGCTTTGTACATGGACTGTATAAACTTTTATTCTTTAATTTTTTGTTTTTGTTTTTATTTATTTATTCATGGGCCGGGCAGAAATGGGCTACTACAGTTGCCCCTCTTTGCTCATTTTCGTGTAACGATGATAGAGAAAAGACTATAAAAGGACCCATTTTGCCCGGTCTGGCCCAGTCTTGAGATCTTTCTTCAAATGGCCTTCAACCTATCTGCAACTTCAGAGGTATTGGACCATAAATATGATAGCTTCAATTTGCTTCACTATAACTTCAGGAAGGCAATATCTGCTATCTTCAACCTGCTCCCTGCAACCTCAGGGATGCCGTGTTGATATCTTCGATCTGCTCTCTGACAATACAAAGACGCCAAATCCACTATCCTAGATTTGCTCTCTGGCGATACAGAGATGTCAAATCTGTTTTCTTCGATCCGCTCTCTGTTAATACAGAGACGCCAAACCTGTTATCTTTGATCTGCTCTCTGACAATACAGAGATGCCAAATCTGCTACAGAGACGCTAAATCTGCTATCTTTGATCTGCTCTCTGACAATATAGAGACGCTAAATCTGCTATCTTCGATTTGCTCTCTGACAATACAGAGACGCCAAATCTGTCATCTTCGATTTGCTCTCTGACAATACAGAGATGCCAAATCTGTCATCTTCGATCTGCTCTCTGACAATACAGAGACGCCAAATCTGTCATCTTTGATCTACTCTCTGACAATATAGAGACGCCAAATCTGCCATCTTCGATCTGCTCTCTGACAATACAGAGACGCCAAATCTGCCATCGATGATCTGTATTATCCCCTAGGAGATATAACCTGTATAGTGTATATGTACTTATGCTTTTATGATTGAAATGAGTCAAAATTCCCCTCAATAGTCCTATTATGATGCAAGATGTTATGAAAATGTTTCCTATCTTGGACGTCTTTACTCATTCAACCATCAAAATTCATCCTCAGAATATCAATCATACTCCACTCCTTTATTTTTAATCAGATTAGTCCTACTGTGCCATTCTGTTGGAAATGATCCTTTCCTAAGATTGAATCATTTGAATTATCCAAACATTCTTTGGACTGAAGAAATTTCCTCGAATACCTTCGACCATTACTTATGGGAATTCTTCAAACAATTGTTTTGTTTTAGTTTCTTGTATTTTCTACCAATTCCCAGAGTAATATGCAAGAACTTTGTTTGTAAAAATATTTAGTTCATCAATCATTATTTCAATACAATACACTTTAGGAGACAAAAAAATATGATCTTGTGAATAGTTAAATAAATCATCAGGATACAACAAGAAATTAATCTAAAAACATATCTTTGAGAAGAAAAAGAATCTAAAGATAGTAATCAAAACAAAAATTTGATGTTTGACACATCATAGCTTGGGCTTCTGTATACAGATTCCATGAAGACTGCTTTGAGTTTAACATGTGTTTAAAAGTACTTTGTTGATGCCCCGGTATGTAACACACTCCATTTCTCGCTAGATCTAGCATAGCAAGGTCACTACATACCTCTCGAAATTTGAGCAGCCCTTTTGGGTTTTCAACTCAAAACCCCTTTGGTCTCAAAGCACCCATTGCCAGTTTTCGCCTTGGCCTCTCTATTTTTTTTTAGAAGTCTCAAAGCGCCCTTTGCGGGTTTTCACTTTGAATTCCCCTCTCTTTTGGACCAAGTATTTCTTGACTGAGTCTGAATTCACTAGATTGGGTAAACTCTTCCCATCCATTTCTGTCAAAATCAGTGCACCACCAGAGAAGGCCTTCTTCACGACATACGGTCTTTCCCAATTCGGCATCCATTTCCCTCTAAAGTCCTTTTGTATGGGGAGGATCTTTTTCAATACGAGGTCCCCTTCGTGGAATTCTCTTGGACGAACTTTCTTGTCATAGGCTCGCATCATTCGCTTCTGATACATCTGACCATGGCAAATAGCTTTTAGCCTCTTTTCTTCGATCAAGTTCAATTGGTCATACCGAGATTGAATCCATTCCGCTTTATCTAACTTTATCTCTGACAAAATTCGAAGAGAAGGTATTTTAACTTCAATGGGTGACACTGCCTCCGTCCCATAAACTAACGAGAAAGGAGTTACCCCAGTAGAGGTTCTGACAGATGTTCTATAGGCTAAGAGCGCAAATGGTAACTTCTCATGCCAATCTCTGTAGGTTTCAGTCATTTTCCCCACATCTTCTTGATGTATTTATTAGCAGCTTCTACTACCCTATTCATCTTTGGGTGATATGGAGATGAATTATGATGTTTAATCTTGAATTGGCTGCAGACTTCCACAATCGTGTTGTTGTTTAAATTCAATGCATTATCTGATATGATCCTCTCAGGCATTCCATACCGACAAATGATTTCGTTTTTCAAGAATCGACTTACTACTGACTTGGTGACACTAGCATAAGAAGCTGCCTCTACCCATTTTGTGAAGTAGTCAATGACTATGAAAATGAAACGATGCCCATTCGAAGCTTTTGGTGATATTGGCCCAATGACATCCATGCCCCACATGGAAAAGGGCCATGGAGAAGTCATAACATGCAAGGGCGAAGGTGGTACATGGATCTTGTCCCCATATATCTGGCATTTGTGACATTTCTTAGCATAGCTGATACAATCTCCTTCCATAGTAGACCAATAGTATCCAAAACTCATAATTTTCCTTGCCATCGTAAAGCCATTAGCATGTGTCCCACAAACTCCTTCATGTACTTCTTCCAGGATTTGTCTAGCTTCTACAACGTCAACACATCTCAAAAGCACCTGATCTTTCCTTTTATAAAGGATATCCCCATCTAGCACATATTCACAGGCTAACCTCCTTAAAGTTCTTCTGTCGTTTTCAGTTGCTTGCTCAGGATATTCATGATTTCTCACATACTGTAATATATCCTGATACCAATGATGGTCATCCTTTTCTTCTTCTTCAATGTTACAGCAATGAGCTGGAACCTCAGAAATGCTCATCTGAATTGGTTTCATATCCTCTTGTTTATTTGCTCTAATCATAGAAGCCAATGTCACCAAAGCATCTGTCATCTGATTTTCATCCCGTGGGAGATAATTGAAAGTGACGTTATCAAACTCTTCAAGTAACTCTAAAACTACCTTTCAATAATTAATCAATTTAGGGTCCCTTGTCTCCCATTCACCCCTAAGTTGGTAAATTACTAATTCAGAGTCTCCATATATTTCCAAGGTTCTAATTTTCTTCTCTTTGGCCACTCGAATCCCCATGATGCATGCTTCATATTCGGCCATGTTGTTTGTACAATCAAAATCCAATTTACATGTAAATGGATAATGATCACTATTTGGAGATACTAAAACTGCCCCAATCCCATTTCCTACTGCATTGGATACGTCATCAAAGTTCAAATTCCATGGATATTCCTCCATAGCTGCTACGTACATCAACTCCTCATAAGGAAAATCAAAGCTCAACGGCTCATAATCTTCTAGAGCTCTGCTAGCTAGAAATTCTACTATTGCGCTTCCTTTTATAGCCTTTTGACTCACATAGACTATATCAAATTCTGAAAGCAGTATCTGCCACCTTGCGATTCTTCCATTTAGGGCTGTTGACTCCATCATGTACTTTAATGGATCAAGTTTTAAAATTAGCCAAGTCGTATGATATAGCATATATTGCCTCAACCTTCGAGTTGTCCAAATCAAAGCACAACACAATTTTTCAATTGCCGAATATCTCATTTCACACTCAGTGAATTTCTTACTAAGGTAATATATTGCTTTCTTCTTTCTTCCTGACTCGTCATGTTGACCGAGCACACATCCTATAGAATTACTAAACACCGATAAGTACAGAATTAATGGTTTATCTGGACTAGACGGAGATAGTACTGGAGCATTTAGCAAGTATTGCTTGACTTTATCAAAGGCATCCTGACATTCCTCATCCCAAGTACCTTGGTTGTGTTTTCTAAGGAGACGAAATATAGGATCACATTTCTCAATTAATTGTGAAATAAACCGAGCAATATAATTCAGCCTTCCAAGAAAACCCCGAACTTCCTTCTGAGTACGTGGTGGAGGCAAATCTCGTATGGCTCTAACTTTGTCTGAGTCAACTTCTATTCCCTTTTCGCTGACTACAAAGCCTAGTAATTTCCCCGACCTAGCTCCAAAGCTGCACTTTGCAGGATTAAGTTTTAACTAAAACTTCCTTAATCTTAGGAACAGCTTCCTCAAAACTTCAATATGTTCCTCCTCTGTTTAAGATTTGGCAATCATATCATCAACATACACTTCAATTTCTTTATGCATCATATCATGGAACAAGGTCACCATAGCCCTTTGGTATGTTGCCCCTGCATTCTTCAACCCAAAGGGCATTACTTTGTAACAGAAGGTGCCCTACAATGTTATGAAGGTGGTCTAATCCATGTCTTCTGGATGCATCTTTATCTGATTGTACCCCGAGAAACCATCCATAAAGGAGAATAACGAATATCCTACTGTATTATCTACCAAAGTGTCGATGTGTAGTAAAGGGAAGTTGTCCTTTGGGCTAGCTTTGTTCAAATCTCTGTAATCTACGCACATTCGTACCTTCCCATCCTTCTTAGGAACAGGCACATTGTTAGCCACCTATTCTGAATACTTAACCTCCTATAGGAATCCAGCATCAAATTGCTTCTTTACCTCCTCTTTTATCTTCAACACAATATCAGGCCTCATCCTTCGTAATTTTTGTTGAACTGGTTTGCAATATTGTCTTATAGGAAGATGATGTGCCACGATATTAGTATTTAATCTCAGCATATCATGATATGACCATGCAAATATATCTTTGAATTCACGTAGCAGCTCAACCAGACCTTGTCTTGTTTCTTTAGCAATATGTGTGCCAATTTTCACCTCTTTCCCTTCCTCCAAGGCCACATTCTCTATTGCCTCTTTCTCTCGAGGTAAGATTTGTTTCTCCTCTTGTTTCACTATTCTCAATATATACGGAGACATATCCCAATCCCTGTCATCTTCAAAATCCTGAGGTTCTTCTAAACACATGTCTTGCTCAAAAGAGAATTCAGGTTTGTAGTATTAGTGCTCATGTCATTGATATCTAGGAACCTGCGGGGTACGAAAGAATGTACAAAGAATAAATGAATTTTCGAAACATTTTTATGTTATGAATGAAATGAAAGAATGTAAAAGTCAAAAGAATATTGAATGGTATAAAAAAATATTCACTTGAATTGATAACAAAAGTTATGTTTTATTGAAATGTAAACATCTGAACATGAGCCTATCTTACAAATGAAATCTTACTACTCCTAGGCTTTAGAGTAATAAGAGTGTTCTGAAAATTACTCTGAAGAATCTTTAAAGACTACAGGAAGTTCTTCTGCAACCCAATTGTTCAAAGAGCTTCCCAATTCGTAAAGGCAAATGCCCTCAAGGTTTTCTTGTCCAAATTCCTCATTATGCATATGCACAATATTAATGTAGAAGCTTTCTTCTTCAAGCAACCCTCCTCCAGGGTGAATTATCCCTCTTGATACAAAGGTTTGGGATATATGGGGGAACGTCATCGATTCCTACTCTACTCCTCTTCCACTTAAATGCGCCCTTCTTCTCTCTTGACGCTTTTCTATT
The DNA here is from genome assembly GCA_025698475.1 of Gossypium anomalum. Taxonomy (NCBI): domain Eukaryota; kingdom Viridiplantae; phylum Streptophyta; class Magnoliopsida; order Malvales; family Malvaceae; genus Gossypium; species Gossypium anomalum. The sequence goes on from CM046961.1 coordinate 89,676,250, forward strand.
TCCCTCGTCCTTTGCTTTTGATCTGGCCTGTAACCCAAACCAAAACGATTTATTTTCTCCTTCAACTCTGGGATTTGAATCTCTCCTTGAAGATATGTTCCCAATCTTTTTCCCGGTAAGGCTCTTCTCCCCATTGTCATTTGTAAACCCATTCTTGTAGTTCTGGATATCCCGAGCCTCGACAGCTCATTCCCCTTCGAAATGAATATTGCCTTGACAAATTCTAATGAACGAAAAGAGCATTCAATTGCCTCCTCATTTGCCTCTACATAGAGTGCATTACTGGTAACAGTCGCTATAATGTGCTCCTCCGTATTTATAGTGACCAACCGCCCATCAGCTACTAACTTTAATTTTTGGTGCAAAGATGAGGGCACCGCTCCTACTGAGTGTATCCAAGGTCTCCCCAACAGGCAATTGTAAGAGGGCTTGACGTCTATTACCAAAAAGTCCACCTCATAGGTATTCGGCCCAATCATCAAATGAATATCGATTCTTCCTATGATCTTCCTTTCCGTGCCATAAAATGCTCTCACTACATTATGGCATGCTTTCATATGAGAACTATCTATGGGCAATCTGTTCAATGTCGATAATGGTAAGACATTTAAAGCTGATCCATTATCAATAAGCACACTCAGCAGTGTAAACCCCTTACAATGAGTAGTGATGTGCAAAGCTTTAACTGATCCCGTGCTGCTAGGTGGGATTTCATCATCATTGAAATAGATAAAATTGTCAGGACTTATGTTCCTAACCAATCAATCCAACTTGTTGACGGATATATCATTAGTAACATAAGTCTCATTGAGCACCTTCATTAATGCTTCCTGATGGGTCTCTGAACTTAGAAGCAAAGCTAACACTGATATACAATCTGGTTGTTTGCGCAATTGTTCAACGATGCTGTACTCACTGTGTTTTAAGAATTTTAAAAATTCTCTGGCTTCTTCTTCCTTCACTGGCTCATTAACCAGTGTCTCGGTCCTTTTTCCCTTGTCAAAAGCTTTTGCCTTTGCAGGCTCAACTTTAACGCCTTCTACATCGTAGCGCTTCCCTCTACGTGTGTAAGATCCTTCACCTTGAGCTTCCTTAGAAGTATTGGCTATATCCTCCTTCGCTGGCATTGACACATGGCAGTTATAATTCCAGGATACCTTCTTGTTATCCTTATAAGGAATGGAAACAGGTTTATGAATGATGACCTTCGGTATCGTTGGTATTTTAACCTCATTATTTCCTGGTAAAGAAATAATGATCCTTGGCCGATTTTGATTCTTCGGTGCACCTTCTAATGTGCATATATGTCCCTCATTTGAGCCAGCTTCATAAAATTCTAGCTCTTTGTTGTCCATAAGGCTTTGTACCAAGGCTTTAAACTCGTCGCATTCTTGGATCTCGTGCCCCTCTTCAACATGGAACTCATAGTAGTCCCTTGCTATTTTATTCCTCTCTTTAGAGATTATCATCTCTTTTTTCACCATTTCTTCCCAAATCATTTTCATTGGCGTTCTCACCCCTGACTCGTTCTTTTTAATCCTTCTCATATCTGTATCCCCAACTGCATTTACCCCTTGATCACTATGATTTGGCAACAGGTTCTCTGTACTAGGGGTGTCATCAAATTATACGACTCCCATCTTGATTAGTCTTTCCACTGCCTTCTTAAAACCAGTGAATGCCCCGATATCCCTGCATGGTACTCACATTTGGCGTTTACATCGTACCATTTGGGATATGGGGTTGTAACGGTTTCAAATGAAAAGGGGCTATTGCATGCGCATTGAATAAACTTTGATAAAGTTCCCGATACGTCACTAGGATAGGCGTAAATGAGATCTTTTCAGAATTCTGTCTTGAACCAGATCCCTACTTTTGAGAATCTTGTTGCCTAACCGAAGTTACTCTGGGCTGACTAACCGTAACCATTTTTGAATTATAGCTACTCGTATTATTCACCTCATTATCCTTCCTTCTTGAGGCTGATCTTTTAGTAGCTTCCGCCTCTATCTTGCCACCTCTTATGGCATTCTCAATAATTTCTCCCGCCATAACTATATCGGCAAAACTCTTGGTGGTACTTCCAATCATGTGGGTAATGAATGGGACCTTTAAAGTGTTGATGAACAACATGGTAGTTTCTTTCTCCAAGAGCGGTGGTTGAACTTGCATGGCAACCTCCCTCCACCTCTGTGCATATTGCCTAAAACTTTCATTAGGCTTCTTTTCCATGTTCTGTAACGTGATTCTATCCGGAGTCATGTCAGTCACATGATTATATTGTTGCATAAAGGCTTGCGCTAAGTCTCTCCAAGAATTGATCCTTGCGCGACTCAATTGATTATACCACCTAGCCACTGCCCCAACCAAACTATCCTGAAAACAATGGATCAGTAATTGATCATTGTTTACATAACCAGTCATTCATCTGCAGAATATGGTGATATGGGCTTCTGGGCAAGTAGTCCCATTGTACTTTTCAAATTCTGGCATTTTGAACTTATGGGGAAGCACCAAATCTGGGACCAAACTAAAGTCCTTAGCATCAATTCCCTGATGATTATCAGCATTTTCTAGTGCCGTAAATTTCTCCTCTAACCATCTGCAACGTTCCTCTAGTTGCCTTGATGATTCGAGTCTCATCTCCTCCCTCTCAGCTATATCTAGATCAGGCATAACTAGATTGGCAGGGTTGTCTCCAAGGTCGAATCCCGAACTAGTTTGAAAGTTCATGGGTATTCTAGCATTGACTTGTCCCTGTTGAGGCCTTATTGTGACGGAAGACACTCGGGGATATGCCTCAAGTTGAGTCTGCACATGAGGCGGATTAAAACCAGGAGGATGACCCTCGTTATCCTCTTCAGTGGTAGTCATAGAGGCCTTTCATTTATCCGTTGTCCCCCTCAATAGCTGAGCCATCTCAGCCATCATATTCCTTTGAGCTTCCAACATTTGATCCTTCATCTCCTGTTGGATTTTTGCTAATTTCTCCTGCAATTGCTCCTGCATTTCTTTCTGATTCTACTCAAGTCTTTGATCCATATTCTTTGACTTAGTGCGTGTACCATAAGGATGTGTTGCTTCCAGATTTTCTTTCTCTTACTCTCTCTTTCTCCCTTTTAATTTTAACTAATTAGGGTCTTTCTATAAATTTGAATGCATATGATGCGATGAGATGTAAATGCATGAATGCAAAAGATATCGATTCTGATTCAATTTCTTTTAGAAAACATTATTTAAGAAACAAAAATCTTTATACAAAATGGATTACAAATACGCCTTTGCCCTCAGGCCTAGAGTTTTAACCCTATCTAATAACAAAGCTAACTCTTGACCTTTATCTGACACTGACTCATACTTTGTACTTAATACATCGGTTTGCATTTCCGTATCTTGCAGATGGTTAGCAACCTCTCAAATCTGGACTATGGCTTCTCCCATGAGATAATCTCTATCTCCAACTTGATCTTGAAGATGGTGAAGTTCTTCCTTCCAGTACCCTTCTCTTGCCTCGAGCTGCTCTATCCGTAGTTCACAGTTCTGCAGTGCTGTTTCCAACCTTCCAATGTTGTACTTCATTTCTTCGATCTTGTTCAGACTTTCCTTTCGAGAGATCGTCCAAGCTCTATCACCTTAACTGTTAATCCTTGATTTTTCTTTTCTAAAACTTGATTCTGCGCTTGCATTTCTTGGAACTTCTTCTCCCAGTACTCGGCTTTGGCTCTTTCTTCTTGAACCTCTTATTGCCATTGTTCTAAAGACTTCCCTAATCCAGCTCTCTTCAATGATAGCTGTGTCTTCTTATACTGTGTCTTCAAGTCATGTCGGTCTTCCTCAATCTTCCTCTTTTCTTTCCTTACTTTTTCGACCTCGATTTTCTAAACGTCGACATCTAAGCTTAGGTACATCTTCTCCTCCTCAAGCCTTTCTATCTTTCTTTCAAGCTCCAGATTCTTCCTTTCGAACTCTTGCTTTATGACCTCTAACTCTGATGGAATCACTCATAAATTCTTCTCCATCGATCGAGCAGCCTCCAAACTCGGTCTAGGGATGTTATCATTAACCATCTTACTCAACCATCCTTTGTATTTAGAAGTTGTCGTCGGTCCTTTAGTCAGAATCTTCATGTAGCAGACCTTCTTCCAAGCCTCAAAAATTACTCGCATCTTCTTCTTATAATGATCTCCTTTATACGAGAAGTCACTCTGAGCTAGCCCCTGTGTTGTCGGTATAAACTGCTCTGCCTTATATTATCTTAGGACGAGTAATGGTGTATAACCGACAACTCCCTAAATTCCAGGAAGAGGTACCCAATCAAAGCTTCCACACCGATAAAGAATTTCGCTAGGGGTCATCCAAGGGGCTTTCCACATAACATCTTCTTCTCGGAGGTTTTGAAGTATTTCTATCCACCTTTCCTCTGTAATGCCATATTTCCTTGGTGTAGCTGCTACTTCCTTTAGCGGAGAATAGTGTTTGAAGAACACTCGGCAAGGAACCTTATCAACCTTCCAAAAATTACTGCGGAACCAAACCAATAACAACTGCGCACATCCAATGAATCTACCTTCCCCAACTCTCCGACATGCATTCAATGATCTAAATGTCTCAGCGAGGATTGTAGCAGGCACAGGTGTATTTTACTTACCTAGTCGATCGACTAAATCCACAACTGCCTCATCTATGTGTCTCATAGCTTTTGGGAAGATCACCAAACCATAAATACTTAAGGCCAGGACATCGACCCTCCTCTTCAGATCTGGGTGTGCCAATATTAGATCCCTCAAACTTTTCCACGGAATGCATGTACCATTACCTTTTTGTTGGATTCGAGCTGCGGCCCACTGCTCACTCATCCCTGTGATCATCATTAATTTCTTCATGAAAGTAGGAAGATTGGCAGGCCTAACATAAGCTTTGTTACCTTGAATCTTCAGACAACGAAGTAAAGTCGTATACTCCTCCAAAGTAGGCACTAAATCTACCTCTCCAAATGTAAAACAACTATAAGCAGGGTTCCAAAACTGTACCATAGCTCGAAACAGGCGCTTATCCACCTTGATGTCTAGCAAATGGGGTAGATCACCATAATTTTGATAGAAAAGCTGCTTAGCCTCGTCATCCCATTGAGCCCAGATGCCTCTCAACTCCTGAAAGTCATTCTATGTCAAATTAATACGAGTGAAGTCCCATAACTCTGATGTATACCTCTCGGTGACACTATCTCCTTTTTCTAACTGAGTGTTCTCCGACCAGGTACAGACAGAGGCATTGTCTTCCACTTTATCAAGATATTCATTCCTCATTACAAAACTTTCTAATTTAGAAATCGAACCGTGAATCGACACCCTTAAATGCTGAATGACATGCAATAATAACAAAATAAAATAAGTTAGCATCATATATAAATGTATAATAAACAAGTACCTATAAGGGTAAAGGCTATCACTATACTCCCTAGAGTAAACACTTAGAGTTCACTATAAGCGTGCGTTTTAGTTCTAAAGCAAGGGTACTTGAACCAGCAGATTCCTCGGTCCTCACCCATTATAGGCTCATATAGACCAAGTTCAGTTCAGGGGGACACATTTCCCTATGGCCATACGGAGATAAAAATCTCACGGAGACATAGGTACAGTATCCCGGAAGCAATCCACTAGCTCATACGGAGGTGAAAACCTCACGAAAGCATAGCTTCTCACTCCCACTTAAGGGTGCGACCACAACGGTCATGCAAATGCAATGTACAGTAACCAGATAGCAAACATATGCAGCAAACACATGTAAAAAAAAAAAAATCAAATTTTAAATTTTCCAAACTTCCAACATTAAGACAGAAAATAATCAATTTCTTGGCTCGACTCTTTTTGTCCCCAGCGGAGTCACCAAGCTGTATACCCCTTCTTAAAATGGGGAGGGTATTTTGAAAACGAGAGTCGCCACCAACCTTTTAAAGTGTGATTGGATCACTTTATAAAACATTTTGGCCTACGAAATTACGAGAAAACAGGTTCGGGAGTCAGTTACGCATGAGGAAGGATTAGCACCCTCGCAACGCCCAAAAATTGGAACCAAATTGAATAATTTTGTCTTAATGTCAAAAGCTTGAAAGAATTTAGCAATAAGATCTCTTTAAAACCGTAATAACTTGAGTTGAAAATCAAAATTCCTTCATCCCAAAAGAATGCGAACACCACATCCAACGTGATTGGATACGATATTCTCAAACTTTCGTAACTAAAAATCATCTCGTAATTTGTAAAATCTATTAAAAAGGATACTTTAAATACTTAGAGAAACGGGGAATCGCAACCCAGCATGTTAGAGCACTATTTCCCGAATTCCTATGTACAAAAGACATCGCTTTGTTTTTTTTATATTCCTTTGGATTAAATGAAATATAAAAATTTTTAAAAAACGATGATACATTTAACCTATTACAAAAGATCAATATTAAATTAATTAAACTACGTACTTCAACATTTCATGCAAATATAATATGGAAAATGGTAAATATGACATAAATCACACAATATACTTTAACATTTCATGCATACATAATCACAAATAACATGAATATACACATTATCATTTCATGCAAAAAATACACAATGGCAAAATAATGAATATATCAATACAAATTAAACATATATATAATAATATTTCATGCGAATATATAACAATAAATAAATAACATAAAAAAATAACAAATAGTTTATGAGATGAAATTAGCATGTTAAAACAATACCTAATAAATATGAAAAGGATAAAAAAAGGTAAAAAAAATGAAATATATTAAGCAATATATAAGTAATAAAGAATTTTTTTTTTTAAAAAAATATAGTAGCTTGATATATTTTAAAAAAAAAATAATATGTTAAATTGGAACAAAATTTTGTAGTAAATTTTAAATATAGACATTAAATATATAATAACAATATATGTGTTAGTTTATAATAATTTACAAATTTAATTCTTATACTAATAAATAATAAATAATGAAATAATATATATAAAAAAAAAGAAAATAATATAAGGAATGATATATAATAATATATGATATGTAATAAAATATATAAATAAAATATAATGAAATATAATAATATGATAACTATCATATAAATAAGGATAATATATATACTATTATTTAATAATAATTTAAAATTTTACACAATTAATGAATAATAAAATAATACATAATTTATAAAAATTATAAAAAAATGCGAGGAATAATATATATAGTAAAGTATATAATGTATAGTAAAATTTATAAATAAAATGTATAATAATAAATAATATAATGAATACTATATAAATAAAAAATAATATATACTATTTTATATAACTGATATTTTATAAAGTTAAATAATATATAAGGTATTTAATAAATAAATTATGCAAAAATATTTAAAAGGATTAAAATTAAATAAAACTAAGGTTTTAGGGCTAATTTTAAAATAACAAAAAAAATTAGGCCTAATTGGAATGCATTCAAAACTACAAGGGACTCACTGGGTAATTTGCCCTAATCCCATAAAACGACGTCGTTCCCAGAATAGGCTTTAATAGCCATTAGGACTAGATTGAATTAATCGTAGAAGACTGGGGTCAATTTAATAAAAACAAAAATAAAATTGTAAAGTTTAAAAATGCGAGAAGGACTAATTGGGCAATTAGCCCATTTAAACGAAAACACGCGGATCTCATCTAGGTCTCGGGTCAAAACACGGATCCTAGGTTTAAACGGCGCCGTTTTGGTACTTATCAGATTAAGCAAAAACGACACTGTTTCTATTAAGCTATTTAAGTCAGTTTTTTGGGCCAAAATTCATTTTAGAAACTATTTTTTTTTTTAAATTTGAAAACTCTTTGAAACGAGAGAGGAAAGGGCAGTCTGGGCTCCGGTCTCCAATTACTGGGCAGCACACCCACACGCCACACGCGCCACCGCATGCGGTGGTCAGAAGGTTTAAAACCTTCGTCTTTCCAGGCGAAATGCAGGTAACGTCTTCCCTTTTTTAAATATTGATTTTTTTTAAAAAAAAGACACCATTCATACATGTAGAACAACAGGAAGTAAATCAAAAATGTAACCAAATCACCTTTTCCACAATGAAACTATTCGTCTCCCTTGTCTATATGTGTATATCTGTTTATATTTGTAAAATCTGTGTTCTTTTTATTGAATCTGTGTGTATATTCCAAAAAACCCGTAGTACATCATTCTTGATTTGGGCTCTTTATAGCCACTGAAAATAATATCTTTACAATCTTTATTTCATTTCTTTCTATATTTGTTTCGTCTCTGTTGTTCTGGTTCCTTTTTTTTTTTGCAGGTACCAGTAAGGAGGCAGTAATGAACGGGCACTGACGACGGTACACCGGCATTGATTCAGGCGTCAATCCTGGCGTGTTGAGGAGCCTGGAATTACGGCGCTGATGGTGGGTCACTGCGAGACGAACGGATGCGTTTGTTGGGTGTTTGCGGCGCCTAGGGTTTCTGAAACCCTAGGCCTTTCTGTATTCTGTTAACAATTTGGGCCTCTTGGGCCTTGTATGTTTTGGGTCTGGTTCAGATATTTTGGGTTACAAATGTAAACGGGTATAGGGTTAATGGGCTATAAATGTAACTAAATTTTGGGCTTTGTACATGGACTATATAAACTTTTATTCTTTAATTTTTTGTTTTTGTTTTTATTTATTTATTCATGGGCCGGGCAGAAATGGAAATGGGCTACTACAACGCTCCTCAGTATTGACTTGCACGAGCCGCTGATAAGGATGACGACAAGGATATTCCTGATGATATCCCTCCAGTTCAGGATGAGCCACCTTCTCAACCACCACTGCGACACTGGCCAGTTCATGCGGCTACTTCAGTGTCTGAAGTTTCTGACCACCTTTATCGCTTTGAGCAATACTGCACTCAGTGATTCGACAGCATCGAGGCAAATCTACAACAAATTTGCCAACATTTTCACATATCGCCTCCAGCACCACCACCTCAGGATCCAGTTGTCGACGAGGACTTTTAAGTCCATTTAATTTTTAAATTGTTTTTTATTTTGAACTTTTTTATCAATTACCTCCAAGACTTTTATTAGTTTAATTTGAATTTTATTTTATCTAGTTATTTCTTTATTACTAACTATTATAACCCTATAAATTTAAATACCCTAAACATTACTAATAGCATCGCAGTTTCCAAAGGTTCAGTCGATGGGAGCTACTCAGGAATAAACAAACACCCCTCCACGACTGCCATGTCCTGCTTGACCACGACCATAGCCACCACGACACTGACCACCACGATAACCTCTTCGCTAGAAACTGTGGTTTGGAGCCCAACCTCTACCACTACCTTCACCTGTGTCTACATACACATCACCTTCAATGCCTCTAAACTTGTTTTCGCTCTTTCAAGGATTACATTCCAATTCAGGGCAGTTTTGCTTTTCTCCCTATCTTCTGATATTATGATTATATTGTTACTAACTATCTGTGTCCATTGAGGACAATGTACATCTTAAGTGTGGGGAGATCATTTATATGATCAACAGAAAATCCCTGAATTTTTATCTTGTCTCAAATAATTTTCTCATATTACTATTAGAATGAATCTCGATTTACTTATGATCTTTTATTGATATGGTTTGAACTCAAGCATAAGTAATTGTGCATTAATTGTTTAAAATTTAAGACATTAGAGAATCAAGCATGATAAGTTGACTTTTGAGAAATAAAATTACTAAGTTATTTCTCTGAATTGAGGTATTACCTTGAAATTTTGAATTTACAGGATTGACATCAAATACCCATAATTTTCGTGAGATTTTGAGCCTTTTAGAACATATATCTTTCTTGCTCACTAATTTTATTGGTTATGAGTATGTCAACATTGATTTGTTATTCTAGAACTTGCTTAGATTATGCATGTTAAGACCACACCTTTGATTTGATATATGAAAATGATAAAGGCACTTAGGTTTTAACCTACTTACCCCACAAAAAGCCTACCCATATAATTGACCCCTAGTGAACTCCTTTGAGCCTTGACTATCATTTTTTTTTATTTTCCCCTTTATATTAACTCACAACTTAACCTCTTTTTGATTCATTAAGAATTTTTACCTTTTCATTGACACCCTTTTTATTGAGATTTAATTTGATTAATTACCTCACTTTATTAGTTCATCCCAGTTACTGAATTATTTCTTATTATGTATTTTCCATTATTTTTCTTATTCTTAAAAAAAAAAGTATTACTATATTTAGTTACATATTGTTCTAAAGAGCTCGGATAAGTTAAAGAAATTGAAAGAAAAGCTCACCTCATTAGTTTTGGGTAGTGTTAATTCTGGCACTTGTTTGTAATTCAGTGATTAGATTTGTTTTTCTAAATTTGGTAAGCTATTAAATTAATCTCGATTCTAACCCTCTTTTTTAGCCTTTATCCCCACCTTTAACCCAAGCCCCATTACAACCCTGTTAAAGACGTTTTGATTTGTGTACCATCTCATTTATAGTGGTGGAGATTTGATTTTCATGCAAGCTTATGGTAATAACTTTTCATGTTTGACTATTAAGTGCTTAATTGATAAAACCTTAAACACTATGAGTGATTTGAGTGAATCTTTAGTGAGGATGTCAACCCTTATCAATTTGGAATTTAAGGTAATTACTTAGATAAAAGGGGATACCTATGATTTTATGATTAAAATGCTCAACTTGGATTGTTTGAAACTTTAATATTATTTTGGTTAAGTTCTTAATGTATGATTGCTTGTGGATTATTTTGAGCAATATTGATGAGAGTTATAAGTTGAGGAGGAATTATTTTAGTTGTGAGTTGAGAATTTTGCTTGAGGACAAGCAAATGCTTAAGTGTGGGGATATTTGATAAACCATAATATATGCATTTTTTACCCTATGCTTGGCATATTTATGGATGATTTTTTCCTTGATTTTTTTGAATTCAATGCTCCTATTCCTTTTTATTCATGTTTTATTCTTAGGAAAGCTTAGGAGAGCAAAAAGAGCGAGAAACGGGCCAAAAATGGACCAAATGGGCCTAAAACAGTGTTTCACACGGCCTAGGCACTTTCATACGGGTTATCCACATGCCTACGTGTGACACACAGGTAGACTACATGCCCATGTGTCATGGCTGTGTCAACTTTAATCAAGTCAAAATTGCACACGGCCTGACCACCTTTACACGGGCATGGCACATGGCCGTGTCCCTGTCGAGCCCAAGTCTAGTTCTACTCGAAAAAGGCTAAAACACCCAAGAGGAGGATTAGAGGGACACACAGAGTTGGAATCAGAAAACACCTAAGGTCAGCCATCAGAATCATCTCGGAAGCAAGGATCTACATCAAGACTGAAGATTTTCATCCAAATTCCTAGAAGTTCTGATAAACCATAATTTATACATATTTTTATCCCTTGCTTAACACGTTTATGAATGATTTTTCCTTAGATTTGGTGAACTTGGTGCTCTTAATCCTTTAATTTCATGTTTTATACTTAGGTGAGCATAGGAGAGCGAAAAGAACAAGAAACGGGACTAAAACGGAGAAAATGGGCCGACGGGGGAAAACAACACGGCTTTAACTTCCTCACATAGGCAGAACACACGCCTGTGCCATTCTAACAGGCTCGATCATGGCCTAAATCAACCTCATCATGGGCGTGTTGATATCTTAGCCTCGACCACGACCTGAATGGGCGTGTCCCTGCCGAGCCCTAATTAAGTTCCATTTGGAAAAGGGCAAGTTTGAGGGCTTTTAGGCATTCTAAAGCCTATTTAAACACCCTAGAGGAAGACTAAAAGGGAGACAGAGAGTAGGGAGCAAGGAATTACTCTAAGAAAGCCGATTGATCCATCTCAGAAGCTGGATTCACCATCAAGACTGAAGATCTCTCCTCAATTTCCCTTCAGGAGTTTTGGGTTTTCTTTATGTTTTGTATTCTTTATTCTTCTGAGATGTTTTCCTATTTAGTTATGAACTAAAACCCCTAAACACCTAAGGGGGATGACACCTAAGACGAATCTTGTTATTATTTTCTGAATTGTATGATAAATATTTGACTTGTTTTTAATTATGTGTTCTTAATTCTTGTTTTGGTATTTCAGGATATCAATTCAAGTTAACGCTCTTAGTTGGAGGATGAATAGTCCCTGGCCAAGAGTAACTTTGTCATAATTAAGCGGAGTTGATTGCGCGCCTAGAGATAGGGTGACAAGATTTTACCAAATTAGGGTGAAACCTAATAAGAGGATCCATAGATCGAGTTAATACAACCCTAGGGTGTTAATTAGAGAAAAGTCTCAATTATTCAATCTAGGGTTAGACGTTATTAGTCTTGAATAGGGATAATAACATAACTTAGGGATTTCTACGGAACAAGTTAAATGAATAAACCATCCAATTCGGAGCCAAAATAACAAGTGAAGTCTAGGTGGATTTTTCCCTAGGTATTGTCTTAAATCAATCGTTTTTCCAAAAGTAATTTTCCAAATTCTATTTTCTGTGATTTCTTAGTTTAGTAATTAGTTAATTAAAACAAACCTCATTATTCTTAGGCTGGATAATAAAAAGACAGTCATTACTAGTACTTTTAGTTCCTTTGGGTTTGACAATCCAGTCTTGCTAAAGCTATGCTACTGTTCGATAGGTAAACTTGCCTACATCGTGATAATAGTTAGTTTCAAGAACGATTAATTATAAATTTATAAAACTTATCACGGAAAATCACGATCAAGTTCTTTGGGGTTTTCTTTATGTTTTGTTATTTTCCATACTTTGAGATGTTTTCCATTAGTATGAACTAGACTCTCTAAATACTAAGGGAGATGAAACCTAAGACAACTCTTATTAACCTTTGATTTATATGATAAATACTTGTTCTTATTCTTAATTGTGAGTTTAACTCTTGTTTTAATATTCTAGGGTATTAGTCCAAGTTTTGATGTGCTTATTCAGTGGAGCAAAAGTCCCTGTTTAAGATTAGATCATTCATAATTAAGCGGAGTTGAATGCAATCCTAGAGATAGGATGACATAAATCTACCGGATTAGAGTCAAATCTAATAAAGGAATCCATAGATAGAGTTAATGCGATAATAAGGGTTTTAATTAGAAAGAGATTTCAATTAATCAACCTAGAGTCAGTTGTTTTTAGTCTCGAGAGAGATATTAACATAAATCAGGGATTTCTATGGAATAAGTCAAGTGAATAAATCGTCTAATTTAAAGATAATAAGTGAAGTCTAGGTGGATTCTTTCTTGGGTATTGTCTTTTCAATCTATTTTCCTAAAGTATTTTCCAATTTTCATCTCTGTCATAATATTAGTTAATTAGATAATTAGTTTTAGTTTAAAAACACCCTTTAATTCTTAGGCTAGATAATAAAAAGATAGTAATTACTAGTACTTTTAGTCCTTGTGGATACGATATTTTCGGTCTCATTGTTCGATAGGTGCGCTTGCCTTAGTAAAATTTTTAGTTAGTTAAACGGCCATCAGTATGTACATGGAAATTTACTTATGATATGGTTGAACTTATATGTTTTTTTGTATGAACTTATTAACTTGTGAGTTTGGTGGTGTAAATAGGATTTTATTAAGCTTATGAACATGGTAATGATGTTATGCATATTTTATATATTGAGTTTAAGAAGGGTAAGCTTATGTTTGAATTTATACGAGCTTACTAAGCATTAGTTTCTTACGTAGTTTTTTTTTCTATTTCGTAGATCGTCGGAAGCTTGATCAATTGGAAGCTTGTCAGAGTTTTATCATACTATCAAACAATCACTTTGGTAGTTTTTAAGTTATTTTGGCTAAGGTTATAAATTTCATGTATAGGGCTTTTGTGTAATAATAAGGGTTGTTTATGCTAATTGACTATTATGGTATGGTTATGTTTTTGTGTATATAGTTGTTTCAACTTATAATGTTTAACAAGTGTGTATCTTTTAGTCTTTTTTGAGCATATGATAATTATGTGAATTTTTCTATGTTTATTTTAAAAGGTGAATGGATTGACAGTTATTGTCATTAGGTAGCTAATCCATCTATGTTATGTGATTGAAATATAACATCATAATTTTGTGATAGAATGATTTTGACTTGGCATGAATTGGAGGTTCCTTTGAATGGCATATTGGTTTGATTAAATTGGTATGTTTATGTGTGTTTGAAATGTATTTAGACCCATTTAAGGTATGCTCAAATGAAGTAGATTGTTGGGCAGGGTTTAGTCTTAAAAATGACTTGATTTAGGGGTTATTTATGGAACACACAACCTAGGACACGGGTTGTCACACGGTCATGTGACACACACGGCCTGGTTACATGGCCGTGTGTCACTTCTTATTTCAGGTGCAGGTATCAAACAGTCTAAGAAACTACCGTGTGTAGTAAGTTAGTAAGTTACACGGTTTAAGACATGACCATGTGACACAAGTTAGAGAGTTATATGGCCTGGTGCATGACCTACGACACGGCCGTGTGACCTAATTAGTGAGTTACATGGTTTAAGACATGAGCTTGGACATGGCTGTGTGTCTCATTGTTCAAATACTGCACGGTCTAGGCTATGTCACACGGCCGTGTGAACCCTATTTTCTAAACTTTCATCTTTTTCTTTAAACTTTTTGAATTGTTTTAAATTAATCCCTATTTGATCCCAAACTATTTTTAAAGCTTCAAAAGCTCAATTTAAGGCCCAAATGTGTATGCTTGTTGGGTTTGTAATGAGTTTTAATTAATTAATATTAAATAGCATTATTAAACTATTTTGATGTTAAGTGTTCTGATTTTTACGGTAATGCTCTGTAACCCTAGACCAATAAGGGAACGGGTTAAGGGTGTTACAATATCTGCATTTTCTTTACGAGTGATACAAAATCGCTCCCAACGGTGGTACCAAACTAAAGCCCATATTTCTTTGCAATGGACCAGGGAGGGTTCAAACCCATGTTCCTATATAAAAGGTCTCCCTTAGGACTTGAGAAAATATTTTATTGATATTTATATGATGGAATCTTACAGGGTTCGAAACATCCAAAATTTCAGGGACCGAAGTATTCTTTCTCTTCTTATGAGGCATTTTCTATTACTTGATTTTAAAGTAATCAAAATAGAAGTTAATAAAAATTAATAGAACAGCAAAATGAGAAAGGGGTTACTTAAACTTGACCTCCTTGTGATTTTTTCTACTACTTCTCCAAGTGTTTGATGAAACTTTACCCAACTGAAGATTTAGAAATAGAAATGGAAATTTATTGTTAGGGTTTGGAATGAAAAGGGTTTTGAAGATTGAGGGTTTATAGAAAGGTTTAGTGTTTAGAAGAGTTTAAGAATGTGATTTTAAGGTGTTTTAAATTTAAAAATAATGGTTTTTAGGTTTAAAAATCGGGTAAATTAAGGATTATGTAATTGGGTTACGCGAACAGGTCGGGTCAACATTGCAGAAAATTGTAGCAATGTCGTGACACAGGGGTTCCATGTCGCTACATCCCTATCAGATTACTTATGCTGCGACAACTAGGTTCGATGTTGTGATACACCTTACAGTTTTGAAATTTTGGGAAACTTTTTTTCATGTCACGACACAGGAGAGTGGTGTCGCGATGTTGACATGATTTTCGTAATTCCTTGTTACTGGACACGGTGTTGTGACACAAAGTGACTGTTTCATGACATTGATGCTGGTTTCTCAAATTTTTTATCTTCATAGTGCTTCAAGTGTTTGTTAGCCCTGTCTTTGATCTTCTTGTAATATTTCATTTAATTGATCAGTGAAATATACAATTTTGTGCAGTTAGTTAAAGTTACATAAAAATGTTAGGTCTTGTTGCCAGACTCATCCGTCAGCTTAGTTAGTATGCACTTAGGTGCTCCTTGCAAACTATTTCTACTCGTATTATTCCAACACCCATTATGGCATTCTATTCCTCTGCTATTGTCTCTCTTTCTGAACTTACCCTTTCTACCTGCCCTAATCACTAACAATTCTTTTCGTAGATCATAACTATTAATTACTTGTAGGATTATGTCGTCGTGCAACCACATTAATTTTTGCTTAACGTCCTTGCTCTATAGAAAGGTTGAGCATTGTGGTTCATACTTGTTGCTTATTATTTATCTGTTCATCTAAGCAATCAAGAAGGACTTTACAAGAGTATTCTCTGGGGTTTTGAGTAGCAAAAAATTATGTACTTCATCACTTGGATTTTGATTCTGCAAGCTTTTGAATTTTTCCACTTGTTTGTAGATAATTCTCTTGAGTGGGTCTTCTACTAACTGAACGTTTTATGGCTTCCGCAACTCAATGTCTATGCTTATCAGTTGTCTAGCTTGATTGATGTCTGCTATGTGATCATAAGTCCTATCAATATATATTTTTTTGATTCTTACCAGCATTTGGAAAATTCCTGGATCATTGAATTCCTAAGGTGCTCGGTTTAGGACTAATTATGTGAAAAGGATAGTTAAATTCATTTTATCAGCTGGAGTCTCTACTCCATCCTCACTTTTCTCTGCAAGCTCTTGATTTGTCAAAGATTCTTCTACTAGGTTGGCCATAAATATCATTGTCTCCATTTGTAGATCCATATTATATTGTTCTTGCATTCTGTCCCTATCAGAAAAAGCTAAAGTTACTGGGAATATGATTTCTATGCTTGTCTGATTCTTCCATTCACTCTCTATTTCCTTGATTGGTTTCATAGCTTCCTTTATTGCCATTTCGTTCGATTTATCTTGATTCTCTTCTGTTTTTCGGGATAAATGATAGGATAGGAGTTCCCTTTCCTCACAAGTGCTTATTGTTACATTCTTCTCCTTGATCAATCCTTAGCTTAATTCATAATGGCTATCTTCTTGGGAAGGGGTTGAGGCTTCACCTTGGAGTTGACTCAATTCAAGCATTAGTAATTGTTGGTTCTCCTATATCTCTCAGTCTTGATAAACCCCTTCTTCATAAATATTGACGTCATAATCTAAATCTTCGTCTAGGCACATATAATAAAAATTATTCATACTCCTGCTAACTAATCTCCTATAATCACTATGACGACAGTTCGGATTAAGAATGTGCACTAAGGTCCTCTTAAAAGAAAATGAATAAATATCAGTGATGTTAATTAGTTAAACAAAATAAATTGGGAATCATATCTATAACTTAAAATTGTCCTAATTAGTCTTATTGAAGTGCAAAAATTAAAATTGAACTAGTGACATTGCCTTCCCGGCAACGACGCGAACAACTTGACCGCCTCCCGATGTACTAACGTCTAGAGTGTGAATACTGCAGCAAAAGATTCATAGAACTGAGGTGGTATTCACAAGTATACGAGTCAGGTTGTAATATAGTTGCAATGGAGTAGGTGAGTACTCCGAGGATCATACCTAAAGAAGGCTAGTACTAAATCAATTTCAACCTAAACACCAAAAGATCTAATTAGTATTTGAAATAGGTTATATTACGCAAATATAAATAAAAGAGATTTTTAGGGTTTTTTATAATAATAAAAATATGACAAATAAATAAGTATAAAGAAATTTAAAAGTGGAACTTATCAAATCTAATTATGAGTGATTAGCTTGCATTGATTATCCGTATTAACTATTGCTTTGAGTTCCTCTCAAGCAACTAGTCAATATAATAGCAGGATTTTCTGATGCATCCACTAGAATAACGAGTCAGTAAGGACTACTTATCTTATGACCTTACAGTCCAGACCGAGTTGGGGTGAATGTAACAGCCCATTTTTAGTGAAATTGGAATAGTGGTTTTAGGACCACAAATCCAAAATTAAAATAATTATTTTATTAATATTTTAATGTCTACAGCAAGTTAGTAGTGTTGTATAAAAATTTCGTTAAGAAATTTTATCATTTGCATGCTTAATTTGATAAAAAGGACTAAATTGCATAAGGTGTAAAATTTGAGTTCAATAAGTAAAAAGTGTCAAATTGTTATGAATTTTGAATGTGGGTGGCCTTAAATGGTAATTAGACCATTAAAATTAATAGTGGACAAAGATGGACATCTTTTAAGTGATTTTTGAAGGTTTAATTAAAGATTATATATGTAATTTAATAAATAAAATCAAAATAAGTAAAAACAAAACCATTTTTAGTCCATCTTCTTCTTCTTTCCAATTTTCCTAAGGAGAAACATCACCATTTTAGGGTTTCAGCATTTGGCAAGCTCATCCTTGTGCATGTAAGTGATTTTTGTCCCATTTTAAATGATTTTTATGTTTTTTGGAGTCGTTGTAGCTTAATCTAGCTAGCCTAGGGACTAATTTGCAAAACTGTTGAATGTCTAAGGTTTTACGATGAATGCATTTTAGTTTTTTGTGATGTTTGATGGAAGAAAATGAATCCTTGTTGTTAGATAAATAACTTTTGTTACGTGATTTTTGATAAATTTGTCAATTAGGGGTTAAATTGAAAAATGTGAAATATTCATGGTGTAATTTTTAAATTAATGACATGTGTAGGCTTCTATAAGCTTGTATGATATGATATTCGGATAGGCTTGGGTAAGGATGAAATTGCATGAATTTCATTTTATGCGCCTAAAGATTAATTTCTAAAGAAATAAAAAGTATAGGGGTAAAATTGTAATTTTTCCGAAATATGAATTTGAGTTAAATTGAATAGAATGATTATTGAATTGAGCTAAATTTATTCATTTAGAGCAAGATAAATCACGTATGGCTTTAGGTCGAGGCAAAGAAAAAGCTTCGGATTAGTTGACTTCATTTGTTTTCTACATTTATTGTCGAGGTAAGTTCATACGTTTAAGTTTCGTTCTTATTTTATGAATTGAATGCTATTATTGTATAATGTTAAATTAAGTGTTGATGAAAAAATCCAACGATGTAACGTCGATCATCGACAAATGAAAAGGGATAGCTTCGACTATTGAATACAAAAAGGGATAGCTTCAACTATCGATTATGAAAAGGGATGGTGCCGACCATCAATAATGAAAAGGGATAGTGATGACCATCGAACTATGAAAAGGTATGGCTTCCACTATCAAACTATGAAAATGGATAGCTTTGGCTATCGAACTGTGAAAAGGGATAACTTCGGCTATCAAATCATGAAAAGGGATGGTGACGACCATTAAACAATGAAAAGGGATGGTGATGACCATTAATTTATGAAAAGGGATAGTTTTGGCTATTGAACTATGAAAAGGGATAACTTTGGTTATCGAATTACAAAAAGGGATGTGTCAACCATTGTATTATTAGCTCGTGTGAGCTTCGGTAAGAGCTTTCAATGTAAAGTACATTAGTTTTGATGAAAGGTAGGTAATGTGTACCATGTGAAAATTAAGTGTATGAATGTACACATATAAGTTTTTGAATTAGTTATTCTCATGTTGGATTGGGTTATACATGCGTTGTGATTGTATGCTGTATTGGTAATGTTAGATTGTATGTATTACAAACTTACTAAGCATGACATACTTCGTGTTTATTTTTCTGTGTTTGTAGTTGTCAAAAGCTCATTCGGGTTGGAAAGTCATCGAATATCTATTGATCGCGTGATTCATAAAAAGTAATAAATATTTATAATAAAGGTCAAACCTAGACTAACTATTATCACGACGAAAAGGCAAGCGCACCTATTGAACAATAGTATAGTAATGGCAAGACCGGGATATCGTACCCAAGGGAACCAAAAGTACTAGTAATAACTATCTTTTTATTATTTAGCCTAGGAATAAAAAGGTTTGTTTATTAAACTGATTATCTAAACTAATTAACTAATTTAATTAAAGCGAAGAGAAAATTTGGAAAAAGACTTGAAGAGAAGCAATTGATAAAGACGACACCCAAGGAAGAATCCACTTAGATTTCACTTGTTATCTGACTCAAAACCAGATGATTTATTCATTTGACTTGATCCGTGAGACTCCCTAACCTACATTATTATCTCTTTCGAGACTAATAACGCCTAACCCTCAGTTGAATTAATTGAAATCTCTTCCTAATTAAAACCCCTAGGGAAGCAGTAAATCGATCTATGGACTCCCATATTAGGTTTCACCTTAATCCAGCAAAATCTCGTAACCTTATCTCTAGGCGTTTGATCAACTCCGCTTAATTATGCCAAATTTACTCTTAGGCAGGGTCTATTCCTCCTCTACATAAGCACATTAAATCATGAGTCAATACCCGAAATATTAACTCAAGCATTAGAAACACATAATTAAGAACAAATAAAGTATTTATCATATGGTTCAGATAATAATAACAAGATCCATCATAGGTTTCATCCCCCTTTGGTATCTAAGGGGTTTAGTTCATAATGAAATAAGAGTACATCTCAAAAGTATGAAAATAACAAAACATAAAGAAAACTCTAAAACCCCTGAAGGAATTCTGAGAGAGATCTTCAGTCTTGGAGTAACTCCGACTTTTTGGGATGACTCGTCTGGCTTTCTTCAAGCAATTCCTGATGTATGGTTCTATGTTCCAGAAAAGTTCTGGAAGATCCTGCCAAAAGCCCCCCTCATAGGTCATACTTAGGGTGTTTATATAGGCTTTGGATTGGCTTTCTTCTTCCCTAAGTATCCTTTTTCCATGTAAAATACAACTCTTTGAAAAAGGGACACAACCGTGTGATGTGTTTGCCAGGCCGTGTTCGTTCCATTAAATTTCACACGGTCGTGTGGGTCAATGGCCAGGCCGTGTGAATCATGAAATCCTTGGACAACACCCTTGACAGACACGGGCGTGTGAGCAGCCTGTGTGGCAAGGCTTAGGCCGTGTGATCTTCTTGATTTGGTCCTTTTTGTCTCTTTTACACTCTTTTTTGGCTCCTTTTGACTCTTGGTGCTTTCCTGAGTACAAAACATGAAATAACCGGATTAAGAGCACCAAAATCCAAAAATCTAATAGTAAACATCCATAAATATGCTAAGTATTTAGGGTAACAATATGTATAATTTGGCATTTATCATCTATCACACTATCTATCGGCTCCTTCGCTACTTATGGATATTTAATTTTGGTTATAATGGCATGTGTAGGTGTTTTGGCTAATGTTGGTTATATGTTTTGGTTGTTGGAATAGCCATTTAGTTTGGTTTATGATTTAGCATTTTGATGTTGATATGAGCTTAGTTTATGGTATGTAAAGATTAACCTTATTATGGTCGATGTTGGCTTAATATGTTTGAATTGTGATAGAAGAATATGCATATTGTATAAGTCTTGTAATTTATTGTGGTTTGGTATCTTGCTATGAAATGTATATATATGTCTATTGATGTTAGTGAATGAATCGCATATTTTGTACCATTTGATAGGCTATGGTAAGTTAATTCAATGGTTTGAATTGATGCAAGTTTAGTTGAAAGTTAGCTAGTCATTTTTTCCAAATTGAACACATGGTTGAACATGTTTATATATTGTCATTTGAGGTGCCTAAGGGCACATTGGTTGTATGATGTTATATCATATGTATATGACTTGTTTACGCTTGATTTTGATGCCTTATTAAGGCTTGTGGATATGTGCATTTTGGTTATAGATACATGCTAATTTGGGTGAGAAAAATGGCTTGTAAAATGGCATATTTTTGTCCACATGGGCAGAGACATGGGCGCGAATCTTAGCCGTGTGTGATACACAGCAAAGTGACATGGTCGTGTGTCCCCTGTAAATTTCAAAGGGTTGCAAGTTAGGCTGTTACACAGCCTAGCACACGACCTGGCACACGGGCATGTGGGTTATTTTAAAGGGTACACAGCCTGGCACACGGGCGTGTGGGTTATTTCGAAGGGTACACAGCCTGGCACACGGACGTGTGGCTTGGTCATGTGACCCAAGTCATTGAGCTACATAGGCATAGAAATAGGCTTGGACAGGACCATGTGTCCCTACTTCAAATGCCCACATGTCTTGAGACACGGGCATTCTCTTGGCCGTGTGAGTCACACGGCCTGACCACACGGCCGTTGGACCCTTACAGTGTTAAAAAGTTTCATGATTTTCTGAAAAATTCTTTGAGTTTCTAATTCAGTCTCGACTTGTTTCTAACATGTAATTAGGGCCTCGAGGGCTCATTTAAGGATAATATGTATGTTTTGAATTGGTTTTAATATGTTTATTGATATGATTTGGAAAGTTTGAAATTCATATATATTTGTTTTAAAAACTTTAGTAATGCTCTATCACCCTATTCCGATGATGAATACAGGCTAAGGGTGTTATAGTGAAGGAGCTCACAGATAGGCCATACCGATTTTGGGTTATTTCTCACCTTGATGGCTTCCTTAGGTTGTTAAGCCTAGGGTTTAAGTTCTTCCTTTCCCAAACAGCTGATTTGTTGAGTAACCTTACAAAATAGTTAATAGATCATACCTCCACTTGCTAATCCCTAATAGAGGGGTTAGTTCCTCATAGTTTTCGTAAAGAATATAGATTCAACATAAAACATTAACATGATAATTGAATTTAAAGTATAAAGTTTAAGAAAAAGCCTTATTTGTATTACAAAGAAGCATAAATCCTCAAAGTTTAATTGTATCCAATCAGATCTCCGAAGATAAAAAAACGAACAAACTGAAAAGAAATATAAAACCTAAGAAAAGATAAAAAGTAAAATGAAATTAAAAGAAAGATTCTAAGCTAAGTAATCCGTGTCCATAACATGTGACAAATGAGCCCATTTATAGATTGGAGGTGACCATCATCCTTAACCCTAGGTTAGCTGACGTTCTCGAGCTTTAAGTTTGATTATGAGGACCAAAATGCCCCCTGCATTGTATTAATTCCCATCCAGAGTTGATGTCGCGACACATCAGGACTTGTGTCGCGACATAGAAATTAATATACTCTAATTTATGATGTCTTCAGGGGTATGTCGTAACACCCTTAGGTTGTGTCACGACATCGAAGTTAGTCTTGGAAGTCCTCCATACTACTCCTTATGTTACGACATTAAATCTTTCATGTTGATACATAACGACCAGTATCGGTTTAGCATGACTTCTAATGGTCTCCTATACACTCACACAGTTCATTACCTCACCCTTAGGCCTCATTCGGCCGCTAAGGTCAATAAAAGACTCCATTTGCACATTTTATTGAATTTAATTGAACTTTTTAAAACATAATTAAAACCTAATGATAATACTTGTTTTCAAGCTCTTAAAGTATGAAAACTAGTTTAATCTACTCCATCGAATTATGATAGATAACGAAAATGATTAGTTTAGAATATTCACCCATCAAGTCTAACATGGATCATGAGCAAGTCGATTTTATGGGTAATAAATCTAGACCTCAAAATAACCCCTATAGCAATAGTTATAATCTAGGATGGATGAATCATCCAAATTTTTCTTGGGGTGGTCAAGGAAATCAAAGGTCACAATCCCCTCTGGGTTTTCAACAACCTTATGATTAATAAAAGAAATAGAACCCTAAGGAGATGTTAGCTAAATTTATTTTAGTGTCCAACACTCGATTTAAAAACATTGAAACAATTCTGAAAAATTAGCAAGCATCAATTTAGGAATTTGAAAATCAGATTGGACAGCTTGTTAAATTGGCTTCGGAGAGACAACAAGGTAGCTTACCTAGTAACACTTAACCCAACCTAAAATAGCATGCAAAAGTAATTACGTTGAGGGGTGGGAAAGTGTTGTCTAAATCGGACAAGAAGCTGAAATAAGAAACTTATTAGAAATATGATCGGGTGGTAGAAACTGAAAAACTTCAAACACCAGTGCTTAAAGAATACAAACCACCAATTCCATATCCGGCAAAATTGAAGAAAGACCGCATGGATGAGCAATTTGGTAAATTGCTTGAACTTTTCAAACAAATACATATTACCTTACCTTTTGTTGAAGCTCTTTTGCAAATGCCCAAATATGCAAATTTTTTATAGGAGCTACTAAAAAATATAAGGAAGTTAGAAGTGCTATCCACTGTGGAACTAAATGAAGAGTGCTCAGCCATTCTCCAAAACAAACTACTCATTAAGCTGAAAGATCCAAGAAGTTTTACTATCCTTTGTTTTATTGGTAGTTTAAACATTGAAAAAGCATTAGCTGATTTAGGTGCTAGTATTAATTTAATGTCTTATAAAATGTTCAAGAAACTTGGTCTTGGGAAACCAAGACCCATTAGGATGAGTATTCAATTAGCTAACACATCTGTTAAATCTCCTAGGGGCATTATTGAAGATGTACTTGTCAAAGTAGATAAATTCATATTCTATGTTGATTTTGTTATACTTGACATGGATGAGGATATTGGGGTGCCTTTAATTTTAGGTTGACCCTTTTTAGCCATTGCAAGAGCTATTATTGATGTGGGTAATGGTAATCTTGTGCTTAGGGTAGGTGATGATGAGATCGTTTTTCAAATATATGATACCATGTAACTTTCTAGTGAGCAAGATGATTCCTATTATTTTATTGATTCTATTGATCATGCTATTCAAGATTAACTGTAGGAAATTGTTCATAAGGTTACATTGGAATTTTATATTATTTACTGTGAGGAGGTTGACGAAGATAATTTTGTGATAAGTTAAATGAAAACTGATTTGGATGCTAATGAATCTCTACTGAGATAGAAAGATTTTAAGGCCATTGAGGTAAGTAAAGAACTAAAGTTGAAACCCTCTATTAAAGAACCTCCCAAATTGGAGTTAAAGCAATTACCGAATCATTTGGAGTATCCATTCCTTGGAAATAATTCTACACTGTAGTGATTATTGCTTCAGACTTAAAGTCGAATGAGAAGGATGAGTTGTTACAAGTGCTGAAGGAACATAAAAGAGCTATAGCCTGGAAAATTTCTGATATTAGAGGGATCATTCCTTCTTTTTGCACCCACAAGATCTTAATGGAAAACAAGCATAAGCTATGTGTGCAAGCTCAAAGGAGGTTAAAACCTAACATAAACGAAGTTGTCAAGGATGAGGTAATTAAACTTCTAGATGCTGGAGTTATTTATCCTATATCTGATAGTACTTGGGTGAGTCTTGTGCAAGTTGTTCCTAAGAAGGGAGGCATGAGTTTTGTGGCTAATGAGAAAAATAAGCTGATTCCAACAAGAAAAGTCCAAAGATAGAGAGTTTGTATTAACTATAGAAAGATGAAGGATGCTACAAGGAAAGACCATTTTCCTCTGCCGTTCATGGATCAAATGTTGGAGAGGTTATCTAGTCAAATGTACTACTACTTTCTGGATGTACTTTCTGGTCTTTCAAATCCCGATAGGTCTCAAGGCTCAAGAAAAAATGACATTTACATGTCCATATGGCACATTTGCTTATCGAAGAATGCCTTTTGGATTGTGTAATGCCCCTGCTACTTTTTAACGTTCTATGTTAGCCATCTTTGATGAACTCATAGAAGACATTATGAAGGTATTTATGGACGACTTCTCCATATTCGGTAATTCTTTCCATCTTTGCCTTAAAATTTTAAAACGAGTTTTAATGAGTTGTGAGGAAACGAATCTTGTTCTTAATTGGGAAAAATGTCACTTCATGATTAGAAAAGGGATTGTTTTGGGTCACAAAATTTATAGTAAAAGGATTGAGGTTGATAGAGAAAAAATTGAAACCATTGAAAAACTACCCCCACTAATTCAGTTGAGGCTACCAAAAGTTTCTTAGGACATGTTGGGTTCTATAGGTGATTTATTAAAGATTTTTCTAAAATAGCAAAGTCTTTAACTAATTTGCTAGAAAAAAGATGACATTTAATTTTAGTCAAGAATGTTTAAAGGCGTTTAATGTTCATAATGAAAAATTAATCAATACCCCAATTATGGTTGCACCTGATTGGAATTTATCCTTTGAACTAATGTGTGATGCGAGTTATTTTGTAGTATGTGCAGTCTTCTGACAGCGAAGAGAGAAGCACGTCTAGCCAATCAATTATTCTAGCAAGACTGTAACAGACACACAAGAGAATTACAGTACTACAAAAAAAGAATTGCTAGCTGTGGTTTTTGCATTTGATAATATAGACCTTATTTAGTATTGTCTAAAGTTATTGTGTACACTGACCACTTTGCTCTTCGCTACCTTTTTACTAAATAGGATGCAAAACCTTGACTTATAAGGTGGATTTCATTGCTATAGGAATTTAATTTGGAGATTAGAGACAAGAAAGGAGTTAAAAATCTTATAGCAGACCACCTCTCAAGGCTCAAAAGTTCACATCTTAAGAAACTTAATAAAGATGCGATAAATGACTCGTTTCCTAAAGAACGACTCTTAGCGGTAACTGATTTTAAAGACCCATGGTTTCTAGATATTGTAAATTACTTGGTTACTAACGTTTTACCAAAAGGTTTAATGATACCATAAGGGAATAAAATTTTGGAGCATTGTCATTCGGGACCATCGATAGGACACTACAGTAGGATTAGAACAACACATAAAGTCCTCAAATTAGGTTTTTTTTTAGCCCCCCACTGTTTAAAGATACTAATAGGTATGTTTCTTCTTGTGATAGATGCCAAAGGACATGTAATATTTCGAAACATGATGAAATGAATCAAGCATACATGCTTTATTGTGAAATTTTTAACATTTAGGGTATTGATTTTATGGGAACGTTTCCTAGTTATTATGGTAATAATACATATAGGTAACGGTAGATTATGCGTTGAAATGAGTTGAAGATCAAGCTTTACCAACTAATGATGCTAAGGTGGTAGTCAGATTTCTTAAGAAACTTTTTCCTCGATTTGGAACACCTAAAAAAATCATTAGCAATAGGGGTATACATTTTTGTAATGGCCATTTTGATGCGATCATTAAAAGTAGGTTGTACATCATAAAACAACTACCCCATATCACCCTCAAACTAGTGGTCAAGTTGAAGTGTCAAATCGAGACTTGAAACGCATCCTTGAAAAGACCATAGAGACAAATAGGAAAGACTGAGCATTAAAATTAGATAATGCTTTATGGGTTTATAAGACTGCGTATAAAACACCCATATGAACGTCTCCCTACAGACTTGTTTATGGGAAGGGTTGTCAATTACCACTAAAACTTGAACATAAAGCATTTTAGGCAATAAAATTTTTTGAATTACGATTCTAAACTTGCAAGTGAAAAGAGAATGTTGCAATTAAATGAGTTAGATGAATGGTGAGCAAATGCTTACAAGAGCTTGAGATTGTACAAAGAATCAATAAAGCGACTCCACGATGCTCGTTTAAAGCAACCAAACAATTCAAAGTTGGAGATCGAGTGCTTTTATATAATTCAAGTCTCAAATTGTTTCTTGGAAAGCTAAAATTGAGATGGTCAAACCCATTTGTGGTAAAAATTATTTTTCCATATGGTATAATAGAGGTAACTAATCTGTTGTAATTCGATATAGTAGATTAAACTAGTTTTCACAATTTGGGAGCTTGAAAATATGCATTTTAGTGAAGTTTTAATTATTTTTAATAAAGTTTAGTAAATTCAATAAAATGTTCAATTTGAGTCTTTTATTGACCTCAGGGGCCGAATAAGGCCTAAGGGTGAGCTAATGGACTTTGTGAGTGTACATGAGACCATTAGAAGGCATGCTAAACTGATATTGGTTGCTATGTCACAACATAGAGGATTCAATGTGTAACATCCCTAACCCGTATCCATCACCGAAGTAGAGTTACAAGGTATTACTGATTAATTCACAACATATAACATACATTTATCGAACATAAAGCATTCATTCTCATAAATCATTCAACACAATCACATTATCCCTTATAAGGGCCTACGAGGCCTTAAACATGCTTTAGAAGTGGTTCAGGACTAAACCGATAACATATGAAAATTTTGGAAACTTAGAAAAAATTTAACCATACAGGGGTCATACACCCGTGTGAACAGGCCGTGTGCCTCACACAGTTCCAGACACGCCCGTGTCTCAAGTCGTGTGGAAACAAGGTATACATACTGACTTGGGTCACACGGCCAACCACACGCCTGCGTGTCTTGCCCGTGTGCCCTTCAAAGTGGCCACACACGCCCGTGTGCCAGGCTGTGTGCTAGGCTGTGTGCCAATTATGGGGTATATTGACTTGTACCACACGACTAGTCACACGCCCATGTGTGAGACCATGTGGAGCATACTGACTTCAATTTGATTTCATCACCAGGGGACACATGGCCGTGTAATATGACTGTGTGTCACACACGGCTGAGACACACACCCGTGTCACTGCCTATGTGGACAAAAATAGGCCATTTGCAAGGCCAATTTGCCACCCTTATTCATGCTCACCTAAACAACCAAAATGGTACCATTTCATCATACGATTAGGCAGCCAAAATCATCAATCAAATGCACAATTCATGCCATTATGATTTCATCTATTCCAAATCTCAAATCACTACCATTTACTTAGCCAAATACATGCCAAAACAATATCAATCTATATAGTTCATTTACCATAATTCACACTCACATAACTTCCTTATAATTAACCACATAACATATAAAATCATACCTCATCAAGTCATTTCTTAAACATTTTATACTCTACAAATTAATTAACCATTTGAGCAACTATAAAACCATAACCACATTCATACCAAACATACCAAAAATAAGCCATCACTCATGGCTATATATACAAACCAAAACATATACAATTTACAAGCCAAATCTCATGGCTATAATCACAACCAAAATACCACATCTAGCCTATACATACCATATGCCAAAAAAATGTATAATCCAAAAGTACCAACTTAAATGTTTGATTGTGTGATGATGTTCCCGACGACTTCCAGATTCGAGCTAGCCTTGATTCACTATAAAACATAGAAAAATAACACAAAGTAAGCTTCATAGCTTAGTAAGCTCGTATGATATAAACTTAACTAATCAAAAATACAACATTCAGCAATCTAAACATATTATCATGTACTTTATGATTACTAACAAACCTTTCAACTACTTGTTCATAAGCTTATATACAAACTTTGTAACTTCTTCGATTTTAAGCTCATAATATACATGTACATACCTATACCGATCTATAACAAGTTCATACATACACGAAATGTCGTTGAATACTCAATGTCTTGCACACTAAGTGCCATACTCAATAACTTGCACACTAAGTGCCACCCTTGGTATCTCGCACACCAAGTGCCGTACATAGCCGTGGCTATCTCAAATCGCACACTAAGTGCCATATATAGCCGAAGCTATCTCAAATCGCACACTAAGTGCCACAAATAGTCAATTTTTCATTGAACATATCTGTAGTCCTATATATACAATTGATGCAATATCAAAGCACTAAAAGCATAATTATTACAATGCTTAATACATACAAACTTACCTCGGATGTGTAAATGATGATATAAGTCGTTTAGTCGACAACCTTCGTTTTTCCCTTATCCTAATCTGAATTCCTCCTTTCTTGATCTAAATATATTCAAAATTAACTTATTTAATCATCCATTCATTCAATTTAGTCCAAAACACACTTTAAAACACATTTACACTTTTACCCCACATTTTTCACATTTTTTACAATTTAGTCCTTATTTCATAAAAATCACAAATTAATGAAATTCCACATAAACCCATGCTAGCTGAATTACCATTATGTCCCTAAAAGCCCATAATTTTCATTTATTTCACATTTTAACCACTCTTTTTTTACATTTCTCAATTTAATCCCTAATTTACATTTTCACTAAAAACCACTTAACAAAACTTGCTTAACTATCAACAACCATTCATAATCTATCAAGAAACTTCAAAATACACATGTATTCAACAATGGAATCATTCAAAATCTTTAAATTTTTTGCAAATTAGTCCCTGGGCAAGCTAGACCTAGCTCAACGATCTCAAAAACGTAAAAATCATTAAAAACGGGACAAAACACATACCTAATTGCTTGAAT
Source organism: Gossypium anomalum (assembly GCA_025698475.1). NCBI lineage: Eukaryota > Viridiplantae > Streptophyta > Magnoliopsida > Malvales > Malvaceae > Gossypium > Gossypium anomalum. The sequence goes on from CM046961.1 coordinate 89,706,199, forward strand.
TTTGCCTAGATGAATGAAGAACCCTACTTCTTCTTGTTATTCTTTTAATTTCGGCTAAAAAGATGATAATGAATGACAAATTTGATTTTGTTTTTTAATTAAAACATTATTTATCTTTTTACTAATTTGCCATTAAAAATAATTCATATTTACACAAATGCCAAACCAAATATCATCCAGTAACTCAAAATTGGACTATTTACCTCATAAGGACTTAAAATTTAAGGTTCTATAGCTATTTAACACCTTTAGCTAATAGAATGACACTTTTGCATTTTATGCTATTTAGTCCTTTTTCTCAAATTGAGCAATTAAATGATAAAATTAGCTCACGAAATTTTCACACATATCAAATAACATGCTTTAAATACCAAAAATAATATTAAAATAATTTTTGATATCAAATTTATGGTTCCAAAATCGTTGTTCTGATTTAGCTAGAATCAGATTGTTACAACTCCCCCCCTTAGGGATTTTCGTCCCTGAAAATCTTACCAGTGAATAGGTTCTGGTATTGTTTTCTCATAGCATCCTCGAGTTCACATGTAGCTTCTTCAACCCCATGTCAATGCCATAATACTTTCACGAGCTAAAATTTGAATCGGTTCTGTAGACACTCAATTTTGCCCGGGCCCAGAAATAAGTCCAAAAACAAAAATAATAAACCCAAAAAAAAAACGAAGTCCAAGTTCAGTCCAGAATTACAAATATAATTTGGTCCGATCAGAATGGCCCATTACTTGAAAAGATTTAAGGTCCATCTACAAGCTTGACTCATATGGAAATATAATCTTTCAGGATATGCAATCTTAGATATGATATGCAATCTTAGATATGATACAATCTTAGATATGATATGCAATCTTAGATATGATATGCAATCTTGAAGATATGATCTTGTAATCTTGGAGATTTAATTTGTAGATATCCTTTAATCTTAACCGTTGATGTAATTGATCTCATACATCATTGGATTTGGGAGGCTCAACTATAAATAGAGGCCTCTCCCTTCATTGTAAAACACTTGAGTTTTGGGAAGCAATAAGAATTCTTGAGAGCATTCACTCAAATTTCTCTCCCTCTTGCGTTCTTACTCTCTATGGTTTGTTCTTATTTTATTCTTTGTCTATCTTAGTTTTTCAACCTTTTTTTTATTTTAATTTCTTCATTTTTCAAATATGTATATTTATTCCTATCTTTTATACATTTGATTATGTATTTTATATATTATAATATTTAACCTTTTTATATAGTTTATTTTCAAATATATATTTTCTATGCATGTATATATATTATATTATCATTTCATGTATTTTGAACTATTGCATTATATTTTTATAATTTGTAAATGTTTTATTTATTCATTTTTTTTAGTGTATGTCATTTATCTTATTTGTGCATAGTTTCATTTTTTTATATGCTTTGTTTAATTATTTCTTTTATGTGCTATTGTTGTATAATTTTTGCATGTATTGTGTTTTTCTTTTAGTTTACTGATGTTTTTATTTGTTTATTATCTTATATTTACCCTAGTATGATTTTTTTTCATTAAACGTATGTTCATGTTATTTAGTTTTGTCTTAATCATATTATTTATGTTTGTATGGAAATGTTAGAATATTTTGTACATCTATGCTTCATGATGCATTAATATGTCATCCTAAAACGTCATTTAAAATAATATTCCAAGGTTTTTTTAAAAAAAAAAATAAAAGGCAATGCTTGATGTTTGGAAACTTCGAGAAAGGTAGTGCCCTAACTTACTGGGTTGCGACTTTTCTCGTTGAATTCGAATAGTCAAGCACCCTTCTAAGTGATTTTGAGTTTTCAAAACTTAAACAATTATTTCGAGATTTCAAAACATAGTGTCCTAACTTATTGGATATGGCATTTTGTTGTTTCGAGATAGAAATTTTCGAAAGACGAGCTTAGTTTCGAAGGTTTTAAAATGTTGCGTCCTAACTTACTGGATGTGATGTTTTGACTCGTTTGAAATAAGTGAGCCTTAATTTTCAAAATTGAGAAATTCTAATTAAAAGAGGTTTGCATCTTAAAACTTTCAAATTTCCGACATTAAAGACACTTGATAATCAATTAGGTACCAATTTTTGGGCGTTAGGAGGGTGCTAATCCTTCCTCGTACGTAACCGAGTCCCGAATCCATTTTCTCGACTTTTGTAGACCAAAATTAATGTTTTAAAACAAAACATTTTATAAGGTGATCCAATCACACCTAAAAATACTGGTGGCGACTCCCGTTTTATTTTTCTTAAAGTCGATTCCCATTTTCTAGAACTCGATTTAAAAATAGTTTCGACAGGTTCTTCACTATATGATAAATCTGACTGTATTTTAACTTCAGTTGGAGAAATAACGTGCGTAGGGTTTGATTGATATCTTCGTAGCACGATACGTGAAACACATTATGTATCTTTTCTAACTTAGAGGGTAAGGATAGTCGATATGCCACTGGCCAAACTCGCTCAGTAATCTCATACGGTTCGATGAATCGCAGACTCAATTTGTAACAGTCCGGTTTAACTAAATTGAAACAGTGGTTTTGAAACCTCAAATCTGAGTAAAAAAATTATTTTAATATTATTTTTGGTGTTTACAACATGTGATTATATATGTGTGAAAGTTTCGTGAAATAATTTTATCGTTCGGATGCTTAATTTGAGAAAAGGACTAAATCGTGTAAAATGAAAAGTTTGCATTCTATTTGATAAAGGTGTCTAATTGCTATGGTTGATTAAATGTGAGGTCATTATGATGTTATTATGCCATTGATAAGGTTAATGGACATTAATGGCCTTATAATTGATGTTTTAAATGTTTATAAACCAAGGTTAATTAGGTAATTTATGAATTTAGTATAATAAAACAAAACAAAAATTTAAAATGGTGTTCATATTTCTTTCTACAATCGAAAATAAAAAGAAAAAGAAGCCATTTTAGGGCTTTGATAGTCGGCTAGCATATTCTTTGATTAAGGTATGTCTTTTGCTCGGTTTTTGATGATTTCTACGTTTTTGTGATCATTGCTTTGAGTACTAGCTAGCCCGTGCCTTAATTTTCAAATTTGTTGATGATTTTATGAAGTGCCATTGTTGAATCTATGTGCTTTGTGATGGTTGATGATGAAAAATGGAAGATAAATGAAAGATTAATATGTTTTATTAAGTGATTTTTAGATAAAATACAAATTAGTGATTAATTTATGAAAAGATGAAAATGTGGGGTTAAAGTGTGAATAAATGAAAGATATGGGCTACTAAGGGCATAAGGGTAATTCGGCCAAACGTGGGTCTTATTGAATTTTGTGAATTTTGTGTATTTATGAAATAGGACTAAATTAAATAAATGTGGAACTTTAGGGGTAAAGTGTAAAAATGCCCAAATATGTGTTTGTGGATTAAATTAAATGAATCAATGAATAAATGAGTTAATTTTGAATGCATATAGATCAAGAACAAAAGAAATCGGATTTAGATCGGGGGAAATCGAAAGTTGTCAAGTAGTCGATCCGATCCGTTCATTGTATATACGAGGTAAGTTCATATGCAAATAAATGTCTTTAAATTGAATTATACATTTTTAATTGTCATTGAATTGTTATGAATGCTGAATTAGCAAATACAAGTAAGAATCAACAGAGTTATGACATCTGAAAGTCCCATACGAACCTTAGGAATAGTATAGGATACGAATGTCATGACATTAGGATTACCGAGATGTGATTACATGTAAGACCATGTTTGGGACATTGGCATTGTATTGTAATTATGTGTAAGACCATGTCTAGGACATGGGTATCATTATATGATTTCGTGTAAGACCCTATATGGGACAGTGGCATCGATATGTGATAACATGTAAGACCATATCTAGGATATGACATTGTATGAGCTTTATGTGATTTTCGAGTATCCTTAACGATTCTGAACGGTTTCAACAGGCAAAGTCAAGTCAAGAAAGAATGTGTGAATGAGTTAAGTGACTCAGGTACGTACGAGATTCATACAAGTATTGAAATGGGAAGTATTTGATGAATTCAATTATGATATTGAATATGTGTACAATGAGAGAGGTTTGTGAAGTTGAATGTGTTTAGCTATGCTTAGCATATTTGAATTGATATGCAAATATTCATATAATGACTTTATTTGTATATGGCTTACTACTTTTAAAGCTTACTTTGTGTGTTTTTTCCCTATTTTATAGATTATCGAAGCTAGCTCGGACTCGGGGATCGTCGGGAAATGTCATCACACTATCGATCAACTTGTTGGTATTTTTGGATGCTTGGTAAATATGGTATATGGCATGTATATGCTAGTGAGTTGATGATATGTTTTAAGATATGATTTAGCCATGGGATTTGGCTTGCTTTTGATGCAGATGTTAGTGTGCATTTAGCCATTTAAGTTGGCTTAATTTATGGGTTTGGTAAGTATTATATGATAAATTTATGACCTTGAGTTTTGGCATGTTTTGTATGGTTGTTGTGATGGATATAAGTTTGCTCAATTAGCTAATTGTCAATTGGTGTATTATTGTTTGGAAAACGGCATGTTGTGGATTGGCTTGTTGATGATGAAATGATATGTTTTAAAGTATGAAATAGATGAAAAGATGGTAAGATTATGCATGTGGAAGTTAGGTGAAAAATGTTGATTATGACACATCAATGTGATATGTTTTGGTTATGAATTGAGTAGTGAAATGGTTGATGATAAAATAGCATGAATTGTATAAAAATTGGTATGTCTTGGGCTGCCTATGAATGTATTGCAATGGTATCATTTTGGTTGCTAGGGGTGCATGAGAAAAGGGTGGCAAATTGACTTTGCAAATAGCCTATTTTTGTCCACATAGGCAGAGACATGGGCATGTGTCTCAGCCGTGTGCGACACACGGTCATACTACACGGCCGTGTGTCCTTTAGGGTAGCCCTTTGAATTAAGGTAGTATACCCTACAGGTTTGACACGGCCTAGACACACCGGCATGTCTACTAGCCGTATGTGACACACGGGCTGGCACATGGGCATGTGGACGGTTGTGTGACCCAAGACAGTAACCTTTCTAGTTTTCCCACGGCCATGGCACACGGGCGTGTCTTCGACCATGTGATGCAAGTCAGTATGTATGCCTTGTTTTCACACGGCCTGTGACACGGGCACGTCTAGTGGCCGTGTGAGGCATATGGCCTGTTCACACGGGCGTGTGACCCTTAAATGCATGAAAATTTTTGAAGTTTCCCAAAGTTCTCAAATGTTATCGGTTTAGTCCCGAACCTCTTCTAAGCATGTTTTAAGGTCTCGTAGAGCCTTATAAGGGACATTGTGATTATATATGTTTGATTTTTATGTGAAAATGAATGATTTATGTTGTGATTTATCGGTAATACCTCGTAACCCTATTCCAGCAAAGGATACGGGTTAGGGGTGTTACACAATTTCCCTTTCCTACCAAACCGTAATATCTTTTTCCACGGTGACACTTTCAAAAACACTTTATCCCCGATCTAAAACTCAATATCTTTTAGTTTCAAGTCTGCGTACGATTTCTGTCGGTCCGAAGCTGCTTTCAAACTATCGCAAATTACTTTCACTTTTTCTTCAGTCTCTCTGATTAGATCAACCCAGTGAATCTTATTTTCGCTGAGCTCACTCCAATGCAACAGTGTTTGACATTTATGTCCGTATAGAGCTTCGTACGGTGCCATTTTTATACTCAATTGGAAGCTATTATTGTAAGCAAATTCAATCAGCGGTAGATGTTTCTCCCAGCTACCTTCAAACTCAAGAATGCAACAACACAACATGTCCTCGAGTATCTGAATAACTCGTTCTGATTGACCATCCGTTTGTGGGTGAAATGCAATGCTAAAATGTAGCTTCGTACCTAAATATTCTTGCAATTTCTTCCAAAATCGCAAGTAAATCTTAGGTCTTTATCCGAAACAATAGATAGGGGAACACCATGTAATCTCACAATTTCAGAAATATACAACTCATCTAATTTATCAAGCAAGAAATCTGTACATACTGGAATAAAATGAGCTGATTTTGTCAATCTGTCAACAACAACCCAGATCACATCTTTCTTTTTCGGAGATAAGGGCAAACCCGATACAAAATGCATTGTTACTCTATCCCACTTCCACTCAGGAATCATAATAAGCTGTAATAAACCTGACGGCACTTGATGCTCAGCTTTGACTTGCTGGCAAATCAAACATTTCGAAACAAATTTTGAGATATCTTGTTTCATGCTGTGCCACCAATAAAGTTGTTTCAAATCATTCCAGGATGTACTGATAAACAACTACTGTGTGCTTCATTTAGAAACTTCCGAATGAGTTCAAAATTTCTTGGTACACATATTCTATCATGAAACATCAAACAGTCATTAGGCCCTATTCGAAACTCTGAATCAAAAGTCAACTTACACTAAGCTTGTTTTACTTGCAATTCATTATCAAACTTTTGAGCCTCACAAATCTGTTGTAGAAATAACGGTCTCACTTTCAACTCGGCTACTATCAAAACATCGCCAAACAAATCTAATTGTGTGCTCAAAGCATGTAAAGTAAATAAGGACTTTCGACTCAAAGCAACAGCAACTACTTTCGCTTTTCCCAGATGATAGTCAATCACTAATTCATAGTCTTTTAGCAATTCTAACCATCTCCGCTATTGCAAATTCAAATCTTTCTGAGTCATCAGATATTTCAAGCTTTTGTGGTCGGTATAAATATGTCATTTCTCACCAAACAAGTAATGACACCAAATTTTAAATGCAAACACTATCGCGGCTAACTTTAGATCATGCGTCGAATAATTCTTTTTGTGCGGCTTCAACTATCTCAAGGGATAAGCTATAACTTTGCCTTCCTACATTAAAACACAACCCAGGCCATTTAATGATGCATCACTTAAAACTAAGAGTTCTTTACCCGACTCAGGATGAGCTAACACTGGTGCCTCTATCAATAATGCTTTCAACTGCTCAAACTCTGCTGACACTTTTCTGACCACTCAAATTTAACATATTTTTTGAAGCAATCTTGTCATCGAAGTTGAAATCATCAAGAAGCCTTTCACAAATCATCTATAATAGCTAGCTAGTACCAGAAAACTACGGACTTCAGATACATTTCTTGGAGGCTTCCAATCTATAATCGTAGAAATTTTACTCGAGTCAACTTAGATACCCGCAGCTGTAAATATATGTCCCAAAAAACCAACCTCTCATAGCCAAAACTCACATTTGTTGAACTTTGTAAACAATTGTGTCTCTCTCAAATTTTGTACCATGATTCTCAAATGCTCGACATGCTCAGATTCATCAGGAGAGTAAATCAAAATATCATCAATAAATACAACTACGAATTGGTCCAAGTACAGCCTAAAATTCTGGTTCATTAGGTCCATAAAAACAACAGGTGCATTTGTTAATTTGAAAGGCATAACAAGAAATTTGTAGTGTTCGTACCTCGTTCTAAATGCAGTCTTTAGCACATCTGAGTCTTTAACTCGTAACTGGTAATAACCCGATCTCAAATCAATTTTTGAAAACACTATTGCCCCTTTTAACTAATCAAACAAATCATCTATTCATGGCAATGGGTATTTATTCTTAATCATCACTTTGTTGAGCTGTCGATAGTCTATACACATTCTCATTGTGCCATCTTTCTTTTTCACAAATAACACTGGTGCACCCCAGGGAGAGAAACTCGGTCTAGCAAAACCTCTATTTGTCAACTCTTGCAACTAAGCTTTCAATTCTTTTAACTCTGTTAGAGCCATTCTGTACGGAGCTATCGAAATCGGTGTTGTTCCTGGTAATAATTCAATACCAAACTCAACCTCTTTGATAGGGGGTAAACCCGGTAACTCTTCAGAAAATACATCTGGATACTTGCACACAATTGGTACTAATTCAATCTTTGTTTCTGTCACTTTCGTATCAAGTACATAAGCAAGATAAGCTTCACACCCCTTTCTCACAAATCTTTAAGCTAACATAGACGAGATCACAACTAGAAAACTATTCAGATCATCATATTTGATTCTAATAGTCTCATTACTAACATTTCAGTTCGATAATATTTCGTCTACAATTCACAACTACATCATGCATAGTTAGCCAGTCCATACCCAGAACCACGTCAAACTCATCGAATGGTAGAAGCATCAAATCGGCCAGCAAACAGTAACCTCGAGTCATCAAAGGACAATTATTACAAATTTTATCAACTAAAACAAACTTGCCTAAGGGGTTCAACACTTTAATTACAAACTCTGTAGACTCGACATGTAAACTCTTTTTAATTACTAAATTTATACAGATATATGAATAGGTTGATCCAGGATCTATCAACGTAACTATATCAGTATCAAAAAGAGAAAAAAATACCAGTAATAACATCTGGCGATGATGCCTCCTCCCGTGCACGAATAGCATAAGCTCGAGCAGGTGCTCTTGCCTCAGATCTCACAATAGAATCTCTCATCACACCTCTACCACTGGATACATTTCCCATATTTCTTGGCGGTCTCCCTCTCGCTGTCGTATTACTCGATCTTGTATGCTGAGATTTATCTTTTTCATTTAACTCAAGACAATCTCGAATAAAATGATCTCACGAACCACAACTATAACAAGCTCCATTATTATTTTTCATCCAACAATCTCCAAAATGTTGTCTTCCACATTATTGACATTCGGGTTTAACATCGTTCAAGTTGCCAACACTCGATACCGATGTAGCTTGAGCTTTAGGGCTGGTATATTGCTTTCCATGATCTCTATTAGAATATCCCACTGAAGCTATCGATTGGTTAAAATAGTCTCTAGATTTCTTCGACGAGGACTGATAAGGTTTACTCATCGATCTCTTCCTTGTGTCTCTAGCCTCTAATTCATCTTTCTTCTTTTCTCAAACTAAAGTCTTCGGCTTTGCAAGCCCGTTCAACTACCACAACAATTTTTTTAAATCTAAAATCCCGACCAAAAGTTTAATATCTTCGTTCATCCCATCAACAAACCGCTTGCACATTATTTCTTCAGTAGACACATACTCACGAGCGTACTTGCTCAACTGTACAAATTCCCTCTCTTACTCGGTTACAGTCATGTGGCATTGTTTCAACTCTAAAAACTCTTTATGCTTTTAATCAATGAATCACTGACTTATATATTTCTTTTGGAAGTCCATTTGAAAGAATTCCCAGGTCACTCGTTCTTTTGGCACTATAGACACTAAGGTATTCCACCACTTATACGCGGTATCTCTCAAAAGGGATATAGCACACTTTAAACATCTAGCTGGCGTACAAGAAAGTTCATCAAATACTCAGATCGTATTTTCAAGCCAAAACTCGACTCTCTCAAGGTCATCATTAGCATTAGCTCTAAACTCTTTAGCTCCGTGTTTGCAGATCTTGTCAAGAGGAGGTTTATTCAATCTTAAAAGCTCGACTCATTGAGGAGCTACAAGTACGGGTTGGGGATTAGGAGGGGGTAGAGGTTGTTGAGCAGCCGGGTTCGTACGAATGTATTGGGTGAACTATTCATTCACCATTTGGTAGAAGGCTTCTATAGCTTCTCCTCCCTGGCTGCCGGTCACGATTCTAGAATCAGATGGCGCTGTCCCTTGCACAGGAGCAGGCCCATTACTCTCAACCTCATCGGCTATAGCTTGATTGGGAACCATTACTATTTGAAAACACAATTTAAAACGTCAAGAGTCATCACACTGTTTCAGTTTAAATATATGGCATGTATAGCGAGACTCACATACGCTATGTTAGTCCTAGAATCGCCGTAGCTCTGATACCAATAAATGTAACACTCCTAACACGTATCAGTCGCCACAGTAGGGTTACGAGGTATTACTGATCAATTCACATCATATAACATACATTTATCGAGCATAAAGCATTCATTCTCATAAATCATTCAACACAATCACATTGTCCCTTATAAGGGCCTACGAGACCTTGAACATGCTTCAAAAGTGGTTCGGGACTAAACCAATAAAATATGAAAATTTTGGAAACTTAGAAAAATTTTAACCATACAGGGGTCACATGCCTGTGTGAACAAGCAGTGTGCCTCACACGGCCCCAGACACGCCCATGTCTCAGGCAGTGCAGAAATAGGGCATACATGCTGACTTGGGTCATACGGCCAACCACACGCCCGTGTGTCTAGCCTGTGTGCCCTTCAAAGTGGCCACACACGCCTATGTGCCAGGCCGTGTGCTAGGCTATGTGCCAATTAGGGGGTATACTATCTTGTACTACATGGCCAGTCACACACCCATGTGTGAGACCGTGTGGAGCATGCTGACTTTAATTTGATTTCATCACCAGGGGACACATAGCCGTGTAATATGACCATGTGGAATAAAATAGGCCATTTGTAAGGCCAATTTTCCACTATTATTCATTCTCACCTAAACAACCAAAATGGTACCATTTCATTATACGATTAGGCAGCCAAAATCATCAACCAAATGCACAATTCATGCCATTATAATTTCATCTATTCCAAATCTCAAATCACTACCATTTACTTAGCGAAGTACATGTCAAAACAATATCAATCTATATAGTTCATTTACCATAATTCACACTCACAAAACTTCCTTATAATTAACCACATAACATCTAAAATCATACCTCATCAAGTCATTTCTTAAGCATTTTATACTTCACAAATCAATTAACCATTTGAGAAACTATAAAACCATAACCACATTCATACCAAACATACCAAAAATAAGCCATCACTCATGGCTATATATACAAACCAAAACATATACAATTTACAAGCCAAATCTCATGGCTATAATCACAACCAAAATACCACATCTAGCCTATACATGACATATGCCAAAAAAATGTATAATCCAAAAGTACCAATTGAAATGTTTGATAATGTGATGATGTTCTTGACAACTCCCAGATTTGAGCTAGCCTTGATTCACTATAAAACATAGAAAAATAACACAAAGTAAGCTTTATAGCTTAGTAAGCTCGTATGATATAAACTTAACTAATCACAAATACAACATTCATCAATCTAAACATATTATCATGTACTTTATGATTACTAACAAACCTTTCAACTGCTTATTCATAAGCTTATATACAAACTTTGTAACTTCTTCGATTTTAAGCTCATAATATATATGTACATACCTGTACCAATCCATAACAAGTTCATACATACACGGAATGTCATTGAATACTTAATGTCTCGCACACTAAATGCCATACTTAATAACTCACACACTAAGTGCCACCCTCGATATCTTACACACTAAGTGCCGTACATAGCCGAAGCTATCTCAAATCACACACTAAGTGCCATATATAGCCAAAGCTATCTCAAATCACCTACTAAGTGCCACAAATAGCCGATTTGTCGTCGAACATATTTGTAGTCTAGTATATACAATTGATGCAATATCAAAGCACTAAAAGCATAATAATTACAATGCTTAATACATACGAACTTACCTCGGATGTGTAAACGACGATATAAGTCGTTTAGTCGATAACTTTCGCTTTTCCCTATTCTTAATCCGAATTCCTCTTTTCTTAATCTAAATATATTCAAAACTAAATTATCTAACCATCTATTCATTCAATTTAGTCCGAAACACACTTTGAAACGCATTTACACTTTTACCCCATATTTTTTACAATTTAGTCCTTATTTCATAAAAATCACAAATTAATGAAATTCCACATAAATCCATGCTAGCTGAATTACCATAGTGTCCCTAGAAGCCCATTATTTTTATTTATTTCACATTTTAACCGCTCATTTTTTACATTTCTCAATTTAATTCCTAATTTACATTTTCTCTAAAAATCACTTAACAAAACTTGCTTAACTATCAACAACCATTCATAATCTATCAAGAAACTTCAAAATACACATGTATTCAATAATGGAATCATTCAAAATCTTTAAAAGTTTTGAAAATTAGTCCTTAGGCTAGTTAGACCTAGCTGCAACGATCTCAAAAATGTAAAAATCATTAAGAACGGGACAAAACACATACCTAATTGCTTGAATTTTGCCTAGCCGAATGAATAACCTTAGTTCTTCTTGTTCTTCTTTTAATTTTAGCTAAAAAGATGACAATGAATCACAAATTTGATTTTGTTTTATTAATTAAAACATTATTTGTCTTTTTACTAATTTGCCATTAAAAATAATTCATATTTACACAAATGCCAAACCAAATATCATCCACTAACTCAAAGTTAACTATTTACCTCATAAGGACATAAAATTTAAGGTTCTATAGCTATTTAACACCTTTAGCTAATAGAACGACACTTTTGCATTTTACGCGATTTAGTCCTTTTTCTCAAATTGAGCAATTAAACGATAAAATTAGCTCAAGAAATTTTCACACATATCAAATAACATGCTATAAATACCAAAAATAATATTAAAATAATTTTTTGACATTGGATTTGTGGTTTCAAAACCATTGTTCTGATTTAGCTAAAACCGGACTATTACACAATGCTGCAACAAAGAGAGTAGAATAGAGGAATTTTGAGACTGCCTTTGATGCCGCAAAATAGCCTAAGGGTGTCGCGACATACCTCTGAAGACATCCTAAAGAAGAGTGGACTGACTTCTATGTCACGACACAAGTCCTGATGTGCGGCGACATCGACTCTAGATGGGAATTAATATGAGCCAGGGGGCGTTTTGGCCCGTACAATCCAATTTAAAGATTGGGAACATTAGCTAACCTAGGGTTAAGGACAATGACTACATCAAGTCTATAAATAGGCTCATTTGGCACATGTTATGGACACCAATTACTTAACTTAGAATCTTTCTTTTTAATTCTAGTTTTGTTTTTTTCTCTTTTCTTAGGTTTTAAATTTATTTCAGTTTGTTCTTTGTTTTATCTCAAGAAATCTGATTTGTGGATGAAAACCTAAAATTGGTATGGCCTATCTGTGAACACCTTAACCCCAAGCTGGTTTGGACTTTGAGGTCAAAAGATAAGTAGTCTTTGCTGACTCATTATTCTAGTGGATGTATTAAAAGATCCTACTACGGTATCGGCTAATTGATTAACAATGAGCTAGAAGTGATAGTTGATCAAGATTATCGAAGTGAGCTAATCACCCATAACCAGATCTGATCAATTTTACTTTTCAATTTCCCAATATTATTTAATTTTCTTATTTTTATTATTTTTATAAACCCCCCCAAAACTCCCTATTATTTATATTTTCGTAATATAACCTATTTTAAGTATTAATTAGATCTTTTGGTGTTTAGGTTGAAATTGATCTAGTACTAGTCTCCTTTGGGTACGATCCTCAAAGTACTCACCTACTATGTTGTAACTATATTACAACCTGACCTATATACTTGCGAATACCGCCTCATTTATATATATATATATCTTTTGCTGCAGTATTCAGACTCTGGACATTAGTACGTCCAAGAGCGACTAGTAACACATCCTCAATATGACACATTCAAGGTAAATAATCATTGACTCAAATTTTATCTTCGTGTTGATATTAATAACAAGGGGAGGAGCTCCAGCTCCAAAGTTTGAATTAATCGTATGCGTTAAAGAGAAAGTAGAGCTTAGACTCTAAATAAGCACTTCTTGAGAGGCAACCCAAATGTTGATTTTTTATATATTGTTTCTTTTAATTTTGTAGTATGCTTAGTATGTTAAAAAAAAGTCACACAGTCTAGGGTGATCCACATAACCTAGACATACAGGCGTATCCTAGGCCGTGTACATACTAGAGCTAATTTTCAATTTTATTTCAACCCACACGGCCACAGAGAGTTACACAACCTAAGGACATTGCTATGTGGTAGACCGTGTGCCCCACACGGCCGTGCGTAAAACATGACATAAACACAGAGGTGTGTCCTAAGCTATGTAGATATTGGGCACATTTTTATAGACACACAGGTGTGTCCTAAGCTATGTAGATATTGGGCACATTTTTATTTTTTTTCAAAGGATTACATGGGTTAAGATGATCCACATGGCCTGACGACATGGCGTGTGAGTCTTGGAGCCTAATTCTTTTAGATTTTGAATAATCACACGGGCTGTGAGAATACACACAATTGCGAGACACGACCGTGTGGTCCAACCCAGGCTTTCACACGGCCATCCCCCTTTTTTTAAACCAAAACCCTCATATTTTCTTTTCCTCCTAGTCCCTTTCCCCTTAGTCGTCCTTCCAGCCAATGTACCCTAAAAGTCCTCACCGTTGTTGCATCCATCTAGTCTAATCTACCCACCTCACCGATGGTCAAGTGCCTCTCCAAACATCGATTCCACCTTACTGGTCTAACCACCATACATCCCTAGATCTCCGTCGACCATCACCCTTTTTACCCACATCATCACTCACTACCATCGTCGCTAGTCGTAACCAGTCCCCCATCTCTCTTTCCATTGCTCACCGCCATCGTCACTAGTCCTTATCGTTTATGCACCCACTACCCTAAGTCAAGCCCAGGAATCGCTTCCCTATTCATCTCCACCGCTCCTAACGCAGCTGACCAGAACCCCTATCTCTGCCTCTATTTTCGCCCGCTCTCCTTGACCACCGTCCGATCTACCCATGATGACCGCTCAACTACCATTGTAGCCCTCACCGGTTGCACCTCTATGAACTGTCGCCGCTGCTCCTCATAACACCATTTGGCTCCTCCCTTACTTTTATTATTTCTATTATATTTATTATTTTCTTATTATTTCGTATTATTATACCTATTATTATCATTACTGTTATTATTTTATTTATTCAGTTTAACAATCATGTTGTTAGAATTAGATAGTTAGTTATTTTTATTTTTTTATCTACTTCAAATTTTTTATCTTTAGTATTAGTTTTGCTTTTTATATTAGGAATAGATAATTTGTGTAAGCTGGCTATCATCTTAGGATGAATTTCGTGCTAATTTGTTTTATTTTGCATGTCGATCAGTCTATTTGCTCGATTAATTGTTAGTGGTGTTGATTTTACTGCTTCTTTGATATTAGGTTGTTATCCAATATTTTAGGTACATAATAACAAACATGAGAAGTAAATCTAAGGTCACTGTTCCACGTTGAAAAAGCGAAAGACACCAAGTGCGACTTCGTCTTTGGCTCCTTCTCCAGTCGCGAACCATTCGTGCCTCCAATTATTACAGGGTCAACACAAGGACCAATATCGGCACTTAAAGGAGCGACCTTTGGGTTTGGATTGTTGCATAGACTAGGAGGCACTACAGGTAATTAACTTTGCTGATGGAGTTCAGATTGTGATCAACATAACTCCATGGGATCAATTTTTCTCTATCGTAGAGCTTACTTATTTAGAACTCACACTAGAGTTCTATTCAACATTTTTCCTACAACATGCTATGTCACAATAGGATGAGCCGCACACCGTCTCTTTTAGAATCAGGGTATAACGTGTAATATAAGCATCTTGGGTTTCGAAGCCGCCCTTGGACTTTATTCCAAGGAGTTTATGAGTACCCCAGAGTTCTCGACATTATCCCAACACATCCAATACATAGCTCCACTCTGTTGGTCAAAGATCACTGTGACAGAAGAACGGTACAACCCCAGTCAATCCAAGGCGACTTGTCTACCTCTAGCACTGCACTATAGTCATGCCATTTTGGCGCACACACTAACCGGTCAAAGGGAGAGTATGGGGGTGGTTGGCAAGTATGATGCTTACTTCTTTTGGTGTATGACGATCCGACACCCCATTGATGTTGCATATTTTTTGGCCCTCTCTTATCGCCACCAGCCTGAACAAAGTAGTAAGGGTCCTATTTGTTTGGGCCCTTATGTGACTTGATTGGTGAGACATTTTGGACTGCTTCATACCTCAGAGTAGACTTCCTCATTAATGTTTGTTGGACAAATGATCCTACAGGGATTATCTATTATGAGGATGATTGAGCACCTACACAGAGTGGGTCCCCGTTGATACACCCTATCTCATTTGGATCCTTAGAATGAGCACGAGTTTTTGGACAATGATCTTCCTCAACACGAGGATGCAACTCGTTTTCCTCCTCCTCTAAGTCATCCTACTGCTTTGCATTCCGCTCCACGTGACAATGTTTCTAAGTGGTTTGACCGCTTTGAGTTGCCATATCGGATTGTCCTTTTCGAATAGCGAAAATTAGAGCGGATAGATCACATTGAGATGTATCTATAGCGGATTTGCTAGCTTTTATATATCTCTCCTTCCGGTCATGCGCCTCGTGATCCCAGCACCTCGCATGACACTGTTCACTAACCTGGTTGCACTTTTATTTTTATTGTTAGTTGTTTTTATTTTATTTGTGAGACTTTTTTTGTTTTATTTATTTTTATTATGAACTTTATCTTTTCTTGTTTTATCATTTTTTTCTTTTAATTTTATTATCTCCTTATCTTATTTATTTTTTTTCTATTTTCTTATTAGTTTGCTCAGAAAAATGTACTTTATTTAGAATTGCCCATAATTCCAGTTTTCCCTGTTCTGACGAATTCATCCAAGTTCAAGGCAGTTTTATTTCTCTCCCTCCCTTATGTTATTATGATTGTTATGTTTATATCTTAAGAGTACAACTTAAGTGTAGGGAGATTGCTTATGTGCTCTTGCAATAAAATCACTGAATCGTTTGTCTTTAAGTAATTTTCTCACAGCTACCATTGAAGTAATTTCTTTAAATTTGGAGTTTTTATTGATTCCATTCAAGCATGAAAAGTTGTTTTTCAAAAATTATTGTTTTAGGTTGTCTCCCTGAATTGATGAAGTATTTTGAAATTTCAAATTTACAAGTTTGACATCAAAACCACAATTTTTTTTTGAGCTTTTGAGCCTATAGAGCATATATATTTTTTTGTGCTCATTTTATTTTGGTTGTGAGTATGTTGACTAGATTTGTTATTCTAGAAATTGCTTTGGTTATACATGTTGAGACCACATTATTGATTTCATATACTGAGATGATAGAGATAGTTAAGATTTAACACATCTAACCTTTAATCAGCTTACCTATTGTATTAATAGTAAGCCCTGTGGATCCTAACACATTTTTTTTCTATAACCTATTAATGTTAACCCGTAACCCATATTTATTTTGTAAATTATCCCTTTTATTGACTTCTTTTTTATCAATATTTTATTTGGTTAGTTGCCTAACTATGTTTCAATTTTTGAATTACTGAATTTATTTTGTTCTAAAAGAAATCAAAAGAAAAAAAATTATTGAGATTGAATTGTTAGTTTCATATTCTATTGAAAAGCTCATTCCCTCTATTTATTTCTTGTTGATGTGAATTCTTTTAATTCAGAAATAGATTTTTTTTTCTAGTTTGGTAACTTATCAACTCGGTCCTTGATTACAACCAACTTTTCTGACTTTTTCCATACCCTTAATCTAAGCCTCATTACAACCTTGTAAAGACCTCTTGATTGGTGTGCCATCTCATTCTATAGTAGTGAAGATTTTATTTTCAAGCAAACCTATGGTAAAAACATTTCTCGTTTGACTATTGAGTGCACATTATTTGAACCTTAAACACTTTGAGTGCTTTGAGTGAATCTTTAGTGAGGATGTTATTTCTTGTTGAATTCGAATTTCAAGTAATTATTGAGATAGGGGAGACGCCTAATGTTTTTAAAGCTTAAAATTTTCTGCTTGTATTGCTTGTATTGTTTAGTGACATTTTAGTGTGAATTTCCAATGCATGATTATCTATAAATTGAGAGAAGTTAACTTGAATGTGGGTTGAGGATTTTGCTTGAGGATAACCAAATCATTAAGTGTAGGGATATTTGATAGGTGCTAAAAGTAACATGTTTTAGTCTCATTCTTAATGCATTTTTGGGTGATTATTGACTGCCTCCAGATGTACTAACGCCTAGAGTGTGAATACTGCACTAAAATATAGAATTACAAGGCGGTATCTGCAAGTATACAGGTCTAGTTAAAATATAATTTTACAACGGAGTGGATAAGTACTCGGAGGATCGTACCCAAGGGAGGCAAGCACTAGATCAATTTTAACCTAAACAGTAAAAGATATAATTAATACTTTCCATCACTTATAGTACGAAGAATATAAAATAAAGGATTTTTGGTGTTTTTTATAATAATAAAAATAAAAGAACATAAAAAAAATAAGATTCAAGAGATTAAAAAGGAAGAATAAATCAAATTTTATTATGGGTGCTTAGCTCGCTTCGGTAGTCTCCATCAACTGTCGTCTCAGGTTCGTCGTCAATCAACTAGTCGCTACCTTAGCAGGATCTTCTGATCTTCCACTAACATAATGAGTCAATAAGAACTACTTATCTTTCGACCTCACAATTTAGACCGGTTTAGGGGAAGGTCTTCATGGATGGGCAATACCAATTTTGGGTTAATTCCCAACTTGATGACTTCTCAAGATTGTCAGGCATAGGGTTTGTTTCACGTTCTCCCTTTCCCAAACAATTGATCTATTGAGTAACCCTACAAAATAGTTAACAGATCATACCTACACTTCACTAATCCCATAAATAATGATTAGTTCCTCATGGCGTTCATAAACAATATATAACCCATGTAAAGAGAAAGCATGCAAATTAAATCGACAAGATAAAGTAAATGAAAGAGCTTAATTGTATTGATATTAAGCATAAATCCACAAATTTGAATGATTCTACAATCCCAATCTCTTGAAAGAAAATAGCAAAAAAATAAACTAAACTCTAAAAACCTAAGAAAGAAAATGAAACTAAGTCTTAAAGAAAGAAACTAGGTTAATCAAGAGGTGTCTTTAACATGTTCCAAAGGGGCCTATAAATAGTCTTCAGGAGGTCGTTGTCCTTAACCCTAGGTCAGCTGAAGTCCCCGAGCTTTAAGTTCGATTGTATGGACCAAAATGCCTCTACTTCATGTTTAATTTCTACCCCGGAGTCGATGTCGTGACACACCAAGACCTGTTTCGCGACATAACAACCATTATGCTCCTCTGTAGCCATCTACAGGGGTATGTCATGACACCTTCAATCTATGTTGTGACATCGAAGGCAAAATTGAGTTTTCTTTAGTCTATTCCCTATGTTGCAACATGAGACTTCCCATGTCACGACTTAGCATCCATTATCGATCTAAAATGCCTTTTAATGGTCTTCTGCACACTTACAAAGTACATTAGCTCTCCCTTAAGCCTCATTCGACCCTTAAGGTCAATAAAAGACTCAATTTTGCACATTTTATTAAATAGAAGTAAAACTAAAGAAACTTTACTAAAATGTAATGAAAATTCTTGTATCCAGGTTCATTAAGTGTGAAAACTAGTTTAATCTGCTCACCAAATTACGACAGATCAAACTCCCCTACACTTAAGTCATTGGTTTTCCTCAAGCAACATAAAAAAAAGATGACAGATGAACATGACAACCCTTGTGTAAATATGATACAAATATTGACTTCGGAGCATATGAACTAGACATGTCATGCTCACTAACAATTTTAACATGATGAATAGTTGGCTTACCACCTTTGACTTCAAACATCTAAGTTCAGTATGTTACAAAATATACAAGTATTAAGGGTTTCATCTATAGAAATCCATTTGCAAATCATACAGGTACTTTTATTATCCAAGAAGAATACAAATAGTCATTTATGCACATGTCTAGTATGATGTCTATTCATGTATAAGGATATTTAGGCCACATAGGACTTTTGGGCTTGTAATCTTCTGAAGCTTAGGATAGGTATAGAATTAAAAAATAGTAAGCATAAAAAAGGGTTACAAACATGAAAATAGTTTGGCACATAGTATTGATCCCTATTCTTCCCCATTTAGTGACCCTTCCCCACTCACCGCCTTATTTCTCTTTCTCTCACCTTCATTATCTCTCCATATTGGAAATCATAACATGACATGGTAACTACGGCTAGCCTACGAGTTTTTTGTGGACTAATGAATGAGTTTTTTTTTTTATATTGTTGTGACTTTGTCACTTTCTTTTTCAACTTATCTCACTCAAGAATGCTTTTTGACTTTTCAGGTACTCTTTCTACTCACATGGACTTTCTTTTTGGATTTTTCTTCTTGTTTTGCACTTTCAGGCTAACTTATAATTCCCATATCACACTAATTTTTCCTATTTCACTCTACTTTTGAAAAACTCTACCTTGATATAACTATTTAATGCTCAATACATATGGCCATATGTCTATAATTATGCAGTGTAGGACCAAGAATGAGGGCAAATACAAATTGACGTGTTTAGGCTCAGGGCTTGTAATATGGTTCATCAAGAAGTGTCAACAGGCTCAAAAATTGGTACTAAAGGTGAAATATAATTAGGAAAGCTTTTTGGCTCTGGATATATTCCAAACAATGCCTTAGGTCGCCCCTAAATATCTCAACATGCACAAATTCAATCAACCAAACAAATACAAATTCAACTATTTATCATTCGTACTAGCATGCTCGTTTCCTTGTACTTTCTATATCACTTGGTAAAGTTAATTGCTTAATACCTATTTATAGTGTAACATATAGAACTTTTTAGTCTATCAATAAAAAATTTAAAATCACCTCTCATCCTGCCAAGTTTATTCATAAACACAAGCAACCTATATACATGCTCCTAACCAATCACTTTTATTTCTACAAGTTGAAACACACAAAAGACAAGAAAAATAAAAAAAATCTAAAAATTTGAAGCAAATTTTCTATGTTGCCCCCCACAATTTAGTTGACATATTCTTGATGACGTCACGAACTAACTAAAATATGACAAAGGCAAGCGCACCTATCGAATGGTAGTATAGCTACGGTGAGTTGAGAATACCGTATCCACGAGAACTAAAAGTACTAGTAATTACTATCTTTTTATTTTCTAGCATATAAATTTAAGGGTTGTTTTTAATCTAAAATTAAACTAAACTAATTACTAAGCGATAGATAGCAAACTGAGAAAATAATCGAAGAAAACTTATGAGAGAGAGACAATACCCAGGAAAGAATCCACCTAGACTTCACTCATTATTCTAAATTTGAATTAAACGATTTATTCATTCGACTTGATCCGTAGAAATCCCTAAATTATATTAATATCTCTTTCGAAAGTAAAAATAACTGACTCTAGGTTGATTAATTAAAATCTCTTTCTAATTAAAACCCCTATCGTCGCATTAACTCGATCTATGGATTCCCCTATTAGATTTGACTCTAATCCGGTAGATTTATGTCATTCTATTTCTAGGATTGCATGCAACTCCACTAAATTATGCCAGATCTACTCTTAAACATGGACTTTTGCTCCACTAAATAAGCACATCAATCATGAATTAATATCCTAAAAACATTAAACATAAAGGTATGTATACATGATTGAGATCGAGAACAAATATTTTTCATGTAATTCAGAAAAATCAAATAATAAGATCTGTCATAGGTTTTATCCTCCCTAGGTATCTAGGGAATTTAGTTCATACTTTTGGGGAAAAACATCTCAAAAATATGAAAACAACAAAACATAAAGAAACCCAAAAACTTCGAGAGAAATTGAATGAAGATATTCAGTCTTGAAGGAGATCCTGCTTCTGAGTTGAATTTGTTGGTGTTCTTCGAGTCTTTTCTGTGTTCTACTCTGCGTGCCCCTTTAGGTCCTCTTCTAGTATGTATTTATAAACTTTAGAATGCTCAAAAACCTTAAAAATTGGGTTTTTCTGTGTAACAGGGAAGCAGGGTGCAAAATTGACACGGACTGGCACATGGGCATGTGGCTAGCCCGTTTGGAAATGCCCAGGCCGTGTGGATCCTAAAAAAGCTCTTTTTTTCCCGATTTTGGCTCATTTTTTGCTCTATTCACTCCCCTATGCTCAGCTAAGTACAGAAACATGAATTTAAAAGATTAGGAGCATCAAATTCACTAATTCATATAATAAATCATCTAAAAACGCATCAAGAATGGGATTAAAAACATGCTACTTTTATGGCTTATCAATTGTCCTCAATATGTTGTCCATAAATAGATACGGAAGGAAGTTACTTGATTGATCATGGTCACTCCAATTGCTAATGGTGGGTGCTTCCTCCTTTGATCGTGTTGGCTCGAAAATTTTTTATCCCCTTTGTGTTGGTTCCCACATAGAAAATTTAACAAAATGCAAAAAAAAAAAATGAAAAATCTATTTATTATTCCTACTCCTACAAATTCTAAATTAAAATCATCTAAAAATTAATACAAGTCATTATTAAAATATTTCAATCATCCTCCTCATCCATCTCCTCACTCCCATCGTTTTCCTCATCTTCTCTTTCCTCCTCTCTTTCATGCACTTCTTTTTATTATTCCAAATTTGCCGACCCAAACAAGTCAGGTGTATAATTGGGGACCCAAATGTTATTTTGCCTTACAAAGTCTTGGAATATTGGTCCTGACTCTTGCATCCACTGTATCATCCAATCAAGTTTTGGATGACTACTTTCACCGATGTCTTGTTAAGCTTGTGTCAACCTCTGTGATGAAGTCGGTGTAGCTGTCGCTTCTTACTGTCGCTTGTTTCAATCCTTCATTTGTTTGGCTCGTAGTTTGATGTACTGTTGGAACAAGGTATCAGCAATAATACTTTTGGAAGGTTTCAACTACTGCTCAATGGATGTCATAGGTACACTCGCCTTCTTACATAATGCCGTCACTAGGTGAGGAAAGAAGACTCCCACCTTCTGGTTACCAATGCATCTTTTCATGTTTTGATGAATCCATTTACTGATACATACCTGTTTTTTCTACAAAATAGCATAGAGTAACACTGCTCTAAAACTATTAACATTAGAACCATTTAAAGCAAGTACAATTCTTGTGCATATAAATTAGATCCACATTTTGGCCTCAGAAAACATGATCGCTTGTGTCGAGACCATTTTTAGAATCGAGTTTTGGGAAAATGGGAATTGACTTTAAAAATGAAAACGGGAGTCGCCACCAATCTTTTAGGTGTGATTGGATCACCCTTAAAACATTTGTTTTAAAATCGTTGGTTTTGGTCTACGAAATCAAAAGAATGGGTTCGGAGTCGATACGCATTTGAGGAAGGGTTAGCACCCTCGTGCACGCCCAAAAATTGGTACCTAATTGATTATCAAAATGTCTTTAATGTCGGAAATTAGAAATTTTAAGATGCAACTCTCTTTTAATATTTTTGATTTTTTTTTTGAAAATTAGGGTTCACTTATATCGAAGTATTGACTATAGGTTATCCTTTTTAGAAATCCCTATATCGAAACAACAAAATGCTATATCCAGTAAGTTAGGACATATCACTTTGCCGTTCCAAGACAGTCACTTATATTTTGAAAATCTTTAAAACTTAGAAGGGTACTTGACTATTCGAACTTAATGAGAAAAGTTGCAACCCAATAAGTTAGGGCACTACTTTTTCGAAATTTCCAAACGCCAAGCATTGCCTTTATATTTCTTTTGAAAATTTTGGAGCCTTATCTTTTTAAAAGATGATTGCATTTTATTATAAATCATAATGATATACTATTGAACTAGGTAGATAATGCATGTATTTGAACTAAATATTATGATATACAGAATAATGCATAAAAATGAAAAAAAAGATATATATATATAGCATGCATTGAAAATGAATAAACAAGATATATAAGCATACGAAACAATATTTAAGTAATGTACGATATAAGAACAAATATAATCAAATAATGTATGATATACAAATAGAATAAATATAATGTCAATATGTATATAATTATAAAAAAAACACATATATGATACATAAAAAAAAACTAAAAAAATAAATAATCAATTGCTAACAAAATATACATACAATTAAAACAAGACATATTATATTAAAAATAGTATGTATTGTAATACATAATAACAAGAATAAAGAATGATAATTATAATAATATATTGGCTTAGAAGTATATAAGAGATTTTATAACAATATTTATTTAGAATGAAATAATATATGTAGTAAATAAATAATTAATAATAAAACGTGCATATAATGTGAGTTAAAACATGATTTAATAATAATGGTTTATATTTTAAAAATAATACATATATTATAATAATATAATTAGTGACACGTGATATGCATAACATATATAAAAAATATATATATAATAAAATGTAATATAAATGTATGAGAAATATAATAGATATAAAATAACATATAAAACAATATATATAAATAATTAATAAATATATGTATATGAAAAAATAATAATAATAATTTGAGGAAAATAATATAGAATAGTAATACATATAAAAATAACATTTTTAATAATTTTAATATATAAAAGTGAAATCAAATATTAATAAAAATATATAGTAATAAAATAGGATTAAATTTAAAGTTTTGTAAAGTTACGGGGCAAATTTAAAAAGCTAAAGCTGAATTAAGGCCCTATTTGAAACACCCATAAGATAAAAAGGGGGTTCTTGAGCAAATAACCCTTTTTCCAAAACGTCACCGTTTCCCCCTAATACAATTACAAATCATTGGGAGGGTTGAATTGAAATAGAATTAAAATGTTAATGCTGAATTAAAAAAATAAATAAAACGAAATTAAAAGTATAGAAATTGCGAGAGGACCAATTGGGTAATTAACCCAATTCTCAAAAATGCGCGGATCCTCCCCGGGTAATCGGGTCAACGCGTGGATCCTATAGTTGTAAAACGACGCCGTCCCCTCACGCGCTCACGCGCCGTCCTCTACGGTGGTCTGAGGGCTAAAATCCTCGTCCTTCCACAAGTAACCTCTTCCCTTTTTAAAAAAGGTTCCCTTTTTTTGCTAGAATGATGTATATACATGCTTATATATAAAAAAAACACACGGTTAAATCACCTTTTCTTTGAAACTGCTCGTATTCTTTGAATCTGTGAGTATCTTTTATTTTTGTTTCTGTGTACAATCTTTCGTATCCTGTTACAATGTTCGATTCGGGCTTTTATAGCCACTATTTGTTTTTACATTTTTGGAAATAAGTCTGTTTCTTTCCATATTTTGTCTTCTTTCGTTTTCTTTCTTTCCTTGCAGTGTCCCAAGATCTTGGTGACGAGAGGCTGGCGCGTTGATGGAGGGTCAAGTCGGTGCCGAGGCACTTTGAGTTACGGAAGTTGGACAGACGCGTCTGGAATCTTCTCCTTGCGGCGCGAGAAGAAAGAGGGTAGAAACCCTAGGGTTTCCTACCTGGGGCTGCAACTGTTTGGGCCAATTGGGCCTCAGGGAATTTTGGGTTTGTAACGGGTAGAGGCATTTTAGGCTAAGTAGTTTAATTGGGTCTTGGTCTATACTGTAACGAGCTTAGCTAAATTATTTTGATTTTGGGCTATGGTTTGAGCTTTGTAACCTAGACTGTTTAACTAAACAAGCAAACATTTATTTATTTATTTACGTATTTTGGTTTTGGTACTAAGGCTTAACAATTTGGGCTCTTATAGCTGCCCCTCTTTGCTCATTGCTGTGTAACAGGAATCGAGCAAAGACTTATGGAAAGACCAAATTCGTCCCACCTTATCGGATCATGGTCCTTAATCTGCTCACTGTAGATTTAAAACTGTCATGTTGATATCTTTGATCTGTTCCCCGTCGAATATAGAAATGTCAAATTTGCTTTTTCGATTTGTAGGGGTGCCAAATCATCTTGAATCTATTTGAGAACATCAGAGAGTCAAATCTGCTACGTCCTCGATTTGTTCCTTGTAAGCACAAGGACGCCAAATCATCTTGAGTCGGTTTGAGAACATTTGAGAGTCACATCTGCAATGTCCTTGATTTGTTCCTTGTAAGCACAAGGACACCAAATCATCTTGAGTCATGTTTGAGAACATTTGAGAGTCACATCTGCAATGTCCTTGATTTGTTCCTTGTAAGCACAAGGACACCAAATCATCTTGAGTCGTGTTTGAGAACATTTGAGAGTCACATCTGCAATGTCCTCGATTTGTTCCTTGTAAGCACAAGGACGCCAAACCATCTTGGATCTACTTCAGTATAAACATCTGAAGCCTAGATCTGCTATACTGAGAACATCTGAGAGTCAAATCTACTATGTCCTCGATTTGTTTCTTGTAATCACAAGAATGCCAAACCATCTTGAGTCTTGTTTGAGAACATTTAAGAGTCATATCTGCAATGTCCTCGATTTGTTCCTT
This sequence comes from Gossypium anomalum, assembly GCA_025698475.1. NCBI lineage: Eukaryota > Viridiplantae > Streptophyta > Magnoliopsida > Malvales > Malvaceae > Gossypium > Gossypium anomalum. The sequence goes on from CM046961.1 coordinate 89,732,439, forward strand.
GTAAGCACAAGGATGCCAAACCATCTTGGATCTACTTCAGTATAAACATCTAAAGCCTAGATCTGCTACACTGAGAACATCTGAGAGTCAAATCTACTATGTCCTCGATTTGTTTCTTATAATCACAAGAATGCCAAACCATCTTGAGTCTGCTTGAGAACATTTGAGAGTCATATCTGCAATGTCCCCGATTTGTCCCTTGTAAGCACAAGGATGCCAAACCATCTTGGATCTACTTCAGTATAAACATCTGAAGCCTAGATCTGCTATACTGAGAACATCTGAGAGTCAAATCTACTATGTCCTCGATTTTTTTCTTGCAAACACAAGAATGCCAAACCATCTTGAGTCTGCTTGAGAATATTTAAGAGTCATATCTGCAATGTCCCCGATTTGTCCCTTGTAAGCACAAGGATACCAAATCATCTTGGATCTGTTTCAGAATAAATATCTGAAGGTTTGATCTGCTATCTTCAATTTGTTTCCCATAAGCACAGGGATTCCATGTTGAAATCTTTTATCTTCATTGTCCCCTAGAGGACATGACATGTAGAATGAGTATGTGTCTATGCCTAAGTATGCTATGATTGAAATGAGTCGAATGTCCTTAATATGTTATGATGCAAAGTGATGTGAATATGACCCCTATCTCAAGTGTCATCATTCATTCCTTCATTTGTCTTTCTTTTCTCAAAATTTTATTTTTACTTAACTTGTAGGCCTTCCTCCAATACTATGATCTACTGAGGATGTCTGTAAAAATTGAATCATCCATTTCTTTTTGGACTGGAAGAAAGAAATCCCTCGAGTTTTTTCATCCCTCACTTACATGAATTTCTCGAACAATTGTCCTATTTTAGTTTCTTGCATTATCTAGAAATTCCAAAGTAATGTGCAAAACTTCGTTTGTGAAAATATTTTAGTTCATCTATCATTATTTCAATGCAACATACTTTAAAAATATCGGAAGATGAGTAAATCTTTGACAGTACAAAGGAAATAAGTCTGATAGCATATCTTTAAGAAGAAATAGAATCTAAAGATAGAAAACAGGATAAAAAATTAGATGCCCTAAATATCGCCACTTGAGCGTTAATACGTTAGTCCCCCGAAGCCTTTCTTCAGTTCGACATATGTTTAAAAGATCCAAAGTATTTCGTTGATGCCCCAACGTACATCATGTTTCACTCTCTGCCGAGTCATATATAGCAAGGTTGCTGTGTGCCCTTTCAAAATTTGAGCTGCCCTTTCGGGTTTTCAACTCAAAATCCCTTTGGTCATAAGGCGCCCTTTGCGGGTTTTCACCTTGGCCTCTCCATTTTCCTTCTTTTTTTTTTTGAAAATTCAAAGCGCCCTTTGCGGGTTTTCACCTTGGATTCTTTTCTCCATTAGACAAAGTATTTTTTGACTGAATCTGAGTTCACTGGATTGGGTAGGCTCTTTCCATCCATTTCTGTCAAAATCAATGCACCGCCAGAAAAAGCCTTCTTCACGACGTATGGCCCTTCCCTATTTGGCATCCATTTTCCTCTAATGTCTTTCTGAATGGGAAGTATTTTCTTTAGCACAAGGTCTCCCTCACGGAATTCCCTGGGATGAACCTTTTTATCATAAGCTCGCATCATATGCTTCTGGTACATCTGACCATGTCGGATAGCTTTCAGCCTCTTTTCCTCAATCAAGTTCAGCTGGTCATATCGAGACTGAACCCATTCAGCTTCATCTAACCTTATCTCTGTTAAAATTTGGAGAGAAGGTATTTCCACTTCAATAGGTAAAACTGCTTCCATCCCGTAAACTAAAGAGAACGGAGTTTCCCCAGTAGAAGTTCTAACAGAGGTTCGATAGGCCAAGAGTGCCAATGGTAGCTTTTCATGCCAATCCCTATAAGTCCCAGTCATCTTTCCCACTATTTTCTTAATGTTCTTATTGGCAGCCTCCACTGCCCCATTCATCTTCGGACGATAAGGTGAGGAGTTGTGATGCATGATTTTGAACTGGTCGCAAACCTCTGCTATTGTTTTGTTGTTCAAATTCAATGCATTGTCGGATATGATCCTCTCAGGCATTCCATACCGGCAAATGATTTCCTTCTTCAAAAATCGACTTACAACTGACTTAGTAACATTTGCGTAAGAAGCAGCCTCTACCCATTTTGTAAAGTAGTCAATCACTAGAAAATAAACCGATGTCCATTCGAAGCTTTCGACGATATTGGTCCGATAACATCCATGCCCCACATGGAAAATGGCCATGGAGACGTCATGACATGTAAAGGTGAGGGTGGTACATGAATTTTGTCCCCATAGATCTGACACTTATGGCATTTTTTGGCATAGTTGATGCAGTCTCCTTCCATAGTGGCCCAGTAATAGCCACACCTCATGATTTGTCTTGCCATCGTGAACCCATTTGCATGTGTACCACATACACCTTCATGAACCTCTTCTAGAATTAGCTTGGCTTCAACGGCATCAACACATCTCAAAAGTACTTGGTCTTTCCTTCTCTTGTACAAAACATCCCCGTCCAAAACATATTCACAAGCTAACCTTCTCAAAGTTCGTTTGTCATTTTCGATTGCCTGCTCTGGATATTTACGATCTCTTACATATCGCAATATATCTTGATACCAAGGGTTATCACCTTTTTCCTCCTCCTCAATGCTGCAACAATGAGTCGGGGCCTCATAGACACTCATTTGAATTGGTCTCATCTCTTCCTCTTTCTTTGCCTTAACCATTGAAGCCAAGGTTGCTAAAGCATCTGCCATCTGATTCTCATCTCGTGGGAGATAGTTAAAGGTGATGTCATCGAACTCTCTTAGTAACCCCAAAATTACCATTCGATAATTGATCAATTTAGGGTCTCTTGTCTCTCATTCATCTCTTAGCTGATAGATTACCAACGCAGAATCTCCATATACTTCTAGGGTTTTTATGCCTCTTTCTATGGCTGCTTGGAGCCCCATGATGCATGCTTCGTATTCAGCCATATTATTTGTGTAGTCAAAATCCAACTTGCACGTGAATGGGTAATGGTCACCATTCGGGGATACCAAGACTACCCCAATTCCATTTCCGACTGCATTAGAAGCCCCATCAAAATTTAGCTTCCATGGAGAATCTTCAGTTGCTGCTATACACATTAGCTCCTCATTTGGAAAATCAAAATTCAATGGCTCGTAATCCTCCAAAGCTCTACTGGCCAAGAAGTCTACCACCGCACTTCCTTTGATAGCCTTCTGACTTACATACACTATATCGAACTCTGAAAGCAAAATTTGCCATCTCGCCATTCTTCCATTTAGAGCTGTTGATTCCATCATGTATTTTAATGGATCCAGTTTTGAGATGAGCCAAGTAGTATGGTATAGCATGTACTGTCTTAATCTCCATGTGGTCCAAATCAACGCACAGCACAGCTTTTCGATTGGTGAATATCTCATTTCACAGTCAGTGAATTTCTTACTGAGATAATAAATTGCCTTTTCCTTTTTCCTTGACTCGTCATACTGACCAAGCACACATCCCATAGAATTGCTGAACACTGACAAGTATAGTATTAACAGTTTATCTGGACAAGGTGGAGATAACACTGGAGCATTCAACAAATACTGCTTGACTTTCTCAAAGGCATTCTGGCATTCTTCATCCCAAGTACCTTGATTGTGCTTTCTGAGGAGGCGAAAGATAGGATCACATTTCTCAGTCAATTGTGAAATGAACCAAGCAATGTAATTCAACCTTCCTAGGAATCCTCGAACTTCTTTTTGAGTACGTGGTGGAGGCAACTCTCGTATGGCTCTGACCTTGTCTGAGTCAACTTCAATTCCCTTTTCACTGACTACGAAGCCTAATAACTTCCCTGATCTGGCTCCAAAGGTGCACTTTGCTGGATTGAGCTTCAACTAAAATTTCCTCAACCTTAAGAACAATCTTCTCAAGACCTCAATGTGTTCTTTTTCTGTTCGCGACTTGGCGATCATATCATCAGCGTATACCTCAATATCCTTATGCATCATGTCGTGAAACAAGTTTACCATGGCTCGTTGGTATGTTGCCTCTGCGTTCTTCAGCCCAAACGGCATTACTTTATAACAAAAGGTGCCCCACAATGTTATGAAAGTAGTTTTATCCATGTCCTCTGGATGCATCTTTATCTGATTGTATCCTGAGAAGCCGTCCATGAAGGAGAACAACAAATATCTTGCTATGTTGTCTACTAAAGTGTCGATGTGTGGCAGAGGAAAATTATCCTTTGGACTTGCTTTGTTTAGATCTCTATAATAAACGCACATTCGTACCTTCTCGTCCTTCTTAGGGACAGGTACAATATTAGCTACCCATTCAGAGTACTTCACTTCCTGTAAGAATCCTGCATCAAACTGTTTCTTGACCTCATCTTTTATTTTCAGGACAATGTCTGGCTGCATTCTTCGCAACTTCTGTTGGACTGGTTTACATTCTTGTCTTATCAGAAGACGATGTACTACAATGTCAGTACTCAATCCGGGCATGTCCTGATAAGACCATGCAAAGATATCCTTGAATTCCTGAAGCAACTCAATCAAGCTACGTCTTGTGTCATTAGCGATCAGTGTTCCAATTTTCACCTCCTTCCCTTCCTCTAGGGCTATATTCTCTATTGCCTATTTTTCATTTGGCATGATTTGTTTCTCTTCCTGTTTTACCATTCTTAATAGATCGAGAGATACGTCACAATCTTGAACATCTTCAAAATCCTGAGGTTCCTTTAAACACATGTCTTGCTCACAAGAGAAATCAGGAGCGGCAGTATTAGCACTCATATCATTGATATCTAGAGACCTGTGAGGGGTATGAAAGAATATACAAAGAATGAATGAATTTAAGAATGATCATTTATGTGCTATGAATAAAAGAATAAGAGTTGTTAGAATTTAAAGGAATATTGGTTGACAAAAATGAAGCAATACTCTTTTAAATTGATAAAATTTATGTTTTATTTGAAGAATAATAGATGAACATAAGCAAATTTTCGCAAATGTAATCTTACTACTCCTAGGCCCTAGAGTAATAAAAATGTTTTGAGAATTACTCTGAAAAATTTCTAAAGACTACAGGAAGATCCTCCGCAGTCCAATTGTTTAGAGAGCTCCACGGTTCATAAGGGCGAATGCCCCCAAGGTTTTCTTGTCCCAACCACTCACTATGTACAACATTGATTTGATGACTCTCTTCTACCAGCAACCCTCCTGACTTAAAGGTTTTGGATATAGGTGGAAATTTCATCGGTTCCCACTCTACTTCTCCTCCGTTCAAACGCGCCTTCCTTCTTGCTTGATGCTTTTCCATCTCCTGTCTCTTGTGTTTATGGTCTGGCTTGAAACCCAAACCAAAGCGATCCTTCTTCTCCATCAGTTTTGGGATTTGAATCCCTCATTGCAACTGTTTTCCTAGTCCTTTTCCCAGTGATGCCCCCTTTCCCATCATTATTTGCAGGGCCATCCTTGTAGCTCCAGACATTTTGGGAACCGGTACCTCGCTTCCCTCTGAAATGAAGGTAGCATTAACAATTTCCAAAGAACGAAAAGAACACTCGATGGCCTCCTCATTTGTCTCCACATAAGGGGCTTTACTGGTGACAGCTGCTATGATGTCCTCCTCTGCATTGATGGTTATCAAGCGTCTATCTGTCACCAACTTCAATTTTTGGTGCAGTGAAGAAGGCACCGTTCCTGCTAAGTGTATCCATGGCCTCCCCAACAAACAATTATAGGAGGGCTTGATATCCATTACCAGGAAGTCACCTTCATACGTATTCAGTCCAATTTCCAGAGGGATGTCAATTCATCCCATTACTTTCCTTTCAGTCCCATCGAAAGCTTTTACCACATTGTGACATGCCTTCATATGTGAACTGTCAATGGGCAACCTATTCAAGGTGGATAGCGGCAGAACATTCAAAGCAGAACCATTATCCACAAGTACACTTAGAAGCGTGTATCCTTTGCAACGAGTGGTGATGTGCAAAGCCTTAGTTGACCCTATGCCCTCAGGTGGGATTTCATCATCATTGAAGTAGATGAAATTATCAGCACTGAGGTTATTTATCAACCGGTCCAACTTATTGACAGATATATCGTGAGTGACATATATCTCGTTGAGTACCCTTATCAACGCTTCTCGATGTACTTCAGAGCTTAACAATAAGGCTAAAATCGTTATACGTGCTGGTTGCTTACGCAACTGCTCGACCACACTGTACTCACTATGCTTAAGGAAATTTAGAAATTCCTTAGCCTCCTCCTCCCTCACTGGCTCGTTAACAAGTACTTCACTCTTTTTCTCTTTTTCTACCTCCACACTTTTGGATTTTGTGGGCTCCACTCTGACGTTCCTCGTATCATAACATTTCCCACTCCGCGTATGGGAACCTTCAATTTGTACATCTTTGGATGCGCTGGCTACATTTCCTTCTTCCGGCACTGTCACGCTACAATCATAACTCCATGGTACCTTCTTGCTATCCTTGTAAGGGAAAGGAGTAGGCGCAAGGATAATGACTTTGGGTGCTGCTGGTGTCCCCACTTCATTATTCCACATCGTGAGAGATAACAATCCTTGGTTTGCTTTGGTTCTTTGCTGTTCATTTTCCAGTGCACATACTTACTTTTCACTAGAGCTACCTTCATAAACCTGTAGCTCTTTGTTGTCTATAAAGCCTTGCACCAAGGCCTTGAATTCCTCACATTTCTCACGGAACTCACCGTAGTCCCACGTTCTTTCTTTCGTATTTTTAGGGGTCAACATACCTCTCTTCATCATTTCCTCCCAGATTACCCTCATAGGCATCCTTATCTCTTCTACATTTTCCTTCCTCCCTTTTCCACCAGCTTCATCGATGGCATTTACTCCCTGATTGTCATGGTTCGGCAAAGGGTTCTCAATATTTGAGGTATTCTCGAATTTTAAAACCCCATTCTTGATCAACCTCTCTACAGCTTTCTTGAATCCAGTACAATTCTCGATTGAGTGCTCCAATATTCCAGCATGATACTCACACCTAGCATTTGCATCTACCATTTAGGGTACGGAGGTTGTAATGGTTTCAAATGGAAAGGGGCTATAGCATGCGCATCATACAGATTTTGATAGAGCTCCCTATACGTCACAGGTATAGGTGTAAACTGCATCCTCTCATGCCTGGTGTTGGATTCCTGTTTTTGAGTGCCCTGTTGCCCAACTGTAGCTACTTTGGGCTGGCTGACCGTAACTTCTTTTGAATTAAAACTACTTGTATTATTCACCTCATTGTCTTTTCTTCTTGGGGCTAATCTTTTGGCTACTTCTCATTCAATTCTTCGTCCTCTTATGGCATTCTCTATCATTTCTCCTGCCATAACTATGTCCGCAAAACTTTTAGTTGTGCTCCCAATTATATGAGTAATAAATGGGGCTTTCAAAGTATTAATGAATAACATAGTGGTCTCCTTCTCTAGCAGTGGTGGTTGAACCTGTATTGCTACCTCTCTCCACCTCTGTGCATATTGCCTAAAATTCTCATTAGACTTCTTCTCCATGTTTTGCAGGGTAATCCTATCAGGGGTCATGTCTGTTACATGATTGTACTTTTGCATGAAGGCTTGTGCAAGATCCCTCCATGAACTTATTCTAGCCCGGCTCAACTGATTGTACCATCTAGCTGCCGCTCCTATCAAACTATCCTGGAAATAATGGATCAATAGTTGATCATTATTTACATACCCTGTCATCCTTCTGCAGAACATTGTGATGTGGGCCTCTGGGCAAGTAGTGCCATTGTACTTCTCAAATTCTGGCATTTTGAATTTGTGAGGTAACACTAGGTTTGGGACCAGACTTAAGTCCTTAGCATCAACCCCATGATTATTGCCAGTACCTTCCAAAGCCTTGAACTTTTCTTCTAACCATCTACAGCGTTCATCCAATTGCCTTGTAGCTTCGGCCTTCAAATCCTCCTTTTCCACCATATCTAGATCGGGAAATTCACATGGACACCAGCATAAATTGGCCCATACTGGGGCCTCACCGTAGTAGATAGCCTTCTAGAAGGTGCCTCAGTTTACAATGGTACATGCGGCGATGTAAAACCTAGAGGAGGACCCTCATTTTCCTCTTCAGTGATGGCCATAAGAGCCTTTCCCTTATCAGTGGCCCTCAGCAACTGAGCCATTTTGGCCATCATATTCCTCTGAGCTTCTATCATTTGCTCCCTCATCTCATTCTGTATTTTAGCCAACTGCTCTTGCAACTAGTCTTGCATATCCTTTTGCAACTGCTCAAACCTTTGATCCATGTTCTTAGTCTTAGTGCGGTACCGTAAGGATGTGTGATTTCCAGATTTTCTTTTCTACCTTTGTAAAGAAACTTTAACTAATTAGGGTTTTTCTATAACCTTGAATGCATATGATATGATGTAATGCAAATGCATGAATGCAACAAAGGCATCAATCTCGATTCAATCTCATTTAGAAAACTTTATTTAGAAAAGGAATATCTTTACATATAAATGGATTACAAGTACGCTTTCGCCCTAATGCCCAAAGTTTTAACTCTATCTAATAAAAGGGCTAACTTTCTTCCTATGTTTGACGACGACCCACACATCAAACTCAATACATCGGCTTGTACTGCCAAATCCTGCACATATTCAGCAACCTCTCGAATCTGGGCTATGGCTTCTCCCATGACATGATCCCTTTCTCTAACCTGCCCTCTAGACTGATGAAGCTCTCTCTTTAGATAATCTTCTTGTGTCTCGAGTTGCTCGATCCGAAGTTTACCTTCCTGCAATGTTGTTTCCAAATCTTCAACTTTACTCTTTAGCTCTTTTAACTCGACCGTAGAATCATGGTTGTGATGCCAACGAAGGGATCTTCCAAGCTCATTTATTTTAGACTTCAACCCTTTATTCTCTTCTTCTAATGCCAAGTTCCGTGATTGCATCTTCTGAAACTTCCTTTCCCAGTACTCAGCTCTAGCCTTTCCTTCTTGGACCTCTTTCTGCAACTGATCTGAAGACCCTCCTACTTTCGCTCTTCTCAAGGATACCTGTGCCTTTTTGTAGTGTTCCTTCAAATCATCTCTATCCTCTTCAATTTTCCTCTTTTCCTTTCTTTCTTTTTCGACCTCCATCTTCTGGACATCGATATCTAAACTCAGATACATCTTTTCTTCTTCGAGCTTGGCTATCCTTTTCTCAAGCTCTAAATTTTTCCTCTCAAATTCTTGTTTCATAATTTCCAACTCCTAGGGCATCACTTGCAGATATTCCTCCATCGGTCGAGCTCCTTCTACATCTGGCTCAGGAATATTATCATTGACCCTTCTACCTCTCCATTCAACATATTCTAGAGTCGTAGTAGGGCCAATAGCTACTCCTTTCAACCGACACGTCTTGTTCCAAGCGCTAGAGATCTCACCAACCCTTTTCTTGTAATCGGCTCCTCTATATGCAAACTCACTTTGAGTTAGCCCATGAGTTGCTAGCATGAACTGCCTCAAACCGAATTGCCTCAACACGAGCAAGGGGACATAACCAATGGCACCCCAAATTCCCAATAAAGGGACCCAATCGAAACTACCGCAACGGTAAAGAATCTCACCAGGAATCATCCACGGAGCTCTCCACTCAACATCTTTCGACTGAAGATTTTGAAGTAGTGCAATCCAATTCTCCTCTGGAACATTAACTCTCCTAGTTGAAACGATTATGTCCTTTAGCAGTGAGTAATCCTCGAAGAAAACCCGACAAACAACCTTATCTATCAACCGAAAATGACTATAGAACCAAGCTAGAAGCAATTGTGCACAACCAACAAACTCTGCTGCACTGACTTTCCCCATGTGCCCTAAGGACACAGATGTTTTACGCCAAAATTGCAGGGGACAGTGACCCTCTTCTTCGAGTCTATGGAAAAGATCCGTGGTTGCCTCATCCACATATCCCAAAGCCCTAGGGAACACCATCAATCCGTACAAACTTAAAGTAAAAACATCTACACTCTTTGTTTCATCAGGGTGTGTCAAAATCAAACCCTTCAAAGCATCCCATGAAATGCACTTGCACTCGCCCTTCTCTTTAATTCTGGTAGTAATCCACTGCTCGCTCATCCCTGTAATAGCCATCAATTTCTTCCAAAAGGTAGGGACATTAACAGCTCGAGAATAGATTCTATCAACCTGGAACCTGGGACATCGTAACAAGGCAGTGTACTCCTCTATGGTAGGCACCAAGTCTACCTCCCCAAAATTAAAGCAATTGTACGCTGGATTCCAAAATTGAGCGAGGGCTCGGAATAAGCGCTCATCTATTTGAACATCGAGCAAGTAAGGTAAGTTTCCGTAGTTACCATAGAATAACTGTTTAGTCTCGTTGCCCCATTGATCCCAAATCTCCTTAAGCTCTTGGAGATTATTCTGCGTAACACTGATACGAGTATATCCTGACAGCTCCGACATATGTCCCGCAGCTATACTATCTCCCTTTTCTAACTGAGTTTGCTCAGACCATCTATGGACGTTGGCATTACCCTCCACTCTATCAAGAAGTCCGTTCTCCATAATAAAACTCTCTAATTTAGACACTGACCGTGAATCGATACCTTTGTAAATGCAAAAATGTCATGCACACAACAGCAAAGAAATAGTCAGTATCACATTATATCAAAAAAAATCTCAACAATAATTCATAAGGATAATATCTAAAGTTTAACACTAACTAAGTTGGGCTCTTACGATCTTTTCTATATGAGGTTGGTTCTAAAGTTTGGGGTACCTAAACCAGCAGATTCCTCGATCCTCACCCATTATAGGCTTTGAATCGAGTTCAGTTTAGGGGAATACATTTCCCTATGGCTACACGGAGATGAAATCTCACGAAACCATAGGTACGGATGTATCCCAAAAGTGATCCACTATCCTGCACGGAGGCAAAAACCTCACGAAGGCGTAGCTTCTCACTCCCACTTAAGGGTGTGACCACAACGGTCATGCAAATGCAATGCGTGTTAGAATATAGCAACACATGCAATAATACAAACACATGTAATGCAAAGAGGATTAAATTTTAAAATTTTTAATTTCTGACATTAAGACAAGAGATAATCAATTACACAGCTTGACTCTCTTATTAGTCCCCAGCGGAGTCGCCAAGCTGTCGAGACCATTTTTAAAATCGAGTTTTGGGAAAATGGGAATCGACTTTAAAAATGAAAACATGAGTCGCCACCAATCTTTTAGGTGTGATTGGATCACCCTTAAAACATTTGTTTTAAAATCGTTGGTTTTGGTCTACGAAATCAAAAGAATGGGTTCGGGAGTCGGTTACGTACGAGGAAGGGTTAGCACCCTCGTAACGCCCAAAAATTGGTACCTAATTGATTATCAAAATGTCTTTAATATCGGAAATTAGAAATTTTAAGATGCAACTCTCTTTTAATATTTTTGATTTTTTTTTTTGAAAATTAGGGTTCACTTATATCGAAGTATTGACTATAGGTTAGCCTTTTTAGAAATCCCTATATCGAAACAACAAAATGCTATATCCAGTAAGTTAGGACATGTCACTTTGCCGTTCCAAGACAGTCACTTATATTTTGAAAATCTTTAAAACTTAGAAGGGTACTTGACTATTCGAATTTAACGAGAAAAGTTGCAACCCAATAAGTTAGGGCACTACTTTTTCGAAATTTCCAAATGCCAAGCATTGCCTTTATATTTCTTTTGAAAATTTTGGAGCCCTATCTTTTTAAAAGATGATTGCATTTTATTATAAATCATAATGATATACTGTTGAACTAGGTAGATAATGCATGCATTTGAACTAAATATTATGATATACAGAATAATGCATAAAAATGAAAACAAAGATATATATATAGCATGCATTGAAAATGAATAAACAAGATATATAAGCATACGAAATAATATTTAAGTAATGTACGATATAAGAACAAATATAATTAAATAATGTATGATATACAAATAGAATAAATATAATGTCAATATGTATATAATTATAAAAAAAACACATATATGATACATAAAAAAAAACTAAAAAAATAAATAATCAATTGCTAACAAAATATACATACAATTAAAACAAGACATATTATATTAAAAATAGTATGTATTGTAATACATAATAACAAGAATAAAGAATAATAATTATAATAATATATTGGCTTAGAAGTATATAAGAGATTTTATAACAATATTTATTTAGAATGAAATAATATATGTAGTAAATAAATAATTAATAATAAAACGTGCATATAATGTGAGTTAAAACATGATTTAATAATAATGGTTTATATTTTAAAAATAATATATATATTATAATAATATAATTAGTGACACGTGATATACATAACATATATAAAAAATATATATATAATAAAATGTAATATAAATGTATGAGAAATATAATAGATATAAAATAACATATAAAACAATATATATAAATAATTAATAAATATATGTATATGAAAAAATAATAATAATTTGAGGAAAATAATATAGAATAGTAATACAAATAAAAATAACATATTTAATAATTTTAATATATAAAAGTGAAATCAAATATTAATAAAAATATATAGTAATAAAATAGGATTAAATTTAAAGTTTTGTAAAGTTACGGGGCAAATTTAAAAAGCTAAAGCTAAATTAAGGCCCTATTTGAAACACCCGCAAGATAAAAGGGGGTTACTGAGCAAATAACCCTTTTTCCAAAACGTCACCGTTTCCCCCTAATATAATTGCAAATCATTGGGAGGGTTGAATTGAAATAGAATTAAAATGTTAATGCTGAATTAAAAAAATAAATAAAACGAAATTAAAAGTATAGAAATTGCGAGAGGACCAATTGGGTAATTAACCCAATTCTCAAAAATGCGCGGATCCTCCCCAGGTAATCGGGTCAACGCGCGGATCCTATAGTTGTAAAACTACGCTGTTTTAAATAAACTATATAAGTCAAACTTCGCCCCTAAAATCATTTGAACATCCGTTCTTTTAAAAAAAAAAGAGTAAAATCCTCTGGAAGAGGATTCAGGGGTTGATCTCGGAGCTGCTGAACCTCCGTCCAGGGGTCCCCTCATGCGCTCACGCGCCGTCCTCTACGGTGGTCTGAGGGCTAAAATCCTCATCCTTCCACAGGTAATCTCTTCCCTTTTTAAAAAAGGTTCCCTTTTTTTGCTAGAATGATGTATATACAATGCATATATATAAAAAAAAAACACGATTAAATCACCTTTTCTTTGAAACTGCTTGTATTCTTTGAATCTGTGAGTATCTTTTATTTTTGTTTCTATGTACAATCTTTCGTATCCTGTTACAATGTTCGATTCGGGCTTTTATAGCCACTATTTGTTTTTACATTTTTGGAAATAAGTCTGTTTCTTTCCATATTTTGCTGCTGCTATTCTTTCTTTCCTTACAGGTGTCCCGAAGATCTTGGTGACGGAGTGGCTGCTGGCGTTGATGGAGGGCTGAAGTCTGGTGCCGAGGCGCTGATTACGAAAGTTGGACAGACGTGTCTGGAATCTTCTGCTTGCGGCGCGAGAAGAAAGAGGGCAGAAACCTTAGGGTTTCCTGCCTGAGGCTGCAACTGTTTGGGCCAATTGGGCCTCAGGGAATTTTGGGTTTGTAACGAGTAGAGGCATTTTGGGCTAAGTAGTTTAATTGGGTCTTGGTCTATACTGTAACGGGCTTAGCTAAATTATTTTGATTTTGGGCTATGGTTTGAGCTTTGTAACCTAGACTGTTTAACTAAACAAGCAAACATTTATTTATTTATTTCTGTATTTTGGTTTTGGTACTAAGGCCCAGACGAATTTGGGCTCTTACAGCTTGATGAAAGGGTACTGGGATATTGGTACCTGCGCGATATTTGCATTCACCCCTACCTTTAATCAATAATTTTATAATAATATCCATATCTATATCTCTAAAGTATTCTAGATTGGTTTTATCAATGAAATCATTTTCATAATATGGAGTATTATAAAAATCACAAATGATTCGAGGGGTTACTCGCACTTCCTTCCCCCTCAAAAGTACTATATCCCACATACGGCCTTTAGTATTTCTAGACTCATGGTCTCGCGTATAAAATTCTTACACAATGGGGACTACGACATTCTCTTTTGGGATCGTCCAAAAATGTTCCCACCTATGACATCTAGCTAAAGGCCATATTTCCTTACACAAAACCATTAGTGGATCGAATCCCCTCTATTGGATAAGGGTTTTCCTTATAGTTCAGTAATATATTTCCCAATATCTGGGTTTTTTAAATTAGGGGGTTTGGATCCATTGATGGTTCAAATTCATTGGTTCTTATAGCTTTTCTAGGAGGTATGATATCTTAATACACTACTAAGCAACAATTCAATGGAACACTAAAAAGTTGAAGTTAAGAACCCTTAACCTTTAATACATAATTGAAGTTCGTTTGAATTCCTTGCTTTTCCATGATGTTTCCATTCCTTTTTGCCCCGAATAAGGTTGAAGAATTTGGCAAGAATAAATAGAATGTTTAAGAAATTGAGGATTTAGGTTTTAAAAGTTTTTAAGAGATTTAAGAGAGTTTGGGGGATTAGGGGTTAAGGTGTGTTTTAATTAGAAGTAGGTATTGTTTTAGGTTATAAAATAGGGTTTTAAAAGGTTAAAAATTGAGTTAAATGAATATTATTCCTCCAGGTTACTCGATTGGGTCTAGTTGACCCTGTAGAAAATTACAGCGATGTTGTGACATAAGGGTTCCGTGTCACGACATCCCTGGAAGACTTAGCTATGTCATGACACTGAGGTTCAATGTCGTGACACACCCTGCAGCTTGAAGACCTGAAGGAAACTGTTTGCTATGTCGGGACTCCTTGGGGTGATGTTGCGACACTGATTTTGTTTCGGCTAAAAACTTCCAATTTTAAGGATGTTTCAGTTTAGAGATGAACCTACATAAAATAAAAGTCAAAATCTAAACTAGGTGATTAGTTACATATACAATAATTTACAAAAGTTAAATAGCAATTCAAGCAATTTTTAAGTTTTACTACCGGATTCATCTTGTAACACCCTAAACCCGGCCCAGACGTTACGGCCGAATTCAGCATGCCACATGGAAAAAGTTGCTATTCGTTTCATCAAGAATCTCTTTCTTAGGGTTTAAAAACGTTAATGTTATAAGTTTAAGTGAATGGAAGCTCTGCACCAGGTAGGAAGCCAGAAAAGAGGAGGTGAGTCTGTTGGACTGCTTAAGTACCAAGCTCTTTCCGGATCCAATCCTAGACATGCACACATCCATTGCCACACTTAAAACATATAATGGGTCTACGAAAAATAAGTCATGTTTAAGTCAGGTTTAGTCATTTACTTTCTTTGGAAACATTTAGATTGCGGAAGCTTTTCACGTCACTGAGATATTTTAAAAACATATAGTCTTTATAAAACGCGCCCTAATGCTAACCAGTTCAATGATCCATAAATGAAATAATTTAATGAGCGGCCTTATTACAAACTTGAATCAAAACGAAAATAATTAAAATAAAAGAAGTGTGATCTATTTGAAAAAAAAACTAGAATTTGTTCTTCATGGCCACTCCGAATCCCGCCCAGCTCCAAGTCCACCAATTAGGGCTCACCTGCAAGAATGGAAAGAAAAGGGGTGAGTTTGGGGAAACTTAGTGTATACAGAAACCCATCCAAAGCCCAAATCAGCTCGAGCCCATTGGGCCTAAGCCCTACTCAGAATAACGAGACACAAAGTGGACCAAGCCCTTTTCGAATCTGATAACAAGGCCTTAGCCCTTTTTGAAATGTCAAGTGCCCATAGGCCCAATTCAAGATGTCGTGTAATGAAATAATCATGAATGCAATCCCATTTGGGAGACTACTCAACCCACCAACCGCTACACTCCCCGCACTCACCCTCACACCCATGTGGGAATATCTCAACCCACCCAACCCTACACTCCACAGTTGCGGCATTGCACTCGCTTATCGATAAGATGAGGCAAAGCCTCGAAAGACGTGGATGTACCACTTTTAGCACTTCCTCCATCAATATCCCCAAACCCATGCAACATACATCGGTGAAAATATATCATGCGAGAACGCATATTTTTCAATCATGCATATAAGTCCATACAAACCCTAGGGTATATCAAGAATTGTGCTCATTAGGGGTAAATCCAGTAAACTTACACATCTACACAAGTTATTTAATTAATTTTCAACAGCTTATAAGCAATTCGAGTCTACCAACTAACTAACAGCCGATTTGCCCATTTCTTACCCATATTGGTCCGTAAGCCCATTGGGCCCAGTTTTGGCCCATCGAGGCCCACTTACCGACGTTCTCATAATTTCGCCCACAACCAGCTTACCACTTTACGATGCCAAATCTAACCATTAGTCTATGACTTGAAAGCATTCGCATACTCACAAGCCCATGAAATGCCGAAATTTAGCTTTTCAGCTTTTTACCGTTTTAACAGAGAAAGGTGTTCTGTGACACACTGCTTTTATGACGCATCGCCACCGAGATCCCTTACGATGTCCTACAATTATTCATCACCATTTTTAGCGTACAAGTTATGCTTAACAAACTCAAAATCCACCTTACCTTATTCGGCCAAAGAACCCTTATTGACCATAAGTTGCTTACCTTCACAGGGTCCAATAATACGGTTCAAGCTTATCCAAGTCGATACTCCACACCTCGCTGCTCCTCCAAAGTTGTCTATATCACACAGTCCAAGTCAGTCACTTGCCCACAAGGGCAAAACAGTCATTTAACACCCTAGGAGCAAAATGGTAATTCTACCCTACAGGGGTATTTCGGTAATACTACCCTACAGGGGTATTTCAGTAATTTTACAAACCAAGGGCATTTTGGTAATTTGTAAACCAGGGGTATTTTGGTAATTTTGGTGAACAAAGTGTTCTAAACAAGGATAACAATACGAATGGGCCTAAAGCCTATTCTCGGCCCAAATGGGCCCATACGCTCGTGTGGCCCTTTTAGCCCAAATCTAGCCACAGATATGAGATTCACCTAGCCTAATCCAATATTTACTACACAATCACACAACTTATTCAATTGGGCCCGTAGGCTCGTTGGGCCCACATGGCCCATTTCATTATCGCGCCCGGTAGCCATCCTACAGACTAGAGTAGTGAGAAATACACACCTGACAGGAGACTGGAGTTAATCCGCGCTCTGAGCACTTCTAGCCGATGCCCAACCCAAACGAGCACGCCATAACGCGAAAGGGATCAGCCAAGAAAGGTACTTTGCTTTCCTCATGGTTCTCTCTATTTAAAGCCAGCTTCGCATCCACTCTTATGTTAGTTTACCGATGTGGGATCCTCCATCATCGTAGTTTAAATTCAACATCAACTCTTGTCGCCTTTGTCGACCAAAATAAATGCTCTTTGCTTGCCATGGATTCAAACCAAAGTCCTCCTATATGCCAACTCACGCCACCACCACTAGGCCACCAACTCATTTGTGTCATAAATCCAACACATTAAACTTTAAAGCGCACCTACTTGCTTCTAGATTTATTGAAAAGAAAAACCAAAATATATTGCAAGAGCCAAGACTTGAACCTTGGACCCCTTGCTTCCTCTATGGCGTCACTTCCTTGTCCCCTAAGTGGCGCCACCTTGCCACTACACCACACTTCTTTTTGTGTCATCTTTTCTCCAACAATATTCTTAAGGCTTACCTACTACACCTAGGGTTTGATTCACCTTAAACCAAAATTTTTGCTAGAGTCCAGGTTTGAACCCAAGACTTCTCCAACACTTCTCAGCACAATTAACCACTAAAACAAGCCTTCATTAACGAAATTTACATGCACAACAAAATATTAAAATCTGCCTTCAACCGCTCCCATTCTCAAGGCCCAAAGCTTCTAGGCCCAAATTCAGGGTGTTACACATCTGATAGTGTCACCATTTCAGCGATGGAGGATTTCCTATTCTGTCGATATTAGTCCATCTTCCATTGTGTTGTTCCACCTGTACTGATTGTCCCTTTCCATAAACTTGTTTATTCTTTTTGTATGCATAGATGTTATTTGTTATTGTTAAGATTTTTGTTATGTTAAATATTTTTATTTTGTAATATCATTATCAAGGATTGGTTGGAATACAAGCCTTCTCATATAAATGATTATTTTTGACATTAACAAAAACTTAACCTGAATATTATTTTCTTTTCCTGAGTTTACAATAAAATTTACGGCACATTTCGTTAATTACGAGTAACTAAATTTAGTTTCCTAGCCAAAGACATAGACAAAAGCTTTGTTTTATAGAATTGTGAGATTTAAAAGCGTTTTTCAATCCTTTCTTTCTCAATGATATTTGCTTATCCTTTATTTTATGAGATAGATAGGATAGCCTTTTAGTATTATTCTTAGTGTTGTTCTAAGAAAGTTTACTTGTTTAGTATTTAAAATGATATAAAATTGATTAGAGTAAATTGACAAGTAATTGTCTTTTTATTTTAATAATTAGAACAGATTGTTGGAACATTTTCAAATATTTATAATGTTCCAATAATTATAAATGAATGAGTATAATTAATCAAAAGATAAATCTTTTGGTCATTGGTAAAAAGTTATATCATTTGATTTTCGAAAAAGAATTATAACTATTCAAATAATATTACTTGAATAGTTATAAAATTAGATGAATTATTATTTATTTATTCAGAAAGACACCTATTGACAGATGTCTCTATGAAGTGGCATGAGAATTCCTATAAATAGGAATGAGATTTCATTTGGAAATCACATCAAATAATTCTAAAATTTTTTCTTTCCTTCTTTCATTTTCTAAATAAAGTATTACTATAGAAATCCTTTCTAGAAATTGAGTTTCATGTTATACCCTTGACTAATTTAACTTTGTTTCTGTGAATTCTATCATAATTGAGTATCTACTTCAGTGACTAAGTGTTCTGATCGTATGTTTAAGGTCTTGGGTTAAAGTCTCACTCTTTGGAAAATTTTATCATTTTTTATCCTAGCCTTATCCTTGGAGGTTTGACTTATATTCTATTGCTAGTCAAATTATATTAGAATGAGCCTGTTGGTTCAATTGGAAAGGTGTTAGCTTACCTTGTGGTCTCGTGTTCAAATCTCCGTATGAGCGTGAATGACAATTTTTTCTACGGTTGTCTAATAGAATTTCGGTGGAGTTGAAATTTTGAGGTAGTTGGATGTCGATTGAGGTGTGGGATTTGGTAGGATTAGGTTGGTTAGTGAGTCAGTGGGGAGTTGGGGGGAAATTAGTGATATTTTATTAATATTTTTATTTTATTTTATTTTTCTTTTCCCAAAGAAAAATATTCCTCTCTTTTTGGCGTTCCCTATTTTTCCCTTCTCTGTAATTTCTTTTCTTTTTCGTTTCCCTTTAATTTTGTCCACAACATTTTATTCTTATCATTGCGTCCAGATTTTCAGTGTTCTTCATGCAGTTTTGGTAAGTAAGGTTTCACTCTTCTGTAGGTTTCGGTTTCTGTAAGGTCGTTTGGATTTATTCTTTTTATAAAAACATAATGGTGTAGTTAGGGAATCTAATTTTCAGTGACCATTGTTATGTAGGATAAGGTTGTGAAGCAGTGGGTTTCGCTCCAACTACCTAAATTGTGTTAGCGGAGGTTTTCGTCGACGGTAAGTTGGGTGCATTGTCAGATTATTATTGATGAATTCATAAATTAAATTACTAAAACGGAGTTTGGTATACTTTTTTTAAGGTTCGGAGGTCTCGGGTTTGTTGTAGCATAAAAAACGAACCAGGTATGTAACAAAAATGCGAGAAAGCGAAGTTCGGCGAAAGCCAAAAAAGTGGCCTGTCGATGCCACACGGGTGTGTGCCTAGCCTTGTACGACACACGCCATGTGACAAGAGTGTGTGTGGTCGTGTGGGTCACACGGCCTACGCTGATTTGGGCTTGTGGGCTATGGGCCAGGCCGTGTGGGCTACATGAGCAAGGCCAATTTAGGCATGTAGGCCCAAAATGTTGAAATTTTCTCTAAGGTCGCACACATTGTACCAATCGACTGTGGGCCTTCCGTAGGGTCGATAAGGGCAAAACAAACCCCAATGCATAAAATCTGTTATTCTGATGGACTAGATTGAGTATTATGAAATACAATATGTATGATCTGATTGTTTTGTATAAACATATCTAATATTTTTATTTGAGCATGTGAGACATGTTAATACTAATATATTTGTTTATCTGTTGTCTGTATCTATATGTGGGGTGGAATTTGTATATGTTGAGGAAGCATTTTGTGAGGCAACATTTTGCCAATATACTGGCACCTTGGCTGCAAACTATTCTGATATGTGGCGTATAGACACTACATGGTGTGTAGGGATGGGTGGGTGTTTTTATACCCCATATGGTGTGTTGGGATGATTACAACTGGTGTGTAGAGGACGGGGGTAGGACTTTGCATATCTACATGACTCTGATATAATCCGATTTTGTTAAGGACTATGTCCGTATCTGTACTGTTATGTGAGAAATTTGTATTTATATGCATGTATGTTTCCATTGAGTTACACACTGAGTTTTGGAAACTCACATCGGTTTAGCTGATCTGTTCAGGTAATCCTCAGGCATAGCTGGGTCGGTGCGATGGAGGCTCAACAGTGACCACTAGTATGGAAAATGTTTTTAGTTAATAATTTAATTAATTTTCTGGATTTTCTTTGAGAGTTTTGTAATTTTGAGACTCTCTGTACTATTTTGTTTATAATTTTTAGATTTGGATGCGTTTTTTATTTATATATGTAACATCCCAAAAATCAGGGGTTAGTAGAATCGGGTTTGTGAAATGAGAGAGAGTGGTCATGCCTTAATTTTTGAAATTTATCTATGCATTTTTAGGAAATAAATGAGGTATTGGTTTGTTGGTTAAGTATTAGTGAAATGTTCCTTGAAACGTAAGTTCAAATCCCTTCTCTCTCACCATTTTTATTATTTTGCAAATTTTTCCTTAAACGCTAATATGTGACATGCCTCTCGAGACCATTTTTAAATCGAGTTTTTGGAAAATGGGAATCGACTTTAAGAAAAACAAAAACGGGAGTCGTCACCAATCTTTTTAGGTGTGATTGGGTCACCTTTAAAACATTTTTGTTTTAAAATCATCGGTTTTGGTCTACGAAATCAAAAGAACGGGTTTGGGAGTCGGTTACATACGAAGAAGGGTTACCACCCTCGTAACACCCAAAAATTAGTACCAAATTGATTATCAAATGTCTTTAAGGTTAGAATTTAGAAATTTTAAGATGCAATCCTCTTTGAAATATTTTTGATTTTGAAAATTGGAGTTCACTCGTATCAAAATATTGATACTGAGTTAGCCTTTTGGAAATCCCTATCTCGAACAAAACGCCACATCCAGTAAGTTAGGACATATTGCTTTGAAATTCCAAAACAGTCACTTACATTTTGAAAACCTTGAAAAACTTAGAAGGGTACTTGATTATTCAAATTCAACGAGAAGAGTCGCAACCCAATAAGTTAGGGCACTACTTTCTCGAATTTCCAAACATCAAGCATTGCCTTTTTGTATTTTTGAAAACTTTGGTGCCCCTTTTTTTTAAAAGTGATGTGTGGGGAATTATATTGCATTATAAATCATACATAATAACATATTATTGTAGTAGGTAAATAATACATACATTTAAACAAAGTAATGTTAACAATATAAAGATCGTGCATTAGATACATACATATAAAAATAATTGTAATAGCCCAAAATTGGGTCCAGTTGGAAGAGAGGTTTCGGGACCACAAAATCAGAGATAGAAATAATTATTTTATGATTATTCTGAGGTCTATGATATGATTGCATGATTCTGTGAAAATTTCGTGAAGAAATTCTATGCATAAAGTGCTCAATTTGAAGTTAGGGACTAAATTGAATAAGTTGCAAAACTTGCACTCTAGAAGTTTCTAGTATGAAATTGCTTTGAAATATTAATTAGGAGGTCTTAAATAGAAATTTGACCAATTTCTAAGTTATGGACAAAAATTGGACATGGATGGAATTTTTTAAAGTTTAGTAAGGAAGGGCATTTTGGTCATTTGGTAATTAAAAGAAATAAAAAGGGAAAATAAAGCCAAAATTTATTCATCTTCTTCATGGAGGCCGAAATTAGCATGGGGGAAGCCATGGCTAGGGTTTTCAAGCTTTCCAAGCTCAATAGTAAGTCCGTTCTAGCCCCGTTTTTTCAAGTTCTTTACGTTTTTGAATCCTTAATTTGATTAAGCTTATTCTAGCAATAATTTAAGCTAGGGTTCATATTTGGAAAAATACCCATAGGTGAAATGTGTTTATTTTGATGTTTTATGATAGAATATGAGGTTTTAAATTATGTTAAACAACTTGTGCTACTCGGTTTTGAGTGAAAATGAGTAAAAGGGCTTAATCGGTAAAAATACCTAATAGTTATACGTATATGTTAAAGTGAGAATTTGATGTTTCCATAGAAGGGAAAAGTGATCAACATGTCATAAAACATAAGAATAAGGGATGAAGTTTAATTCCCGAGCCTAGGGGCAAAAGTGTAAATATGCAAAAGTTTAGGGGCAAAATTGTAATTTTTCCAAAGTTTGAGTTAAGGACTGTTTTGAATAGTACATTAGTTAAATAAGTAAAATATGATGTTTTAGATCCCGGAAAATGAGATTTGAACCTAGAATGAGAGAAAAATTAAAAATTGAGAAAGTTGGTAAAATGGCCGTTTTAGTATCGAGGTAAGTTAATATGTATAATAAGCATTAATTTATGCATGTTTCAATGTAAAATTGATATATTTACTATGATATCCGAGGTGTTGAAAGTATGTACGTTGGTATGATAATAATAAAGCAATAATGCTGTAATTTATATTTGAAATTTAAATTTAGTGAATTAATTGAATTATGTTAAATTAAATGATTATGGTGCCAAGTTTATGAATTGATTTAAAAATATGTCTATGGTACATGAAGAGCATTGAATTATCATACATAAATGTGATTTCTATGATTATGGATATTATGCGAAATTGTAAGTTCATATGATTTTTAATAAGGCAATGTGTAATTTAATGTTATTGCCTTGATATTAAATGAGATGTAAGTTTATATGTAAGTAATACATCAATATTACTTGTATTATGATATTTTATAATAATATTGGAAATATGTTTGTGGATAATTATTTGATTGGTGAAATTGTTGGAAAAGAGAGAGAAATCCCTGTTGAACCTTCGGAAAGATTGGATGATACAGATGGTATGTAGCTAGGTCACATGTATGGTGCTGAGTGCACATCATGTGTACAAGAGAGCTACGAGACATTATGATGTAGCTAGGTCACATGGGTGATACTATGTGTACACCATGTAGACAAGAGAGCTACGGGATATATGTAGCTAGGTCGCATGCGTGGTTCCAGGTGAAGGACACCATGTAGACAAGAGAGCTACGAGATAAACTGGCTAGGTCACATCGGTGGTACTAAGTGTTCACCATGTGTACAAGAGAGCCGAACTTTATGATGGGTGGAGCTAAGTGCTGAAACCACCAAGTATCGAGGATTGATCCGAAGTGTTCAACAGGAGACTTACTATGTACTGATTTGTGAGTTTTGTAATGAAATAGTGTAGGTATATGTTTATGAAAATTATGAGCAATGTGCTCGATAGTTTGGTGAACTTTGATAAGACAAAACGGATTAAGTGGAATTATGTAAGAATAAATTTTAGTAGTAAAATAGTGTTGGACAGCAGCAGTTGCATGACTTTGAAAATTCACTAAAAATTGTGGAAGTTGAATAAAAATACAAATGATATATGAAAATAAATCTTAATGAGTCTATTTTCACATGAAAGAAATAAGAGAAGCAAAAGAATTCTATATTGTGTGATATCTGAATTCTTGTGAAACAGGGTCTGAATGAATTCGAGATCCCCTATTCTGACTTTATAAATTCACCATAAATTGTAAAAAAATTATTAAGAGTCATACCTTACATGCATGGATTCCTTATTGAGTCTATTTTTAAGGGAAATAAATGGAATGGTTGTTGGAATTCTGTACAGGGAGAAATTTGGTTCGTAGTACACAGAGGTCAGAGTAGTCATACTCTGAAACAGGGGAGGCTTTAACTAATAAACTGTACTAATTGGCTAAACCAAAAATTATGAAAATTTTATGGTGGAAATATATGTGAGTTTAGTTTCAGAGAAAATTTACGGATCTTAATTTCGAGCTCTATAGCTCGAATTATAAATAAGTAAGTGACTATGACTCGTGTGGACAGTTTGATGTGAGGATTTATTAGTAAATTGTGAAATCGTACTTACAAGAATGCTCTATACATTAAGGATGTGGAATGGAGAGGAGGAGGAGGAAAATAAATATATGTGGAATACATGGAAACTATGGTATATGAAATATTGATATAATGAAATAAATGATATGTGTTTATAAGAAAATAGAAAGAGAATGATATGTGTCATGACATGTATATATATATATATATATATAAATATATGACTAGTCTTAATGTAATGCTTGTTGGGTATGGAGTTGAATTGAAATGTTTCAGGCAAACATGTTATTCTGCGCATCTGAATTGTGGTATTTTATAAAGATATGATCTAGCTTTAAATATGAATGCTTGATGATTAAGCTGAAGTGGTAAGATGATAATCTTGGTGTAAGTGTATAAGTGGTACTATAATAGACAAGGTAAAATAACTATAAGAGACACATGTATGATGACATACAAATGCTATGTTTGTGGTTTAAATTAAGATTGTTTAATCATTAAATGAATACCATGTTATATGCTTTTGATTTTGTATAAGTGGGTAAGAGATTAAGGTTGACCAAAGCTTAGAAAATAGCCTAGGTATATTCCACACAGGCAGACACGACCATGTGTCTCAGCCGTTTATGGAACACGACTTGGGACACGGACATGTGGAGCCTAAAAGCATGAAATTTTCAAGATTTTCGTAAGTTCCTGGTTTAGTCCCGAACCTTTTCTAAAGTATGTTTTGGGCCTCGTAGGTTTGTATTAGGGACCTTATGATTAAATGCAAAAAGTTTGAATTTGATACAAATTTTATGGCCCGTATTTTAGTTTAATGTTTTTATCTTTGTCCGGTAATGCCTCGTACCTTATCCCGGCCTCGGGTACGGGTAAGGGGTGTTACAATAATACATATATAGCATGTATTAACGATATGCATACAAAGATGTATATAGCATGTATTAAGAATGAATAAACATACAAACATACAAAGTAATAATTAAATAATGCATGATATACAAAAAAGAGTAATATAATATCAATGTACATGTTCATGAAATGTAATATCAAATAATAGATAAAATAACATTTAACACATGGTATATACAAAATAAAATAAAATGAATTGAATTATTATTAACAAAATATATATAACACAAGTAAAGACCTAAAAAATAATTTTAAAATAGTATTTGCTATATAATATATAAATATAATAACAAAATATTTATAATAATTATATGTAAATTATATTGGGTTTTAAAAAATATATAAATAGAAGTATGTAAAAGAATATAAAAATATCATTTAAAATAAAATAATACATAATAAATAATTAATAGTTTGATATATAATATGAGTAAAAAAATTTTAATTTACAAATTTTGAGAATTTAAATAATATAATGAATAATATAAATAATGTAATAGGTATTATATGATGTACATAAAAAATAATAAGTAATATAGAGTAAAAATGAAAATATATAGATGTTATAAAATAAAATATTCTTTAAATATATATAGGAAACAAGAAATATAATAGATATAATATAGAATAATCAAAGTTTATATGAAAAAATGATATGTATAAATAATTAACATATAATACAAGTAAAAATATAATAATAATATATATAAAAAATAATGATGTAAAATAATTTGAAAAATATTAGATAATATGAAGAATAATAATTTATATATACAATAAAATAATCTTATAGTATATAATATAAACAATAAGGATAAAAATAAATATCAATATATATAAAATATATATATATATATAGAATAAATATAGGACAAAATTTAAAATTCAGCAAAATGACAAGGCGAATTTCAAAGAAACAAAACTGGATTAAGGCCCTATTTAAAACGCGCGTAAAATTAGAGGGACTCATTGGGCAAATTGCCCTATTCCCAAAATGGCCACGTTTCGCAGAATATAATTTAACAACTGTCAGGACCAAATTAAAACTAAAATAAAATATAGGGCCAAATCATAAATAAAATAAAATTTAATTGTAAATACAAAAGGGGTAGAAGGACCGATTAGGAAATTAACCCAATTTTAAAAATACGCGGATCCTCCCCGGGTAATCGGGTCAACGCGCGGATCCTGGGGGTCACAAAACATCGCCATTTCGTTCAAGCTATATACGCTACCTTCTCAGCTTAAAATTCATTTGAACTCCGATTTTTTTAAAAAAAAAAACTAAAAAATTCTCTTTGAAAGAGAGAGAAGAAGGGAGCTCCGGGCTCTGGCCTTCGTAGGCCACACTCCGGCCCACACACCCACGCGCCGCCCTAAGGGCCACCGTATACGGAGATCGGAGGGTTTAAAAACCCTCGTCTTTTCAGATCCAAAACAAGTAGTTCTTCTCCTTTTTAAATACCCTTAGTATTTTGATAAACAGTTCATATATATGCACTAAAATAAAGAATAAGTCACTCGGTTATCACCTTTGAAACTGTTTGTATTCACTTTTTTATTTATGTATCTGTGTGTCTTGTTACAAGGGTTACAAAGGGGCTTTTTATAGCCACTGATTTGTTACATAAGGAAAGAAATCTTCAATTTCTTTCTATTTCTTGTCTACTATATCTTTGACCATGATCTGCTGAGATTCCTTTATTTTAGCTTCTTGCTTTATTTGTTCACATCTGCTGCATTTCCTTTTCCATTTTGCAGGTACTCCGACGATCTTGGCGTTAACGGTGGTAACAAGGCCAGAGGGGAGGCCTGAGATCACGGTGCTAGACGGTCGCGAGAGGGACGAACGCATTAATGGCGTGTCAATATGCATTGATGGCCTTGATCTGGGGAGTTGAACCGACACTCCCCGAAGCTTCCAGAAGCTGTTGCGGCGCTGTAGGGAGAGAGCTAGGGTTAGAAACCCTAGCTGATGATTTTAGGTTTTGGGCCTCTGAGAGTTGGGGTCAATTGGGCCCCTTTTTAATTAAGTCTTGGTCTGTAATGTAACGAGTTAGGACTAACGGGGTAATGGGTCTGATAAGTTTGGGCTATTTAGACTTGGGCTTTG
The DNA here is from genome assembly GCA_025698475.1 of Gossypium anomalum. Classification (NCBI taxonomy): domain Eukaryota; kingdom Viridiplantae; phylum Streptophyta; class Magnoliopsida; order Malvales; family Malvaceae; genus Gossypium; species Gossypium anomalum. The sequence continues at coordinate 89,759,855 of CM046961.1, forward strand.
TAAAAGGACTTTTTAAATAAATAAACATTTGTTATTTTTAATCTTGGTTTTCAGCCCGGTCAAATTTGGGCTATTACAGCTGCCTCTCTTTGCTTATTGCTGTGTAACAGGAATCGAGCAAAGACTTATAAAAGACCAAATTTGACCAGCCCTATCAAATCATGATATTCTATTTTTTTATGACTGCCATGTTGATATCTTTTATCTGCTCACTGCCGAACATAGAGATGTCGAATTTGCCTCTTTGATTTGTAGGGATGCCAAATCAACTTGAATCTGTTTGAGAATGTTTGAGAGTCATATCTGCCATGTCCTCGATTTGTCCCTTGTAAGCACAAGGATGCCAAACCATCTTGAGTCTGTTTGAGAACATTTGAGAGTCATATCTGCCATGTCCTCGATTTGTCCCTTGTAAGCACAAGGATGCCAAACCATCTTGAGTCTGTTTGAGAACTTTTGAGAGTCATATCTGCCATGTCCTCGATTTGTCCCTTGTAAACACAAGGACGCCAAACCATCTTGAGTCTGTTTGAGAACATTTGAGAGTCAAATCTGCTATGTCCTCGATTTGTTTCTTGTAAGCACAAGGATGCCAAACCATCTTGAGTCTGTTTGATAACATCTGAGAGTCTAATCTGCTATGTCCTCGATTTGTTCCTTGTAAGCACAAGGATGCCAAACCATCTTGAGTCTGTTTAAGAACATCTGAGAGTCTAATCTGCTATGTCCTCGATTTGTTCCTTGTAAGCACAAGGATGCCAAACCATCTTGGATCTTGCTTCAGTATAAACATCTGAAGGTTAGATCTGCTTATGTATCTGAGAACATCTGAGAGTCAAATCTGCTATGTCCTCGATTTGTTCCTTGTAAACACAAGGATGCCAAATCATCTTGAGTCTGTTTTAGAACATCTGAGAGTCAAATCTGCTATGTCCTCGATTTGTTCCTTGTAAGCACAAGGATGCCAAAGTATCTTGAGTCTGTTTGAGAACATCTGAGAGTCTAATCTGCTATGTCCTCGATTTGTTCCTTGTAAGCACAAGGATGCCAAACCATCTTGGATCTTGCTTCAGTATAAACATCTGAAGGTTAGATCTGCTTATGTGTCTGAGAACATCTGAGAGTCAAATCTGCTATGTCCTCGATTTGTTCCTTATAAACATCTAAAGGTTGGATCTGCTATCTTCGATCTGTTCCCTATAAACACAGGGATGCCAAATCTGCTATCTTCAACTCGTTCCCTATGAACACAGGGATGCCATGCTGAAATCTTCAATCTGCTTCGCTGTAAGCACAGGAATGTCAGATCTGCTATCTTCGATCTGTTCCTATAAACACAGGGATGTCGAATCTTGTTTCTTTGATCTACATTGTCCCATAAAAGACATAAATTGGAGAATGCGTATGAGTTCATGCCTAATAATTAGGTTGCTATGATCGAAGTGAGTCAAATTCTCCTAATTAGACATGTTATAATGCAAAATGTTATGAATATGACCCCTATTTCGGATGTCATCACTCATTCATCTATCGAGCTTTCCACCTCATTCTTCTTGACATATCGATCATACTCTGCTCGTATGCCTCAAATCTTCTCCATCAATTTGGTCTACCGTATCATTCCCCGAATATTACGACCCACTGAAGATATTTATGAAATGATCCTTTCTTAAGATCAATATTGCTTAAAACGTCCAACCACCTTTTGGACTGAAGAAGAAAATCTCTCGAGTATCTCCAACCCATACATATGAGAATTCCTTAAACAATTTTCTTGTTTCAGTTTCTTGTATTATCTAGAAATTTCCAGAGTAATATGCAAAACTTCATTTGTGAAGATATTTTAGTTCATCTATCATTATTTCAATGCAATATGCTTTATGAATAATGGGAGACAAATAAATTGATCCTGAGGATAATTAGATTTGGACAAATTATTGGAAAGAATGCAAAAAGATTAACCTGAGAACATATCTTTGCGAAGAAAAAGAATCCAAAGATAGTAAATAGGACAGAAATCAGACGCCCCAGATATCACCGCTTAAGCGTCTATACACTAGCTCCATGAAGACTTTCTTGAGTTCAACATGTGTTTAAAAGACCCAAAGTACTTTGTCGATGTCCCGATATGCAACGCGCTTCACTCTTCATTGAATCAGATATAGCAAGATTACCGTGTGCTCTTCAAAATTTGAGCTGCCGTTTCGGGTTTTCAACTCAAAACCCCTTTGGTCTTAAGGCGCCCTTTGCGGGTTTTCACCTTGGCCTCTCTATTTTTCTTTTTCTTTTTTTTTCTTTTTTTTCCTTTTTTTTCGAAATAGAAGTCCCAAAGTGCCCTTTGCGGGTTTTCACCTTGGTTTCCCTTCTCCTTCAAACAAAGTACTCCTTGACCGAGTCTGAATTCACTGGATCAAATAAATTCTTCCTATCCATTTCTTGTCAAAATCAGTGCACCTCTAGAGAAAGCCCTCTTCGCAACATATGGCCCTTCCCAATCCTTTTGCATGGGAAGGATTTCTTTCAGCACAAGGTTTCTCTTATGAAATTCTTTTGGACGAACCTTCTTTGTCATAAGTCTGTGTCATCCATTCTTGGTACATTTGCTTAGGATGAATACTTTCAAGTTAAGTTTACTAGAGGTATTCAATTCTTGACTCCATCAAAGCTTGGAGGAAAAATCTTGATTCATAAACCCATGAGAAAGGGATTGCCCCAGCAGCAGTCCTGGCTATTGTTTGTCAAACCCTATAAAAAGATGGTTCAATGATTCTTAGAAGACAAGAATGAAGTTGCTGACTTTATCCTTCAACCTGGAAAGCTGAGGTACAAAGATTACTCCCGGAGCATACATCCCACCATGACTCGATGATGTTTCTGAAGCATCCCTAATCTTCATAAATTGCCCCCAACTGTGAAGCTACCAAATAAGCGTAGCAAATAGGAGCCACAGCAAATATGGCCGTGGTGCTTCCTTTGATACATATAAGATAGAGAATGAACAAACTTTTGCAGATTATCAGTCGAAAACCCAGCCTGGTCTAAGAGAACATGATAGTGGGTCTGCCTCGTGATTCTAATAATTCCAGCATGGGTACCAAGGTAAAAATCATTGTTCTTTGGATGGCATACTTTGTTGTCAATGACAGTACCATGTAGCACATTGTCAGGAGATCCCTGCTGAAAAAACTTGGTATGATGATTTTTCGTACAATAATAACCACAATCTTTAGGGTTCCACTTCTCGTCAAGGAACTTGCAAGCGTCAATAACTTGATCAAAACTTGATTGACTTGAGACTCGCTAATCCCATCCCTAAAAATAATGATTTGATCAGGTTTCCTCTTCCCTGAACTTGTATAGAAGTCTAAGAGAGCTACCGTCATCCACTTTGTCAGAAACTAGTTTTGAAGAAAGAATCTATCATTTTAAGCTTTAGAGACTGTGTATGGCCTGATGCCCTATAGCTGGAAATCAATGGCCACCGCCTGGAGCTAACCATCGCAGCTATTGACGACACATCAAACTGCTCAGGAAAGCCAAACAATGCACCCATTCCTAGGATGATGGTTGGAACCTTTGAAACAACTGGAATTGAAGGTGTTTGCCCCAGCGTAAGCATAGAGAGTAGGCGGTAGTTTCTTATGCCAATTTTTACCAGTCTCGGTCATCTTCTGTAATTTATTTTTTTCTTCTTTTTTTTTTCTTTTGGCAACCTTTGTTGTACTGTGGTATGGCTCATTATCTTTGAAAAGACTGCAAACTTTTGGCATTGTGCAGTTATATATAATCTTTTTTTTTTTTGAAATGGATGACTTTTGACTTTGTAATATTGGCATATGAAGCTATCTCCCCCTCTTAATGGAGTAGTTGACGTCTACAAAGATGAGTCATTGTTAGCTTGAAACTTTTGACGAGCTCGGGCCCATAACATACATGCCCCATAAGTCTTGACTCCTTTAAATTTGGCATTCATTGTACAACTGATGCGATCCCTTTCCATGGTGGACCAACAGTGCCCCAAATCCTCATGTTTATCCTGGCAATTGCAAATTCTCCTGTAAGCGTCTTTGGACCACATTTTTGAATTCCCATAATAGTCTCAACAAGGTCTTGTTTTGTCTCCTCAGCTAATTCCCATTTCGCAATCTTTCCTTCCTCTAAGGCTATATTTCCTACCACCACTTCATGGGGTAAAAACCATTTTCAACAAATTCAGAAACAAGTCACAATTTCTGTCACCTTCAAAGTACTGAGATTCCTCTAAACACATATCACACTCAAAAGGAACTTTGAATCTGTAGTATCGTTACCCGTGTCATTGATATATGGGGATCTATGATAGGCACACAAAAGAATATACAAGGAATAAATGAATTCAAGAATGACTATTTACATGAAATGAAAATTTATAAAGAATGTCAAAGGTCAAAAGAATCAGAATGAAAGAATATTTACTCGGATAAATAATAAAAGTATGTTTTATTGAAAATAAAAATGTCCGAACATGAGCCCACTTCTCAAAAGAAATCTCATTACTCCTAGGCTTTAGAGCAACAAGAGTGTTCTGAATATTACTCCAGTAAAATTCCTAAAGATTACAGAAAGTTCTTCTGCAGTCCAATTGTTTAAAGAACTTCCTGGTTCGTAGGGCGAATGCCCTCAAGGTTTCTTTGTTCACCCCCTTCCTCATGTATGACATTGATGGGATGATTTTCATTTCCAAACACCCCCTTCTCCGGGTAAGCTATCCCTCTTGACACAAAAGTCAGGGATATGTAAAGGAATGTCGTTAATTCCCATTCAACTTCTTTTTCACTTAGCCGTGACCCTCTTCTCTCTCTCTCTTTCTCTTTTCAATAACTTTAACTAATTAGGGTCTTTTTATAATTTTGAATGCAAATGATACAATGAAATGCTATGAGATGCAAATGCATGAATGCAAAAGGTATCGATCTCGATTCAATCTCATTTAGAAAACTTTATTTAGAAAAAGAATATCTTTACATATGAATGGATTACAAATACGCCTTCGTCCTATGGCCCAAAGTTTTAACTCAACAAAGCTAACTCTTGACAATGATCTGACTGTAGCTTGCATTTCGTGCTCAATGTATCAGCTTGTACCTTCATGGTCCGTAAATGATCTACTACCATCCTGAATTTGAGCTATGGCTTCACCTATGAGATAATCCCTAAATCTATGGACACCTCTTCCAATGTCTGTGAAGTTGTTCTGATTATCTTAAAGAAAGATTGGCAAACAAGTGGGCATTCCTGCTTAACATGCTACCTTAAAATGATATCCAACACCTTTAGTGTTTCTTGAGAGCTTTCAGATTCCTGTCCACACAAAGCATTTTGAAATGCTTACATGGGTATCTTCTCAGCATAGTTAATCTCTACTTTAAAGGTCTTTTAAATGATATGGACTTCTTTAATCTCATTCTTTTGCGTCCATTTTGACAGATCATCAGGGCTTGCATTTCCATTATCTCTGATAAGTGCAACATAGTAAACTCATACTTGTTGTTTGGTCCTATAATAAATAAGCCTTTTACCATCATAGAAACAATTCTTCCCACCCAACTCACCTTTGTAAGTCCATGCATTCTGTCAATCACTTTCCTTCCAACACTCTTACCATCGACCATCTTCCTATGAAAGAGAAATGTTGTAATGGTGGAAATGTCCATCAATACTCTTCTTGTTCACCTTAAAATGATTGGTAAGTACATTACCTTTTGCCCTATAGCACGCCTTGCCATAGAGTGTCGAACAATCCTCTTCGTATCCAATTCTGCTTTGATTGGAAACAACATTAAGACGCACCAGTGGCGGAAGAGGCAGGAATTCCAAGACTGCCCATTTTCCTTCCTGCTCTTTCCATTTTAGCTCACTCCCTATCCCCATGACGTTCATCAACTTCCTCATAAAATTTGGAATACGGTCAGCCTTTGAGTAAACTTGAATCATAGGACAACACCACAAAACTGAATATTCCTCCACCATGGATACCATATCGGCTTTTCTAAACGTAAAGCAACTGTATACAAGATTCCAATACTGGGTGATGGCCTGAAACAAATTCTCACCTATTCCCAAGTCTAGCAAGTATTGCGAGTCCCCATGGTTGTTGTAGAACAACTGCTTGGCTTTGATACCCCATTGATCCCATATTTCCTTTAACTCATGCTGATTATCCTGTGTGACGCTGATATGAATGTAGTCTGACAGCTTTGACACATATCCTATGGCTAGACTATTTTCCTTTACTAACTGAGTTTGCTCTTGACCATATATGGACGTTAGCGTTGCCCTCCACTCTATCAAGAAGTCCATTCTCCATACTAAAACTCTCTAACTTAGAAACTGACCGTGAATCGATACCTCTGTAAATGCAAAATGTCATGCAAACAAAAGAAAAGAAATAGTCAGTATCACATGATATCAATAAATCTCAACAATAATTTATAAGGGTAATATCTAAAGTTTAACTCTAACTAAGTTGGGCTCTTACTATTTTTTCTATATGAGGTTGGTTCTAAAGTTTTAGGTACCTGAACCAGCAGATTCCTCGATCCTCACCCATTATAGGCTCATTTGAATCGAGTTTAGTTCAAGGGAATACATTTCCCTATGGCTACACGGAGATGAAAATCTCACGAAACCATAGGTACGGATGTATCCCGAAAGTGATCCACTATCCTGCACGGAGGTGAAAACCTTACGAAGGCATAGCTTCTCACTCCCACTTAAGGGTGTGACCACAACGGTCATGCAAATGCAATGCGTATTAGAATATAGAAACACATGCAATAATACAAACACATGTAATGCAAAGAGAATTAAATTTTAAAATTTTTAATTTCCGACATTAAGACAAGAGATAATCAATTACAAGGCTTGACTCTCTTAAACTTCCCCAGCAGAGTCGCCAAGCTGTCGAGACCATTTGTAAATCGAGTTTTTGGAAAATGGGAATCGACTTTAAAAAAAACAAAAACGGGAGTCTCCACTCTTTTTAGGTGTGATTGGGTCACCTTTAAAACATTTCTGTTTTAAAATCATCAGTTTTGGTCTACAAAATCAAAAGAACGGGTTCGGAAGTCGGTTACATACGAGGAAGGGTTAGCACCCTCGTAACGCCCAAAAATTGGTATCAATTTGATTATCAAATGTCTTTAAGGTCGGAATTTAGAAATTTTAAGATGCAATCCTCTTTGAAATATTTTTTATTTTGAAAATTGGAGTTCACTCGTATCAAAATATTGATACTGAGTTAGCCTTTTGGAAATCCCTATCTCGAACAAAACGCCACATCCAGTAAGTTAGGACATATTGCTTTGAAATTCCAAGACAGTCGCTTACATTTTGAAAACCTTTAAAAACTTAGAAGGGTACTTGATTATTCGAACTCAACGAGAAGAGTCGCAACCCAATAAGTTAGGGCACTACTTTCTTGAATTTCTAAACATCAAGCATTCCCTTTTTGTATTTTTGAAAACTTTGGTGCCCCTTTTTTTTAAAAGTGATGTGTGGGGAATTATATTGCATTATAAATCATACATAATAACATATTATTGTAGTAGGTAAATAATACATACATTTAAACAAAGTAATGGTAACAATATAAAGATCGTGCATTAGATACATACATATAAAAATAATACATATATAGCATGTATTAACGATATGCATACAAAGATGTATATAGCATGTATTAAGAATGAATAAACATACAAACATACAAAGTAATAATTAAATAATGCATGATATACAACAAAGAGTAATATAATATCAATGTACATGTTCATGAAATGTGATATCAAATAATAGATAAAATAACATTTAACACATGGTATATACAAAATAAAATAAAATGAAATGAATTATTATTAACAAAATATATATAACACAAGTAAAGACCTAAAAAATAATTTTAAAATAGTATTTGCTATATAATATATAAATATAATAACAAAATATTTATAATAATTATATGTAAAATATATTGGGTTTTAAAAAATATATAAATAGAAGTATGTAAAAGAATATAAAAATATTATTTAAAATAAAATAATACATAATAAATAATTAATAGTTTGATATATAATATGAGTAAAAAAATTTTAATTTACAAATTTTGAGAATTTAAATAATATAATGAATAATATAAATAATGTAATAGGTATTATATGATGTACATAAAAAAAATAATAAGTAATATAGAATAAAAATGAAAATATATAGATGTTATAAAATAAAATATTCTTTAAATATATATAGGAAACAAGAAATATAATAGATATAATATAGAATAATGAAATTTTATATGAAAAAATGATATGTATAAATAATTAACATATAATACAAGTAAAAATATAATAATAATATATATAAAAATAATGATGTAAAATAATTTGAAAAATATTAGATAATGAAGAATAATAATTTATATATACAATAAAATAATCTTATAGTATATAATATAAACAATAAGGATAAAAATAAATATCAATATATATAATAAATATATATATATAGAATAAATATAGGACTAAATTTAAAATTCAGCAAAATGACAGGGCAAATTTCAAAGAAACAAAACTGGATTAAGGCCCTATTTAAAACGCGCCTAAAATTAGAGGGACTCACTGGGCAAATTGCCCTATTCCCAAAATGGCCACGTTTCCCAGAATATAATTTAACAACTGCCAGGACCAAATTAAAACTAAAATAAAATAATAGGGCCAAATCATAAATAAAATAAAATTTAATTGTAAATACAAAAGGGGTAGAAGGACCGATTGGGAAATTAACCCAATTTTAAAAATGCGCGGATCCTCCCCGGGTAATCGGGTCAATGTGCGGATCCTGGGGGTCACAAAACGTCACCGTTCCGTTTAAGCTATAGAAGCTACCTTCTCAGCTGAAAATTTATTTGAACCCCGATTTTTTTAAAAAAAAACTAAAAAATTCTCTATGAAAGAGAGAGAAGAAGGGAGCTCCGGGCTCTGGCCTTCGTAGGCCACACTCCGGCCCACGCGCCCATGCGCCGCCCTAAGGGCCACCGTATACGGAGATCGGAGGGTTTAAAAACCCTCGTCTTTTCAGATCCAAAACAAGTAGTTCTTCTCCTTTTTAAATGCCCTTAGTATTTTGCTAAATAGTTCATATATATGCGCTAAAATAAAGAACAAGTCACTCAGTTATCACCTTTGAAATTGTTTGTATTCGCTTTTTTATTTCTGTATCTGTGTGTCTTGTTACAAGGGTTACAAAGGGGCTTTTTATAGCCACTGATTTGTTACATAAGGAAAGAAATCTCCGATTTCTTTCTATTTGTTGTCTACTGTATCTTTGACCATGATCTACTGAGATTCCTTTGTTTTAGCTTCTTGCTTTATTTGTTCACATCTGCTGCGTTTCCTTTTCCATTTTGCAGGTACCCCGACGATCTTGGCGTTAACGGTGGTAACAAGGCCAGAGGGGAGGCCTGAGATCACGGTGCTAGACGGTCGCGAGAGGGACGAACACATTGATGGCGCGTCAATATAGATTGATGGCCTTGATCTGGGGAGTTGAATCGACGCTCCCCGAAGCTTCCAGAAGCTGTTGCGGCATTGTAGGGAGAGAGCTAGGGTTAGAAACCCTAGCTGATGATTTTGGGTTTTGGGCCTCTGAGAGTTTGGGTCAATTGGGCCCCTTTTTAATTAAGTCTTGGTCTGTAATGTAACGGGTTAGGACTAATGGTGTAGTGGGTCTAATAAGTTTGGGCTATTTAGACTTGGGCTTTGTAAAAGGACTTTTTAAATAAATAAACATTTGTTATTTTTAATCTTGGTTTTCAGCCCGGTCAAATTTGGGCTATTACAATGCCTTGTTTTTTAAAATAAATATTTCAAATTATATCAAAAATGAGTTATTGGTTTGATGGTTAAAAATTAGTGAATTTATCCTTAAGGTCCTAACTTCAATTCTATTCCCATGCAAATAATTTAATTTTTTGACAAAAAACTTTTAATGTGTGGGTCATCTAAGCCTAGTTAACCTAGGTATAAATATTAATATTTCACTAATAATCGGCCTTTAATCCCCCTCCTAATTGCCCTAGTTGTTCCTCTCCTCTTCTCATTCTCTTTGATTTTAATTTTTTTCCTTTCCTCTATTGTTGTCGTCGCCTATGCCTAGTTTTACCATCTCTTTCTTTTCTTTTTCTTTTTCTTTTTGCCACAAGATTTGTTAACATATTTTACACCATATTGCTGTCATTTTTCCTCATTAAAATCATCCCCAAATCTGAAATCTTGAACTCTAAGATCGATCCCGAAAATTGCCAAGAAAGTACCATTGTCGGTTCTTTCGACTAGCGTGGTAAGGTCTCTTCTCTCTTCAATTTCTTAATTAATATTGTTCATTAAAAACCTAAATTTCTAGATCTAGAATTTGGGGGATTTTAATTGATTTCAAAGGTGTTTTTCCATAATTTAATGAGATCTCAAACCATTTTAAAATTCAGCCCCAATTTTGGCCACCATAGGTGGTAGTGCGAGTGCCTATGTACAAGAAAGGGGGCTATTTTGTTTCTTGGTTCTTACCTATATTTTTCCACCTTTAATTTGAGTTCTTGAACCCTCCTAATCATCTTTTAAACCCATTTCAATTAGGGAAAAACGTTCTTGATCGATTGGCCATTCAGATCCCACAAATCATGTAGCGTAAGTGCAATTAAGGGTAACTAGTTTATTATTTCGACATAGTTGTTGGGTAAAGGTTATCAATTGATTAAATTAAGGAATTTAATCATTAATTAGCTACTTATTTTCCAGTATATTATTGAATTAGGTGCTAACCCAAACACCCCAAATCATTCGTAAAGGCAAAGAACGATTGTACTTACGGTTTGCATCGATATAGTATAAGGAATCTAACTAGTTTGGATTCATAAAATAGTTATGTTTGAACTCATAAGTGGGTGTTTGGGGGATGGTTTAATGGTAAATTGATTAAATTTATACTGAATTTTGGTTTAGGTTCGTTTAAGGAATTATTAAGGAAAATTGGAATCACTAGTGTGCTGCGAGGAAGCAAAAAATAAGGTGTTTGTTTTATCGCATTTTTACTGGCAGTTTGTTTGCATTTTTATTGGCAGAATTTTCTACATATTGTTATCGGTGATTTTAACCACAACAAGCTTAAGCCCATAATGTTTTGGAGTTCGAATGACGGGTTCTAGAGAACTCATGGTGTGTAGCGGATGGTATGGGTAGAAACCTTTTTGTGTTGCATCATGCTCACGACATATTCGAATGTTATTGATTTATGATATGTGGCGTATTATGTTATATTGAATAGTATCGAAATTAATGATTGTTACTCGAATGAATGATGACTATGCTCATACACCGTTTGACATCAATTTGATAATGGCTATGTAATGACATGAAATTCTTATGATGGTTCTATTTTCTTCTATTAATGCTAATATGTTTCACTATATTTGATTTTTTTCTCGTTCAAATAATTATTCGACTCACACTGAGCTTTTCATAAGCTCATCCCCCAATAGTTTTGTAACTTTTCAGGTAAACCTCAAAATTAGGACCGGACTCGGCATTCGAAGAATCAACTTGGACCTCGGATTATTATTTTTTTAATTAAGTATTATTAAGTCTTTATTGGTTTTGGCTTGTAATTTTTAATTATTTATGGTTTGTGGCTTGGTAACTTTTCTTTTGGGGATTTTTGCATGCATGAATTACTCAAGCATAATAACCGGGTAATGCATGATATCAGGCTTAAGTAAATTTTGATATCGTTCCCTAGTTTCCACTACATTGCAAAGGAACTGTTTTTGAAAAACAAATCGATAAGGCAACTAATTTTCTAAAATTACTTGAAAATTGATTTTTCCGCTGCATAGTTTAACTTCGAGTTTTTTTATTTTAAAGAAGAGCGACAAGCAAATGATTTTTCTAAAACAACACTATCAACAATAAAATGAATCCTAAGCATACACGACCTAATGAATGAATGCTTTTAAGCTAACTCAAAGTACAACTACGGTTTCTCTAAAATGAGTTTATTTAAAGTCTTAAAAAGTAACGTAAGTTAGCTTAGCCATTTCGGTGGCTAATATAGCCTTATCAATCTAGCCATAACATCTAGGCCGGATTTGGGAGGTTACAATATCCTACGATGTTTTACAAAACCACGGTTTTACGCAAACAAATATTTTTGAAAATACAAGCTCGATTTTTAAATATAACTTCCACTGCAAATTTTTGTTTTTACTTAAAGGAGCAAGCAATTGACGATTTCATTAAAGATTATAACAATATGTTTTTCCTAAAATGTGGACTCATTGGTAAAAATATTCTTGAGGTTTTTAACATGATAAGCGAATTTCATGACCCTACTTCGTAACATCCCCAGATTTGGCCATAACATCTAGGCTAGGTTTGGAGTGTTACAACATTGCTCAGTGCTTAGTGGACTATTCTCGTTAGTGCAAAACGGAAATAATCATTGACTTCATTGTATCCTCGAGGTTAATTTGCTTGTAACTCTTTTGTACACCGAAGATAGGTGGGGTGAATATAACCTTAAAGATAGTGGCTTGATACACGCCTTGGAACCTTATCCTATTTCTTCTTTTTCTGTTAAAGTTTCGTTTATGTGTTCGAGATTTTTCCTCACCGGAGTTTTTGTACTAACAATTATATTTGAAAATATTCCAACACAACATAGATAGATTAAGAGGAAATTTGGGTTAGGCTACAAGAATGGATGATCTAATTTCAATGAGATCTAATTTCAATGAATTAGGCAATTGAGTTTGTTTATTAAGGTAGGGTATTTTCTTTAATCCGTAGAGGGATAATTAAAAATTAAAATGAAAATTAAAGATTCCAAATTTATGATTGCAAGTTTCTCTGTAATGAAAAGAATACGACAAAGCTATCCAATGAAACAGAGGATTAAACTAGTTTCCCAAATTCAGGGAAGAATTGGCATGCTACAATACTATGAAAATGATTAAGAAAAATACTAATAACAAAAAAATGGTAATGGAATCACCCTTGTTATTGGGCTTATGAATTTCATTGACTACGGCCTGACAACTGATGAACTCTCTTAACATATGGGCAAATCTGGCGGCGGCAGTTGGATGGTCTGCAATTCACCAACTCCATTTTCGACAAGGAAAGCCATTGCCAAACCCCAATTGATATGAACATCCAGGTGACAGTGCATGATCCACACTCCTATTAACAAAAATCAAAATGAATGGTTATTTCATAAAAGAAAAAGTAGCAGTAATTGAAATGATGAAGAAGAGTGTTTACCTGGATTATCAGCGACGAATCTAATGACTGCCCATCCATTCACAGGCACTCCAACAGTGTTCCTCATAGGTGGATCAACAAGGTTGAACTTAGAAGTATCCTTTTTAGGATCGAAGTTCCCGAAACCTTGTGCAATGATATAGAAATCGTATCCATGAAGATGAATTGGATGATTCTCAGGTGTCACTATGCTTGTGTCTTGGAGCACAATTTGTACCCTTGAACCATACTTCAATTTGTACAACTTGGTTCCCGGAACAGGTTGAAAGAGCGATCGGCTCACGTTTCCGGTGTAGTCAAATTTCAATGGAGGGTTTGCTGGGAAATCTGTGGTGAAAACGCCTGGAATTCCTTGTTGGTGAGCTTGCAACAGAGAGAAGTTGCGCGGGAGTACGAATGAGACGTTGTTCATGCTCGCTGTGAAACGTGTACCATTGGGTCCTTGGCAACGACGTTTTCGGAAATTGGGTGGGCAGTTGTTGAGTCCGAGGCCGATTGTGAAGAACAGGCTTTCATCTATATCGGTTGGGACTTCGGCCCTTTCTAGACTTCTAAAGCTTTGGCTGAAGGCGGTGACAGTGTTGGTGTCGTTGTAGGCTGGTAAAGAAGGCATTATTGGAGTGGGTGCATTGCATTTTTTGGCAGCGCAAGAGGCAGACTTGTATTCGAGAATGGCGGTGGTGGTCGTGTTGTCAAATGGTGCGTTTTGCGCGCTTTGGTAGGCTCGAGCTGCCATGTAATATCGAGATGGTGGCTGATCACCTCGGATAAGAACATCAGTGGTTTGGCCGGGGCCTAACATGAGGACGGAAGTGGTGAAGGGTTTGGTATAGGAAGCATCAGCTCCAACAACAGTGAGCTTATGGTTGGCTACTTTTAAGAAAAGCGGCTGGTTCAAGTTGGCATTGATCACTCTGAGGAGATTCGTCTCCCCGGAGTCGATGGGAACTACTGTAGTCCCTGCAAAAAAGAAACATTAGTTAATAACATTGGCTTTGTCACCCGAATGTGCGGTACGAATTCAATTGGTTCGGAGCAAATTACCTTTGGAGGAGCATTTGTAGAGATCACCAGGTTGAGCATTGATGGTATATGCATCAGAGACATTTGGAGCTGCCCCTGTTCTTGTTGCTTCCCTCACCACATCAATGGGATTTGCATCCCACCATTCACCTAATCATAATCGTATTCATCAGCATAACATTTCATTTTGATCATCACAATCATTTGTACTCGTAACCGAAAAGGAATCTTTACCGAGAAGAATCGGTGTTTCGCGTTTCGGCTTAGGGAAAGGGTAGGATTTGCCTTCTCTGGGACGGATGATGAGGGCTCCATAAACAGTGGCTCTAAGCCATGAACTGTGAGCATGCCACCACAATGTTCCTTCTTGTCCTTGAACTGTAAATCTGTAAGTGTAACTTCCTCCTGGTCTAATCGGACACTGAGTCACGAATTCCGGTCCATCTGCCCATCCGGTTCTCATTTGCCGCACACCATGCCTGTATATCAAAGTGGTTAGGGTAATTCAAACGTGCAAATGACAACTAGAAATGAATGAAAGCTGATGACATGCGTGCATGGCATGCATGCATGAACGAATTTGCAGTTATTAAATTACCAGTGGATAGTGACATTATATCGGGCTTTGTTGACAACTTGAACTTCAAGGGTGTCGCCATTCTTGATCTCCAAGGTAGGTCCAGGAAACATGCCATTAACAGTGATGGTGTTGTGAGTCTTGCACAGCCTCTTAACTTTTGTTGCTTGAATCTGTTTCATTCACCAACCAACATCAAGTTTTCTATTTAAATGTCTAATGACAACCAATTTATCAGAAAGATATATATATATATATATATATATATATCAAAAGAAAGAAGTAAAAGAACATACAATAAATCGATGTCGTTGAACTTCAGCATTTGCAGACAATGAAAGGAAAATGACAAGGAAAATGAAGGAAAACTTGTTGAAAATCCCCATTTAATCAAAGCTTAGAGAGCAAAAAGCTTTGCTTATTGGTCTGAGAAGTGATATGATACAGAGATAGAGAAAAGGGGTTTTATAGGAAAGATTAGAGTAGTTGTTTAGAGGTTGTCAGATTAGGTTTTGATTGGGCTAAAATGGTGATCTTTACACTAGGTTCAAACCTGCAACAGAGTTGTTGCACCCACTAGCCCATTAAAACTGAATTATGTCTTCAATGCTTGCTTCACAAGGATTTTTTTCCTCTCTTTCTAGATCAACAAATTTTCTTATAATTCCTTTTAATTTTTTTCCAAATTAGTTAGATGATAAACTCATTCTTTGAAAATTAATCATACCCTGCTCATGTACATGTAGTGATTTATAGTTGAAATTAATTAGATTGAAGTAGAATTAGCCAAGTCAACATTCTTTATTTTCCTGAGAACCAGCCCTTTTCATGTAGATGTGGTTTTACACACTAGCCTATTTAAATATAATTTTCAGAATTTACCAAAGTCTTCCAACGTCAGCTCATGAAAATGTAAAGGGAAGATATATGATAGACACGTGAGATTAAGCAAAGTTTGTTGAAAGCAAATCAGTTTAGGCTAAATGCAGGCTTAAAATCTAAAATATTTGAATGTATATTTTCAAAGAAAGGACATATTGAATAAATAAATCAGTGCACTTTTGTTAGGTGGCAATTATTATTAAAATAAAGAGATTTGATTGAGTCTAACAGCTGATTTCTTAACGACATGTCGGGTGGATACTTCAACCAGTGACTTAGAATTTTTATTATAATTGAAATTAGTTAGATTATCTTACAAACAGTTAAGAGAAGATCTATGTTACACGCATGCTGTCATGTTTGCTGAACTAGAAAAGCTCATTCCAGTCTTGTTAGCTCACGTTGTCATTCAAAATCGCATTTGTCATGTTAAAAGTCTTAAGTGTGTTGTAATACGGTATGTCAGTATCATTTAGTTTTTTTCTTGGTTGAACGATCAATCTTTTATTACCAAAATTGGAACATGTTTGTAGTTTTGGATAATGCTGACTGTTGGAATTTTTTAATTTGAGGGTTTGGTAGGATATAGGCATATAATTGAGTTTATATTTGTGAAACATCGAGTCAATATAGATAATGCATTAATTTCATTATACGTTCTTATCATATTTGCTCTTTTTAAATAGGAGGATAATGCGCTTCAGCGCACTTGAACCTAAGTCGTCCTGCACTCACAATAATGCCGATGCTGCTAAGACTCAACCGGCATAATGCTTTGCAAGTTAGGTGTGAATTATTGTAAATGATATCATGGCAATAGTTGGTTGAAATATAAAATTAAATGCTACATCGTAAGAGAATCTCGAAGTGGGAATTGTTTATAAAATCTTAACATTTAATGACATTAAGATTATCTGTTTTTAGTTAAAGTTTATGTGATAAGAAAATATTATAAAAAAAACTCTGAAAAAAATTTTTAATATAATGTAATGCGTCAAATATTTTATTAATCCACTTCAACAACCATTTCAAACCATTCAACACCCATATCAGCTACCCTATAGGTTTGAGGCATTTAATAAAAATAAAACCATGAGACTTAAAAGATGGATGTATGTATCTCATAAAAAGAGATCAGCTAGTGTGAACTTAAGGTTCAGCATATGTTTCATAACGGAATTTCATACTCAGCTCATATAACATTGGATGTTACAATACCAACAAAATTGCAGTGAAATTTGGTTGTTTTATAATTTAGGTAACCAAATGAGATATTCCCCTCAAAGTTGTAATAAAAGCAACGTAATAGAGACTTTTGTCCGAAATTGCAATGTAGAAAACTGTCGCTGTCAATTTACTGTAAGAACAATAAAGATACTGAACCAAAATTTAAAAATGTTGATATTATTATATTTTAATTTAATTTTACCACTAAGTTGTGGTTGTTTTCTAGTGGCCCATGTTATAAATTAATGAAGATCAAGCCCTGTGCTATTGGTTATCAACTGTTTTTTCTTGGAGAAAATGTCTTGCAAAAGAAGAAAAAATGATTTCATCTTCAAGGACTAGGTTTATTAGTTTGTTCAAATTGCATGAATATTTTGGCAGCAACTCATAAAGGCCAAAACCAAGTTTAAGCCACAACGCTTACTCTCTTCTATTACAAGTAACAGTTATAAGTAAACTACAAAAATAATAAATTTAGTGATAAAAATTTGTCTTAGAGAAAGAGAAAGGGGTAGGATAAGGAATAGATAGGTGAACAAAACCGGAGGAACTATTAACAGAGTTGGTGAAGTTTGTTGCAGACTTTTAAGAGTCTTAGAGAAGAAATTTAAACTACAATAACAAGGTCGTTATATGTAATCAAGAAAAACAATTTGTCTGCTCAAAGGAACAACAAACTCCTAGTGAAAATCTCAACTACAGTCATAATTCTTAAAATGACCAAATCAATAAATCTAAGTTTTAATCTACCTTATTAAAATAAACACCACACCACCTAAGTTTCTTTTTTTTTTCCTCCATGTAATACAAGTTTTAGGAACCAAAGATTTGAGAATCTCTTACTTTCATATTCCATTTTCTTTTGAAGAAAAAAAATTGGAAGTAAATGTACAACGGAATAAAAAGTAAGGGATTAAGATTACCAAGATTAAGTACTGTGGGTATTCGATATTTGTTTTAAGCAAATGTACAACGGAATAAAAAGTAAGGGATTAAGATTACCAAGATTAAGTAATGTGGGTATTCGGTATTTGTTTTTCTTTCTTGAAAAAATAATTGCAGAGAATTTCACTTTAAAATTTTGGGTATTCGGTATTCAATTGTATTTCTTGAAGCTCTTTTGAGTGCTTTTCATCAACCATGAAAAAAAAACTCCCAAATAACAAAACAAAAACAAAAATCAAATACCCGAATTGCTTAATCTTGATAACCCTAGTTTTTTACTTTCAATCCCATTGTAAATTTGCTTCCAATTTTTTTTTTTTTTTTGTTTTTTTTGCTTCAGCTTCAAAAATATATAAATAAATATGAAACTAAGAGATTACCACTTTTTTTTTTCAGCTTAAAACTTGTATTACAATGTTAAAAGATAAAAAAAAAGTTGTGTAACACCCAAACTCGACCTGATCGTCGGATCCAAATGTGTGATATCACATTTCTAACAACCCTCGCCCGACCTATGATCTACCGTAATTTGGTATTTCAAATTAGATTCTCCATTACACTTAATGAGCTTATTCTCGAGCAAATTATATGTTTTTGTCGTGTTTTTACTTAGTTTTAGTTCTTAATAAGTGAATTAGTGCATTTTATGCTACTTTTGAGACCCAAATTGGTCAAATGCGTCATAGGGATCCTAATGGTTGATAGAGTGTTGTAGAGAGTCATCGGAAGCCCAAACATGAGCAAAAATATCACCTAGAAGAGGGTATCGGGACATCAAAGCTCAAAACTCGTGATACCCCGCGATCTTTGAATTGAAGAAGATCAAGGCACTTCATAGTGATATCGCGATATCCAAGCATGGCTATTGACCTGCTGCCAAACATAGTGGTAGTTTTGGTACATTTCGACACTTAATGACCTTATTTTCTAGGCATTTTAATATATTTTATTACATTTTTTCATTTCTTAGTTTAGATTTAATTATTAGCAAAATAAGTGTTTTTATGCAATAATTGATGTTAGTTGACCTATTAGGCCAATACAGGCCTTAGGTAGTGCTAATCAGTCTATTTGAGTGTGTATGATGTGTATTTCTAAGCCTAAAAGCCTTAAGAACGATGCCTAAGCTTCCCGAGACACAACATGTGAAACCAGAACTCCAAACTCAAGAAATTAGTGTCGTGTCACGACACACCCCTTATGTTGAGATACAAGCTAAACGTGGGGCGCAAACAATGATGACGTCAGCAATCGTATCTAGGTAAATTTTCTTAAATTTTGTTTATTGCTTTCACCCAAAGTATCGAGGGTATTTTAGGCATAAAGCACACGAAAATTAGCCTATATAAAGAGGTTCCTATAACCCTAATAGACAATCAATTTTAGACCTAGCCACATAGTTTTCTTTCTTTAGTTTTTAGTGTTTTTTTTTTTTTTTTTTTGTAGTCGGAATTTTTCCTATTCAATGTGAAGATAATTGCGAGTGGAGATTACTCCGGAACCGCGCTTAAATATATTTATTCATGAGCATTCTCTTTACTCTTCTATTTTATTCTTTTATTTATATTTCCCTTATCTAGCCAATTAACGTTTGTATGAATATTGGAATAAATTATTGTGATTTATTTCATATGTTGCATGTTTCGGTTATGGAACTGATTAATCGATTAAGGAATTATTTATCCAAAATTAGGTGTTCATTCAAAAGTCTTGAGAGTATATTAAAGGGTGGCGCCCCAAGTAGAATATCTAGACAGGTGAGATCGAGAGGGTATCTTGTCAAGTATAACTTATGCCAAGCGGTAAGACCGAAAGGGTATCCGTATGCCTAAGAAGAGACCGAAAGGGTGACTTAGGTGGTGACCCTTAATGAAGATGAGACCGATATGGTATTCTTAGCTAACGATTGTAAATAACTTAATTGAGGGTAATTAGCGACTTAATGGTTAATTAGGGATTTAATCCATCATAGGTTAGAGCTCGCATTCTTGACACTAGGAATAGGAAATTCCATTAGGTTAGTTTAGGTTAATTAATTTAATTAGTTTAATTAATACTTTAATAGGTTTTAAACTACTAACCTGTGACTCGATTAGATTAGGTAATTATTTTCTATAATTAATTTAATAATAAGATTCTCCAATCTGCAATCCCTTGAGTACGATCCTCAGAATACTTAGCAGTGTTTCGTTGTAACACTACTATACTATAATTGAACCCGTATGCTTGTGACATTGCTGATTTAATTATATATTTTTTTGTGGTATTTATACTTTAAACGATAACACATTTAGAGACGGTCAAGTTTTTGGCGTTGTTGCCGAGAACTAAAACCTTTGGTTTTACCAACAAATTCATAGTGAAAATTGGGTAAATCTCACAACTCTTAAAATGAGAATAATGAGAATTATTTTTTTTAAACTTTAGATCAAAATGAATAAATCTAAGTTTTAGATTTAACATGTAATCTACCTCATTAAAATAAAGAGCACAACACCTAATTTTCTTCTTCTTTTTCCTCCATGTAATACAAGTTTTAAGAACAAAAAGATTTTGAGAATCTCTTACTTTCAAATTTCATTCTCTTTTGAAGAAAAAAAAAAAAGCTAAATTTACAATGAAATGGAAAGTAAGAGATTAAGATTACCAAGATTAAGCAATTTGGGTATTCGGTATTTGTTTTTCTTTTCAAAAAAATTACAGAGAATTTCACTTTAAAATTTTTGGTATTTGGTATTCAATTGTATTTCTAGAAACTATTTGAGTTCTTTTAATCAACCAAGAAAAAATCTCAAATG
Source organism: Gossypium anomalum (assembly GCA_025698475.1). Classification (NCBI taxonomy): domain Eukaryota; kingdom Viridiplantae; phylum Streptophyta; class Magnoliopsida; order Malvales; family Malvaceae; genus Gossypium; species Gossypium anomalum. Next base: position 89,780,656 of record CM046961.1, read on the forward strand.
ACAAAACAAAAACAAATATCAAATACCCAAATTGCGTAATCTTGATAACCCTAGTTTCTTACTTTCAACCCCGTTGTAAATTTGCTTCCATTTTTTTTTCTTCAAAAATAAATAAATATGAAACAAAGAGATTACCTAATTTTTTTAAGCTTAAAACTTGTATTACAATTTTAAAAGAAAAAAAAGGGAAATATTGTATACCCAAACCCAAATTAGCCATCGATTCGAATTTGTGATATCACATTACATTGACGAAGCAACTCAGCTAATTCACTATTATTATAATATCATTTTAAGCAAAATTATTAATCATATCAAAACAAAATTCCATTTCAATCGTAATCTTACATTTGATGAGTGAAATAATATAACCCATCGAGTTATCGCATGATACTAAGTCAATTTAAGAAGTAGAACTTGTATCCAAACTCTATTATCAGCCAATAATGCATCTCTAGACAGAGGGGCATTTTGTCTCGAGATAGACTTCAATTTATTTTAGGTATTTTTTCTCGAAGTTTGATTGTCTTGAGATGATAAGCTGTAAAATTAACATATTTTAATCACATTCTTAATGCATTTTTGGATGATTAATGATATAAATTAGTGAATTTGATGCTCCTAATCCTTTAAATTCATGTTTCTATACTTAGAAGAGCATTTGGAAGCGAAAAGGATTGAAAAAGAGCCAAAATCGACGAATAAAGTTGTTTCCAGAATACACACGGCTGCGCATTCCCACACGGGCTGGCCACATGCTCCAGTGAGAGCCACACCAGCTTGGCCGCACGCCTATGGGCCAACTCGTGTCGATTTACTTTGCACATCGCTTCCCAAACACGCTGAAAAACTCAATTTTTAGGCTTTCTAAGCATTCTAAAGTCTATAAAAACAATTACAAGAAGACCTAAGGGGGCATATAGAGAAAATTGAAGAAACTACTCGAAGAACACCATCGGAGCCAACTCAGAAGCAGATCTCCTTCAAGATTGAAGATCTCCTTTTCACTTTTTTTGAAGTTTTATAGAATTTTTTTATGTCTTGTAGTTTTTTTGACTTTGAGATGTTTTTATCCATATTATAAACTAAATTCCCTAGATACCTAGGGAAGATTATCTAGGGAATATGAACCCTATGATGAATCTTATTATTTGATTTCTGATTTACATGATAAATATTTGATTCTTGTTCTTAATTATGTATGCTTATTACGTGTTTTAATATTTTTTGGATATTAATTCATATTTAATGTGCTTATTTCAGTGGAGCAAAAGTCCCTGTTTTAAAGTAGATCTAGCATAATTGAGTGGAGTTGCATGCAATCCCAGAAATAGGACAACATAAATCTACCAGATTAGAGTCAAATATAATAGGGGAATCCATAGATCGAGTTAATGCAATGATAGGGGTTTTAATTAGAAAGAGATTTCAATTAATCAACCTAGAGTCAGTTGTTCTTACTCTTGAAAGAGATATTAACATAATTTAGGGATTTCTACGAATCAAGACACAAGTGAATAAATCGTTTAATTCAGATTTAGAATAATAGGTGAAGTCTAGATGGATTCTTTCTTAGGTATTGTCATTCTCTTTGGTTATCTTTGATTATTTTCCTATTTTATTCTCTGTTGCATTCGTAGTTAAATTAGATTAGTAAATTTAGATTAAAAACAATCACTCTAATTTATCGACTAAATAATAGAAAAACGATAATTACTAGTACTTTTAGTCCTCGTGGATATGATATTCCCTACTTACCATAGCTATACTATTGTTCGATAGGTGCGCTTTCCTTTATCGTAATTATAGTTAGTTTAGTTATCATCAAGTTTTTGGTGTCGTTGCGGAGGACTAAAATATTAGGAACACTTGATTTTTATTAATTTAGCCATTTATTTTTATTGCATTTTATTTTTGTTTTTAGTTTAATTTATGTTTTCTAATTTTTATTTTATTTGCTTCTAGCAGGTTCCTTTAGTTTATGACTAGAAGAAATCTATCTGGACTATTAGTATTTGATAGTGAAATTGAAAGTACAGCTCGCAGAAACTGTAGAGAATCAAGGCAGAATCGATAGAATATAGTGGAAGAGCAAAAGGATGTTATTAATATTACTAAGGAGATGGCTAATAATCAGAATAATCAGCTACCTCCCGTGGTAGCTGCAAATCCTGCAAATCCAAATCCTGCTCCTCGTACTATGTACTATCATGCCAAGCCTACTCTAACTGAGGCTGAATTGAGTATTGTGATACCCACCATTGCTACGAATAATTTCGAACTGAAGTCGAACATTATTCAGATGGTACAATAATTTGTTCAGTTCGATGGTTTCCAAGACGAGGATCTAAATACTCATTTGGCTAATTTTGTGGAAGTCTGTGATACTTTCAAGATAAATGGTGTTTCTGATGACGCCATTCACCTACGGTTGTTTCCCTTCTCGTTGAGGAACAAAGCTAAAAAGTGGTTGAATTCCTTACCACGAGGTTCGATCACTACATGGGATCAAATGACCAAGAAATTCTTACTGAAGTACTTTCCACCGGCTAAGACAGTTAAGTTGAGGAATGATATTTCTTCCTTCATGCAGATTTACTTAGAGACCCCATATGATGCATGGGAGAGGTATAAGGATTTATTGAGAAGGTGCCCTTACCATGGTTTACCTCTATGGCTACAGGTTCAAACCTTCTATAACAGTCTGAATCCCTCAACTAGGCAGTTAATGGATGCAGCAGCCGGTGGTACTATGAACAATAAAGCACTTGAAGCGGCTTTTGAGTTTATAGAAGAGATGTCACTGAATAACTATCAATGGCAAGTCATGAGGATAAAGCCTAATAGAGTAACCAGTGTTTTCAATCTAGATATAATCACCATATTATCAAATCAGGTAGAGCAATTAAATAAGAAAATTAATGGTTTATGTGTTTCTACACAGGTACATCCGATGATGCAATGCAATGCAAATGGAGGAGGAATGAACAATCCATAATATTTGCCCTACGGTCCTAGCACAAAGAACGAACAAATCAACTTTATGGGTAATAATTCTAGGCCTCAGAATAATCCTTACAGTAACACCTATAACGTAGGTTGGAAGAACCATCCCAATTTCTCTTGTGGTGTCAAAAGAAATCAAAGAGCACAACCCCCTATAGGCTTTCAACAACCTTTCCAACAAGAGAAAAAGCTGAACCTTGAAGAGATATTGACGAAGTTTATTTTGGTGTCAGAAACCTACTTCCAAAACACCGAAACAACACTTAATATATTTTATTACATTTTTGCATTTCTTAGTTTAGATTTAATTATTAGCAAAATAAGTGTTTTTATGCAATAATTGATGTTAGTTGCCCTATTAGGCCAATACAGGCCTTAGGTAGTGCTAATCAGTCTATTTGAGTGTGTATGATGTGTATTTCTAAGCCTAAAAGCCTTAAGAACGATGCCTAAACTTCCCGAGACACAACATGTGAAACCAGAACTCCAAACTCAAGAAATTAGTGTCGTGTCACGACACACCCCTTATGTTGAGATACAAGCTAAACGTGGGGCGCAAGCAATGATGATGTCAGCAATCGTATCTAGGCAAATTTTCTTAGATTTTGTTTATTGCTTTCACCCAAAGTATCGAGGGTATTTTAGGCATAAAGCACACGAAAATTAGCCTATATAAAGAGGTTCCTATAACCCTAATAGACAATCAATTTTAGACCTAGCCACATAGTTTTCTTTCTTTAGTTTTAGTGTTTTTTTTTTGTAGTCGGAATTTTTCCTATTCAATGTGAAGATAATTGCGAGTGGAGATTACTCTGGAACCACGCTTAAATATATTTATTCATGAGCATTCTCTTTACTCTTCTATTTTATCCTTTTATTTATATTTCCCTTGTCGAAACCATTTTTTAAAGGGATGTTTGAAAAATGGGGATCGACTTTTGAAAAACGAAAATGGGAGTCGCCACCAACCTTTTTAGGTGTGATTGGATTACCTTATAAAACGTTTTGGTCTACGAAATTTAAGAAAATAGGTTCGGGAGTCAGTTACGTACGAGGAAGGATTAGCACCCTCGCAACACCCAAAATTGGTACCAAATTAAATAGATTTCTGTCTTAATGTCAAAAATTTGAAAGGATTTAAAAATAAGATCCCTTTTTTAAAATTGAAATTATTTAAGTTGAAAAATCGAGATTCCTTAGCTCCGAAAGAATACAAACATCACATCCAACATGATAGGACACGATATTCTTAAACTCTCATAACCGAAATCATCTCGTGATTTACAAAATCTATTTAGAAGGATACTTTAGGCATTTAGACGAACGGGAAATCACAACCCAGCATGTTAGGGCACTATTTCTCGAATTCCTAAATACGAAAAACATTGCCTCATTTTAGAAAAACTTTTGGATAAAATATGACAATTAAATGAAATATATTTTTTAAAATAATAATTTGAGTAAAATTTAAAAAAAAACAATTTACTAAGAGTAATACTAAAAAATATATATTAAAAATGAAATAGTTTGATATGATACTAAAATTATTAAAAAAAATTTAAAAATACAAAAAAAATCAGGGAAACATGGATTAAATCAAAATAAAAAGGGGTGAAAAAAAATAAACAAAGAATAAGATAAAAACAAACCGTAGGAAATAAGAACATAAGAGGGAGAGAAATTTGAGTGAATGCTCAAATTTGAAGATATCATAATAGAAAATATATATTTGAAAGTAAACTATATAAAAAGGTTAAATATTATAATATATAAAATACATAATCAAATGTATAAAAGATAGGAATAAATATACATATTTGAAAAATGAAGAAATTAAAATAAAAAAAGGTTGAAAAACTAAGATAGTCGAAGAATAAAATAAGAACAAACCACAGAGAGTAAAAACGTAAGAGGGAGAGAAATTTGAGTGAATGCTCTCAAGAATTCTTATTGCTTCCTAAAACTCAAGTGGTTTACAATGAAGGGAGAGGCCTCTATTTATAGTTGAGCCTCCCCAAATCCAACAGTACATATCAATTACATCAACGGTTAAGATTAAAAGATATCTACAAATTAAATCTCCAAGATTACAAAATCATATCTTCTAAGATTGTATATCATATCTAAGATTGCAATCATATCTAAGATTGTATCACATCTAAGATTGCAATCATATCTAAGATTGTATCATATCTAAGATTGCAATCATATCTAAGATTGTATCATATCTAAGATTGCATATCACATCTAAGATTGCATAATATTGAAGATTATATTTCCATGTGAGTCAAGCTTGTAGATGGACCTTAAATCTTTTCAAGCAATGGGCCATTCTGATCGGGCCAAATTATATTTGTAATTCTGGACTGAACTTTGGACTTCTTTTTTTTTTAGGGGTTTATTAATTTTGTTTTTGGACTTATTTCTGGGCCCGGGCAAAATTAAGTGTCTACAGCTGCCCCTCTTTGCTCATTGCTGTGTAACAGGAATAGAGCAAAGACTATAAAAAGACCAATTTTGCCCGGTCTCGCCGAGTCTTGAGTTCTTGATCTTCTTTAGATGGCCTCTTGACGGCTTCAATCTGCTTCTTGCAAACTTATGACTGTCATGTTGATATCTTCGATCTGCTCTTCGTCGAACACAGAGACGCCAAATCTGCTTCTTCGATTTGCTCTCTGCCAATATAGAGATGCCAAATCTGCTATCTTCGATCTCCTCTCTGATGATACAGAGATGCCAAATCATCTTAGACTTGCATCAACGTAAACACGTGAAAGCCAAATCAGCTATGTCTTCGATCTACTCTCCGCCGAATACAGAGATGCCAAATCTGCTATCTTCGATCTGCTCTCTGCCAATATAGAGGTGCCAAATCTGTTATCTTCGATCTTCTCTCTGACGATACAGAGATGCCAAATCATCTTAGACTTGCTTCAACGTAAACACGTGAAAGCCAAATCAGCTATGTCTTCGATCTGCTCTCTGTCAAATACAGAGATGCCAAATTTGCTATCTTTGATCTGCTCTCTGCCAATACAGAGATGCCAAATCTGCTATCTTTGATCTGCTCTCTGACGATACAGAGATGCCAAATCATCTTAGACTTGCTTCAACGTAAACACGTGAAAGCCAAATCAGCTATGTCTTCGATCTGCTTTCCGCCAAATACAGAGACGCCAAATCTGCTATCTTCGATCTGCTCTCTGCCAATACAGAGATGCCAAATTTGCTATCTTCGATCTACTCTCTGACGATACAGAGATGCCAAATCATCTTAGACTTGCATCAACGTAAACACGTGAAAGCCAAATCAGCTATGTCTTCGATCTGCTCTCCGCCAAATACAGAGATGCCAAATTTGCTATCTTCGATCTACTCTCTGCCAATACAGAGATGCCAAATCTGCTATCTTCGATCTGCTCTCTGACGATACAGAGATGCCAAATCATCTTAGACTTGCTTCAACGTAAACACGTGAAAGCCAAATCAGCTATGTCTTCGATCTGCTCTCCACCGAATACAGAGATGCCAAATTTGCTATCTACGATCTGCTCTCTTCCAATACTGAGATGCCAAATCTGCTATCTTCGATCTGCTCTCTGACGATACAGAGATGCCAAATCATCTTAGACTTGCTTCAACGTAAACACGTGAAAGCCAAATCAGCTATGTCTTCGATCTGCTTTCCACCAAATACAGAGATGCCAAATTTACTATCTTCGATCTGCTCTCTGCTAATACAGAGATGCCAAATCTACTATCTTCGATCTGCTCTCTGACGATACAGAGATGCCAAATCATCTTAGACTTGTTTCAACGTAAACACGTGAAAGCCAAATCAGCTATGTTTTCGATCTGCTTTCCGCCAAATACAGAGATGCCAAATCTGCTATCTTCGATCTGCTCTCTGCCAATATAGAGATGCCAAATCTGCTCTCTTCGATCTGCTCTCTGACGATACAGAGATGCCAAATCATCTTAGACTTGTTTCAACGTAAACACGTGAAAGCCAAATCAGCTATGTCTTCGATCTGCTCTCCGCCGAATACAGAGATGCCAAATTTGCTATCTTCGATCTGCTCTCTGCCAATACAGAGATGCCAAATCTGCTATCTTCGATCTGCTCTCTGACGATACAAAGATGCCAAATCATCTTAGACTTGCTTCAACGTAAACACGTGAAATCCAAATCAGCTATGTCTTCGATCTGCTCTCCACCAAATACAGAGATGCCAAATTTGCTATCTACGATCTGCTCTCTTCCAATACTGAGATGCCAAATCTGCTATCTTCGATCTGCTCCCTGACAATACAGAGACACCAAATCTGTCATCTTCGATATGCTCTCTGAAAATACAGAGATACCAAATCATCTTAGACTTGTTTCAACGTAATCACGTGAAAGCCAAATCAGCTATGTCTTCAATCTGCTCTTCGCCGAATACAGAGATGCAAAATCTGCTATCTTCGATCTATTCTCTGCCAATACAGAGATGCCAAATCTGCTATCTTCGATCTACTCTCTGACGATACAGAGATGCCAAATCATCTTAGACTTGCTTCAACGTAACACGTGAAAGCCAAATCAGCTATATCTTCGATCTGTTCTCCGCCAAATACAGATATGCCAAATCATCTACGATCTGCTTCAATGTAAATACTTGAAGGTCATCTTCAATGTAAATACTTCGAGCTGTATCTTTGATTTGCTCCTCGTCTAATACAGAGATACCAAATCATCTTGGATCTGCTTCAATGAAGGTCAGATCTGCTATACTTTAACCTGTTACCCTACTGTTTAGGGAGTTAAGGCGCATCTTTTGTAATTTTCAATCAATCTTGCTACATTGTCCACTTGGGAATCCACCTGTAGAATTGATTTCCTGGCATTTATGCTTATGCCAAATAATTAAGATGCCATGATTGAAATGAGTCAAATGCTCCTAATTAGACATATTATGATGCAAAATGTTTATGAAAATAACTACTATTTCGGACGTCATCACTCATTCATCTATCAAGCTTTCCACCTCGTTCTTCTCGACATATCAATCATACTCTGCTCGTATGCCTCGAATCTTCTCCATCAATTTGGTCTACCGTACCATTCCCCAAATGTTACGACCCACTGAAGATATTTATGAAATGATCCTTTCTTAAGATCAATATTACTTAAAACGTCCAACCACCTTTTGGACTGAAGAAGAAAATCTCTCGAGTATCTCCAACCCATTCATATGAGAATTCCTTAAAAAATTGTCTTGTTTCAGTTTCTTGTATTATCTAGAAATTTCCAGAATAATATGCAAAACTTCTTTTGTGAAGATATTTTAGTTCATCTATCATTATTTCAATGTAACATGCTTTATGAATAATGGGAGACAAATAAATTGATCCTGAGGATAATTAGATTTGGACAAATTATTGGAAGGAATACAAAAATATTAACCTGAGAACATATCTTTAAGAAGAAAAAGAATCCAAAGATAGTAAATAGGACAGAAATTAGATGCCCCAGATATCGCCGCTTGAGCGTCTATACACCAGCTCCATAAAGACTTTCTTGAGTTCAACATGTGTTTAAAAGATCAAAAGTAATTCGTTGATGCCTCGATATGTAACATACTTCACTTCTTGTCGAATCCGGTATAGTAAGGTCACTGTATGACTTTCCAAATTTGAGCTGCCCTTTGCGGGTTTTCACCTTAGCCTCTCCATTTTTCATTTTTCTTTTTTTTTTTTTCTTTTCTTTTTCCCTTTTTTTCTTGAAATAGAAGTCCCAAAGTGCCCTTTGCGGGTTTTCACTTTGGCTTCCTTTCTCCTTCAAACAAAGTACTCCTTGACCGAGTCCGAATTCACTGGATCAGATAAATTTTTCCTACCCATTTCTTGTCAAAATCAATGCATCTCTAGAGAAAGCCCTCTTCACAACATATAGCCCTTCCCAATTCGGTATCCTTTTGTATGGGAAGGATCTCGTTCAGCACAAGGTCTCCTTTATGAAATTCTTTTGGACGAACCTTCTTTGTCATAAGTCTGTGTCATCCATTCTTGGTTCATTTATTTAGGATGAATACTTTCAAGTTAAGTTTACTAGAGGTATTCAATTCTTGACTCCATCAAAGCTTGGAGGAAAAATCTTGACTCCTAAACTCATGAGAAAGGGATTGCCCCAGCAGTAGTCCTGGCTGTTGTTTGTCAAACTCTAGAAAAAGATGATTCAATGATTCTCAGCAGACAAGAATGAAGTTGCTGACTTTATCCTTCAACCTGGAAAGCTGAGGTACAGAGATTACTCTCGGAGCATACTGTCGAAACCCTTTTCAAATCGAGTTTTTGGAAAATGGGAATTGACTTTAAGAAAAACAAAAACGGGAGTCGCCACCAACCTTTTTACGTGTGATTGGATCACCTTTAAAACATTTTGTTTTAAAATCATTAGTTTTGGTCTACGTAATAAAAAGAACGGGTTCAGAGTCGATTACGTCATTTAGGAAGGATTAGCACCTCATGCCCAAAAATTGGTACCTAATTAATTATCAAATGTCTTTAAGGTCGGAAACTAAAAATTTTAAGATGCAATCCTCTTTAAAATATTTTGATTTTTGAAAATTGGGGTTCGCTTGTATCAAAATATTGATACTAAGTTAGCCTTTTTGGAAATCCCTATCTCGAAAGACCAAACGCCACATCCAGTAAGTTAGGTCATAACGCTTTGAAATTCCAAGACAGTTGCTCGTATTTTGAAAATCTTAAAAACTTAGAAGGGTACTTGACTATTTGAACTCAACGAGAAAAATTGCAACCCAATAAGTTAGGGCACTACTTTTCTCGAAGCTTCCAAATACCAAGCATTGCCTTTTTATTTTTGAAAACTTTGAAGTCTCGTTTTTAAATCGATGCATGAAGGAGCATATTAACATAACATACGAGATAACATATTATAATAATAGTACAACAATATAAATATTATATACTAACCAATATATATAAGAAATAAAATATAACAAAAAAAAGAAAGAAAATATACATAGAATAGAATACATATTAAAAAAGAAATAGGTAAAAATCCCTAAACATATAATTCAACATATATTTGATCATATAAATGATGTATGATATACAATAAAGAATATGCATTTGAAAATAAAATATAAAAGTCCATGATATAACATATAACATAACAAAAGTATATTAATTCTAAAGTAAAAATAAATATTGTACAATAATAAAAAAATATATGTATAATATAAACAAATAGTAAAAATGTGATATTTAATAATAAATGGAAAATATAATATACAATAGAATTGTATTTATAAAAAAAAAGATATTGGTTTAGTAAAATAATGTATAGAATATAAAATATGTAAAAGAATTTATATTTAAAATGAAATAATTATGTAATGTATACATATATGTTTAAAATGAATTATCAATAATGAAGACTATGAATTTAATATTATAATATCTTCCAAATATGTAATAATAGAATATAAAAATAATTGTTATAAAAAAATAAATATATAGTACAAGTGTAAAACCTTTAATGATAATGATATATAGATAAAAATATATAATAATACTACAAATGACTTAATAATATATAAAATAATTATATTATGATATAAAGTCATATTTATAAAAATAATATATAATATATAATAAACATATAATATAATAATAATATACAAATAATAGTGTAAAATAATAATAACTTGTGAAAATAACATATGATTAATAATAATAATATAAATGATATATAAAATGATTTTATAATATATAATATAAAAAATAAGGTTAAAAATAAAACAAATAATAATATAATAAATATATATGGGGTTAAATTTGAAGTTCCATAAAATCACAGGGCAAATTTAAAGGAAATAACGGTGAATCAGGGCCCTAATTAAAACGTGAATAAACAAGAGGGACTCATTGGGCAAATTGTCCTATTCCCAAAACGGCGACGTTTCATTATGAGCCTTAGGATGCTTTCTGTTGGGATTAAATTGAAATAAAATTAATTCGTTAGGGCTAAATTAAAATAGAGTGAAACATAATTATAAACGCAAAGAAAAGCGGGAGGACCAATTGGGTAATTAACCCAATTCTAAAAAAAACACGCGGATCCTTCCCGGGTAATCGGGTTAACGCGCGGATCTTGGGGGTCTAAAAACGTCATTGTTTTGCTGGGGTTATATAACCCAAAACTTTAGCCCAAAAAATCATTTTGCACTGGTTATAAAAAAAAAGGTTTGGAATTCTCTGCAAAGAGGAAAGGAAGGCTCATTGGCTTTGGCCTCTGGCCACCGGGCCATATTCGCCTCACGCGCCTCACGCGCCGCCGTTTGCAGTGGTCTGAAGGTTTAAAAACCTTCGTCTTTCCACAGGTAACCTATTCTCCTTTTTCCTCTTCACTCGTATATATTAAAACAGTTTATATATGTTCAAAATAAAACATGAAATATACAACTAAATCACCTTTTGAGACTGTTGATAAGAATATCTGTGTATATATTTTTCAAAATAAATCCGCGGTCTTTTACAATGTTTGATTCTGGCTTTTAGAGCCACTACTATGTTTTCATGAACTGGAAAGAAATCAAGGATTTCTTTCCATTTTGTCTATTGTATCCTATCTCTGATTGTGATTTACTTGAATCCTTTTTTGTTTCCTTTTTTGTTCGCAGATAACCCACGAGAATCTCTCTTAATCACTGATGTTCGCACGCTAATGGAGCCAACACCAGATTCTGGCGTGTCTTGCGCGTTGATGGTGGCAGTGACGAAGGCTTCGATGATGGTGGTGACGGTCCCGGCCTTGACTGCATTGATGGCCTTGATGGGGTAGCTGGAACTGTAGAATCTGAAGGGTCATGATGCTTGACTTCTAGATCTTTCTGTTTGAGGCGCAAGGAAAAAGAGAGGCAAAAACCCTAGGGTTTCTTGCCTTGGTGTAACGGTTTGGGCCAATTTGGCCACTTTAGCCTTGGGTCCATTTGGATCTGTTGTAATGGGTCTTAGGAGTAGGATTTTTAGGAATGGGTTAGTAATGTAACGGGTATGGGTTAGTGGGTCAATGTAAATGGACTTTTATATGGACTGTTTTTTTAAAAACAATTATTTATTTATTTAATTGGTTTATAGCCCGGTCAAATTTGGGCTACTACAGCTGCCCCTCTTTGCTCATTGCTGTATAGCGGGAATCGAGCAAAGATTTAGAAAGACCAAATTTGACCGGTCCTATCATAGTCTTCAATTTTCTTGAATGTCATGCCAATATCTTCGATCTGCTCTCCATCGAATACAGAGAGATAGGATCTGTCATCTTGGATCTGCTTCAGCATAAACATCTAAAGGTGAGATCTGCTATGTGTCTACCTTCCATCAAAGTGGAGATGCCAGACTTCAATTTGTTCGCTGACAATACAGAGACGACAAATCATCTTAGATTTGCTTCAACGTAAGCACGTGAAAGCCAAATCAGTTATATCTTTGATCTGTTCCCTGCCGAATACAGAGAGATAAGATCTGTCATCTTGGATCTGCCAAAAAAAACATCCAAGGTGAGATTCACTATATGTCTCCGCTTCCCATTAGAATGAGAATGCCAGACTTCGATTTGTTCTCTGACAATACAGAGATGACAAATCATCTTAGATTTGCTTCATCGTAAGCATGTGAAAGCCAAATCAGCTATATCTTCGATCTGCTCCCCGCCGAATATAGAGAGATAAGATCTGTCATATTGGATCTGCTTCAGCGTAAACATCTGAAGGTGAGATCTGCTACGTGTCTGCTTCCCATTAAAATGGAAATGCCAAACTTCGATTTGTTCTCTGACAATACAAAGACAAAAAATCATCTTAGATATGCTTCATCGTAAGCACGAGAAAGCCAAATCAGCTATATCTTCGATCTGCTCCCCGCTGAATACAGAGAGATAAGATCTGTCATCTTGGATCTACTTTAGCGTAAACATTTGAAGGTGGGATCTGCTATGCTTTAACCTGCTACCCTACTGCTTAGGGGGTTAAGGCGCACCTGTAGAATAATTATGCCTGATAATTAGGATGCCATGATCGAAATGAGTCAAATGTGCCTAATTAAACATGTTATGATGCAAAATGTTGTGATCATGACCCCTATCTTAGACGTCATCACTCATTCCTTCATTTGTCTTTTCTTTTCTCCAAGTATTATCCTTGCTCAGCCTATAAGCCGTTCTTCAATGCTATGATCCACCGAGGATGTCTGTAAGGACTGAATTATTGGCTTTTTCTATTTTCCTTTAGACTAGAAGAAAAGAATTCCTCGAGCTCTTTCATCCCTTACTTACATGAATTTCTCGAACAATTGTCCTGTTTTAGTTTCTTGCATTATCTAGAAATTCCAAAGTAATGTGTAAAACTTCGTTTGTGAAAATGTTTTAGTTCATCTATTATTATTTCAATGCAACATACTTTAAAAATATCGGAAGATGAATAAATCTTTAAGAATAATTGGATTTGAATGAATCGTTAACAATACAAGGGAAATAAGTCTGATAGCATATCTTTAAGAAGAAATATAATCTAAAGATAGCAAACAGGATAAAAGTTAGATGCTCTAAATATCACCGCTTGAGCATCTATACATTAGTTCCATGAAACCTTTCTTGAGTTTGACATGTGTTTAAAAGATCCAAAGTACTCTGTTGACGCCCCAATGTACATCCTGCTTTACTCTCTGCCGAGTTAGATATAGCCAAATTATTGTATGTCCTTCAAAATTTGAGCTGCCCTTTCAGGTTTTCAACTCAAAACCCTTTTGGTCACAAGGCGCCTTTTGCGGGTTTTCACCTTGGCCTCTCCATCTTTTTTTTCTTGGAAAATTCAAGGTGCCCTTTGTGAGTTTTCACCTTGGATTCTTTTCTCCTTTAGACAAAGTAATTTTTGACTGAGTCTGAGTTCACTGGATTGGGTAGGCTCTTTCCATCCATTTCTGCCAAAATCAATGCACTGCCAGAAAAAGCCTTTTTCACGACGTATGGCCCCTTCCAATTTGGCATCCATTTTCCTCTAAAGTCCTTCTGGATGGGAAGGATTTTCTTTAACACAAGGTCTCCCTCATGAAATTCCCTTGGGCGAACCTTTTTATCATAAGCTCGCATCATACGCTTCTGGTACATCTGACCATGTCGGATAGCTTTCAGCCTCTTTTCCTCAATCAAATTTAGCTGGTCATATCGGGACTGAACCCATTCAGCTTCATCTAACCTTATCTCTATTAAAATTCAGAGAGAAGGTATTTCTACTTCAATAGGTAATACTACTTCTATCCCGTAGACTAACGAGAACGGAGTTGCCCCAGTAGAAGTTCTGACAGATGTTCGATAGGCCAAAAGTGCAAATGGTATTTTTTCATGCCAATCCCTATAAGTTTCAGTCATCTTTCCCACTATTTTCTTAATGTTCTTATTGGCAGCCTCCACTGCCCCATTCATCTTTAGGCGATAGGGTGAAGAGTTGTCATGCTTGATTTTGAACTGGTCGCAAACCTCCATTATCGTTTTGTTGTTCAAATTCAATGCATTGTCGGATATGATCCTTTTAGGCATCCCATACCGACAAATGATTTCCTTTTTCAAAAATCGACTTACAGCTGACTTAGTAACATTTGCGTAAGAAGCAGCCTCTACCCAATTTGTAAAGTAGTCAATCACTACGAAGATAAACCGATGTCCATTCGAAGCTTTCGGCGATATTGGTCCGATGACATCCATGCCCCACATGGAAAATGGCCATGGAGACGTCATGACATGTAAAGGTGAGGGTGGTACATGAATTTTGTCTCCATAAATCTGACACTTATGGCATTTTTTAGCATAGTTGATGCTGTCTCCTTCCATAGTGGCCTAGTAATAGCCAAACCTCATAACTTGTCTTGTCATTATGAACCCATTTGCATGCGCACCACATACACCTTCATGAACCTCTTCTAGGATTAGCTTGGCTTCCACAGCATTGACACATCTCAAAAGTACTTGGTCTTTCCTTCTCTTGTACAGAACCTTCCCATCCAAAACGTAGTCACAAGCTAACCTTCTCAAAGTTCGTTTGTCATTTTCAGTTGTCTGCTCTGGATATTTACGATCCCTTACATATCGCAATATATCTTGATACCAAGGATTATCATCTTTTTCCTCTGCCTCAATATTGCAACAATGAGCTGGGGCCTCATAGACACTTATTTGGATTGGTCTCATCTCTTCCTCTTTGTTTGCCTTAATCATTGAAGCCAAGGTTGTAAAGCATCTGCCATCTGATTCTCATCTCGTGGGAGATAATTGAAGGTGATGTCATCGAACTCTCTTAGTAACCCCAAAACCACCATTCGATAGTTGATCAATTTAGGGTCTCTTGTCTCCCATTCACCTCTTAGCTGATAGATTACCAACGCAGAATCTTCATATACTTCTAGGGTTTTAATACCTCTTTCTATAGCTGCTTGGAGCCCCATGATGAATGCTTCGTATTCAGCCATATTATTTGTACAGTCAAAATCCAACTTGTATATGAACGGGTAATGGTCACCATTCGGGGATACCAAGACTGCCCCAATTCCATTTTCGACTGCATTAGAAGCCCCATCAAAATTTAGCTTCTATGGAGAATCTTCAGCTACCGCTATACACATTAGCTCCTCATTTGGAAAATCAAATTTCAATTGCTCGTAATCCTCTAAAGCTTTACTGGCCAAGAAATCTGCCACCGCACTTCCTTTGATAGCCTTCTGACTTATATAGACTATATCAAACTCTGAAAGCAAAATTTGCCATCTCGCCATTCTTCCATTTAGAGCCGTTGATTCCATTATGTATTTTAATGGATCCAGTTTTGAGATGAGCCAAGTAGTATGGTATAGCATGTACTGTCATAATCTCCGTGTGGTCCAAATCAACGCACAGCACAACTTTTCGATTGGTGAATATCTCATTTCACAGTTAGTGAATTTCTTCCTGAGATAATAAATTACCTTTTCCCTTTTCCCTGACACGTCATACTGACCAAGCACGCATCTCATAAAATTGCTGAACACTGACAAGTATAGTATTAACGGTTTATCTGGACTAGGTGGAGATAACACTAGAGCATTCAACAAATACTGCTTGACTTTCTCAAAAGCATTCTGGCATTCTTCATCCCAAGTACCTTGATTGTGTTTTCTGAGAAGGCGAAAGATAGGATCACATTTCTTGGTCAATTGTGAAATGAACCGGGCAATGTAATTCAACCTTCCTAGGAATCCTCGAACTTCTTTTTGAGTACGTGGCGGAGGCAACTCTCGTATGGCTCTGGCCTTGTCTGAGTCAACTTCAATTCCCTTTTCACTGACTATGAAGCCTAATAACTTCCTCGATCTGGCTCCAAAGGTGCATTTTGCTGGATTGAGCTTCAACTGAAATTTTTTCAACCTTAAGAACAATCTTCTCAAGACCTCAATATGTTCTTTTTCTGTTTGCGACTTGGCAATCAAATCATCAACGTATACCTCAATATCCTTATGCATCATGTCGTGAAACAAGTTTACCATGGCTCGTTGGTATGTTGCCCCTGCGTTCTTCAGCCCAAATGGCATTACTTTATAACAAAAGGTGCCCCACAATGTTATGAAAGTAGTTTTATCCATATCCTCTAGATGCATCTTTATCTGATTGTATCCTGAGAAGCCGTCTATGAAGGAGAACAACGAATACCCCGCTGTGTTGTCTACTAAAGTGTCGATATGCGGCAAAGGAAAATTGTCTTTTGGGCTTGCTTTGTTCAGATCCCTATAATCAACACACATTCGTACCTTTCCATCTTTCTTAGGAACAGGCACAATGTTAGCTACCCATTCGGAGTACTTTACCTCTTGTAGAAACCCTGCATCGAACTGCTTCTTGACTTCATCTTTTATTTTTAGGACAATGTCTGGCGTCATTCTTTGCAACTTCTGTTGGACTGGTTTACAATCCTGTCTTATCGGAAGACGATGTACTACAATGTCAGCACTTAATCTAGGCATATCCTGATATGACCAAGCGAAGATATCCTTGAACTCTCACAGCAACTCAATCAGACCATGTCTTGTATCCTTGCTAATTAGGGTTCCAATTTTCAATTCCTTCCCTTCCTCTAGGGCTATATTCTCTATTGCCTCCTTCTCATGTGGCACGATTTTTTTCTCCTCCTGCTTTACCATCCTTAACAGATTAAGAGATACGTCACAATCTTGAACATCTTCAAGATCCTGAGGTTCCTCTAAACACATGTCTTGCTCATAAGAGAAATCAAGAGCTGCAGTATTGGTGCTCATATCATTGATATCTAGGGACCTGTGGAGGTATGAAAGCATGAATGAATCTAAGAATGATTGTTTATGTACTATGAATAAAAGAATAAGAGTTTCCGAAATTTAAAGGAATATTGGTCGGTAAAAAATGAAATAGTACTCGTTCAAATTGATAAAAGTTATGTTTTATTTAAATAATTATAGATGAACATAGGCCTCTTTTCATAAACGTAATCTTACTACTCCTAGGCCCTAGATTAATAAACATGTTTCGAGAATTACTCTGAAAAATTTCTAAAGACTACAAGAAGGTCCTCCACAGTCCAATTATTCAGAGAACTCCCCGGTTCGTAAGGGCGAATGCCCTCTAGGTTTCTTTGCTCCAATCCCTCATTATGTACAGCATTAACTTGATGACTTTCTTCTATCAGCAGTCCTCCTGATTTAAAGGATTCGGATATAGGTGGGAATACCATTGGTTCCCACTCCACTTCTCTTCCATTTAAACGCGCCTTTCTTCTCGCTTGGCGCTTCTCTATTTCCTACTTCTTGTGCTTGTAGTCTAGCTTGAAGCCCAAGCCAAAGCGGTCCTTCTTCTCAATCAGTTTTAGGATTTGAACCCCTCCTTGCAACTATCTTCCTAGCCCTTTTCCTGGCAAGGCTCCTTTCCCCATCATCATTTGTAGGGCCATTCTCGTGGCTCCAGACATTTTAGGTACCGGCATTTCGCTTCCTTCCAAAATGAAGGTGGCATTAATGACTTCTAAAGAGCAAAAAGAAGATTCAATAGCCTCTTCATTTGTCTCAACATAAGGGGCCTTGCTGGTAACTGCCGCTATGATGTCCTATTCCGTATTGATGGTTATTAAGCGACCATCTGTCACTAACTTCAATTTTTGGTGTAGTAAGGAGGGCACCGCTCCTGCCGAGTGTATCCATGGTCTCCCCAATAAACAATTATAGGAGGTTTTGATATCCATTACTAGGAAATCAACTTTATACGTATTCGGCCCAATCTCCAGAGGAATGTCAATTCGTCCCATTACTTTCCTTTCAGTTCCATCAAAGGCTCTTACCACGTTATGATATGTTTTCATGTGTGAACTGTCAATGGGCAATCTATTCAAGGTGGATAGCGGCAGGACGTTCAAAGCAGAACCATTATCCACAATTACACTTGGAAGTGTGTATCCTTTGTACCGAGTAGTGATGTGTAGGGCCTTGGTTGACCCTATACCCCCAGGTGGAATTTTATCATCATTAAAATAGATGAAGTTGTCAGCACTGATGTTGCTTACTAACCGGTCCAACTTGTTAACAGATATGTCATGGGTGACATATGTTTCGTTAAGCACTTTTAACAACGCATCTCGATATACCTCAGAACTCAATAGTAAGGCTAATATTGATATACGTGCAGGTTTCTTGCGAAACTGCTCGACCACGCTATACTCGCTATGTTTTAGGAATTTTAAAAACTCCTTAGCTTCTTCCTCTTTTACCGGCTCATTGATGGGTACTTCAGTCTTCTTCTCCCTTTTAGCCTTGACATCCTTCGCCTTTGCGGGCTCCACTCTGATATTCCCCCCGTTATAACGTTTCCCACTTCGTGTGTGGGAACCTTCATTTTGCGTGCCCCTGGCCGCGCTAGCTATACTCTCCCCCTCAAGTATTGTTATATTACAGTCATAGCTCCATGGTACCCTCCTATCATCCTTGTAAGGGAAAGAATTGGGTTTATGGATGACTATTTTGGGCCCAGTTTGCAACCCTGCCTCATTATTCCCTGGCAAGGAAATAATAATTCTTGGTTGGCTGGTTCTTTATCGTTCATTCTCCAGCATACATATTTGTCCTTCACAAGAACTACTCTCAGAAACCTGTAGCTCTTTGTTATCCATAAGGCCTTGTATCATGGCCTTGAATTCCTCACAATTTCGGATCATATGGCCCACCTTTCCATGGAATTCACAATAGTTCTCCATCCCTTCTTCTCCTTTTCTAGAGGTCAGCATACCTCTCTTCACCATCTCCTCCCATATTACCTTCAAATGTGTCTTTACCTCAAAAATATCTTCCTTGACTTTTTCTTTCTTTATTTCATCAATGGCATTCACTCCTTGATTGCCATGATCTGGTAATGGATTTTTAGTATTAGGTGTACTATCAAATTTCACAACCCCCATTTTGATGAGCCTCTCAACGACCTTCTTAAACCCAGTGCAGTTTTCAATTGAATGCTCCGATATTCCCGCATGATATTCACATTTAGCACTTGCATCATACCATTTGGGGTACGGTGGCTGCAGCACTTTCAAGTGGAATGGAGCAATGGCATGTGCATCATATAAGCTTTGGTAAAGCTCACGATATGTCACAGGGATAGGAGTGAATTGCATCCTCTCCAAATTCGGTCTTGTACCTGATTCCTGCCTCTAAGTACTTTGCTGCTCACCCGTAGCTGTCTTAGGTTGTCCAACTGTGATTATCATGGTGTTGAAACTGTTCATGTTATTCACCTCATTGTCTTTTCTCCTTGGGGACGATCTTTTAGCCACTTCTCCCTCGATTTTACCGCCCCTCACGGCATTCTCAATCATCTCACCCGTCATAACTATATCCGCGAAGCTTTTCGTGGTATTTCCAATCATATGTGTAATGAATGGCGCCTTCAAAGTATTAATAAATAACATGGTGGTTTCTTTTTCCAATAATGGTGGTTGTACTTGCATTGCCACCTCCCTCCATCGTTGTGCATATTGCCTAAAACTTTCATTAGGCTTTTTCTCCATGTTTTGAAGTGTAATCCTATCTGGCGTCATATCAGTCACATGGTTATACTGTTGCATGAAAGCTTGTGCAAGATCTCTCCATGAACCAATTCTTGCATGGTTCAACTGATTGTACCACCTAGCCGCTGCCCCCACTAGGCTATCCTGAAAACAATGGATCAATAATTGATCGTTGTTCACATAACCAGTCATTCTCCTACAAAACATTGTTATGTGTGCCTCTGGGCAAGTAGTCCCGTTGTACTTTTTAAACTCTGGCATCTTAAATTTATGAGGAAGCACCAAATCTGGAACCAAACTTAAGTCTTTGGCATCAATCCCATGATGGTTTCCAGCGCCTTCCAAAACCCTAAACTTCTCCTCTAACCACCTGCAACGATCTTCCAATTGTTTCGCGGATTCAGTCGCCATTCTCTCCTTCTCCATTAAATCAAGATCAGGAGTGATAGGGTTGATCGAGCTATCACCCAAATTATTTCCCAACCCAGATGGGAAATTTATGAGGATTCCAGCATCCACCGGCCCATGTTGAGGCCTCACGGTGACGGATATCCTTCTAGGAGGTGCCTCAGTTTGCAGTAGCACATGGGGTGCAGTAAAACCTGGAGGAGGACCCTCATTTTCCTCTTCAGTGATTGTCATGGGAGCTTTTCCTTTATCAGTAGCCCTCAGCAGCTGAGCCATTTCAGCCATCATGCTTCTTTGAGCCTCTAGCATCTGCTCCCTTATTTCATTCTGCATTTTGGCCAATTGCTCTTGCATTTGATCTATCATATCTTTTTGTAATTGCTCAAACCTTTGATCCATACTCTTAGTTTTAGTACGAGTGCCGTAAGGATGTGTGATTTTCAGATTTTCTTTTCAACCTTTTGAAAGTAAACTTTAACTCATCAAGGTCTTTCTATAACTTTAAATGCAAATGATGTGATGAAATGCCATGAGATGCAAATGCATGAATGCAAAAAGAATATCGATTCTGGTTCAACTTCATTTAGAAAATTCCATTTAGAAAAAGAATATCTTTACATATGAGAGAATTACAAATACGTTTTCGCCCTAAGACCCAAAGCTTTAACTCTATCTAATAAAAGGGCTAATTCTCGTCCTACATCAGACGATGATGAATACATTAGACTTAATACATCAGCTCGTATTGCCAAGTCTTGCACATACTCAGCAACCTCTCGAATCTAGGCTATGGCCTCACCAATGACATAATCCCTTTCTTCGACCTGTCCTCTAGCCTGATGTAGCTCTCCCTTCAGATAATCTTCTTGCACCTTGAGTTGCTCAACCCGGAGTTTACCGTCATGCAATGCCACCTCCAAATCCTTAACCTTACTTTTTAGTTCTTTTACCTCGACCGTAGGATTATGGTTTTGGTGCCAATGCAGGGATTTTCCTAGCTCAATTACCTTAGTCTTCAGCCCTTTACTCTCTTCCTCTAATGCCAAATTTAGCACTTGCATTTCTTGGAACTTCCTCTCCTAATACTCAGCTTTAGCCTTTTCTTCTTGGACCTCTCTCTGCAACTGCTCCGAAGATCCTCCTACTCTCGCCCTCCTCAATGATACTTGTGCCCTTTTGTAATGCTCTTTTAGATCATCTCAATCTTCCTATTTTCTTTCCTTTCTTTCTCGACCTCCATCTTTTGAACCTCGACGTCCAAACCCAAGTACATCTTCTCCTCTTCGAGCTTTACTATCTTCTTCTCAAACTCCAAGCTTTTTCTCTCGAACTCCTGCTTCGTGATTTCTAACTCTGAGGGCCTTGCTTGCAAATATTCCTCCATTGGTCAAACTCCTTCCACACTTGGCTTAGGGATATTATCATTAATCCTTCTGCCTCTCCATTCAACGTATTCTGGCGTGGTAGCAGGGCTAATAGCTACTCCTTTCAATCGACAAGTCTTTTTCCAAGCACTAGAAATTTCGCTAACCCTTCTCTTGTAATCGGCTCCTCTGTATACAAATTCAGTTTGAGCCAACCCATGAGTCACTGGCACGAACTGTCTCAACCCGTGCTGCCTTAGTACAAGCAATGGGGCATAACCAATGGCACCCCAAATTCCCAATAGGGGTACCCAATCAAAACTACCGCATCGGTAAAGAACTTCACCAGGCATCATCCATGGAGCCCTCCACTCGACATCTTTTGACTGAAGGTTCCAAAGTAGCGCCATCCAATTTTCTTTCATGAACATCAACTTTCCTAGCTGAAGCTACTATATCTTTCAACGGTGAATAATCCTTGAAGAAAACCTGACAAACTACCCTATCTATCAACCAAAAATGACTGTAGAACCAAGCCAAAAGCAACTGAGCACACCCTTTATAAACCTACCAGCACCAGCCCTCCTACATGCACCTAGAGACGTGAATGTTTCCGCCAAAATTGCAGGGACAGAAGTGGCCTTTTTACTGAGTCGATGAAAAAGTTCCGTGGTTGCCTCATCCACATATCCCAAAGCTCTAGGGAAGACCATCAACCCATACAAACTTAAAGCAAAAACATCTACATTCTTCGTCTCATTAGGGTGTGTCAGAATCAATTCTTTCAACGCGTCCCACGAAATACACTTACACTCGCCCTTTTCCTTAATTCGGGTCAAGGCCCACTGCTCGCTCATCCCAGTAATAATGATAAATGTAACATCCTGATTTTATTCTCGGTTCTCAATATTTTGGTAAAGTTTTTAAAATTTTGTAGTTGGATGTGAAATTAATATTTTGAGTAGGTAAATGGGCTTATGGAAGGCCCATGTGTTGGTCAAAACCCGGTTGAATTTTTGAATTTTGGATTTAAGAGTTAGGGTTACGGCTAGGTGGCCCTTATATAGAGTTATGGGTAAAATGCATCACAAATGAGCCTCTAGTAAAGTGGCTAAGTGACGCCACTAGGGAGCTATAAGGGTGGCGTGTAAGTGGTTTGGGAAGGCATGGGATCAATTCCCTGTGTTGGCAAATAGATGCATTTATTTTTAAGTTCAGGAAGGGTAAGTGTTGGAGTCCAAGTGGATTCTGCTAAAGGAGAGTTTGGATTCGGTCAAATGCATGATTTAAAGAGTGATAAGGGGAGAGTTTTTAGGGATTTGATATGAGGATAGGAGTTGGCCAAATATAGGGAGCTGGAGAGGGGATTTCGGCAAGGGTTATTAGGTTAGTATTTCGGCACCTAGGGATTAGTTGTGCCTTTTTCCCTTTTCGGTAGTTATTCTCTCTTTTTCTCTGACAGCTGAATCTACCATCTCTTCTTCCATCTTTTCTTTCCTCTTCTTCTTCCAAACCAACCCACTTTTTTCCCTCCCTTCATCCATTAAATCATTCCTTCATCTCTACTTCTGCCGTAATACCGCGAAAAGCTAAAAATTGTGAGGTCAAGGTGGTGCCGATTTTTGTTGACCAACAACCATTTTCCTTCTTTTTCTTCCTTGTTGGTGATCAATTCCCTTATCTTCTAGGCATAGACGGATTCAAGAAGAGGAGATTGTGGTACATGTTCAAACTTTAAGCGATCTCTTTTATGGCTATTAACAAGGGCCGAAACCCCTATGGTTTAGGGAGGTGGCCGAATATGGGTTTAGGCTTATGGGTTTCTTCTTTTAATAATTTTATGATTTCTATAGTGAAGGAGCAGCAAGGCGTAGTGACGACTTAAGTCGGTTTGAATCTTTGGAGTGGCTAGATCTAGTCAATCAGTATCGGCAAGGTAAGATTTTTAAGGCTATTTTGGATAGTGGCCGAATGTGTAAGTATTAATATAAGTTGGTTGGTGTTTTGGGTCATTAATGGAAGTTGATTTATTAATGGTGGATTATAGGAGAAATCGTGTAGGAGATCTCGTGGAGGAATATCGCCAAACAGGTGTGTAACGAACCCTTTTCATAGCTTAAATGCCGAAAAGCCGAAAAGCCAAAATTCTGGCAATTTCGAGGACTTGTGAGTAAGCGAACGCTCACTAGTTAGTTTGAGTCGATGAGTTGAGGAACAAAAACGATGGAAACGGTAAGAATGTGATTTTTGGCATATTCGGTAAGTTGGGCCTCGAGAGGTAGAGGTAGGGCCCATTGGGTTTCGGACCAATCGAAAAAGTGGGCCGAGATTCACCGTTTGATCCTATGAGCTATAGTAATTGATAATGAGCATGGAAACCCTAGTATTTGGTAAAATTATGAAAATACCCTTGTAATATGAAAATGACTATTTTGCCCCTAGGTAAAAATGACCATTATACCCCTAGGGTTAATTATGAAGTATATACATGGGATTTGATAAAAGTGGTATGTATGATATGCACATGAAATGTATGATATGCACATGAAATGTATGGTATGCACATGATATGTATGAGATATACATGATAAATTCATTATATCAATTTGGGTTGGGTTTTATATATGGATGGAGGAAGTGCAAAAGGGCTTATGCCCCAGTTTACCGAAATGGGCTTATGCCCCAGTTATTAAAAGGGCTTATGCCCCAGTTATTAAAAGAGGCTAGGCCTCCAGTTATATGATAAAGCAGCTATGCTGCCAGTGGAGAGTTTTGGTTGGGTGGGTTGAGTTATTCCCCACATGGAGAGCTTGGTTGGTACGGGTGGAGAGTAGCGGATGGTGGGTCGAGTAGTCTCCCCAAATGGGCTTGCATTCATGCATTAATATTACATGTGATATTGAAATGGGCCTATGGGCCATACCGATTTCTGTAAAGGCTACGGCCCAGTATTATGAAATATGAATAATGAAAAGGCTTGGCCCATGTTATGAATAATGAAAAGGCTTGACCCAGATATGTGATAGTTAAATTTGGGCTTAGGCCCAAGAAGTCGATATTGTTTTAGGCTCAAAAGGGGCTTGTTGCACACTGAGTTTCCAAACTCACCCCTTTCTTTCTTATCTTTACAGGTGAGCCTTGACTTGGGGACTTGGAGCCGGAGGGGGATTCAGAGTGGCCACGGTGATCGCTTTTGGGCTTTTGAATAAGTAATGGGTTTTCACTAAGGTTACCTTATTTATCATCTATTTTCGGGTTGTAATAAGGCCATTTTAACTTTAACTTTATTTCTTTTACGCTCGGATTATGTTGTTTAAATTGGTGATAATAAATAAAATGGGCTAGACTTAGGACGTGTTTTCAAAATGATACCTATTTATAAAATAACACAAATACCACACATAAATGGTATAACAAAGATAACCACTTGAAAAAGATTACAACTCGTTTACCAAAGTGTGGCAATGGTTGTGGGCATGTCTAGGATTGGATCTATTCGCGCACTTGGTATTTAAGCAGCCTTCATGGCTCACCCTCCTCTGCTTTGGATACCTACTCGGTGCCCAGCCTCCATTCACTTTGGTTAGCCAGTATTAGGCGGTTTTTAGATAATAAAACGAAATATGGATTTTTAAGATACGTGTGACACGTCAGATTCGGCCATAACGACCAGGCCGGGTTTGGGGTGTTACAATAAATTTCTTCCAAAAAGTAGGAACACATGTAGCTCGTGAATAGATCCTATCGTTCTGAAACCTGGGACAACGAAGTAAGGCAGCGTACTCCTCTACAGTAGGTACCATGTCTACCTCCCCAAAAGTGAAGCAACTGTATACCGGGTTCCAAAACTGAGCAAGGGCTCAAAATAAGTTCTCGTCTATCTGAATATCAAGCAAGTAAGGTAAATCTCCATAATTACCGTAGAATAACTGCTTGGTCTCTTTGCCCCACTGATTCCAAATTTCCTTAAGCTCCTGGAGATTATTCTGCGTGACGTTAATACAAGTATAATCTAACAACTCCGATATGTATCCTTCAGCTATACTATCTCCCTTTTCTAGTTGAGCTTGCTCGGACCATCTATGGACGTTAGCGTTGCCTTCCACTCTATCAAGAAGTCCATTCTCCATAATAAACCTTCTTAACTTAGAAACTGATCGTGAATTGATATTTTTGTAAATGCAAAATGTCATGCAAACAAAAGAAAAGAAATAGTCAGTATCACATGATATCAATAAATCTCAACAATAATTTATAAGGGTAACATCTAAAGTTTAAACTCTAACTAAGTTGGGCTCTTACGGGTTTTTCTATATGAGGTTGGTTCTAAAGTTTTAGGTACCTGAACCAGCATATTCCTCGATCCTCATCCATTATAGGCTCATTTGAATCGAGTTCAGTTCAGGGGAAGACATTTCCCTATGGCTACACGGAGATGAAAATCTTACGAAACCATAGGTACAGATGTATCCCGAAAGTGATCCACTATCCTGCACGGAGGCGAAAACCTCACGAAGGCGTAGCTTCTCACTCCCACTTAAGGGTGTGACCACAACGGCCATGCAAATGCAATGCGTATTAGAATATAGCAACACATGTATTAATACAAACACATGTAATGTAAAGAGGATTAAATTTTAAAATTTTTAATTTTCGACATTAAGACAAGAGATAATCAATTACACGGCTTGACTCTCTTATTAGTCCCCAGTGGAGTCGCCTAGCTGTCGAAACCATTTTTAAATCGAGTTTGTGGAAAATGGGAATCGACTTTAGGAAAAACAAAAACGGGAGTCGCCACCAACCTTTTTAGGTGTGATTGGATCACCTTTAAAACATTTTGTTTTAAAATCATTAGTTTTGATCTACGTAATAAAAAGAACGGGTTCGAGAGTCGGTTACATACGAGGAAGGATTAGCACCCTCGTAACGCCCAAAAATTGGTACCTAATTAATTATCAAATGTCTTTAAGGTCGGAAATTAAAAATTTTAAGATGCAATCCTCTTTAAAATATTTTGATTTTTGAAAATTGGGGTTCGCTTGTATCAAAATATTGATACTAAGTTAGCCTTTTTGGAAATCCCTATCTCGAAAAGACCAAACGCCACATCCAGTAAGTTAGGACATAACACTTTGAAATTTCAAGACAGTTGCTCGTATTTTGAAAATCTTAAAAACTTAGAAGGGTACTTGACTATTCGAACTCAACGAGAAAAATTGCAACCCAATAAGTTAGGGCACTACTTTTCTCGAAGCTTCCAAACACCAAGCATTGCTTTTTTTATTTTTGAAAACTTTGAAGTCTCGTTTTTAAAATCGATGCATGAAGGAGCATATTAACATGACATATGAGATAACATATTATAATAATAGTACAACAGTATAAATATATATACTAACCAATATATATAAGAAATAAAACATAACAAAAAAAAAGAAAGAAAATATACATAGAATAGAATACATATTAAAAAAGAAATAGGTAAAAATCCCTAAACATATAATTCAACATATATTTGATCATATAAATGATGTATGATATACAATAAAGAATATGCATTTGAAAATAAAATATAAAAGTCCATGATATAACATATAACATAACAAAAGTATATTAATTCTAAAGTAAAAATAAATATTGTACAATAATAAAAAAATATATGTATAATATAAACAAATAGTAAAAATGTGATATTTAATAATAAATGGAAAATATAATATACAATAGAATTGTATTTATAAAAAAACAAAAGATATTGGTTTAGTAAAATAATGTATAGAATATAAAATATGTAAAAGAATTTATATTTAAAATGAAATAATTATGTAATGTATAAATATATGTTTAAAATGAATTATCAATAATGAAGACTATGAATTTAATATTATAATATCTTCCAAATATGTAATAATAGAATATAAAAATAATTGTTATAAAAAAAATAAATATATAGTACAAGTGTAAAACCTTTAATGATAATGATATATAGATAAAAATATATAATAATACTACAAATGACTTAATAATATATAAAATAATTATATTATGATATAAAGTCATATATATATAAATAAAATATAATATATAATAAACATATAATATAATAATAATATACAAATAATAGTGTAAAAAATAATAACTTGTGAAAATAACATATAATTAATAATAATAATATAAATGATATATAAAATGATTTTATAATATATAATATAAAAAATAAGGTTAAAAATAAAACAAATAATAATATAATAAATATATATGGGGTTAAATTTGAAGTTCCATAAAATCAGGGCAAATTTAAAAGAAATAACGGTGAATCAGTGGCCCTAATTAAAACGCATATAAACAAGAGGGACTCATTGGGCAAATTGCCCTATTCCCAAAACGACGACGTTTCATTATGAGCCTTAGGATGCTTTCTGTTGGGATTAAATTGAAATAAAATTTATTCGTTAGGGCTAAATTAAAATAGAGTGAAACATAATTATAAAAGCAAAGAAAAGCGGGAGGACCAATTGGGTAACTAACCCTATTCTAAAAAAAACACGCGGATCCTTCCCAGGTAATCGGGTCAACGCGCGAATCTTGGGGGTCTAAAAACGTCGTCGTTCTGTTGGGGTTGTATAACCCAAAACTTTAGCCCAAAAAATCATTTTGCACTGGTTATAAAAAAAAAAGGTTTGGAATTCTCTGCAAAGAGGAAAGGAAGGCTCCCTGGCTTTGGCCTCTGGCCACCGGGCCGTATTCGCCTCACGCGCCGCCGTTTGCGGTGGTCTGAAGGTTTAAAAACCTTCGTCTTTCCATAGGTAACCTATTCTCCTTTTTCCTCTTCACTCGTATATATTAAAACAATTTATATATGTTCAAAATAAAACATGAAATATACAACTAAATCACCTTTTGAGACTGTTGATAAGAATATCTGTGTATATATTTTTCAAAATAAATCCGCGGTCTTTTACAATGTTTGATTCTGGCTTTTATAGCCACTACTATGTTTTCATGAACTGGAAAGAAATCAAGGATTTCTTTCCATTTTGTCTACTGTATCCTATCTCTGATTGTGATTTGCTTGAATCCTTTTTTGTTTCCTTTTTTGTTCACAGATAACTCACGAGAATCTCTCTCAATCACTGATGTTCGCACGCTAATGGAGCCAACGCCAGATTTTGGCGTGTCTTGCGCGTTGATGGTGGCGGTGACGAAGGCTTCGATGATGGTGGTGACGGTCCCGGCCTTGACTGCATTGATGGCCTTGATGGGGTAGCTGGAACTGTAGAATCTGAAGGGTCATGATGCTTGACTTCTAGATCTTTCTGTTTGCGGCACAAGGAAAAAGAGAGGCAAAAACCCTAGGGTTTCATGCCTTGGTGTAACGGTTTGGGCCAATTGGGCCACTTTAGCCTTGGGTCCATTTGGATCTGTTGTAATGGGTCTTAGGAGTAGGATTTTTAGGAATGGGTTAGTAATGTAACGGGTATGGGTTAGTGGGTCAATGTAAATGGACTTTTATATGGACTGTTTTTTTAAGAATAATTATTTATTTATTTAATTGGTTTACAGCTCGGTCAAATTTGGGCTACTACACATACATCCTACCACGACTCAATGATGTTTCTGAAGCATCCCTAATCTTCATAAATTGCCCCCAACTGTGAAGCTACCAAATAAGCGTAGCAAATAGGAGCCACAACAAATATGGCTGTGGTGCTCCTTTGATACATATAGGATAGAGAATGAACAAACTCTTGCAGATCATCAGCCGAAAACCCAGCCTAGTCTAAGAGAACATGATAGTAGGTCTGCCTCGTGATTCCAATCATTCCAGCATAGGTACCAAGGTAAAAATCATTGTTCTTTGGATGGCATACTTTGTTGTCAATGACAGTACCATGTAGCACATTATCAGGAGATCCCTGCTGAATAAACTTGGTATGATGGTTTTTCGTACAACAATCTTTAAGGTTCCACTTCTCGTCAAGGAACTTGCAAGCCTCAATAACTTGATCAAAACTTGATTAAATTGAGACTCGCTAACCCCATCCCTAGAAATAATG
The DNA here is from genome assembly GCA_025698475.1 of Gossypium anomalum. Classification (NCBI taxonomy): domain Eukaryota; kingdom Viridiplantae; phylum Streptophyta; class Magnoliopsida; order Malvales; family Malvaceae; genus Gossypium; species Gossypium anomalum. The sequence continues at coordinate 89,810,605 of CM046961.1, forward strand.
ATTTGATCAGGTTTCCTCTTCCTTGAACTTGTATAGAAGTCTAAGAGAGCTTTCTTCATGATACCGTCATCCATTTTGTCAGAAACTAGTTTTGAAGAAAGAATCTATCATTTTAAGCTTCAGAGACTGTGTACGACCTGATGCCCCATAACTAGAAATCAATGGCCACCACTTGGAGCTAACCATCGCAGCTATTGATGGCACATCAGACTGCTCAAGAAAGCCAAACAATGCACCCATTCCAAGGATAATGGTTGGAACCTTTGAAACAACTGGAATTGAAGGTGTTTGCCCCAGCGTAAGCATAGAGAGTAGGCGGTAGTTTCTTATGCCAATTTTTACCAGTCTCGGTCATCTTCTATAATTTGTTTTTTTCTTCTTTTTTTTTTCTTTTGGCAACCTTTGTTGTACTGTGGTATGGCGCATTATCTTTGAAAAGATTGCAAACTTTTGGCACTGTGCAGTTATATATAATCTTTTTTTTTGAAATAGATGACTTTTGACTTTGTAATATTGGCATATGAAGCTCTCTCCCCCTCTTAATGGAGTAGTTGACGTCCACAAAGATGAGTCATTGTCAGCTTGAAACTTTGACGAGCTCGGGCCCATAACATACATACCACATAAGTCTTGACTCCTTTAAATTTGGCATTCATTGTACAACTGATGCGATCCCTTTCCATGGTGAACCAACAGTGCCTCAAAACCTCATGTCTATCCTGGCCATTGCAAATCCTCCTGCTTGTGTCTTTGGACCATATTTTTGAATTCCCATAATAGTCTCAACAAGGTCTTGTTTTGTCTCCTCAGCTAATTCCAATTTCGTAATCTTTCCTTCCTCTAAGGCTATATTTCCTACCACCACTTCATGGGGTAAAACCATTTTCAACAAATTCGAAACAAGTCACAATTTCACACACCTTCAAAGTAATCGAGATTCCTCTAAACACATATCGCACTCAAAAGGAACTCTGAATCTGTAGTATCGTTGCCCGTGTCATTAATATCTAGGGATCTATGATAGGCACACAAAAGAATATACAAGGAATAAATGAATTCAAGAATGACTATCATAGGTCAAAAGAATCAGAATGAAAGAATATTTACTCGGATAAATAATAAAAGTATGTTTTATTGAAAATAAAAATGTCTGAACATGAGCCCACTTCTCAAAAGAAATCCCATTACTCCTAAGCTTTAGAGCAACGAGAGTGTTCTGAATATTACTCCGTAAAATTCCTAAAGATTACAGGAACTTCTTCTGCAGTCCAATTGTTTAAAGAACTTCCCAGTTCGTAAGTGCGGAAGCCCTCAAGTTTTCTTTATTTAGTCCATTTCTCATGTATGACATTGATGGGATGATTTTCATTTCCAAACACCCCCATCTCCAGGTAAGCTATCCTTCCTGATACAAAAGTCTAGGATATGTAAGGGAGCGTCTTCTTTTCGCTTAGTCGTGACCCTCTTCTCTCTTTCTTTCTTTTCTTAACCTTAATTAGGGTCTTTTTATGAATTTAAATGCATGTGATGTGATGCAATGCAAATGCATGAATGCAAAAGAAAAGGAGATGTTGATCTTGAATTCAATTCCATTAGAATAACTTTTCTAGAAAACAAATTTCTTTACATGAAAATAGATTACATATGTGGTCTTGCCCTTCATAGTCCAAGTAAACGCTGATCTTTTCTTCATGGTCGAATCCTGTAAATTCTCTAAGAGATGCCTTTGCTAGCTCCTTGCTGCTTAATCTAAGCTTCGATCTCTTACTCGCTTATCTCCATGATACTCATCAAAAAGTGCCGGCTCTTGGATAATCTTCGTTGGCAATTAAACCAAGTCATGTATTCCTTCGTGGACTTCTGGCTTTCCCTCGTCATGCTCTTGGATAACCTTTGTTGGCTTGAATCTCTGGCAATTACATCATGTATTCCTCCATGGACTATCAGCTTTCTCTCGTCGTGTTTATTTGGACTATATTCAGACGACCGCACTATAATCCACTTTATCAAGGAATTCGTTTCCTTATGACAAACTATTCTATTTAGGAATGAAATTTCGAATCAACACCTTCTTTTCTTTGATGTAATGTAATGCAAATGCATGAATGCAAAAAGGTATTGATTCTCGATTCAGTTTCATTTTAGAGAACGCTATTTAAGGAACAAAAGTCTTTTCATAAAACGGATTACAAATACGCTTTCACTCGTAGGCCCAGAGTCTTAACCCTATCTAATAACAAAGCTAGCTCTCGACCTCTACTTGAACTGCCCCGCTTTGTATTGCTTTAGGACGAGTAACGGTGCATAGCCATGACTCCCCAAATCCTAGGAAGAGGTACCCAATCAAAACTGCCGCAGCGATAAATGACTTCATTAGGAGTCATCTAAGGTGCTTTCCACAAAACCTCCTTCTCTCGAAGATTATGAAAAATATCCATCCACCTTTCTTCTGTAATATCGTCTCTCCTTGGTGTAGTTGCTGCTTCCTTTAAGGGGGAATAACCCTCAAAGAACACTCGGCAAGGAACCTTCTCAAGCTTCCAAAAGTGACTATGGAACCATAGTAACAACAACTGTGCGTATCCAATGAATCTACTTCACTGGCTCTCGACATGCACAGGTGTGTTCTGTTTACCAAGCCGATCGAATAAATCTGCAACCGCCTCATCTATATGCCCCAATGCCTTTGGGAAAATTATCATGCTGTAAATACTCAAAGCTAGGACGTCGACCCTTTTCTTCACGTCTGGATGCGTCAATATCAAAATCCTCAACACGGTCCATGGAATACACTTACTATCACCCTTTTGCTACATACGAGCTACAGCCCACTGCTCACTCATTCCAATAATCATTACCAACTTCTTCGTAAAAGTTGGAAGGGTAGCAGGCCTAACGTAAGCCCTGTAACCCTGAATCCTCGGGCAACGCAGTAAAGTCGTATACTCCTCTAAAGTAGAAACAAGATCAACATCACCAAATGTAAAGCAACTATAAGCAGGGTTCCAGAACTATAGCATAGCTCGAAACAGATGCTTATCTACATTAATGTCTAGCAAAAAAGAAAGATCTCCATAAGTCTAAAAGAAAAGCTATCTAGCCTCGTCATGCCATTAGGCCCAAATGTCCTTCATCTCCCGAAAATATTCTGTGTCGAACTGATACGAGTAAAGTCCCACAACTCTAATGTATATCCCTCGGTGATACTATCTCTTTTCTCTAACTGGGTTTTCTCTGACCACGCACAAACGGAAGAGTTGTCCTCCACTTTATTAAGGTATTCGTTCCTCATTACAAAACTTTCTAATCTAGAAATCGAGCCGTGAATCAACACCTTTTAATGATGAATGATATGCGATGATGACAAAATAAAAATAACAAGGAAGTATCATATAAAAGGATGTAATAAAAAAGCACTTATAAAGGTAGGTACTAAAGGTCATCATCATACTACCTAGAGCAAGCACTTAAAGTTCACTATATGTAGTTTAGTTCTAAAGCAAGGGTACCTAAACCAGTAGATTCCTCGATCCTCACCCATTATAGGCTCATATGGACCAAGTTTGGTTTAGGACGATACATTTCGCTATGACCATATGGAGATGAAAATTTCACGAAGACATAGGTACAGATATATCCCGGAAGTAATCCACTAACTCATGCGGAGGTGAAAACCTCACGAAAGCTTAGCTTCTCACTCCCACTTAAGGGTGCGACCATAACAGTCATGCAAATGTAATGTGTGCAAGAAAAATAACAAACATATGCAGCAAACACATGAAAAAAAAAGATCATAGTTTTCAAATCGAGTTTTCAAATTTCGATAAAAGACAAAAATCATTCAATTTTACGGCTTGACTCTCTTATTGTCCCCAGCGGAGTCGCCAAGCTGTCGAAACCATTTTTTAAAGGGATGTTTGAAAAACAGGGATCGACTTTTGAAAAACGAAAATGAGAGTCGCCACCAACCTTTTTAGGTGTGATTGGATCACCTTATAAAATATTTTGGTCTACGAAATTTAAGAAAATAGGTTCGGGAGTCGGTTACGTACGAGAAAGGATTAGCAACCTCGCAACGCCCAAAATTGGTACCAAATTGAATAGATTTCTGTCTTAATGTCAAAAATTTGAAAGGATTTAAAAATAAGATCCCTTTTTTAAAATCAGAATTATTTAAGTTGAAAAATCGAGATTCCTTAGCTCCGAAAGAATACAAATATCACATCCAACATGATAGGAAACGATATTCTTAGGCTCTCGTAATCGAAATCATCTCGTGATTTACAAAATCTATTTAGAAGGATACTTTAGGCATTTAGACGAACGTGAAATCGCAACCTAGCATGTTAGGGCACTATTTCCCGAATTCCTAAATACGAAAAACATTGCCTCATTTTAGAAAAACTTTTGGATAAAATATGACAATTAAATGAAATATATTTTTTAAAATAATAATTTGAGTAAAATTTTAAAAAATAATTTACTAAGAGTAATACTAAAAAAAATATATTAAAAATGAAATAGTTTGATATGATACTAAAATTATTAAAAAAAATTAAAATATATAAAAAAATAGGGAAACATGGATTAAATCAAAATAAAAAGGGGTGAAAAACGAAAATGAACAAAGAATAAGATAAAAACAAACCGTAGGAAATAAGAACATAAGAGGGAGTGAAATTTGAGTGAATGCTCAAATTTGAGGATATCATAATAGAAAATATATATTTGAAAATAAAATATATAAAAAGGTTAAATATTATAATATATAAAATACATAATCAAATGTATAAAAGATAGGAATAAATATACATATTTGAAAAATGAAGAAATTAAAATAAAAAAAGGTTGAAAAACTAAGATAGTCGAAGAATAAAATAAGAACAAACCACAGAGAGTAAGAACGTAAGAGGGAGAGAAATTTGAGTGAATGCTCTCAAGAATTCTTATTGCTTCCGAAAACTCAAGTGGTTTACAATGAAGGGAGAGGCCTCTATTTATAGTTGAGCCTCCCCAAACCCAACGGTACTGATCAATTACATCAACGGTTAAGATTAAAGGATATCTACAAATTGAATCTCCAAGATTACAAAATCATATTTTCTAAGATTGTATATCATATCTAAGATTGCAATCATATCTAATATTGTATCACATCTAAGATTGCAATCATATCTAAGATTGCATCATATCTAAGATTGCAATCATATCTAAGATTGCATATCACATCTAAGATTGCATATCACATCTAAGATTGCATATCATTGAAGATTATATTTCCATGTGAGTCAAGCTTGTAGATGGACCTTAAATCTTTTCAAGTAATGGGCCATTCTGATCGGGCCAAATTATATTTGTAATTCTAGACTGAACTTTGGACTTCTTTTTTTTTGGGGGTTTATTAATTTTGTTTTTGGACTTATTTCTGGGCCCGGGCAAAATTGAGTGTCTACATCCCTTATCTAGCCAATTAATGTTTGTATGAATATTGGAATAAATTATTGTGATTTATTTCATATATTGCATGTTTCGGTTATGGAACTGATTAATCGATTAAGGAATTATTTATCCAAAATTGGGTGTTCATTCAAAAGTACTGAGTATATTAAATGGTGACGCCCCAAGTAGAATATCTAGACAAGTGAGATCGAGAGGGTATCTTGTCATGTATAACTTATGCCAAGCGGTAAGACCGAAAGGGTATCCGTATGCCTAAGAAAGGGTGACTTAGGTGGTGACCCTTAATGAAGATGAGACCGAGATGGTATTATTAGCTAATGGTTGTAAATAACTTAAGTGAGGGTAATTAGCGACTTAATGGTTAATTAGGGATTTAATCCATCATAGGTTAGAGCTCGCATTCTTGACACTAGGAATAGGAAATTCCATTAGATTAGTTTAGGTTAATTAATTTAATTAGTTTAATTAATACTTTAATAGGTTTTAAACTACTATCCTGTGACTCGATTAGATTAGGTAATTATTTTCTATAATTAATTTAATAATAAGAATCTCCAATCTGCAATCCCTTGAGTATGATCCTCGGAATACTTAGCAGTTTTTCGTTGTAACACTACTATACTATAATTGAACCCGTATACTTGTGACACTGCTGATTTAATTATATATTTTTGGTTTGGTATTTATACTTTAAACGATAACACATTTAGAGACAGTCAAGTTTTTGGCGTTGTTGCCGAGAACTAAAACCTTTGGTTTTACCAACAAATTCATAGTGAAAATTGGGTAAATCTCACAACTCTTAAAATGAGAATAATGAGAATCATTTTTTTTTTAAAACTTTAGATCAAAATGAATAAATCTAAGTTTTAGATTTAACATGTAACCTACCTCATTAAAATAAAGAGCACAACACCTAATTTTCATTTTTTTTTCCTCCATGTAATACAAGTTTTAAGAACAAAAAGATTTCGAGAATCTCTTACTTTCAAATTTCATTTTCTTTTGAAGAAAAAAAATGGGAAGCAAATTTACAATGGAATGGAAAGTAAGAGATTAAGATTACCAAGATTAAGCAATTTGGGTATTCGATATTTATTTTTCTTTTCTGAAAAAAATTGCAGAGAATTTCACTTTAAAATTTTTGGTATTTGGAATTCAATTGTATTTCTAGAAACTATTTGAGTGCTTTTAATCAACCACGAAAAAAAATCTCAAATGACAAAAAAAAAAAACAAATATCAAATACCCAAATTGCGTAATCTTGATAACCCTAGTTTCTTACTTTCAATCCTGTTGTAAATTTTCTTCCATTTTTTTTTTTTTTTTTGCTTCAAAAATAAATAAATATGAAACAAAGAGATTACCCAATTTTTTTAAGCTTAAAACTTGTATTACAATTTTAAAAGGAAAAAAAGGGGGAAATATTGTATAACACCCCAAACCTAAATCTGCCATCGGATTCGAATTTGTGATATCACATTACGTTGACGAACCAACTCGGCTAATTCACTATTATTATAATATCATTTTAAGCACGATTATTAATCATATCAAAACAAAAATTGATTTCAATCGTAATCTTACATTTCATGAGTGAAATAATATAACCCATTGAGTTATGGCATGATACTAAGTCAATTTAAGAAGTAGAACTTGTATCCAAACTCTATTATCAGTTTTCAATAATGCGTCTCTAGACAGAGGGCATTTTGTCTTGAGATAGACTTCAATTTATTTTAGGTGTTTTTTCTTCGAAGTTTGATTGTCTTAAGATGATAAGCTGTAAAATTAACATATTTTAATCACATTCTTAATGCATTTTTGGATGATTAATGATATAAATTAGTGAATTTGATGCTCCTAATCCTTTATATTCATGTTTCTATACTTAGAAGAGCATTTGGAAGCGAAAGGAGCGAAAAACAAGCCAAAATCAGACGAATAAAGTTGTTTCCAAAATACACACGGCCTGGACATTCTCACACGGGCTGGCCACATGCCTCTGTGAACCACACCAGTTGGCCACACGCCCATGGGCCAGCCCGTGTCGATTTCGCACCCTGTTTCCCAAACACGCTGAAAAACTCAATTTTTAGGCTTTCTGAGCATTCTAAAGTCTATAAATAACAATTACAAGAAGACCTAAGGGGGCAAACAGAGAAGATTGAAGAAACTACTCGAAGAACACCATCGGAGCCAACTCAGAAGCAGATCTCCTTCAAGATTGAAGATCTCCTTTTAACTTCTTTTGAAGTTTTAGAGAATTTTTTTATGTCATGTAGCTTTTCTGACTTTGAGATGTTTTTATTCTATATTATAAACTAAATTCCCTAGATACCTAGGGAAGATGGACACTATGATGAATCTTATTTTTTGATTTTTGATTTACATGATAAATATTTAATTCTTGTTCTCAATTATGTATGCTTATTTCATGTTTTAATATTTTTGGGATATTAATTCATGTTTAATGTGCTTATTTCAGTGGAGCAAAAGTCCCTGTTTAAAAGTAGATCTAGCATAATTGAGCGGAGTTGCATGCAATCCTAGAAATAAGACAACATAAATCTACCGGATTAGAGTCAAATCTAATAGGGGAATCCATAGATCGAGTTAATGCAATGATAGGGGTTTTAATTAGAAAGATATTTCAATTAATCAACCTAGAGTCAGTTGTTCTTACTCTTGAAAGAGATATTAACATAATTTAGGGATTTCTACGAACCAAGACACAAGTGAATAAATCGTTTAATTCAGATTCAGAATAATAGGTGAAGTCTAGGTGGATTCTTTCCTGGGTATTGTCATTCTCTTTGGTTATCTTTGATTATTTTCCTATTTTATTCTCTGTTGCATTCGTAGTTAAATTAGACTAGGAGTTCGTTTTTCTAGTTGAAATAAACTTTTATAATTCAACAAGGGTTCTACCTTCTCTCCCTATAAATATATGGAACTAGTAGAGCTATTACCAAAACTTTCGTCTATAGTTATTCTGCCCAAAAATAGAGACTTTTATTCTCAACAAATTCGTATTGAAAATTTAAACTATAGTTATAATTCTTAAAATGAGAATATATGAGAATTGAATTGTTTTTAAACTTTAGATCAAAATGAATAAATTTAAGTTTTAGATTTAAAATTTAATCTACCTCATTAAAATAAAGAGCACAACACCTAATTTTCTTTTTTTTTTCTCCAAGTAATACAAGTTTTAGGAACAAAAAGATTTCGAGAATCTCTTACTTTCGGATTTCATCTTCTTTTGAAGAAAAAAATTGGAAGCAAATTTACAACCGAATGGAAAGTAAGAGATTAAGAATACCAAGATTAAACAATAATTTGGGTCTTGGCATTTGTTTTTCTTTTCTGAAAAAATTTGCAGAGAATTTCACTTTAAAATATTGGGTATTCAATATTCAATTGTATTTCTTGAAGTTCTTTGAGTGTTTTTCATCAACCAAGAAAAAAAAATATCAAATGACAAAACAAAAACAAATATCAAATATCTGAATTGCTTAATCTTGATAACCCTAGTTTCTTGCTTTTGATCCCGTTGTATGTCTGCTTCCAATTTTTTTTGCTTCAAAAATAAATAAATAAATAAATAAATATGAAACTAAGAGATTACCCATTTTTTTAAGCTTAAATGTAACACCCAAACCCGGCCTAGACGTTATGATCGTATCTTGAAGGTGACAATGCCTACTCAAAAAAAAGAGAAAACATATTATTTGCTTTCCAAAATATTGTATATTATTGAGTTGATAATTTTGCAAAAAAACACAATTCAATTCTTTCTTAGAAAACTTAGTCATTGCCATATAAGTGTTTACAAAAAAAAAATTTAACCATTAACAGCCAATATAAATCAGCTTCTTAATTTTACTTATTTTATTTTGAAAATAAAAAATTTTATTTTGATTAGCATAAATCAGGCGAATTTTTTAAACCATTTAACTAATATCTGATAGAAAGCCCAAAAAAAAAAAAAATCTGAAAATTAGTTCAAAAGTCCAAAAGTCCAAAAATTCTAATTAATAATTAAATTAAACCATCTTATCTGAGAAAAACTCAATTCGAGTCACCGAGACGTCGCTAATCCCTAATCCTGTGAACTATCTGAGGAGATAAAGTAAATGGGTGAGCTATGAAGCCTAGTATGCGACTTAGCTCAAGCATAAATACGGATAATATAATAAATAGATCAGAATATCACAAAGAATTCTATGACAATCAATTGAGCGGAACTGAGAATGTATGATTATGTCAATGCAATATTGAATATTGGAATAAATTATTGTGATTTAGTTCATATATTGCATGTTTCGGTTATGAAACTGATTAATCAATTAAGGAATGATTTATCCAAAATTGGGTGTTTATTCAAGATTACTGAGTATATTAAAGGGTGACGCCCCAAGTAGAATATCTAGACAGGTGAGATCGAGAGGGTGTGTTGTCGAGTATAACTTGTACCAAGTGGTAAGACCGAAAGGGAATCCGTATGCCTAAAAAGAGACAGAAAGGGTGACTTAGTTGGTAATCCTTAATAGAGAAGAGACCGAGAGCATATTCTTAGCTAACGGTGGTAAATAACTTAATTGAGGGTAATTAGCGACTTAATGATTAATTAGGGATTTAATCCATCATAGGTCAGAGACTCGCATTGTTGACACTAGGAATAGGAAATTCCATTAGGTTAGTTTAGGTTAACTAATTTAATTAGCTTAATTAATACTTTAATAGGTTTCAAACTATTAACTTGTGACTCAATTAGATTAGTAATTATTTTCTGTGATTAATTTAATAATAAGATTATCCAATCTTTAATTCCTTGGGTACGATCCTCAAATACTTACCAGTGTTTTGTTGTAACACTACTATACTATAATTTGACTAGTATACTTGTGGACACCACTGATTTAATTATATATTTTTGGTGTGGTATTTATACTCTAAATGATAACACGTTTACATACGGTCAATTTTTTGGTGTTGTTGCCGAGGACTGAAACCTTTGGTTTTACCAACAAATTCGTAGTGAAAATTGGGTAAATCTCTTAAAATGAGAATAATGAGAATTATTTTTTTTAAAACTTTAGATCAAAATGAATAAATCTATGTTTTAGATTTAACATTTAATCTACCTCGTTAAAATAAAGAGCACAACACCTAATTTTCTTTTTTTTTCTCCAAGTAATTCAAGTTTTAGGAGCAAAAAAGATTTTGAGAATCTCTTACTTTCAAATTTCATTTTCTTTTGAAGAAAAAAATTGGAAGCAAATTTAAAATGGAACGGAAAGTAAGAGATTAAGATTACCAAGATTAAGCAATTTTGGTATTCGGTATTTGTTTTTCTTTCCTAAAAAAAATTGCAGAGAATTTCACTCTAAAATTTCTGGTATTTGGTATTCAATTGTGTTTCTTGAAACTATTTAAGTGTTTTTAATAAACCAAGAAAAAAAATCTCAAATGACAAAACAAAAACAAATATCAAATACCCAAATTGCTTAATCTTGATAACCCTAGTTTCTTACTTTCAATCCCGTTGTAAATCTGCTTCCATTTTTTTTTTTTTTGCTTCAAAAATAAATAAATATGAAACTAAGAGATTACCCAATTTTTTTAAGCTTAAAACTTGTATTACAATGTTAAAAGAAAAAAAAGGGGGGGATATTGTATAACACTCCAAACCCAAATCGGTCATCGGATTTGAATTTGTGATATCACATTCCATTGCAACTCAGCTAATTCACTATTGTAAGAGCCCAAATTCGTCCGGGCCTTAATACCAAAACCAAAATACAAAAATAAATAAATGTTTGCTTGTTTAGTTAAACAGTCTAGGTTACAAAGCTCAAACCATAACCCAAAACCAAAATAATTTAGCTAAGCCCGTTATAGTACAGACCAAGACCCAATTAAACTACATAGCCTAAAATGCCTCTACCCGTTACAAACCCAAAATTCCCTAAGGCCCAATTGGCCCAAATACAGATTTGACAGCAGCAGAAACCCTAGGTTTCGCCTCTTTTTCTCGCGCCATGCGAAAGATTCCAGACGTGTCTGTCCAACTTCCGTAATCAGCGCCTCGGCACCAGACTTCAGCCCTCCATCAATGCCAGCAGCCCCTCCGTCACCAAGATCTTCGGGACACCTGCAAGGAAAGAAAGAACAGCAGCAGCAAAATATGGAAAGAAATAGGCTTATTTCCAAAAATGTAACAAATCAGTAGGCTATAAAGAGCCTTTGTAACCCTTGTAATGATTACGGAGAGAAAAAATAAAAAAGATACAAATATAGGAGAACGAATATAAACGGTTTCAAAGGTGATTTTTGTTTTCATATTTTTGCCTTTCATTTTTTATTGTCAGTATTGAAACATCTGAATGATTATATGTATATATATATATATATATATACAATAGTACATTTTTTTTAAAAAAGAGAAAAGAGAGGAGGTTACCTAACGAACGAGGAGCGAAAGGAAGGATTTTTCAAACCCTAGCCACCATGTATGGTGGTTCTTAGGGTGGCGCGTGCGCGCGTGACTGAAGTGTAGCCGACGGAGGCCAGAACCGGAGTTCCCCTCCTCCCTCTCTCTTTCAGAGAATTTCTCTGAGTTTTTTTTTTCAGCAGGCTTCTAAATGTTTTTTTAGTCAAAATATGACTTATATAGCCTACATAAAACGGTGTCGTTTTAAAACGACTAGATCCGCGCGTTGACCCGATTACCCGGGGAGGATCCGCGCGTTTTTTAAAATAGGAATAATTGCTCAGATAGTCCTCTTACCCTGTGTTACAATTAATTACGCTCTATTTTATTTATAATTCGGCACTATTGTTTTGTTTCAATTTTGATTTAGTCCCTACAGCAACTGCTATAAGTCCAAGATTAAAACGCAGCCGTTTTGGGAATGGGGCAATTTGCCCAATGAGTCCTTTTGCTTTACGCGCGTTTCAATTGAGACCTTAATTCAGTTTATTTCTCTTAAATTCGCCCAGTAACTTTACTTAACTTTAAATCTAGCCCTTATATATCTATTATTATTGTATATATATTCATATACTATTTTATATTTTTTATACTATATATATTAAGATCATTTTACCATATTATTTATGTTATCTATTATTTTTAATAGATTATTATTTTATATCATTATTTTATTTTTACTTATATTACTATATTATACATATTATTTTTTATATATAAATTCTCATTATTTTATATTATGTCTATTATATTTCTAAGTTATTTTTAGCGTTTATTCTATTTCTATTCCTTATTTTTTTTCCCTACATATGTTACGTGTATCATACATTATAGACTATATTATTTATGTTTATATTATTCATTATACTATTTCAAATTTTAAGATTTGTGAATTAAACTTTTTTTAACTCATACTATATATATATAACTATTAACTATTTATTTATTATGTATTATTTTATTTAAAAATAATGTTGTTGCATTATGTGTTATTTTATAAAATCTTTCACATATTTTATTCTTTTTTTTAAGAAAAAATCAATGTATTATATATATAATTGTTATTTTTCTATAAATATTATAATGTTTTATATTGTATAGCAAATACTATCTCAAGAATTACTATTAAATATCGTGTCTTTATTTGTGTTATATGTATACTTTGTTAATAATAACTCATTTCATTGAATTTTATTTTGTATATACTATATGTTAAATATTATTTCACCTATTATTTGATATCGCATTTCATGAAAATGTACATTGATATAACATTTCTCCTTATTGCATATCATGCATTACTTAATTATTACTTTGTATGTTTGTATATTTGTTCATTCTTAACACGTGTTATATATCTTTGTATGCATATTGTAATATTTGCTTTATATGTATTATTCTTTATATCATTGCCATCATTTTGATTAAATGCATGTATTATTTACTTGTTACAATATTATGTTACTAGGCATGATTTATAATACAATACAATTCCCTATGTAAAAGGGGCTCCCAAAGTTTTTTTTTTTAAATAAAAAGGCAATGCTTGGTGTTTGGAAGCTTCGAGAAAAGTAGTGCCCTAACTTATTGGGTTGCAATTTTTCTCGTTGAGTTCGAATATTCAAGTACCCTTCTAAGTTTTTTTATGATTTTTAAAATACGTGTAACATCCTGATTTTCGGTTAATTCGCGATTCTCAATATTTTGGTAAAGTTGTTTAAATTTTGTAGTTGGATGTGAAATTAATATTTTGAGTAGATAAATGGGCTTATGGAAGGCCCATGTGTTGGTCAAAACCCAGTTGAATTGTTGAATTTTGGATTTAAGAGTTAGGGGTTACGCTAGTTGGCCCTTATGTAAAGTTATGGATAAAATGCATCACAAAAGAGCCTCTAGTAAAGTGGCTAAGTGACGCCACTAGGGAGCTATAAGGGTGGCGTGTAAGAGGTTTGGGAGGTCATGGGATCGATTCCCTGTGTTGGCAATAGAAGCATTTATTTTTAAGTGCGGAAGGGAAGGTGGTGGAGTCCAAATGGATTCGCTAGGAGGAGTTTGGATTCGGTCGGATGCTTGATTTAAGGAGTGATAAGGGAGAGATTTTAGGGATTTGATAAGGGGAGAGAGTTGGCGAATAAGGAGTCCGAGAGGGAAAATTCGGCTAAGAGGTTTAGTTAGGAATTTCGGCACTTAAGTATTTTCTCAGCCGTTTTTCTCTGGGAGATTGGTCTTTCTTTTTTTCTCTTTTTGCAGCCGAACCTATCATCTTCCTACCATCTTTTATCCTTCTCCTTCTTCCAAATCAGCCCACTATTCCCTTTCTTTCACCATTGTTCCTCCCTTATCTCTACTTTTACCAAAACACCGCAAAGCCAAAAGTCATGCAATCAAAGTGGTGCCGACTTTTGGTTACCAACACCCATCTTCTTTCTTTATTTTGTTTATCGGTGATCAACTCTCCTATCTCCTTGGGCTAGATAGATTCAAGAAGAAGAGACGGTGGTAAGTGATCAAAACCTTAAGCAATTTTATGTAGGACTATTAACAAGGGCCGAAACCCCTATGTTTTAGGGAAGTGGCCGATTATGGGTATAGGCTCATGGGATGATTCTTTTATTAATGTTATGATTTTTATGGTAAAGGAGCAGCAACACGTATTGACGGCTTGAGTCGGTTGAATCTTTGGAGTGGCTGGATCTAAGGGAATCAGTGTCGACAAGGTAAGGTTTTTAGGCTACTTTAGAGGGTGGCCGAATGTGTAAGTGTTAGTATTAAATGGTTTCCGTTTTGGTTTCATCTATGGAAGCTGATTTATTAACGGTTGGTTATAGGAGAAATCGTGTAGGAGATCTCGTGGAGGAATATCGCCAAACAGTGTGTGTACTTAACCTTCTTTTGTAGCTTAACTCAATAAATGCCGAAAAGCCAAATGCCAAAAATTCGGCATCTTGAGGACTTGTGAGCGTCGCAAAGCTCATAGGTTAGGTAGATACGTTAAGTTTGATGATCGGGACCATTGAAACAGGTAATGGCGCAAATTTCTCACGTTCACGAAGTTGGGCCTCGAGGGGCTAAAATCGGGCCCAATGGGCTTCCTGACCCATTTGGGAAAATTTGATGGAAAATGAAAACCATTAAATTGCATGTTGACACCGATAAATATTATTATGGAATATAAGATAAGTGGGCTTGGATGACTAAATCGACTACGTAGGGCCCATTAGGGGTTTTTGGCCCAATAACTCGGTTTCATTAGAAATGGGCTCGAATCATTGCTTAAACACTTGAAATGTTAGTAACTGATGATGAACATGGAAAACCCTAATATTTGGTAAAATTACGAGAATGCCCTTATAACATGAAAATGACCATTATACCCCTAGGGTTAATTATGAGGTTTATACATGGGTTTTGATAAAAATATGTATGATATGTACATGATATGTATGATATGCACATGAAATGTATGATATGCACGTGACATGTATGGTATGCACATGATATGTATGAGATGTAAATGATAGATTTATGATATGCATTTGGGTTGGGTTTTATATGTGGATGGAGGAAGTGCAAAAGGGCTTATGCCCCAGTTTACCGAAAAGGGCTTATGCCCCAGTTATTAAAAGGGCTTTTGCCCCAGTTATTAAAAGAGGCTAGGCCTCCAGTTATATGATAAAGCAGCAATGCTGCCAGTGGAGAGTTTGGTTGGGTGGGTGAGTTATTCCCACATGGAGAGCTTGGTTGGCACGGGTGAGAGTAGCGGTTGGTGGGTCGAGTAGTCTCCCCAAATGGGCTTGCATTCATGCATTAATCTTACATGTGATGTTGAAATGGGCCTATGGGCCATACTGTCTACAGAATAAGGCTTCGGCCCAGTAACACGAGTAATAAAGAAAAAGGCTTCTTGCCCAAAGATTATGATATGTGTTATATGAAAAGGCTTCGCCCAAAGATATGATATGTGTGATATGAAAAGGCTTCGGCCCAGTATTATGATATGAATTATAAAAGGCTTCGGCCCAGTAAAGGTGGTAATTAAGTTTGGGCTTAGGCCCAGTAAGCTGATATTGATTTGGGCTCTGAAAGGGGCTTGTTGCACACTGAGTTTTCCCAAACTCACCCCCTTTTCTTTCTTATTTTACAGGTGAGCCTTGACTTGGGGGACTTGGAGCCGAGGGATTCAGAGTGGCCACGATGATCGTATTTGGACTTTTCAATAAGTAAATGGGTTTTTTTTTATTTTATTTATCATTTATTTTGGGGTTGTAATAAGGCCATTTTAACCTTAACTTTATTTCCTTGCTTTTCTGGATTATTTTGTTAAATGGGCTGATAATAAATAGATAAAATGGGCTAGACTTAGGACGCGTTTTCAAAATGATACCTACTTTTAAATAACACAACGTCACACATAATTGGTTAACAAAGATAACTACTCAAATGAATTTTCCAACTCGTTTACCAAAGTGTGGCAATGGTTGTGGGCATGTCTAGGATTGGTTCTATCTGGGAGCTTGGTACTTAAGCAGCCTTCATGGCTCACCTCCTCCGTTTCGGATGCCTACCTGGTGCCCAGCCTCCATTCACTTTGGTTAGCCAGCTTTAGGCGATTTCCTAATCAACCAAACGAAACACGAATTTTTAAACACATGTGACACGTCAGATTCGGCCATAGCGTCTAGGCCGGGTTTGGGGTGTTACAATACGAGCAACTGTCTTGTAATTTCAAAGCGTTATGTCCTAACTTACTAGATGTTGCGTTTTGTCATTTCGAGATAGGGATTTCCAAAAAGGCTAACTTAGTATCAATATTTTGATGCAAGCGAACCCCAATTTTCAAAAATAGAAATATTTTAAAGAGGATTGCATCTTAAAATTTTTAATTTCCGACCTTAAAGACATTTGATAATTAATTAGGTACCAATTTTTTTTGGGTGTTACGAGGGTGCTAATCCTTCCTCGTACGTAACCGACTCCCGAACCCATTCTTTTGATTTCGTAGACCAAAACCGATGATTTTAAAACAAAAATGTTTTAAAGGTGATCCAATCACACCTAAAAAGATTGGTGGCGACTCCCGTTTTCGTTTTTTAAAGTAGATTCCCATTTTCCAAAAACTCGATTTTAAAAATGGTCTCGACAACTATTAGTATAATATTATTTTAAGCATGATTATTAATCATATCGAAACAAAAATCCATTGCAATCATAATCTTCCATTTGATAAGTGAAATAATATAACCCATCGAGTTATGGCATGATACTAAGTCAATTTAAGAAGTAGAACTTGTATCCAAACTCTATTATCAGTTTTCAATGATGTGTCTCTAGACAGAGGGCATTTTGTCTCGAGACAGAATTCAATTTATTTTAAAAGTTTGATTTTCTTGAGATATTAAAATTTGTGTCTCGAGACCAACCTCCCCTGTTTTCCTATTTTATCTTCAACGTTTGGATATCTCGAGACAAGGAGTTCTTATCTTGAGACTTGGCACAAGACACAAACTAATTTAGCTTCGAAGTTTAATTGTCTTGAGACTATCTTGCAAGCATATAGATTAAAAAATATGGTAAATTTTGTTTTTATGATCTTGAGACATGTTCAACCTGTCACGAGACTTAATGGTAAATTTTCCCTAAATGAACATTTTCAAGTACCCAAAACCTCAATAAATATTGAACTAAGAGATTACCCAATTTTTTAAGCTTAAAAATTGTATTACAATGTTAAAATAAAAAGGGGGAAATATTGTGTAATACCCCTCGCCCGATGCAATCGCCATGTCCGAGCTACGGAATGCTACATTCATTACCAGAGCAATTGCAGTCAATTAGGCTGCATTTAATTATTCACACATGTAATTAAGTATAAATCACTATCAATTTATGTTATACAATCATTTCCAGGTCTTATACGAGCTTATGTAAGCTCTTTTGTTAACCCAAGCATGAAATAGGACCAAATTGTAAAGTTTGAAAAATCTCAAGCCGACATCATGACCTTACAATTTTCACATCGTGACGTCATCAACATGATAATTCACGTCGCAAATTCATGCATATTGGCGTCATGACGTCACTTATTGTTGGTCAACATTGCGATGTGGGATGTTGGTCATTGAGACATGACCCTTATTTATTTCTCTAGGGTTACTGCCCCCTATACTCCTAGTTAGACTAGGAGTTTTGTAACACCCCAAACTCGGCCTAGAAGTCATGACCAGATATTTAGGAATTACGTTAACTTATTTAAAAGCCTTTGCTTCAATCAAACTAAAAACGCGTTTCGGAAATATAAAATTTGGCAAAAATTTTCACAAATGTCTAGAAAAACTTAATTTCAGAAACACGTAACTTAATCCCAAAATTTAAGTTCAAAATCGTGTTTGAAAATAAGTATTTTGACAAATAATTTCTAGTTTTAAGGAAAATACTCGTTGAAGTCATTTGTTTATTTACAGAAAAACTCTTTAGGGGTTACTTAATTTTCATGGCAAACTTTCAAGAGTTTTAATTTTGAAAATCGAATTTTAAATTTAATTTGTAAGGTTTTGCAGTATCACGTTTGCAAATATCAATATCAAAAAATTAAACGGAAACCAAAACAAAGCCCAAAAACAAATTACAGTTCCTAAAATACCAAAATAAATAATTATGAAAATCACGATTTCTTTAATTTAATTGATTAAACCATTCGAGCTCCTACGCGTCGTCCGATTCTAATTTACCGATTACTTGAAATGTTAGAAATAAAACAAAAGGGGTGAGCTATAAAGCTCAGTGTATAACTAAACCCAAATAGAGATCATACATAGCACAATACACCAATCAGAGTTTCACAGAGAATTTCATGACGCGCAAGCAAACAAAACTGAGAATGCATGATTATGCCAATACGGAAGTTTTAGAAAACCAGAATGCAGATTTCTTTCCCAAAAAACTTCCTACCCAACTCTGCTACACACCAAAATGGAGTTCCCCAAAACTCGTCCAACCAAATCACAACAACAGATAATTGTGGACATTGCCACCAGAGTTGCAGTTAAAACTGCCAGATCAGAATATATGTAGTCGAGCCACTATATTGCAACCAAGCCACGAGAACAAAAATGTGGATAAACCACCAAAAGAGGTAGATCATTAAACTGCTAGAACTTCCTCCTTATAATATCATCCCAACCTCATTCATTTGATATGACACACATAATAGAATCAAAACAATGACATGCTTAACATGCAATCAAATATGGCGATTTCAAAAATTTATCTTGTATTAAGAGATCAAATTAATAGAAATAGGATCGCGTCATAATATCACAAAACATGAGTGTTAGAATATAACATATTCCATTATCACACAACCGATCAAACAATCACAGAATACAAGTCAGGGAACTTACCTTAACTTCAAAATTGGTAAGCATATTAGTGCTTCTCAATCGTCATTTAATCACGATTAATCATAATTTATTAATGTTTAAACATGAATAATTAATGCACAGTTTTTACTTGTTAAAAACTTAGACTACTTACAGTATCATACTTAGCATATATCTTATTAACATGCATACATAATTTATATTTTATGCTAACAGAATATTAGAAATCATGATTTACGACCTAATTTGTATCATATGGACCCTACAGAAAGCTCACATTCGACTCATACTTTGAATACGGCTCTAAGAAAGATTTTAATTTTTAGACCCACACGGCCCACATAGCTAGTCTGTGTGGCCCACACAGCCCAATTGGCCAAGACTGTATGACTCACACGGTCTGGCATACTGGCACACGGTCGTGTGGTGTCGAAAGTCCCAATTTTTGGCTTTCGCCATTCCTTGTTTTCTCGGGGTTTCGTTACACACCTGGTCATTTTTCAATGCCGATTTAACAAACACAATTTCAACACCCACGCTTGCAGCAGTATTTCCTAAAGCTCACTATATGATGAATAAGTAAATGTTAAAACAATCCTCACCTACAAAAGGTCATTAACAATCAAAACAGAACTAAAGAACGCACTAGAACCATCCATCTTACACAAAACCAGAAAAATAAATAACATACTACGAGAAAAATAAAAAGAAAAGGACATGAATGACATTTACACAATGATGAACCCGCTAGCTCTCATCCAAAATGCACAGCACAAGGGTTAGTAGAAATATAGAGTCTCCATAATAAGAATTGGAAACAAAATAGAGAAGAGAAAGAATTTTTGCAGAGATCAAAATAGAGAAAAAAAGAAGGAAGATTTTGGGAAAAGAAAACATCAAATTAATTTCAAAAACACTAGATAACTAACGTGAAAAATAAAATTTGGGAAAAACGTCAGATTTTGCAACAATTGTGACTGGAGATTGCTCCAGAACTGCGCTTAAATATATTTATTCATAAGCATTCTCTTTACTCTTCTATTTTATTATTTTATTTATATTTTGTTTTTCTAGCCAATTAATGTTTGTATGAATATTGGAATAAATTATTATGATTTATTTCATATATTGCATGTTTCGATTATGGAATTGATTCATCGATTAAGAAATTATTTATCCAAAATTGGGTGTCTATTCAAGAGTACTGAGCATATTAAGGACTGACGCCCCAAGTAGAATATCTAGACAGGTGAGATCGAGAAGGTATCTTGTCGAGTATAACTTGTGCCAAGCGGTAAGACCAAAAGGGTATTCGTATGCCTCAAAAGAGACTGAAAGGGTGTAGGTGGTAATCCTTAATAAAGATGAGACGGAGAGGGTATTCTTAGCTAATGGTGGTAACTAACTTAATTGAGGGTAATTAGCGACTTAATGGTTAATTAGGGGTTTAATCCATCATAGGTTAGAGGCTTGCATTGTTGATATTAGGAATAGGAAATTCCATTAGGTTAGTTTAGGTTAATAAACTTAATTAGTTTAATTAATACTTTAATAGGTTTCAAACTACTAACTTGTGACTCGATTAGATTAGTAATTATTTTTTTGATTAATTTAATAATAAGATTCTCCAATTTACAATTTCTTGGGTACGATCCTCAAAATTCTTACCAGTGTTTTGTCGTAACACTACTATACTATAATTTGACCCGTGTACTTGCGGACACCACTGATTTAATTATATATTTTTGGTGTGATATTTATACTCTAAACGATAACACATTTAGAGACGATCAAGTTTTTGACGTCGTTGCCGAGGATTGAAACTTTTGATTTTACCAACAAATTTGTAATAGCCCAAATTTGACCGGGCTTAAATAAACCAAATAAATAAATAAATAATTGTTTATTTAACAGTCCATAAAGTCCAGATTACAAAGCCCAAACAGTAGGCCCAAATACAAAAGACCTTACCCAGCTACAATACCCAACAGGCCCAAACCTAAACTAGACCCAAACAACTAAGCCCAAAACCTAAAATTTCCAGCTAGGGTTGCCAACCCTAGCTCTGCCCCCTCACGCCGCAACTGCTTCTGGAAGGTTCGGGAGCATCTGTCTAGCTCCTGAATCAAGGCCACCATCAATCATCAAACGTTCCATCTACCCCCATCAACGCCGTGTTTCCCGGCCTCGAATTTGGCCGTAGTTGAAGCCAAATGAAAGTAGATTAGTACCAGCACCGTCGTCATCAGGGCCTAATCATCCTGGCTCCCTGATTTCCTCGTGAAGATAACTGCAAGATGAAAAAAACAACAGCAGAAAATGCGACAATAGAAATAAGGAAAGAAATCAAAGATTTCTTTCCAAGGCTGTAAATCCTTTACATCAAGCTATAAAAGCCAAATACTTTCATTGTAAAAAGCACATGATTTTTGAGAGAGAAATATACACACGGATTTTCCAGAGAAACATATACAAAGATTCAACAAGAGCATAGTATTTCCAAGTTACAGTACCAGCAACCAATCAAATACAAAGGTGAATATTTCTTTAATATATATTACAAAAAATAAAATAAAAGGATTACCTGACGGATAACGAGAAAAAGGAGGGTTTTTTCGAGCCCTAGCCACCGTGTACGGTGATCCTCAGGACGTCGCGTGGGCGCGTAACCGGAGCGTGGTTAACGGAGGCCCGAGCCTGGAGCTCCCTCTTCTCTCTCTCTTTCAGAGAGAATTCTTAAGTTTTTTTTTTTTTTTAAATCGGGTTTCAAATGATTTCAAACCTGAGAAGTTGGCTTATATAGCCTTAACAAAACGACAGCGTTTTAGACCCCCAGGATCCGCGTGTTGACCCGATTACCCGGGGAGGATCCGCGCATTTTTTAGGATAGGGTTAATTGCCCAATCGGTCCTTCTACTCCTTTTTGCGTTTACAATTAAACTTTATTTTATTTATGATTTGGCCCTATTGATTTATCTCAATTCTGATTTAGTCCCTACAGTAGCTGCTTTAAGTCCAAGATTAAAACGCAGTCGTTTTGGGAATAGGGCAATTTGCCCAATGAGTCCCATCTGTTTTACACGCGATTTAATTAGGACATTGATTCAGTTTTATTCCTTTTAAATTCGCCCCGTAATTTTCCTGAACTTTAAATTTAGTCCTATATTTATTTTGTTTATTTCTATATATATTTTTTTATATATTGTTATTTGATTTATTATACATCATAAGATTATCCTATTATAAGTATTATTTTCATTATATGTATTATTATTTATTATATATTATTTTTCTCAAATTATTATTATCATTTTTTATATTATTATTATATTTTCACATATATATTTATTAATTATTCATATATTGTTTTACATATTGCTTTCATTATTTTACATTACATCTATTATATTTCATATTTCCTATAAATTTAAAGTATATTCTATTATATGACAATTAAATATTTTCATTACTTATAAATTTTTATGTATATCATATAATATCTATTACATTATTTATATTATTTAAATTCTTAAAATTTGTATATTAAATTATATTTTTTAAATCATATTATATATTACTTATTATGCATTTTAAATGATATTTTTATATTCTTTTACATACTTTTAGTTATATATTTTTTAAAAAAAAACCAATATATTTTTCATATGATTATTATAAATATTTTGTTATTATATTTTATATATTATATAGCAAATACTATTCTAATTTTTTTTTTAATTTTAGGTCTATTTGTAATATATGTGTATATTTTGTTAACAATAACTCGCTTCATTTTTTATATATATTGCATATATCATATGTTGTTTTATATATTATGACATTTCATAAATATGTACATTGATATTGTATTACTCTTTTTGTATATCATGCATTATTTAATTATTACTTTGTATGTTTGTATGTTTATCCTTTCTCAATACATGCTATATATATCTCTCAGTATGCATATTGTTAATATTTGCTATATATATTATTTTTATATGTATATATATCTAATGTGCGATCTTTATTTACTTTGTTTAAATACATGTATTATTTACCTACTACAATAATATGTTACTATGTATGATTTATAATGTAATTCCCCACATATCATTTCTTAAAAAAAAAAAGGCTCCAAAGTTTTTCAAAAAAAAAAAATAAAGGCAATGCTTGATGTTTGGAAATTTCGAGAAAATAGTGCCCTGACTTATTGGGTTGCGACTTTTCTCGTTGAGTTAGAATAATCAAAGTCCTTTTCTAAGTTTTTAAAGATTTTCAAAATGTAAGCAACTGTCTTGGAATTGCAAAGCAATATGTCCTAACTTACTGGATGTAGCGTTTTATTGTTTCGAGATAGGGATTTCCTAAAAGCTAACTCAGTGTCAATATTTTGACACGAGTGAACTCCAATTTTCAAGAACCAAAAATATTTTAAAGAGGATTGCATCTTAAAATTTTCTAATTTCCGACCTTAAAGACATTTGATAATCAATTTGGTACCAATTTTTGGGCGTTTCAAGGGTGCTAACCCTTCCTCGTGTGTAATCGACTCCCGGACCTGTTCTTTTGATTTCGTAGACCAAAACCGATGATTTTAAAACAAAAATGTTTTAAAGGTGACCCAATCACACCTTAATGGGAGTGAGAAGCTACGCCTTCGTGAGGTTTTCGCCTCCGTGCAGGATAGTGGATCACTTTCGGGATACATCCGTACCTATGGTTTCGTGAGATTTTCATCTCCGTGTAGCCATAGGGAAATGTATTCCCCTGAACTGAACTTGATTCAAATGAGCCTATAAGGGGTGAGGATCGAGGAATCTGCTGGTTCAGGTACCTAAAACTTTAGAACCAATCTCATATAGGAAAAAACCATAAGAGCCTAACTTAGTTAGAGTTAAACTTTAGATATTACCCTTATAAATTATTGTTAGGATTTATTAATATCATGTGATACTGACTATTTCTTTTTTTTTTTTTATATGACATTTTACATTTACAAAGGTATCAATTCACGGTCAGTTTCTAAGTTAGAGAGTTTTGTTATGGAGAACGGACTTCTTGATAGAGTAGAGGGCAACGTCAATATCCATAGATGGTCTGAGCAAACTCAGCTAGAAAAGGGAGATAGTTTAGATGCGGGATATACGTCGGAGCTGTCGGATTACACTCGCATCAGTGTCACACAAAATAATATCCAAGAGCTTAAGGAAATTTGGGATCAATGGGGCAATGAAACAACAGTTATTCTACAGTAATTACAGAGACTTACCTTACTTGCTCGATGTTCAAGTAGATGAGCACTTGTTCTGAGCCCTCGCTCAGTTTTGGAACCCAGCGTACAGTTGTTTCACTTTTGGGGAGGTAGACTTGGTACCTACCGTAGAGGAGTACACTGCCTTGTTAAGTTGTCCCAGGTTCCAGGTTGATAGAATCTATTCTCGAGCTGCTAATGTCCCTACCTTTTGGAAGAAATTGATGACTATTACAGGGATGAGCGAGTAGTGGATCACTGCCAGAATTAAAGAGAAGGGTGAATGCAAGTGCATTTCATGGGATGCTTTGAAGGGTCTGATTTTGACACACCCCGATGAAACAAAGAAGGTAGATATTTTCGCCTTAAGTTTGTATGGATTGATAGTGTTCCCTAGGGCTTTGGGATATGTGGATGAGGCAACCACGGATCTTTTCCATCGACTCAGTAAGAGGGTCACTTCTGTCCCTGCGATTTTGGCAGAGACATTCAGGTCTTTAGGCACATGTAGGAAGGCTGGTGCAGGCAGGTTTGTCGGTTGTGCCCAATTACTTCTAGCTTGGTTCTATAGCCATTTTTGATTAATAGATTGGGTCATTTGTCGGGTTTTCTTCGAGGATTATTCACCGCTGAAGGACATAGTCACTTCAACTAGGAGAGTTGATGTTCTAGAAGAGAATTGGATAGCGCTACTTTAGAATCTTCAGTCGAAAGGTGTTGAGTGGAGAGCTCTGTGGATGATTCCTGGTGAGATTCTTTACCGATGCGGCAGTTTCGATTGGGTCCCTCTATTGGGAATTTGGGGTGCAATTGGTTATGCCCCTTTACTCGTGTTGAGGAAATTTAGTTTGAGGCAGTTCGTGCCAGCAACTCATGGGCTGGCTCAAAGTGAGTTCGCATATAGAGGAGCTGATTACAAGAAAAGGGTCGGTGAGATCTCTAGTGCTTGGAACAAGACGTGTCGGTTGAAAGGAGTAGCTATTAGCCCTGCTACGACTCCAGAGTATGTCGAATGGAGAGGTAGAAGGATCAATGATAATATCCCTGAGCTAAGTGTGGAAGGAGCTCGACCGATGGAGGAATATTTACAAGTGATGCCCTCGGAGTTGGAAATTATGAAGCAATAATTTGAGAGGAAAAATTTAGAGCTTGAGAAAAGGATAGCAAAGCTCGAAGAAGAAAAGATGTACTTGAGTTTAGACGTTGATGTCCAGAAGATGGAAGTCGAAAAAGAAAGAAAAGGAAAGAGGAAAATCGAGGAGGATAGAGATGATTTGAAGGAACACTACAAAAAGGCACAGGTATCCTTGAGGAGATCAAGAATAGGATGGTCCTCAGATCAGTTGCAGAAAGAAGTCTTGGAAGGAAAGGCTAGAGCTGAATATTGGGAGAAGAAGTTCCAGGAGATGCAGTCGTGGAATTTGGCATTAGAGGAAGAGAATAAAGGGCTGAAGTCTAAAGTAACTGAGCTTGGAAGAACCCTTCGTTGGCATCGTAGCCATGATTCTACGGTCGAGTTAAAAGAGTTAAAGAGTAAAGTTGAAGATTTGGAAGTAGCATTGCATAAAGGTAAACTTCGGATCGAGCAGCTTGAGACGCAAGAAGATTATCTAAAGGGAGAGCTTCATCAGTCTAAAGGGCAGGTCAAAGAAAGGGATCATGTCATGGGAGAAGCTATAGCCCAGATTCGAGATGTTGCTGAATATGTGCAGGACTTAGCAGTACGAGCCAATGTATTGAGTCTGATGTGTGGGTAGTCGTCAGATATAGGACGAGAGTTAGCCCTTTTATTAGATAGAGTTAAAACTTTGGGCATTAGGGCGAAAGTGTACTTGTAATCCATTTATATGTAAAGATATTCTTTTTCTAAATAAAGCTTTCTAAATGAGATTGAATCGAGATTGATGCCTTTGTTGCATTCATGCATTTGCATTACATCATATCATATGCATTCAAGATTGTAGAAAGACTCTAATTAGTTAAAATTTCTTTATAAAGGTAGAAAAGAAAATCTGGAAATCACACATCCCTACGGCACTCGCACTAAAACTAAAAAAATGGATCAAAGGTTTGAGCAGTAGCAAAAGGATATACAAGACCAGTTGCAAGAGCAGCTGGAGTCTGATGTGTGGGTCGTCATCAGATATAGGACGAGAGTTAGCCCTTTTATTAGATAGAGTTAAAACTTTGGGCATTAGGGTGAAAGCGTACTTGTAATCCATTTATATGTAAAGATATTCTTTTTCTAAATAAAGCTTTCTAAATGATATTGAATCGAGATTGATGCCTTTGTTGCATTCATGCATTTGCATTACATCATATCATATGCATTCAAGATTGTAGAAAGACCCTAATTAGTTAAAATTTCTTTATAAAGGTAGAAAAGAAAAACTAAAAATCACACATCCCTACGGCACTCGCACTAAAACTAAAAAAATGGATCAAAGGTTTGAGTAGTAGCAAAAGGATATGCAAGACCAGTTGCAAGAGCAGCTGGCTAAAATGCAGAATGAGATGAAGGAGCAAATGATGGAAGCTCAGAGGAATATGATGGCCGAAATGGCTCAGTTACTGAGGGCCACTGATAAGGGAAAGGCTCCTATGGCCATCACTGAAGAAGAAAATGAGGGTCCTCCTCCGGGTTTTACTCCGCCTCATGTACCATTGCAAACTAAGGCACCTCCTAGAGGGCCATCTGCTACTGTGAGGCCTCAGCATGGGCCAATTGATGCTGGTTTCTATATGAATTTCTCAGCTGGTTCAGGATTTAATATGGGTGACAATCCTACTAATCCTCTCGTTCTCGATCTAGATATGGTGGAAAAGGAGGATTTGAAAGCCGAAGCTACAAGGCAATTGGATGAACACTGCAGATGGCTAGAAGAAAAGTTTAAGGCTTTGGAAGGCACTGGCAATCAGCATGGGATTGATGCCAAGGATTTAAGTCTAGTCCCAAACCTAGTGCCAGAATTTGAAAAGTACAATGGTACAATGGTACTACTTGCCCAGAGGCCCACATCATAATGTTCTGCAGAAGGATCACTGTGTATGTAAATAATGATCAGCTGTTGATCCATTATTTTCAAGATAGTTTGATAGGTGCGGTAGCCAGATGGTACAATTAGTTGAGCCGGGCTAGAATAAGTTCATGGAGGGATCTTGCACAAGCCTTCATACAGCAGTACAATCATGTGACAGACATGACCCCTGACAAGATTACCCTGTAAAAAATAGAGAAGAAGCCTAATAAGAATTTTAGGCAATATGCACAGAGGTGGAGAGAGGTAGCAATGCAGGTTCAACCACTACTGCTGGAGAAGGAGACCACTATGTTATTCATTAATACTCTGAAAGCCCCATTTATTACTTATATGATTTGAAGTACTGTTAAAAGTTTTACGGATATAGTTATGGCAGGAGAGATGATAGAGAATGCCATAAGAGGAGGAAGAATTGAGGGGGAAGTGGCCAAAAGATCAGCCCCAAGAAGAAAAGAAATGAGGTGAACAATACAAGTAGTTTCAATTCAAAACCAGTCACCGTCAGCCAGCCCAAAGTAGCCACAGTTGGGCAACAGGGCTTTCAAAAGCAGGAATCCAACACCAGGCATGAGAGGATGCAATTTACATTTATACCTGTGACGTATCAAGAGCTTTATCAAAACTTATATGATGCGCATACTATAGCCCCTTTCCATTTGAAACCATTACAGCCTCCATATCCTAAATGGTACGATGCAAATGCCAGATGTGAGTATCATGCTAGAATATCGAGGCACTCAATTGAGAACTGTATTGGATTCAAGAAAGCCGTGGAGAGGTTAATCAAAAATAGGGTTTTAAAATTTGAAAGTACCTCAAATACTGAGAACCCTTTGCCGAACCATGACAATCAAGGAGTAAATGCCATTGGTGAAGCCGGTGGAAAAGGGGGGAAGGAAAATGTTGCTGAGATAAGGATGCCTATGAGGGTGATCTAGGAGGAGATGATGAAGAGAGGTATGTTGACCTCTAAAAATACGAGAGAAGGAACGAGGGACTACGGTGAGTTCCATGAAGATTGCGAGGAATTCAAGGCCTTGGTGCAAGGCTTTATAGATAACAAAGAGCTACAGGTTTGTGAAGGTAGCTCTAGTGAAAAGCAAGTATGTACGCTGGAAAATGAACAGCAAAGAACCAGCAGGCCAAGGATCATTATCTCCCTGCAAGGGAATAATGAAGTGGGGACACCAGCAGCGCCCAAGGTCATTCTCCATAAACCTACTCCTTTCCCTTACAAAGATAGCAAGAAAGTACCATGGAGTTATAACTGTAGCGTAACAGTGCCGGAGGAAGGAAATATAGCCAGCGCATCTAAAGATGTACAAGTTGAAGGTTCCCATACGCGGAGTAGGAAGTGTTATGATACGGGGGACGTCAGAGTGGAGCCCACAAAATCAAAGAGTGTTGAGATTAAAAAAGAGAAAAAGATCAAAGTACCTGTTAACGAGCCAGTGAGGGAGGAGGAGGCTAAGGAATTTCTAAAGTTCCTTAAACATAGTGAGTACAGTGTGGTCGAGAAGTTGCGTAAGCAACCAGCACGCATATTGGTTTTAGCCTTACTGCTGAGCTCTGAAGTGCATCGAGAAGCATTGTTGAAGGTACTTAACGAGACATATGTCACTCACGATATATTTGTCAATAAGTTGGACCGATTGATGAATAACTTCAGTGCTGATAATTTCATCTACTTCAATGATGATGAAATTCCACCTGGGGGCATAGGGTCAACTAAGGCTTTGCACATCACCACTCGTTGCAAAGGAACACGCTTCCAAGTGTACTCGTTGATAATGGGTCCGCTTTGAACGTCCTTCCATTATCCACATTGAACAGATTACCCATTGACAATTCGTATATGAAGACGTGTCATAATGTAGTAAGAGCCTTCGATGGAACTGCAAAGAAAGTGATAGGATGAATTGATATCCCTCTGAAGATCGGGCCAAATACGTATGAAGTCGACTTCTTGGTGATGGATATCAAACCCTCCTATAATTGCTTGTTGGGGAGACCATGGATACACTCGGCAGGAGCGTTGCCCTCCTCATTGCACCAAAAATTGAAGTTAGTAACAGATGGACGGTTAGTAACTATCAATGCAGAGGAGGATATCATAGCAACAGTCATTGGCAAAGCCCGTTATGTCGAGGCCAATGAAGAGTCTGTTGAATGTTCTTTTCACTCTCTAGAAATTATCAACGCAACCTTCGTTTCGGAAGGAAGTGAAGTGCCAGTGCCCAAAATGTCTGGGGCTACAAGGATGGCCCTACAAATGATGATGGGAAAAGGGGCATAGCCAGGAAAAGGACTAGGAAAATAGTTGCAAGGAGGGATTCAAGTCCCAAATCTGATGGAGAAAAATGATCGCTTTGGTTTGGGTTTCAAGCCAGACCATAAATAGAAGAGACAGGAGATGGAAATGCGTCAAGCAAGAAGGAAGGCACATTTGAACGGAGGAGAAGTGGAGTGGGAACCGATGACATTCCCACCGATATCTAAAACCTTTAACTCAGGAGGGCTGCTGGTAGAAGAGAGTCATCAAATCAATGTTGTACATAGTGAGAGGTTGGAGCAGGAAAACCTTGAGGGTATTCGCCCTTACTAACCGGGGAGCTCTCTGAACAATTGGGCTGCTGAGGATCTTCCTGTAGTCTTTAGAAATTTTTCAGGGTAATTCTCGAAACATGTCTATTACTATAGGGCCTAGGAGTAGTAAGATTACATTTGTGAAAATAGGCTTATGTTCATCTATTATTATTCAAAAAAAACATAACTTTTATCAATTTAAAAGAGTATTGTTTCATTTTTATGAACCAATATCCCTTTAAATTCTAACAATTCTTATTCTTTTATTCATAGCACATAAACGATCCTTCTTAAATTCATTCATTCTTTGTATATTCTTTCGTACCCCTCACAGGTCTCTAGATATCAATGATATAAGCACTAATACTGCCGCTCCTGATTTCTCTTGTGAGCAAGACATGTGTTTAGAGGAGCCTCAGGATTTTGAAGATGTTCAAGATTGTGACGTATCTCTCGATCTATTAAGAATGGTAAAACAGGAGGAGAAATAAATCATGCCATATGAGAAAGAGGCAACAGAGAACATAGCCCTAGAGGAAAGGAAGGAGGTGAAAATTGGAACAATAATCACCAAGGACACAAGGCGTGGCTTGGTTGAGTTGCTTCAGGAATTCAAGGATATCTTCGCCTGGTCATATCAGGATATGCCCAGATTAAGCACCGACGTTGTAGTACATCGTCTTCTGATAAGACAAGATTGTAAACCAATCTAATAGAAATTGCAGAGAATGCGGCTAGATATTGTTCTGAAAATAAAAGATGAGGTCAAGAAGCAGTTTGATGCAGGATTCTTGCAGGAAGTGAAGTACTCCGAATGGGTAGCTAACATTGTACCTATCCTTAAGAAGGACGAGAAGGTACGAATGTGCGTTGATTACAAAGATCTAAACAAAGCAAGCCCAAAGGATAATTTTCCTCTGCCACACATTGACACTTTAGTAGACAACACAGCGGGATATTCATTGTTCTCCTTCATGGATAGCTTCTCAAGATACAATCAGATAAAGATGCATCCAGAGGATATGGATAAAACTACTTTCATAACCTTGTGGGGTACCTTTTGTTACAAAGTAATGCCGTTTGGACTGAAGAACGCAGGGGCAACATACCAACGAGCCATGGTAAAATTATTCCATGACATGATGCATAAGGATATTGAGGTATATGTTGATGATATGATTTCCAAATCGAGAACAGAAAAAGAGCGTATTGTGGTCTTAAGAAGATTGTTCTTGAGGTTGAGAAAATTTCAGTTAAAGCTTAATCCAACAAAGTGCACCTTTGGAGCCAGATCGGGAAACTTATTCGGCTTCGTAGTCAGTGAAAAAGGAATTGAAGTTGACTCAGACAAGGTCAGAGCCATACGGGAGTTGCCTCCACCACGTTCTCAGAAAGAAGTTTGAGGATTCCTAGGAAGGTTGAATTACATCGCTTGGTTCATCTCACAATTAACCGAGAAATGTGATCCTATCTTTCTCCTCCTCAGAAAGCACAATCAAGGTACTTGGGATGAAGAATGCCAGAACGCTTTTGAGAAGGTCAAGCAGTATTTGTTGAATGCTCCAGTGTTATCTCCACCTAGCCCGGATAAACCATTAATACTGTATTTATCAGTGTTCAGCAATTCTATGGGATGTGTACTTGGTCAAAATGACAAGTCAAGGAAAAGGGAAAAGGCAATTTATTATCTCAGTAAAAAGTTCATTGACTGTGAAATGAGATATTCACCAACTGAAAAGTTGTGTTGTGCGTTAATCTGGACCACCCGGAGATTAAGACAGTACATGCTATACCATACCACTTGGCTTATCCCCAAGTTGGATCCATTGAAATACATGATGGAGTCAACTGCTCTAAATGGAAGGATGGCGAGATGACAAATTTTACTTTCAGAGTTTGATACAGTCTACGTGAGTCAGAAGGCTATAAAAGGAAGTGCGGTAGCTGATTTCTTGGCTAGTAGAGCTCTAGAAGATTATGAGCCATTGAACTTTGATTTTCCAAATGAGGAATTAATGTGTATAGCAATGACTGAAAATTCTTCATGGAGGCTCAATTTTGATGGGGCTTCTAATACAGTTGGGAATGGAATTGGGGCAGTCTTGGTATCCCCTAATGGTGATCATTACCCATTCACGTGTAAGTTAGATTTTGATTGCACAAATAATATGGCTGAGTATGAAGCATGTATCATGGGACTTCAAGCAGCCATAGAGCGAGGTATAAGAACCCTAGAAGTATATGGAGATTTGGCGTTGGTAATATATAAGCTTAGAGGTGAATGGGAGACAAGGGACCCTAAATTGATCAATTATCGAAAGGTAGTTTTGGGGTTACTTAAGGAGTTTGATGATATCACCTTTAATTATCTCCCACGAGATAAAAATCAGATGGCAGATACTCTAGCAACCTTGGCCTCAATGATTAAGGCAAATAAAGAAGAAGAGATAAGACCAATTCAAATGAGTGTCTATGAAGCTCCAGCTAGTTGTTGTAACCTTGAAGAGGAAGAAAAGGATGATAATCCTTGGTATCAGGATATATTGTGATATGTAAGAGATCGTAAGTATCCAGAGCAGGCAACCGAAAATGACAAATGAACTTTGAGAAGGTTAGCTTGTGACTATGTCTTAAACGGGGATGTTCTGTACAAGAGGAGGAAAGACCAAGTACTTTTGAGATGTGTCGATGCTGTGGAAGCCAAGCTAATTCTAGAAAAGGTTCATAAAGGTGTATGTCGTACGCATGCAAATAGGTTCATGAGGGCAAGACAAATCATGAGGTTTGGCTATTACTGGGCCACTATGGAAGGAGACTGCATCAACTATGCCAAAAAATGCCATAAGTGTCAAATTTATGGGGACAAAATTCATGTACCATCCTCACCTTTACATGTCATGACGTCTCCATGGCCGTTTTCCATATGGGGCATGGATGTCATCGGACCAATATTACCGAAAGCTTCAAATAGACATCGGTTTATCTTCATGGTGATTGACTACTTTACAAAATGGGTAGAGGCTGCTTCTTACGCGAATGTTACTAAGTCAGCTGTAAGTCAATTTTTGAAGAAGGAAATCATTTGTCGGTATGGAATGCCTGAGAGGATCATATCTGACAATGCATTGAATTTGAACAACAAAACGATAGCAGAGGTTTACGACCAGTTCAAAATTAAGCATCACAACTCTTCATCCTATCGTCCAAAGATGAATGGGGCGGTGGAGGCTGCCAATAAGAACATTAAGAAAATAGTGGGAAAGATGACTGAGACTTATAGGGATTGGCATGAAAAGCTACCGTTTGCACTCTTGGCCTATCGAACATCTGTCAGAACTTCTACTGGGGCAACCCCGTTCTCGTTAGTTTACGGGATGGAAGCAGTGTTACCTATTGAAGTAGAAATACCTTCTCACTGAATTTTAATATAGATAAGGTTAGATGAAGCTGAATGGGTTCAGTCCCGATATGACCAGCTAAACTTGATTGACGAAAAAAGGCTGAAAGCTATCCGACATGGTCAGATATACCAGAAGCGTATGATACGAGCTTATGATAAAAAGGTTCATCCAAGGGAATTCCATGAGGGGGACCTTGTGCTAAAGAAAATCCTTCCCATTCAGAAGGACTTTAGAGGAAAATGGATGCCAAATTGGGAGGGGCCATACGTCGTGAAGAAAGCTTTTTCTGGCGGTGCATTGATTTTGACAGAAATGGATGGAAAGAGCCTACCCAATCCAGTGAACTCAGACTTAGTCAAAAAGTACTTTGTCTAAAGGAGAAAATAATCCAAGGTGAAAACCCGCAAAGGGCACCTTGAATTCTCAAGAAAAAAAAAAGAAAAAGAAAAATGGAGAGGCCAAGGTGAAAACCCGCAAAGGGCACCTTGTGACCAAAGGGGTTTTGAGTTGAAATCCCGAAAGGGCAGCTCAAATTTTGAAGGGCATACAACAATTTGGCTATATCTGACTCGGCAAAGAGTGAAGCATAGTGTACATTGGGGCATCAACAAAGTACTTTGGATCTTTTAAACACATGTCGAACTCAAGAAAGATTTCATGGAACTAATGTATAGACACTCAAGCGGCGATATTTAAAGCATCTAATTTTTATCCTGTTTGCTATCTTTAGATTCTATTTCTTCTTAAAGATATGCTATCAGACTTATTTCCTTTGTATTGTTAACAATTCATTCAAATCCAGTTATTCTTAAAGATTTATTCATCTTCCGATATTCTTAAAGTATGTTGCATTGAAATAATAATAGATGAACTAAAATATTTTCACAAACGAAGTTTTGCACATTACTTTGGAATTTCTAAATAATGCAAGAAACTAAAACAGGACAATTGTTTGAGAAATTCACGTAAGTAAGGGATGAAGGAACTCGAGGAATTTCTTTCTTCCAGTCCAAAAGGAAATGGACAAAACCAATGATTCAATTCTTACAGATATCCTCAGTAGATCGTAGCATTGTAGGAAAGCCTACAAGCTGAGTAAGAATGGAATTTTGAGAAAAGAAAAGACAAATGAAGGAATGAATGGTGACGCCTAAGATAGGGGTCATATTCACAACACTTTGCATCATAACATGTTAGGGACATTCGACTCACTTTGAACATAGCATCCTAATTACCAGGCATAATCATTCTACAGGTTATCAAAGACGGCGTGCTTTAGTCCCCTAAACAGCAGGGTAATAGGCCGCAGTATAGCAGATCTAGACTTCAGACGTTTATACTAAAGAAGATCCAAGATGATTTGGTATTCTTGTGTTTACAAGAAACAAATCGAGGACGTAGCAGATTTGACTCTCAGATGTTCTCAGATATAGCAGATCTAACCTTCAGATATTTATACTGAAGCAGATCCAAGATGATTTGGTATTTTTGTGTTTACAAGAAACAAATCGAGGACATAGCAGATTTGACTCTCAGATGTTCTCAGATATAGCGGATCTAACCTTCAGATATTTATACTGAAGCAGATCCAAGATGATTTGGTATCCTTGTGCTTACAAGGGACAAATCGAGGACATAGCAGATTAGACTCTCAGATGTTCTCAAACAGACTCAAGATGGTTTGGCATCCTTGTGCTTACAAGGGATAAATCAAGGACATAGCAGATACGACTCTCAAATGTTCTCAAACAGACTCAAGATGGTTTGGCATCCTTGTGTTTACAAGGGACAAATCGAGGACATAGCATATATGACTTTCAAATGTTCTCAAACAGACTTAAGATGGTTTGGCATCCTTGGGCTTACAAGGGACAAATCGAGGACATAGCAGATACGACTTTCAAATGTTCTCAAATAGATCAAAGATGGTTTGGCATCCTGGTGCTTACAAGGAACAAATCGAGGACGTAGCAGAATTGACTCTCAGATGTTCTCAAAACAGACTCAAGTTGATTTGGCATCCCTGCAAATCAAAGAAGCATATTCGATATCTCTATGATCGGCGGGGAGCAGATCAAAGATATCAACATCACAGTCATAAAAATTGGATACCATGATTTGATAGGGCCGGTCAAATTTGGTTTTTCTATGAGTCTTTGCTTGATTCTTGTTACACAGCAATATGCAAATAGGGGCAGCTGTAATAGCCTAAATTTGACCAGGCTTAAATAAACCAAATAATAAATAAATAATTGTTTATTTAACAGTCCATAAAGTCCAGATTACAAAGCCCAAACAGTATGCCCAAATACAAAAGACCTTACCTAGTTACAATACCCAACGGGCCCAAACCTAAACTAGACCCAAATAACTAAGCCCAAAACCTAAAATTTCCAGCTAAGGTTGCCAACCCTAGCTCTGCCCCCTCGCGCCGCAACTGCTTCTAGAAGGTCTAGGGAGTGTCTGTCTAGCTCCCGAATCAAGGCCATCATCAATCATCAAATGTTCCATCTACCCCCATCAACACCGTGTTTTCCGGCCTCAAATTTGGCCGTAGTTGAAGCCAAATGAAAGTAGATTAGTGTCTTCTGAATCAGATGGATTCATATCTGAAAGAGGTTGACAATAAGTTCTTTCAAAATTGACTATTTGTCCCTCTGTTAGAGGTGTTCCAGAAATGTCTGCAATCGAGTAAATAGCTCTACGAACTAATGGATCGGATCGAATTGCAAACTGGAAAGATTTGTACAAGTTATACCTTTCGTTACCACTTTGTGGAAAATCATTAGATATGAATATTTTAGATACCTGCGACTCGATTGGTGAAGGTGAAATAGTATCTCTCCCCAAAAAAGCATGTCTTTTTTTTTTACCACCGTACAAAGAAAATATTTTGTTGCAAATGAACAAGATATTGAGGAATTGTCCATACGTAAAATCATAATTATTGATACGGGAGCACCGTCGTCATCAGGGCCTAATCATCCTGGCTCCCTGATTTCCTCGTGAAGACAGCTGTAAGATGAAAAAAACAATAGCAGAAAACGCGACAATAGAAATAAGGAAAGAAATCAAAGATTTCTTTCCAAGGCTGTAAATCCTTTACATCAGGCTATAAAAGCCAAATACTTTCATTGTAAAAAGGACACGATTTTTTAGAGAGAAATATACACATGGATTTTCCAGAGAAACATATACAAAGATTCAACAAGAGCATAGTATTTCCAAGTTACAGTACCAGTAACCAATCGAATACAAAGGTGAATATTTCTATAATATATATTACAAAAAATAAAAGAAAAGGATTACCTGACGGATAACGAGAAAAAGGAGGGTTTTTCGAACCCTAGCCACCGTGTACGGTGATCCTCAGGGTGGCGCGTGGGCGCGTAACCTGAGCGTGGTTAATGGAGGCCCGAGCCCAACTCCCTCTTCTCTCTCTCTTTCAGAGAGATTTCTTAAGTTTTTTTTTTAAAATCGGGTTTCAAATGATTTCAAAGCTGAGAAGTTGGCTTATATAGCCTCAACAAAACGACAGCGTTTTAGACCCCCAGGATCCGCGTGTTGACCCAATTACCCGGGGAGGATCCGCACATTTTTTAGGATTGGGTTAATTGCCCAATCAGTCCTTCTACTCCTTTTTGCGTTTACAATTAAACTTTATTTTATTTATGATTTGGCCCTATTGATTTATCTCAATTCTGATTTAGTCTCTACAATAGCTGCTTTAAGCCCAAGATTAAAACGCAGTCGTTTTGGGAATAGGGCAATTTGCCCAATGAGTCCCATCTGTTTTACACGCGATTTAATTAGGACCTTGATTCAGTTTTATTCCTTTTAAATTCGCCCCATAATTTTACTGAACTTTAAATTGAGTCCTATATTTATTTTGTTTATTTCTATTTTTTTTATATATTGTTATTTGATTTATTATACATCATAAGATTATCCTATTATAAGTATTATTTTCATTATATGTATTATTATTTATTATATATTATTTTTCTCAAATTATTATTATCATTTTTTATATTATTATTATATTTTCACATATATATTTATTAATTATTCATATATTGTTTTACATATTGCTTTCATTATTTTACATTACATCTATTATATTTCATATTTCCTATAAATTTAAAGTATATTCTATTATATGACAATTAAATATTTTCATTACTTATAAATTTTTATGTATATCATATAATATCTATTACTTATTTATATTATTTAAATTCTTAAAATTTGTATATTAAATTATATTTTTAAATCATATTATATATTATTTATTATGCATTTTAAATGATATTTTTATATTCTTTTACATACTTTTAGTTATATATTTTTAAAAAAAAACCAATATATTTTTCATATGATTATTATAAATATTTTGTTATTATATTTTATATATTATATAGCAAATACTATTCTAATTTTTTTTTTAATTTTAGGTCTATTTGTAATATATGTGTATATTTTGTTAACAATAACTCGCTTCATTTTTTATATATATTGCATATATCATATGTTGTTTTATATATTATTACATTTCATAAATATGTACATTGATATTGTATTACTCTTTTTGTATATCATGCATTATTTAATTATTACTTTGTATGTTTGTATGTTTATCCTTTCTCAATACATGCTATATATATCTCTGTATGCATATTGTTAATATTTGCTATATATATTATTTTTATATGTATATATATCTAATGTGCGATCTTTATTTACTTTGTTTAAATACATGTATTATTTACCTACTACAATAATATGTTACCATGTATGATTTATAATGTAATTCCCCACATATCATTTCTTAAAAAAAAAAAGGCTCCAAAGTTTTTCAAAAAAAAAAAATAAAAGCAATGCTTGATGTTTGGAAATTTCGAGAAAATAGTGCCCTAACTTATTGGGTTGCAATTTTTCTCGTTGAGTTCGAATAATCAAAGTACCCTTCTAAGTTTTTAAAGATTTTCAAAATGTAAGCAACTGTCTTGGAATTGCAAAGCAATATGTCCTAACTTACTGGATGTAGCGTTTTGTTGGTTCGAGATAAGGATTTCCTAAAGGCTAACTCAGTGTCAATATTTTGACACGAGTGAACTCCAATTTTCAAAAATCAAAAATATTTCAAAGAGGATTGCATCTTAAAATTTTCTAATTTCTGACCTTAAATACATTTGATAATCAATTTGGTACCAATTTTTGGGCGTTTCGAGGGTGCTAACCCTTCCTCGTGCGTAATTGACTCTCGGACCTATTCTTTTGATTTCGTAGACCAAAACCGATGATTTTAAAACAAAAATGTTTTAAAGGTGACTCAATCACACCTAAAAAGATTGGTGGCGACTCCCATTTTCGTTTTTCTTAAAGTCGATTCCCATTTTCCAAAACTCGATTTAAAAATGGTCTCGACAAAATTCGTAGTGAAAATTGGGTAAATATCACAACTCTTAAAATGAGAATAATGAGAATTAATTTTTTGAAAAAATTAGATCAAAATGAATAAATCTAAGTTTTAAATTTAATATTTAATCTACCTCATTAAAATAAATAGCACAACACCTAATTTTCTTTTTTTCTCTCCATGTAATACAAGTTTTAGGAACAAAAATATTTCGAGAATCTCTTTCTTTCAGATTTCATTTTCTTTTGAAGAAAAAAAATTG
Organism: Gossypium anomalum; assembly: GCA_025698475.1. Taxonomy (NCBI): domain Eukaryota; kingdom Viridiplantae; phylum Streptophyta; class Magnoliopsida; order Malvales; family Malvaceae; genus Gossypium; species Gossypium anomalum. The sequence goes on from CM046961.1 coordinate 89,849,906, forward strand.
GAAGCAAATTTACAGCAGAACAAAAAGTAAGAGTTTAATATTACCAAGATTATGCAATTTGGGTATTTGGCATTGTTTTTCTTTCTTGAAAAAAAATTACAAAGAATATCACTTTAAAATTTTAGGTATTCGGTATTCAGTTGTATTTATTGAAACTATTTGAGTGGTTTTCATCAACCAATAAAAAAAATCTCAAATAACAAAACAAAAACAAATATCAAGTACTCGAATTGCTTAATCTTGATAACCCTAGTTTCTTACTTTCAATCCCGTTGTAAATCTGCTTCCATTTTTTTCTTCAAAAATAAATAAATAAATATGAAACTAAGATATTACCCAATTTTTTTAGCTTAAAACTTGTATTACAATGTTACAAGAAAAAAAAAGAGGGGAAATATTGTATAACACCCCAAAGCCAACTCGGTCACCAGATCTGAATGCATGATATCACATTACGTTGACGAAGCAACACAAGTAATTCACTATTATTATAATATCATTTTAAGCATGATTATTAACCATATCAAAACAAGCATCCATTTTAATAATAATCTTACATTTGATGAGTGGAATAATCTAACCCTTCAAGTTATGGCATGATGCTAAGTCAATTTAAGAATTAGAACTTGTATACCAACTACAGCACCCTGAATTTTGAGGTTAGAAGTTTGAGCTTTAGGGTTAGGATAGTTTATGTTATTGTGTTTAGTTGCTCATTTAAGTGACAAATTGGGCTTGTTGGTTTGGTGTTTAGTTGCATGTTAGTGTATCTCTAGGTCACGTGTTCAAACCTTTGTGTGTGCGTTTTGGAGAAATATTTTTATTTTGTTAAATAGTAGACCGGTATTAAGTTTAAAAATATATTAGTTTTATTTTTAGCTTTGATTTTTTTTGGTTACTGCTTTTCTATTCACGTTCTCTTCTACCTCTTCTTGGTTTTTTTTCTTTTGCTTTTTCTTTTGTTGGGAAATGATTTTGCTTGCGGATTTCGGAGAGCTTCGCTCCTTTGTCGTCAAGTCGGTGTCTAGACATCATTGATCACGAATCAGGTGTGGGATTTGAACCTTATCTATTTTATTTACGAGTTGTTGTTTCAGCATTTCTTGAGTGTGCGCTAAATCGTTGGTTTTGGGTATTTATTTTTTGAGGAAGCATGGGGAATATTGTGCATTCCGATATATTTTTGTTATTGCAAAGGTTGGGGACTAATTTGACGACTAAAACGGTAATTTGGCCTGTTTTGATGTGGTTTCGTGACCACATAGGTGGCCACATGGGCGTGTGTCTATTTACACAGTCATGTGGAATTAGGAACTAAGGTTTTCGGGCAGGATTAGGAGCACCCGACCTGGTCATATGGCCGTGTGGCTGATTTGGGAAAATTAGTTTCACACGGCTGTGTCCCCTAGGCATATGGGCGTGTGCATTTAGGAATTAGGGTTTTAGTGAATTGGTGTCATATAGTCTGGCCACATAGTTGTGTGGCTAATTTTAGGATTTAGGGATCCCACACGATCGTGTCTAGTGGGCACACGGGCGTGTGAGACCCTCACACAACCGTGTCTGCCCTGTACTCTATTTTAGAACAATTGGACAAAGAGTTACACGGCTTGTTCACACAGCCATGTCCCTGGCTCACACGGCTATGTGCATCCTCTCACATGGGCGTATTGACCCTTACATGGCCTAGGCATTTCCACACGGCCGTGTAGTGCTAGGTCACCAATTTTTAGTTCTATGTACGTTTTTATCTAAAAATATGTCTGTGTGTTTCGACCTTTGGCTAGGTTTTAGCAGGTTGTTAAGACTCTGATCTGGGCTTCGGCTATATGTTAATTGTGATTGTTGTGTGAGATGTCTGATTTTGAACCCGGTTAGCTCTGGGTGTACATGTCTGTTTTTGTTTAACTGTCTGTCGATGTGTTCATTGATTCTGTGAGGTTGTATGCATACATGCACTTGCATAAAGTAATTTTTGGGTTGAATCTGAAGAGAAGGAAGACTGATCCTGATCTGATCTGGTAGTCTAATCGCAACTCATCAGTACAGTAGTTTACAGTATTATACTGCATGTATGTCAGCTTTGTTGTATACTATTATCTAATCTAGAAGTTTAAATTGCAACATGTCTATACAGCGTTTACCGCAATGCACTGTACTGCATATATGCCAGCCTTGATGCGTATTATTATCTGAGTAGCTTAGTCTATATACATGGTGTGTAGGGTTGGATAGGCCTTTCAAGGTCCTATGTGGTGTGTTTGGTTGGATGAGCTTAAACAGTTTTTTTGGGGTGTGATCGGGGGACAGAGATGTGTTTTGGCTGGATGGGTGAGTTTTTAATACTTGACTGCATTCATATGCATCTGGATGTGAGTTACTTGTCTGTAATCAGTCTGTTCGTCATAACATGGTGATGATAAGTATTATTGTATCGACCTGTTAACGGGTTTATCTGTTGACTATTTTGTGTGTGATTTGGTATGTTTTGACTGTTGCATATTTTTGGGACATTGATTTCGAGTTTATTTTCTTTTTCTGCATAGCTATATGTACTTTTTGTTATTGAACTACTGTTTGGTTTCTGATCTATAATTTCGTTGTTAAATACGTTTTGAACTTACACTGAGCTCCTATAGCTCACCCCCTTAGTGTTTCCCCTTGCAGGTAGATCTCTAAATTCTGTTGTTGGACTTGGTATGCGGAGGTCTCGAGTAGTCACAGTTAAAAAAAAGTTAACAGTTTTTCATTTCAGTTTCCATTTTGACATACTGTCACGAACTGTAAGGTTTTACAAAAACTATAATACAAGTTATGTTTTGGATTTTTCTTATAAATCTTACTTTGTTCATAAATTAAACTCAACTGTAATTTTCTAGTTGAAATCTAAATGGTTAAATGTTTTGGTTCGTAAAGAGAAAAAGGTGTTTGTAATGGATTTGAGATAATTTGTTTTGTCAAATTTTCCTATGATCACTTCGATGATCAATGGAACCTCTAGAATTTAGTCTAAACCTCTAAGTCGGGTTTTAGGGAATTACATTTAGTGGTATCAGAGTCAGGTTTCTAAAAACTCGGCCTCTGTTTTTACTTAACCATGTGTGCGTATGTTCGTTTTAGAAAAAAATTGAGAAACTATACCACGGTAATTTGAAATGATTTGTGTTTTGAAAATGTGTTACAAAAATAAAATGTCTGAGACTCCGATGCCAGTCCGAACTAAACTTAGGGAATTGTAAGATTAGTTCAATAAGTATAGAACTACAATATGTAGACATTTATGCTTGTGTGCGGATTTGGAAATTGTAGATTCTTAAAGCTTAGGTACAAGATTGATATAGATTCTGAAGGTAAACAAGATCGTGAAGAGTCGTCTGCTTCTCTAGGACGTGTGTTTGTTCAAGTGTCAAAGGTCAATGCTATTCTGCCAACTTCGAGTAGAGATAACACAAAGCTTGGTACTGAGGCATTAACTTAGGTAGTGAGGGAAATGCTAGAGAAAGTGTTTGAGGCTAGGTTAGAGAGGACTAGAGAAATACTACAAGCTAGGTGCGTAAATTATGGGAAGGAAAGAGATCGCAGTCTTTCGAGGTTGGAGCCTCAGCCTGTGAAGTGTGTTAAAACATATTTGAGTGGCAATAAAGGTTTTGCGGAGGGTGTCGGTAGTGGTGCAAGCACTCCGTTTTGTGAGCACTGTAAGAAGTGTCATCCAGGAAATTGTTGGAAAAAGGCGAGAGCATGTTTTCGATGCGGATACATAGAACATCAGATCTGGGAGTGTTCTCGGTGACTTTGAGACAGGTATGGTTGTGAATGTTTCGACATTTTGGTTAGAGCATATTAATTGTGTGTGATAAGATAAATATGCATCTACTTCAGTGGTTAAGTGTTCTAGTTGTGTGTGGGTCTTGAGATCAAGTCTAGCGTAGTAGCGCTCAGGGATTAGAGTGCGCAGTGGGAGCGTAGTGGTGTAGCTTGTGTGATACCACTATACTGTTAGTTGGAAATTTCAGGGATGAAATTTGTTTAAGGAGCGGTGAATTGCAACACCTCAAATTTTGGGGTTAGAAGTTTGAGCTTTGTGGTTAAGGTCATTGAGTAGGTTATGCTATTGTGTTTAGTTGCGCGTTTAAGTGATAGAATGGGTCTACTGGTCTGGTGGTTAGTTGCATGTTAGTGTATCTCTAGGTCACATGTCCGAACCTTTGTGTGTGCGTTTTGGAGAAATATTTGTATTTTGTTAAATAGTAGACTGGTTTTAAGTTTAAAAATAATTATTAGTTTTATTTTTAGTTTTGATTTTTTTTTTGTTACTACTTTTCTATTCACTTTCTCCACTCTTTCTCCTTGGTTTTTTTTCTTTTCTTTTTCTTCTTTTGGGAAACGGTTTTGCTTGCAGATTTCGGAGAGCTTCACTCTTTTGTTGTCGAGTCGGTGTCTAGACGTTATTGATCACGAATCAGGTGTGGGATTCTAACTTTATCTAATTTATTTACGAGTTGTTATTTCGGCATTTCTTGAGTGTGCGCTAAACTGTTGATTTTGGGTATTTATTTGTTGAGGAAGTATGGGGAATACTGCATATTTCAATATACTTTTATTATTGCAAAGGTTAGGGACTGATTTGACGACTAAAATAGTGATTTTGGCCTGTTTTGATGTGGTTTCGTGACCACATGGGTGACCACAGGGGCGGGTGCTTGTTCACATGGCCATTTGAAATTAGGAATTAAGGTTTCCGGGTAGGATTAGGTGCCACACGGCCAAGCCATACGGCCGTGTGGTTGATTTGGGGAAATTAATCGATTTTCACATGGCCACGTCCTCTAGGCACATGGGCGTGTGCATTTAGGAATTAGGGCTTTAGTGAATTGATGCCACACAGCCTGGCCACATAGCCATGTTGCTAATTTGGGGTTTAAGGATCCCACACGGACGTGTGTTTTAAACACACGGTCGTGTTTGGTAGGCACACGGTCATGTGAGGCCCTTGTAAGGCCGTGTCTGCCCTGTACTCTATTTTAGCACAATTGGATAGAGAGTTACACGGCCTGTCCACACAGTCATGTCACTGGCTCACACAGGCGTGTGCCTCCTTCCACACGGCCATTTGCCTCCTCTTATATGGGCGTATTGACCCCCACACGACCAGGGCACATGGCCATGTGGTCCTAAGTCACCAATTTTTAGTTCTGTGTACGTTTTTATCTAAGAATGTGTTTGTGTGTTCCAACCATTAGCTAGGTTTTAGTGAGGGTAGTTAAGACTTTGATCTGGGCTTCGGCTATGTGTTAATTGTGACTGTTGTGTGAGATGTCTGACTCTGAACCTGGTTAGCTCTGTGTGTGCATGTCTATTTCTGTCTGACTATTTTTCGATGTGTTCATTAATTCTGTGAGGTTGTACGCGTACATGCAGTTGCATAAAGTAATTTGTGGGTTGGTTGTGAAGAGAAGGAAAACTATTCTGATTTGATCTAGCAGTTTAACTGCAACTTATCATTACAGCATTTTGTCGCATTATACCGTATGTGTGTCGACTTTGCTATGTATTATTATCTGATCTGGCAGTTTAAACTGCAACATGTCTGTACAGCGGTTTACAGTGATACACTGTCTTGCATATATGCCGGCCTTGCTGCATATTATTATCTGAGTGGCTTAGTCCACATACATGGTGTGTAGGGTTGGATAGGCATTTCAAGGTCCTATGTGGTGTGTTTAGTTGGATGAACTTAAACAGCTTTTTTAGGGTTTGATCAGGGGACGGAGAGGTGTTTTGGCTGGATGGGTGGGTTTTTAATACTTGACTACATTCATATGCATCTGTATGTGAGCTACTTGTCTGTAATCGGTCTGTTCATCATAACATGGTGATCATAAGTATTATTGTATTGACCTGTTGACGGGTTTATCTATTGACTATTCTGTGTGTAATTTGGTGTGTTTTGACTGTTGCATATTTTTGGGACGTTGATTCTGAGTTTGTTTTATGTTTTTACGTATCTCTATGTACTTTTCGTTATTGAACTACTATTTGATTTTTTATCTGTAATTCCATTGTTAGATACGTTTTAAACTCACACTGAGCTCTTATAGCTCACCCCCTTAGTGTTTCCCCTTGCAGATACATTTTCAAATTTTGTTGCTAAACTCGGTATGCTGAGGTCTTGGACAGTCACGGTTAAAAACAAGTTAACAATTTTTTTTTTCAGTTCCCATTTTGATATACTGTTACGAACTATAAAGTTTTACAAAAACTGTGGTATAAGTAATTTTTTGGATTTTTCTCGTAAGTCTTACTTTGTTCATAAATTAAACTTAACTGTAATTTTTTTGGTTGAAATCTAAATGATTAAATGTTTTGGTTCATAAAGAGAAAAAGGTGTTTGTAATGGATTTGAGATAATTTAGTTTGTAAAATTTTCCTACGATCATTTCGGTGATCTATGTAACCTCTGAAATTTGGTCTAAACCTTTAGGCCGGGTTTTGGGGTGTTACACCAACTCTATTATCAGTTTTCAATGATGTGTCTCTAGACAAAGGGCTTCTTGTCTTGAGACAGACTTCAATTTATTTTAGGTTTTTTTTCTTCGAAGTTTGATTGTCTTAAGATATTAAAATTTGTGTCTCGAGATCGACCTCCCATGTTTTCTTATTTTATCTTCAATGTTTGGATGTCTCGAGACAAGGGGTTCTTATCTTGAGACTTGGAACAAGGTACAAACTAATTTAGCTTTGAAGTTTACTTGTCTCGAGACATTAAACATATAGATAAAAAAAATGGTAAATTTTGTTTTTATGGTCTCGAGACATGTTCAACCTGTCTTGAGACTTTATGGTAAATTTTCCCTAAATGAACATTTTCAAGTATCCAAAACCTCAATAAATATGAAGAGATTACCCAATTTTTTTAAGATTAAAACTTGTATTAGGATGTTAAAATATAAAAGGGGAAATATTGTGTAACACTCCTCGCCTAACCCGATTGCCATGTTCGAGTTACAAAATGCTACATTCATTGCCAGAGCAACTGTAATCAATTAGGTAGCATTTAATTATTCGCACATGTAATTAAGTATAAATCACAATGAATTTATGTTATACAATCATTTCCAAGTCTTATACGAGCTTACGTAAGCTCTTTTGTTAACTCAAGTATGAAATAAGACCAAATTGTAAAATTTAGAAAATCTCAAGCCGACGTCATGACCTCATCATTTTCACGTGGTGACGTCGTTAACAGGAAAATTCACATCACAAATTCATGCATATCGGCATCACGACAACATTTACTATAGGATGACGTTGCGACATGGGATGTTGGTCATTGAAACGTGACCCCTGTTCGTTTTTCTAGGGTTGCCACCCCTTATACTCCTAGTTAGACTAGGAGTTCATTTTTCTAATTGAAATAAAGATTCTGTCAGTTTCAATTTGAGAAAATATTTTTGTTTTCACATTGAAGAAAAGAAAACTATTTTTAGTTCTGTGTTTGATTCGAATTGTTTAAGTCCACACTCGAAGCAGTTCATGGTACGAGAATAGCAGATAATATCATTTGGTTAAAAGCCGGGAATGAAAAGGATCCATATATCCGAAAACACATGTCTGAATTCCGATTTAAGGTTTATTGCTATAAATATTACAATTGGGTCGGTTTTCAAAAATTTTATTTTCTAGTGTGCAAGAAACTATTCTCGAATCAATTTTTTTCTAACACTTAAATCTATAAAAATTACAAGAAAAAGAACTAATCTTACTTACCTATTTATGGTCGAATATGTTCAAAAATTTGAAGTTTTTCCCTTTTTTTTCTTTCAATTTGGACGGTAAAGGTGTCGTGAGGAAGACTAATTATAAATATAATAATTAAAGACTAATTAATCTAGTTTAATTTAGGTTAATCATGATTTGTTTATTTTAATTTAACTATTAGATGAATTAAATGGAATGACATCATCATCCACTAACATTCAAATATACATGGTTTAATAATAATTTTGGACATTTAGCTCATTGCTGTTTTAATCTCCAAATTCTTTGTCAATTAAAAATTTATAGCGATTAGACTTTTACAATTTAATTATAAAGTCTTAATTAACCATTAATTCTGTAAAATTATTAGACCAATCTCTAATATATTTTATATTATCTCCATAACTAAGATTAAGCAATTTAGGTATTCAATATTTATTTTTCTTTCCAGATTTCACTTTAAAATTTTGGGTATTTGGTATTCAATTGTAAATTTTGAAATTCTTTGAGTGCTTTTCATCAACCAATAAAAAAAAGTCTCGAATAATGAATGAAAAAAAAAATATTGAATACCCAAATTGCTTAATCTTAAGAACTCTAGTTTCTTACTTTCAATCCTGTTCTAAATCTGCTTCCAATTTTTTTTTGCTCAAAAAAAAATCTAAAAATAAGAGTTTACCTTGTTTTTTAAGCTTAAAACTTGTATTACAATGTTAAAAAAAAATGAGAAAATATTGTGCAACACCTCAAACCTAACTCGATTGTAGGATCTGAATGTGTGATATCACATTACATTGATGAAGCAACTCGACTAATTCACCATTATTATCATATCATATTAAGCATGATTATTAATCCTATAAAAACAAGAATCCATTTCAATCATAATCTTGCATTTGATGAGTGAAATAATCTAACTTATGAAGTTATGAGATGATACTATGTAACAACCCAAAAACTAATGGAGCCAAAAACGATGGTTTAGAAATGTTGTTTTTCGATGATAGAATTTGTGAATATTATTTATTAATATTTACAAGGGTATTACAATATTATATTGAGGTTTGGTCTATTAATTTTAATTATTTGGAAAGTTAGATAATGTACAAGTGTATCGATTCTAAAGTAGGTGGTTTTGGACATTGATGTATCGAGACCTCGTTTCTATAAACTAGACTTGTAAATATTTTTATTAAATATTTATGGAGTTATATTAGAGGCGAATTGAATTTCGGTTAGGTAATCTCGTCAAATTAGTGTTTAATTTAATACAAGGACTAAATCGTATAAGTGATAAAAGTGCGATTTCCTAAGGGATTATAATTTAAAGTAAATTAAGGGGATTAAAGTAACAATTATTCACTAAAATAAAAACATGTGACCGGTTAATAGTATATATAGATATGTTATATTATATTTTATAAGTTAAATTAAAATTTAAGTTATAAAAATGGATTATTTTAATAAAAACAAAATACTAGTAGTGGATTGAAAGAGAAGGTGATAAGTATCTTTTCAATTGCTTCATTTTCGAAATAAGAAAGACTAGGGAGAAGAAGAAAAACGCAAGATAAGGGTTTGCTAGGGTTTAAGCTTAATTTGGTTAGTGTAATTTTTTGGCTTCTTGTAATTTTTATATTTTTGGAATCTTGGAACCTTGAGCTAGCTAACCCGTGTTCTATTTTTCAATACTACTTAAGATTGAAGATGTTATCATTGTTGGTTAGTTAAAGTTTTAGGGACTAATTTGATAGATTTTTAGGTTAGAAGTGAAAATGACTAAATTGTGAAGTTAATAGTTAATTTTAAGCAATATGGACCAAATTATGAAAATATTGAAATTTAGAGGTAGAAATGAGAAGTAGGGAGTTAAATTTATCTTAAGAGTGAAATTGGTATAAAAATTCAGGATTAAATGTGAAAGTTATGTTAGTCCTGATTTTAGGGACTAAATTGATTAAAATGTAAAAGTTGCATTAATTAGTAATTGAATGTGATATATGTTGTTTATTTTATTCCATAGCTAACGTCGACTTAGATTCCTCGAAAAAGAAAGGAAAAGACAAGGTCGTTGATGAATAGCTCAGAGTTTACGGTTTGTGTTTCTATAACCCAAACAACTTCATTTGTTGTATTTATGAATTGTATTGCATGGGAAGATCATAAGGTAAACCATAAATGATAAAAAGAGTTGAATTGATCTGATACAAATTTATTATTTGCGATGAGGATTAAAGTGAATAGTTTTGGAAATATCGTATAATAATATAAATGTGAGATTGAATCTATTTTGAGATGTGATACATATAAATATAATTGCATATATGTATATAGGTATGATGGATGAAATAACGATATGGATTTGGGACATTGATTTTAAATGAAATTTAATAGAGGACACCGGAGTTAAGTCCAAAAATGAGTATATAATATTGATGTGATAAAATTATTTTGATTGTTATAGGGAGAAATGTATATGTGTTACAATTATGTTAGGTTGAATTATTATAAGTAAATTGAGTTGTAATATTAAATGGTACATAATGACATGTAGCTTTTCAATATTAATTTGTATTACATCTTTTTGTTAAGTCATGTATTACATAATTTATATTATAATTTAATTTTGGATATAGAAATACCACTGAGTTATACTCAGCGTATGTTATCGTTTGTTTGTGCGCAGGTTAAGTATTGTTTAGTTTGTACGTCGATTCAGCATCCAGCAAGAATCTCGAGCTCAATTATTGGTTAAATGTTCTTTTGATCTTAGCATGTGCCTAGGATGTTCTATGTATATATGTGTAATGCTCATTTTGTGTCTTGATGGTAAGTTCTAAGTTCTAAATATTGTATATATATGTGTGTGGTTGGTAGGATTGGTCATATTGGATATCTCTTATTAAAGTAGTTTGATTATATGCATATTGATCAAATGGTTGAATAGTTAATATGTTAGGTGAGTTTTTGGTTAACACATAGTTATGAAAATGGTTGATATGCTATAGTGAATTATAGACGAATGATGATTGAACTGAAATGTCTGAATAATGAGACTATTAGAATTGAATCTGATGATCAGAATAGTTTACCAGTTGTGATCTCGTCTATGTTAGCTCAGAGATTTGTGAGAAAGGGGTATGAAGCTTATCTTGCTTATATACTTGATACGAAATTGACAGAAAGAAAGATTGAATTAATACCAGTTGTATGCAAGTATCCAAATGTATTTCCCAAAGAATTATCGGGTTTACAACCTATCAGAGAGGTTGAGTTTGGTATTGAATTAGTACTGGGAACAACGCCGATATCGATAGCTCCATACAGAATGGCTCCGACAGAGTTAAAGAATTGAAAGCTCAGTTGCAAGAATTGACAAATAGAGGTTTTGCTAGACCAAGTTTCTCTCCTTGCGGTGCACCGTTATTATTTGTGAAAAAGAAAGATGGCATGATGAGAATGTGTATAGACTATCGACAGCTCAACAAAGTGACGATCAAGAATAAATACCCTTTGCCAAGAATGGATGATTTGTTTGATTAGTTAAAAGGGGCAACAGTGTTTTCAAAAATTGATTTGAGATCGAGTTATTACCAGTTGCGAGTTAAAGACTCAGATGTGCCAAAGAATGCATTTAGAACAAGGTACAGACACTACAAATTTCTTGTTATGCCTTTCGGACTAACAAATGCACCTACTGTTTTTATGGACTTAATGATATTTTAATTTACTCTCATGATGAATCTGAGCATGCTGAGCATTTGAGAATCGTGTTACAAACTTTGAAAGATAAGCATTTGTTTACAAAGTTCAGCAAATGTGAGTTTTGGTTACGAGAGGTTAGTTTTCTGGGACATATAGTTTCAGCCACGGGTATCCGAGTTGACCCAAGCAAAATTTTTGCTATTATAGATTGGAAGCCTCCGAGAAATGTATCCAGTGTTAGTTCAGCCTGAGTCGGGTAAAGAATTTGTAGTTTTCAGTAATGCATCGTTAAATAACTTGGGTTTTGTTTTGATGCAGGAAGGTAAAGTTTTAGCTTATACCTCGAGACAATTGAAGTCACACGAAAAGAATTATCTGACGCACGATCTAGAGTTAGCCGTGATAGTGTTCGTATTAAAAATTTGGCGTCATTACTTGTTTGGTGAGAAATGTCATATTTATACCGGCCATAAAAGCTTGAAATATCTGATGACTTAAAAGGATTTGAATTTGCGACAGCAGAGATGGTTAGAATTGTTAAAAGACTATGAATTAGTGATTGACTATCATCCGGGGAAAGCGAACGTAGTTACTGATGCTTTGAGTCAAAAGTCCTTATTTGATTTACGTGCTTTAAAGACACAGTTAGCTTTATCTGATGACGGTTCGATAGTAGCCGAGTTGAAAGTGAGACCGTTATTTCTACAGCAGATTTGTGAGGCTGAAAAATTTGATAATGAATTGCAAACAAAATGAGCTCAGTGTGAGTCAACTTCTGATTTAGAGGTTCGAATATGGCCTAATGACTTTTTGATGTTTAATGATAGAATATACGTACCAAGAAATTCTAAGCTCATTCGAAAGATTTTAAACAAAACACACGGTAGTTGTTTATTAGTACATCCCGGAAGCACGAAAATATATAACGACTTGAAACAGCATTAATAGTGGCACCGCATGAAACGAGATATCTTAGAATTTGTTTCAAAATGTTTGATTTGTCAGCAAGTTAAAGCTAAACATTAGGTAACATCGGGTTTGCTACAACCTATTTTGATTCCCGAGTGGAAGTGGGATAGAGTAACAATGGATTTTGTATCGGGTTTGCCTTTATCTCCAAAAAAGAGAGATGCAATTTGGGTTGTTGTTGACAGATTGATGAAATCAGCTCATTTGATTCTGGTACGTACATATTTCTCACTTGATAAATTGGCTGAGTTGTATACCTCAGAAATTGTTCGATTACATGGAGTACCACTATCTATTGTTTCGGATAGAGATTCGAGATTCACTTCGCGATTTTGGAAGAAATTGCAAGAAGCTTTAGGTACAAAGCTACATTTCAGCACCGCATTTCACCAGCAAACGAATGGTTAATCTAAACGAGTTATTCAGATACTTGAGGATATGTTGCGTTGTTACATTCTTGAGTTTGAAGGTAGCTAGGAGAAATATCTACCCTGATTGAATTTGCTTATAATAATATCTTCCAATCAAGTATAAAGATGGCGCCATACAAAGCTCTATACGATCGTAAATGTCGAACACTATTGTATTGGAGTGAGCTTAGTGAAAATAAGATTCACGGGGTTGACCTGATCAGAGAGACTGAAGAAAAAGTGAAAGTAATTCTTGATAGTTTGAAAGCAGCTTCTGATCGACAGAAATCATATACAGATTTCAAATGAAAAGATATTGAGTTCCAGATCGGGGATAAAGTGTTCTTGAAAGTGTAGCCATGGAAAAAGATATTACAATTTGGTCGGAAAGGAAAATTGAGTCCGCGATTCATCGGACTGTACGACATTATCGAGTGAATTGGGCCAGTGGCATATCGACTATCTTTACTGTCTGAGTTAGAAAAGATACATAATGTGTTTCACGTATCGATGCTACGAAGATATCGATCAGACCCTTCGCACGATATTTGTCCAATTGAAGTTGAGATATAGTCAAATTTATCATACAGTGAAGAACTGATTCGAATTATAGCTCGTGAGATCAAAGAGTTAAGAAATAAGAAAATCGCATTAGAGAAAGTATTATGGCATCGACACAGAGTTGAAGAAGCTACGTGGGAACCCAAGGATGCTATGGGAAAACAATACCCAAACCTATTCATTGGTAAGATTTTCGGGGATGAAAATCCCTAAGGAGGGACAGTTGTAACAACCTGGTTTTAGCTAAATCAGGATAGTGGTTTCAGAACTACAAATTCGATGTTGGAAAATTATTTTAATATTATTTTATGTGTTTAGAGAATGATAGTATGTATGTGTGAAAATTTTATGAGTTAATTTTATCGTTTAATAGTTCAATTTGAGAAAAATAACTAAATCGAGTAAAGTGCAAAAGTGTTGTTCTATTTGTTAAATGTATTAAATAGCTATGGAATATTAAATTAGAGGGCCTTATGTTGTAATTATACCATAATTAAATTGAGTGGAAATTAATGGGCATAATATCATGAAATTTGGTGGTTTTTATTTAAGGTTAATATTGGTATTTGATTAATAATGTTATAATTAATAAAACAAAATTAAACTATTATCTAATATCATCATCTTCAGCCATGAATAGCAAAGGAGAAAACTATTTTAGGGCTTATGATATTAGGCCATTTCATAATTCAATTGTAAGTCTATTTTAGCTCGGTTTTTGATGATTTCTATACTTTTGTAATCGTTGCAGCTCAATCTAGCTAGCCCATACCTTTAATTTTGAAACTGTTAAATATTTTAAGAGTTTCTATTGATGAGTTAAGTGTTCTTTGGTGTTTGAAGATGAAATATGAATTTTTTATGATAGATTTTCATGTTTTGTAAAGTGATTTTTGATGAAATTGCATAATAGGGATTAAATTGTGAAATATGCAAATTGAGAGGTTGAAATGCAAAATAAATGAAAGTTTTGGGCTTTTAGGGACTTATATGTAATTCGGCCAAGCTTGGGTTTATTGAAAATATGTGAATTTTGTGTATATGTGAAATAGGACTAAATTGTTAAAAGTGTAAAAGTTTAGGGGCTAAAGTGCAAATAGGCCTAAATATATGTTTTGGACTAAATTGAATGAGTGGTTAATTAAAGAAATTAATTTTGAATATATTAAGATCAAGAAAAGAGGAATCCGGAATTAGATCGGGGGAAAGGCAAGATTGTTGATTAAATGGCTCATTTCGCCATTTTTATACTCAAGGTAAGTTCGTATGTGGTAATTTAATTATAAAAGTATGTTAAAAACTTTTATAATGCATGTTAAAAACTTTGATAATGCATAAAATGTGATTATGAGATTATGGATTATGTTTGAATTGTGAAAATGACTCTACGAATGCATTCGATGATAGAAACAGAAAGTGTAAAGTCCAAGTTGAACTTTAGGAATAGAATTGGATACTACTGTCTTGTTATTAGATGATAAGTTGAGTTGGCTTCGGGCCATGCATACCAGATGATTTGGCTTTGGGTCATGCATACCGGATGATTTGGCTTCGGGTCATGATAGTTGTTCTTCGAATAAGTTACCTTGATTTGGCTACGGGCCATGGTATAGGTACTTATCGTATAAGACTATTGAGTATCCAATTTCTATTCCAAATGGTTCAAAGGGTAAACGAATGATGTGGTTGAGAAAGAGGTTAGTACGAGGCATTACAGGTATGTACAAAACCTATTCGAGTATTAAATAAAGAAAGTTAAATGAGATGGTAGTTTAATTATGTTTTAAGACATGAGAAAGGTTTGTAGTTAATGTGAAATTGGTTGATTTACATTTATTTGATGAATTAAGTTATTTACATTTATTCTATGTTTTATAGTGAATCAAGGCTAGCTCGAATTCGGAAGTCATCGAGAACATCATTGCACTATCAGACATCTATTTGGTACTTTTGAGTTGTATATATAAGGTATATGGCATGTTAGGCTAGATATGGTATTTTGGTTATGAATATAGCCATTTGAGTTGGCTTATGAATATCTATGTTTGGTTTGTATATAGCCAAAGAAGTTGGCATATTTTGGTTGATTAGGTTGTGTTTATATTTGTGCAAATGGCTTATATTATGAGGTGATGAATGAAATTGTGTTGCTTGTTAATGATGGGTATTATGGATATCAAGTAGTAGAATTTTGAGGATTGATATGCTAGTGAATTAAGGTAAATAATGCATATTTGATGGTGACCACTTTGATGAATTATGATGATAAGTTTTCAATATGAATTTGAATGGCTAATTTGGTATTTGGATACTTGAATTGTTGAGATTGGGAAAGCATGTTTTGATCTTGATTTGGTTGCTTGGAATGCCCAATTATGCTATTATTAGTGCCATGTGAGCTGTGTAGGTGGATGGTAATTTGGGGTGGCAAAATTGCTTGGTAAATAGCCTATTTTTGCCCACACGGGCAGAGACACGGGCGTGTGTCTCAGCCATGTGTGACATAATCATGTTGCACGGCTATGTGTCCCTTAGTATTGTTATTAAAATGAAGTTAGTATGTTCCACACGGTCTCACACACGGGCATGTAACTGGCCGTGTGGTACAAGTCAGTATACCCCCTAATTGGCACACGGCCTAGCACACGGGTGTGTGACTTGGCCTTGTTGCATAAGTCAGTACACCGTACAGTTTTGGCATAGTCTAGTATACGGCTTGGCACACGAGTTTGTGTGGCCACTTTGAAGGGCACACGGGCATGTGGTTGGTTGTGTGACCCAAGCCAGTATGTTTGTCATGTTTTCATAGGGCCTGAGACACAGGCGTGTCTAAAGCCGTGTGAGGCACACGGCCTGCTCACACGGGCGTGTGACCCCTGTATGTTTGAAATTTTTCTAAGTTTCTAAAATTTTTATATGATATCGGTTTAGTCCCGAACCACTTCTAAAGCATGTTTAAGGCCTCGTAGGCCCTTGTAAAGGACAATGTGGTTGTATTGAATGATTTATGAGAATGAATGCTTTATGGTTGATAAATGTATGCTATAAGTTGTGTATTGACCGGTAATACCTCATAACCCTACTCTAGACACGGATACGGGTTAGGGGTGTTACAATCCTCCTCTGTAATGGATGAAAGATCTTGTGTGGGTAATGGTTATCCAATGTCTTTCAATCTGAGTGCAATCTGTCTGTGATATAAAGTAAGCATCATTCTTAATGCTTAAGCCACTACAATCTGCTTCTGATATGTATGATATGATATGAACTTATATGAGGTGATGGAGATGAGGAGATACGTTTGTGTAGGCCCTGGTAGGGCAGCTATATTGCAAACTGGATTGGCAGATCAAGATAAAACATGTTGTTCTGAATGAAAATGATATGAAGAGTTAAGGGGAAGAATGTCTGTGAATAAGACTGAATGATAAGCTTCTAATTCTGAATTCTAGGTACGTGGCTGACATAAGAATAGGTTTGTTTGAGTTGGGTTGAGCTGGCATACAGTATATGCCTAAATGATAAGTAAGTTGGTGTTCTGAGTCTGTTTGTGTTCTGTATACGCCATTGGGCATACTATGTGAATGGGTGTAAATCCTTCAGAAAGGTTCAAATCTACTATTAATAACGTTAAATATGATTTCTCTGTGGAACTCATTAAGTTCATATGAACTTACTTTGTTACCTTTACCTTCCCAAGCTTGGTGATTGAAGGAAGGCTTTGTTAGAAAGACTACACTAGAGTGCTACTACTATTGTTAGTTGACTGCTTTGTTTCGTATAATGCATAACTCGTAGGGGTGGCGCATAAGTGTATTTGTAAATTATTTGTACAAAGAACTTATATTTTGATAAGACTATTTTTATGAGATCTCTATAAAGTATTAATGCTTAATAAAGTTATATTATTTGAACTTATACACCAGATGGTTTGTATATTATATTTAAATTGTTGATGTTTGCATTCAAACATTGTGATAATACTCTAAAATGACATACTTTTATGTGTTAATTGCATATATATTTTGAGTATGATTCTACTAAATTGTGCTTTTTATGGTTTTTTATCTTGTAGGGACCAAACTGAAGGTAAAAGGAAATTTGGGGGCAAAAAGCGTGAATTCAAAGATAAAATGGGCCAGCATGCGAAGTAGGAAAGAAGTGGTGCCAAAAATACAAAGTGTGAAAGACGTAGGGGCAAAAATTCAAAGAATATATTTATAAACAATAAGACTCTATTTAAATTTGAATTTTATTAGTATTATTGTCAGGATTATTATTTAGATTTAATTTTAGCTTTTATCTTTATTTATCTTTTAGAGTTTTAATAGGAACAAATTAGGTTTTTTGTTTACTATAATGAGGGTATAGAGTGAAAAAAAGAAGGACTCATCTTTTTTGTAAAAAATTCCCTCTCCCTAAAGCTCTTAGTTTTTGTTCCTTTTATTATTCAATAAAATTCCATTTGATTAAACTTATTTCTTTTTTCCTGAAAAGCATGAGCCACTAAACTCATCTAGCCAAAGGTTGTTGAGATTCCTCAAAAAAAGCTTCATGAGGCTTAGAATCCGCACTTAGCCTTCTCAACAAGTATTCATCGTATCTCCGCATTATGGGATTGACACTTCCATGTCCTTCCAAAAGTGATCTTTCCATCTTGTCAAAGGCAGCTGCTTTGTATGTTCTGGGAAGGTTGCATAGTCGGTTTGTTAGCTTACTACGTTAGTAGTTTTCGAGCCCAAGAGACAAGATGGCATGGCAGTCGCCATTGAGAAGTGATGATCTAGTATAAGACGGTCCTACAAAAGTGACAGTTGGCTAGAGTTAGGTTCCTCTAAATTGTAAGGCTAATATCTAAGTGGAGCTGGTGGTCATAGGCATCTTCTTCCACTATAACTGGCTTATTCTATCATGAGAAGGATCATCAGAAAGCCTAACATTGAACCCAAGGAGGATTAAGGCAACCAGAGGCTGGAATCTCTTAGTCAAAGAATCTATTTTCTCAATTTTGTTTCTCTTTACAATTTTGATTTCAATTTATACAATTTCAACCCCTCTATATTTTTAATTCTATTTTTTGTTTTTTTTTTTAGGTATGCCGCTTTTTCTTAGGCATGACTGTGCTTGAGATCTTGAGGAACAAGAAGTTGTGAAAATCCAGTCCTTGAGGATTTGACCCTACTTCCCTTGTACTATTTTTTTCGTTATGCACTTTCAACAACACACCAAAATTTGGCGCCACCGGAGACTGGTAACGTACTAATCTTGTTTCTTTTTTTCTTATGACCAAATCTGCTCCAGGAATTCTTGCATTCGATTCAGAGATAGAAAATACTTCGAGAGCTAATCGCAAGGAAACCAAACTACGTAAAAAATAGTCAGAGGTGGTAGGGACTCTGAGTAACCCATCGCTAGAAATAGAAGTAGGCGACGAAGTTGAGTCTAGGGTTAACGAAAACCCTACTCAAACACTAAAGAACAAAAAAATATGAGTCGATCCACCAAAAAAAGTGCTTAATGCTAGGGTTAACGAAAAACCGAATCTAGCACATTAACCTATGGCTTAAACGATTCGGCAATTAGTATCCTACTATGGATACTAATTTTGAACTGAAGTCAGGATTAATCCAGTTTCACGGATTACAAAATGAAAATCCACATAAACATTTAAAAGAGTTTCATATGGTTTTTCTTAGTATGAGACCTTAGGGCATAATTAAGGATCAAAATAAATTACGTGTTTTCCCTTTTTCCCTAGCAGATTCTGCTAGGGAATGGTTATTTTATCTACCTCTTGGATCTATTACAACTTGGATTGATCTTTCTCGTTTGTTTCTCAATAGATTTTTCCCAACATCGTGTGCAGTTGAGTTAAGAAGGGAGATCATTGGGATAAGGTAAAAAGATGTGGAGTCTCTTTACGACTATTAGGAGTGATTCAAGAAATTGTGTGCAAGTTGCCCACAACATGGGATAACATAATAGTCTCTGCTCTAATACTTCTATGAGGGCTTAAAGCCTATAGAAATGAATATGGTAGATGCCACTAGTGGAGGAGCATTGGTTAACATGACTCTGCAACAGGCAAAGGACTTAATATCCATAATGGCTGTAAATACTCAGCAATTCCGAGCCAATCCTGAACCCACCAGAGGGTTCACTAGCTAAGTATTTTAACTTTAGAAGATAAAGTTGATCAACTTACTAATATCATGAATTCTCTTTTTGCAATAAAAACAGGACTAACCCGACTATGCAGAATTTGTGCAACACCCAAGCATACAACTGATGCATGCCTTAGTTTGTATGACGATACTATGGCCCATTTAGATGCTGTGGGGAACTTTCCTGGACTGCCCCAAAGGCGATATGACCCCTATGCAAATACATATAACCCAGGATGGAAAGACCATCCTAACTTGATTTATGGGACAAACCTGCAGTATAACCAGCCATACCAAAATCGGTTTCCACAACAAACGTAAGATTCAAGTACCTCTCGAGAAACCATGGTCAATAAATTAATAGCTAATGTGCTTGATTTCCAATAGTAGATACAATGAAAAACTGTTGATTTCCAACAGGAAATACAATGGAAAACTCTTGATTTCCAAAAGGAAACGAAGGATTTTAAACAAAAAATCGAGGCATCTATAAGAAAGTTGACCACATCAATTGCGAAAATGAACTCACAAGGAAAGCTGCCATCACAAACGAAACCTAACCTAAGACAACATGCAAATGTAGTGACGTTACGAAGTGGAAAAGTACTGGAACCAAATCCTGGCAAGAATCTTGACCAAGACTCTGCCCAGAAAAAGCAAGAGAACGATGAACAGGTCCAAACGAAACCTCCATTGCCCATAATTCAACCTTCATTTCCAGGATGATTAAACCAACATCGGAGAGGTAAGGAGGAAAGAAAGATCCTCGAAACATTCAAAAACATCAAGATCAACATACCATTGTTGGATGCCATCAAACAAATTTCACAATATGCCAAGTTCCTTAAAGAGCTTTGCACTAACAAACAAAAATTGACTGGAAATGAAAGAGTAAGTGTTGGTGAAAATGTATCTGAAATGTTGTAGTGGAGGATGCCAGTAAAATGTAAAGATAAGGGCATGTTTGCAATACCATGCAAAATAAGCCACTTAGGAATTAAAAAAGCTATATGTGATTTAGGGGCCTCCATAAATGTAATGCCTTTTTCTATTTATGAATCACTTAACGTGGGTTTTTTTATGAAAATAGGTGTTATCATTCAATTAGTAGACAGGTCTATTATGCATCTCGAAGGATGTATTAGTGAAAGTCAACGGACTTATCTTTCCTACGGACTTTTATGTGATAAAAATGGACGAGGATAACACTCTTGGGTCTTCAAACATCTTGTTGGGGTGACCTTTCCTTAATACTGCAAATACTAAAATTGGCGTGCATAGCAGAACCCTCACGATGGAGTTTGACGAGAGATAGTGAAGTTTAACGAGTATGGTGCTATTAGTCATCCTAGTGAAATTTTGAATGACTCATTAGTAGAAGAAACTTTTGAGTCATCTTATGGAGTTAAACTTGAAACATTGTTTGATGATCATTTTGATTTAGGATCTATTTGCGAATCTGTTAATGAATTATCAGCTCCTATGAACATTAAACTTCTACCTTCTATTGTGTAGGAACCAGATCTGGAATTAAAACCATTTCCCGAGCATCTCAAGTGCGCATTTTTGGAGAATGATGAGACCATTGCAAACTCAAAAGGGATTAACCCCTTGACATGCACACATAGGATTTTCTTGGAGGAAAATATGAAACCAAAGCAAGAGGTGCAAAGAAGATTGAACCCAAATATGTTGGATGTGGCAAAAAAAGAGAATTACCAAGCCCATACGATCGAAAGAATTCAGCTGGAATAGCCCCAATACTAGTTGGGGTGTCAAGCTAACGACGTTAAACAAGCGCTTGGTGGGAGGCAACCCAATTTTATTTTTATTTTATTATATATTATATATTTTATTTTTTATTTTTATTTTATTTTCTTGCATGTTAATGAATTTTATTCTCTTTTCTTATATCCAAGAAAATCAGTGAGAAGAAAAATTAAAATTGGATCGACACCTTGGAAGAATGGGTATGTTTTACCAAAAACCTAGATTCTACCCTACTCCAGGTAGGATTAGCACATCCTTGCTTTAAATTCACCCGAACCTATGCCCAAGCACCCACCTTATAGCTAAACACCCTTCCTCTTACACTTTCAAACCCTAATTTTTCACCCATATTCACTTAAAACTCCCTCAAGTCACCGTTAGCCCTCTCCTTCACCGCTACCGACGATTTTTGAACCACCAAGGTTAGGACTAGGAGTCGCGCCGCAGTCGAACCCTCCTTCACTGTTAACAATCATTGGTGTCAGTTTTCAACACTCCAACATGTCGACCTTGGCAACGCTGAACCTTCCCCTCCTTGTAGCTATGCGTGAACGACAGTGACTGCATGAGGAGTTTTTCTAAACCCTTTTACTTTCACCTATTTTTTCTTCTTCTTCTTCTTTTTTCCTTTTTCCTTCACATCGAGGACAATGTGTTTTAAGTAAAGGGGAGGCATTCCTCATTATTTCTGTCATTTTATCTGCTCTTTTACTATTGTGTTACTATTGTGGTTGCCTTGTGCTCGTTTCTATCCATATTTATATTTTTTAGAATATCCTGCCTCTTTTCATGCCCAAGATTTTAACTAGGAATTGCCCACTGTTTGACTTGTGAGCATGATTCTTGTCTACTGAGTTAGTTATGATTTTGCTAGTTTAATTTCATCTCTATTGTTTTATTTCAATCAGGCTAAAATGATTGGGATTAATAAAGTTAACCCTATCTTGCTTATAGTAAAATCGATTAAGTTTAATGCAAAGAGGACACTTAATACAATTGCATGCTAAATTTATTTTCATGACTGTTAGGTAGCTACCGGAACTTTTTTTTGGCACTTGCTTGTTTTTTTCCTAGTCCTCCAAAATTAAAATTTTATTTCATGATAATAATAAATTCTAATGTCTCTGTGGTTATGAGCGTAGCTTGAAACATGACTGACTGAGTAACCGGGGTAGGGTGCTTGGGTTGTCATCCTACTTCTCGTTAAAAGGTTATGTGACATGTTAGGTAAAACTCCGCTAACCGGAATTAAACAAAATTTTTTAAGAATTTGTTGGGCTGAGTAACCGAGGTGGGGTGCTTGGATGTCATCTCTCTTCGCGTCAAAAGGTTCAATATATTCTTAAGAAAAGAAAAACATATATAATTATAATAAATTAGGAGTATGTTAGGCTAAGTAACTGGTGTGGGGTGCTTGGTTGTCATCTCTTTTCACGTCAAAAGGCTCAATATATTCTTAAGAAAAGAAAAACAAAAACTAAAAAAGAAGAAGGAAAAACAAGTAAAAAATAAAAAGAAAAAAAGAAGGAAAAATAAGTAAAAAAAAAAAGAAGAAGAAGGAAAAACAAGTAAAAAATAATAATAAAGAATTGCATTTAGGGACTAAGGGTGGAAACTAATAGGTTGTCTTGGTAAGTTTATTAAATTACCTAATTTTCATGAAATAATCCAAGACGATTTAATTTTTGTGTGTTTAAGTTCGGATACTTTTTCAAGTTTTACTTAAAGTAAGCTAAAGGTTCTCTTTATTTTTCATAAAGATTATGCCTAATTTTTATAAAACTTTGGAGTGATACTTCTTTTATGACAAAATCTAAATTACACAGTAGATAGGAGCCATACTTGAGGGCAAGCATGGGCTAAGTAGGGGGAATATGATAATACTATAAAATGACATACTTTTATGTGTTAATTGCATATATATTTTGAGTATGATTCTACTAAATTGTGCTTTTTATGGTTTTCTATCTTGTAGGGAACAAATTGAAGGCAACAAGAAATTTGGAGGCAAAAAGCATGAATTTCAATATAAAATGGGCCAGCATCCGAAGTAAGAAAGAAGTGGTGTCAAAAATAAAAAATGTGAAAGACTTGGGGGAAAAAATTCAAAGAAGAGATCTATAAACAGTAAGACTCTATTTAAATTTGAATTTTATTAGGATTATTGTTAGGATTATTATTTAGATTTAATTTTAGCTTTTATCTTTATTTATCTTTTATTTAATAGGAACAAATTAAGTTTTCTGTGTAGTATAAAGAGGGGATGGAGTGAAAAAAAGAAGGACTCATCTTTTTTTTTTTTTTTTGTAAAAAACTCCCTTTCCCTAAAGCTCTTAGCTTTTGTTCCTTTTATTATTTAATAAAATTCCATTTGATTAAACTTATTTTTTTTCCCAAAAAGCATGTGCCACTAAACTCATATAGCCAAAGGTTGTCGAGATTCCTCAAAAAAAGGTTCCTGAGGCTTAGAATCCACACTTAGCCTTCTCAACAAGTATTCATCGTTTCTCCGCATTACGGGACTGATGCTTCCGTCCATGTCCTTCCAAAAGTGATCTTTTCATCTTGTGCAAAGGAATCTACTTTGTATGTTTTGGGAAGGTTGCATAGTCAGTTTGTTAGCTTACTGCATCAGTGGTTGTCGAGCCCAAGAGGCAAGATGGCATGGCATTCGGCATTAAGAAGTGATAATCTAGTATAAGACGGTCCTACAAAAGTGACTGTTGGCTAGAGTTAGGTTGCTCTAAATCGTAAGGCTAAAATCTAAGTGGAGCTGGTGGTCTAGGCATCCTCTTCCACTATAACTAGCTTATTCTGTCATGAGAAGGATCACCTGAAAGCCTAAGATTCAACCCAAGGAGGATCGGGACAACCGGAGGCTTGAATCTCTCAGTCAAAAAATCTCTTTTCTCAATTTTGTTTCTCTTTACAATTCTGATTTCAATTTATACAATTTCAACCCCTCCATATTTTTAATTCTATTTTTTTTATTTTTTTCCAGGTACGCTGCTTTTTCTTGGGCATGATTTTGCTTGAGATCTTGAGGAACAAAAAGTTGTGTAAATCCAATCCTTGAGGATTTGACCCTACTTCCCTTGGTAAAGTAACAACTAATATATGTCTTATATTTATAACTTTGTAAGAATTATATAAAGCTTTCACCAAAATATTTTAAAGTTAGTATGATTTTAAATAGTGACACACCAGACTCGAATCCTATTATAAGGTTGGGTTTAGCCTGTTACATAACAATGAAACAATCTATTTCTTGGGCTAGATTTAATTACCTTCTTTAACTAGAGTTTCATAAAAATATCACATGAAAAACTCACCATTTTCTTCTAAATAAAGTTGGCAATGGAAGGACCTTAAAATTCTATCCTTCCTTTTCTCCTATGAATGGATGGTGATGGAAGATGATAATATTGGTTTTTAGTTTTGTCTCTTTATTTCCACTATCTTTTATCAATTAACTTAATTACTTTAATTAACTTTTTTTAATCAATGGTCCTTATTAATTCTTACTAACTTAGTGACTACTAATGGCTTAGATCATTTTAAGCCATTAACTTATTTTAAACATGGTTTAATTACCTATAAGGACATGGAATGACCACCAAACACTAACATGCAGAAAACATCAATTAACTCCTTTAATATACTCACTTTATAAATTAGTCCTTGTATCATTTATACAACAACTTAATTCATTTAATTACTACTCGATTGTATTCTTAATATCACATGTGGCTTACCAACTTCTTGGTTTTAAATTTTAAATTACTAGGTTTTTAGGAATTCAACCTTGAACCATGTTTTCTAACACAAACGAAAATTGGGTCAGTATAATACTCCTCTTCTTTAAAAATTTAATCCGTAAAATTTATTTGAAAAGAGGTAGGATATTACAACTGCAATGTTTCCTTAGGTTCCAAGATAACCTCTTCGACGTTGTAATTATGCTAAAGTACCTTGACTAATGATACTCATTTATTTCTCAAATTTTCACTTCACGAGCTAATATCTCAACAGGCTTTTCCTTGTAAGTCAAATCTGATTGGACCTCAACTAATTCTATTGGAATCACGTGGATCCAACTAATACTTCCGAAGCATAAAAACATGGAATACATTGTTAATTCTTTCTCGCTTCAGTGGCAAAGCCAATCTGTATGCAACAAGTCTAATCCATTTCAGTACTTTGCATGGCCCAATGTACCTTAGGCTCAACTTGCCTTTTCAACCAAACCAAAGTACTTTTTTCCACAGGAAAACCTTTATAAACACTTTTCTCCCATTGCAAACTCAATTTTTTTCCCTTTTTTAGTCTGCGTAGGATTTATGTTTATCCAAAATTGCTTTCAATCCATCCTTAATCAATTGAACCTTATTTTTGGTTTCTTAAATAAACTCTAGACCAACTATTTTTCGTTCACCAAGTTTGGTCTAGCATAGAGAAGTACGACACTTTCGACCATACAGTAGTCCATACGGGATCATTTGCATGCTCAATTGAAAACTATTGTTATAGGAAAATTCAACCAATGATAAATAATGTTCTCAATTTCCCTCAAAGTCAATGATACAAGCTCACAACATATCTTCAAGAGCCTGAATAACTCCCTTTGTCTGTCCATCTGATTGAGGGTCAAATACGGTACTGAAATTTAATTTTTTTTCCAGGTAACTCATGTCATTGTTTCCAAAATCTAGAAGTAAATGAATCACTCTTCTAAAGTCAGAAACAATCCCTCTACAAGCGATAGTATTGGTGAAATTCACGATGGTGTTTAAACAAGAGGGAAGCCTAGTTAAAATTATAGAGGCATGGTGAGGTTTGCATGTTATACATCCCAATTTGAGCCTAAACATGTTGAAGAAGCACTAAAGGATGCAGAATGGATCCAAGCCATGTAGGATGGACTTCAACAATTTGAGAGGAATGAATTTTGGCAACTTGTACCTAGACTTAGTAATGGCAACATTATGGGAGCTAAGTGGATCTTCAAAAACAAGATCAATGAGTAGGGGAACATAACAAGAAACAAAACAAGGCTGGTTACATAAGGGTGCAGTCAAGTGGAAGGATTTGATTTCTATGAGACGTTTTCACTAGTGGCAAGACTTGAAGCCATCAAGATGTTGTTTGTTGTGGCCACTCATCTTGACATCTTGGCATCAAACTGTTTCAAATGGATGTCAAAAGTGTCTTCCTAAATGTCTACTTGAAGGAAGAGGTATTTATGCACAATCAATAGGTTTTGAAGATCTTACACATCCTCACTATGTGTACCAACTAAGTAAAGCATTATATGGTCTCAAACAAGTATGTCGTGCATGGTATGAAAGGTTAACTCAATTCCTTATTACATAAGGCTTTGAAAAGGCTTTTGTTGATAAAACCTTATTTATAAAAAGGTAGAAAGGATAATCTAACTTAGCTCAAATATACAATGATGATATCATATTTGAATCCACTTCTGTAGCAGCTAAGACATATTTGTGAAGCTAATGCAGGGTGAATTCTGTAGGAAAAATTTGGTTTAGAAAACGGTTTTCAGTCACAACGAAAGTTTAAAAATTTTGAAAACTGAGCCGATTTGTGATATTAATAGTAATAAACTTTTCCCAAAAAGTACATGTACTTTGTGCGAGATGGACTTAAATTATTCACAACTTTCAATCGAACGACCTTCTCTACTATCATCGTACCCAGAATTGTGTCAAGGTGGGCTCGACTAACACGAACCAAACACAAAATAAGAAATGATTTAATTACTTTCAATCAAAAAGTAATTCACTCAAACAGAAATCAGTAAAAATTATAGTTCCTAGAAAATAGATTTTACTTTTAGAAAAAAATTTCTCATTACTTTCTGGTAGAATAATAATATATGAAACTTGTTTGCTAAAACTTATGTAAATAACCAATGTCACCTATTTTTATGGAGAGATAAGAGATCCTAGTTAAATAAGAATAGGACAAATAATATTTATTTAATAGAAAACACTCATGTCGAAACCATTTTTAAATCGAATTTTGGAAAATCGGAATCGACTTTAAGAAAAACGAAAACGGGAGTCGCCACCAATCTTTTTAAGGTGTGATTGGATCACTTATAAAATGTTTTGTTTTAAAACATTAATTTTGGTCTACGAAAGTCGAGAAAATGGATTCGAGAGTCAGTTACATACGAGGAAGGGTTAGCACCCTCGTAACGCCCAAAAATTGGTACCTAATTGATTATCAAGTGTCTTTAATGTCGGAGGTTTAAAATTTTTAAGATGCAATCCTCTTTATAATATTTTGATTTTGAAAATTAGGGTTCACTTGTATCAAATGAGTCACAATATTACATCCAATAAGTTAGGAAGTAATATTTTTAAGATATTCGAAGCTAAGCTAGCCCCTTTTGAAAATCCCTATCTCAAAACTACAAAACGCCATATCTAGTAAGTTAGGACACAACGCTTTGAAATTCCAAGACAGTTATTCGTATTTTGAAAACCTTAAAAACTTAGAAGGGTGCTTGACTATTCAAACTCAACGAGAAAGGTCACAATCCAATAAGTTAGGGCACTACCTTTCTCGAAGTTTCCAAATACCAAGCATTGCCTTTCTATTTTTGAAAACATTTGAATCTCGCTTTTAATTAATGCATGAAGAACCATATATATACATTATAGCATATAATATAGCATACTACAATAATAGATAGCTAAAACATGCATTTAAATAATATGATAGCAATAATATAAAGGTCCTATACTAGATACATACATAAATATAGCAAATCTTAGTTACATAACAACATACATATTAAGATATACATAGCATATATTGAAGATGAATAAGCAAAATATACAAACATACAAAATAATAATTAAATAAAAAAACGATGCATGATATACCATTAGACATATAAATATATATACAAAACAAACGTGATAATATATAAAAAAAAATAATAATGTAGTAACATATATATGAAACAAACAACACTTAATAATATTATGAAACTAGCATTTAATATATGAATGATATAAAATATAACAATATATAAAAAATTTAATACGTATTAAAATATAAAATATAGTGAGTGATTTTTTTTAAAATATACATAAAATATAAATTAAAGAACAATATTTAGTAATAAATTTCAAAATAAGTCATATATAATAATATAATATAAATAGTATATGTAATAAAAGGTAAATTTTTATAGCATGTAATATAAAAGTATATAAGTTAAAAATATTTAATAATTATTTGCCAATTTTTAAAAAATTATATAATAAGTAATTTAAGATAAATAATAATAATATATATAAATATGAAATGATATATAAAAATAATATTTATATTAAAATAAATGTAATATATATAAATTTTTTAAAATAAATAAATTTTGAAAATTTTAAAAAGAAATAAAAAGGACTAAAATTAAATTTAAAATAAAAAAACAAGAAGTTAATTTAAAAAAGAATTTGGGTCTAATCGAGATGCCCATTAAAATCCCAGGGACTCATTTGGAAATTTTCCCTTGTCTCCAAAACGACGTCGTTCCTGGGATAAACCTTAAAGAAGCTGTTAGGACTAAATTGAAACAAGCATAAAATATTAGGGGCAAATTATAAATACAATAAAACGAAATTGCAAATGTTGAAAATGCGGAGGGATCAATTACACAAATAACCCTTTTGTCGAAAACACGAGGATCTTTCCCGGGTCACGGGTCAACGCGTGGATCTTGGGCCTTAAAACGACACCGTTTTGGTCACTAAACGGTCATTCCAAAACGACGTCGCATCCCTCTCCTATATAATCCAAACTTCAACCTCAAAAATCATTTAAATCCCCTGTGAGAAAAAAACAAAACAAAATCTCTGAAATTCTTCCCAGCCTTTTGAGCTCCGGCCCTAGGCCGGTCTACTCTATTCATCAGACCTCCGTGCTCAGCCCCATGCGCTGTCACCAACTCCGCCACACACGGCGGTCGGGAT
Source organism: Gossypium anomalum (assembly GCA_025698475.1). Classification (NCBI taxonomy): domain Eukaryota; kingdom Viridiplantae; phylum Streptophyta; class Magnoliopsida; order Malvales; family Malvaceae; genus Gossypium; species Gossypium anomalum. Next base: position 89,879,246 of record CM046961.1, read on the forward strand.
CCGAAAAGCTTTGCTTTTCGCGACGAATCTAAAGGTACATCTTTCTTCTCTGTTTTTTAATATATATTATATGCATGAACTTGTGATAAAGAGAATGAAACAGAAATAAAAAAATATATCACCTTCGTTTCCTGTAAAAAATCTCTGGTGTATTATTGCAAAAATATTCTGTGTACAGTATTTTTGGTATATCTCTCTGTTTTTTTTTCTATGCGAGTGTAAATTTTTTCTTCTGTGTTTCCCCCCTTTTTCTACAGATTGAAAAGAAGGCTTTATAGCCTCGATATACAAGTTTTGGAAAGAAATCTATGATTTCTTTCCATATTCGCTTCGCATGTCTGCTGTGATTTTCTTTCCTTTTCTTGCAGGTGAATCGCGAGGATTTCGTTCGAGCATCAATGACTGCGCGCTGATGGGGCCAGTGCTGGATTGTAGCGCATGACAATTTTGGCGTGATTCGCGCATCGATGGTGGCGCGATGCATGGTGGCGAAGTCGAGGAGTCACGACGCACTGATGAAGGCGACGATTGGGCCATTGAACTTGAAAAGTCGTGACATTTGGAACCTCGAAGCATCTAGAATTCCCCTTTGCAGCGCCTAACTTCTCAGAAAACCCTAGGGTTTCCTGATCCGTTTACTGCTTTGGGCCTTTTGGGCCCCGTGTATCCTTGGGTCAAGGATATTGGATCATCCGGTGTAGATGGGTCTGAGTGTTTAAATCTGGGCTTGGGTGTAATGGGTTGCCGGGTCTGAAGCTTTAAATGTTTGGGCCACAACTGTTTGGGCACTGTAATGGGTTATGGGGTTAAGTGTTTTTTTTTTCTTTGTACACGGACTTTTTAATGGATTTTTAAAATAAATATTTATTTATTCATTTATTATTTTTTGGTTTTAAGGCCCGGACAGATTTGGGCTATTACAACTCCCTTAGTTTAACTAGGAGAGACGAGATGACACACCCTAGAATAATAACACTAGGGTTGTCACGCCTCACATGTAATATAAAGGGTTTTGGGCCTCTCCTATATTAGGTCCAATTATATTGCTTCCTAGACTTTTAACCAGCACTTTATAATTGTAATTCAACCCAATATTTGTTTTCCCTTTCCCAAAATAAATATTATTTTATTTAATTAATTTAATTAATCAAATTAACTAAATTAATTTTCTAATTAAATAATTTTTCAAACCAATTCTAATTCCGTTAAAATTTTTCAATTTTGCTGTAAAAGAATCTATAAGGAAATATATTTAATTTTCATATCTAATTAATTCATAATGACTAATTAATTCAATTTAATTTTTGAACTTCAGTTATAGAATTATAATTAATTAAATAATAATTCAAAACCATTAAATTAATTATCAAGTCATTTCTATACTTTGTGTGAAAATGCATTCTTTTGTGAATATGACCCATTTCTCCAACTTTCTCATTCCCATTCATTTCTGTTCATTTGGTTCTACATGCACATAATTTTTTGTTTCAACAAGTTGGCGGAGGGGATAATGGGACATATATAATCAAGGCTAAACTAATTTAAAATTAAGTTCCAACTTTTCACCTATTAATTTTAAACTTATTTAGTCACAAAGTCATTCCGCTATAATATTGTGACTGAGCTCTCCCTAATTACATACCAATATGAAATCTAATTAATAAATGTTCATCCAGTGACCTTTTTGTAAGTGTGTTACCCTCGTAGGACCACTACAGGAAAATAGGGCTTTAGCGGCGTTTTTAGTGGCGTTTGAACAAAAAACGCCGCAAATATTATACATTAGCGGCGTTTGCAATAAAACGCCGCAAAAAAGCGAATAATAGCGGCGTTTTTATCAAAACGCCGCTAAAAACTGAGAAATAACGGCGTTTTTGGCCCAAACGCCGCTAAAAACTGAACAATAGCGGCGCTTTTGAAAAAACGCCGCTATAGGTCGAGGTTTTAGCGGCGCTTCCGGAAAAACGCCGCTATAGGCCCAGGTTTCAGCGGCGCTTTTGGAAAAACGCCGCTATAGGCCGAGGTTTTAGCGGCGCTTTTGGAAAAACGCCGCTATAGGCCAGTTTTAGCGGCGCTTTGAAAACGCCGCTATAGGCCAGTGTTTTAGCGGCGCTTTTGGAGAAACGCCGCTATAGGTCGAGGTTTTAGCGCGCTTTTGGAGAAACGCCGCTATAGGTCGAGGTTTTAGCGCGCGCTGGAGAAACGCCGCAAAAAAGTAATTTAGTTTATGAGTTATGGTTTAGTGTTTAGGGCCTAGAGTTTAGGATTTGGGGTTTAGAATTTAGAGGTAAATATGGTAAACTACTTAACTTGGGTATCTTGGATTTTTTTTATAATATAAATCTAAATAAGATAAATATAAATTATTATTTTAAAAAAATGGGTTAAATCCCAAAAGTATACGTGAACAATGGTTTAGTGTGCAATAGGTTAAATCCTAAAAGCAGAAATTATGAACACAATTATTAATATAACATCATTTTATATTTATATATTGCATACATAAATATTTATATTTATTCAATATAAAAATATATTGATGTATTTATTTTTTAAAATGTGTATGATTAAATCAAAATTAAAGTTTCAATTATACATTTAAACCACAATTAGAATTTCACATCTACAATTATACATTAAATCGAAATTCATATATAATTTTGATATGTATCTCTATCAAAATTTAGGTGTATACATATAATTAAATATCTAATTATGGTTTAAGGGTTGGGGTTAAGGGTTTATGGTTTATGTTTTATGGTTTAGAGTTTAGAGGATAGGGGTTATGATATAATATTTATTATTTTGGGGTTTAGAATTTATGATTTAAGATTTAAGGTTTAATGTCCATGGTTTAAGGGTTAGGGTTTATGATATAATGTTTATTATTTTTGGTTTAGAGTTATGGTTTAGAGTTTGTGGTTTTTTGTTTTACAGTTAGGATCGTAGTACTGTTCATGGTTTTAGGGGTTAGGCTATTAAGGTTTAAGAGTTAGGATTTTTGATAAGATAACAAAAAATCAAATTCTTTTTGGGTTTAGGTAAGTAATAAGATTCTTTTTTAATTACTTTTATATCCCTTGTAATATATATATTTAGGGTTTAAGATATAGGTTTATAGTTTAGGGTTTAGGTTTAGGGTTTACTGTTGAAAAATTGAAGCAATATTTGGATTTTATTGAGAAAAATTTTAAAAGTAAAAATATAGAAAAACACATGTCAAAAATGAAAAAAATAAAATACTATTAATTAAAATAATTTTAAAGTTATTTTTGGGTATATGACTGATTTTTTTAATTTATATATTAATTAATTTCTTATATAATTATAAAAAAGATAATATTTGTTTTAATATATTAAAATTATCAATATAGTTTAAATTATTTAAGAGATAATGATCAAGTTTATATATATTAAAACAAAATAATAGATTTTTAACATAACTTTTTGCGGCGTTTTTATTAAAAACGCCACAAAAGATAAGCAATAGCGGCGTTTCTATAAAAAACGCCGCAAAAAATATTACACAAAACGGTGCTGTTTTATTACCGAAAATGCCTTAAAACTTTTTCCCTAAATCGGTTCCCCCTTCCCCCCGAAATCCCAAAATCTCCTTTTTTTTCCCTCCTTTCTTTTTCCCAAAATCGGTTCCCTCCCCCCTTCCCAAAGAAATCCTAAAATTTCACCGAAATTAGTAGAAGCAATGGTGAAGAAGCGAAGAGAGCATCGACGCCGCCTCAATCATCTGCGCTGCTGCTTGGGATTTACTGTTATTTGGTTATTTTATTTGGTTTTTCTTCTATTCTTTTGGTTTCTGAGGCTTTTGAGGTATCAGATGGGGTTTGATGTAGAAACATGCTATGCAGCTATGGCGGAGGCGCTGCTGGTTTGAAGGTAAATATCTACTTTCTTATGATGATTTATTTTGCTTTCCGTAGTGTTTTGTCGCATATATAATTTTGTTTAGTTGAGATATTAATTCGTTTTTTAAGTGAGGATTTCAAAAGGTTGTTAATCTAGTGTTTATATTGATCTAAGTTTGCTCTTCGGATTCAAAATACTATCAGTTAAATTTGTGACCAAAAGCATGAAGATGATTTCATGAGTGCCGTAAGTTACTATGGAAGTGGAATTTTCTCGAACGGAAATGAACTAGGATTTGCTACTCGAATTAAAATTTCACAAAAAGGATCTCGAGATTGAGAGGATGACTTGATTGTTAAATGTTGAGCCATTTTATCGTCGGATTCAAATTTTATTTGTTAAATTTATGATGGAAAGCATATGGATAATTTGAATGAGTGTTTGAGGCAGGATGGGGATAGTGGATTTTTCTCGAATGGGAGTAAATGAAGCATTTGCTCTTTTTAAGAGATCTCGAGATCGAGGCCGATACTTGACAAAGTGAAGTTGAGTGTTTAAATTTTTATATGGACTCGCTTGATATAAACTTGAAAAACTAATAGCCAATGATCGGATGTCATAATGACTTTGAATTTTTTTGTGCTTGTTACAAACATGTTGAAGTTCCGATCCCCACTCCAAATCAAGGTGAAATTTTGCTTAAACCGGAGGCAACTAGTCTAAACCCAGCTTGGTGGAAATACTGAGAAAGGGATGTTTGCGCCCATTTTTACCTAGAAAATTCCCTACATACCTGTAGTTTATTTATTTTATCCTTTCACGATTGTTTTGGTCTTGAAATATTATCGAGACTCTTTTATTTTTACTTGGTTATTGGTACTTGTGTTTAATTTACACTATCTCATTAAGTATCTCAAGTTACATCGATATTCAATATCCGGGTTTGTCGTAGTACCATGTCAAATTCCCAAGCGAGAATCAACTTGGAATCTAATTTGCTTCGATTTACATTGTGAAGTTTGCGTTAGTAGTGACAATTGATGGGAAGAAATGTGTATTTGTTAACACAAGTTTTTATTAAAGGACGTAATTTGTCTATTTGTTAAGGCATATCTTTTTCTATAATTAACCAACATAATAATAGATCGGTTGGTAGGTCTCTTAGGTTAAGCACTTGTGGTTATTTGATGGTAATTTTTGGCATCCTATTGTCATGGAAGATTTGATATCTCAAACGAAAGTTGTCAATATACCGCTTTGCAAATTATATTAAAGAACTCATCATCGATAAGCTTTGTAGTTTTCTCTGTCTATATTTGGATTGCCGCATTTTAAGCATTGGTCAAAGAATTTTTTTTCATGTGCAAACTTCGATGTAGCGGAAGAAGTCGTAAAAGTTGGACCGGAGTCACAAATTACAAAGTCGGGGATAAAGTTGTGTCTATGCTCAATCATTTTGTAAGTTCTCATTCTCATTCTTAATCCTTCCCCCCACCCCCCACCTAAAAAAATCAGCATAAAAGGTCGGGCCCTTAGGCTCTCGATCGGCATGTCATTAATCATTCTCGAGAACAATCGGAAAGGACATTTCTTCGTGAAGAGTGGAAGAATTACCAGCATTTTACTAGCTTAATAGATCATAATTTGAAAAATAGTTGATGATATTTGTGTTTTTGGTATTAGCTCAAGCAATTAATTGGGCACCGAGCTTGGTAGGACTTTAGGCAACAATTCTTGAGGTAAAATATGGATCTCCTTCTCGCCAAAAATCAACTTCGTAATCCAACAATGACAGAACAACATAATTGTAGCCCCATAAAAGGATTTTTATGGATCGCTTCTCATTGAGGAGTTAACACCAAGGAGGAAGTAGCTTGGTATGCGGAAAGCGCATGGCTTATATATACAAAGCTAAGGTGAAGAAGAATGGCTCACACTATCGCCGCATTTGGGGAAAGGTCACTAGACCTCATGGTAACAAATGGTGTTGTTCGTGCTAAGTTCAAGTCTAACCTTCCCCAAAATCTATGGTGAGCGTGTTACATTGTTATTATTTAATGGGTTTCTCAACATTGTGTTTTAGATCTTACTTTATCTTTTTGTTTCCATTGCAGGGAGATCGAGTCGAGTCTTTATGTACCCTAGCAATATCTAAGGTAATCTTGGCTTCACAGTTTATATTCTATCTTATTTTGTTTCCATTTTATGTCACCGAGAAGCTTTGAGTATTGACCTTGAAGGGTATCATTCCAAATTCCAATTTTGTGTTTCTTTCGATTGCTAATCGTGATATACTACGTTTTTACACCATGAAACTTAGATTTACTTTCAAACTCTTTAAATTTCTATTTCATGTTGCTCTTCTTACGACATGAAGAATTGAGTTAGGTTCTCTTTTTTATCTTTTAGAGTGTGTGATTGATAGATTCAAATCTCAAACACTAGGTTGTTTGTTGGCTTCGATATACTTTGGCTCTTTCACTTTTCTAAAATTGGTCTGCTTCTAGTTAACCACTTGCTCCAATGAATTTTGTTAAACCACTTCAAACACAATGCGCAAATGTATAAACGGAATCCTCCAAAATCCAAACACAACAAAGAAAGCAACATAGGTTGTCGGTATTTCCAGAGTTCATGCACCCTTTAACTTCGTGCATTCAAAGGTAAAATCAAATTTCCTTTGTTCTCTCTAACCTAAATCTATATTTGTTTGTTTCTTGTCATGATTTGCACATTTGTCCAAGTTTCTCAACCTTTCCCTCTGCCTCTATCATGACCCCCTTATATCCTGTTTTCCAAAGTCCAAGTCCATGTCTCACCCCCAACTCCACACTGCCCCATGGGTTAAGTGTTAAAAAATAACTATTACTTATACTAGATATAGTTTTTATATTTTAATTTTCTTTGAATTTGTTAAGTTAGATTTTATTATTAGTTTTATATTAAGTGTAATTTGTGAATTTAATATCTATTAAAATTTTATTTTTAATACTTTTTCAAATTATAAAATTTCAGCTTTGACTCTAATGGTAACATTAATTAAAATGAAGTGGCTTTTCTTTGAGTATTATAAGTTGAAATAATATTACATATGTAATAATATATTTATCCCATAATATTTTAGTAAAATGAATAATTTACTAAAATAATTTTAGTTCTACCTTTTCACTTTCCTAGAAGGAAAAAGTAAATTTATTAAAAAAGTAAATGAATGAAACATGTGCAAAATATGTTTGATGTTTTTTTCTCTTATTCAAATAAAGAAATTATCTTGATATTTCCTAAAGCATCTGATTTAAATATAAACTAATTTTAAACCCAACATAATATATTTTAATATTAACTTTATATAAAAAATAAAAATTTGTATGTAAATAGAATACATCAATTATACAAACATTTTAAATGTAATCTTTTTCATAATAAAAATTTAAAATCTTATTTAAAATTATTAAAAAAAATTAAAAAATCTACATTATCATTTAACGAGAGATAATAGATGAATGACTAAAATATAACAATTTAATAACATTAATGGTTATCAGTAAATCATTGATTTGTCTGCATTTACATCCATCTCTCTGATTTTTTAAGAAACTTGTTAGGCATGTCATGGTTATCAGTAATGTTCATGCATTTGCATGGCATAATGAAGGAAGTTGCTTCTCTTTCTTAAGTTGATAGGGTTACTTGTTTATTCCTCTGCTTCCACTATATGTAATATCCAGTTTTCTTGCTGCTGAAACCTGTAAGTAAGGTGATTTATTTTATTGAGCAAGAATGTCATCTTCTGTCTTTTGATTATACTATTTACAACGTTGTTGCAACCAAGCTAAGTGGTATGTGGTTTAATAATTATTGGTCCTGCACATACATATAGGGAGGATAGCATTTCGTCTGGATCAAAACATGTAGCAATTATGTATAATTTCTGTATTTCACTTTCACTACTGAGAGCATTTACGATTAGCCTAGCATCGCTTTTTTTATTATGGGTTTACTTTTTACGATTTCACTTTCATTACATGAGATGGTATAACTAATTTCCTTGTTTTGCTGCTCAATCAGTGACCGAGATTCCGTTTAACAATTTTCTTTATTCTTTGAACAAGTCTTAACCAAGATCAAGATCAAAGTACTTCACTAAGTTACATATGCAGCATTACAATGAGAGGTGATGATGATTTGGCATTATATTCTCACCAAGATGAATTTTGTTTTAGAAATTGTAATACTTTGTGTCTCTCTGTGTGTGTGTTTTTTATGTATTAAATTACATATTGAATCAATGTTTATGTATTAAATTTAATTTCATTAATTTTTATATTTAGTTTTGAAGTTTAAATTTTAATGGAAAATTTAATTTAATTAATATTTTTTATTTATCCTTAAAAGTTCAAATTTGTTTAAAGTTCAAATTTCAAAAATTAAATATAATATAATATTTAACATAGAAATAAATATTATTTAATTAAAATAAAATAATTTTTTTAAAGTTTATGATTTTTAGCGGCGTTTGTGATAAAAGCGCCGTTAAAGGTAATGGTCTTTAGCGGCGTTTGTAAAAAAGCGCCGCTAAAAGTCATGGTCTTTAGCGGCGTTTGTAAAAAGCGCCGCTAAAAGTCATGGTCTTTAGCGGCGTTTTTGGAAAAAGCGTCGCTAAAGGTCATGGTCTTTAGCGGCGTTTGTAAAAAAAACGCCGCTAAAAGTCATGTTCTTTAGCGGCGTTTGTAAAAAAAAGGCCGCTAAAAGTCATGGTCTTTAGCGGCGTTTGTAAAAAAGCGCCGCTAAAGGTCATGGTCTTTAGCGGCGTTTGTAAAAAAAGCGCCGCTAAAAGTCATGGTCTTTAGCGGCGTTTGTAAAAAAAGTGCCGCTAAAAGTCATTGTCTTTAGCGGCGTTTTTTTAAATAAACGCCACAAATTTTTGCGGCGCCTGCTATAGAGGCGTTTTTTGCGGCGCTTTTGAAAACGCCGCTAATAGTTTTAGCGGCGCTTAAAAACGCCGCTAAAGACAAAAAAAAACGCCGCTAAAAGTCTGTTCTCCTGTAGTGGACATCCTTAATCTTTTTAGGATAAATTCATTCTCCCAATATGATCTTATTTTATCTTATGGTAATCATCACATCTTCTTTAATGAAAATTTAATTACTATGAAATAGTAATAAAGTCATTTATAACAAAGACAAACGACCCATGGTTATGTTTACTTTTCATCTATCATGCAATGTCGATGAGAGGATATCATTTACGCTTTAGTCGGGCTATGAATTTAACTATTGTGAATGATGCTACATACTATAAAAGTCGTATACCTAACGCACTAACTTTTTGTAACACCCTCAACTCGATCCATGTTTTCCGGATTCGAGTCTTGGATATTACCACATGAATACAGACAAAAACTTAATCTACTTATAAAAAATTACAATTAATTTGCAAGTTAACATCATATAGATCCAACCCAGGGATATAAATTGCAGTTGTGGTCGTGTTTTCGATCGCATTGCGTTTATTGCGGTTGCGGACATAACGGATGCTATTGCGGTCACTGAGGGTATCACGGTCGTGAATTTTTTTAAAATTTGCACAACTTATTATAAAACATAATAATTATAATTATAATTATAAAAAGTCACTTTTAATGATTTTTAGAGTGTTTTCTAACACTTATTAGAAAGTTAAAAGAATATTAAACTTGAGTAATACAGTTAACATAATCCGACTTAGAAAGGTAGGAATCTAACAATTTAATAACAATAAAAAAATTAGAAAGGTAGGAATCTAACAATTTAATAACAATAAAAAAATTAGAACCTGTTGTTAATGTGAAGCACTTTACAAAGATATTCATCATGACATAGTAATTTTTAAAAAACGAAGACATGGATACGGTAATAAAAAATATTTTTATTATTTATATATATTATTTTAAAATACTCAATGTAAATGAAAATATTAATATTTTTTAATTTACAATTAAAATTAATTTTTTTAAATATTTTAAATCTAATTTATATGGGTCTCAAAAATTTTTATTATACTTACTTTATCTATTTTTATATTACTATAATTTGTTTTTACTTTCTTATCCCATTATAAATTTATAACTATATAATACAATACATTAACTTTTTTTTTTCTCTTTCTTACGCATTTCGTTCCCATTTACCCCTTTTTTCCCTTCTCATTTACCGTCCTTACTTTTGCTCTGTATTCATTCTCTGCAAAAAAAAAAAAAAATTGTTATTGTAAAATAACGGGAATAGCGGCCCGCTATTGCCGCAATTGGCCGTTACCCGTTAAATTATGGCCGTGATCCAACGCTATTGGGGTGACTCCGCTTCAAACTGCTATTTTCAGCAATAGCGGTTTCGGACGGCGCCGCTACCACTATATAACGGCCGCTATACCGGTATCGGACTGCTATTTAAATCCCTGATCCAACCTAAATTTCAAATATATATACAATGGGAAAATGCAATTGCAACACATGATAATTTAATTGCAATGATATCTAAGCATTATAATGGGTAACTAAATCATAGATAGTTGGTTGATAGAAATGTTGGGAATGTACTACCTTTAATCTGTATCCGTCGCCAGAACAAGATCATAAGGCATTACAGAATAAAATTCAATTCCGAACAATTAAATAAAAAAATTTATATAATCGCATGAATATGTCTCGAAAATTGACTAAGGTTTAAATCGAAAGCTATTACATTCTTAATTAGAACAGTTCATATCATTAATATATTTGAGAATATCGTTCACATGTATTAATAACATACATATTACAAGTACAATTTCATATATGCAACACTAGTATAATAATAATAATTTATACGAACCTCAAATATATATATATATATATATATATCACACATTACTACCAAGTAATATCAACTTTCGGTTATAAATAAACTCATTTTATTTTCTAGTCTATTCGACTAATATAAATGAGTTATACAAATTTGCAAACTTATATATATATATATATATATATATATATAAGTAGTAATCACACTTATGAAGATTTAAATGTACATATTTCTATATGGTTGATATGGTAGTATGCATTACTAAATTCATGCGTATCACATCATCACTACCGCAATCATATTTAGATGCAAGTGCACATGCGTGACTTGAATTAAATCCAACATATGATATGTCCATTTCATGTATTACATTTCCCACTAAATAAATCATATAAAGACCATTTCTAAATTTTCATGAGTATACATGCCGAAATACAATTGAACAATATACATCATTCAAGTTGGTCAACTGTTCAATTATGAAAACAATTATCCACACACCATTCGTACATTCACATTTTACGAAATAAATAATATATCACTATGAGCTTTAACCCTTTTTAAAACCCAATTTTAAATCCAAAAAATACCAAGCCATAAGTATTCCCTCATTAAAAACATGTTTACTAAGTTCATGAGCATGTTTCATCTATGAATTACCATAGTTGAATCAACCACAAACCTTTCAAGACCACTACTCTTTGTCCAAACATCCAACATTTACCTTACGTAATGAGCATATACATCATGCAGCTTATACCCATAATTAACATAGACCATGTACAGCATATTTAAATTCAAACATATTAATTAGCCATTTTTGCATGGCTTTGTACACAACCAAAATTCATCATTCCAAAACATACTTTAGCCTATACATGCCATAATTCGAATTTAACTTATAAAGGTACCCAAAATAGTAGATAGTGTGATGAACTTCGCAGACAATCCCTGAACTTGTAACTTGATTTTTAAAATCTATAGAACAAAACAAATATGCACACAATAATCTATTTTAGCTTAGTAAGTCATAAGCAAATAAACGACTCATTATCATAATTAACTCATATTAACTAAACAAATTGCATTAACATTATTAACCACCTATGCCGAATACATATATAATCGTTTAATGCAATATAAATCAACTTCCAAACCTATAGATCATAATAACCACACATCCATTTGTTCATTTATGCAACTTAAAAATCAACTAATAACATCTCATGAATACATAATACTTAAGTAGCCGAATATACAAATCTTATATATACACATATTAAATAACATTTCAATACTACACAAATTATTCATTCATAAGCCGAATACACATACCAAATACACATGGATTCTTCACTTGAATTATACATGATTTATAACACATATTCATAGTACTTTCTTACCTTATCTTAAATAGATATCAAGTTAACTCATACTTGACCATATAGCTTGTAATATACAATCTGTACACAATTTCCCTTTTCCCGATGAACCATTCAGAATTGGATAGGACACTCAGATAATCACATAAATCGTACAATGCCAACGCCTCAGACGTGGTCTTACATGTAGCCACATATCGATGCCACTGTCCCAGACAGGGTCTTATCGTAAACACATTTTGGAATCACAAATCGATGCCATGGACTTACTCGCACACATATATCGGAACCCTATGTCATGACATATGTATCCTAGCTATTCCTAAGGTTTATACGGGGCTTTCGGACGTCGTATCTCGGTCGAATCGAACTCGGAAGTGTCATAGCCAAATTTAAACATATTCGGCCATAACATATTTTAATTCTAACATTTCATAACAGCATGTAAATATAATATTGAATTACCAATAGACACGTCTATTTGCTTATAAACTTACCTCAGACGATACAAAACGGAATCGGGCAGCTAGTCGACGACTTTCATTTTTCCCCGATCTAGATCTGATTTCTTTGGTTCTTGATCTAAAATATTCAAATTAAGCTCATTCAAACATATTTTCATTCAATTTAGTCCAAAAACACATAAATGGGCAAATTACCATTTTACCCCTAACATTTACAATTTTTACAATTTAGTCCCTATTGCACAAAACACAAGATACACAAAATTTCCCTATACTTATGTTGGGCCAAATTTTACCCACTCTCAAACAAGTCCATATATTCCATTTATTTCACATTTTAATCCCTCAAATTATTATTTTTGCAATTAAGTCCTAATTACTCAAAATCATCAAAAACTCCAATACAAAATAGATTAATCTAAAACATATCTTTCATTTTTCATCATCGAACAAAAAAAATCACAAACTATTAAAAATGGCACAACTCAAAATATTCATCAAAATAAAAAAACTAAAGCTTGGGTTTTGTAGTACTCGAAGCAATGATCTCAAAAACGTAAAAATTATCAAAAACCGAACAAAAACGAACCTTGATTGAGCTTGAATATTGGCTGAACCCTAGCTTGCTTTCTTTTCTTTTTATTTTGTTTAGTTTCGAAAATGAAGAACACTTATGACAAATATGTCAACTTTATTTTATGTTTTATAATATAAATTAAAACCTTATAATATAAACCCATTACCGTCCACCTAATAATTTATGGGCTATTTACAACATAGATGCTCCAACTTAAAAAGCCACTAACTTTTTGGCCCTTAAATTTTAAACTATCAAATTTTCTATTTATGTGATTAAGTCCTTTTATTTAATCGGACACCTAAACGACAAAATTAAATCACGAAAATTTCACAGATATAAATTCACACAAAATAAACACAAAAAATAATATTTAAATATTTTTTTGACTCAGATTCGTGGTTCCAAAACCACCGTTCCAATTAGGGTCTAAATCGGGCTATTACAACTCTCCTCCCTTAGGGATTTTCGTCCCCGAAAATCTTACCAGTGAATAGGTTTGGATAGCGTTCTCTCATTGTATCCTCTGGCTCCCATGTTGCTTCCTCAACTCCATGCTTATTCCACAATTCTTTAACTAACAGAATCTTTTTATTCTGCAACTCTTTAACCTCACGAGTCAAAATACGAATCGGTTCTTCTTCGTAGGTCATATCAGGCCGAATTTCAATCTCAGACGGACTAATCACATGTGAAGGATCAGATCGATACCTCCGAAGCATTGAAACGTGGAATACATTGTGGATCTTTTCTAACTCAGGTGGCAACAATAATCTGTAAGCAACCGGCCCGATACATTCTGTAACCTCATACAGCCCAATGAACCTTGGACTCAATTTGCCTTTACAACCGAATCTGAGTATTTTCTTCCACGGTGAGATTTTCAAGAAGACTTTATCTCCAATCTGAAACTCTATATCTTTACGTTTCAAGTCCGCATAAGATTTCTGTCGATCCGATGCTGCTTTCAGACTTTCACGAATTACTTTCACTTTCTGTTCAGTTTCCCTGATTAAGTCAACCCCATGTATCTTATTTTCACTGAGCTTAGTCTAGTACAATGGCATACGACGTTTACGACTGTACAACGCCTCATAAGGTGCCATTTTGATACTCGATTGGTAGCTATTATTGTACACAAAATCAATCAGAGGTAGGTATCGTTCCTACGTACCTTCAAACTCGAGAATGCAACATCTCAACATATCCTCAAGTATCTGAATAATTCATTCAGACTGGCCATCTGTTTGCGGATGGAAAGCAGTACTGAAATGTAATTTCATACCTAATGCATCTGCAGTTTCTTCCAAAATCGTGATGTAAACCTCGGATCTCTATCTGAAACAATAGATATAGGCACACCATGAAATCTCACAATCTAAGAAACATACAATTCAGCTAGCTTATCAAGTGAGTAGTCTGCGCGTATCAGAACAAAATGAGCCGATTTAGTCAATCTATCAACAACAACCCAGATTGCATCCTTCTTGCTCGGTGTCAACAATAAACCAGATACAAAATCCATCGTGACTCTATCCCACTTCCACTTAGGTATCATGATAGGTTGTAGTAATCTTGAAGGCACCTGATGTTTAGCTTTTACTTGTTGACAGACTAAACATTTTGTAACAAAGTCAGAAATGTCTTGTTTCATACCATGCCACCCGTAAAGCTATTTTAGATCATTATACATCTTTGTACTACCTGGATGAACAGATAACCGACTACTATGAGCTTCATTCAAAATCATCTGAATCAACTCTGAATTTTTTGGAATGCATATTCGGTCTCTGAATCTCAAACAGTTATCAGCATCAACTTTGAATTCTGAATCAACATATGTCTCACACTGATTTCATTTTGCGATCAACTCATTATCAACCTTCTGGGCATCACAAATTTTTTGAACAAATAATGGTCTAGCTTTCATTTTAGCTACTATCGAACCATCATCAGACATGGTCATATGCATATGTATAGCACGCAAAGCAAATAGTGATTTTTGGCTTAAAGCATCAGCAACAATGTTAGCCTTTCCTGGGTGATAGTCAATCACAAGCTCGTAGTCATTTAGCAATTCTAACCATCGACGTTGTCTCAAGTTCAAATCTTTCTATGTCATCAAGTACTTCAAGCTTTTATGATCAGAATAAACATGACATTTCTCACCGTACAGATAGTGACGCCAAATTTTTAATGCGAACACAATGGTTGCCAATTCTAAGTCGTGCGTTGGATAGTTCTTTTCATGTGGTTTCAACTGTCTAGAGGCATAAGCTATAACTTTACCTTCCTGCATCAAAACACAGCCCAAACCATTCAAAGATGCATCACTATAAATAACAAATCTTTACCCGATTCTGGCTGAACTAGCACTGGAGCTTCAGTCAAAAGGGCTTTCAACTGATTAAAACTCTTCTGGCACTTCTCTGTCCACTCGAACTTAATATTTTTCTACAATAACTTCGTCATTGGAGCTTCAATCATAGAGAAACCTTTCACGAACCGTCTATAATAACCAGCAAGTCCCAGAAAGCTTCGGACTTCAGAAACATTCTTCGGAGGTTTCCAATCAAGTATGGCTGAAATTTTGCTCGGACCAACCTGAATACCTGATGCTGATACTACATGGCCCAGAAAACTAACTTCACTCAACCAGAACTCACATTTACTGAATTTCGCTTACAATTTCCTATCTCGCAATGTCTGCAACACAAGTCTCAAATGTTCGGCATGTTTAGCTTCATCACGAGAGTAGACCAAAATGTCATCTATAAACACAACCACAAATCGGTTCAGGTACGGTCTGAAGATCCGATTCATCAAATCCATGAAAACAACAGGTACATTAGTGAGTCTGAATGGCATAACCAAAAACTCATAATGTCCGTGCCTCATTCTGAAAGTAGTCTTTGGCACATCAGAGTCTTTAACTCGCAACTGATAGTAGCCCGATCTCAAATCTATCTTTAAAAATACCGCAGCCCCTTTCAGTTGATCAAACAGATCATCAATCCGCGGCAACGGATACTTATTCTTATAGTTACCTTATTAAGCTGTCTATAATCGATGTACATTCTACTAGTTCCATCTTTCTTTTTCACAAATAACATAGGTGCACCCTAGTGAGAGAAAATCGATCACGCGAAACCTCTATCTGTCAACTCTTGCAACTGAGCTTTCAGCTCTTTTAATTCTATCGGTGTCATTCTGTACAGAGCTATGGATATCAGAGTCATTCCAGGCATTAGCTCAATACCGAACTCTACCTCCCGTATCGGTGGCAAACCCGGTAATTCTTCAGGAAACACATCTGGATACTCACATACAACAGGTACTAATTCAATGTTCCTTTCGACCACTTTACTGTTAAGTACGTATGCAAAGTAAGCCTCGTAGCCTTTTCTCACATATTTTTGAGCTAGCATCGAAGAAATTACTGCAGGTAAGCCATATAAATCACTAGATTCAATCCGAATAACCTCATCATTCTAACTCCGTAGATCAATAGTCTTTCTCTTGCAGTTCACAACAGCATCATGTACTGCTAACTAGTTCATACCTAGAATTATGTCAAACTCATCAAATGGAAGCAACATCAAATTAGCCGGAAAGCACAGATCTCGAACCATTAAGGGACAATTCTTACACACTTTGTCGACCATAACACACTGACCCAAAGGGTTTGACACTCTAATCACAAACTCAGTAGACAACAGGTAGAGTCTTGTTGAATACTAATGTCTCACACACATATGAATGAGTAGAACCAGGATCAATCAATGCAATTACATTAGTATCATAAATAGTGAATGTACCAGTAATGACATCTGGGGATGAAGCCTCCTCTCGTGCACGTATAGCATAGGCTCTGGCAGGTGCACGAGCCTCAGATTTGTTTGCCGTATTTTTATTTCCTCTCTGACTGCCACTCGAATTACCCGCATTTCTCGGTAGTCTACCTCGAGCCGCAGTATTACCTGACCTCATATTTTGCACTGGATTCTCTTCAGCTAACCCTGGGCAATCTCGAATGAAATAATCTGTCGATCCACATTTAAAACAGGCCCGATCATGCAATCTACAATAGTCAGGGTGTCGTTTACCATAATGCTTACACTCAGGTTGATTAGATCTAACATTACCCAAACTGGCTACTGAGGTAGCTCTCGAGCTAGCAGGTGGTCTATTCTATTCTCGTCTGGAGTAACCCAAAGCGACTCTAAAACAGCTGAAATCATCTCAGGACTTCTTTGATATTGACTGGACTGACTTACTGAATGATCTCTTACGCGAGTCTCTAGCTTCAAAATCAGCTTTCTTTTTCTCTTTCCTGAGCTCTTCAGCTTTGTAAGCTCGCTCAACCAGTATCACGAACTCTTTTATCTCAAGTATGACAACTAACAATTTGATGTCTTCATTCAACCCATCTTCAAATCTTTTACACATTATGGCTTTAGTAGATACACACTTTCGGGCATATCGACTGAGTCTCACAAATTTCCGCTCATACCCTGTCACTGTTATACGACCCTATTTTAGCTCTAGAAATTCTTTACGTTTCTAATCCATAAATCTCTAACTGATATATTTCTTACGGAACTCAGTCTGAATGAATTCCCAGGTCACCTGCTCTCTTAGAACTACTGATACCAGGGTATTCCACCAGTGATATGTTGTGTCTCGAAGCAAGGATATAGCACATTTCAAACATTCATCTGGAGTACAGGACAGCTCATCAAACACACGGATGGTATTATCAAGCTAGAACTCAGCCCATTAGCATCATAATCAATAGTGGCCTTAAACTCTTCAGCTCCATGTTTTTTGATTTTATCAACAGGTGGTCTATTCAATTGCAACAGATCACTTACTTGAGGTACACCAGGCATGGAAGATGGATTAATTGGGGGTGGAGGTTGCCGTGCAGCCGGGTTAGTACAGATATATTGAGTGAACCAGTCATTCATCATTTGATAGAATGCTTGATTAGCCCCACTTTCTTGATTACTCGAAATCGGTCGAGACTCACCACTGCTGTCACTGCTCGCGCGAGCGATCACTACACTCTCGACATCATCACCTGACTCATGGGATCCATTTACTATATAAAAACACATTTCAAACGTCAGAAGTCATCAGACTATCACAGTATATAATTATGGCATGTATAGTTAAACTCACACGCGTTACGTTAGTCCTAGAACTGAATAAATCGTAGCTCTGATACCAATAAAATGTAATACCTTTAATCTGTATCCGTCGCTGAAACAGGATCATAAGGCATTACAAAATAAAATACAATTTCAAACAATTAAATAAAAACATTTATATAATCGCATGAATATGTCTCAAAAATTGACAAAGGTTTAAATCGAAAGCTATTACACTCTTAATTAGAACAGTTCATATCATTAATATATTTGAGAATATGGTTCACATGTATTAATAACATACATATCACAAGTACAATTTCATATATGCAGCACTAGTATACTAATAATAATTTATACGAACCTCAAATATATATATATATATATATATAATAAATATATATATCACACATTACTACCAAGTAATATCAACTTTCGTTTATAAATAAACTTATTTCATTTTTTAGTCTATCCAACTAATATAAATGAGTTATACAAATTTGTGAACTTATATATATATAAGTAGTAAATTTACATAAATAATCACAATTATGAAGATTTAAATATACATATTGCTATATGGTTGATTTGGTAGTATGCATTACTAAATTCATGCGTATCACACCATCACCACCACAATCATATTTAGATGCAAGTGCACATGCTTGACTTTAATTAAATCCAACATATGATATGTCCATTTCATGTATTACATTTCCTACTTAAATAAATCATATAAAGACCATTTTTAAATTTTCATCAGTATACATGCCGAAATACAATTGAACAATATAAATCATTCAAGTTGGTCAACTGTTCAATTATGAAAAAAATTATCCACACACCATTCGTACATTCACATTTTACGAAATAAATAATATATCACTATGAGCTTTAACCCTTTTTAAAACCCAATCTTGAATCCAAAAATATCAAGCCATAAGTATTCCCTTATTAAAAACATGTTTACTAAGTTCACGAGCATGTTTCATCTATGAATTACCATAGTCGAATCAACCACAAACCTTTCAAGACCACTACTCTTTGTCCAAACATCCAACATTTACCTTACGTAATGAGCATATACAGCATGCAGCTTATAGCCATAATTAACATAGACCATGTACAGCATATTTAAATTCAAACATATTAATTAGCCATTTTTGCATGGCTTTGTACACAACCAAAATTCATCATTCCAAAACATACTTTAGCCTATACATGCCATAATTCGAATTTAACTTATAAAGGTACCCAAAATAGTAGATAGTGTGATGAACTTCGCAGACAATCCCCGAGCTTGTAACTTGATTTCCAAAATCTCTAAAACAAAACAAACATGCACACAGTAATCTATTTTAGCTTAGTAAGTCATAAGCAAATAAACGACTCATTATCATAATTGACTCATATTAACTAAACAAATTGCATTAACATTATTAACCACCTATGTCGAATACATATATAATCGTTTAATGCAATATAAATCAACTTCCAAACCTAAAGGTCATAATAACCACACATCCATTTGTTCATTTATGCAACTTAAAAATCAACTAATAACATCTCATGAATGCATAATACTTAAGTAGCCAAATATACAAATCTTATATATATACACATATTAAATAACATTTCAATACTACACAAATTATTCATTCATAAGCCGAATACACATACCAAATACACATGGATTCTTCACTTGAATTATACATGATTTATAGCACATATTCATAGTACTTTCTTACCTTATCTTAAATAGATATCAAGTTAACTCATACCTGACCATTTAGCTTGTAATACACAATCCGTACAAGATTTACCTTTGCCCGATGAACCATTCGGAATGGGATAGGACACTCAGATAATCACATAAATCGTACAATGCCAACGTCCCAGACGTGGTCTTACACGTAGCCACATATCGATGCCACTGTCCCAGATAGGGTCTTACTCGTAAACACATTTCGGAATCACAAATCAATTCCATGGACTTACTTGCACACATATATCAGAATCCTATGTCATGACATATGTATCCTAGCTATTCCTAACGTTCATACAGGGCTTTCGGACGTCGTATCTCGGTCGAATCGAACTCGGAAGTGTCATAGCCAAATTTAAACATATTCGGCCATAACATATTTTAATTCTAACATTTCATAACATAATGTAAATATAATATTGAATTACCAATAAACACGTCTATTTGCTTATAAACTTACCTCAGACGTTACAAAACGGAATCGGGCAGCTAGTCGACGACTTTCAGTTTTCCCCGATCCAAATCTGATTTCTTTGGTTCTTGATCTAAACATATTCAAATTAAGCTCATTTAAACATATTTTCATTCAATTTAGTCCAAAAACACATAAATGGGAAAATTACCATTTTACCTCTGACATTTACAATTTTTACAATTTAGTCCCTATTGCACAAAATACACAAAATTTCTGTTGGGCCAAATTTTACCCACTCTCAAACAAGTCCATATATTCCATTTATTTCACATTTTAGTCCCTCAAATTATTATTTTTGGAATTAAGTCCTAATTACTCAAAATCATCAAAAACTCCAATACAAAATAGATTAATCTAAAACATATCTTTCATTTTTCATCATCAAACAACAAAAATCACAAACTATCAACAATTGCACAACTCAAAATATTCATCAAAATAAAAAATTAAAGCTTGGGTTTTGTAGTACTCGAAGCAACGATATCAAAAACATAAAAATTATCAAAAACCGAACAAAAACGAACCCTGATTGAGCTTGAATATTGGCTGAACCCTAGCTTGCTTTCTTTTCTTTTTATTTTGTTTAGTTTCAGAAATGAAGAACAATTATAACAAATATGTCAACTTTATTTTAGGTTTTATAATATATATGTTATATTATAATAGTTTATAATGTTAGTTTACAAAAATAACCTTAATTAATTTATATCAAAACCTTATAATATAAATCCACTACCGTCCACCTAATAATTTATGGGCTATTTACAACATAGATGCTCCAACTTAAAAAGCCACTAACTTTTTGGCCTTTATATTTTAAACTATCAAATTTTCTATTTACGTGATTAAGTCATTTTATTTAATCGGACACCTAAACGACAAAATTAAATCATGAAAATTTCACAGATATAAATTCACACAAAAAAAACACAGAAAATAGTTTTTAAATATTTTTTTGACTCAGATTCATGGTCCCGAAACCACCATTTCAATTAGGGTCTAAGTTACAGGGAAGTTCATTTTTGGGTTTAGGGACTAAATCGCAAAAGATGGACTAAGTCGAATAGACTTCAAAAATCAGAATCGACGTCCCTAAGGAAAATTAAGAAAAGTGAGACCGAAAGGAGATCTAATCAGGCACCAATTTGATAGTCTCCGATTATTTTGGTGAGGTCGAGAGATAAACTAGACTAATTTGTCTAAATCGATAAAATTGAGGCCGAGAGGTAAATTTAAGCCAATTTGGGAGTAACAATGATTTAGATCCCTAATTCAAAGGTTAACCAACTACATGGAAATCAACCAACCACTGTATATTATTATATTTTTTAGATTTATACTTTACTTGATTTACAATTTAGTCATTGTGCATTGCTAGGTAATTAATTAGTGTAATTAACCTCTTGTATGACCTGTCGTAAAAAAATTGCTTAGTGATTAGTCAGCTAGACTCATTTAATTTAATGTTCGTTGTTTAGAAATCGTTTAATCACCAAATCATGTGGGTTCAATCCTTAGAATACTTCCATGTTCCATTGAACATTAGAAATATTACAACTTGACATTGTTCGTTTGCAGTTAACACCACACTTTTAAATTATTTGTTTTCTGTGCACATGGTGTGTGGTCAGGCAGCAACCCTAGTAAAATATATTATATTTATTGTCCCTTGTATCCAACGTTAAGGGCTTTTGGACCTCTCCCTTATTAGGTCCAATTATAATTGTTTCCTAAACTTTTATCATAGCACTTTATAATTCAATCCAATCCAATATTTGTTTTACTATTTTCCAAAATAAACATCATAAATTAATTTTAATTAATTAATTAATTTCCCAATTAAATAATTTCCTCGACCCAGTTTTGACTCTGTTAAAACCATGACAACTTTATCGTAAAAGAATCTATGATAAAATATATTTGATTTTTCTACATTCAACAGATTCACAATGACTAATTAATTTAATTTCATTTTCAAATTTAATTAATTAATTAATTAATTAATTAATAATTTAAAAAATCATAAATTAATACTCAGGTCATGTTCATACTTAGTAAGAAAACCATATTCATTTCTGAATGTTTCTCATTTCTCTAACTTTTCCATTTCTATCCATTTCTGTTCATTTGATTCACCATGCAATTCATTTCTGGTTTCAATGAGCTACAAGAGGGACCGATTAGTCATATGTGATTAGGGCTCAAATGATTTATAATTAGGTTCTTGCTTTTCACCTATTAATTATTAACTCATTTAGTCACGAAGTCATTCCACTATAATATCGTGACTGAGATCTTCCTAATGACATACCATTATGAAAGCAACTCGATTAGTGCTCATCCGATAACCTTATCATAAGTATGTTATGCGTATAGGATATCCTTAATCTCTTTGGGATAAATCCACTCTCCTAATATGATCCTATTTTATCTCATGGTAACCATAACATCTTTCTTCATGAAAAGTTAATTAATATCAAATAGTAATTAAGTCATTCATCATAAAGACAAATGACTACTAACCACGTTCAATTGTTATCTATCATGTAATGCTAATGAGAGGATATCATTTACTCATGCCCTCGGCTATGAATTCCACTATTATGAATGATGCTGCTATTGGATTTGTTGCCCTAAATTTAGTATTTTAGTCTAAGTACACTTGTAATTTTTTCGAACATATTGGTTAATAAAATTATTCATGAATTATATTAATACTTTGTATATAGTCCTCACGTGGTTTTTGCATGTAAAGAAAAATATAATCAAATATTAGCTAACTGGTTGTCTAATGTTTCACTACTACTAAGTGGTATTACGTGGTCGGATCGTAATACGAAAAAAAACTTATATCAGTATACAAACCTAAACATGTCCTTAGTCTAATCGAAAATGAGAAAACTGATTAAAAGACTAATATGTCGTCTACCAAGTCCAATTGGAGAGATGTCTTGTCTTAGGCATCAGAGTGGATGACTCCCAAAAGATAGAGGCAAATGTCACTGACTGGACTGATAGTACATTGGACTGGACCCAAGAAGAATAGATCTTGAATCCATTTATAGATTTATTCACTTGTGACATTCTTAGTGTGGCATACCTAAATCTTGAATAGATGACGGGCTATAAATATGTGACTCGTATATGTTGATGTAAGTGAAAGTCTAAGTTCATATTGTAGAAGTCGTATACCTAATGCACTAGCTTTCGATTCATTATCTATTTGAACTCATACTTTTACTTATATCAAAGTATATAAGTCACACATACATAGTCCTTCATCCACTCATGATTTAGGTATGCCACACTATGAACGTCACAAGTGAATAAATCTATAAACGAATTCCAAATTTATTCTTCTTGGGTCTAGTTTGTGTATTGTTAGGCTAGCCAGTCACATATATGTCTTTATCTTCTGATAGTCATCTGCTCTGATGCCCAAGACAATGCATCGCCCCAAGTGGACTTGATACATGGAATATTAGTCTTTCAATCGGTTTGCTAATTTTTTATTAGACTAAGGACATGTTTAGGTCTGTCTACTAATTCAAGTTGTTTTTTTCATATTACATTCCGACCATGTAATTCCGCTTAGTATTAGTTTAAACATTAAACAATCAGTGAGTCAATATTTTCTTCTATTTTCCTTCGTAAGTAAAAACCACATGAAGACAATTATATAAAGTATATTTATGTAATCCACGAATTGTTTTATCAACCAATGTGTTCGAAAAAATTACAATTTTACAAATGAATATACTACTCTTAAGGCACTAGATCCAATATAAATGACTCAGGCACTTTTGGAGGGCATCCAAATGTAGAAGCCTGATGCCATTTTGGTGAACGATATTTTCAAATTCAAAAATTTATTGTGAAAGTATCTTTTTTTTTTATTCAAGTTTTTCTCTCCAAATTGTAGAAGGGAAAAAAAGGTTTCTAATAGTGGCAACGGTCATGCAAACACATTAAATGGAGGATTGGAAATTGGTTTGATTTATTTTTTCAAAAAGTCTTTAAAAGGGTTGTGCAGTGACCCTAACCTATTCAATTTATTCTTTAAGCTACTATTTCTGAAGCTATTATTCTCTCTTCAGCATTCATCTTTGTTTGTCTTCTATCATTCACAATGGCAAGAACAAACATTACTTCTTAATAAGAACATAAAAAGGTTCAGAAAAGACCTTGAACTAGAGACTTGTGTAGAAGAAGGCTTAATGGAGGCGGTAGTGCCCATTACTATTAACCCTTCAGAGGCTCAGGGGAGGAAATCAAAGTAGAATGAGGAAGGGGGAGATACCTCTGCTTAGAATGCCATAGCAAAGATCGATGAGTTACTAACTAATCCACCTGTTCTAGAGCATTAACTAGTACCAAAAGGGAAGATTGATACATTGATTGGTGCAATGATTTTACAAGGTGATGTTGATCTTGTTCTTGATGAAACTCTTGTGAATATTGCATTAAATTTTTATGTTGATATCTCTGTTAGTCTTAATTATAATTCTGAGTTTGTAACTGACATTATGGAGCCTAAGGCTCATGATGATGAGAATGTACCTATTATTTCTGTTCTAAAAGAAATTCTTTATGATGTAGTGGTCACAAAAGTGAGAAAATCAATGGCAATTTCCTCTGCCCTTTTGAGAAAAAGGACCATATATGTGGCTAATCAAGAGCTAGAATCCATGGTTAAGCTAAAGAGGAAGGAGAAATGAAAGGCTTTTGTTACCCCTCAACCATCCCGGAAAAGAAAGAAGGAAGATGAGAGTTGAGTGAGGCTTTTAACTCGTTTAACGAGTCATACAACATTTTTGAGGAAAATTTTCCTCTAAAAGAAATCATATCAACAAAGCTAAGTCTAAGAAACCTATGATAACAAAGTCTGCCATCCGAAGAAATAAGAAGTTGAGAAAGAGTATTATACCAGCAATGCTTGTTAATGCAGTGGAAAAGGAAAAAGTAGAAGATGAAGTGCTTTTGGCCAAGAATGATCAAGTATTCTTAACACTTAATTGCCTAAATAGATATATGGCCTTGAGGACAAAGGGCTTTATTGAGGAACAAAACATCAAGAATGCTAGATTTGTTGAATAAGGAATTGACACATTCTTAACAAATAGTGGTCTAATGGGTACTGTGGCATTTTTCAAGCCATATGTAAGGGAGCTAGTGTTGGAATTCTATGCCAATTTTTTGTCCTAAATCACTAATTCAAGAAGCAAACTATTCCAGAAGGTATATGTAAGATGCCATTGGTATGAATTCAACCGTGAGTTGATTCGGAGTGTGCTTAAATGTTTCAACAGAAACTTCATTGAGTTGAATGAATCCTTGGATGCCACTGTTGCTGCCATTACCAACAACATCTACTGATCTTGGCCCCAAAAAAGAAGCATTTGAGCTTTCCCATTGTCTACTATATATGTTATCCTATTTTCAATTACAAGGAATTGGGTCCTAAACACACAGAGGGATTCAATGATTCCAAAGGTTGTTGTACTTATCAAAAAAAATAATATTGATGATTGAGTTTGATGTGGTTTAGTTGGTGTTTTTTTAGGTGGTAAGTCACTGTAAAAAGGTATATACTAGAAACCTCTTACCGTTTCCATCTTTGATTTTCTAAGTTTTAACATTGCAAAATCTAAAGATTGTGAAAATCGCTAAAAGATGTGAGAGGACAATTCCTGAGCTTAAGTTCTCTCTTAAGTGGTTGGAGGGTAAGCATATTAGTGCAGAGCAATCAGAACAGGCAGTTGGAGAAGATGTTGATCAAACAAAACAAGCAGACCATGAAGCAAAAACTACTGCAGGGGAGGTAGAAATGCCCACTTCCACTGGACCTTCAAGCAATGATAAAGGATTTAATAGAAGGATGATTGATCATCTGACATCATCTATTGAATCTTATAATAGAGTGATAGTAAGAACGAGGGTTGAGATTAAGATCATTCAATAGATTAGGGATAGAGGGGTAAACTAAGGAAGGATCTGCAAAGCAAGTGATCCTTACACAATTATTTTCTCAATCCAATGGTCTTGTAAACATAGTTATATGGATTGGCTTACTCCTACCTGATTGTATTGTTTTAATCATCACATTCTTCAATATTTGTTTTGCCTTAGTCTAGTCAAAAAAATACAAATCTTTAGCATTATGATTGGCAGGTTTGTTGAACAAAAAAGGGAAGTAGAGAGCAGACAATGAGAAGTGTAAGTAAATATATGGACGTTGCTGGTTCTGAATGGTTCTTACTATCATGCTACATGGGAAGTATATATCTTTTACTGATTGATGAAGCTGCTTACATTTCGAGAAGAAGATGTTGATGATTTTGAAGATGCGTTAGACCTTGTAGTTATGATTTTGTTTTCTTTTGAACTTCTTTGCATCGGTCTATATAAGTGAGATGATGATACTTATTTGCTAATTTTGATACTATGGGTATTGTGGCATTATTAAAATGATCTAGAACCGTGATAATATTATGATATGATTGATAATCCATAAAAGTAACATGTTTTAATCCCATTCTTGATGCATTTTTGGATGAATTATTATATAATTTAGTGAATTTGATGCCCCTAATCCTTGAATTTCATGTTTCTATACTTAGGAGAGCATAGGGGAGCAAAAGGAGCAAAAAACAGGCCAAAATCAGACAAACAGGCTATTTTCAGGGACCACACGGCCTGGGCATTCCCACACGGGCTGAGCACACGCCCGTGTAAGCCACACGGGCTGGCCACACACCCATATGCCAGCTCGTGTCGATATCGCTCCCTGTTTCCCAAACACATGAAAAAAGCCAATTTTTAGGGTTTCTGAGCATTCTAAAGTCTATAAATACATACTAGAAGAGGATCTAAAGGGGGATGCAGAGTAGAACAAAGAATTTACTTGAAAAATGCCAATGGATTCAACTCAGAAGTAGGATCTTCTTCAAGATTAAAGATCTCCATTTAATTTCTCTAGAAGTTTTTGGGTTTATTTATGTTTTGTTGTTTTCCTAATTTTGAGATGTTTTCCTTCCAAAGTATGAACTAAATTCCCTAGACACTTATGGATGATGAAAGCTACAATGGATCTTATTATTTAATTTCTGGATTATATGATAAATAATTGTTCTTGTTCTCAATTATGTGTACTTATTTCATGTTTTAATATTTTCAGTATATTAATTCATGATTGATGTGCTTATTTCTGTGGAGCAAAAATCCATGTTTAAGAGTAGATCTGGCATAATTAAGTGGAGTTGCATGCAATCCTAGAAATAGGACGACGTAAATCTACCCGATTAGAGTCAAATATAATAGGGGAACCCATAGATTGAGTTAATGCAACAATAGGGGTTTTAATTAGAAAGAGATTTCAATTAATCAACCTAGAGCTCTTATTCTCGACAGAGATATTAACATAAATTAGGGATTTCTACGGATCAAGACAAGTGAATAAATTGTCTAATTCAGATTCAGAATAATAAGTAAAGTCTAGGTGGATTCTTTCTTGGGTTTTGTCTTTTTCTTTGGTTATAATCAAGTATTTTCTCATTCTATTTTCTGTCGCATTCTTAATAATTAGTTTAGTTAAATTTAGATTAAAAACATCCCTTTTAATTTATAGGTTAGATAATAAAAAGGTAATAATTACTAGTACTTTTAGTCCTCGTGGATATGATATTTCCGACTCACCATAGCTATACTACTATTCGATAGGTGCGCTTGCCTTTGTCATGAGTTTAGTTAGTTAAGTGACTCATCAATGATGTGTGTTTACTTTGTTGCACTTTACCTTATCTACTACTTATTTATAATTTAGTATTCTGATTGTATGTACGAATTCTAGGCATAACTTTCATGGTTAAAATTACTATATTATGCATTAAAAATAGCTAAGTAGAATAAGGTTTGTGCTAAGGGGGAGCTATTGTTGTCTATGGTAGTTAGCTTCCTATATTGTTTGATTTTTTTTATTAAATTGTCAAAGGGGGAGATTTGTCTGTGGTAGTGCCAACTACTGACTGCCACTGAGGTAGTTAAAAGTTTGTCTTATTTGGTTTGATAATTTAATGAAGAAAATCTTTGGACCTGGTTATGTGACGCTTCATTGAAGATATTTTGTTCCATCTATGGAAACAAATCCTTTGCATTTAAAGATTGGATTGAATTTGTCTGAATTAATTAAGTCATTGGAATATGGAGAATTAATTGAGATAGTGCTATTGAATTTGAAGAGCATATCTTCAACTTGTTATTATTATTATTATTATTGATGTAATATCTATTTTTAGGGAGTTACTTTGTATTAACTTAGTTTCTATGTTAGCAACCCGAAATGATATATGTTTTGAAGCTTGTATAGATTTTGTGTGAGAGCTTATTGAGTGCATTCAAATATGTTTATTAAGGAACTATTTTTGTGAGGAGTGCAAAATGAATTGTAAGCATTGTTAAAGTGTTTACTGCCCAAGTTCTCAGGGGGGAGATTTGGAGGTGAGTGTTCTAGTCTTTAGGAACAAAGCTGAGATCTCCATACTTGGGGAGTGATAGAGTGTGAATCACTTGTTGTATTGTGTATTAAAGATAGAGGAATTACTTACTGAGTTAGGCTCTAAAGACGTAGGGAATCTGAATTGCATAAACAAACCTCTGTGTTATTTCTGTTTTGTTTGCACAGTTTTTCGTAGTGCCAAGCCATAACGGCCACTGCAGTCTAGCACTTACATTTCAATTTACATTTTGAGCAAATAAGCAACTTAAGGTAGCAACAAAATCTACACTTTATCCTATGTCAACTTACAGTTCGACTTCTAACTAATTGTAATGATTACGTAAAGCATCCTCCAACTCTATATGTAAGGCCGTGACACTATATATTAGCGTGGCGATGTCGTTTTGAAGTTTTGTATTGAATTTTCAAGATAATTTTTAAACATGTAGAGATATTTTAAGAGTAGATTTCTTTTAAAAGTATGATCTTTTTATTGAAGGAAATTTCATCATGCCAAAAGCTTTTAAAAAGAAATTTTGCTCGAGTGATATTTAATGTGGTCCAATCTAATAAATTGTTGCTTAAAATCCTTAAAAAATAATCCAATAATTTTCTATCAAAAGTACGACAGCAAATATGGAAAGTTGCATAATGTTTTACTTACAAAATAAGTTGCAACTGAAGTTACATACAAGATGCGCAACGGGGACCAACACTATACTTGTTGACAACATTGACTTCTTGCAAGCAGTGCGATAACTGTGTTTTCTGAAAATAGTTATTTATATTTTGAATTTAAATTTAATGTAATGTGATGAAAATGATTTAATTATATTTTTACAAAAAATATTCAATTAATTTATCAAAATATGATTTTTCCCCAAATTTTTTTATCATATCATGATTTAATAATATATGCCACGTGCATAGCAGATGTGTATATATAATGCATTCAAATTTATATTTGTAAAATGTCTTTTGGTAAGAGAAAATCGTAATGTTTCAATACTAATTTAGAATATAGACTTAGCAAACAACAAAATTCAGGCAAAACAAGAAGATTCAGAATCAATAAGGCGACAGGAAACTATCTTTTACTGTTAGGATTGCTAGAACATATGGCAGTTGTGAGGGCAAATAAACTATGTCAACCGAGACAACCTTAATTTAAACCGAGTGAGGCACATTTTTAAATTAATTTGATGTAAGTATATGTGAGAAGGTAGTGAATAAATTTTTATGTACCAAATGATTCAAACATATATCCAAAATCTCAGTCACTATAAATTTGACCAGAGAGAACTTTTTAGATGATTTAACCAACGTTTGTATAGAAGTTAAAATATTATCGGACACCAGATTTTTAGTCCGGACAGGGACAAAGTTCGAGCAAGCTCTTGCTTGACCCTATATTAAATGGTACCATGACTACTTTAATCCAGCTTTAGTCAAATGGAAACCCATTTTAGACCCTCAAAGAGAATTAATTTTTTTAATTTAAACTATTTTAATACTATGTATTTTAGCTTTCCTCCTTAAATTAAAAAAATTATATGGACCCCGACATAATATTTTTTAGATCTATGCAGACCCACATTAACTCACTGATCTTCCAATCTTCTTTTTCTTTGTTCTAACAACAAACACTATCAAAAGAATTAAACAAACAAGGTACAATTTTTTTTTAAAAAAATAAGTAAAATAAAAATAGAAAGATTGAAAATTTATCATTAGAAATTTCTCTGTGATGAAAAGAATCGAACAACACTATCCAATGAAACAGAGGATTAAACTAGTTTCCCAAATTCAGGGAAGAATTGGTATGCTACAATAATATGAAAATTATTAAGAAAAATACTAGTAACAAAAAAATGGTAATGGAATCACCCATGTTATTGGGCTTATGAATTGCATTGATTACGGCGTGATAACTGATGAAACCTCTTAACATATGGGCAAATCTGGCGGCGGCGGTTGGATGTTCTGCAATTCACCAACTCCATTTTCGACAAGGAAAGCCATTGCCAAACCCCAATTGATATGAACATCCAGGTGACAGTGCATTATCCACACCCCTATTAACAAAAATCAAAATGAATGGTTATTTCATAAACGAAAAAGTAGTAGTAATTGAAATGATGAAGAAGAGTGTTTACCTGGATTATCAGCGACGAATCTAATGACTGCCCATCCCTTCACAGGCACTCCAACAGTGTTCCTCATAGGTGGATCAACAAGGTTGAATTTAGAAGTATCCTTTTTAGGATCGAAGTTCCCGAAACCTTGTGCAATGATATAGAAATCGTATCCATGAAGATGAATTGGATGATTCTCAGGTGTCACTATGCTTGTGTCTTGGAGCACAATTTGTACCCTTGAACCATACTTCAATTTGTACAACTTGGTTCCCGGAACAGGTTGAAAGAGCGATCGGCTCACGTTTCCGGT
Organism: Gossypium anomalum; assembly: GCA_025698475.1. Taxonomy (NCBI): domain Eukaryota; kingdom Viridiplantae; phylum Streptophyta; class Magnoliopsida; order Malvales; family Malvaceae; genus Gossypium; species Gossypium anomalum. The sequence goes on from CM046961.1 coordinate 89,910,689, forward strand.
GTAATCAAAGTTCAATGGAGGGTTTGCTGGGAAATCTGTGGTGAAAACGCCCGAATTCCTTGTTGGTGAGCGTGCAGAGAGAAGTTCCGTGGAGAACGAACGAGACATTGTTCATGCTCATTGTGAAACGTGTACCGTTGGGTCCTTGGCAATGACGCTTTCGGAAATTGGGTGGGCGCTTGTTGAGTCCGAGGCGATTGTGAAGAACAGGCTTTCATCTATGTCGGTTGGGACTTCCGCCTTTTCTCGACTTCTAAAGCTTTGGTGAAGGCCGTGATGATGTTGGTGTCATTGTAGGTCGGTAAAGAAGGCATGATTGGAGTGGGTGCATTGCATTTTTGGCAGCGCAAGAGGCAGACTTGTATTCGAGAATAGCGGTGGTGGTCGTGTTGTCAAATGGTGCGTTTTGTGCACTTTGGTAGGCTCGAGCTGCCATGTGATGTACTCTTATATTTGACACTTTTTGCTCGATAATTCCTTTGTCTTATGAATTTTTCACTACTTAATTGGTTGTATTTGATTTATTTCTTGTGTAGTGAACCCAATACTGAAATGGCAACAAAAGACATAAATCTGCAGTTTTTATTCATCACACGGTTGGAGTCGTGGGCACAACGCTTATTCTGTCACGGCTGGAGTCGTGGGCATGACGCTGGGCACGACGCGGATCTGATATGGCAAATAAAAAGTCAACACGGGGAATATTTTGGAAACAACTTATCTTGATCTAATTGACGTGATTTGGGGATTTTGATTTCATTTTCATAATTTTATAGATATTATATTATCTTTTGATTAGTTTTCCTTGTTGATTTGGGAATTTGAAGCCTATAAATACCCACCTTGGGTAAGGCTAGGTATCTCTTGTCTTTCATTCTTGTTGCTACTTTATTTTTCATTTTTAATAAAATTTTCTTCTTTTGTTTTATTTCTACTTAATTCTATTTTATTTTATTTTATGTTTTTACATTATCAAAACATGTTAAGCATGATAATCAATATCATGCTTGGCTAATTTTTCTCAAGCCAAGAGCTAGTACTTAATCAATTCCTCACATGAGAATTGAATATTGCTTAAATCCCTTTCGGGATACATTTTCGTCTTTCTGCTTAGATGGTTTGGCAATCGGCCTTACTAAAATTTTTAAACGTTTTTCAAATCAAAAAGGATCCGTTGGTCCGAATCGTTTAATTTTGACGCTTGGGAGGAAGGATCGGCTGTGGCATTTCGACTTCCTATGAACACTCTTAGCGGCGGTCCGCTAAGGAAAGCGAGATCGGAAATGATTCTTGATAAGACAACATCCGAGTTGGGCTTTTCCTGCTTTAAAAACTAAGTATTTTAACGGCGATAGACGTGGTTGATTTACTTAAGAATCGACTTTCAAGATAGACTTGGGAAGATCGGTTACATGAGAGAAAAGCAAATTACGATGGGTTGGGCCTCGAGATCAGAATCGACATGAATCCAGAAGCAAAAATCTATTTTCGATGATTGTGGGAATTGACAAAACTAGCTCGAGGCGATTCTTATACTTGTGTTTATTCAACTTAATCTTTTATCTTCTTTATTTTATTGCTTTTATTTTAATACATCTTTCTTTGCACTTTTACTTGTTTATTTTATTTTCTTATTACTTCTCAAATCACCTTTTTTTGTTTTCCATTTCACTCCTAGGTCGAGAACAAGAAATTTAATCAAAAATTCCATTAAACTCCTCATGGATCGACCCTCTTCCACTATTCTACCTTTTTATTTTATTTTTGAAGAGGTTTATTTTATTTTGATAGGCAAAACGACGCTTGTCAAAATTGGCGCCATGTTTGTGGGAGCTTTATTTTCTAAACAATTATTGATTATTTTGTTTGATTTTTATGACCGGAGAAATCCGGGACTCTAGTTCAATATAACCCGAAAATTGAAGCAAGCGCTCGTAGAAACCACGGACAAACGCTTCGACGAAAAAAGCAGCAAGAGCAAAGAGAACGACAATCCAATCTGGAATCTACTTCTGTGACACCACCCGTGAACCGGAACAAACTCCCAACGAAGAACCATCTCCCAACACCACTATTCAAATAACAAATCCCACTTTTGAACCAGAGCCAATGGCGAACCAAACCATTAGAGAGCTTGCCGCCGCCCCCGCCGTACAACAACCGCTCTGCATTACCTTTCCTCAAGGCACTACCCCTTTTCAACTCAAAACAGGGTTAATTCATCTCCTCCCTACATTCAACGGTCTTCCTAGCGAAAGCCCACATAAACATCTCGCCGAATTCCACATGATGTGCAGCAGTATGAAGCCACAAGGAGTCTCGGAAGACCAAATCAAACTAAGGGCATTTCCTTTTTCTTTAGCCGGAATGGCTAAGGAATGGTTATTTTACCTTCCGCTCAATAACCACATGGGCTGAACTATCTCGTGTTTTCCTTGATAGGTATTTTCCAGCGGCAAAGGCGAGCGAACTTAGGCGAAGCATTTTGGGAATCCAGCAAAGGAACGATGAATCTCTCTACGACTACTGGGAGAGGTTCAAAAAGTTATGCGCAAGTTGCCCGCAGCATGGCCTATCCGAGCAGACCCTCCTTCAGTATCTTTATGAAGGAATGCTTCCGATGGACAAAAAGATGGTGGATGCTGCAAGTGGTGGCGCACTCGTTAATATGACGCCAGAAAATGCTAGAACTCTAATCTCTACTATGGCCGCAAACTCGCAATGATTCGGCTCTTCAAGTGAACCTAGCCGACGGGTTCACGGGCGCAAGTACCGCTTTTTAGAAAATAAAATAGACAAATTGACTGATATTGTCAACTCTCTTGTCACGAGTAAGATAGGAGCCGCGAAGGTTTGTGGAATCTGCACGATGCCGAACCACCCAATCGATTCATGTCCAATGCTACAAGATGAGACGGGTGCCCAAGTCAATGCCATAAATAATTTCCCAGGACCTCCTCAAAGGCTATACAATCCCTACGGTAACACTTTCAATTCCGGTTGGAGAGATCATCCAAATTTGAGCTATGGAAACAAAAACCAAAATTACCAACCGAGACCACCTCCCTTTCCAAATCAATCACCACAAAAAGCCTCTCTTGAGACCATTGTTGAAAAGTTGGCCCTTTCACAAGAGAAATTCCAAACCCAAACACAATCTCATCTCCAAGAAATTGACAGACAAATAAGCCAACTAGCCCAAACTGTTGGTCGCCTAGAGTCTCAAGGACGATTGCCCTCTCAAATTGAAACAAATCCGAGGGAAAATGTGAGCGCGATTACTTTACGAAATGGTACCGTAATTTCACCAGTGCCGATAATGGAGCCCGAGAAAATCGAGAAAGACAAAGAAGACACTTCTTTGAAGAGTCAAGAAGAAAAATCCTCGCCTACCTCGGTAAAGTCATTCCTAGTCCTTCTTTTTCTACTTACGAGACTCTTCCTCCCTTTCCAGAAGGCTTGCAAGGCGTAGCAAAAGGAAGAGGAGAAGGAAATTTTGGATATATTTAAAAAGTGGAAATCAATATTCCACTCCTTGATGTCATTCAGAAGGTGCCAAAATATGCGAAGTTTTTAAAAGACTTATGCACAAATCGGAGGCGGTTATCTGGCAATGAAAGAGTTAACCTCAATGAGAATATTTCACTGCGTTTTTCAAAGACGCCTACCACCAAAATACAAGGACCAAGGGATGTTTGCAATTCCGCAAAATAGGAAAAGTTGGAATAAAAAGGGCGATGTGCGATCTAGGCGCATCTATTAATGTCATGCCGCTAAGCGTCTACAACAAAATTTCAATAGAACCATTAAAGGAGACGCGGGTGACGGTTCAATTAGCTGATCGGTCAGTTATCTACCCCGAAGGGGTACAAGAAAACGTGTTGGTAAAGGTAAATGATCTCATTTTCCCTGCTGATTTTTACATTATTGACATGGAAAATGACCGCAGCAACAACGGATCAGAAATCTTGCTTGGGCGCCCTTTCTTGTCAACAGCGCATACAAAAATTGATGTCCATAACGGCATCTTAACCATGGAATTTGACGGGGAAGTGGTTAAATTCAATGTGTACAAAGCTATGAAGTATCCTGATTCCATCGCAAGTTTAAATTTTGTTGATATTATAGATCCGTTAGCCGATAATTTTATCGAAACTGATTTGTTTTATGATTTTTGTAGGGAATTGGAGGATCTCGATGATGAAAGCGAAATCATTTCCACTCTTTCCTCCATCTCTGATTCTCAATTTATTCCATCTAAACCCCTTCCTTCAATTTTGCAGGCGCCACAACTAGAATTGAAGCAACTTCCATCGCATCTCAAATACGAATTTTTGGGCGATAACCGAACCTTGCCAATTATCATTTCAAGTGAATTATCACGACAAGAAGAGGAAGAATTGATTGCTGTTTTGCGCACCTATAAAAAGGCAATTGGATGGACATTAGCTGATATCCAAGGCTTAAGTCCATCTACTTGTATGCATAAAATTAAAACAGAGGAGAACGCGAAACCAACGAGAGAAGGCCAGCGACGTTTAAACCCACCAATGATGGAGGTTGTGAAGGAGGAGATTCAAAAGTTGCTAGATGCTGACATTATCTACCCCATTTCTGATAGCAAGTGGGTAAGTCCGGTCCATGTTGTACCAAAGAAGACTGGAATTACAGTGGTCGAAAATGCCGAAGGAGAAATGATTCCGAAGAGAGTACAAAATGGTTGGAGAATGTGTATCGATTATAGGAAACTCAACTCACAAACCCGAAAGGACCATTTTCCTTTACCATTTATCGATCAAATGATCGAAAGACTTGCTGGAAAAACACATTATTGTTGTCTTGATGGATTTTCTGGATTTTTTCAGGTTCCGGTGGCACCTGAGGACCAAGAAAAAACAACATTCACTTGCCCTTTCGGAACTTTCGCCTATAGGAGAATGCCTTTCGGTCTTTGCAACGCTCCGGCCACATTCCAACGATGCATGTTAAGCATTTTCTCCGATCACATCGAGCGAGGAATAGAGGTATTTATGGATGATTTTACTGTTTACGGTAATTCATTCTCTCAATGCCTTTCCAATCTTTCTTATGTTCTTAATCGATGCATTGAATTTAAATTGGTTTTAAACTACGAGAAATGCCATTTCATGGTAAGTAAAGGATTGGTACTTGGTCATGTAGTTTCGGCCCAAGGAATTACCGTTGATAAGGGAAAGATTGATGTAATTTGCTCACTTCCATACCTCACTTCAGTGAGGGAAATTAAATAGTTTTCTTGGCCATGCAGTTTCTACCGACGCGGTTTCATAAAGGACTTCTCTAAGTTGGCACAACCTCTTTGCCGACTACTACAAAAGGACGTGCATTTTGTTTTTGATCAATCTTGCAAAGATTCATTCGATGAGCTTAAGGGAAGGCTTATATCCGCACCAATTGTACAACCACCAAATTGGACTTTACCATTTGAGATTATGTGTGACGCATCTGACCTTAGCGTGGGAGCCGTTCTCGGCCAAAGGAGTAAAGAAGGACCACACGTGATAGCCTATGCCTCTAGAACACTCGACTCGGCTCAACGCAACTACTCAACAACGGAAAAAGAGCTTTTTGCTGTCATTTTTGCATTAGAAAAATTTTGTTCTTATTTATTAGGGACTAAAATTTTTGTTTTTTCCGATCATGCAGCGCTGAAATACTTGATGAACAAAAAAGAAGCAAAGCCGAGGTTGATACGATGGATTCTCTTACTGCAGGAGTTCGATCTTGAAATCAAGGATAAAAAGGGAAACGAAAATTTAGTAGCTGACCACCTAAGCCGTTTGCCTACTTCACCAGTCGAACCTCCCCTACGAGAACAATTTCCAGCATTTAAACATTGATGGAAGCGCACGCATCATTCCCATGGTTCGCCGATTTGGCAAATTTTCTAGCTACGGGTAAATTTCTGAACAATCTATCTCAATCTGAGATCAAACGCATAAAAAGAGAGTCTCGATACTACATTTGGGATGATCCATATTTATGGAAAAATTGCTCGGATCAAGTCGTACGACGATGCGTAAGTAACAGTGAGGTAAAATCCATACTTGAGTTTTGCCATTCCTACACTTGCGGTGGACATTTTGGCCCTAAACGAACCGCACACAAAATTCTTGAGTGCGGATTTTATTGGCCAACATTGTTTAAAGACACTTACAACTTTTGCAAAGCATGTGACAGGTGCCAAAGAGTCGGAAATCTAAGTCGAAGGAGTGAGATGCCATTAAATCCTATACACATCTGTGAAATTTTTGATGTGTGGGGGCTCGATTATATGGGGCCATTTACCTCATCATTTGGAAATTTATACATTATTTTGGCCGTTGATTATGTTTCGAAATGGGTAGAGGCGAAAGCCACCCGAGAAAATGATGCGAAAACCACAACTAATTTTTTACGTGATTTTATTTTCTCAAGATTTGAACTCAGAGCGCGATCATTTGCGATAGAGGAACACATTTCGTTAACCGAGTCGTCGAAGCTTTGATGAAAAAATATGGCGTGACTCAATGGGATAGCGACGCGACTTATCATCCGCAAACCAACGGACAAGCAGAGGTTTCAAATCGAGAAATCAAGTCAATCCTAGAGAAGACTGTTAAACCAAACCGAAAAGATTGGAGCTTAAAATTAGTTGATGCGTTGTGGGCATATCGCACGGCCTACAAAGGACCTATCGGGATGTCACCTTACCGACTTATTTTCGCAAACCTTGCCACTTGCTGTCGAACTCGAGCATAGGGCATTTTGGGCGATGAAGGAATGTAATATGGAGATGAACGCTGCTTGGTGAAGCACGGAAACTTCATATCCAAGAGCTTGAGGAGATTCGCCATAACGCTACGATAGCGCACAAAATTATAAAGAGCGAACAAAAGCATTTCATGACAAGCATATTTCATTTAAATCATTTTCCGTTGGGCAGAAAGTTCTCCTATTTAACTCTAAATTAAAAATTTTTGCAGGAAAACTTAAGTCTAAGTGGAGCGGACCATTTACCGTGATCAATGTTTTTCCTCATGGAGCCATGGAAATTGAGGATAGCTCAGGTGCACGATTTAAAGTTAATGGACAACGGCTAAAACCTTTCTTCGAGAGCACACCAATCGGACTAATTGAAGAAATCGGGTTGGAAGAGCCAAAAATCTGACAGGAAAATGTCGACGTTAAACAAAGCGCTAAATAGGAGGCAACCCATTTGTTTACTTTTCATCAATTTTAAATTTTTTTTTATTTTTTTTTTGTCGTTTGTTCAGACCCCTCCAGGCCCTAGAAGAAAACATCACGGAAATACTCTCTTTCCTTTACCTCAGCCGTGGCCGCCGTCGTCATTAATCACGGGGAGTATCCTTTACCTTTCTTTGTTCTTAAATGTACTTTACATTTTTTTTCCCGTATTGGGACAATACGATTAAGTGAGGGGGAGGGTAAAGGATGACATTAATTTCGCCTTGCTTGTCATATTTGCTTGATGATATGTTTGTTTGAATTAATTAGAAGAACAACTCCTTTGCCGTTGCTTGCCGCTAAGCATGTTATGATTATTTTAGTTCACAAAGATACTTGAATTAGCATGCTTGATAATCGAATAATATGAGTAAGTACAATTTGACAACCCTTGCAATTTGTCTTGATGTTGTTAGTTGAATTTCTCAACTAGCTTAATTAATTAGCCCATTTTGTGAGAACTTGAGCCTTTAGCATATACGATTATATTTTTATGCTCTTTTTCTTGCCTGAGAGTGTCAATTTGGACATTGGAATCTAGAACTTGTGGCTTGTATGCATTTTGAGATTACATTGGAATTTGATGCATTAATATGATTTAGGCATTAGGATTCACCCTTTCTTTTCCCTTAATGAACCAAGTCAAGCCTAATTCCGCTTTCTTTGTTTTCATCAATATTTTAGACCCGAGCCTTTTCATTTATTCCTCTCTTCCACCCTTGACAAAAAAAAAAAGAGCATAAGTTTAAGGTTGTGAGATCATGTTTCAAAAAAAAAAAAAAAAAGAAAGAAGAAAAAAGAAAAATAATTTGAAAAAAAGAAGAAAAAAAGTTAAAAAAACAAAAACAAAAAAAAAAAAATGGGGTTTGATAATTTGTTCATTATAGCTACTTTTGTTTAGTTTGCTTACTCTTGTTGCCTATGTTTTCTAAGGTTGTGGACATGATATAGTTACTTGTTGGGAAACTCTTGTCTTGATTTTCTTAGCCTCATTTTAGCCTTATTCCCACCTCTACCTAAGCCCCATTACACCCTTTTATTAAAAGTCCTAATGATTTTTGCATCTCATTTCTTTCAAGTAGTGGAGAATTGATCTTGCCACAAGCCTATGGAGACCCTTATTCAAATTTTGACTTTGACTGAATTTGATTTCTACACCCAAAACACTTTGAGTGATTTGAGTGCATCTTAGTAAGAATTAAGCTTAGGTTAGAATTTGATTGATAATTGATAGACAATGGTAAGGTTGAATGATTGTTCTTGCTTGCATCTATTTGTTTTGATTCATGTTTTATTCACGTCATTTTTGTGCACTTGAACTCTCATAACTTTGTTTAAGACTTGCAACGGTTTAGGAGAAAGATGATTAAGCTTTTGATTAATTTATTTCAAACATACTTGAGGGCAAGTATAAGACAAGTGAGGGGAATTTGATGTACTCTTATATTTGACACTTTTTGCTCGATAATTCCTTTGTCTTATGAATTTTTCACTACTTAATTGGTTGTATTTGATTTATTTCTTGTGTAGTGAACCCAATCTGGAAATGGCAACAAAAAGACGTAAATCTGCAGCTTTTATTCTCATCACGGTTGGAGTCGTGGGCACGATGCTTATTCTCACACGGTGAGTCGTGGGCACGACACCCAAGTGGGCACGACGCGGATCCGATATGGCAAATAAAAAAAGTCAACACGGGAATATTTTGGAAACAACTTATCTTGATCTAATTGACGTGATTTGGGGATTTTGATTTCATTTTCATAATTTTATAGATATTATATTATCTTTTGATTAGTTTTCCTTGTTGATTTGGGAATTTGAAGCCTATAAATACCCACCTTGGGTAAGGCTAGGTATCTCTTGTCTTTCATTCTTGTTGCTACTTTATTTTTCATTTTTAATAAAATTTTCTTCTTTTGTTTTATTTCTACTTAATTCTATTTTATTTTATTTTATGTTTTTACATTATCAAAACATGTTAAGCATGATAATCAATATCATGCTTGGCTAATTTTTCTCAAGCCAAGAGCTAGTACGAATCAATTCCTCACATGAGAATTGAATATTGCTTAAATCCTTCTTCGATACATTTTCGTCTTCTCGCTTAGATGGTTTTGCAATCGGCCTTACTAAAATTTTTAAACGTTTTCAAATCAAAAGGATCCGTTGGTGCCGAATCGTTTAATTTTACAGTTGGGAGGAAGGATCGGCCTGTGGCATTTCGACTTCCTATGAACACTCTTAGCGGCGGTCCGCTAAGGAAAGGCGAGATCGGAAATGATTCTTGATAAGACAACATCCGAGTTGGGCTTTTCCTGTTTTAAAAACTAAGTATTTTAACGGCGATAGACGTGGTTGATTTACTTAAGAATCGACTTTCGAAGATAGACTTGGGAAGATCGGTTACATGAGAGAAAAGCAAGTTACGATGGGTTGGGCCTCGTAGACTGTAACCGACATGAATCCCGAAGCAAAAATCTATTTTCGATGATTGTGGGAATTGACAAAACTAGCTCGAGGCGATTCTTATACTTGTGTTTATTCAACTTAATCTTTTATCTTCTTTATTTTATTGCTTTTATTTTAATACATCTTTCTTTGCACTTTTACTTGTTTATTTTATTTTCTTATTACTTCTCAAATCACCTTTTTTTTGTTTTCCATTTCAGCTCCTAGGTCGAGAACAAGAAATTTAATCAAAAATTCCATTAAACTCCCTGCGGATCGACCCTCTTCCACTATTCTACCTTTTTATTTTATTTTTGAAGAGGTTTATTTTATTTTGATAGGCAAAACGACGCTTGTCAAAATTGGCGCCGTTGCCGGGGAGCTTTATTTTCGGCAATTATTGATTATTTTGTTTGATTTTTATGACCGGAGAAATCAGGGACTCTAGTTCAATATAACCCGAAAATCAAGCAAGTGCTCGTGAGAAACCACGGACAAACGCTTCGATTTAAAAAGCGGCAAGAAGCAAAGAGAACGACAATCCAATCTGAATCTACTGCGTGACACCACCACATGAACCGGAACAAACTCCCAACGAAGAACCATCTCCCAACACCACTATTCAAATAACAAATCCCACTTTTGAACGAGCCAATGGCGAACCAAACCATTAGAGAGCTTGCCGCCGCCCGCATGTACAACAACCGCTCTGCATTACCTTTCCTCAAGGCACTACCCCTTTTCAACTCAAAACAGGGTTAATTCATCTCCTCCCTACATTCAACGGTCTTCCTAGCGAAAGCCCACATAAACATCTCGCCAATTCCACATGGTGTGCAGCAGATGTGAAGCCACAAGGAGTCTCGGAAGACCCAATCAAACTAAGGGCATTTCCTTTTTCTTTAGCCAGAATGGCTAAGGAATGGTTATTTTACCTTCCGCTCAATAACCACATGGGCTGAACTATCTCGTGTTTTCCTTGATAGGTATTTTCCAGCGGCAAAGCGCGAGCGAACTTAGGCGAAGCATTTTGGGAATCCAAAGAAAGGAACGATGAATCTCTCTACGACTCTTTGGAGAGGTTCAAAAAGTTATCGCATAAGTTGCCCGCAAATGGCCTATCCGAAGCGGACCCTCCTTCGATATCTTTATGAAGGAATGCTTCCGAGGACACAAAATGATGGTGGATCTTGCAAGTGGTGGCACACTCGTTAATATGGCGCCGAAAATGCTAGAAACTCTAATCTCTACTATGGCGCAAACTCGCAATGATTCGGCTCTTCAAGTGAACCTAGCCGACGGGTTCACGAAGTAAGTACCGTTTCTTTAGAAAATAAAATAGACAAATTGACTGATATTGTCAACTCTCTTGTCACAGGTAAGATAGGAGCCGCGGTTTTGTGGAATCTGCACGATGCCGAACCACCCAACCGATTCATGTCCAATGCTACAAGATGAGACGGGTGCCCATGTCAATGCCATAAATAATTTCCCGGACCTCCTCAAAGGCCATACAATCCCTACGGTAACACTTTCAATTCCGTTGGAGAGATCATCCAAATTTGAGCTATGGAAACAAAACCAAAATTACCAACCGAGACCACCTCCCTTTCCAAATCAATCACCACAAAAAGCCTCTCTTGAGACCATTGTTGAAAAGTTGGCCCTTTCACAAGAGAAATTCCAAACCCAAACACAATCTCATCTCCAAGAAATTGACAGACAAATAAGCCAACTAGCCCAAACTGTTGGTCGCCTAGAGTCTCAGGACGATTGCCCTCTCAAATCAAACAAATCAGGGAAAATGTGAGCGCGATTACTTTACTGAAATGGTACCGTAATTTCACCAAAGGCCGATAATGGAGCCCGAGAAAATCGAGAAAGACAAAGAAGACACTTCTTTGAAGAGTCAAGAAGAAAAATCCTCGCCTACCTCAAGTAAAGTCATTCCTAGTCCTTCTTTTTCTACTTACGAGACTCTTCCTCCCTTTCCAGGAAGGCTTGCAAGGCGTAGCAAAAAGGAAGAGGAGAAGGAAATTTTGGATATATTTAAAAAAGTGGAAATCAATATTCCACTCCTTGATGTCATTCAGAAGGTGCCAAAATATGCGAAGTTTTTAAAAGACTTATGCACAAATCGGAGGCGGTTATCTGGCAATGAAAGAGTTAACCTCAATGAGAATATTTCAGTCGTTTTTCAAAGACGCCTACCACCAAAATACAAGGACCAAGGGATGTTTGCAATTCCGTGCAAAATAGGAAAAGTTGGAATAAAAAGGGCGATGTGCGATCTAGGCGCATCTATTAATGTCATGCCGCTAAGCGTCTACAACAAAATTTCAATAGAACCATTAAAGGAGACGCGGGTGACGGTTCAATTAGCTGATCGGTCAGTTATCTACCCCGAAGGGGTACAAGAAAACGTGTTGGTAAAGGTAAATGATCTCATTTTCCCTGCTGATTTTTACATTATTGACATGGAAAATGACCGCAGCAACAACGGATCAGAAATCTTGCTTGGGCGCCCTTTCTTGTCAACAGCGCATACAAAAATTGATGTCCATAACGGCATCTTAACCATGGAATTTGACGGGGAAGTGGTTAAATTCGATGTGTACAAAGCTATGAAGTATCCTGATTCCATCGCAAGTTTAAATTTTGTTGATATTATAGATCCGTTAGCCGATAATTTTATCGAAACTAATTTGTTTTATGATTTTTGTAGGGAATTGGAGGATCTCGATGATGAAAGCGAAATCATTTCCACTCTTTCCTCCATCTCTGATTCTCAATTAATTCCATCTAAACCCCTTCCTTCAATTTTGCAGGTGCCACAACTAGAATTGAAGCAACTTCCATCGCATCTCAAATACGAATTTTTGGGCGATAACCGAACCTTGCCAATTATCATTTCAAGTGAATTATCACGACAAGAAGAGGAAGAATTGATTGCTTTGTTTTGCGCACCTATAAAAGGCAATTGGATGGACATTAGCTGATATCCAAGGCTTAAGTCCATCTACTTGTATGCATAAAATTAAAACAGAGGAGAACGCGAAACCAACGAGAGAAGGCCAGCGACGTTTAAACCCACCAATGATGGAGGTTGTGAAGGAGGAGATTCAAAAGTTGCTAGATGCTGACATTATCTACCCCATTTCTGATAGCAAGTGGGTAAGTCCGGTCCATGTTGTACCAAAGAAGACTGGAATTACAGTGGTCGAAAATGCCAAAGGAGAAATGATTCCGAAGAGAGTACAAAATGGTTGGAGAATGTGTATCGATTATAGGAAACTCAACTCACAAACCCGAAAGGACCATTTTCCTTTACCATTTATCGATCAAATGATCGAAAGACTTGCTGGAAAAACACATTATTGTTGTCTTGATGGATTTTCGGATTTTTCAGTTCCGGTGGCACCGAGGACCAAGAAAAACAACATTCACTTGCCCTTTCGGAACTTTCGCCTATAGGAGAATGCCTTTCGGTCTTTGCAACGCTCCGGCCACATTCCAACGATGCATGTTAAGCATTTTCTCCGATCACATCGAGCGAGGAATAGAGGTATTTATGGATGATTTTACTGCATACGGCAATTCATTCTCTCAATGCCTTTCCAATCTTTCTTATGTTCTTAATCGATGCATTGAATTTAAATTGGTTTTAAACTACGAGAAATGCCATTTCATGGTAAGTAAAGGATTGGTACTTGGTCATGTAGTTTCGCCCCAGGAATTACCGTTGATAAGGGAAAGATTGATGTAATTTGCTCACTTCCATACCTCACTTGATGAGGGAAATTAAATAGTTTTTCTTGGCCATGCGAGTTTCTCTGACGGTTCATAAAGGACTTCTCTAAGTTGGCACAACCTCTTTGCCGACTACTACAAAAGGACGTGCATTTTGTTTTTGATCAATCTTGCAAAGATTCATTCGATGAGCTTAAGGGAAGGCTTATATCCGCACCAATTGTACAACCACCAAATTGGACTTTACCATTTGAGATTATGTGTGACGATCGACCTTAGGGTGGGAGCCGTTCTCGGCCAAAGGAGTAAAGAAGGACCACACGTGATAGCCTATGCCTCTAGAACACTCGACTCGGCTCAACGCAACTACTCAACAACGAAAAAGAGCTTTTTGCTTGTCATTTTTGCATTAGAAAAATTCATTTCTTATTTATTAGGGACTAAAATTTTTGTTTTTTCCGATCATGCAACAATTGAAATACTTGATGAACAAAAAGAAGCAAAAACGAGGTTGATACGATGGATTCTCTTCTTCGGGAGTTCGATCTTGAAATCAAGGATAAAAAGGAAACGAAAATTTAGTAGCTGACCACCTAAGCCGTTTGCCTACTTCACCAATCGAACCTCCCCTACGAGAACAATTTCGAGACGAAACATTGATGGAAGCGCACGCATCATTCCCATGGTTCGCGATTTGCAAATTTTCTAGCTACGGGTAAATTTCTGAACAATCTATCTCAATCGAGATCAAACGCATAAAAAGAGAGTCTCGATACTACATTTGGGATGATCCATATTTATGGAAAAATTGCTCGGATCAAGTCGCACAACGATGCGTAAAAACGATGAGGTAAAATCCATACTTGAGTTTTGCCATTCCTACACTTATGCGGTGGACATTTTGGCCTAAACGAACCGCACACAAAATTCTTGAGTGCGGATTTTATTGGCCAACATTGTTTAAAGACACTTACAACTTTTGCAAAGCATGTGACAGATGCCAAAGAGTCGGAAATCTAAGTCGAAGGAGTGAGATGCCATTAAATCCTATACACATCTGTGAAATTTTCGATGTGTGGGGGCTCGATTATATGGGGCCATTTACCTCATCATTTGGAAATTTATACATTATTTTGGCCGTTGATTATGTTTCAAAATGGGTAGAGGCGAAAGCCACCCGAGAAAATGATGCGAAAACCACAACTAATTTTTTACGTGATTTTATTTTCTCAAGATTTGAACTCAGAGAGCGATCATTTGCGATAGAGGAAAACATTTCGTTAACCGAGTCGTCGAAGCTTTGATGAAAAAATGGCGTGACTCACGGATAGGATAGCGGCGACTTATCATCCGCAAACCAACGGACAAGCGAGGTTTCAAATCGAGAAATCAAGTCAATCCTAGAGAAGACTGTTAAAACCAAACCGAAAAGATTGGAGCTTAAAATTAGTTGATGCGTTGTGGGCATATCGCACTGACCTACAAAGGACCTATCGGGATGTCACCTTACCGACTTATTTTCGGCAAACCTTGCCACTTGCCTGTCGAACTCGAGCATAGGGCATTTTGGGCAGTAAAGGAATGTAATATGGAGATGAACGCTGTTGGCGAAGCACGGAAACTTCATATCCAAGAGCTTGAGGAGATTCGCCGCAACGCTTACGATAGCGCACAAAATTATAAAGAGCGAACAAAAGCATTTCATGACAAGCATATTTCATTTAAATCATTTTCCGTTGGGCAGAAAGTTCTCCTATTTAACTCTAAATTAAAAATTTTTGCAGGAAAACTTAAGTCTAAGTGGAGCGGACCATTTACCGTGATTAATGTTTTTCCTCATGGAGCCGTGGAAATTGAGGATATCTCAGGTGCACGATTTAAAGTTAATGGACAATGGCTAAAACCTTTCTTCGAGAGCACACCAATCGGACTAATTGAAGAAATCGGGTTGGAAGAGCCAAAAATCTGACAGGAAAATGTCGACGTTAAACAAAGCGCTAAATGGGAGGCAACCCACTTTTTTACTTTTCATCAATTTTAAATTTTTTTTATTTTTTTTTTGTCGTTTGTTCAGACCCCTCCAGGCCCTAGAAGAAAACATCACGGAAATACTCTCTTTCCTTTACCTCACCCGTGGCCGCATCGTCATTGATCACGGGGAGTATCCTTTACCTTTCTTTGTTCTTAAATGTACTTTACATTTTTTCCCGTATTGGGACAATACGATTAAGTGAGGGGGAGGGTAAAGGATGATATTAATTTCGCCTTGCTTGTCATATTTGCTTGATGATATGTTTGTTTGAATTAATTAGAAGAACAACTCCTTTGCCGTTGCTTGCCGCTAAGCATGTTATGATTATTTTAGTTCACAAAGATACTTGAATTAGCATGCTTGATAATCGAATAATATGAGTAAGTACAATTTGACAACCCTTACAATTTGTCTTGATGTTGTTAGTTGAATTTCTCACCTAGCTTAATTAATTAGCCCATTTTGTGAGAACTTGAGCCTTTAGCATATACGATTATATTTTTATGCTCTTTTTCTTGCCTGAGAGTGTTAATTTGGACATTGGAATCTAGAACTTGTGGCTTGTATGCATTTTGAGATTACATTGGAATTTGATGCATTAATATGATTTAGGCGTTAGGATTCACCCTTTCTTTTCCCTTAATGAACCAAGTCGAAGCCTAATTCTGTTTTCTTTGTTTTCATCAATATTTTAGACCCGAGCCTTTTCATTTATTCCTCTCTTCCATCCTTGACAAAAAAAAAAAAAAAAGAGCATAAGTTTAAGGTTGTGAGATCATGTTTCAAAAAAGAAAAAAAGAAAAAAAGAAGAAGAAAAGAAAAAATAATTTGAAAAAAAAAAGAAGAAGAAAAGTTAAAAAAAAACAAAAAACAAAAAAAAAAAGGGGTTTGATAATTTGTTCATTATAGCTACTTTTGTTTAGTTTGCTTACTCTTGTTGCCTATGTTTTCTAAGGTTGTGGACATGATATAGTTAATTGTTGGGAAACTCTTGTCTTGATTTTCTTAGCCTCATTTTAGCCTTATTCCCCACCTCTACCTAAGCCCCATTACACCCTTTATTAAAAGTCCTAATGATTTTTGCATCTCATTTCTTTCAAGTAGTGGAGAATTGATCTTGCCACAAGCCTATGGAGACCCTTATTCAAATTTTGACTTTGAGTGAATTTGATTTCTACACCCAAAACACTTTGAGTGATTTGAGTGCATCTTAGTAAGAATTAAGCTTAGGTTAGAATTTGATTGATAATTGATAGACAATGGTAAGGTTGAATGATTGTTCTTGCTTGCATCTATTTGTTTTGATTCATGTTTTATTCACGTCATTTTTTGTGCACTTGAACTCTCATAACTTTGTTTAAGACTTGCAACGGTTTAGGAGAAAGATGATTAAGCTTTTGATTAATTTATTTCAAACATACTTGAGGGCAAGTATAAGACAAGTGAGGGGGAATTTGATGTACTCTTATATTTGACACTTTTTGCTCGATAATTCCTTTGTCTTATGAATTTTTCACTACTTAATTGGTTGTATTTGATTTATTTCTTGTGTAGTGAACCCAATACTGGAAATGGCAACAAAAAGACGTAAATCTGCAGTTTTTATTCTGTCACGGTTGGAGTCGTGGGCACGACGCTTATTCTGTCACGGCTGGAGTCGTGGGCACGACGCTGGGCACGACGCGGATCTGATATGGCAAATAAAAAGTCAACACGGGGAATATTTTGGAAACAACTTATCTTGATCTAATTGACGTGATTTGGGGGATTTTGATTTCATTTTCATAATTTTATAGATATTATATTATCTTTTTGATTAGTTTTCCTTGTTGATTTGGGAATTTGAAGCCTATAAATACCCACCTTGGGTAAGGCTAGGTATCTCTTGTCTTTCATTCTTGTTGCTACTTTATTTTTCATTTTTAATAAAATTTTCTTCTTTTGTTTTATTTCTACTTAATTCTATTTTATTTTATTTTATGTTTTTACATTATCAAAACATGTTAAGCATGATAATCAATATCATGCTTGGCTAATTTTTCTCAAGCCAAGAGCTAGTACGAATCAATTCCTCACATGAGAATTGAATATTGCTTAAATCCCTTCGGGATACATTTTCGTCTTTCTGCTTAGATGGTTTGGCAATCGGCCTTACTAAAATTTTTAAACGTTTTTCAAATCAAAAAGGATCCGTTGGTCTGGAATCGTTTAATTTTACAGTTGGGAGGAAGGATCGGCCTGTGGCATTTCGACTTCCTATGAACACTCTTAGCGGCGGTCCACTAAGGAAAGGCGAGATCGGAAATGATTCTTGATAAGACAACATCCGAGTTGGGCTTTTCCTGTTTTAAAAACTAAGTATTTTAACGGCGATAGACGTGGTTGATTTACTTAAGAATCGACTTTCAAGATAGACTTGGGAAGATCGGTTACATGAGAGAAAAGCAAGTTACGATGGGTTGGGCCTCGTAGATCAGAATCAAACATGAATCCCGAAGCAAAAATCTATTTTCGATGATTGTGGGAATTGACAAAACTAGCTCGAGGCGATTCTTATACTTGTGTTTATTCAACTTAATCTTTTATCTTCTTTATTTTATTGCTTTTATTTTAATACATCTTTCTTTGCACTTTTACTTGTTTATTTTATTTTCTTATTACTTCTCAAATCACCTTTTTTTTTGTTTTCCATTTCAGCTCCTAGGTCGAGAACAAGAAATTTAATCAAAAATTCCATTAAACTCCCTGCGGATCGACCCTCTTCCACTATTCTACCTTTTTATTTTATTTTTGAAGAGGTTTATTTTATTTTGATAGGTAAAACGACGCTTGTCACCATGTAATATCGAGATGGTGGCTGATCACCTCGGATAAGAACATCAGTGCTTTGGCCGGGGCCTAACATGAGGACGGAAGTGGTGAAGGGTTTGGTATAGGAAGCATCAGCTCCAACAACAGTGAGCTTATGGTTGGCTACTTTGAAGAAAAGCGGCTGGTTCAAGGCGACATTGATCACTCTGAGGAGATTCGTCTCCCCGGAGTCGATGGGAACTATTGTAGTCTCTGCAAAAAAGAAAACATTAGTCAATAACATTGGCTTTGTCACCCAAATGTGCGGTACGAATTCAATTGGTTCGGAGCAAATTACCTTTGGAGGAGCATTTGTAGAGATCACCAGGTTGAGCATTGATGGTATATGCATCAGAGACATTTGGTGCTGCCTCTGTTCTTGTTGCTTCCCTCACCACATCAATGGGATTTGTATCCCACCATTCACCTAATCATAATCATATTCATCAACATAACATTTCATTTTGATCATCATAATCATTTGTATTCGTAGCCGAAAAGGATTCCTTACCGAGAAGAATCGGTGTTTCGCGTTTCGGCTTAGGGAAAGGGTAGGATTTGCCTTCTCTGGGACGGATGATGAGAGCTCCATAAACAGTGGCTCTAAGCCATGAACTGTGAGCATGCCACCACAATGTTCCTTCTTGTCCTTGAATCAGTAAACTCAGTAAGTGTAACTTCCTCCCGGTCTAATCGGACACCGAGTCACGAATTCCGGTCCATCTCGCCCATCCGGTTCTCATTTGCCGCACACCATGCCTGTATATCAAAGTGGTTAGGGTAATTCAAACGTGCAAATGACAACTAGAAATGAATGAAAGCTGATGACATGCGTGCATGGCATGCATGCATGAACGAATTTGCAGTTATTAAATTACCAGTGGATGGTGACATTATATCGGGCTTTGTTAACAACTTGAACTTCAAGGGTGTCGCCATTCTTGATCTCCAAGGTAGGTCCAGGAAACATGCCATTAACAGTGATGGTGTTGTGAGTCTTGCACAGCCTCTTCACTTTTGTTGCTTGAATCTGTTTCATTCACCAACCAACATCAAGTTTTTTATTTAAATGTTCAATGAAAACCAATTTATCAGAAATATATATCAAAAGAAAGAAGTAAAAGAACATACAACAAATCGATGTCGTTGAACTTCAGCATTTGCAGACAATGCAAGGAAAATGACAAGGAAAATGAAGGAAAACTTGTTGATAATCCCCATTTAATCAAAGCTTAGATAGCAAAAAGCTTTGCTTGAGAAGTGATAGAGAAAAGGGGTTTTATAGGAAAGATAAGAGTTGTTGTTTAGAGGCTGTCAGATTAGGTTTTGATTGGGCTAAAATGGTGATTTTTTCACTTAGTTCAGACCTACAACAGAGTTGTTGCACCCACTAGCCTATTACTACTGAATTATGTCTTCAATGCTTGCTTCACAAGGATTTTTTTTTTTCCCTTTTGCTCTTTCTAGACCAACAAATTTTCTTATAATTCCTTTTAATTTATTTTTCAAAAAAGTTAGATGATAAACTCGTTGTTTGAAAAGTAATCATACCCTATTCATGTACATGTACATAAAATTAATTAGATTGTTAGTTAAAAGCCAAATTAACCAAGTGAGCACGCTATCTTCTTGAGAACCAAATTAACCATTGCCCTTTTCATGTCAATTTCAACACTCTATATGTTATAGCATTTTTCAATGTTTGACGTTAAATCGAGGTTTTCAATATTATTTAAATATATTAAAAATACAATTAAACTATTGAGATATTCAAGTTAAGTATATATTAAGATATTCGGATGTTAGATTTTATTAAAGTTTGAAGTCAAGCATTAAAATCTTGACTGATGGTATCTTAAAGTCTTTTTAATTATTGAAAAAGAACATTTAAAATATACATATAACAGGATTTGAATTTAACTTAAAAAAATTTTAAATTTATCGCTCAACTATAACTTTATTTTAATTTATTCATTGAAAAAAATTTAGATTTATCACTCAACTATAACTTTATTTTAATTTATTTAAACATTTTAATTTTATTATACACATATATGTAAAATAATTAGTTTCTACACGCATATGCATGTGATAGAGTTTCTAGTATTTATAATGTATTTGATTAAATTAGTGTCAAAAGTTAACTCAACACTAACTTAAGATTGATAACAACACCATAATAAATAATTTAATCTATTTTTTTCATTTTAATATCGTATAAATTTTTATATTATTATTAATTAATTTCGAATCGTACATTTCATTATTTCTTGTATGATACTTTTAACACAAATTAATCATACCCTACTCATATACGTGTAGTCTAGATTGATACTTGAAATTAACTAGATTGATAGCTACATGCCAAATTAACCAAGTGAACAATTTATTTTCTTGAGAACCAACTTTTAATATGAAATTTTAACTCTCAATGTTATATATTTTTCATAGATAAAATAATTCGAATTTAACTCGGTTTTTTTCGACTCTGAGTAACTCAAGTTTGAATTTAAATTAAGATTTTACAATATCATTAAAGAATAAAAATACATATTAAAAGTATAAAAATTCAATTAGGTTGTTGAATTATTTAAATTAAATATATATAGGCTGTTGGTATATTAGGGTTGATCAAAGTTTGAAGTGAAGCATGCTTAATTTTTCATCAAGTCAACCTGATTAATCGAGCTAGTTTTAGTTTAACTCTTATCTTCAATAAGTCTAATTTTAAAACTAAAAATTGAACCACATTTTACATCTCAAATTGAGTTCATTTCTATTGGGTTTTAAAATTGTTAATAAGTTAAATGGAAGCCTCTAATTGTAATGGTCATTATGATTTAGCATTACGAAAATTATGGAAACAAAATAAAAAAAAATCAAGATTTATTTACACGGTTTGATTTCCTTACATCTATAAAGTCTATCTCAATAAGTAATTTCATTATATTTAATTCACAATAAGATGAGTTAATCACACTCTATCTCCCCCCAATATAAAAATCTTACATTTGAACTTAAAGACTAGAATACTCACCTCTAAATTTTCCCCCTAAAAATTTAGATTGTAAACACTAAAGGTTTAAACTTCAGTTGCACTTACACAATAAGTTCCTTAATGAACAAACAAGGTATCCTTAATAAATTCTCATGCAAATCTATACAAGCCTCGTATATATAAAAGTTGCCAAGTATATTAACATACTAGTGATTGAATACAAAATAACTTCTTAAAAACAACTGATATAAAATAGTAAAAATAATAGAGTAATAAAATCCAACCAAATGTGAACTAATAGAGATTTAGTCATTTGGATAATCCAAAATACAATCCCAAACGATTTTCTATAATTAAAAGGTTGTAATTATTCAATCTAATTCAATCTTCACAAAGCATTGGTTTCTAAAATAAAATTTTCAAAATATTATCATAGTTAATAACCCAAAAATTTAAATTTATTAAATTGCAAAATCGTAAATTTTGTTTCAGTATCACAAGAATGAATGATAGTGAATATTACCGAGTGTCACTCCTAATGCAACATCAAATCTTTTCTCAACAGTTTTAATAAACTCAACTCCACCATATTATTATAATTTATCAGTCATTCAACGTCAGCCCCTTGAAAATGTAAAGGAGAGATATATTGTCGACCCGTGAGATTAAGCAAAGTCTGTTGAAAGCAAATTCGTTTAGGTTAACTGTAGACTTAAAATCTAAAAGATTTGAATGTATTTTTTCAAAGAAAAGACAGATTGAATAAATAAATCAATAAATCGGTCCACTTTTGTTAGGTGGGAATTATTATTAAAATAAAGCGATTGAACAGTTGATTTCTTACCGACATGTCGGGTGGATACTTCAACTAGTCATTTGGAATTTTTATTAGCATTGAAATTAGTTAGACTGTCCTAAAAACAGTTAGTAGGAAATGTTTTACACGCATGCTATCATGTTTGCTGAACTAGAAAAGTTCATAAAAGTCTTGCTAGCTCAAAATTGTGTTTGTTATATTAAAAGACAAGTTGAAGTGTGTATTATTCGATACTGATACTTGTAACTCTTTTTTAGCTTTTTTCTTTTTTGAATGATTGAAACTTTGAAAACGTTTAGTTGATCTAATTCTAAGAGGAATGTTTTTTCAATTTATGATGTAACAATGCTTGTAATAATGTAGGATAAAAAAATAATATATCTGATGTTGATATGTTGGGATTAATCAAAAATTTCAAGGCATATAACATTGTCACTCTCTTTAAGTTTCTAACCTATATTTTGGTGTTGTAACACTCCAGGTGTCATATTCGTTGTCCGACCCGAAAATGATTTTCTTACACAGAGAAAAAATAAAAATTTTAAAAATTGTAGCAGTTTATGATATTTATAGTAATAATTTTTTTCCCAAAATAGTATATGTTCTTTGAATGAGACAAATTCTAGACATTCTCAGCTTTCAACTAAACGACCTTCTCCACTATTCTCGTACCATGAATTGCCCCAAATATGGGCTCAACCAATTTCGAATCCAATACAAATTTAAAAATATTTTCTTACTTTCTATAGGAAAGTGATCTCTCTCTTATTCAAATTGGTAGAATTGTTATTCCTAGAAAATAGAATTTATACTTAGAAATAAATTCTAACTTATTTTCCAGCAAAATAACAATATCTTAAAGTTGTGTAAAACTTATATTTTTAGTCTTACCAGTGTCATCTATTTATAAGGAAAGGTAGTGAAACCCTAGTTGAATTAGTAGAATACAAATTATATTTATTTAATAGAAAAACAATCTCTTTGTTGAATTAGGAGAGAGAGGAGCGGCTAACCCTAGATATTTTACTAGGGTTGTCGCCCCTCATACTTGTTATGAAGGGGTTTGGAGCCTCTCCTGTATCGGATCCAATTATGGGTACTTTCTGAACTTTTAACCCAGCATTTTATAATTTAATCCAACCCAAGACATATTTTTTATTTCTCAAAATAAATATTATTTATTAAATTAATTTAAATAAATCAATTTTTCAATTAAATAATTTTCTCAACTCAATTTTAATTTCGTTAAGGTTATTACAACTTTACTATAAAAGAATCTATGAGAGAATATATTTAATTTCTACATTCAACGGATTCACAATAGTCAATTAATTTAATTCTATCTTCATACTTCAAGTAATTAAATAATAATTCAAAAAACTTAAATTAGTTCTCAGGTCATTTCCATACTTAGTGAGAAACCACATTCATTTTCGAGTGTAACACATTTCTCTAACTTTATCATTTCTATACATTTCTATTCATTTGATTCAACATACAATTTGTTTGTGATTTCAACGAATTAACAGAGGGACCGATTAGACATATATAATTAGAGCTCAAATGATTTATAACTAAGTTCTAACTTTTGGCCTATTAATTATAAACTCATTTAGTCACAAAGTCATTCTACTATAGTATCCTGACTGAGCTCTCTCTAATAACATACCATTACAAAAGTTACTTGATTAGTGCTTGTTCAATGACCTAGTCATAAATGTGTTACATTCATAGGATATCGTTAATCTCTTTAAGATAGATTTATTCTCCCAATATTATCATCTTTTATCTCATGGTAATCATTAACTCTTCCTTCAAGAAAAGTCAATTATTGTTAGATAATATTTAAGTCATTCATCATAAAGACAAACGACCCGTGGCTACGTTTATGTTTCATCTATCATGTAATTCCAATAAGAGTATATCATTTACCCATGTCTTGGGTTATGAATTCCACTATTGTTAATGATGCTACATATTGCAGAAGTCGTACATCCAACGCACCAGTTTTCGATTCCTTATTTATTTGAACTTAATCTTTTATTTACATCAAAGTATACGAGTCATGCATACATAGTCCATCATCCACTCAAGATTAAGGTATGTCACACTATGAATATCACAAATGAATAAATCCATAAACGGATTCAGAATCTATTCTACTTGGGTCCTATCTGATATACTGTTAGTTCAATCAGTCACATCTATGTCTCTATCTTCTAGGAATCATCTACTCTGATACTCAAGACAAAGAATGTAATGAGCCGAAGTTTACGAGTATCTGAAAAGTGTATTTACGGGTCACTATTTTAGTAAAATGAATTCGTAAATATTTATTAAAAATATTTACGAAGTTAATTGTGGGGTTAATTAGATTTTGGCTAAGTGAATTAGCTTGAATTAAGATTAATTTAGTATAAGGACTAGATTGAATATAGTGTAAAAGTTGAATAATAGAATCAAGAAAAATTGAAGGACTAAATTAGTAAATAAACCAAATAGAGACAAATATATGGTAAAAGCATAGTACATGTGTAATAAACATGTTTGTACATTTGTAAATACATGTATATATTTACTTATAATTTAAGTAATAATAATTATGTTAATAAAATATTATAAGAATAAAATAATATAATAAACCAAAAATGAAATAAAAGAAAAATAAAGAATAAAAAGAAACATAGCAAACGAAACAGAGAAGGAAAAAGGAGGAAGAAAGAAAAAGAAAAAATTAGGGTTTTGAAGCTTTAAACTTAATTTGGTAAGTCAATTTAGTCCATTTTCTTGTAATTTTAATGTTTTAGAATCCTAGAGACAAATACTACTTGATATAAGTGGAAATTTTGAAAGTTAGATGATTTTTAGATATAGTTTATGTTGAATTGATTGAAGAATTAGAGTTTAAATTGATAGAATTTTGAGAAAATGATTGAATTGTAAAGTACAGCATAAGTTTTTATGTAGTAGGGACTAAATTGAAAGAATTTTGAAATTAGAACCTTATAGTGAATTTGAGAGTTGAAATTAGTTTAAAGTAAGAATTGAATTGAGATATGGAATTATTAATTGCAAGAAAAAGGATTCGTTTTGATTTAAGGACCAAATTGGAATTTAGACAA
This sequence comes from Gossypium anomalum, assembly GCA_025698475.1. Classification (NCBI taxonomy): domain Eukaryota; kingdom Viridiplantae; phylum Streptophyta; class Magnoliopsida; order Malvales; family Malvaceae; genus Gossypium; species Gossypium anomalum. Next base: position 89,935,975 of record CM046961.1, read on the forward strand.
AAGTTGAATAGAAATTCAAATGTACAATGTGAAATGGTGAATTGATAAGTTTTAATTGTTTAAATTTTCGTAGCTAACGTAGTACCGAAGACCTCGATAAAGAAAGGAAAAGAGAAGGTTGACGAAGAGTAATTCGAGAATTATTGTTTGTATTTCTATAATCCGAAAACGAAAATTATTTGTTGTATTTATTATTATGCATGGTAAGTGAAATTGAGGTGAGTTTGATATATTGATATTGAATTGAATTGTTTTATGAACATATATGTATGATTGGAAAGTGTATTGAATTAGAATTGATTGAAATTGTATGTTGATTGGAAATTGAATTATGAATTGAAATATCCTATTAACAATGTTAGGCTAAGTCGAATATAGTTGGCATGCCATAGGATTGGAAGTGTATAGGTATACTTCGACCTTGAGTTGATGAGGCACTATAAGTGTCGTAATATTGTTATTACTTCGGATAAATCCGATGAGGTACTGAGTACCGTACTGTTACTGTTTCACTTCGGCTTGGCCGATGAGGCACAGAGTGTCATACTGGTGTGTTGGTTGGATCCGTGTATCTGTCAAAGTCTGAGTTACGTTAATAGGGATAAACTACTATACTAGATAATTGATTGCTACGACTGATTTTCTGAATATGTACTGAAGTGTTTATTCTATTGAGAAAAGTTAAGAAAATAGTTATTATTATGAGTTGAAAATGAATGGTTGAATTATTATGACTGTTTATTTGTATGATAAATGAATACCTAAAGCCTAAGTGTATATGTATCAATAAATTAATTTCAGTATTGGTTTATAGAAATACCACTAGATATATACTCAGCGTACGATTTGTTTCCGTGTGCAGGTTAGGTTAAAGTCAAACGGTTGAATCAGCATCTAAGCCAATTCTGAACTCAAATACGTGAAGTATTTTCTCTTTTGAAAATGGCATGTACCTATGTTGTCATTTGTTGTCATTTTGATGTGTAAATAATAATGATAAATGATGGTTTTGGTTGTTCCATATAATTACATATGACTTTTAATATAGTCTATTTTATAGTTTTAGTTTAATTTTTTTGAATGATACTTAAGTGAATCAATTAGACAACTTATGTTAGATTTTTATAAATATGAATATGTTAGAATTTTATATTATTAGTGTAAGACCCAATTTTAGCCCGGGCTACTTAATTCCAGCCCAATAAATAAAACCCAAATAATCCATATAAAAATCCAAAAAAGAAGAGTCCAAAATTACAAAAACAACAAACCCAATTAAGCCCAAAATAAACCTAACCCTAGAGCCCAAACAGCCCAAAACTAAACAAACTTTTCAACAAAAAAGGAAACAGCCGCTGCTCCCCTCCACCACGCGCGTCAGCGCACCTCGCACGTCCGGCCAATCGCGTGTAGCACGACCCTGCTCCACGTTTGCACCCACGTCTTCGTCACCTGCAAGTTGAGCAAAAATAGCCAAAAACCGCTTGTATTTTGGCTATAAAAGCCTTCGTTTTTAAGTGTAAATGGGGGTTTTTTCGTTCTATTTTTTTCAGAGGAAGTGTATACAAAACACATACAAAGATCAATAGAAATCAATCACAATATACTTCTAAGGTGATTATCTACTGTAATTTATTTATATTTTTTTCTTTTGTTTTCTTTTTTTTCTTCGGATTTAATACAAACACGAGGTATAAGAGAAGAGGGGAGACTCACCGGAGTTGCATCACGCTCATGTCGTCGGAGGGCTCGATTTCGTTCGCCATAGTCAGATTTTGGAAGGGTTGAAGTTTGGCTTTTCGGCTGGAAGGCAAAGGGGAAAGTGGGGGAGAAGAGAGAATTTCATAAACCTTTATGGTTTTTTTTAAAAAAATAAAAGGTTAAAATGTTTTTTTGACAAAAAAATTTTGGTTTTAATAGTTAATAAAAGGAAATAGCATTGGGGGAAGGAACAGACAGCTTTTTGACTTGGTTTATGTGCATGATTTCTTTTAATGGCTAATTTGCGTGTTTGGTCCCTCCCCTCTTGCGCTGGTTTGTAATTGAAGCCTGTTAATATTTTTTTGTTTTTTTAAATTATCCCAAGAATTTGCGCGTTCATTCATTTCAGTCCGCGCTGAAAGGAATTGTTTTGAGGCATGGTTTATTTGCTTTTTCGGTCCTTGCAAATTTACTCGCGCTATATTTGGGTCCTGATTTTGGTTTTGATGGCTTATTTTATTTATTAATTGTCCCATTTAGTTTAATTTTATTTCAATTGAGTTTATTTCCATTTCAACGTATATAATTCATTATTTCTTTAATTTATTTAGCATTTAACTTTTTAAAAATTTATTTAAACATAAATTTTGGGTTACTTTAATAATCTTACTTTGTTTTTATTTGTTTAAATTGTAAAGTGTTATTTTAAAATTCTATTTTATGTAGTATTATTCTAAATTCTTGTATAATATTTAATTAAAATATTTTTTAAACATTATTATTATGCATATGGTGAAATTAGTTTTATTTTGTATGCATTATTAATTCTATGTTATCTTATTTTATATAATTTCTTTTAAATCTATTGAATATATATTTGTTCTTTTCAAATCTACTTTATATATAGTTTATTCTTCCAAAATATAATTGTTTTCTCTTTTATTACGAATTCTTTTATGTGCTATGGCCACATTATATATATATATATATATATATATATATATATTATTTTCATTATATGTATATTATCCACCTTAAATAGCCGTCTTTTTTTTAAAAAATATTTTGTACATTATTTACTTCCAACCTTTTTTTCCCTTCATAAAATTTATTTTAGTTGTCATTTATATATTATGTTCTTATTTCTTAATATGTAAATTATCTCAAACCCTAGCATGTGTTGTTCATTTATAAATTTTCATATTTTAGGTAGTCTTTAAATTGTTTTTGTCATTGATTCCTAGTCGTCATATTGTTTTGCATGTCATGTGTCATTTTTTGGTTTTCATATTGTATTCACATATTATTGTTTCATGCTTATAATTATGTTTTTCCTTGTTATTGCATCATGATTTTAAAATTCTAACTTACCGCCCAACATCAATTGCTTTTTACTCTAAAGTAAACCAAACAAATATATTTTAAGTTGATTTTATAATTGCTTATTTGGGAAATTCTTCCAAACAAGGCAATGTTTCGTGTTTGAGAAATTCGAGAAATCGTGCCCTAACGTGTTGGGTTTCGTTTTTTTTTCCGTTTTGCCAAATAACGGAGTACCCTTTTAAGAGTTCGTTGTGTGTTTTGGAAATTTTGAGGTGATCTCAGTTTTTGGAGACTTGAAGTATCGTGTCCTAACGTGCTGGATGTGGTATTTTATTTCTTTGGAATGAGGGAACCTTAAAATCCAATTCAAATTGTTCATACATTTTTAAAGGAATCGTATTTTGAATCTTTTCCAAATTTTCAACGATAGGACATTCAATAATCAATTGGTTCCAATTTTGGGTGTTACGGGGGTGCTAACCCTTCCTCGTACGTAACTGACTCCCGAACCCTTTTTCTTAATTTTCGTAGACCTAAAATTATTATTTTAATAAATCAAATGTTTTCTTAAAATGATCAACCTCAAGGTGATCCGATTCCACCTCAAAAAAGGTCGTGGCGACTCCAAACTTTCGTTTTAAAAGTCGATTCTCGTTTTTCCAAAATTCACAAAAACTGGTTTCGATAGCTTGGCGACTCCACTGGAGACCAATAAGAGAGTCAAGCTATAAAATTGATTATTTTCTATCCTTTTGTCGAAAATTTTAAGTTTGGTTTTTAATACGTTCCTTTCATTGCATCTCATGGGTTTTATAGTTTTTGTCATTTTATTCGTGTTTTGCATTTTAAGTTTTTTATATTCCCTCGCATCATATTGCATGACCTTTGTGGTCGTACCTTCTAAGTGGGAGTGAGAAACTATGCCTTCGTGAGGTTTTCACCTCTGCATGGGCTAGTGGACTACTTCCGGGATACATCCGTAGCTATATCTTCGTGAGGTTTTCACCTCCGCATGGCCATAGGGAAATGTATTCCCCTGAACCGAACTCGACCCACATGAGCCTATAATGGGTGAGGGTTGAGGAATCTGCTGGTTCAGCTACCCTTTTCTTAGAACCGAGCCACATATAGTGAACTCTAGGATCCCACCCTAGGTAGAGCTATGTTGAACCCTAGCGATTACCTAGTTAGGTGTTTGATTATTTTCTATTTGCTTTGATTTTTATTTTTTGATACTAACTTGTGGTGTTTTGTTGTGGTTATGTTTGCATGTCATTTCATATTAAAGAGGTGTCGATTTCTGTTCGGTTGCTAAATTAGAAAGCTTGTTATGGAAAGCAAATTTCTTAATAAAGAAGAGGATAATGCGGTTGTTTGTATGTAGTCAGAGAAGATGCAACTTGAGAAAGGGGATAGCCTAGCTGAGGGGTATACATTGGGGTTGTCAGGCTTCACTCGCATTAGTGTGACCTAAAACGAGCTCCAAAAGTTGAGGGATATATGGGCTAGTTGGGATGATGAGACTAAGCAGCTACTCTATCAAAGTTATGGCGACTTACCCTACCTGCTCGATATCAAGGTGGACAAGTGCTTGTTTTGGGCTATGGCTCAGTTTTGGAACCCCGCGTATAGTTGTTTCACCTTCGGGAAGGTGGACTTAGTGCCTGCTATGGAGGAGTATACAGCTTTGCTTCATTGTCCAAAGGTTCAAGTCAACAAAGCTTATTCCAAGGCTGCTGGCGCCCCAGCTTTTGTAAAGAAATTAATGAGTATCACTAGGATGAGTAAACAATAGGTTACAGCTCGAATTCAGCAAAAGGGTGATGGTAGGTGCATTCCTTGGGTGAGTTTGAGGGACCTGATCGTAGCACATCCAGATACAAAGAGGAAAGTTAACGTCTTCACCTTGAGTATCTATGGTTTGGTGATTTTCCCCAAAGCTTTAAGGCATATAGATGAAGCAGTTGCTGATTTCTTTGATAGACTTGATAAATGGGTCACACCGGTGCCGACAATTCTTGCTAAGACATTCAGATCTTTGAATGTATTTCGGAGGGTAAGTGAAGGTAGATTTATAGGGTGTGCGCAGTTATTGTTGGCTTGGTTCCGTAGCCATTTCTGAAAGGTGGGTAAGGTTTCCTATCGGGTCTTTTCTGAGAGTTACTCCCCGTTAAAGGAGATAGCAACCATGTCTAGAAGAGATGACATATTAGAAGAAAATTGGATCGCACTCCTCCGAAATCTTCAGGGAGAGGATGTTGAGTGAGGAGCTCCTTGGTTTGTTCCTGATGAGATCCTCTATCGGTGTGGGAGTTTTGATTGGGTACCTCTACTTGGAATTTGAAGAGCTACTGGATATGCCCCTTTGCTCTTTTTAAGACAATAGAGGTCAAGGCAATTTATACCGATGACACATAGATTAGCCCTGAGTGAGTTCGCGTATAAGGAGAAGAATTATAAAAAGAAGGTTCAGGAGATTTCTGATGCTTGGAAACAGACGCGCCGGATGAAGAGATTGGCTATTGTATCAATGACGACTCCTGAATACAAGGGGTGGTTGAGTAAAAAAGTTAATGATAATATCCCCGAGCCGAGTTTGGAGGATGTTCGTACAATAAAAGAATATTTACAAGTAATCCCCTCCGAGCTTGAAATCGTAAAACGGGACTTCGAAGAGAGAAATGCGGAGTTAGGGAAAAAGATAGAGTAGTTGGAGGAAAAAAAGATGCATTTGAGTTTGGATGTCGATGTTCAGAAACTCGAGGCCGAGAAGTTGAGAAAAGGGAAAAGGAAGGTTGAGGAAGACCTGGACAGTTTGAAAACTAATTACAAGAAGCTACGTATGTCGATGAGAACTGCTGAGTTGGGGAAGACGTCAAAACAGTGGTGACAGGAAATTCAAGAGGAAAAAGCTAGAGCTGATCAGTGGGAGAAGAGGTTCCATGATGCTCGAGCACGTGAAAATGCTTTAAAAAGGAGTTTGGTTGAAAGCCAAGATGAGAAGAAGATTTTGGTAGCTCGGGTAGTGGAGTTAAAGAAGGCACTACATCAGTATCGTGGTCGTAACTCTGACATTGAGTTAAGGGCTAGGCTGAACCGGATTGAGGATTTGAAGGGAAAAGTGGAAGAACTTGAGACTACGCTACAGAATTGTGAGTTCTGAATTGAATTCTTTGAGTCGAACAATGAGCAGTGGAAGGAACAGCTCCGTCGATCGTAAGACCAAGTCAGGGAAAGAGATTATATCATGGGCGAGGCCGTGGCTCAGATTCGAGAAATGGCCAATCATTTACAGACCTTAGCGGTTCTAGCTGATGTGCCAGGTGTGAAGTATGAGTTAGAGTCGGACCGGGGTCGAAAGCTGGTTTGCCTTCTTAAGGAAGTTAAAGCTTTGAGCATTAGGGCTAGGCCGTATATATGATCTGTTTTATGTAAAGGATTTTGCTTTCTAATAAAGTTTTTAAATGGAACTGAATCAATATCGATGTCTCTTTAGTTTTGCATTCATTCCATGCATTTTCATTACATTGCATCATTTGCATTTGATTTTCACAAAAGGACCCTAATTAATTGAAATCATTTCAGTTAATCTGGAAACTGATAAAAACTTACCAACCAAGCATCGCTACGGTACTCATGCTAAGACAAAAGATATGGACCAAAGATTGGAAAGACTTTAACAACTTCAAAGAGAGATGCATGACCAGTTACAAATACAAATGCAAGAGCAGCTGATGAGGATACGGCAAGATATGAGAGACCAAGTGCTAGAGTCTCAAAGGAATATGATGAACTAGTTGTCCCAATTACTAACTAAGGGGCTAGAAAAGAAGGAAAGCTCCATGATCAATGCTGGGGTGGACAATGAGGAGCCTTTCTATCCTCTGGGTTTCACTCCGACAAATGCACATGCATGTACGCAAGGTGTATCAATTATCAGAACTCAGCAAAATTAGGCCAGTACCTCAGCACCAGTGAATTATCTAATAGGCTCAGACTCCAATCTGTGGGGCAATCCAACTACCCCTGTAGTTCCTGATTTGAACAAAATGGAAAAAGCAAAGATGGAACTGCCAAAACAACTCGAAGATCAGTATAGGTGGTTGGAGGAAAAATTCAAGGCGATGAAAAATGCCGATGATTATCGCAGAATTGACGCCAGGGACCTAAGCTTGGTTCCAGACTTAATACTTCCTTACAAGCTCAAGATGCTTGAATTTGAAAAGTATAACGGGACTAGCAATCCCGAGGCTCACATTTCCATGTTTTGCAGATGAATGACTGGGTATGTCAATAATGACCAATTTTTGATTCACTGTTTCCAAGAAAGTCTGGTTGGGGCAGCATCCAAATGGTACAACCAATTGAGTCGTACCCAAATCAATTCATGGAAAGATCTAGCACAAGCTTTCATGAAACAGTATAGTTATGTGACAGATATGACTCCTGATAGGATTATTTTACAGAGCATGGAAAAGAAACCGAATGAGAGTTTCCGGCAATACGCCCAAAGGTAGAGGGAAGTTGCCATACAAGTTCAGCCACCTCTCCTAGAAAAAGAGACTACCATGCTTTTCATCAATACTCTTAAAACCCCGTTCATTAATCATATGTTAGGAAGCACTACTCTAAGCTTTTCAGATATAGTAATGTCTGGTGAATTGATTGAAAACGCAATAAGGAGCGGGAAGATAGAAGCGAGAGAAAGCGCCAAGAGGTCAACCCAAAAGAAAAATGAAAATAAAGTAAACATCGTGAGCATGCCTTCTAAATTGGTCAATGTAGGCCAGCCGAGGGTTGTAACCACTAGTTATCTATCCGAATGACATATCGCTGAATCTGAATGATATATCTGAAGAGGGAACCAGGAAATGGAAATTTCCAAACCCTTATGTACTTGGGAGTGTTTTGAATAATGGGATTGTAGAAGAGATCCCTGTATTTTTAGAGCTAATCGAGAGTAATGTTCAAAATACGCTTATTGCTTTAAGCCTAGGGGTAATAAGAACCCTTTTGTGAAATAGGCTTGTGTTCAAAGTCTTTATTTCAATCAAAATGCGTCTTTTTGAGTAAATGTTCTTTCATTCGTGATATATTATTTTGTTCTTTGGAATCTCTTTTGAATATGTTTTATTCTTCATTCATGATCATGCCATATCAATAATCATCCTTGGAATCATTTATTTTTTGGAAATATGCCTTTGTACCTACAATAGGTCCCCAGATATCAATGACATAAGCAACGCTGTTACTGACTCCCTTTTGGGGTGAGATATGTGTTTAAGCGGATCTCAGGACTTTGAAGATGACAGAGATTGTAACCTATCTCCTAAATTGTTAAAGATGGTAGAACAAGATGAAAATGGATCCTAATTTACGAAGAGTCAGTGGGCAGTGAGCCTAGGAAAGGAGAAAGAGGCAAAGATCGGTGCCTGCATTACCACGAAGACAAAGCGAATCGTCATTGGGTATATTCCATGAATTCAAAGATGTTTTCGCATAATCATGTCAAGATATACCTGAGATACTAAGGCCTGTGGATGGAAAAATGTCTATACAGGTGTTAGAAGGTCGTATGTTAATGGTTTCATGGTAGCCACACCAACCATGGGGTTTAGCATTATTGATCCACCATGGAAGGGGATTGTATCAGTTGGGCTGTATTTAGGGAGACAAAATTCATGTGCCTCATTTATTTCTTCACAGACTTTCTCTATGTCGGGCATGGATGTTATCAAGTCATTCTCGACTAATATACATTGATTCATCTTGGTAGTCGTCGATTACTTCAAGAGGAGGGTGAAGGTCACTTCGTATGCCAATGTTACAAAGTCATCAAACCCAAAAAAAAAGAGTAATAAAACAAAGGTCATAGTGAAAGGCGACCGAGACTTGTAAATATTGGCATAAAGAAGTTACAATTTACCCTCTATGCTTATCGAACGTCAACTAGGACTCGCTGAGGCAACACATTGCTCATTGGTTTATAGGATAGAAAACGGTATTGAAATCGAGATTCCTTCTCTTCAAGCTTCGATTGAGTCAAGAATTGGATGAACCAGAAGGATTCAATGAACTTAATTGAAAAGAAGAGGTTAAAAGTTACCCGTCATGGTCAAAACATACCAAAAACGAATGATGCGAGCTTTCGACAGAAGGGTTCGTCCTAGAGAATTCTACGAGAGGAACCTGGCATTGAATATTTCTATACAAAAGTACTTCAAGGGAAAGTGGATCTCAAATTGGGAAGGACCTTATGAGGTAAAGAAGGCCTGGTCTGGAGGAGCATTAATATTGATCGAGACGGATGGCAAGAACCTGCCCAATCCAGTGAATTCAGATTTAGTCACAATTAGCAGTTTCAAAAAAAAGAAAAACAAAAAAAAGAGAAAAGGAAAAGAAACAGGAGAGGCCAAGGTGAAAACCTGCAAATGGTGCCTTGAGACCAAAGGGGATTTGAGCTGAAAGCTCGAAAACGGCAGCTCAAATTTGGATCAAAATGGGGCATACAGTAGTCTTGCTATGCTTAAATTAACAATGAAGAAGTATGCTACATCTGGGGGCATCGACAAAGTACTCCGGATCCCCTAAATACAGATTGAGCTCAAAGTGGTCCTCAAGAAGTTGGTACAGAGAAGTTCAAGCTGTGATATCTGGGGTACCTAGTTTTCCATTTTACCCATTTTTAGATTTGATATCTTTGATTATCTTTCTTTTCAAGATACATCCCAACAAATTTCCTTCTTAATTGCATTTTGCCATCCTGGGTTAACTTACTTGCTTCGAGCTATATTTTTGGTCCGTTGTTATGATCTTCTTTAAGCATTTTGTATTGAAATAATAATTAGTGGACTAATAATACTTTCATAAAAGGAGTTTCGCATATTACTCTGGAAGCTTCTAAGTAATACAGGAGCCTGAAACGAGACTATTGTTTAAAACTCACCAAGCTTAGGCATTAGAAGTATTTAAGCCTAGATTGAAATTATTTCATTGAGTTTTCTCTAAAAGATATTGGTTGAGCAAAAAAGAAAATTACATTAGTGTTACAATCCCGGCAAAGAACGAGTAATAGGATTATTCTCAAGAAAAGAGAAATGGTATTCTATATTCATGTAGATATCCCGCATATACATCTGTTCATTACACCCAGGGAATGGTGTAACAGATCAAATTGATTGAAGATGATGCAAATCCTATACCTCTAAGTTGCAGTAGGATGGATAGAAGAAATCAAATGATTATTCCCCTGAAGTTGCAGTGGGAAGTATAAATTTTATGTCCCAGAAGATACAGTGGAAGAGACTTTGAAACTACAGTGGGGCAAGTCAGTTGAGCAAAATGGGTTGTTTCTATGGGTTTTCATTGGAAATGCTAGTCGAACAGAAAGAAAGCATAATACGACAGTGATAAAACTTTTATGAATGACGAGTGATGACGCCTTAAGATTTTAAAAAGGAATCATTCTCATGACATTTCTACATTCATACAGTAACATATCTAGTTAGGAGCATTTGATTTCATTTCGATCATAGCATCCTAATTATTTGACATAAGCATCTAGTTAGGAGCATTTGATTCATCTCGATCATAGCACCCTAATTATTTTAGCATAAGCATAGATACATGAAACCGATTTTACAAATCATGTTCCTCAGAGGACATTACAGTGGCATCGGTGAATTCACGAGCCTTAACCCCCTGAGCAGTAAGGTAACAAGCTAGAAAATACAGATCTCCCCTAAACAGTAGTGGAGCAGATCGAAGATAGCAAGCCTTAACCCCCTAAGCAGTAGGGTAACAGGCTAAAAAATATAGATCTCCTCTAAACAGTAGTGAAGCAGATCGAAGACGGCAAACCTTAACCCCCTAAAGGCTGGAAAATACAGATCTCCCCTAAACAGTAGTGGAGCAGATCAAAGATAGAAAGCCTTAACCCCTTAAGTAGTAGGGTAACAGGCTGGAAAATACAGATCTCCCCTAAACAGTAGTGGAGCAGATCGAAGACGGCAAACCTTAACCCCCTAAGCAGTAGGGTAACAGGCTAACAATTACAGATCTTATCCCCGTGTATTGGCTATGGAGCAGATTTTAGCCACCAGCCTTATCTCTTTGAGGTAGCAAGAGAGCAGGTTGAAGATACAAGTCTTATCTTCCTGAAGTTGCACGAAACAGACTGAAAATTACAGATCTTATCTCCATGTATCAGCTACGGAGAAGATCAAAAATGGCGAGTCTTATCTCCATGTATCGGCTATGGAGCAGATTTTAGCCACCAGCCTTATCTCTCTAAGGTAGCAAGAGAGTAGGTTGAAGATACAAGTCTTATCTTCCTGAAGTTGCAGGAAGCGGACTGAAGATTACAGATCTTATTTCCATGTATCGGCTATGGAGCAAATCGAAAATGGCAAGTCTTATGTCCATGTATCGGCTATGGAGTAGATTTTAGCCACCAGCCTTATCTCTCTGAGGTAGCAAGAGAGCAGGGTGAAGATACAGGTCTTATCTTCCTGAAGTTGCAGGAAGCAGACTAAAAATCATAGATCTTATCTCCATGTATCGGCTATGGAGCAGATCACAAATGGCGAGTCTTATTGTCGAAACCTTTTTTATATCGAGTTTTTGAAAATGGGAATCGACTTTAAGAAAAATGAAAACGGGAGTCGCCACCAATCTTTTTAGGTGTGATTGGATCACCTTTAAAACATTTGTTTTAAAATCATTAGTTTTGGTCTACTGAAATAAAAGAACGGGTTCGGGAGTCGATTACGTCATTTAGGAAGGATTAGCACCCTTGTAACGTCCAAAAAATTGGTACCTAATTAATTATCAAATGTCTTTAAGGTCGGAAACTAAAATTTTTAAGATGCAATCCTCTTTTAAAATATTTTGATTTTTGAAAATTGGGGTTCGCTTATATCAAAATATTGATACTAAGTTAACCTCTTTGGAAATCCTTATCTCGAAACGACAAAACGCCAAATCCAGTAAGTTAGGACACAACGCTTTGAAATTTCAAGACAGTTGCTTGTGTTTTGAAAATTTTAAAAACTTAGAAGGGTACTTGACTGTTTGAACTCAGCGAAAAAAAAGTTGCAACCCAATAAGTTAGGGCACTACTTTTCTCGAAGCTTCCAAATACCAAGCATTGCCTTTTTATTTTTGAAAACTTGAGGTCTCGTTTTTTAAAATCGATGCATGAAGGAGCATATTAACATAACATACGAGATAGAATATTATAATAATAACACAACAGCATAAATATTATGTGCTAATCAATATATATAAGAAATAAAACATAATAAAAAGAAAAATATACATAAAATGCAACACATATTCAAGAAGAATAAGTAAAAACCCATAGACATGTAATTCAACATATATTTAAACATATAAATGATGCATGGTATACACATATATAAAAAAAATGCATTTGAAAGTAAATTATAAAAGTCTAAAATATATAAAATACATAACATAGCAATAATACATTAATTCCAAAGTAAAAATAAATATTGTATAATAATAAAAAACCATAAGTTTTAAAAAATATGTATAATATAAACAATTGATAAATAGCATGAGCATATATAAAATGTGATATAGATCTAAAATATAATATATAATAAAAAAACATTTATAAGAATAATAATTAAAATATATAAAATATATTGGTTTTAAGAAAATAATATATCAAATATCAAATATGTAAAAGAATTTATATTTATAATAAAATAATTATATAATATATATATATATATATAAAATATAAGTTTAGAATGATATGAAATAAGTAATTAATGATGAAATATACGTATTATACAAATTATTATATCATAATATCTTCAAAATGTGTAATAATAGAATATAAGTAAAGTCATTATTAACATATAAATAAAATTAAGTATATAATATAAGTTAAAACTTTTAATGATATATAGATAAAATATATAATAACATAAAAATGACATAATAATATAAAATAATTATAATATATGATATGAAAGTATATATGTAAAAATAATATATATATATATGTATAATTAATATATAATACAAGTAAAACTATAATAATGATATAAATAATAATGTAAAATAATAATTTGTAAAAAAAAAAATATTATACAATAAGTAGTAATAGTATAAATAACATATCATAAAATAATTATATAATACATAATATAAAAATAAGGTTGAAAATAGAACAAAAATTTTTTATATATATAATAATAATGGAAATAAATATATATAGGGTTAGATTTGAAGTTCAATAAAATTACAAGGGCGAATTTAAAAAAATAAAGCTGAATTAAGGTCCTAATTAAAACATGCGTAAAACGAAAGGGACTCATTGGACAAACCGCCCTATTCCCAATACGGTAGCGTTTTAATCCAAGTCTCAAAATAGCTACTGCAGGGATTAAATTAAAACTAAAACAAAATATCAAGGCTAAATCATAAATAAACCAAAACGAAATTGTAAACGTAAGAAAGGTGGAGGAACTAATTGGGTAATTAACCCAATCCTCAAAAACACACGGATCCTCCCTGAGTAATCGGGTCAACACTCGGATCCTGGGGTTTCAAAACGTCATCGTTTTAAGCTTACCAGACTAAGCTAAGACGGTGTCGTTTAATTAGAGCTATATAAACCAAAACTAAAGCCCAGAATTCATTTTACACTCAGCTCTAAAAAAAAGTTTGAAAATCTCTGCAGAGGGGAAGAGAAATCCCCTGCTCTGGTCTCCGATTATAGTGCAGTGCTTGCACACGCGCCTCACGCGCCGTCGTACACGGTGGTCTAAAGGTTCAAAAACCTTCGTCCTTTCATAGGTAACCTTTCTTTTAAACGTTATCCCCTTTTTTTTAACAAATAACAAGAACGATTCACATATTCGTAGAAAAGAAAACAAAGTATGAAAATAATCACTTTCTGAGATATTATTGCAAGATGTTTCATGTACAATATTTTTGTGATCTGTTTTTTCTATGTCTGTGTGTATTTTTTCTTGCTTTTTACAGATTCGAGAAAAGGCTTTATAGCCTTGATTTACTGTCTATTTTGGAAAGAAATCGAAGGATTTCTTTCCAACATATGTTCTAATCCATTTACTGCAATCTTGCTTTGATTTCTTTCCTTTTCTTGTAGGTGACCGCGAGGATCTCGGTGATTCAAGGGCTGCTGGCATTGATGGAGGCCTGGAATCTAGTGGCGAGGATCTGTGGTGACAGTGAGGCGTGGATTACGGAGGCAGAGCCTTGAGTGGTGGCCTCGATTAGGGAGCCGAACAGACGAAATACGAAGGGTCATTTGGCTTTCTGGAACCTTCTATTTGCGGCGCAAGGAGGAAGGAGCTAGGTTTAGAAACCCTAGCTGGTAGCTTTTAGTTTTGGGCCTTGGGGTAATTAAGTTGTAACCGAGTTTGCTGGGTAGTGATTCGGGGTCAATGGTGTAAACGGGTTCTGGTTTTGGGCCTACGGGCTATTGTAAATGGACTGTTTATCGCAACTGGACTTTAATAAATTTTTATTTATTTATTATTTTACTTTTGGGTTTTTAAAGCCCGGTCAAATTTGGGCTTCTACAGCTGCCCCTCTTTGCTTATTACTGGGTAACAGGAATCGAGCAAAGACTTATAGAAAGAGCAAATTTGTCCGGCCTTATCGGATCATGGTCCTTAATCTGCTCTTTTGTAAACTCAAGATTGCCATGTTGATGTCTTCGATCTGCTCTCTGTTGAACACAGAGACTCCAAATCTGCTTTTTTGATTTGTTCCCTGATCTTACAGAGATGTCAAATCATCTCAGATTTGCTTCAACGTAAACACGCGAAAGCCAAATCAACTATGTCTTCAATTCGTTCCTTGTAAGCACAAGGATGCCAAATCATTCTGGGTCTATTTGAGAACATCTGAGAGTCAAATCTGCTATGTCCTCAATTTGTTCCATGTAAATACAAGAATACCAAATCATCTTGGATCTACTTCAGTATAAACATCTGAAGGTGAGATTTGCCATATGCCTGCCCTCCGTCGAATATGGAGACGCCAAACTTCGATTTGTTCTCTGACAATACAGAGATGCCAAATCATCTTAGATTTGCTTCAACGTAAACACGTGAAAGCCAAATCAGCTATGTCCTTTTTTGAGAACATCTGAGAGTCAAATCTGCTATGTCCTCGATTTGTTCCTTGTAAACACAAGAATGCCAAATCATCTTGGATCTGCTTCAGTATAAACATCTGAAGGCTAGATCTGCTATGTGTCTGCCCTTCGTCAAATATGGAGACGCCAAACTTCGATCTGACAATACAGAGATGCCAAATCATCTTAGATTTACTTCAACGTAAACACGTGAAAGCCAAATCAGCTATGTCTTTTTGAGAACATCTGAGAGTCAAATCTGCTATGTCCTCGATTTATTCCTTGTAAACACAAAAATGCCAAATCATCTTGGATCTGCTTCAATATAAACATCTGAAGGCAAGATCTGCTATGCTGCGGCCTATTACCCTACTGCTTAAGGAATTAAGGCGCGCCATCTTTGATAATCTGTAGAATGATTATGCCTGACAATTAGGATGTTATGATTGAAATGAGTCAAATGTTCCTAATTAACATGTTATGATGCAAAATGTTATGAATATGACCCCTATCCTAGACGTCATCTCTCATTTCTTCTTTTGTTTTTTTCAAAGTATCATTCTTGCTCAGCCTGTAGGCCTGTTCCCTTCCTCCAATGCTACGACCCACTGAGGATGTCTGTAAGACAATCTTTCCTTAAAATTGAATCGTTGGTTTTTTCCATTCTCCCTTTTGAACTGGAAGAAAGAAATTCCTCGAGTTCCTTCATCCCTTACTTATGTGAATTTCTCGAACAATTGTCCTATTTTAGTTTCTTGTATTATCTAGAAATTCCCAAAGTAATGCGCAAAACTTTGTTTGTGAAGATGTTTTAGTTCATCTATCATTATTTCAATGCAACATACTTAAAGAATAATGGAAGATGAACAAATCTTTAAGAATAATTGGATTTGAATGAATTGTTTTAAAAAAAAAAAGAGATAAATCTAATAGCATATCTTTGAGAAGAAATAAAATCTAAAGATAGCAAACAGGATAAAAGTTAGGTGCTCCAAATATCGCCGCTTGAGCGCCCATACACCAGCTCCATAAAATCTTTCTTGAGTTCGACATGTGTTTAAAGGATCTAAAGTACTTTGTTGATGCCCCAACATGTGACATGCTTCACTCTTTGATGGAGTCAGATATAGCCAGATTGCTGTATGCCCTTCAAAATTTGAGCTGCCCTTTCAGGTTTTCAACTCAAAACCCCTTTGGTCATAAGGTGCCCTTTTCGGGTTTTCACCTTGGCCTCTCCATTTTTTTTATTTTTTTTTGAAAATTCAAGGCGCCCTTTGCGGGTTTTCACCTTGGATTCTCTTCTCCTTTAGACAAAGTACTTTTTGACTGAGTCTGAGTTCACTAGATTGGGTAGGCTCTTCCCATCCATTTCTGTCAAAATCAATACACCGCCAGAGAAAGCTTTCTTCACAATGTACGGCCCCTCCTAATTCGGCATCCATTTTCCCCTAAAGTCTTTTTGAATAGGAAGGATCTTTTTCAGCATGAGGTCCCCCTCATGGAATTCCCTTAGACGAACCTTTTTATCATAAGCTCGCATCATACGCTTCTGATACATCTGACCATGTCGGATGGCTGTCAGCCTCTTTTCCTCAATCAAGTTTAACTGATCATACCGGGATTGAACCCATTCGGCTTCATCTAACATTATCTCTGTCAAAATTCAGAGAGAAGGTATTTCTACCTCAATAGGTAACACTGCTTCCATCCCATAAACTAACGAGAATGGCGTTGCCCCAGTAGAGGTTCTGACAGATGTTTGATAGGCCAGGAGTGCAAATAGTAGCTTCTCATACCGATCTCTATAAGTCTCAGTCATCTTTCCAACTATTTTCTTAATGTTCTTGTTGGCGGCCTCCACTGCCCCATTCATTTTTGGACGATAGGGAGAAGAATTGTGATGCTTGATCTTGAAATGATCGCAAACCTCTGCTATCGTTTTGTTATTCAAATTCAATACATTGTCGGATATGATCTTCTCAGGAATTCCATACCGACAAATAATCTCTTTCTTCAAAAATCGACTTACAGCTGACTTAGTAACATTCGCATAAGAAGCGGCCCCTACCCATTTTGTGAAGTAGTCAATTACCATGAAGATAAACCGATGTCCATTCGAAGCTTTCGGCAATATCGGTCCAATGACATCCATGCCCCACATGGAGAAGGGCCATGGAGAAGTCATAACATGTAAAGGTGAAGGTGGTATATGAATTTTGTCCCCATAAATCTGACACTTATAGCATTTCTTGGCATAGTTGATACAGTCACCTTCTATAGTGGCCCAATAATAGCCAAACCTCATGATTTGCTTTGCCATCGTGAACCCATTTGCATGCGTTCCACATATACTTTCATGAACCTCTTCTAAGATTAGCTTAACTTCCACAGCATCGACACATCTCAAAAGTACTTGGTTTTTCCTTCTCTTATATAGGATATCCCCATCCAAGACATAGTCACAAGCTAACCTCCTCAAAGTTTATTTGTCATTTTCGGTTGTCTGTTCTGGATATTTACGATCTCTTATATATCGTAATATATCCTGATACAAAGGGTTATCATCCTTTTCTTCCTCTTCGATGTTACAATTGCTAGCTGGAGCCTCATAAACACTCATTTGAATTGATCTCGCCTCTTCCTCTCTATTTGCCTTAATCATTGAGGCCAAGGTTGCTAAAGCATCTGCCATCTGATTTTCGTCTCGTGGGAGATAATTGAAGGTAATATCATCAAACTCCTCAAGTAACCCCAAAACTACCTTTCGATAATTGATCAATTTAGGGTCTCTTGTCTCCCATTCACCTCTGAGCTAATAAATTACCAACGCAGAATCTCCATATACTTCTAGGGTTTTTATACCTCGCTCTATGGCTGCTTGAAGTCCCATGACGCATGCTTCGTACTCAGCCATATTATTCGTGCAATCAAAGTCCAACTTGCACGTGAATGGGTAATGATCGCCTTTGGGGGATACCAATATTGCCCCGATTCCATTTCCGACTGCATTAGAAGCCCCATCAAAATTGATCCTCCATGGAGAATCTTCGGTCGATGCTATACACATTAACTCCTCATTTGGAAAATCAAAGTTCAATGGCTCATAATCCCCTAGAGCTCTACTGGCCAAAAAGTCAGCTACCACACTTCCTTTTATAGCCTTCTGACTTACGTAGACTATATCAAACTCTGAAAGCAAAATTTACCATCTAGTCATTCTCCCATTTAGAGCCATTGACTCCATCATGTACTTCAATGGATCAAGCTTTGAGATGAGCCAATTGGTATGGTATAGCATATACTGTCTTAATCTTCAAGTTGTCCAAATCAGTGCACAACACAACTTTTCAATTGGTGAATATCTCATTTCACAGTCAGTGAATTTTTTACTGAGATGATAAATTTTTTCTCCTTTTTCCCCGACTCGTCATGTTGACCAAGCACACATCCCATAGAATTACTAAACACTAACAAGTACAATATTAACGATTTATTTGGGCTAGGTGGGGATAATATCGGAGCATTCAGCAAATACTGCTTAACCTTTTCAAAAGCATTATGGCATTCTTCATCCCAAGTACCTTGATTGTGCTTTCTGAGTAGACGAAAGATAGGATCACATTTTTCGGTCAGTTGTGAAATGAACTGAGCGATGTAATTCAACCTTCCTAGGAATCCTCGAACTTCCTTCTGAGTACATGGTGGAGGTAACTCTCGTATGGCTCTGACCTTGTCTAAGTCAACTTCAATTCCTTTTTCACTGACTACGAAGCCTAATAACTTTCCCGATCTGGCTCCAAAGGTACACTTTGCTGGATTGAGCTTCAACTGAAATTTTCTCAACCTCAAGAACAGTCTTCTTAAGACCTCAATATGCTCTTTTTCTGTACGCGACTTGGAAATCATATCATCAACATACACCTCAATATCCTTATACATCATGTCGTGAAACAAATTCACCATGGCTAGTTGGTATGTTGCCCCTATGTTCTTCAGTCCAAATGGCATTACTTTGTAACAAAAGGTGCCCCACAAGGTTATGAAGGTAGTTTTATCCATGTCCTCTAGATGCATCTTTATCTGATTGTATCCTGAAAAGCCATTTATGAAGGAGAACAACGAATATCCCGCTGTGTTGTCTACTAAAGTGTTAATGTGTGGCAAAGGAAAATTATCCTTTAGGTTGCTTTGTTCAGATCTCTGTAATCAACACACATTCGCACCTGCCCATCCTTCTTTGGAATAGGCACAATGTTTGCTACCCATTCGGAGTACTTCACTTCTTGCAAGAATCCTGCATCAAACTGCTTCTTGACTTCATCCTTTATTTTCAGAACAATATCTGGCCTCATCCTTCGCAACTTCTATTGGACTGGCTTACAATCCTGTCTTATTGGAAGACGATGTACTACAATGTCAGTACTCAATCCGGGTATATCCTG
Source organism: Gossypium anomalum (assembly GCA_025698475.1). NCBI lineage: Eukaryota > Viridiplantae > Streptophyta > Magnoliopsida > Malvales > Malvaceae > Gossypium > Gossypium anomalum. Next base: position 89,955,586 of record CM046961.1, read on the forward strand.
ATATGACCAGGCGAAAATATCTTTGAACTCTCGAAGTAACTCAACCAGAGCATGCCTTGTGTCCTTGGTAATCAGTGTTCCAATTTTTAACTCATTCCCTTCCTCTAGGTCTATGTTCTCTATTGCCTCTTTCTCATGTGGCATGATTTGTTTCTCCTCCTGTTTCACCATTCTTAACAGATCGAGAGATACGTCATAATCTTGAACATCTTCAAAATCTTGAGGTTTCTCTAAACACATGTCTTGCTCGTAAGAGAAATCAAGAGCGGTAGTATCAATGCTCATATCATTGATATCTAGGGACCTGTGGGGGTATGAAAGAAAATACAAAGAATGAATGAATAATTGTTTATGTGCTATGAATAAAAGAATAAGAATTGCTAAAATTTAATGGAATATTGGTCGATAAAAAGTGAAACAATACTCGTTTAAATTGATAAAAGTTATGTTTTATTTAAATAATAATAGATGAACATAAGCCTATTCTCACAAATGTAATCTTACTATTCCTAGGCCTTAGAGTAATAGACGTGTTTTGAGAATTACTCTGAAAAATTCCTAAAGACTACAGGAAGGTCCTCCGCAGTCCAATTGGTCAGAGAGCTCCCCGGTTCGTAAAGGCGAATGCCCTCGAGGCTTCTTTGTTCCAATCCCTCCTCGTGTACAACATTAATTTGATGACTTTCTTCTACCAGTAACCCTCCTGACCTAAAGGATTTGGATATAGATGGGAATGTCATCGGTTCCCACTCCACTTCTCTTCCATTCAAACGCACCTTTCTTCTCGCTTTACGCTTCTCAATTTCTTGCCTCTTGTGCCTATGGTCTGGCTTGAAGCCCAAACCAAAGCGATCTTTCTTCTCAATCAACTTTGGGATTTGAATCTCTCCTTGCAGCTGTCTTCCTAGTCCTTTTCCTGGCGATGGTCCCCCTCTCATCATCATTTGCAGGGCCATCCTTATAGCTCCAGACATTTTGGGTACTGGCACCTCACTTCCTTCCAGAATGAAGGTTGCGTTAATAATTTCTAGAGAGCAAAAAGAACACTCAATAGCCTCTTCACTTGCCTCGACATAAGGGGCTTTGCTAGTGACTGTTGCTATGATATCCTCCTCCACATTGATAGTTATTAACCGTCCATTTGTCACTAACTTCAATTTTTGGTGTAACGAGGAGGGCACCGCTCCTGCCGAGTGTATCTAAGGTCTCCTCAATAAGCAATTATAGGAGGGTTTGATATCCATCACCAAAAAATCGACTTCATATGTATCTGGCCCAATTTCCAATGGGATGTCAATTCGTCCCATCACCTTCCTTTTGGTTCCATCGAAGGCTCTTACCACATTGTGGCATGTTTTCATATGCGAGCTATCGATGGGTAGTCTATTCAATATGGATAATGGAAGGACGTTCAAAGCTGACCTGTTATCAATGAGTACACTTGGGAGCCTGTATCCTTCGCACCGAGTAATGATGTGTAATGCCCTGGTTGACCCTACGCCCCCAGGTGGAATTTCATCATCATTGAAGTAGATGAAATTATCAGCACTGATGTTATTTATCAACCGGTCTAACTTATTGACAGATATGTCGTGGGTGACATACGTTTCGTTAAGTACCTTAAGTAATGCATCCTGATGCACCTCGAAACTCAGAAGTAAAACTAATACTGATATGCGCGCCGGTTACTTTCGTAATTGCTCGACCACGCTATATTCACTATGCTTAAGGAACTTTAGAAATTCCTTAGCCTCCTCCTCTCTTACCGGCTCATTGATGGGTACTTCGGTCTTTTTCTCAATCTCAACATCTTTTATTTTGGCGGACTCCACTCTAATGCCCCCCATCATAACGCTTCCCACTTTATGTATGGAAACCTTCATTTTGCATGCCTTTAGACGCACTGGCTACAGTTTCTTCCTGAGGAACTGTTACACTACAGTCATAACTCCATGGCACCCTCTTATCATCCTTATAGGAGAGAGGAGTGGGTTTATGGATAATGACCTTAGGCATTGCTGGCGTCCCTACTTCATTATTCCCTGGCAAGGAAATAATAATTCTTGGTCGGCTAGTTCCTTGTTGTTCACCTTCCAGCGCATTTATTTCTCTTTTATAAGAGCTACCTTCAAAATTTTGTAGCTTTTTATTATCAATGAAGCCTTGCACTAAGGCTTTGAATTCTTCACAATTTTGGGTCTCATGACCCTCTTTCCCATAGAACTTACAGTAGTTCCCCGTTTCTTCTTTTTCTTTCTCAGAGGTTATCATCCCTCTCTTTACCATTTCTTTCCAAACTATTCTCAAAGGCATCTTTACCTCCGCAACATTTCCCTTTATTCTTCTTTCACTAACTTCGCCAATGGCATTCACTCCTTGATTGTAATGGTTTGGCAAAGGGTTCTTAGTATTTGGGGTACTATCAAATTTCAAAATCTCGTTCTTAATTAACCTCTCTACGACTTTCTTGAATCCGGTACAATTCTCAATTGAGTGCCCCGATATTCCAGCATGGTACTCGCATCGGGCATTTGCGTCATACCATTTAGGATATGGAGGCTGTAATGGTTTCAAGTGGAAAGGGCCTATAGCATGCGCATCATATAAGCTTTGATAAAGTTCCGATACATCACAGGTATAGGCGTAAATTGCATCCTCTCATGCCTGGTGCCAGATTCCTGCCTTGGACAGCCCTGTTGCCCAACTGTGGCTACTTTGGGTTGACTACCCATGACTGCTTTCGAGTTAAAGCTACTTGTATTGTTCACCTCATTGTCTTTCCTTCTTGAGGCCGATCTTTTAGCTGCTTCCCCCTCAATTTTTCCACCCCTTATGGCATTTTTTATCATCTCTCCTGCCATAACTATGTCTGCAAAACTTTTGGTAGTGCTCCCAATCATATGAGTAATGAATGGAGCCTTCAAAGTGTTGATAAATAACACGGTAGTCTCCTTCTCTAACAGTGGTGGTTGAACCTGCTCCCTCCAATGTTGCGCGTATTGCCTAAAACTCTCATTAGGCTTCTTCTCCATGTTTTGTAGAATAATCCTATCGGGGGTCATGTCAGTCACATGATTGTAGTGCTGCGTGAAGGCTTGCACAATATCCCTCCATGAATTTATTCTGGCTCGGCTCAACTGATTGTACCACCTGGCTGCCGCTCCCACTAAACTATCTTGAAAACAATGGATCAACAGCTGGTCATTGTTTACGTACCCTATCATCTTTCTATATAACATTGTGATGTGGGCCTCCGGGCAAGTAGTACCAACTCTGACATCTTGAATTTGTGAGGTAGCACTAGGTCCAGGACTAGACTTAAATCTTTGGCATCAAACCCATGATGATTGCCGACGCATTCTAAAGTTTTGAATTTTTCTTCCAGCCATCTGCAGCGTTCATCTAATTATCTTGCAGCTTCGGCTTTCAAATCCTCTTTTTCCACCATATCTAAATCAGGGATGAGAGAATTGGTAGGGTTATCACCTAAATTGAATCCCAAGCCACTTGGGTAATTCATATGGATCCCAGCATCAACTGGCCCATATTGAGGCCTCACAGTGACAGATGGTCTTCTAGGAGGTGCTTCAGTTTGCAATGGCACATGAGGCGGAGTAAAACTCAGAGGATGATCCTCACCCTCCTCACCAATGATAGCCATGGGGGCTTTCCCTTTATCAGTGGCCCTTAAAAGCTGAGCCATTTCAGCCATCAAATTCCTCTGAGCCTCCAGCATCTGCTTCCTCATGTCATTCTGTATCTTGGCCAACTGCTCTTGCAATTGGTCTTGCATATCCTTTTGCAACTGCTCAAACCTTTGATCCATACTCTTAGTTTTAGTGCGAGTGCCGTAAGGATGTGTGATTTCCAGATTTTCTTTTCTACCTTCTGAAGTAAACTTTAACTAATTAGGGTCTTTCTATAACTTTAAATGCATATGATGTAATGTAATGCAAATTCATGAATGCAAAAGGCATCGATCTCAATTCAATCTCATTTAGAAAACTTTATTTAGAAAAAGAATATCTTTACATATAAATGGATTACAAGTACGCTTTCACCCTAATGCCCAAAGTTTTAACTCTATCTAATAAAAGGGCTAACTCTCGTCCTATATCTGACGACAATCCATACATCAGACTCAATACATCAGCTCGTATTGCCAAGTCTTGCACATATTCTGAGACCTTTCGAATCTGGGCTACAGCTTCACCGATGACGTGATCCCTTTCTTTGACCTGTCCTCTAAACTGATGAAGTTCTTCCTTCAAATAATCTTCTCGCGCCTCGAGCTGCTCAATCCGAAGTTTACCATTATACAATGCCACTTCCAAACTTTCAACCTTACTTTTTAGCTCTTTTAGCTCAACCGTAGAGTCATGGTTTCGATGCCAATGAAGAGATCTTCCAAGCTCAGTTACCTTAGTCTTCAACCCTTTATTTTCTTCTTCTAATGCCAAATTTTGCGACTGCATTTCTTGGAACCTTTTCTCCCAATACTCGGCCCTAGCTTTTTCCTCTTGGACCTCCTTCTGCAATTGATCTGAAGACCTTCCTACTCTTGCTCTCCTCAAGGATACTTGTGCCTTTTTTCAAATGTTCTTTCAAATCATCTCTGTCCTCCTCAATCTTCCTCTTTTCTTTCCTTTCTTTCTCAACCTCCACCTTATGAACATCGACATCTAAGCTCAAGTACATCTTTTCTTCTTCAAGTTTTGCTATCCTCTTCTCAAGCTCCAAGTTCCTTCTCTCGAACTCTTGCTTCATGATTTCTAGCTCTGAGGGCATCACTCGTAAATATTCCTCTATCGGTCGAGCTCCTTCCCTGCTTGGCTTAGGGATGTTATCATTAATCATTCTGCTTCTCCATTCGACATATTCCGGTGTTGTAGCAGGGCTAATAGCTACTCCTTTCAACTGACAAGTCTTGTTCCAAGCACTAGAAACCTCACTAAGCTTTCTCTTGTAATCGGCTCCCTTGTATACAAACTCACTTTGAGCCAATCCATGAGTCGCTAGTACAAACTGCCTCAATTCGTACTGCCTTAGCACGAGCAAAAGGGCGTAACCAATGGTACCCCAAATTCCCAACAGAGGAACCCAATCGAAACTACCGCATCGGTAAAGAATCTCACCAGGAATCATCCACGGAGCCTTCCACTCAACATCTTTCGACTGAAGGTTCTGAAGTAGCGCTATCCAATTCTTTTCTGGAACATCAACTCTCTTAGTTGAAGTTACTGTATCCTTTAACGGTGAATAATCCTCAAAGAAGACCCGACAAACCACGCTATCTATCAATCGAAAATGGCTGTAGAACCAAACCAGAAGTAACTGAGCACACCCTATAAACCTGCCTGCACCAGCCCTCCTACATGCTCCTAAGGATCTGAATGTCTCCGCTAAGATCGCAGGGACAGAAGTGACCCTTTTGCTGAGTCGATGAAAAAGATTCGTGGTCGCCTCATCCACATATCCCAAAGCCCTAGGGAAAACCATCAGTCTATACAAACCTAAAGCAAAAACATATACCTTCTTTGTCTCATCAGGGTATGTCAAAATCAGATCTTTCAAAGCATCCCACGAAATGCACTTGCACTCACCTTTTTCTTTAATTCTAGCCGTGATTCACTGCTCGCTCATCCCTGTAATAGTTATTAATTTCTTCCAAAAGGTAGGGACACAAGCAGCTCGAGAATAGATCCTATCAACCTGAAACTTGGGACAATGAAGTAAGGCAGTGTACTCCTCCACGGTAGGTACCAAGTCTACTTCCCCAAAAGTGAAACAACTGTACGACGGGTTCCAAAACTGAGCAAGGGCTCGGAACAAATGCTCATCTATCTGAACATCAAGCAAGTAAGGTAAGTCTCTGTAATTACCATAGAATAACTGCTTGGTCTTATTGTCCTACTGGTCCCAAATTTCTTTAAGCTCTTGGAGATTATTCCGCGTGACACAAATACGAGTATAATTCGACAGCTCCGACATATATCCCATATCTATACTATCTCCTTTTTCTAGTTGAGTTTGCTCAGACCATCTATGGACGTTAGCGTTGCCCTCCACTCTATCAAGAAGTCCGTTCTCCATAATAAAACTTCTTAACTTAGAAACTGACCGTGAATGGATACCTTTTAAATGCAAAATGTCATGCAAACAAAAGAAAAGAAATAGTCAGTATCACATGATATCAATAAATCTCAACAATAATTTATAAGGGTAATACCTAAAGTTTTAACCCTAACTAAGTTGGGCTCTTACGTTTTTCAATATGAAGTTGGTTCTAAAGATTGAGGTACCTGAACCAGCAGATTCCTCGATGCTCACCCATTATAGGCTCATTTGAAACGAGTTCAGTTCAGGGGAATACATTTCCTTATGGCTACACGGAGATAAAAATCTCACGAAACCATAGGTACGGATGTATCCCGAAAGTGATCCACTATCCTGCACGGAGGCGAAAACCTCACGAAGGCGTAGCTTCTCACTCTTACTTAAGGGTGTGACCACAACGGTCATGCAAATGCAATGCGTATTAGAATATAGCAACACATGCAATAATACAAACACATGTAATGCAAAGAGGATTAAATTTTAAAAATTTTAAATTTCTGACATTAAGACAAGAGATAATCAATTACACGGCTTGACTCTCTTATTAGTCCCCAGTGGAGTCGCCAAGCTATCGAAACCTTTTTTAAATCGAGTTTTTGAAAATGGGAATCGACTTTAAGAAAAACGAAAACGGGAGTCGCCACCAATCTTTTTAGGTGTGATTGGATCACCTTTAAAACATTTGTTTTAAAATCATTAGTTTTGGTCTACCAAATAAAAGAACGGGTTCGGGAGTCGGTTACGTACGAGGAAGGATTAGCACCCTTGTAACGCCCAAAAAATTGGTACCTAATTAATTAACAAATGTCTTTGAGGTCAGAAACTAAAATTTTTAAGATGCAATCCTCTTTTAAAATATTTTAATTTTTTAAAATTGGGGTTCGCTTATATCAAAATATTGATACTAAGTTAACCTCTTTGGAAATCCCTATCTCGAAACGACAAAACGCCAAATCCAGTAAGTTAGGACACAACGCTTTGAAATTTCAAGACAGTTGCTTGTGTTTTGAAAATTTTAAAAACTTAGAAGGGTACTTGACTATTTGAACTCAAATGAAAAGTTTTGCAACCCAATAAGTTAGGGCACTACTTTTCTCGAAGCTTCCAAATACCAAGCATTGCCTTTTTATTTTTGAAAACTTGAGGTCTCGTTTTTTAAAATCGATGCATGAAGGAGCATATTAACATAACACACAAGATATAATATTATAATAATAACACAACAGCATAAATATTATGTGCTAATCAATATATATAAGAAATAAAACATAATAAAAAGAAAGATATACATAAAATGCAACACATATTCAAGAAGAATAAGTAAAAACCCATAGACATGTAATTCAACATATATTTAAACATATAAATGATGCATTATATACACATATATAAAAAAATATGCATTTGAAAGTAAATTATAAAAGTCTAAAATATATAAAATACATAACATAGCAATAATACATTAATTCCAAAGTAAAAATAAATATTGTATAATAATAAAAAACCATAAGTTTTAAAAAAATATGTATGATATAAACAATTGATAAATAGCATGATCATATATAAAATGTGATATAGACTAAAATATAATATATAATAAAAAAACATTTATAAGAATAATAATTAAAATATATAAAATATATTGGTTTTAAGAAAATAATATATCAAATATCAAATATGTAAAAGAATTTATATTTAGAATAAAATAATTATATAATATATATATAAATATAAGTTTAGAATGATATGAAATAAGTAATTAATGATGAAATATACGTATTATACAAATTATTATATCATAATATCTTCAAAATGTGTAATAATAGAATATAAGTAAAGTCATTATTAACATATAAATAAAATTAAGTATATAATACAAGTTAAAACTTTTAATGATATATAGATAAAATATATAATAACATAATAATGACATAATAATATAAAATAATTATAATATATAATATGAAAGTATATATGTAAAAATAATATATATAATTAATATATAATACAAGTAAAAATATAATAATGATATAAATAATAATGTAAAATTATAATTTGTAAAAAAAATAAATATTATACAATAAGTAGTAATAATATAAATAACATATCATAAAATAATTATATAATACATAATATAAAAATAAGGTTGAAAATAGAAAAAAAAATTATATATATAATAATAATGGAAATAAATATATATAGGGTTAGATTTGAAGTTCAATAAAATTACAAGGGCGAATTTAAAAAAATAAAACTGAATTAAGGTCCTAATTAAAACATGCGTAAAACGAAAGGGACTCATTGGACAAATCGCCCTATTCCCAATACGGCAGCATTTTAATCCAGATCTCAAAATAGCTACTGCAGGGATTAAATTAAAACTAAAACAAAATATCAGGGCTAAATCATAAATAAACCAAAACGAATTTGTAAACGTAAGAAAGGTGGAGGGACTAATTGGGTAATTAACCCAAGCCTAAAAAACACGCGGATCCTCCCCGGGTAATCAGGTCAACACGAGGATCCTGGGGTTTCAAAACGTCATCGTTTTAAGCTTACCAGACTAAGCTAAAACGGTGTCGTTTAGTTAGGGCTATATAAACCAAAACTAAAGCCCAGAATTCATTTTACACTCACCTCTAAAAAAAGTTTAAAAATCCTCTGCAGAGGGAAAGAGAAATCCCCTGCTCTGGTCTCCGATTACAGTGCAGTGCTTGCACATGCGCCTCACGCACCATCGTACACGGTGGTCTGAAGGTTCAATAACCTTCGTCCTTCTACGGGTAACCTTTCTTTTAAACGTTATCCTCTTTTTTTAACAAATAACAAGAACGATTCACATATTCGTAGAAAAGAAAACAAAGTATGAAAATAATCACCTTCTGAGATATTATTGCAAGATGTTTCGTGTATAATGTTTTTGTGATATGTTTTTTCTATGTCTGTGTGTATTTTTTCTTGTTTTTTACAGATTCGAGAAAAGGCTTTATAGCCTTGATTTACTGTCTATTTTGGAAAGAAATTGAAGGATTTCTTTCCAACATCTGTTCTAATCTATTTACTGCAATCTTGCTTTGATTTCTTTCCTTTTCTTGTAAGTGACCGCGAGGATCTCGGTGATTCGAGGGCTGCTGGCGTTGATGGAGGCCTGGAATCTGGTGGTGAGGATCTGTGGTGACAGTGAGGTGCGGATTACGGAGGCAGAGCCTTGAGTGGTGGCCTCGATTAGGGAGCTGGACAGACGGAAGACGAAGGGTCATTTGGCTTTCTGGAACCTTCTATTTGCGGCGCGAGGAGGAAGGAGCTAGGTTTAGAAACCCTAGCTGGTAGCTTTTAGTTTTGGGCCTTGGGGTAATTAAGTTGTAACCGAGTTTGCTGGGTAGTGCTTCGGGGTCAATGGTGTAAACGGGTTCTGGTTTTGGGCCCACGGGCTATTGTAAATGGACTGTTTATCGCAACTGGACTTTAATAAATATTTATTTATTATTTTGCTTTTGGGTTTTTAAAGCCCGGTCAAATTTGGGCTACTACACTTATCTTCATGTATCGGCTATAGAGCAGACTTTAGCCACCAGCCTTATCTCTCTGAGGTAGCAAGAGAGCAAGTTGAAGATACAAGTCTTATTTTCCTGAGGTAGCAAGGAAGCAGACTGAAGATTGCAGATCTTATTTTCCTAAGCAGGATCGAAGATGGCGAATCTTATCTCCATGTATCGGCAATGGAACAGATTTAAGCCACTAGCCTTATCTCCCTGAAGTTGCAGTGGAGCAGGCTCAATATTACAAGTTTTATCTTCCTGAAGTCGTAATAGAGCAGACTGAGGATGAAGAATGGATCGAAAGCACAATTCCTATACCCCTGAAGATGCAGTGGGTTGGAATGAGGCTATTTGAAGAAAATCAGGGTAAAGAGGGCGAGATGTGGTAAGACCGAGCAAAATAGGCCTTTCTATGGTCTTTGCTTCATTCTCGTTTCACGACAATGAGCAAAGAGGGGCAGCTGTAAGACCTAATTTTAGCCCGGGCTACTTAATTCTAGCCCAATAAATAAAACCTAAATAATCCACATAAAATTCCAAAAAAAAAGAGTCCAAAATTACAAAAATAACAAACCCACTTAAGCCCAAAATAAACCTAACCCTAGAGCCCAAACAGCCCAAAACTAAACTAACTTTTCAGCAAAAAAGGAAAACAGCCGCTGCTGCCCTCCACCACACACGTCAACGCACCTCGCACGTCCGGCCAACTCGCGTATAGCACGGCCTTGCTCCACGTTTGCACCCATGTCTTCATGACCTGCAAGTTGAGAAAAAATAGCCAAAAACCGCTTGTATTTTGGCTATAAAAGCCTTCGTTTTTAAGTGTAAAGGGGGGTTTTTTCGTTCTATTTTTTTCAGAGAAAGTGTATACAAAACACATACAAAGATCAATAGAAATCAATCACAATATATTTCTAAGGTGATTATCTACTGTAATTTATTTATATTTTTTTCCTTTGTTTTCTTTTTTTTCTTCGGATTTAATACAAACACAAGGTATAAGAGAAGAGGGGAGACTCACCGGAGTTGCATCACGCTCATGTCGTCGCAGAGCTCGATTCCGTTCGCCATAGTCAGATTTTGGAGGGGTTGAAGTTTGGCTTTTCGGCTAGAAGGCAAAGGGAAGATTGAGGGAGAAGAGAGAATTTCATAAAGCTTTTAGGGTTTTTTTTTAAAAAAATAAAAGGTTAAAACGTTTTTTGACAAAAAAATTTTGGTTTTAATAGTTAATAAAAGGAAATAGCATTGGGGGAAGGAACAGATAGCTTTTTGACTTGGTTTATGCGCATGATTTCTTTTAATGGCTAATTTGCGTGTTTGGTCCCTCCCCTCTTGCGCTGGTTTGTAATTGAAGCCTGTTAATATTTTTTTGTTTTTTTAAATTATCCTAAGAATTTGCGCGTTCATTCATTTCAGTCTACGCTGAAAAGAATTGTTTTGGGGCACGGTTTATTTGCTTTTTCGGTCCTTGCAAATTTACGCACGCTATATTTGGGTCCTGATTTTGGTTTTGATGGCTTATTTTATTTATTAATTGTCTCATTTAGTTTAATTTTATTTCAATTGAGTTTATCTCCATTTCAACGTATATAATTCATTATTTCTTTAATTCATTTAGCATTTAACTTTTTAAAAATTTATTTAAACATACATTTTGGGTTACTTTAATAATCTTACTTTGTTTTTATTTGTTTAAATTGTAAAGTGTTATTTTAAAATTCTATTTTATGTAGTATTATTCTAAATTCTTGTATAATATTTAATTAAAATATTTTTTAAACATTATTATTATGCATATGGTGAAATTAGTTTTATTTTGTATACATTATTAATTCTATGTTATCTTATTTTATATAATTTCTTTTAAATCTATTGAATATATATTTGTTCTTTTCAAATCTACTTTGTATATAGTTTATTCTTCCAAAATATAATTGTTTGCTCTTTTATTACGAATTCTTTTATGTGCTATGGCCACATTATATATATATTATTTTCATTATATGTATATTATCCACCTTAAATAGCCGTCTTTTTTTTTAAAAATATTTTGTACATTATTTACTTCCAACCTTTTTTTCCCCTTCATAAAATTTATTTTAGTTGTCATTTATATATTATGTTCTTATTTCTTAATATGTAAATTATCTCAAACCCTAGCATGTGTTGTTCATTTATAAATTTTTATATTTTAGGTAGTCTTTAAATTGTTTTTGTCATTGATTCCTAGTTGTCATATTGTTTTGCATGTCATGTGTCGCTTTTTGGTTTTCATATTGTATTTACATATTATTGTTTCATGCTTATAATTATGTTTTTTCCTTGTTATTGCATCATGATTTTAAAATTCTAACTTACCGCCCAACATCAATTGCTTTTTACTCTAAAGTAAACCAAACGAATATATTTTAAGCCGGTTTTATAATTGCTTATTTGGGAAACTCTTCAAAACAAGGCAATGTTTCGTGTTTGAAAAATTTGGGAAATCGTGCCCTAACGTGTTGGGTTCCGTTTTTTTCCGTTTTGCCAAATAACAGAGTACCCTTTTAAGAGTTCGTTGTGTGTTTTGGAAATTTTGAGGTGATCTCAGTTTTTGGAGACTTGAAGTATCGTGTCCTAACGTGCTGGATGTGGTATTTTATTTCTTTGGAACGAGGGAACCTTAAAATCCAATTCGAATTGTTCATACATTTTTAAAGGAATCGTATTTTGAATCTTTTCCAAATTTTCAACGATAGGACATTCAATAATCAATTGGTACCAATTTTGGGCGTTACAGGGGTGCTAACCCTTCCTAGTGCGTAACCAACTCCCGAATCCTTTTTCTTAATTTTCGTAGACCTAAAATTATTATTTTAATAAATCAAATGTTTTATTAAAATGATCAACCTCAAGGTGATCCGATTCTACCTCAAAAAAGGTCGTGGCGACTCCAAACTTTCGTTTTAAAAGTCGATTCTCGTTTTTCCAAAAATCGTAAAAAATGGTTTCGATAATTAGTTTTATCATAACTTAGATGTATAAATTCATGATTTCAATTGATTGAAATATTGGATTTTGAGTTGCTTGTTGTTTAAGAATTGCAGGGTTAGTCAGCTTGATATATAAGGCTCATATTGAGTCCACACGGCCTGGCACACGGGCATGTGACCAGACCATGTGAGACACACGGCTTATATTCGGGCACGTGGTTAGGCCGTGTGTCCCCTGCATCTTAAATGTTGCAAACAAAATGCCCAGGTATTGCCACACGGGCAGAGACACGGGCATGTGTCTCAACCGTGTGAGGCACACAGGCATGTGGCCTGACCGTGTGAAAACTACACTAGATTCGAATTGAAGATAAATCCACACGGGCTAAACACACGGGCGTGTGACTTGGCCGTATGAAACCAATTGTTCATGAATAATAAGTCAGAGAGTTACACAGTTAAAGGAGACGGGCGTGTCCTGGTCGTGTGAGCCACACAATAGGTCAACACGGGCATATCATAGAGACACACGGGCATGTCCCATAGACCACACGGGTGTGTGGGTACTGTTCATAAGAAAAATTTTATTAGCTTTCGATTGAGTCCCAATTTGTTTTTAACTTCTATTTTGGGCCTCAAGGACCCATAAAAGGGACAATATGACAAATTTCTGAATTGTATATTAATTATTCCTGTATTGTTCGCGTTTGAACTGTATTAAACGGTAATACTTCGAAATCTTGTTCCGATGTCGGATAAGGATTGGAGATATTACAAAGAATCTCTCCAATTAGACATGATAGACGGCACATTATTTTTTCAACCAGTTTGCTCATTTCTGATTAAAATAATTACATGTTCAGGTTCATCTACTAATATAAATTGTCTTTTCGTCGTACAATCTGACCACGTAATATCGCTTTATATTAGTTAAACATTAGATAACCAATGAGCTAATACTTGCTTCCATTTTGCTTTGCATGTAAAAATCATTGAGGACAATATACAAAGAGTATTAATGTATTTCAAGAATAATTTTATTAAACCAATTTATTCAAAAAAATACAAATGTACATAGATGAAAATATTATACTTACGATACCAAACCCAACATATAGAGATCTCAACATATTTTTAATGTATATACCGATATAATATGTAAAAGTTAATGGCTAAATTTATATTTAGTCATAATTTATTAGAAAATTATCCCTTAAAAGTTGCTTACCTCCTCCCCACTTGGGGAAGCCAACTTAGGTAAAAAGAAAAGAAATCCTGGCAAACACTGCTAAATTAAGAAAAAAATAAAGTATTACAACTTATGAGATCCCAATATACTAGAGTAAAAAATTGGACTAAACCGATGGTAAATTTTGAGACATCCAATTCGATTTTGTCATAATTCTTAGCTGAAACCGTTTCACACCCTTCACTAGTTTCATTTCTTCGAGGCAATTCAACAGATTCTTTCCTTTCCAGCTTATCGTCATTACTAACTCGTAAACTTCGATTCCTATTATTGCCATTGTTGTTGTTACGGTAGTTATTGCAGCGGTCGTCATACCAGCTAATCGTTTCAGCATTAGAATAAAAGCTTTGCCCTTTTTCTTGAACAATGTTACCGACACAAATATCACCGAAGTTGGGTGGTTGAGAGATCTGATTATCAGGAATCACCCTAACATGCTGCTGATGCTATATAGTGTTGATATTGTTACCTGAAGCGGTTCCAAGAGACATCTGTTGGAAGAAGCTGTGCTTGAGACGGATAAAGAAGTTGACTCCGGTTGAGCTTGATCAGGAGGTATAAGGATGCTAACAAGTGATTTAGCCTCCTGACCTTTATCTTTCAGGATGGAGAGATTGTAGAGGAGAGTGATTGAATGAGACTGATCCTGGCCTGAAACTAAACCAGCTTCGAGGGAAGATGGAACCAATGTTTTTTTCAGACAAAGGACACATTGGCAAACCTTGTGATGCACTGGGGAAACACGAACCGGACCCTGAAATCATTTTCAACAAATTATTGGGTGATCTTATCTTTATTCTACGATGTAAATTATCGGGGGAAGTGAAAGAGGAAGGTAAATTTTGAGAATTAAATCGAGATTATTTATAAATTTTAAGGATTAATTTATTTAATTTATAATTAAATCGATATAATATGTCAAAGTTGATGATTAATTTTATTATTATATTAATTTTTTAACAATCACACCATTTTCCTATTAAAAATTTAATGACACTTAACTTAGATAATACAAAAAATTAATTATTGATTAGTTCATCAAAATAAAGATTTAACAAAATAAGATTAAAATGAAAAAAAAAAAGATTTAACAAAATTCCGTAATTTATCCCATAAATAAATAAAGGGGTACGAGTGTTTTTTATGAATAGGGAGGCACATCTACAGAGCCTACATATTATTATTTTTAGAGAACGCCCATATTTTTCTACTTGATATATATTAGATTGTCAAATGCAGCATGTGCAAGTTATTAATAAGTATAGTTTCCATTGCAGTGCACGTTAAGCCTCTTTTCAGTCAACTAGTAGTAGCACTGATGGAGTCAAAATGTTAATTTTGAAATGTTAAATTAAAATTACACGTGCTATATAATAATTAATTTAAATATACAAACAATCAATTTAAAAGAAGCAGTATTCTAACATAACAATCAACTTAAATATATAAACAATCGATTCAAAAGAAAAAGCAATATTCCACCATAACAATCGATTTAAACATATAAACAATCAATTAAAAAGAAACAGTATTCCTACATGACAATCAATTTAAACATAAAAACAATCGATTCAAAAGAAATAATATTCCAGCATAACAATCAATTAAGTGCAACCAATTCATGGTCATCCAAAATCAACCAAATTTGATCATCCAAATATAAGTATATTTTTTCACAATTAAGATCCAAACTTTAAAACTGAATTCATCCTCATCCAAATACACACCGGTGCCGCGACACAGTGGGGACACAAAAAAATTGTATTTTTTTAAAAGATAGTGATGGCCAAATGATGTGCTGAAAACTTTGAGGGTGCCGCCTGACACTTCAGCGATATTGACCGAGTACGGTAGATTTTGCCCATTTTCGTAAATAATTTGTGTGGTGCCTATTTTGATAATTAATTTTTTTTCACATTATTTGGATATAAAAACCTATTTAAAAAGAACAATTAAGAAAAAATAGCATATCATTACTTAAAATTGTGCACAACATTCTTTCAAGGAAATAAAATCACTAAATATAGAGTCTAAATTAAAAGTTTGAGCAATCTCTCTCTCAATATAAACAGTAAGATCATCTGTAAAAAAAAAAAAAACTCATCTTCTATTTTGTTACAAAGCCTTGTTTGGGTAAAAAATGCGAAATTCACATTACTTTCGACTCAGTTAACCATTTTTTATTTCGTTTCCACCAAAATACTCACTGTTTCACAAGCTATCATTTGATGTAATTTTAAACAAAGTGACCAAAGTTTTCTTCCTTCCCTTCACTTTGGCTGAAACTTACTATAACATTATTTAGCTATTTTTGTTTCGTTTTTACACTTTCAACAAGTTAGAAACTGTCTCCTAATCATTTTTATCAAAAAACATACATATTTCACTTAATTTTGTAAGCTTTTGAATTCCATCAATATCCTTTAATGGCAACTTTTAATGCACTTGATAAAATAAAAAACTATTAATACATATTCAAAATCCATGACAAATTTGAAAAAAAAGACATACCCTATACTTAAAATTTGGAGGAAAACTGATGAAGAAACTTTTTTTTTTCTTCTTTTTTTGCTAGGTATGAATATGTTCATCTTTTTTTTTCTTTTTATATATATATTATTATATTACTTATAAATATTATTTTAAATAAATATTAAATTTTTATTATTTAATAAAAATATCGTTCAAAAGTTATCATGAATCATTTAATTTTTTTAAGAAAATTTTTTCTTTATTTTCATCAAGAATAATTTTTTTATATTATTTTTAATACTATACAAATATTGGGGGATTACTTATATTTTTTGGAGGACTATAGTATATATATATATATAAAAAGGGGAAATTACAAAAATTTTAAACTTTAGAGGTCTACTTATATTTTTGGAAAGAATATAATATATCTAAAAAAATTAAATTGTAAAAATTTTAAACATTGGGCAATGGCCCCTAGTTGTCTACTAGGCTCCACTATTGAATAGTAGTAATGGAAAATAGAAACTATTATTTAATATTAAAATATCACAATATTTGAAAGTTTTTACGTGTGAGGCGGCGAATTACAATGAACGAAGCTCCATTAGAACGTGAATCGAAGCTGACCAAATTAATTAGCTTAATTTCAAATCCCATCATCCAATCTATCCATAAAATTCCCCCCACCCCCATATTCCCTATCTCAAGTCCTTTGAAGAAATCAAAATCAAGGAGCAGCAGCATGGGAAGTGAAGCTGATAGCTATCCAAGAAAGCAATTTTTTCACAACAACAATCTCTACTTCACGCTTAAAATACTTTTCCTTCTGATATTTACCAACCTTGTCACCATCTTTATCTTTTCTAGCCTTCCTTTCAGCTTACCATCATCTGACCCCCCCAATACCCATCTCTTTCTTCACCAGGAAACCATTTCTCATCTCTTGCAGGAGCTCAACTCTACAAAGTCCAAACTCTTTGACAGTTACTCTCTTATTGCTGACTTGCACCACAAGATCAATTCCACCAACTTTCTTGTGCGAGACCTAGTTATTGATATCACCCGTGAACGCAAGCCTTCATTACCAGTCGACGAAGAAGCTGATGTTTTAGGCATTCCTCCTCCTACTGCTTCCTTGTCTGATGAACTCAAGCTTGCCATTCTCCCTCACAAGCTCCCATTAGGATACTCCCCAAGGATGGCATCTGATGAGATCTATCCGCCTATTGGAGCAGCCTGCTTGAGGTTTCAAAAGGAGCTGGCTCAGTACATGACATATGATATTGGTGGCGAATGCCCTATGGATGACGTTTTTGCTCAAAAGCTTTTGCTCAAGGGATGTGAACCACTCCCTCGCCGTAGATGCCACCCCAAATCCCCCATCGGTTATGTTGAGCCAACACCATTTCCTGATAGCCTTTGGGCAACCCCACCAGATACCAGCATCATTTGGGATCCCTACACTTGCAAAAGTTACCAATGCCTCATTGACCGTAAAAACTTTCCAGGGACCGTCGACTGCAAGGACTGCTTTGACTTGCAAGGCCGAGAAAAACGAAGATGGTTTTACGATCGAGGATTAGATTATGGACTCGATCAAGTTCTTCAAACAAAACCAGCCGGGAGTATTCGAATCGGACTTGACGTTGGAGGTGGGAGTGGCACTTTCGCAGCAAGGATGAGAGAACGGAACATCACCATCATCACTAGTTCAATGAACCTGGATGGACCATTCAATAGTTTCATTGCATCCAGGGGCTTGATCCCAATACATGTTAGCATTTCGCAGAGGCTTCCATTCTTTGAGAACACATTGGATATAGTGCATTCGATGCATGTTTTGAGCAATTGGATCCCAGATGCAATGTTGGAGTTCGCCTTGTATGACATATACAGAGTGTTGAGACCAGGGGGGCTATTCTGGCTTGACCATTTCTTCTGTCAGGGACCGCAGCTCAATCAAACCTATGCTCCAATGTTTGATCGAATTGGGTTTACGAAACTAAGGTGGAATGTTGGGAAAAAGGTTGATCGTGGAGTTGACAAGAATGAGTGGTATTTGTCAGCGTTGTTGGAAAAACCAATGACCTAACTCGATTTGTGTTTCGTTTTACTCGAGGATATTGTTGTAAAATGTGCAGGATTTCACCTGAAAAACAATTGTATTCGCTGGAAGCAATAAATCAAAGACATCCAGACGCAGCAAGGTTAAACATTTCCATATTTGTCAATCAGACGAATTAATAAAATAAATGCAATTTATAATCTTACTAGGATTTCTTATTTGGACGCCTTTATCATTTGTTACCTTACCTTAGAATGTGTCCATATTTGTTTCAACATGTAATGTTATTTAATTTTATGTAATTTTATATATGAATCTTTAATTTTATTCAATTTTTACAAATCACTAACAACATGATCTAATTAATATCATTTTACGTTGATATATCACATATATAAACAATTATATTAATTTGCTATGAAAATAAATGCATTTATTTTTTAAATGTATAAAATTGAATCAAAATAAAAGTTTCATATATACATATGAACCACAATTCAAATTGTGTATAATTACACCAAATCAAAATTAATGTATAAATTAATATTTACCTCAATTTTTTTAATATTCGACTAAGACCAAGAAAACTTAGGTTAATTACAAGTGGCCTTGTGTCAAGTATAAACTGTTGATGTTTCAAAGAAATGATCATGTTATTATTATAAATTAGATTAAAGTATTTAAGTATGATTTTAGTTCTAATTAAAATACATCAACCTTGATAGATAATTAATAATGATTACTGTATTTTTAATTAAATAAATTACTTTTGAGATAAATAATAAATAAAATACATAGTCCTATTTAAGCTAGACGAACGAGGGCATCTATTGTAAAGGAAATCGAAGCCATTTATGAAGCAAGAAAGAATGTTGGAAAAGGAGAGGAGCCTTTGTTCCTTGATTATTATCAGAAACATTTCTGAATCTTGAGTCTAAAGATGTTGAAGAAACTAACCCATAGGATATGTCCCCACTGTAGAACTACTTCCTCAAATGAGGACCACACGCACTGAAAAGACCCCATGTACCTTCTTCATCAAAGAAGAAAACAAAAGGTTCAAGGAAGTAGGTGTCCTTAAGATGCTTAAATTTTCAGTTTGACATATGGCACTCTTCCGAGATTAGATACAATGAAATTTCGAGAAAATTTTAAAATGAGTCAAAAAAAGAATTTTCATGAAAGTAAAATTGATATCAAAAAAGAAAACCAATGAAAAAAAATTATGGGTGTAAGAATGTGGCAAATGGATCAAATTGCAAATTTTGAAAAGTTGGAGGACTAAAGTAAAATTTTGACCAAAAAGAGAATATGTGAATTATTATTTATTACTTGGCAAGGAATTAATTTTTAATGTGTATTGGTGTAACAGCCTAAAATTCAGTGGTGTCGAGAACAGTGATTCGAGATCACTAAATCCGACGAGTAAGTTTGAAAATTTAGTAAATTGATATTAACGAGTCAAGTGTGAATTTAGAATTTTTTTTTTTTTTAGAGATTTATGTGGATTAAAGGAATTTGTTAGGTCCAATGAGTCAAACACGAGGTATCAAGACCTCGAATCTATAAACCAGGCCATAAATATTTTTAGAAATATTTACGGAGTGTTATTGAGTTAGTATTAAAGTTTCGTCAGAAAATTTTAATGTTTTGATAGTCAATTAATTAAAAAGAACTAAATTAAAAAAGGTGCAAAATTTGTTATATAGTGATTAAATAGCTTAAGTGATTAATAAGGAGGGATTTAAAAGAGAACTAGACCCAAATTATATGGGCCGGACGGTTTGGGCAAGAAAATCAGCAAGAAAATAAGGTGAAATAAGGGCAAAATTGGAAATTTTGCAAATTAACTAAATAAAATAAAGACTAAATTGAAAAATCTAGAGATCACCATTTTTCTTCAGCAAAAACGCCATAGGAGGTCTGGAATAAGCTTTTTTTTTTTTTCATATTTTTGCACCATTTGAATTCAATTCTTTCTTTTTCTTCGAAATGTTTATATTTTTGTGACTTTTACAATTAGGTCCAACTATAGAATTCATTAGTTTTTTATTCTATAAGTGAAATTGAAAGTTTCCTTAGATAAGTGTTGTATTTTTAAGATGAATTATCATGTATTTGAAGATTTTAATTCATTATATGATGAATTTATTAAGAGATTTTAGTAGAAATTGATTTTTATGACTTAATTGTGAAAAAGTTGAGAATTAGGGTTTGATGTTAAAATTGTAAATTTCAAAGGCTGTGTAGTAGCTTAAAATAGTTAAATAAAGTGCTAATTAAGAAGAATGAGCTCAATTGATGGGTTAATTGAGTAGGGACTAATTTGTAAAAATTGTAAATTTGAGGTAAAAGTGTAATTTCAAAAATTTAAGGCCATAAATTGTGAAGTGAATTAGAATTGAATTATATGCTAATGAGTGGAAAATTCTACATTATAGATCGAGATTCCAAAGATAAACGTGGAAAAGAAAAAATTACCGAATAGTCCTTGAAATTTCCATAATTCTACAAATTGGTCCAGGTAAGTTCATATGGCTAAATTTTTATGTTCAAATGTAAATTTTGTGAACAATACAATATTTATAAATTGCATTTTTGCTATTGAATTATGATAATTGTAATGATGTGGAGATCGAATTGAAAGATCGAATTAAGGGTAACGTAGGACTGAGTACGTTCATTCAGTGACTAGTGATGAATTGACGGATAAGACCATGGTTAAACCGTGGCAAAAGTGTGAAATGTGAGATCATAGCGGAGCTATGGCACTGTGAAAGTGAACATAAGACTATGATTGAACCATGACGTACAGTTATATATGTGTGCAAGTGTAAGATCATAACTAGGCTATGGCAATGTGATAAAGTGTGAGATCATGGCAAAGCCATGGTAAAATGTGTGCAAAACCAAAGTGGAATGTGGCATCAAGCTAATGACATACTCAATTCCGTAAGACGTTCCCTAATTTGACAAGAAATGGTAAGTGTTACCTGAAATTAAGTGTTGAGATTTAGTTAGTTATTGATCTTGAGCTTAATCCGGTAAATTCATCATTTGAAATTGTCTATGTCAGGAAACTTTAGTGAAAAACTTGTTATCAAATTATTATTGTAACTTGGTAAGATTTATGTTTTGGGCCTATGAGCTTACTAAGCTTTTTTCATAAACTTACTTTTGTACGTTAATGTTCTTTGTAGATTAACAAGAGTTCGGAGAATCAGATCATCACACCGGGTCACACTATCCAGATTTCACTGGTAGATTTTGTATTGCAACTTAAGGTTTATATGGCATGTATAGGATGGAATTAAACGAAAGTAAACTTGAAATATGGTTATGAATGACTTTCATACATATAAGTTAGTTAAGTGTTTATATTTATTAGTATATAATGGTGGTTAATGAATGAAATAACATAGTAAGTTTACATAAATAAGTAGTGTAGTTATAAATTTGGCTTACCATATGAGTTATTAACTTGAATTGGTTGTTGATTTGGAGTATATTGGTATATAAAAGTATTGTATATAGGTTGAATGTGTAAAGGGTGAGAAAAGTAGCCTTAAAATGGCCTATTTTCGTCCACAAGGGTAGACACACGGGCATGTGTCTAGACCGTGTGTCCCCTGCACCTTAAAAATGAGAAACAGAATGCTCAGAATTGAGCACACGGGCAGAGACACGAGTGTGTTACATGGCCGTGTGAAAACTGCACCTAATTTATAAAAATTAAATTAACCACACGGCCTAGCACACGGGCGTGTGACATGGCCGTGTGAC